>CM055870.1:51553212-54025712 GCA_029582165.1 Portulaca oleracea | reverse complement strand
ATGAATAAGCATATAAGGACGCACACAAAGAACTGATTGGACATCATATAATTGCAGCCAAATGAACGCATATTGTATGGCCCCAAAGTGCGACTACATAAGATGGAGACCAACATAAAATCATACGGTGAAGATAATGAAAAACTCTCATACCAATGTTCATCACACATAAACATATTACAATTGCCCACAACCCCAATGCCCCATGGACACACTTCACGATAATCGAATGATAATCATTCAGAACACCACCAATAACTTTCAAACCATGCCACATTGATCGAGTGATCTATTAAGTGCAAAATACATACATAATAAATAGAATCTTTCGTGACAATAGTATAATCAGACAAAACGGGTCAGCTACGATCAATTCATAATTTTTGACAACATATGTACTGCCATATTATAACAAACTTCAGACATGATCCAACAATAATGCACCTATCCCCTTCCTGATTTGGCCACAAAGCACTTATATTAATATTGTATCTAACAAAATATATCAAGAACAACATAATGGACAAATCTGATTTGACACACATCATATTCAATTGAGGGTATGACCGCACCGAATAGGTCAGTTAGGATCAGTTCATGACTTATGACCACATTATCAATTTTGTCGATCACACTTGCTTGCACCATATTACAACCAACTTCAGACATGAGCCAACAAAAATGCACCTACCCCTTCTTATTTCAGCCACAAAACACTTATATTAATTACTTTATTTAACAAACAAATTAACAACAACACAATGGACAATAGCCTATGATGTGTGGTCGAATACATTTGTCCACACTGCCCATTTGTTTGGTCACACATGACTACATTATGCAACACCAGTACCCGACTGTCGATTGAGATGGAAGACACTTACATGTTAAGTCCTGGTTCACCCTCGTCGGCGCCGGCATCCGTACGATCGGCCTCAACGCCTGTCATGTCCCCCTATCAGGTCGTGCAATTGTTCCCCATTACAAAATTCTCAATCCCGTGGCATATATTAGTGATTAACCTCTCAAATTTAGTTGAAATATCACAGAGATGACTTGAAACAAACCTGAAGAAATCGAGCCCTAATTCTGAATTCGAATGAGGTTTTTGCTGAAAATTCTCTGCCCTAACTCCAACCTAATGCCCAATGCCTTTGAAGGGATGTTCAATCAGTTGTTCTCTAGTTCCCACTATCGTCGCCGGAGGAAGCCGAATCACCGGAGAGCGGAGATTTTCGTCGTCGGAATCATGAGTCTCTCCCCTGGCTGGTTCTCTCTCAAGTCTGGGTGATGCACATTGTGGGTAGATATTTTGGACCAAAAAAAAAAAATCAAATATTGCACCCCAAATCCCCCAAATTACGCATCAATAACAATACACTTCCATTTTTGATGTTGTGTTCACACGTGTGGTGGTTTGGAGAGGTGTTAATAGTGGTTTTTTTTCATCCATTAGATTAAGATCTAATGCTCCATATCGCTCCTTCTCACCTTCCTACCTAAAGTCTCTTCCTACTGGATCCATTCCCTACTATCATAAATTGTATGACAATAATCCCTACTATCATTTTGGATTCTGGTGGTCCAAAAAAAAATAAAATTGTATTGTAGTGGTACCAAATCCATCACCACATTCTTTTTATTTTTTCCATGCCTACCCCATATTGTTTTTGTTTTTTTGGTTCCTACCCCTAGATAGGTAACGAAGTGTAGTTACTAAAACATTTTTTAAATTATTTTTTTGAGATTCCGAGCAATTATTATGATTTTTAAAAGGAATAAAATTGAAAAAATCATAAAAAATTGAAAAAAATTGGGAGAAATGCTGTAAATTCATTAAAAATCGTGGTAAAGTGTTATACAAAGTTTTGAATCAAATGCAACACAAAATCTATGATATTTAGCGTATACACTCGATTTTGTCCCACTACAATACAATTTTTTTTTTTGGACCACCAGAATCTAAAATGATAGTAGGGATTATTGCCATACAATTTGTGATAGTAGGGATTATTAGAATCCAATATCCCTATATATATATATATATATATATATATATATATATATATATATATATATATATATATATATATATATATAGGATTATTGGATTCTAATAATCCCTACTTTCACTCATCGACAATAGTGATTTATCACTTTGTATTCTGGTGGACCAAAAAAATATATAATTGGATTTGAGTGGGACGCCGGCGAGTTCATGCGGTGGTTTTCTGACATGGCATGTTTGGCATGTGTTTGACCGGATTGACTTTAATTTTTATTGCCACATCATACACAAAACACATGCCAATAGGGGTTTTTTTTTTTTTAGTCCACGTCATGGCCCCTCCTCTGTTTCTACTTTCTCTCTCTTATTTCCTTTTCCTTCTTCTTCCCCGTCTCCCTCCTCTTTCTCTCTCTATCTCTCTTATTCTTCTTCTTCTTCTTCTTCTTCTTCTTCTTCTGCTACTCTCTTCATTTATCTTTATTCGTTGCTTCTTTCTTCTTCTTCCTCTTCTCTCTCTCCACACTTATAGTTATGCTCATTAGAATCCAATTTCCCATTTTTATGTATGTAACGATGATGGGTTCTGAATTTGCAGATTAGTCGATCAGATTAGTTGCGGCACCGCCATGGTTGTTCCTCCATTGGCATGGCAGCAACTGCAGATGGGTACGATTGAGCTGGGTTGAGTTTCCCTCTATTTCGACTTCTAGGGTTTGCGTTTGGACGTTGGATTTATCGTTTATGTCACGAAATTTTGTTATGTTTGAAGTTTTCACTCATTCTGTTGATTGCTTTGTCACCATGGTTGGGTTACTTTGGTGCCCGCCAACTGTTCGACGAAATTCCCGACTGAACTGAGGTCACTCGACTCTGGTTTTTGCTCAAGGATCAGCTGCAGATCCACCGAACCCTTTGCCAAAATGGGTAGGTATTGAACGAAAATGCAAGTTTGCTGATATGAGTTTTAAGTTCTAGCTGCTCATTAGCTCAAGGATGAGGTCGAGAGGTTCAGGAGTTTTCGAGGACTGTTTGCCCTCTTCCATGGGATTGATTGCCTTCGAGGCGGTAATCTTAGTCTATGAATTCTGCTTCAAATCGAGAGATAGAGAGAAAGAGGAGGGAGACGGAAGAAGAAGGAAAAGGAAATAAGAGAAAGAAAGTAGAAAGCAGAGGAGGGCCATGACGAGGAGGAGGACGGGACGAATTACACTGCGTGGGGACCACTCGAGTGTCTGAACTTCTCGGTGAACCAATTCTCGGCGGAATTCCGACGTTGGGAGTTTGCGAGCGTAGAAAATCGACTACTCATAACTATCTTTCCGTGAAATTCCCATGAAATTGGCGAGTTTAGCAAATTCTACCCCTCTACTGATGAACAATTCAAGAAACAGAGGAGGGGCCATGGAAGGTGAAGGTGAAGAGAGAGAAACAGAGGAGGGGCCATGGAGGGAGAGAGAGAGGGATTTGGGTGGGGAATTATTACAGAGAGAGAGAGGAGAATTGGAAATGGAAAAAGAAGAAAGAGAAAGAAGGGGAAAAGGGGGGATAAATTTTTTTTCCATGCTGGACATTTAAAAAAAAAGGGAAAAGTGTGTTTTATAGGTGACGTGGCTTAAAAATTAAAAGTCAAACACATGTCAAACATGTCATGTCAGAAAACCACCACATGAACTCGCCGGCGTCCCACTCAAATCCAATTATATTTTTTTTTGGTCCACCAGAATACAAAGTGATAGTACAGACCACTATTGTCCAATAAGTGAAAGTAGAGATTATTAGAAACCAATAATCCTATATATATATATATATATATATATATATATATATATATATATATATATATATATATATATATATATACGGATCCGGTTGAAAGAAAGTTTAGGTAGGAATGTGAGAAAAGTAAACCTTAATAATTACTCCCTCCGTCCCAAATTATTTGTCCACTATTCCATTTTTGGATGTCCCAAAATTATGTCCACTTCCCTAAAATGAAAACTTTTATTTTGTTGAAATTACTTAAATACCCTTAGTTTGAATTTTAAAAATATTTTAATATGAGAGGGAAAAGTATAAGTAGTAGTTTTGAATTTAAAAGCAAGGATATTATTAATATTTTATTGCTAATTGAGATTAATTTGTTGATTTTCCTTAAAATACGTGTTCAATTAAAGGGGACAAATATTTTGGGACGGAGGGTATACCGTATATATATAATTCAATGTTAAAGTGATGTGTTACATATTATAGTAAGCCAAAGGTGAAAGATAACAAGTCATAGAGAATATTATTATAAATATTTTAAGAATAAACTGAGAAATAAAATAAAATAAAATTTTATAGAGAAAATATAAAAAAGTCGACATTACTATATAAAATCTTAATCGTAAAAAAATAAATTTACAATTACATGATTTATAAACAAAATTTTTATTTTAGCGAATCTCCAATTGAAACTTAAATATTTTTATATATTAATTTATACAAATGAAAGCTAAAGACATTTGGCATTTATATTTTTTGGAAAAGTTGAGTGACATTTTTTACTTTTTTGGAATGTTGAGTGACATTTTTGTCCAAACAATACTTTAACCGGTTCACAACCTGTTATAGCAGGTTTCAGTGACATTTTTTACTATTTTGGAAAGTTGAATGACAATAATGTAAAACCCCGAAAAATCCAAAGATGTTGACTGTGACGTCGTTAGTATATTATGTTTGACTTCGTTATTTATTATTATTCGTTGTGTTTATTTTTGCTAACACTTGAGTTCGTAGGATCGTGAGAGACTAACAAGGGTATATTGGTAATTTTTGTGGGTCTAGTATTATTAGTTTTACTCTTTTTATTATTGGTATTACTATTAATATTATTGTGTTATATGAATAATTACGTGAATATTATTTGTTATGTGATTATTATTAATGCTATTATTATTAGTGTTATTATTATTATTATTACTATTATTATTATTAGTTTGTTTTTAGAAAAATCAGATTTTAGTGTTGGGTTGGGTTAAGACTAAGAATAGACTAATTGGGCCTAATTATGTGTTTAGTATAAAAATCTCCCTCCTCTCAAAAACCCTAAACCTAGCAATCAAACCCTAGCCTCTCATCCTCTCCTCCCCCCCTCTCTCTCTCTCTCTCTCTGCCGTGTCTGCTGCGCCACCGCAGTCGCGCCACCCCACCACCGCCGCACAGTCGCGCCGACCACCGGAAACCACCGCAACCACTTTTCTTTCTCTTTTTCCTTATTTTCTATTATTATTATTATTATTGTATTATTATTATTTCTTGTTTTAAATCTTGTAGTTGGGTAAATAAGGGTGTAATTTTATTAAGTGTTATTTGTAATTATTTGTTCTTGTGTTGTATTATTTATGTGTAATTTGTTTAAATTATTTTATGTAATCTTATGTTCTAAATTGGTGTATTAGGTTTGTAATAGTTGTAGTAAAAAGTATTAATGTTCAATTGGTTGATATACTTTGTTTTCAAGTGAATCATGTTAGGGCTTTAGATAACAATATTATTGTATGCATGAATTCTTAAAGTTTAACTATTTAGATTAATTCTCGAATCGTTATGTTCTTTATTTCAATCATGCTTAAGGTTAATCTTGTTAATAAGTTAGGTTGAGATTCTTGTTTATTAATTCTTGGTTCTTGATTGAATCTTTGTTTAAAAGAAATTAGTTTTTTTAGGATTTTTGATTGGTAGTTTAAATGTTTATATGTTCTTTATAGTTTATTCATATGTTCTTTAAGTTCTTTCTTGAATCTTGATTAAGAAATTTGTATTTTATAATTACCCATGTTGTAATTCATATAGGTCAAGCATGATTAGGGTGTTTAGTTATCAAAGTTCTATCCTTGTTTTATTAAGCAAGTAATTACATGTTTCTTTGGGTTGTGATATGTTATATCATGATTAATGTTGTGTGTAATCAAGTTAAATTGATTAAAGTTGGTTCTAGTGAGTTTTAATTATAGAAATTATGAAGTATGGACCTTGGGTTGGGTTAGGTTGAAGACTTTTAACCTTAGTCACTGTTTTAAACCCAAATTAGGACCCCGGGATCGGATTGGTGGAAGTTAGAACCAAATTGGCAAATTAAATCGAAACCGGTAACGGGACAGTTTTGATGAGGTCTAAAGATCGGGTCACCGCGGTTAGTGTAGTTGTCTTTTGATCGAACCCTTTGGACTGGAGTTTTCCTTAGATGTTAGCTTTCATAGGAATTTTGCGGACCGGACTTTGGAATTTTATAAGTCGAGTTATACCCCGATTACCAGACCTAGGTCAGATCTGGACAGGTTGGGAAGATGACGGTTTTAGACGACCTTAAAGCGTGTGTTGGGTCTCGAGTTCAACTTAAGAGTTTTAGTAGACATCCCGAGGTTTCCGAAAAGTCCAAAACCAGACCCATAGCATGTCGGGAAGTCAAGTTACGACCCTTTTTGTGTGGATGCTGAAATCTGTCTTGTTATGTGAAATTGTTAATGAATGTGTTGTTGATTGAAAAAGTTTATTTGGTGCTAATATGCGATTACTTGAAATGTGTTAGGTAATTTAAAGTGTAAATTCATGATTGATAGGAACCTATAGGGTTCCTAGGGGAGGGTTAGTTAGAAGGTAGTTAATACTAACTTCGAAGGGCGCGTTTTGATTAGAATAATTATTTTATTTTAGGCCCGAGCTAATTCGCGTCGTTAGTGAGCTCAAGTGTGTTCGTTTTGCTGTGAAGTGAAGTTAACCAGGTAATGTCTATGCTCTAATCCCCACTGGGATGCTCTTCAAATGTGTTTAAATGTTTTCTAATCTGTTTTGAGAATTGCATCCCGAAAGGGGACTTTTTGTGGAAATATGACTATCTGTTTTGGATAACTGTTTGTATTTGTTGTGATCTTTGATTTATGAGTTGAGGAAATTGAGATGGTCTTTTATAAGTAGTTTTGAGACTCGTTTTGATAAACCTGGGTTGGGTTTGACTTGAGAGCTGTGAGATGAGATTGCATAAGATACTAATAATTCAAGTGAAACATTAAGTGGGTTTATTTGGTCGTAGCCTGTGGTAGGCAAAGGGTCTGGGACCCTGGTCGTAGCCTGTGGTAGGCGGAAATGTGAACTCTTGATATTCTGGTCGTAGCCTGTGGTAGGCAAAGGGTCTGGGACCCTGGTCGTAGCCTGTGGTAGGCAGAGGATTTAGGATCCGGTATGATATTTGTTACTTTAAGGGATGTGGTATCCCGCCCGCATAATAAAATATGGTTTGGTTGGGTTGAGGAAAACAGTTAAGAGATTAAAGGTTTGTGAAATGGTTTGACTTGTTCCCTCTCCCTCAAATGAATTGAAATGAACTCAACTTGTTTTTAACGTTAGGGGTAGACATTATTGAGATTTCCCCCTCATTTTTGAAATGTTTTGTTTTCAGGTGATGATCAATATGCTGGGGACTGGAATTAGAAGTGAGGACGACATGTCTAGAAGTCGTTAATTTTGTTATGCTTCTTTTTTAAAGACTTGAAGTTAGTTTGAGGTTTATTTCTAAGTATGAGTTTATTAGTTGGTTGTCGTTGACAGACAGTCGTTGTTTTCCTTCTCGCCTTGTATTCCTTCGGGGATACGGCAGTGAGGCCCAATAAGAGTTTGAGTCTTCCGCTAAATTTTGTCTGTTAACGTTAGTTTGACTTTGACTTTTCGATAATTGAATTTTTTGGAATGTTGAGTGGCATTTTTGTCCAAGCAATACTTTAACTCGTAATATATCCATTTTTACCATGAGTTAAATGGTGGTGAACCGGCCTCCGTTGGATAACATGACCGACGATTGAAACTTCCTAAGACCCTTGGGGAACTAATACAAGCCAACTTAAGTATCTTTGAGACCAGTTCACCACCACTAAAGTCATGATAAGTGCATTAAAATCACTTATGTTTAAAGGTCGATATATTAGTATCCAATAATAAAGGTAAGTATATTACGATCTTATACCCCAAAAAGTGAGTGTATTACGATTCAAAAATTCATTCTAAAATTCAGGAACTTGTTCTAAAAAATAAGGGTAAGGTTCTTAAAATGCTACCCTGAAATTGGGGTGAGCAGTTCCAAATCCAGAACCTGGAACCTGACCAGGTACTGGTCAAACAAGTAATGGTAAGATTCTTAAAATTCAAGAACATGTCAAACGGGAAAGGCCATAAGGGTAAGGTTCCTGAACTATTACCCTGAATCGAAACTTGAAACATGTCAATTAGAGTTAGATTCCGGGTAGTGTCACTGAATTTGAAGATTTTATGGAATTTTAAGTTTGTTATATGGATTATGTTCTCGTGAACTTGTAATTTTTATTGATACTTAATTTTTACTAAGACTATTTGTAATTTTCTATTGCTGTTTGTTCCCATAAAATGAACTTGTAAGACTATCTTAAATGTTTGGTTTGTTTGAACTTTAGAGTAATGTGGGTCTGGCATATGACAGTCAATATCAAAATGTATGGATGAAATCAAGGCACATCATACATTATTTTTTTTTAAGAAGAATGCTAGACTTTAGCATAACATGCTTTTTTTTTGAAAAAAAAGTCAGAAAATACACTTAGTGTATATAGGTGGCTACCCGGAACCAAACCCAAAATCGCGGGCACGGGTAAAGTTCTTAAAATTTAGGAATCGGTTTAAACGGGTAAGGGTAAGGTTTTAAAATTTTAGGAACCGGTCAAATGGGTAAGGGTAAGGTTACTAATTTTAAGTGATGGTACCTGGTACCGCTCATCCCTACCTGAAACCGAAATCTGATAGACATGTTCATGTTTCGACTCTTGGAATTAGGAACATGGAATTGATGAATATCTGAAACGTGAAACCTAGTTTTAGTATAAATAAGTACATAAAATTATTAAAGTTTATACATTATTCAAAAACTCGTATGTTAACATTATTCAAGTTTCAACGTAATTGCTACATTAAGTACGATGTTGTTACAATAATAACTAGATAGTGTGGTGTATTTGGAGCTCAAGTAAAAATTAATATTTCCTCTTTTAAAGAAGGGAAATTGGATTCTAATAATACGAATTTTTGGCCATATAAGGCTTAATAATATGAACTTTCGATTTGGTTCTGAATAATATAAACTTTGACCCCCTATTGCCCCCAGTAACACGCCACCGAAGTTACCTTTCGACTGTCGGAGAAATGAGTCATGGCAGCACATTTTCTTTGATGTTTGACCATGCCATGTCACCCATTGACTTAAAAAATCGCCACGTCACTCAATTTTTCCCTCTTCCATGTGTTTCCACGTCAGCACCCTCTCTCTCTCTCTCTTCCCCTACTCTTCTTCGATCCACTAGACAGCCATGGCTTCTCCTCCTCTTCTCTCCATACCAAACTCAGAATCATACCAAACCTAGACTCACGAATCAAAGCACAAGATTCATCCCCCCCAAAAAATGAAAAAACTAGGTAGATCCAATTCGATTACAAGTTCAAGCACCCCCAGTAAAAAATTGACAATAGATTGAGCTGGGAATCAACAACTAGGGCCGTGCATTATTCGGTTTTAAACCGAAAAAACCGGTAACCGAACCGATCCGAACCGGTTCGAACCGAGCCGCGAAAAAATCGGCTCGGTTTTCGGTTGCTCGCTTTGCCTTCCTTCGGTTTTCGGTTTTTCGGGTCTAAAACCGAGAAAACCGAAAAAATCGAAATAAACCGAGTAATCAAAATACAGCCCTGGACAGGGACGTCAACTAGGGTTTTTTTATTTTGAAATTTGAGTCTCACACTCTCACTCCCCTCCTTGGCCTCACTCTCACTCCCGTCACAACTAACAAAAACACTCCCCAGCAGCAAACCCTAATCGGCTTGGCCCTCGGCGAATCCAGACTGGACCCTCACTCCTCCCTCCCCCATCGTCGACCACTCGACCCTCACTCCACTCCGGCACTCCTTGTCCTCCCGAATCGCCTCGGCCCTCGGCGAATTCCGCCTCCTAGTCGGCGTCGTCCTCCGCCATTCCCAGTCTCACTCCGGCACGACGTCGCTCGTCATTTTAGTACTTTTCTAGCAACTCCGGCACGGCGGCACTCTACTTCAGTTCTTACAACAAGATTGAGCAACACTGGAAGTCTTGAACAACAAAAACACTCCCCATTTTAGTACTTTTCCAACAACAATCTCACTGTGTAAGTTCTCCCAAAACCCAGATCTCTATCTTGCTTGAATGCTTTATTGAGTTGATGATATGCATCGATTGTTGTTTTGGTGAAATGGGGTTTGAGTTTTCTCAAATGGGTATTTGAAGTTGTAATCGTTTGAATTGTTAGAAATTTGTGGATTGAACTTTCGAGGTTCGGTTTACTTGCTGGGCATTGCTTGTTTGGGGCATTGCTTGCTGGGAATTGTTAGAAATTTGCTTGTTAGAGAGTGTGTATGATGGTCAATTTGTTTGTAGTTGATGAGGTTTGATAACAAGTTTTGTTTGCATTGCTATCTCTCACTGACTCTATCCCACATCAAAAAAGAACATAACCTAAGAGATGTCAGGCAAATTAGCTATCATTCACATCTTTCAAGCTAGCAGTTGAGTTCAAATATTTAGTGCTATCATATGGGTCTCTAATTATGACATGGGATGATAATTAGTGCTAGATACATTTCTTCTTTCATGAGCATATATATCACCATCTTTTATGAACCTTTTATTTGAATTTGATGGTTTAGCGCTTAACCAACCTAAGACGGAACTTGATAAGAATACGTTTCAACACAATTGAAGAGTAAAAGATGTGAACTATTATCCACTGACCCAATGAACATTAAAGCAATAAGGTCCATGCAATCTAAAGTCGAGTATTCCAAGAAGCTATTTGTTGCGTCCCTTGCTATTAGATCTCTTCCAATAGGAACTGAGAAAAGATCAAATAGCAAATAATATAATACTTGGATGGGAAAAAGTAGAAAAGATCAAATAGCAAATGAATGAAAAGTGAAAACTGTTGTTTTGTACTTAATAACAAGTTTTGTTTGCATTGCTACTGCTATTCTTGCTAGATGTCGAGCTTGAAATCCAGAAAGAGAAGACGATCGGAGGAAACAGATGTTGATTGTCATGATGTTGGTGATGTTGGAAATGGTCCAATTGATCTTGAGAGTGGAGCTGGAGCTGGACCGGCAAGAGAGGATAGAGAGACAAGTGAAGGTGAAGCTGAAGAGCCGGATAGTAGCAACCTCTAAAGGAAGCAAAGAAAGTAAAAAAAAAGAGCACCTTGCTGGGATCATTTTAATAGTATCAAGGTGTGTGGCTATCCGTCGGCTCGCTGTAAATATTGTGACATTGTGTATGCTGCCGACCCTATTGTGAATGGAACAAGTAACTTGAATAAGCATTATAAGGCTTGTCCAAAAAACCCCATGAACCAAAGTAAAACTCAAAGTCAAACTCAAACTCAAACTACACTGTTTTATGACAAGGGTGGAGCCAAGGAGGGGGAAGCCCAAGCCCCTTTGAAACATTGGTCATTAAATATTCGAGTGACAAGAGAGACACTTGCTGAAATGATCATAATTGATGAGTTGCCTTTTAGGTTTGTTGAAAATGAGGGGTTTAGAAAACTTCTGGCTGTTTGTTGTCCACAGTTCACTTTGCCATCACGCACTACCATAGCACGAGATATTTATGCCTTGTATTTAAATGAAAGGGTCAAGTTGAAAGATTATCTAGCATGTGCATGTGAAAGGGTGTGTGTGACAACTGATACATGGACCTCTTTGCAAAGGATCAACTATATGGTTGTGACTGCTCACTTTATTGACAAAGATTGGAATTTGCATAGGAAAATCTTAAACTTTTGTACAATTTCCAGTCACAAAGGTGATGATATTGGTCGTGTCCTTGAGAAAAGTTTGGAAGATTGGGGCTTATCTAAAAATTGTTATCGACATCGCGACAATGCTACAAGTAATGTAGCTTGTAAGTATCTTATTCAAAAGTACAAGCGTGGCAATTTTCTTTTTAGTAATGGAGAGTTCTTGCATGTTAGATGCGGCACACATATTGAATTTGGTTGTTTGGGATGGTTTGAAAGTTGTTGATAAGTCTATTAAGCGTGTCGAGGCTTTGTGAGATTTATCGTGCAATCACCGCTAGGATAACGAGATTTGAGCAATGTGTGGAATCCCAAAATATTGAGTGCAGAAGGCCTATCTCTTGATGTACCTACTAGGTGGAACTCCACCTATAAGATGCTTAATCGCATATGTATGCGAGGATGTGTTCGCATTGTATGCTCAAAGAGATCCTTACTTTGTGGCGGAACTAGGGAAAGATGATGAGGTAGATAGACCCCCTAATGCTAATGATTGGAAACGAGTTAAACACTTGTTGACTTTTTTGGAGTCGTTCTATGCTGCTACTTTGAAATTATCTGGCTCATCGTATGTTACATCTAACTTACTCTTCTTTGAGATATGTAACATCTATGATACGTTGAGAGATTTAGAAGAAATGGTAGAAGAAGTTGAAGTTAGTGATGATGAGGATGATGAAAGTGAGCATAGGGTATCTAACTTTGTTGAAATGGCATCTATGATGAAGATGAAGTATGAGAAGTACTATGGTGATCTTGAGAAAATGAATCCTTTGTTGTACCTAGGTATCATCCTCGACCCTAGGTACAAGCTAAAGGGTCTTGAGGCTTGCCTTTGTGAGGTGTATGGTGATGACAGTGGTCCTCTTTTGGTTTTGAAAGCAAAGGAGAAACTTGAAGTGATATTTAATGAATATTGCTTGTTGTACAAAACCTTCTTGGATGAGAGTATGCCAACTAGTAGCGTAAGTGAAGGTGGTCCTGTTTGTTCTTCTTCTTCTATATCTACGCGTGGGTCCCGTGGTTCCAAGAATTTTTAAGACAAGGTGAAAAGGAAGATAAAGGGAGATGACGGAGGGATTAAGACAGTCTTTGCAGGCATGTTTGAACCACCTACAGGTGACATCGTGAATGATGATGTATTGGGATGGTGGAGATTGAACGGGCTACGATATCCTATTGTTGCTCAAATGGCTCGTGATATTTTAGCTATGCCCGTTTCTACAGTTCCATCGGAGTCTGCCTTTAGTACCGGGGGACGCCATGTCGATTCATTTAGGACTAGTTTATCTCCAAAGGTATGTAGTTCATTTCAACTTAATATTTGTTTATATTTCTATGGATCTATAAATCTATTAACTACTATGAAATTATTATTTCTTGCATGGTAACTAATTATAAATTTATAATTGTTTATATATGGTCCTATGGTTGCAAAAAGATGGTTCAAGCACTCATTTGTACTCGAGATTGGCTCATGGAAAGTACTAAGATCAAAGATATTAATGAAGTCTTGCAACAAGTCCAAGAGTATGACATGGAAGAAAAAGGTAACATTTTTAGTTATAAACTTTATTGATTTATTGTTCTTTTGCATTTAAGTCTCTATATGAATAGCTTTGTTATTTATTTATTATTTATACTCTTGTTCTTGCTTGTATATTTTAGATCTACCTCCTACGAGCGAGAAGGATAATGTCATAGATGTGGTTGACAAGTTAACATTAACCTAAGGTAATTTTATTAGTTAAAAATTATTTTCATCAATTTATAATTTCATTTTCACAATTTTGTTGATTGTTTTCATTTTCAAGCGAAGGATATGCTTATGGACAAGAACGTAAGGATGAAGATTGAAGAATCAAAATAAAAACTTTAAAAGTGCATGATGTGTTGAACTTTATGGTTTTGGACCTTATGTTATGGTTTATGGACATTGGACTTTGGTTGTAATTGTTGTTGAATTCGGATGTTGGTCGTTGGACATTGTCACTTTATTGGACTGTAGTATTTTGCCTTTGGTTTTTAGTTTTTGGTTTTGATTTTGATGAATGAGTGAATGATGATTGAGATTTGAGACTTTATGAAAGTCTCAAGTTGGATGACAATTAGGTACTGAAGTTTCTTTATTTTATTTACAACTACATTGACAGAATGACAGGTCTAAAAACGCAAAATACAGGTCTTACGGCTTATTCGGTTTTTCGGTTCATTGTCGGTTCGGTTTGAGAAAACGTATTCGGTTTTCGGTTGAAACCGAGAACTATTCGGCTCGGCTTTCGGTTTTAGTTTTCGTCTTGTCCGGATTTCGGTTTTTTCGGTTCGGACCGGTTCGGTTCGGTTTCGAACCAATGAACACCCCTATCAACAACACAACCAAACCCAAATCAGTCAACACAATACCAAGATTGCAAATTCAATCCCACGATGATAACTATGTCAACTGAACCAGCATCCAACTCAATCAAACTGCCCAATCATTCAAACAAAAACATTTCTCATTCACAGACCATAATACATCGAAATGAACAAAATACAACCAAGAAACCAACTTCAATTCATAAACTCCCAAAACCCAAACTGGAAAAGGGGGCTAGTTGGAAAGGGGGTGCTTGAATTTGTGGATGAAAATGGGTGCGATTTAGGGTGGGATTTAGGATTGATTGTGGATGAAAAAGGGGCTAGCTGGAAATCTGCAATGGGGAGAGAGAGAAAGAGAGCCCCAACGGCGGCGGCGAAGAGTGGGGATCGGGGAGTTCCTCCGGCAAGCGGCGAAGGTGGCGATGGCGGAGGAGTCGAGGAGGTGGATGGTGCTGGTGGCGACGACGTGGATGCAGGCGTTCACAGGGACGAACTTCGACTTGGCGGCGTACTCGACGGAGATGAAGAAGGTGATGGGGATTTCGCAGGTGGAGTTGAACTTCTGGCGGTGGCGTCGGATCTTGGGAAGGCGTTCGGGTGGTCGTCGGGGCTGGCGTTCGGATGGTCGTCGAGAGGATGAACGACAGAAGGGAAAGGAGTTGGAGATGGGAGGTTCAGAAGTGTCCTGGAAATTGGAGATGGGAGGCTGAATGGTTGTGTTGGATGGATGGGGATGTGATTAAGAAGAAGAAGAAGAAGAAGAAGAAGAAGAAGAAGGGGAAAAAGAGCTGGAAAAAGAATGGGAATGACGAAGAGATGAGAGAGAGAGAGAGAGAGACAGAAAGAGAGAGAGATACAGAGAGAGAGGAAAGAGACAGGAGAGAGAAAGAGAGAGAGAGGAGAGAGAAAGATGCTGATGTGGACAAAATAAAGCTGACTAGGACATCCTCCGCCGCCACGTCATCCCGCCGCCGAGTTAAGTTCAACTTAACTCGGTGGCGTGTTACTGGGGGCAACAGGGGGTCAAAGTTCATATTATTCATAACCAAATCGAAAGTTCGTATTATTAAGTCTTATATGGCCAAAAGTTCGTATTATTAGAATCCAATTTCCTTTTAAAGAATTATGTCTCCATAAAAAAAAGAAAGAATTATGTCAGTAAATATGTGTTATAATTTGCTGGTAACCTGGAACCAGAAATGGAGTCGTAGGGAAAGGTAAGGTTTTCAATATTAAGGAATATGTCAAAACAGATAAGTGTAAAATTCATAAATTTAGCATAGAGACCCATAACCACTTATCTCTAATAATGATATGTATTTTGGATAGTAACATTTAACGAACTCAAGTTTGGAAATGTATTCTACCATGTCAAATTTTACATCATTTTTTTTCTAGCAAACAACCATAATATTTGACTCATTAAAAAACTGACCTGATGGGTTAGCAAGTGCACGTGCTAGAAAAAAAAAATGATAATGATGATTTACCATGTTCGTGTGCACCTGCATTGGTGCACATGCTACCTAGGCTATAGTGCAATGACGCTTGAAGGGAGAGGGTATGAAAGGGTATGAAAGATACTCACATAGAGACTCAAGAGAGTAACAACGTGGGGTTTGCACTATGGCGTATAGATCCAAGCTCAAGTGCGAAACAATCCCGAAAATCGGAACCCTAATGTTACTTTTGGTCTAGTTAATTAGTCTGGGCATTGGTCCACTAGTCGAAGGCCAACTTGGTCGAAAACTGAAAACAAGGACCAAGAATCAAGTTTGTTTTATTGGTTCAGTTCAGTTATAAAAAAAGTACTATTTTGAGACTATATATGTAATATCTTGACCTCTCTCAAGCTGCAGAAGTTACTAAGAATTACCGTACAGATCGATGACTAGCCTCACAAATCCCCACGAGTCATTTCGGCGTGCTTCGTTCTCACTCACACATTGCTTGGGGAAATTGTAAAACCCCGAAAAATCCAAAGATGTTGACCGTGACGTCGTTAGTAAATTAGGTTTGACTTCGTTATTTATTATTATTCGCCTGTGTTTTATTTTGCTAACGCTTGAGCTCGTAGGACCGTGAGGGGCTAACAAGGGTAGATTAGTATTTTTTAGTGAGTTAATATCATCGTGTTATTATAAATATTATTATGTGATAATATGTGTTTACTATATGTTTTAAATAATGTTTTAATTTTTCCTAAAATTCTAAAATCAGTTTTTATTAAGTGGGTTGGGTTAGGATTGGAATTAGATTATTTTGGGCCCAAAAGGGGTTGGTAGTATAAAAGCCCATCCCTCTCTCTCTCTCAAACCCTAATACCTCTCAAACCCTAAACCCTAATCTTCCCTCTCTCTCTCCCTCTCCCTGCGCGTCCACCCAGCCACCGCCGCCGCCGCAGCTCCGCCGCCCGGAACACCGGAAACCGCCGCAACCACCTTCTTCTTCTCTCTCTTTTCCCTCTTTCTTCCTCTCGATCTCCCTGCCTCTCGTGCCCAGACGACCACCGCCCAGCCACCTTCACTCCACCGTCGCACCGCCGCCCTTGTCGTCGGTCTTCGCCGCCTCTGGGACACCGCCGCATCGCCGGTAAACCACCGTGCCTTCCTTCTTCTTTCTCTTTTCCTCTCTTTTCTCTCCTTGCGCTAACTTCGCTGCTCCGCCACCATCATCGCCGGCCACCGTGACCTTTGGTGTCGCCGTCGCTACCTGACCACCAGGCGACCCTCGCGCTGCCGCCCAACATCGCCGGAGCCATCGGAAATCGCCGCCCAGGAACTCGAAACCGCCGTTCTTTGTTGCGTCGTTCTTCTTTGCTCGACCGACGATCCCGACGACTTCCGCCGCCGACCGCCGACGACTCGACCAGCGCCAACACCCCGACCACGCACGCGCGCCCAAAACCCCAGCCGTGCCCTAACCCTACGTAAAACCCTAACCCTAAAACCCCTAACTGCTTTTCTATATTGTTTTGTTATTTTTCCTTTTCTTTTTCCTTTTTCTTTTCTGTTCTTAATTTCAAAAATTTAATTGTTTTTATAATTATTGAATTGTATTATTAGTTTTGTAATTAGGAAAATTATTTGTAATCTTGTTCTTAATTGTAATTATGTGTAATTTGTTTATTTGTTATATGTAATTTTATGTTGTAAATTGTAATTAGATTAAGTTGTAATAGTTGGTTATTAGGGTTAGAAGTGTTTCTTTATAGTTCTTTATATTCTTTATGAATCATGTAGACCACCATATTATTATTTTTATGCACGAAATTGGAAGTTTAATATCTAGGTTAAATTCTTGTTTAACAAATTAAGTTGGTTAATTTAGATTCGATCTTTGTTAGTAATTCGTTTCTTGTTTAATTCTTGTTTAATAAGTTAGGTTGAGATTATTGTTTATTAGTTCTTGGTTCTTGATTTAATCTTGTTTAAAAGAAATTAGTTTTGTTTAGGGTTCTTGATTAGAAGTTTAAATGTTTATATGTTCTTTATAGTTTATTCATATGTTCTTAAGGTTCCTTCTTGTTTATTGGTTAAGAAATTCATGTTTAAGATAGTGTTAATATTTCATGCGTGACTATTATAAGGTTAGTATTAGAATATATGCACATAAGGTATGCCATGTTAGCGTATGATATTTTATGCATGTTTTAGGATTAGATTAAATTATTAAAGTTGATTTTATGTGTTGCAATTTGGTTTTGATGATGGGAAGTTTGATGTTTGAACCCTAAGTTAAGTTGGACTTTATACCTTAGACCCTAGTTACTGTTTTGAGCCCAAATTAGGACCCCGGGATCGAATGGTGGAAGTTAGAACCGAAATTATAAATTTATTAAGAACCAGGATCGGGACAGTTTCGTTAGTGTCTAAAGATCGAGTCACCACGGCTAGTGTAGTTACCTTTTGATCGAACCCTTTGGACTGGAGGTTTCCTTAGATGTTAGGAACCATAAGAATTTTACGGATCGAACGTTTGATTTGTATAACCCGAGTTATAACCTTTCTACCAGAACCTGTCTTTAGAGTTCTTCGGGACTGATATGGGGTTGGTCATCAACATAGAAGTTTTAGTAGACATCCCGAGGTTTCCGAAAATTCTAGAACCAGACCCATAGGATGTCGGGAAGTCGAGTTGTGACCCGTTTTATGTGAACGTTACAATCTGTCCTCTGCTTGCTTTTATTTATGAAAAATTGTTGAGTAAATTTTGTGTGTGAACTTGTTATATAATTCCTTGAGTGTGTTAAGTGTAAATCATAAATGATAGGAACCTAAGTGTTCCTAGGGGATGGGTTAGGTAGTTGATAGTTAAGACTAACTTCGTTAGAACGCGTTTTGATTAGATAATTATTCTTATTCTAGGCCCGAGTTAGTGCGTGACGATAGTGAGCTCAAGTGTGTTCTCCTTATTGCTGTACTGTGACGTTATTCAGGTAATTGTTTATGCTCTAATCCCCACCGGGATGCTCTTTAAATGTGTTTTGATGTTTTATAATCTATTTTGAGAATTGCATCCCGAAAGGGGACTTTTGTGGAAATGCGACCATCTGTTTTGATAATCTTTTTGATTCGATTGTGTTCTTTGATTTATTGAGTTGAGAAATCGTGATGGTCTTTTATAAGTAGTTTTGTTATTGGTTTTGATAACTTGGGTTGGGATTGACTTGAGAGCTGTGAGCTGAGCTTTGCATAAGATACTAAATAATTCAAGTGGAAACGTTAAGCGGGTTTCGGGGGATAACCTGTTGTGCAGGTGTAACAACCTGCAGGGTTATGGACCAGGAGATCAGGGCTTCCTTCCCTGATATAGGATAGTATTTTGATGCCTTTGGTAGGCGATATTATTTATGCCTTTGGTGGGCGATGTTCTTGATGCCTTTGGTAGGCGATGTTTTGATGCCTTTGGTGGGCGATATTATTTATGCCTTTGGCAGGCGATGTTCTTGATGCCTTTGGTAGGCAATGTTACTTTAAGGGATTTGGTATCCCGCCCACAAATTAAAATATGGATTGGATGGGTTGAGGAAACAATATGGGATTAAAGGTTTGTAAAACGTTTGATTTGATCCCTCTCCCCAAAATGAATTGAAATGAACTTAACTGTTTTTAACGTTAGGGGTAGACATTATTGAGATTTTCCCCTCATTTTTTGAAATGTTTTATTTTCAGGTGAAGATCTAAATGCTGGGGACGGGAATTAGAAGTGAGGACGACGAGTCTAGAAGTCCTTGAATCTTTTTATATTGTTTTCGTTATGAAATCTTAAAGTTTTGTTTTGAGTTGTTAGTAGTTACCGTTAGCAGACAGTTGTGTTTTCCTTTCTCGCCTTGTATTCCTTCGGGGATACGGCAGTGACGCCCAAGCTAAATTTGAAGTCTTCCGCTAAGTTTTGTCTGTTAACGTTAGTTTGACTTTGACTTTTCTATAATTGAATTTCCGGGGCGTTACAGAAATATTCTAGGAGGACATCCATCTTGAGACTACTTCCAATTAATTACGCTTTTTTAGGGAGTTCCCAATAGAAAATTTTCCTCAAAGAAATGTGCGCCTTAGGTATATGGTTAAAGTGTGGTTTAAAGGGTTTAAAATGACTACTTATATCACCAAGGTGCATCTCATCTTAGGAAGTTCATCTGTTGGGAACTTCACAGTTAAGCATGTTTGGCTGAGAGTAATCTCAGGATGGGGGGCCTCTGTGAAAGTTTTCTCCGGTAGTGTGTGATTGAGAACCAAGCACGCCGAGAGGATTCGTGGTGATTTGTGGGATCAGTCGTCGATCCGTGAAGCAGTTCTACACTAGTGGATAGGAGATCTATGGGCAGTCACCTATTCTTGATTCGATTAAGGCACAACGAGGACGTTGTGTGCTTAAGTGGGGGTGACTGTAACACCATGAGTTTATGGTTAAAGTGTGAGTTAAAGGGTTTGAAATGACTACTTCTATCACCAAGGTGCATCTTCCTTTCAGGAAGCTCGTCTATTAGAAACTTCATAGTCAAGCGTACTTAACGGTTAGTAGTCTTAGGATACGTGACCTCTTGGAAAGTTTTTCTCATGTAGCGTGTGAGTAAGGACAAAGCACATTGAGAGGATTTATGGTGATTTGTGGAATTAGTTGTTCATCCTTGAAACAGTTCTCGTAGGGGTCAGGGTGTTACAGACTTATAGTATACTATACAACCCCAATTTTAAATCCTCAATACTTTGAAATGGAGAGAATAATACCTTATAGAATACTATTTCGAAATAGAGGGAGTATCAAACTAAACAATGTCATTTCTTCAATCATTGAATGCCACAAAAGACTAAAAAATCGCATCAGAAATGGTACAATGATAAATCAAATACAACGAATAGCACAAAGTTGAAAAACAAAACACACACAGCCATAAAGGGTATAACTGTATAAGGAAAAACACAACAACACGACCAAAAGTCCACAAGGCAATAGGGTGCTCTAGAATGGATCAACCACTCAAATTTCTTTTATTGCCAAGAAATACAAATGATTTGCAAAAGTTTTTAATGTAATGCCTCATTGGCGCAACTTGATTACAAATGATTTGCAAATCACTAACATTGCCAAGAAATACAACCATGCGAGTAATCTCTGCATTAATATCTTCAATTTTTTTTACTTGACTAATAGTTTCATTTAAAGTAGACTTCCCTTTATGAGTAACTTTCATAATCATTCTCTACTCCGTCTCCAATAAAGCAATGACATTCATACATGATGATAAATTATATTCATCATCATAAAAAACGAAGGATGCATTATGTGAGATTTGATCATTGAGTTCCTGACTTGTCCGACCCGACTTGAAAATTTGCAGGTCAATGTCCTTTTTTTTCCGATCGACCTGACCCGACCCAACTCAAAATCTAAGGGCCCCAACCTAGTTAAGATCGTATTCGAGTTAGAGTTGCATTGACTCGACCTGATTCGATGTTTCGATAAATAAATATATAATATAATTTTTCATTAAAAAATATCATTTAGAACGTTGGTACTTATCATAATTTACATACTTGATGTTGAATTTTCTTTATATTTTTGTTTTGAATTTGAAATTTTATTAGTAGACATGTGTATTGAAGATTTAAACTTCTATACTTTTTTGATGAAAATGAATAAAATAACAAATATTAAATTTCAGATTTTAGAGTCGGCGGACCCAATATTCTGACCTATAATTCATATAGTCAGGGTCAGGAAACCTCAACCGAAGCCTAAGGCAAGGGTCATGTGTCTTCCGACTAGGCTGACCCGACCCAAGCTTTGTACAAGTTTAATTTTTATGTATAATATAAAGTAAATTTAGTTGGTCAAAAATCATGTAGAAATTATCAATTTTTTAGATTGACTTATTTTCCTATTTTTAGACATGAGTTAATTTAGGAAAAACTTTACAAATGGTCACCATTTTCGAATTGAAGTAAGATTTTCATTTGTTTTTCTGAGTTATCCAATGCAATTAATTCTCAAGGAGCTTGATTTACTATATATTACTCTCTTCGTTCCATATTAATTGTCGTATTTTTATTTTCTCCAATGTCATTTTGATTGATAATTTCTTCTATGATATGTTGTTAACGATTGAAATATTATACTTTTATGGGAGTATTTTTCGTTATGAATTTGATGATGATAATTTTGTATAGCAATTTATTGTATATATTGAAAAATGTTTTGGTCATAATTTTTGAAATTTTACAGTACAATTTCTAGAGACGACAATTAATATAGAAAGGATCGAGTATCGTAATAACCCGGTACGGAGCGCGTGGTGCCATCTGTTTGCTCTTGCTTCGTTTGAATCACTGATTTGTTTCGAATCCTCTCAATTTCTTCAACTCTGAATTCTGAATCAATTCTAACCTAATCTTCAAGAAATTCGGCTTGATCTTGATTCGAAGCAAGAACCAAAGATAAGGAACTGGATCAGTTTTTCGACTTTCATGATCTGAATCCGCCATTTTTACTCCACAATGAGAGCTCAAACGCAACATAGCAAGCACCGACATTCTATCCTCCATCTTGTTTGCTTGGTTGCTGGTTTCTGCTTCGTCGTCTTCATCATTCAATCTTCAATCTTCAGCGGTTATTCCCTCTTCTTCTCTCTCTCTCTCTCTCTCTCTCTCTCTCTCTCTCTCACACACACACACACACACACACACACATTTTTTCTCGCTACATTTTTGCCGCCTCCATTCAATTTGATTTGCTCGATTGATTCTTTTTCTCGCTACATTTGCAGGTGGTGGAAAGGGGCTGTATGTTTCGAATAAACTGGAAGTTGAAATCCTGTCGCAGTTCCAAGGAGAAGTGCAGCAGTGTGTGGTGAGTTTGTTTTCTTGAACCCTTTTTCTTCTTTGTGTATTGATGATTTGAGTTTTGTTCATATAAATGGGTTGATTTTGATTGTAATAATTTCCCAAGAACTTAGTAAGTTCCACTGTGTCACAGCTTAGAAATGGTTCTACTCAATGGATACAAAACACCCATGTTTCCTTGTGATCTTGTTGTTGTAGATGTGTGAAAGACTACTATGTCCCACTCAATGAATATGTCATATGATAATGCTGATGATTTTGAGTTTTGTTTGTGGAAATGGGTTGATTTTGATTGTGGGTTCTGAATACAGCATATGATAATTACCCAAGAACTTAGTAAGTTCTACTGAATGAATACGACATGATAATCTTGATGATTTTGAGTTTTGTTTGTGGAAATGGGTTGATTTTGACTGTGGGTCCTAAATACGGCATATGATAATTACCGAAGAACTTAGTAAGTTCCACTATATCATATAGCTTAGATATGGTTCCATTCAATGGGTATGAAACACCCATGTTTCCTTGTGATCTTGTTGTTGTAGATGTGTGAAAGACTACCATGTTTCTTGCTAGTTATCCTTGTTTCTTAGGTGCCTTATTGGAGTTATTTCTATTTGAGATCCACATGCACCTAGAGTTTATACTCTAGGATAACTCCAAGTGAACAATCATATTATTGAGAGTGAACAACTTGATATGTGCAAGTAAGCAATCACACTATTTGGAGCGCAACTTCAGGTTGACGTAGTAAGTTGCATTTGTGGTCCTTGTGTTATCTTAATCTTGAAGAAAGATTGAGACTTGCCAACTTGAGAACTCGGTATAGAGGCTAGATATACAAAGTCGGGAGTAGTAATGCACTAGAGTAAAATACCTCACTGAACTCGGTAACGAACAATTTCTCAATATTGGGTCTATTGGAGCCGTTTCTCTATATTGCAAAATTTAGGGGCAAGATTGCTACATCTAATCTGACCCCATCCATAGCTCGCTTGGACGGGATTTTGGAGTATTGGTTTTGGTATATATTGAGCCGAGACACTATCAATAGTGAGCTTTGTTGGGTCAATCAAAGCTCAGATTATGTATCGCTTTGTTTCCATTGTTGCAAATATTAGTAGACTCATGATTTGAACCCTTAAGGATAGTTTATAATGTATGCTATTTTATAAAAGCTCTCAAACTGTGGGTCAGTTGTTGATTACAATGTTGTTTTATACCGATTCTAAATCCAATTAAGCAACTCATGAACTATAGGACTGGTGAGCTCCCTCCCCTCTCTCGAGAACTTAGATTTGTCCATATTTAGAGTAATAATGTTGCGCTAACCTAGATTGCTTGAGGGATTGTAATTTAAGGCCATGTAGTGTATCTATTATTGGATGCCTACAACTCTACACATTGGTAGGAATCTCAACCAATTGGAGCATTTTGGCTGCTTCACCGTGTGTGCTTCTCAACCTTTGTAAGATGTTGAGCTTGAGCAATCTTCAAGCTTATTACTTGGGATAGTTGCTTATCTTGTACAAATGAATATCACTATTTTAGACTGGATCAGACATATATTTTTGTACTCTAGGTTGGTAATGTATTGCGTCCTTTGTTGTGGACCTTCTTCGGGGAGAGATCATGAACTTTGGAACATATTTTCACCAAAAACTACTCTCGCATTCTGCTCGTGGTCTTTTCTTTAATCACATTTTGTTATATTTCTCTGAATTTGGCCTCATATTGATATTCTATTTGTTGTTTCTGGGAATGTGGCTCTGGTGCAGTTTGTTGCTTCTTCCATTAGATATTTCTGCTCCTCCGGTTATTAAAAATGATTGCCTAATTTTACTCAAGTTTTACTTATGATTCTTGCACATTGAATGAGAAACTCCGAGCCCATTTCACCCGTCTAGTTGTGCAAATTGTTGATGTTAACATATCCATGGAGAACTTCTCTGCAAATTTGTTTTTTATTTTTGTTTGGTGTGTTACAAATTATGATATTCATAAAGCCTATGTAGGCAAATAGAGGACTTGGACTTACTGCTCATATTATTGATCACTGCAAATTGATCCTCAAGTATCCCGAAGGCACTAACAGCACTTGGGTATGTTGTCTGAGTACCCCTCCTCTTTCTCTCTGTGGTTTTCTCCATTAAAAAGGATTGTCTTCTGAATTAATATATCTGAATTGATATCCCGATACAGTACAATGAGCAGTTTAAGAAGAAAGAACCCTTGGAGTACCAGTATGATGTTTGTGAAGCAATTTTACTTTGGGAACAGGTAAAAAAAAGCTTCTTTTTTAACAGTTCTGATTGTATGTTTTCGGAACTCATGAAAAAAAGATTAATAAGGTTGCTGCTGTTTACAGTATCGTAATGTTACTACTGTATTGACACGAGAGTATCTCGATGTTCGTCCAGATGGATGGTTTGACTATGCAGCAAAAAGGATAGCCCAATTGTATGATTCTGATCTTGATATATATGTTCGGTGTTCCGTTTTGTTTCTCTTTGTGAAATTATTTGTTCATTCAATTTTTGATTGGGTTTTAACATTTCATCAGGGGGACCAAAAAATGTTATAACCAAACTCTTTGTGATGAACTTCTTAGTCCCATCTTACCTGCAAAACCCCCTTTCCATCCTCGTCAATTTGAGAGATGTGCCGTTGTTGGAAATTCCGGTGATCTTTTATTGACAGAGTTTGGTGAAGAGATTGACAGTCACGATGCAGTGATAAGGGACAATGAGGCTCCTGTTAATGAGGTAAAATTTCAATCTTGCTGCTTTGTTGAACTTTCTTAATTGATTTTGTCATGTTGTGCCCTCTTTGATGAATCTGCCGCTGCCCCCCCCCTGCCTTCGTTTTTGTTTGCTTTTTAGAATTAGCTATTTATGGAAAAACTTTACTCTACATGTAAAAAAGATTTCGAAGGGAACTTACAACAAACTTTAGCTTTTCACAGGAAGCTGTTTACAATGTATGCTTCCTCAGAGAAATCTCCTGCCATTGGATTTGATGAGTATTTCTTTGATGTATTCCTTACATTCTAGAGAGTGTGCAGCATTCTAATGAGTATGCGATAACTTCACATTGTATTACGTATGAATATGTAGTATGTACAATTAACTAGAGATGAACATGAGAACTTTCACAATAGTGCTCTTGATAAGCACCTTTCCATTTGGCATTTTTCCATATATATGGTAACTTGATCATGAGGGTAATTTAGAGTTTAATGAATGCATAGGCCGTCTAACACCTCACACACAATGCCAAAATTTATTGTGGCACATTCTTGAATCTAAAGATCACTGAATTGGCGATGTAATATTAGAACACGTAAGCTCTTGGCATATGTCACTGTTTGGGGGAGCAGACCATGCATTTGTAGTTCTTTTCTCAGAAATACTCATAAAATTGTTTTAGTTGTTACTTGACTGTAAATGCTCTCAAATTGTTTTCATACTTGAAAAAGGAACAGAAAAGAGGTTTCACTTCGTTCCCTGGAAATCCCCATTTTTCTTGTAAGGGTAACGAGCAGGGCATACATCTGAGTTTCGTCTCCCTATATTAGAAGTTTTTTCGCCAAGTAGTCATTAGTTTTATTGTTAGTTTGTTATCTGTTTCATTTCATTTCCTGGTATAATGCAGAAATATGCAAAATATGTTGGTATGAAGAGGACTTTTCGTCTTGGAGTTAGAGGAACTGCCCGCAATATGGCCAAGATTCTGGAAGGGGCTCGTAAGTCAACTCTTTCTTTTTTTTATCTTCTTTTTTAATTTTTTTCCCCTGCCATTGCTATTGTAATCTAAACAAAAATAAGAAACACTAGAAATTAAAGGTTTCTTCAAACATTTTGTTTTCTTGTTTCACAAGAGGGGTCATTGAGATGGGGAAGAAGTTAGACAATGTGTGTTAACTCATAATAATATTAAGAATGGTGTTCCCTATTTTTCCTTGCAGCTGATGAGGTTTTTATCATCAAAAGTGTGACACACAGAGACTTCAATGAAATGATAAAGGTGATGTCACATTGTATTTCCTTAGTTTTACTTGATGTGTTTGTGCCTGTGGTGACAATTTTTACATGTACTGTTCTTGATGCTTGTTTATGCCCTCATGGTAGGAAGCATTAATGAAACAAACAGCGACTTTCTATTTTTTAGGGAGTGGCAGAGCATAGGTGGTCCTATAGATCTCGATGAAATTATCCTTGATGCTTCTTTCCTATGCATTTGCTCTTGATGATCACATATCTAGTGTCGGTTCACCTTACATGTAGCCATTTATTCTCTACAATTCATTTATGAATCTGACGTGTGTTTTCTCGTGGTATGTTGGCAGAGCATTACAAATCCTGTATACCTATTCCAAGGAATCGTATTGCGGAGAGGTGCCAAGGGGACAGGGATGAAATCTATCGAGCTTGCACTTTCAATGTGTGACATTGTTGACATTTATGGTTTCACCGTTGATCCTGGGTATAAGGAATGGTGAGTTTGCCGTTTGACTATTTTTCTTTCAAAGGGTTATGTCATGTACGCATGCGTCATGCATTCATGTATCTATGTGGTATAGTAACTCGTTCACTTCTTTCATCCTATTATTCATATATATCTTTTTCCTATCAAAAAAATAAATAAATAATGCGGTATAGTAACTTAACTTGTTTTCCAAGTTAAGTTGCTCTTCCCCCATGTACTTGGTAAGAATTGGGGAAAGGTGGTAAAATGACCAAAGAGTCTTTAATTTTAATGATTGTTTTGGTTGTGAAATCTTCTCTCCCTAGTGAGGCAATGAAGAGTCTTTAATATTTTCAGTGAAATAGAAAGGATTTATAGTCAAGCTGCACCCTTGATGTTGAGGTTTAAGACCTGAAATCTCAGCGATTGCCATAACTCTTGATTTTGACTTCGTAGAATGGAACTCATAGACTAGAATGTGTAACTATTCAAATTGTGATTGAGTCGCTATATTATAGTATATTGATGCAGCTTAAGTTGGTCGGCATTGTTGTGCATTGTCAGTACTAGGTTACTTCAGTACGGAATACTCCCTCCGTCCCTATTTCTTTGTCACTTTCGGAGATTGGGGAGATATCAGGATAACTAATGTAGTTAGGTAAAAGCTACAAAACCAATGTAAATTTGGTGTCTGAAAATACTAATGAGATAGAAACTGGTAAGATATGATTTGCAATTGGCACCTCATTGCTAACCAGACTCTCTTGGCTGCTTGTGTTGATGTAGGACTAGATACTTCTCCGAACCAAGGAAAGGACACAACCCGCTTCAAGGAAGGGCATACTATCAGCTACTAGAGTGCCTCGGGGTATCTCATTTTATCCTATTTTCGTTTCCTGTTGTTTTACCCCGTCCTTTGGTTCTCTCCCCTTTTTTCCTATGTGCATATGTCTATATAAGTCATAAGATGGGCCTGTGGCCAGTTACTAGGGCTGTCAAAACTTCGGGTTTGGGTCATTTCTGGTCCCGACAAAAAACTATGTCCGTTAACCAAGGTTTTTTGGGACGGGCAATTCGGGCAAAAGCTTAAACTTCAGGTTAATATTGGGTCTGGACAATCTCAAAATTTGGACGAAAAATTCTATGATCACGATTTTTCCAGGTTAGACTCCATTGGGTATTTGGATCAAATTTTTTTTTACAGCCTTAGGTTTCCCTGCCATACCCGTGTCGATCCCTCAATACCAGGACAAGGGTATGGCGCTCACCACATCAAATTACAACGAAAATATACAGAATTTCTTAAAAAAACGCAGAGTCCAACACCCATATCTGTGTGACTGTGTCCGATATGGACATGTGTACCCAAGTCCAAGTAACATAGGCATTTACTAAACAGCCAAAGTCATGGCTTGAAGGGGATTCACATAAGGAAAAACCGAAAAACCCACTTTGGGGGAGCTATTCAAAGTGAACTTCCGAAATGGAACTTTTCTCCATTCACAAGACTCGACTCTGAGACCTTGCTTAAGTGGAACAATTGCCAAACCACTTGGACCGACCCGTGTTGATTGAAAAATTCTATTCTGTCATTATAAATAGAGTTCTATTTGGATGAACGGGGTGCTATTTGGGTTCAGGTGATCAGAATTCACTCCCCAATGAGGGCGCAGCGCAAAGAAGACTGGTCAAACATCCCGAGCCGAGACTCCATAAAGCGGGCCCACGGTGCCGCGGTGCGGTTGAAGCAGATCGAGTCCGGTCGGGGCGGCGATGTCGGGCAGTTCCGAAACTGCAAGTTCTGGGGCGAGAAGCCCGCTTCCTACAACGGGCCCCTCTCGGGCTCCCGAGACCTGAGTGAGACCCGGAAAAACTCAAACTACAGCAAGTGGGAAGCGATGCCTTTGGAGAGCCTGAGAAAGGAGGCACAAGAGTACTACAAGCAGATGGAAGGGGTCGCGCTCTACAAGATGGATGGCAACAAGTTGGATGATCTTGTTTGCGTCCGACATGCTTTGAAATCTGCTGAATGAATGAATGAATGAATGAATGATGTGTGAGTAGTTATTATTCTCTCGGAATTTGGACCGACCGTAGTGATATCAGAAAGCTTATGCAAATGAAACAACATGAAATGCCTCGAAGAAAAAAAGAAAGGTTTGCTTCTGGCGTTGTTTGGTTGTCCTGGAAAATCTGAGTAGGGCTGGGGAAATGTGGAGGAAAGCTAATCTGTGATTCTTTGTAATACCTGTGCAAGTTTACATGTCTATTATTTTTTTCCCCTTTTTTTTTCTACTTTTTGTAGTGAAATGAGGAATACTGATGTATGTACAAAATGAGGGAAATGAGTTCATCCAAGAACTGCAACTTTGAGTTTTTGCTAATCTGACAGTTTTGTGTCTGATGTTAGGAAATATGTGATTTGACATTATTAAGGCATTGTTCACGTTATGTTTGGCAGAAAATTTCAGACTGGATAACTTCAGGGTTGATGAAAATGCTGCAGCTGTTGAGTTTAGTGTCTTGAACAAATATTCCTGCTCGTTTTCTACTGTTTTCCCCTTCTTTTTTCTTCTTTTTTTTCGATTTATTAATAGTCAAAATGCTTAAAAGTTCATAGAAAACAACAAACTGCATGCAAAAACAGCAAACAACCACCACCAAAAGAAAAAGGTTACAACCTAACTGCTAAACAAAATTAACACAGTGAGGCCTTAGTTATTATCTGTCATTATTCGATATGTGTAATTGGTTTAAATATAAAACCCAACAGTCATTCGGGCTTGCCTTAGTGGCAAGCTTCCACACCTTTCTTCCAAGGTTCGATTCATGGGAGGAACATTCAAATTTACAGGATGCGGGGGTGTGTTGCATGGAAGGTGTGGGCCACAAAACATTGATAAATCTAATAAAAAAAGCATAATAGGGTTGGACTCATTAAGGATCCATTAAGGACCCGTGGACCCGCTGAGTTTGGGTTTGAATTTTGGGACCTATCGGCTATCGAGTGTCGGGGCAGGTCCGGGTCAATACACAGGTGTAGCCATAAGCGGCTTTTTTTGCAATTTCTTTTTAAAATAGTTCACTATTACCTCTTAATCACCAACAATCATGTTCGAAGAACAACCCATCTTTACTGTTTTGCGCGCCTCGTTACCCAAACTATCACGAAGGTTGCAAACTATATTGTACACTATGATAGGCTTATTTAGGTCCACCACATGTATTAGAATATATTAATTTTTGTACGTAATAAATTTATGTAAAAACTATTGATAAGTTTTTAAAACATCGATAAATTCTGCAATAATATTGACAAACTTACCATGAATTTTATAATAAATATTGATAATTTTTCTAAATATTTAACACTTTAGTGGACCTAGATGAGTACTTCGAAATGTTCCATATCAATTGCTCAATGTACAACTTTTCAGTGCATTATTGACAATTTGTTTGATGGAACATCCAAGATATTTTCAAAGACCACACCAAATATATCAATATTATCTCCATCTAAATAGTCCAACTTTATCCTACTTAAAAAGGATTTTAATATTAATTTATCGTCTGAATTTTGACACAAACAGCATTTAACTAATTTGAATTTATGCAAACTTGAATTTTTGCTAGCAATACGTCTTTGCTCTCACTTAATTAACAACCTTTTACAGTGCATTAATGACAATTTGTTTGGTAATGCAACTAAGAACCTACTAGAACTAACACAATTTGGCCTTTGGTACACCCAGAATGATGGAACAACATCCAATATATTTTCAAAGACCACACCAAACATGTAGATTTTATCTCCATCCAAATTGTCCGACTTGATCTGACCAAACATGTCGATTTCATCTCTATCCAAATTGTCCGACCAAACATGTCAATTATATCTCTCCCAATTGTCCTACTTGGTCCGACCCAGAAAAAGGGCCCAGACATCAATTTACTGTCCCAATTTTGGCATACAGTATTTAACGGACCTAAATTTACCCAGATTCAAATTTTTGCTAGTTCCAGCACACCTCTTTGCTCTCCCTTGATTTTCACAGTGGACTAATGACAATTTGTTTGGTAATGCAACTAAGAATCTAGTAGAACTAACACACTTTGGCCTTTAGTACACCAAGAATGATGGAACAACCTCCAAGATATTTTCAAAGACAACACCAAACATGTCATTTTTTTTATCTCATACAAAATATCCCCCACTTGAGTCAAGACTTTTTGTTGTAAGATATTTTTAGGGAAAGTCAATATAACGGTAGATTGGTTAGCTAACATGAATCATTCCTCCCAAAATCTAGATATTGGAAGTTTTAGCCCGTCGTCTGCATTTTCTTTTATTTTATTTCATGATACTTAACAAGACGTCGAGCGAGAAAGGTCTCCTCAATTCCTATGTATTCTCCCTTTACCCGAATTCTATAAAAAAATAAAAAAAAGTTGAGTCATGAGTGTTTATTGGCAAGTGAACACCTCTCATCCCCTCCACCTTATCCAAACTCACAAATATCCTCTTCCCACTATAAGTTTTGACCAATCCCAAACTGTCCCAAACACAACCCAACACTCAACCAAAAGAGAAAAAAGGAATCCCCAAAGAAAAAAAACATTCAAAATGCAAGCTGCTTCTTGCTTTGTTCAGCCACTTTTCCCTTCAAAATGTGGTGCCAAAAAACCAACTCCAACCCTAACCCCTCCTAAAACACCTTCTTCTTCTTCTAGATCATCATCCATCAAGGCTGCTGCAACTGCTTTCGAACCGCTTTCATTCAACTACAACTCTCCATTCTCGTAAGTTTGGCTCCGTTGATAAAATATGAAAGTACTGTCATTAGATTGGTAACAAAAAATAATATACCCTTGGTACGCTTCATATTAATTGTTATCTTCTTTAGCCCAGATGAACAATAAAACAATAACAACATAATGTTTGAGCTCATGGCAATGAGTTGGTTATATTTTGTAAGTTTGTCGAAAATTGGTCCAACAAGATACCTAGTTTAGTCCGACCCGAGAATATACTTCTTGTCGGGGTCTTGGACATTCACCAATTTACTAATTTGACGAAAATTGGGAAACAATATTTTTTGGTGTAAATCTACTTTATATTGAGCTTGAATTGGATATTTGGATCAATGTATATACTCATTCCTTCCCTATTCAACTGCTTGCTTTGTAATTTGTGTCGGTCACACTTTAAAATTTTTAACTATTAATTTTCCAATATATATAGGATGCAGTTATAATGGTTGTCAACCATGATAACCACCGTAAGCAAACTAAATCTTACTCGTATATGTGTCAAATTTTATCTTGATCGTTAGTTTTTTTATTTAATATAAATTGTAAAATATAATTTTTAAATTTTAGTTTATTTTAAAAAAATTAAAATAAATATTTTTCAAAATATGCTTGTTTACTAGGCAAAAACTTAGAGTTAGATATTTGAATTTTAAAGAATTTCATAAAAAGAATATTAATTAAGAAAATATATTTTATAATATTGTACTAAATAAACAAAATGAATGGCGAAGATAAAAGTTGACATATGTACAGATAAACATTGTTTTTATTGTGGTGGTTGTCATTGTTAACAACCACTATAAGTTTTTCTATATATATAATGGTGTAATACATGATACTACTATCATTAAACTTATAACAAAAAATATTATTATAAAAACTACACCAACACAATTTTAAATGAAAATATTATATAAGAAATAGTCGGTCAAATAAAACATTAGCAACTATTCTATCCATTCATAATTATAGATTATTCGCTATAAAATACGTACTTTGAGTGCACGTAATATATATTAATAAAAATATTTCCTAAAAACTAAGATCGATGTTGGCACTCTACAAGGGTATTCCCTGCAGAAGCAATGGAGACAATAGGAGGAGAGGCCTGCCCGGCGTATATGTTTCCTGAAGTCAAACTAAAAAAACCCCAAGGAGGCGACGTCAGCAAGAGAATCGCCTCCTCAGAACCCGACAGGGAGTACTTTGACTACAACAGTGAGCCAACCAGGTAACATAACAACTCCCTCTGTAGGCTCCGCTGACTTGCAGTTGAGGGTGCGTTTGGTTGGTCAATAACCCTGGGGAAATGGTCAATTTTCCCGGGTTGACTTATTTTCCCCATGTTTGAATGCGGACTAACTTCGGGAAAATTTTCACGATGGGCCCACCATTTTCTCCATTTTCCTAGGGAAATTTTCCCTTACGGGGGCTAAGGGAAATTTTTCCCAAGGAAATCTTTCCCATGAAAAACTTCCCATGAGAAATTTTCCCCGGGAAAAATTTCCCTGGGGTACCTACCAAATACTTCCTTAGGGTGCGTTTGGTTGGTCAATAATCCCGGGAAATGGTCAATTTTCCCGAGTTGACTTATTTTCCCCATGTTTGGGTGTGGGTTGACATTGGAAAAAATTTCACGGTGAGCCCACCACTTTCTCCATTTTCCTTAGGAGGGACTAAGAGAAATTTTTCCCAGGGAAATATTTCCCATGAAAAACTTCCCATGGAAAATTTTCCGCGGAAAAAATTTCGGGGTTTCTACCAAAACACTCCCTTAGGTAAATAATTTTGTCGCTAATTCTTGATTATTACATGGTCTTTTAATATTGCAGTGTGTTGAGGGCAGAGGCATGTGATGACATTGGAGGTGAATTTTGTGGGGCTCCATACAACTACACATATGGGATGTAGAGGGAAAGTTGGCATCAAATGTGTAATTGTGTCACTTTAAAATAGACAATCTCAAGCTAAAGAATGGTTATGTATGTATATGAGGCCATGATCTACTGTAATATTTAACCTAATGCTTGTATATTAAGCTTGAATGAAGAAGCAAAGTACTTTTGTTCTTAATATTCAAGAGTTGTCTAGTGGTCATGTTTAATCTTCTCCCATCAATTTTATACGTACACTATTTGAGAAAAAAGTTGTCCAATTTGAAACAAACCAAAGGATGGATGTCAATTTATCGTCTAAATTAAAACATTTGTCGCTTATAGTCACCCAAATTTAAGTCGGACCCAATTTTCCAATATTAGTTTTTAACATTGAGACTGTTCTTTTTTGCGGTAAATAAAGTGTGATAATAGTAAGATATGGTAAAAATGTAAACAATGTAATATGATGTGGTATAGTATGGTAAATTGTAAAATTTGTGATAATAATGATTGATATGTTAGGTAAGCAAAAACATAAGTGAAAAATAGTGAGAAAAGTGAGGAGCACAAAAGTGGAAGAAAAAAGTTACAATTGTGATAAAGGATATGACAATATGTGTATTTATGGTAAATTGTGATATGTTCGCTATGATACCACATAAAACAACCCTTAGGCTATCCACATTGGTGTCCCTGGGATTGGGGGATGAGGGGGGTATGAATAGTAGAAATAGTATTATTATAATGGGTGTTGGGGGATGGTATTGTTAATGGTGTCCTTGGAGTTGGGGGATGAGGTGAGGGATGAGTGGGGTAGGAAGTAATATTTTATTGGAGTATGGGACCCACATGTAGAGTATAATTGTTTTTCTTTTTTTGTATTGGACTATATTTATTTTCTACAATGATAAAATTGTATATGTTATAATTAATAAATAAAATATTAAGATTTAATTAAAAAACTGAAAATTATGTACTAATATATTTTTATTATATTATAATTTTTTATTTTAAAAATAATTAATTTTTAAAATTTTAAAAATAAATATGTTGATTAATGTAAGCTAGTATTTAAACAATAAACCCAAAGAATAATATAAAATTCACCAAACAGAAATATAATTACGTTCAACATGCGGTCACTCGTGCCAATGAAGGACCCTGAAGGAGGAGGGACAAATGTGGGGTGGTTTGGTTGAGGAAAATATTGTGGGTTTGAAGTTTGAGAGGGATTATGGTAGTAATTCGCATTGTAATCGTAATAACTACCATATTGAGGATAATAATTTTCAGGAGGAGGAGTAGGACGGGAGCTTTGAGAATTTTGTTGGCTATTACCAGATCTTCTATCCATTTTGCTGCCTCAAGGGTAAATTTTTAACAACTGATAAGATGAATTGTGTTGAAGGAGAGAATTGTAGAGAAATGGAAGATGAGTGACCAACAAACATGCAGCTGTATATATAGACAATGCCATTTCAAAAACTAGCTGTTGTAAAGTAGCCGTTGGAATAGTGGCCGTTGGAAAAAATAGCCGTTGGAATATAGCCGTTGAAAAAAGTAACTGTTGGAATATAGCCGTTTTTTCGTACCTATTATAAATATAATTTTTGAATCAGTTCACAACATTTTAAATGCCAATTTATCAAAAAATATTTTGTAAAAAATCAAACTAATACATACTAAATTAGTTATGTCATATTTCATATAATTTTTTACAATAAATTATTTAAACACATACTTAAATAAATTATTTAAAAAAAATTAAAACAAAACATAATTAAAATATTAAAATAGCCGTTGGAATATAGCCGTTGGAAAAAATAGACGTTGGAATATAGCCGTTAGAAAAAATAGCCGTTGGAAAAGTAGCTGTTGGAATATAGCCGTTTTTTTCGTACCTATTATGAATATAATTTTTGAATCAGTTTACAACATTTTAAATGTCATTTTATCAAAAAAATATTTTGTAAAAAAACAAACTAATACATACTAAATATATCAATGTCAAATTTCATATAATTTTTTAAAATAAATTATTGAAAAACATAATTAAAGAAATTATTTAAATAATTATTAAAACAAAACATAATTAAAACATTAAAATAATTGTAACTATAATATTTACAATTAAATAATTTATTTAAATTTAACAAAATAATTATTTTTCAAAAATAATTTATTTAATTTTAATTATAATATTTAAATTAATAATTTATTATAATAATTGTAATTAAATTAATTGTTAAAATGAAAAGGAAAAGAAAAGAAAGGAAAAGAAAAGCAAAAGAAACGAAAAAAAGAAAAAAAAAGAAAAAAAAATAAAAACCTCGGCAGTGGTGGGCCCCACCACTGGCGCGACGCCTGCAGGCGTGGACCACACGCGCCTGAGACAAAAAAAAAGGCGTGCGGCCCACGTCCCCCTTCCCCGCCTCTCTTTCCCCTTTTCCCCATTTTCCCCGAGGGACGCAGCAGCGTCCCTCCCCCCTCTTTTCTTTTCTTTTTCCTTTATTTTCTTCTTCTCTCTCTTTTGTCCCTCCCACTTGGGGACACCATTGTTGATGGTCTTATACCTTACTTATGATGCATCGATACCGGAGCATGTGAAGGAGAATAGAAGATGTTTTTAGAGAGGACGCTTTATTGAGAAATTGCGTTAAGGTTTGGATTGATTTGGACTGAAAAGAGTTATCAATCCAAAAAACAAATTTGGTAATATTTTTAGGTTAAGCTAATACTTGACTTTTGGGTTAAGTTGATATTTTGAGAGATGCGCTCTAGTCTTAGCTTTATTTCATTTTAGGAGGCTATGGTGTTACCTCTGCAACAGTTAGCTTTGCATTGTGAGCTTTTATAGGGAAATAAAATACCTTAATTAATTAAAAAAAAAGAAATAAACAGGGAGACTGATGATCATCTCATAGGAATCTAAAAACTACTTTTTGTTCTTTATAGCGGTACGATAAATTTATATTTAGAATGTTACCTTACCTTACAGGCTTACACGATTCCCTATCCAACTAAAGTCAAAATTTTAGTATATTAAAATATTTTTACCTCACCAATAATTTACCCTTACCACAAATTTCATCCTTACCTTTCCTTTTTTTATCCTTTCCTTTTTTTATCATACTAGGCCCCGTTCTTTTGTGCATTCTTTTGTGCATTGCATTTGCGTTGCGTTTGCGTTTAGGTTACGTTAAATTACGGTGAAAATAGTTAAGAAATAATGGTAATTTGCGTTATATTTGCGATAGGGTTACGATAAGTTGCGTTACGTTTGGGTACGTTAACGCATAAAAGAACGGAGCCCAAACCTAACTTTGTCCTACCACTCTAAAGAACAGTGTCAATTCAAGGTTCTTCCCCAAGAACCTATTTCTTGTAGTTATATGATTTCAAAACACTTCACATCTAATATTCAAAACATGAAAACTACTGACAACATAATATGAGCATATAACTATGAACACAATCTGGCATACATCATACACATATTCAAGCAATTCAACCTAATCACAATACTACCCCAATGGCCAAATGAGAGGTTCCAATACATACAACCCATTTGCACTTGGTAAATAATATTTGAAGTTTTAAACAAACCTGACTAAGACTAACCCGAGACCCGAACTGGGAAAAATCGAACACGAATGGGTGATCCAATCTTGACCCGAACTCGAAACCTATCCGAGCCACAACCCAAACGGTGACCCGATTAAAATTCACACTCAAATGACCCCAAATCAAACCAAAACCCAATCGGAAAGAACCACACTAGGACCAACCCGATAAACTCACCCCAAGTCAAAAAATACACCCGAACCGAGACACCCGATTGTCAAGTCTAGTTTCAAACATGAACTCAGCAGTCAGCAGTGACAGTTTCACAATAAAATTACCCTACCAAATATTCAATCGATATTCAGCTGTCACCCGAAATTTCATTAGCATATACCAAACATTACATTACATGAAAAAATGCAGTACATTTATAATCTCTGTGGTATACTTTCTTTAAAAATTAGACATAGACACCCCACAAAAACAAGTTATTAGTACTACCCTTTTAATGATATGAAAAAAACAGCAACAATAACAAAATTTAACCAATATTGATAACATAATATGAGTATATTACTATGAACACAATCTGGCATACACATATTCAACCCAACCTGAGTGCCACACAATACCACTCCAATGGCCAAAATGAGAGGTTTGAACATATATGCAACCTAATTTCACAACAAAACTAGGGTTTACAATCTTCTGGGGTTTGAGCTGGTTGGAATATTAATATTGAAAACATAATATGATATGATCTTGGAACAACAAATCAGCAGTGACAAACTTCACAACAAAATTATCCTAACAAAATTTCACCAATATTCAACTGTCACCCACAATTTCATTAAGCATAGACCACAAATTGCATGAAAACATGCACTACATTTATCATTTTTGTGTTATAATTTCTTTAAAATCACACATACATAACCGCACAAACTAGTTACTAGCAGTGATAATTTCACAACAAGAATACTTTTCCTAATAATTAAAATTACACTACTACCAAAAATTCACCAATATTCAACTGTCACCCAGAATTTCATTAGCATAGACCACCAAATTACATGAAAAAAATGCACTAAATTGATCATTTGTGTCATATTTTCTTAAAAATTAGACATAGAATCAACTCAACAGTGACAATTTCACAACAAGAACACTTTTCCAAATGCTTAAAATTATACTACTAATATCAAAATTTCACCAATATTTAAGTGTCACCCAGAATTTCATTAGCAGACACCAACAAATTACATGAAAAATTGCACTAAATTTATAATTTCTGTGTCATACTTTCTTAAAACGGTGACAATTTCACAACGTGAATACTTGTCCTAATGCTTAAAATTACACTACTATCAAAATTTCACCAATATTCAACTGTCACCCAGAATTTCATTAGCATAGAGTCATAGACCAAAAATTACACGAAAAAACAACAACAAAAAAACAAGAGAAAATCTCAATGATCCTTCCATTGTCATACCTTTTTCAACTGTATAACGGAAAAACTCCATGATCAATCAAACCCTACTTCTTGAGCAGATCATCCGACACTACTTTGAGCTGCTTCCTCTGCTTCGATTTCGCAATCTTCTTCAGAGTTTTAGGGTTCGTGATCTTCTGCAACTTCGTTCCCGATTTCAAAACATTCTCCTTCTTCATCTTCTCCCTCTCCTCCCTCAACTTCCTCTTCTCGATCTTGTTCTTCCGAATCTCCTCCTTGAGCTCATCCTTCCTCTCCTTGTACGCCTTCTTCACCTCTCTCTCCCTCATCCTCTGCTCGAACGACACCGGATTCCGGCTCACCGCCCTCGCCGACGCCCGGTGCCGCGGCTGCTTCCAGTTCCGACCGGAAACCTTGCCGGCGATCACGCCGTCGTACGTCGGACGGCCGAAGACCGGCTTGTTCGGGTCGGAGGAGGAGGCGACGGCGGTGCGCTTGGAAGGAGGGTTGTCGTCGACGTCCATGGAGGAATTCTCGACGGCGGTGGTGGTGGTGGCGACGGCGGAGGCATCATCGGCGGCGGGGAAGAGGAGGGAGTGAGATTCGCGCTTGCGCTTGTAGGTTTTGCCGCCGAAACCCTCGTCGAGGCGCCGGAAATCGACTGTGCACGCCATGGATGTACGATGAGAGAGAATTAGAGACGAGAGGCTAGCGGCGGAACCCTAAAATCAGGGTTTAGGGTTTGAGAATTTTTTCGGAAAGTCCATCAAAGGATATATATCCTTTGGGGGGCCAAGTCTTTTTGGGTTATGGTTTGTTTTAGCTCCATTCTTTCCGTATTATTTGTGATAATTTTGATTTTCATGGTCTCCAAATTATTTTTTGATTGATAAATTTTTTTATAATATGTTATCCACAATGGAAAAATTTATAGTAGTTGTCAACAATGACAACCAACCAAATAAAAACAATGTTTATCTATATATATGTGTCAACTGGTTATCTTTGTTACTCATTTTTTTTTTATTTAGTACCACATTATAAAATATATTTTCTTAATTAAAAAAATTATGAAATTTTGTAAAATTTAAAATACCTTGACTCTAAGTTTTTGTAAACAATCATATTTTGAAAATTATTTATTTTAATTTTTTTAAAATAAACTAAAATTTAAAAATATATATTTTACAATTTATATTAAATAAAAAAGGTAATCATCAAGATAAAACTTGACATTGATACCAGTAAGATTTATTTACTTATGGTGGTTGTCATGGTTGACAACCACTATAACTATATCCAAACTTGTTAACCCGAATCCAAACCTTAGTGCTCGCAAAATTCTATCCAATTTAAATATCTAAATCTGTCCAACTAGGAAAAGGCCTAGCTAGTTCGGTTTGAGCTAGATTTCGACATTGTCCCAACTGATTTAATATCCGGTCACAATATTTTTTTTTTCTATTGGTCGAACTCGATTATGAACCAGATTTGATTTCATTGAAATTGTCTGACCTGAAAAAGGGGTCCAGACATCAATTCTTGTTCTAATTTTGACATTGACTAAATTCTATCGCCTGAACTTAACCTGAACCCGAACTATTGACACAGCTTTATTGAACTCAAACTCGAACACAAAAACCCAAACTTTAAAGGGGTTTTGGTTACAATTAATCTATACTCACAGACGAATAATTGAAAATAATCCTAACTGACTTTTTGGTTAATATTGTGTTGTATTTTTAACCTATTTATGATCACTAAACTATTTTTTTCTATTTTTAGCAATTAAAAATCTAAATTAAGTGCATAAAATAGAAAAAAAAAAGTTTAGTGACAGTAAATATGTTAAAAGTACAACACAACGTCAATTAAAAAGTCAATTTGAATTATTTACCGTTACTCGCCCATAAATCAGTCATGAGAGTCATGACTGAAATTACAGATTAAAATCCGGTCAAACAACCTTTGTTCAAAACTTGACGTTCTCGAGTCAGTCAAATTTGAATTATCTACCATCGCTCTTTCCTCCTCTAAATAGTGGTAGTACAAAATTAGCACAACAATCTGGTTATGGAACCATCCTCATATAACACCATCAGCAGCAGCAGTTGTTAATTTGAATGAAGATTGTGGGCATCATTGTATCCGAGTTTGTTTGACCTAGAAAAGACCTGATTTGGTTTGAGCACGATTTTGACATTGACTCATTGTCTGAATTGACCAAAAATTCATACGCTATCAAAGAGCGCTAGCAAAATTCTGTCCGACTCAAATATCCGAATATGTCTGCCTCGAAAAAATTGGGTTTGGTCATATATCTTTCATCCGAGTTTTGACATTGACAGAATATTTGGACACGATATTTCTAATTTTTCTATTGTTCGAACCTGATTTTGATCAGGATTTAATATCGTTTGAATTTTCCGACCCGAAAAGAACCGGGTCTGGACATCAACTTTTATCCGAATTTTGACATTGACTAACTCGAATTTGACCCAAATCTAAATTTTGACCTACCTTATTATATCTATTCGAATTTTAACATTGATGGACCCAAAATTGACAAATTTTTGCCTAACTCAACCTTATTATATCTTAAAATATGCCCCATGTCAATATGTCAATATGTCTCATCAAACATTACATGGGGCAGTACCTATTTGCAATCTCTGCACTGGTGAACATTATATTCCACCACAACAAGAATCCTCTGTCAGAAAAAAATGAGCTGCCATGGCTCTTTCCTCCTCTCAATTATGCTACCAATTAGCACAACAATCTGGTTATGGAACCACCCTCATATAACATCTGCTAATTTGGATGAAGATTGTGCTCATCATTGTGGTGATTTACAAATTCCTTATCCATTTGGGATTGGAAATGCACCAAATTGTGCATACAATGAATACTTTGTTGTTACATGTTCATCATCATCATCATCATCATTTCCTGTCTTGAAGAAGCTCGGATTGGAGATGCTGAATGTGAGTGTTGCAGACGACACGGGTAACTTTGCGTCTGGGGTGGTGATTGTGAAGACCCCGTCTGTCACCGCCTGCAGAGGTGACGACGGTGACAGAGATATACAGTAAGTCTTATGTGAAATTGTCTCATCATGAATTTAATATGAGATATACTCCCTCCGTTCTATATTAATTGACACTTTAATTAAATTTTGACCATTAATTACTCACAAATTACAACGAGTTACAATATAAAATTACCTCCATTGTAATTTTTAATAAAGTATCTTTCTAATAACGGTAATTTCACATTGTAGCTCATTATAATTTGTAAGTAATTAACTGTCAAATTTTTTACGGTGGGCAGGGGTGGGTCATGGGCCCGGTCAGGGTCAGCCCATTAATCATGTAGGGTTAGGTCGGTCCAGGCTTTCTAGTAAAAATAAAGGTCGGCCCATGGGCTGACCCATTTGACCATAACGTTAAAATTAAGTTTATTTATACAAAAAAAAAGTAATTATGCTAATTATTATTTAACATGGAGCATTAATAATATATTTAAGTAAGGTTAGTATTTAAAATAAGGGATATTGGATTCTAATAATCCCTACTATCACAAATTGTATGACAATAATCCCTACTATCATTTTGGATTCTGGTGGTAAAAAAAAAAATAAAATTGTATTGTAGTGGTACCAAATCCATCACCACATTCTTTTTATTTTTTCCATGCCTACCCCATATTGTTTTTGTTTTTTTGGTTCCTACCCCTAGATAGGTAACAAAGTGTAGTTACTAAAACATCTTTTAAATTATTTTTTTGAGATTCCGAGCAATTATTATGATTTTTTAAAAGGAATAAAATTGAAAAAATCATAAAAAATTGAAAAAAATTGAAAAAAATTGGGAGAAATGCTGTAAATTCATCAAAAATCAAGGTAAAGTGTTATACAAAGTTTTGAATCAAATGCAACACAAAATCTATGATATTTAGCATATACACTCGATTTTGTCCCACTACAATACAATTTTATTTTTTTTTTGGACCACCAGAATCCAAAATGATAGTAGGGATTATTGCCATACAATTTGTGATAGTAGGGATTATTAGAATCCAATATCCCTTAAAATAATAGGAAAAAGTATTTATTTTGAATTATTGCTCGACCGACTCAGTCCGGTTGATGTACTAACCCTTTTACATTGTGAAACGGGCCAACTTGTTAATGACCCGACCCTTTGACAACCCTTATTTTTTAGGGCCTGACCCTCTTGATCCCATGGGGCCCCGGCTCATTGCCCACACGAGGCGGTAGGTAAAGTGTGATAATGGTATGGTATGATAAAAATGTGGATAATGTGATATGATGTGGTACAACGATGTGGTAAGAATGGTTAGTGTGGTGGAAAATGAGGAGAGAGAAAAGTGAAAAACAATGAGAGATATGAGGAGAGAGAAAAGTAAGAAGAGAAAAAATTATGGTTGTTGTGGTAAAGTTTTGTATGATATAGTAATGTGTGATGGTTTGTGGTCACTGTAGTAAATTATGTTGGGTGCAGTTTGTGCGGAGAACAAAGATCTTGTATAAGACCGATTCTCCATAAATTTATTGTGAGACATGCAACTTTTCTTCACGATAATTTTACGTGAAAGCCAAAAACTTGTCCGGACCTGAAAACTCGAATATGTCGGAACACAGATTAATTGGGTTTCATCATCACCTTTTTGTTCGAATTTTAAAATTCAGTTAACTCTGATTTAAAATTGGGTCAAAGGTTTGGGATAACCGATAAGAAATTCGGGTTGTCCGAATTTTGTATCAAATTCAGGTTCGAACAAATTCGAAAGCACTTGGAAAGTGTCCAAACCTTGATATTTGGACAGAATATTGAATTTGTCTTTAAACTTAGTATAAATTCAAGTTTGGACAACTTCGAGTCCGGATTTGGACATCACAAAGTGTCCAAATTTTGAATTCAAACAAAGTTCATGCTTGAAAGTTTTATCCGAATGTCTGAATTGTATGAATCCAAATTTTGCTACTGACGGTCTCACCATAAATTTATTGTGAGATGTGCAACTTCTTCGTGGTAACATTTATATGCCGTCGTAGTAAAACAATAAAAAAGTCATCCTAAAATAGGTCTGTTCTATAACGTGATACGGTCTCACCATAAAATCTACACAGGAACACAACAAGAGCACGATGGAGCATCCCCGAGTTGAGTGGCCCAGACCTTTCTGCAGGGCGTGGTGACAATGTTTTTCTGTCAATAGGATGCAACGGATATGCAGGGCTATATGACAACACAGGGGAGTTGGTAGTGGGGTGCAGCTCAATCTGCACCCCAGATCCACCCTTGAAGTCGAAGGGTTTGAATGGGACCGACGATGACTGCCAAGGTTATCATTGCTGTCAGCGACAACTTCCCGACGATTTGTTCCAACAGAGCTTCAGTATACGTGCTGCCGTCAATAACAGGTCTGAAAATTGTACATCGGCGTACCTTATCAGCAAGGCCTTTCTGAAAAACAATCGGGCCTCATTGTTGTATTCGCCCATGACCCATGTTGAAATGGAGCTCCATTTTTGGATTACCAAATCAGGTAAACTATGGTCTCTTCTTTTTAGGAGACGTAGGAGTTGGGTAGATAAGGTTGGGTTGGTTGAGTGACTTTTAGTAGTTTACATGAAAGTAAGTAGGTAAAGGTAAACAACGATTTGTTTTAGTAATAAAAACAAAACGTCATGTAGGTTGAGATAGAAAATGGAAACTTGAATAGGAGGAGTGGAATAACATTATAGGTAGCTTATTGTTGCAAAGAACATGGCCATGCCCATGATATTGATTTGGATAGTTCGGAATATTAATTGTTTCAATTTAGATTGTAATAAACTAAAGTAAAAATGTTTAGTTATGAATTAGGATGTGCTCTTTTGAGTTTTAAGGGATAAATTTAAATTTTGATTTGGATTAGATAAATTTTGGTAAATATTGATGCGTCAAATTTTTGAAAATTGTACAAAATATGTGACAAATATTCATGTTATGCACAAATCTCTTATGCCTCTTCTTTATGGACCAATAAATTAATAGGCATCAAAAAGTTTTAAAATCTTCGATCAATTCAAACCAGTCTATCTGAATTGTAATGTATCCTGACTTAGTGACCTCAATTCATGGACCAAAGCTTTTTTTTTTTTATAAAAAAATTCTTTTTAATGAGTTAATCAATTAGTAATTTTTGACATTCATTTCTTCTGACCAGGGAGCAACAACAACCTTGTGTTACAAACCATTCGAGGTTCTCTGTTATATTTTGGTGTTCCAAGTATGGTTTCTTTCTCTCAATCCTACCCAATAATTATATGCAACAATGATGATTGTTTAGTAGTAACCTCCATCTTTTGTCATAAATCATTATTGATTTGTTCTTTTTGTTGCAATATTAAACGATGCAGTTGTTGGAACTCTAGCCTTGACTTGTACTAGCTTTTGGGCATGTTGGTTCCATCGAACCAAAAAGATGAGACGCAATATCAAGTTCAGGGCAAAATACTTCAAGGAAAGATTAGAGGAGCAAAAAATTGTTGAGAAGGAAGCAGTTGAAAATACGAAGCTTTTCACCATAAAAGAACTAAGAAGAGCTACTAATAATTTCAACAAGGACCCTGTACTCGGACAAGGTGGCCAAGGTACTGTCTACAAAGGCATGTTAAAGAATGGAGACATCGTCGCAGTTAAAAGGTCAACGAGATTCGACGAAACTCAATATAAGGAGTTCATCGATGAGGTAATTGTTTTGTCACAAATCAAACATAGGCATATAGTGAAATTGTTGGGTTGTTGCTTGGACTCTAAGCAGCCTCTCATAGTGTACGAGTTCATCTCTAATGGGAATGTCTCCGAACATATTCATAAACCCAACAATGAGTTTCAACTCACATGGGAAATGCGATTAAAGATTGTTGCAGAATGTGCGAATGCCATCAGTTACCTACATTCAGAGTGCCCAACGGCTATCTATCACAGAGACATAAAGTCGAGCAATATACTCTTAGACCACGAGTACACGACCAAATTGTCAGACTTTGGAATTTCTAAAGCAGTCTCTGCTGGTCAAACTCACCTAACGACATGTGTACAAGGAACCCTTGGGTATTTGGACCCAGAGTACTTTTGGTCCAGTCACTTTTCAGAAAAGAGCGATGTCTACAGTTTTGGCGTTGTACTTGTTGAGCTCCTCACGGGACAAAAGCCCTTTCAAATTCAACTAACTTTGGAAGACAATCAAGGAGAAGGGAACAAAACCCTAGTGGAAGATTTCATCTCGTCGATGGAAAATGACACTTTGTACAATATGTTGGACCCTATAGTTTTAAAGAGCGATGCGAAAGAGGAAATTACTAACGCCGCAAGGCTTGCTGTGCAGTGCTTAAACCTTAGGAGAATACTAAGGCCGACTATGAAAGAAGTTGCGATAATGCTAGACAGACTGCGACGTCAACATTCATCTCGTGTGCCCGTTGAACTGAATAATCATACATGCGACAAGGAAATTGATGAGAATCAGGGTGGTGTAATCACGACATCCGAGTAGGCATTGCTTGTCTTTGATCATCATATCCAAGTTGTTTAATTATGGAATCGATTTGTCTTCTCCAACAATTATGTCATTGATGAAGCATTTTGTGTTCTCTTACATTGAAGATCATTGTGTTTGATGTTTATAAGTCTCTACTCTTGTTGTTACTTAGTGATGATTCATGTTATGAAGTTACATAAACCCGGTACACATGACGCATTCAATTACGATATTTTTTTTAGTATTTGTAAGTCAGGCCAACCACTGAATCTCCTATTTTAGAGAGAGTTTGGCGGGCTAAACAACCTATTAAGAAGCGAAGACCATGTGTACATGTATGTTGCTATACAACACGTCCTACCACCAGAAAGAAAAGTAGGGTATGATGTCCTTAGGAATCGATCCCAAAACCTGTGGCATACGGCACTGGAGATATCACTAGCACCTAGCTCCTGTGATTCTGCGAACAACTGCAATTTATTAGGTGCACCCGAAACATGTGCTCCAAATGCTATGATTGTTCACTCTTACTATTATAATTGTTTACTCTATGATAGTTCATTACAAATATCCTGAATCACATGCTCCAGGTGCATGTAATATATCTTTATTGTTGCCAAGGTTTGTTACTTTGTGCGCAACAACCTTCTCGGTCGTTATAACCAAGTGCGAGTTTGTTTTTCCCCTTTTTTTAACTCAGCTTGATGTACATGTATAGATATCCGATCAGCCCCTGTGGCAAATCACTTATCAATACAGTAATTCATTGATCTCTCTCCTTTTTGACATTGTTTCTGATCGATTATTTTTCTTTTTTTTTCTATTATTCGAACTTGATTGATCAGGATTTACTTTCATCTGAATTTGTCCGACTCAAAGAAAAGGCTCAAACATCAATTTCTCATCCAAACTTTGACATCAACCAAATTAAACTAACTCAAGTTTACCCGGACCCAAATTTTTACCTACGCTGCCATAACATTTCATGCATTTAAATACATAGATATTCTTCAGACCCGTTCAATTCACTTGAATATGGTACTTTTCATGACATGTTCCACTTATTTGAATATTCTCTCGTCTTTACCCACAGGTCGCAATCTTGATCTTCCAAATCACTTGTGACTTGTACAACAACATAAATGAGCTGTAATATATGGAGATGGAACAATTATTAATTAACACTTCTTTCGTTTCATATTATTTGTCCTTTTATTGATTATCACAGTTTTCAATGTCATTTTTTTAATCGATAATTTTTTGTATAATATGTTACTAAAAATCGCAATATTATACTTGTATTATGTTAGGATCGGATTCAGATTTGTTGCCAGTTGTTAGTCACTTGCTAGGGTGTAAAATAGAGCAATGTATGCAGCGGAAGGAAATATTCTATAGATCTGGCTAGACTCCTACTCCAAATACAATTAGGGTCATTAACCCAACATATTATAATATTTTTCGGTATAAATCTAGTGATGGTAATTTTATTTAACAAATCATTATATATATTGAAAAACTTATGGTCAAAATTTTATAAATTTTATTACACAATTTTCAAAGAAGACAAAAATATGAAACCGGGGTAATTAATATTATAAAAACATGACATAGTCAAGCATGCTTCGATTATGTTTGATTCTTCATTGATCTAGACATTAGTATAAAAAAAGTCATCTTTTCTCCAACAATTCCTTTTTTATTTTCTCCTCCAATCCTAAAATTCGGAAGGAAAAAAAATCTTAAAGACAAAATTAATATAAAATTTTCATGTTTTCTATCAAATTCTTTTTTTTTTGTCTATATTTAAAGCAAAATGAAAGGGAATTAAAGTCATTATCAAAAAGTTTTCTTGCAATTTCATATTCAAAGGTGCAAATGGAGACTTTATGAATAAGATGATAACTTTTTTTTTTAATAGAAACATAATTACAGAAATCAAGGATGGTTGCCGTTGGTTTAACTTCTAAGCAATACGAAATCCAACATGTTCATCACGTCACTGTAGAAGTCATTTTTTTTTAAAAAAAAGAAGGGTAAGTGAGAGAGATGTTAGAGATTTGTTCTTACAAGAAATCTTTTCATTCTATCTTCATACAAGATATTATTAAATTCCCTATTGTCAATATGTTCCCAAAAGTCAACTGTTGACACGTTATGACCCTTGTTTTAATGACCAGTCAGCTACTCGATTTGCCTCTCTATATATATGTGAGATAATCATATTGTTGGACTACGTTATGGTGAATTTTGCTTCAAATAAGACCATATTCTTTATAGTAGTAAGTTACATTTATACGATTCCCTAAAAAATATTCAAGTAAAAGTCAAAATTTTAGTAATAAAATACTTTTACGCATCACTAACTTACCCACTACTACAAATTTTATCATTATCTTTCTTTATTTTCCTTACCTTACCAAACATAATTTGATCCTACCGCTCTAAAGAACAGGACTTCAGTGAGTTTGCCTATGACATTCCACGGTCAAACATCAACGAGCATGTATTAGAGAGAATGAAAATTCAGCAGCGAATGAGAAAGAGGTTAGTGAAAGAGTGAGGAGTTGGATTAGAGAGAGAAAAAGAGAGAGGAGAGGGAGAACCAGTCACGGCTATGGTCGATCATGGCAATGACAATTAGGAAGGAGAGAGGAGAGGGAGGAGAGAGAAAGGAGTTGCAAGAGAGAGAATAGAAATGGGGATGATAAGGTGGCAAGTCAAAGCTGACTGGACAAGTCAACTCACCCTCCTCTGCCGCCACGTCATCCCGCTGTCGAGTTAAGTTCAACTTAACTCGGTGGCATGCTACTAAAATCCAAAGGGGCCAAAGTTCAAATTATTTGAAGCCAAATCTAATGTTCAGATTATTTAGTCTGTGGCTCAAAGTTCAAATTATTTAAATCCAATTTCTTCTAGAAAAAATGTCACTAACTTTCATTTATTTAAATTAATATATAAAATATTCAAGTTTCAACTGGAAATTCGCTAGAAAATAAAAATTTTGTTTATAAACCATGTAATTGTAAATTTATTTTTTATGATTAGAATTTATATAGTAATGTTGAATTTTTTTTTTATGTTTTCTCTGTGAAAATTTATTTTATTTTATTTTTATTTTATTCTTAAAAAGGATTTTTGGACGTTAATATACTGAACTTTTGGAGTATTGGACAATAATGCATTGAACTTTGAATTTGGACAATAATGCACTGAACTTTGAGGGGTGTTAAAAAATAATGCACCCAAAACAATTTCGAAGATAGCTGACTTGGTGGCGGTCATACGTGGCAGACCAAGAAGATGAATATGCTAAATAATATCTAAATTTATGACATATCAGCTAATTTACACAAGCAAATGTTTTTATACAACTACAACAACAATCTCTCAGTGGAAATACGTTTAAATATATGTGATCTTATGTTTTTTTTTTTGTACTCTTTTCAAAGTTGATTCTCTTTGCTTATGTTTGGATTAGCAGAAATGTCATAAATTTAAATTTTTTTTGGACCAATTCATCTCCTTCACCTACCAGGGATGATTGTCACCAAGTCACCCACTATCGAAATCGTTCTAGGTGCATTATTGTTCAACACCCCTAAAGTACAATGTATTATTGTCTAAGGTCAAAGTTAAGTGCATTATTGTCCAATACCCCAAAATTTGAGTATATTAGCATCCAAAAACCCTCTTAAAATATTTATCATAATATCCTCTCTATGATTTGTTCTCTTTCAACTTTTGTCTTTACTATAGTTTGCAACACATCACTTTAGGGTCCGTTTGGACCTATGAAAATTGGATGGAAAAAAATCTCGTGGAACAAAAATTAGGAGGAAAAAAATTTTGGGGTAAAGTAAATTTCTTTCTCTTGTTTGGTTTAAATAAAATTTTGAAGGAAAAAAAAATTGATTTTCTATTCAATTCTTTTCCTTGTTCGGTTTGAGGAAAAATACATGGAAAAATAAAATTTGCAAGAAAACTTGTAAGTATCAAGCTTCATTTTTCTAGATCATATGATGTAATTTGGCAGAGAAAGAGAGAATGAGAGAGAGAGAGAGAGAGAGAGAGTTAGAGAGAGAGAGAGATAGAGATGATACTTACAGAGACAAAGAGAGTTAGAGAGAGTGAGTGAGTGACAAAGAGAGAGAAAAGAGAGTTAGAGAGAGAGAGCGACATAGTGAGAGAAAAGAGAGTTAGAGAGAGAGAGAGAGAGAGAGAGAGAGAGAGAGAGAGAGAGATGATACTTACAGAGGCAAAGAGAGTTAAAGAGAGTGAGTGAGTGAGTGACAAAGAGAGAGAAAAGAGAGTTAGAGAGAAAGCGACATAGTGAGAGAAAAGAGAGTTAGAGAGAGAGAGAGAAGAGACTTAGAGAGAGTGAGAGAGAGTTAGAGAGAGAAGAGAGTTAGAGAGAGAGCGAGAGAGAGAGAGAGAGAACGTTAGAGAGAGAGAGATAGAAGAAAGAGAAGAGACTTAGAGAGAGAGAAGAGAGAGAGAGCGCGAGAGAAAGAGAGAAGAGAGTTAGAGAGAGAGAAGAGAGAAGAGAGAAGAGAGAGAGCAAGCGAGAGAGATAAGAAGGTTAGAGAGAGAGAGAAAGGAAGAGACAGAGAGAGAGAGAGAGAGCGAGAGAGAGAGAAGTGAGAGAGGGAGATAGAGAGAGAGAGAGAGAGAGAGAGAGAGAGAGAGAGGGAGAGAGAAACAAGTTAGAGAGAGGATGAAGAAAAAGATCGGTTTTGATCCAAAATTTTTCTCCCAACTTTCCTTTCAGTTTTGAAGGGAAAATTTTTTATTCATTGTTACCCCAAATTTTCCATGCAATTTTCCAACTATTTTTTTTTCCATTCCTTTTTCTTCAATCCAAACAAAGGAAAGATTTTCATTTTCCAAAATAATTTTTTTTCCATGCTGTTTTCCAAGGTCCAAATAGACCCTTAATATTTCCGTACATGTAATATTTGTTGAGTTAGTATTAGACCATATTATTTTATACAGTGCGATGCAGTACCACAACTCAATGTATTACTCAATATTCTTCCACATTTCACCACAATCATTATCAATATATCTCCTCACTCTTTTCTTCTACTTTTCACATTCTCTCTCCTCACTTATCACATTAACCACACTTTCCATAAATTTTACCATACCATTCCATACTTTACCGCACTTTCCACAATTTAACCATATCGCATCATTTCCACATCTTTCCAACCGCACAAAATAACATACCTTAATAGATTGGATGAGTTACCTAATATTAAAATAAAATTAATTGAACTAGAGTTTTCGTGCCATGGAGTCATTCCCACTTACATTACCTTTATCATAACTTAGGGTCTGTTTGGTTCACCAATTCAGGAATGGAATGGAATGGAACTTGATTCTTGAAAAAGAAGGAATTGAACTTGATACTTGAAATAAGTTGTTTGGTGCAGTTAAAGAATGGAATCAACAATCAGTTCCTGTCGTTTGGTCAGTAATAGAATGGAATCAACCCTTGAGGAATATAACCAAACATTTGTAATACATAATTTTTTGAATAGATATTATAATCTTTTAATATTATAAAATTGAAATTTCTTTAATATTAATTATTTGAATTACCATTAATTATAACATTCTTGTAGTAATTATATTGTAATAATATTATAAAAATTGAAATTTCTTTAATATTAATTATTTGAATTACTATTAATTATAACATTCTTGTAGTAATTATATTGTAATAATATTATAAAAATTCAAATTTATTTAATATTAATTATTTGAATTACCATTAATTATAACATTCTTGTAATAAACATTCTTCAAATAAACAATGGCAGAATTTCGAATCAAATGGATAAGGGCAAAAAGAAAAAGGAAAAAACCACATACCAGTCGATGACTATCGCAATATGGCCGGCAAGTTTTCCGGCAAAGTTTGTTCTTCAGACGGCAATGGCAATACTATGAGGGAGAAAGGCTAGGGTTTTTGGTAGGAGTTAGAGACGTATATTGATGGCAGAGAAAAACATTAGGTATGAGAATATTATGATAATATTTTCTTTTCTATGTTTGTATTATTTTTGGGAATTAGATCTCATTCCCCCCAAATATGAGAGATATGAGATTCCTCTCAAAAGGGAGGAACTTGAAACCTCTGGGTATCAAGTCCCAAACTCTAAAAGGCTCAAACAAACATAAAAATTGGGAACTTGATATCCAAAGTCCATTCCTTTTCTTCCAACCAAACAAACCCTTAATTCCATTCCATATTGTTGGATGGTTGACCAACCGCCCAAAAAATGAAGCACCATCTTTCTATCCTTCTCTCAATTATTATGTTAATTATGATACCTCTATTACCCCTTCATCATCTCACAGCAGCAGCAGAAGGTACACACAAAAATGAAACCAAACACTGCCTTCATCAATGTGGACATGTTGAGATACGACCACCCTTTGGAATTGGCCCAAATGGCTCGTACAACGAGTCATTCTCCGTCGCTTGTAAACATTCGTCGTCGTGGTCATCACACGACGCCGTCCCGGTGTTAGAGAGGCTCAGTTTGGAGGTACTCCGGATACACCAAGGGGGTAACGATACGACTAACGATACGACTACTTGGTTTGGGACAGTTACCGTAAAAGTTCCATCTGTTACAGCATGTCGAGGTAACATTAATCAATGTTCTGCTTGTAAAATTTGCTGGTAAATTGATGGCATGGAAAAGTTAGGAGTGTGTTTGTTTAATTAGCTTATTTCTAGAGCTGGCAAAAATTTGGGTCCATGTAAATTTCAGTTCGGACAAATCGGACATCAGATGAATACTTGAAGTCTGATATCCTGTTTTTAGTGTATTTTTCGGGTAGGACAAATCGGATTAGCATAAATTTGGGTGTGAATCGAGTTCAGACAAAAGAAATTTGAAAAAATAGTGTTTGAAATGTCGGTTAATTTGGACAATGTCTAAATTCGAAGGAAAATTCTATGACCCCATTTGGCAACATAGCTTTTTGGAATAAAAAGAATTTTTGAGTCTAATTAGCATGTTTGACCGGTCAAAACAACTAATATAGTGTTTGGTAAATAGCTTTTTGAGTTAGCAGTTTAGCCTCATAAAACTGTTTTTCAAAAAATTATTCTGAATAGCTTTTTAACAATAGCAATTTCTAAAACAACTAATTTTACCAAATATTGTTAGTGCAAACAGTTAAGTCAAACAAGTAACTGCTACTTGCTAATACAAACAACTAACATCTAATTGCCAAACATGACCTATGATTGTACCCGGTTTTTCCAGGTCGAACAAATCTTGGTTATTGGGTCGGACAGATTTTTGTCAGTCGCCCTGTCAAATTCATGGGTAAAAAGCAGTTGGGTAAAAGTTAAATTTTGGTAAATTTTGGTTATTTTGGCAAATTTACGCAGATATATATATATATATATATATATATATATATCTAACTTTGATAAATTTTGGTAAATTTTGGTGAATTCAGGTTAAAACTGGTAAATTTTGGTATAAATTTACCCATTAATTTGACAGGGCCTACTCATTTCTTTGGGAAAATTGGTCAATTTTTCCTAGTCGATCATATTTCTGTATGTTTGACAACTTTTAAGCAACAGAAAAAAGTTTAGGTGGAGCCTACCATTTCCCTATTCAACCTAGGAAAAATTATCCCTAGGAGCAGTATGGAAAACCTTTTCACCATGGAGGGGACAACATGTTCGTATAACATTCTGCCCATAAAATTTGTTGGTAAATACATGTTGAAACTAATATTCCAAAATTCTACTTCGAAGAGGTACAAAGGGTTCAGATATAGCAGTTTTATTCCTAAATTTAGAGAGAATAGTTTTAATTAGCGTTGGAAAAAGTTTGGGCCCGGGTGAATTTGAGTCGGTCACTTTTGGTCAATGTCCCTCTATTTAATTGAACGTGAAAGAAGAAGAAATCTGTTGGAAATATTTCAAGAGTATAAGAAGATTATTGTTGGAAATAACGAACGATGAGATGGAATAAAGGAACCACAAGATGGGGAATCACTTGGGTAACTAGGAGTCGAGGTCAAGCCTAACTTCTTGTAAAAAGACTCAAGGGTAAAACCTAACTTCTTGTAAGCAAAGTTCAAGATTTCTCAAAGGAACTCAAAGAGTTGCTGCAGTCAACACCTTAAGAATGTGTTGAATGCTCTCTAGAAAAGGAAGAAGAAGATAGATGAGGGTGTGGATGAATGGTGAATTCATCCACCTTATATAGGCACAATTTGGAGTCATAAGGTGGTCAAACATTCCATAAGCAATGGGCATAATCAAAGGGATTATGTTTGAATGATATTAATGAGAAATCATGACTGATTTCTCAGTCAATATCATCCAAGAATATGACCAAATCCATTTCAACATGAGGCATAAATTAAGGGATTTGAAAATCAAATTCATCAGCGTGCAACACGGGTCGTGTCAGATCAACACGGTCCGTGTTGATGCCAACACGACCCGTGCTGGATCAACACGACCCGTGTTGATCCAGTGCATGATTTTATTACTCTCTGGATGCCAACACGGGTCGTGTCATGCCTAGCATGATCCGTGTTGGGTCCAATTTTCTTGTTAAGCTTGTTTTCGACCTATCCGGTCGATCCTATGCTTATAACTTGTATTTTATGCCTCTTAACTCTTGAAATACTCCAACAATCCCCCGCCATTTCAAGAGTACCACTTGAAATAGCCCGGGATCCCTCACTTGGGTAAAAATACCCCGCCATACATGGCGACTTCTAGAAAGATTCAACACCCGAGAAATCGAGGAGTTGTTATGCATCATGAAAGTGCCTTTCGACTTGAACTTTCACTTAGTGAATATAATTTCAATTAGTTTGAATATATAAGTAGACAAGCTTTGAACTTAACATCCTTATTTAACTAATTGGATACATATCACACACACAACCCACAACCTTGCTTAAAAATTAGACACTATTTTTACAACCGGCCATGTGTCCTATACCCTCCGCGAGAACAATCAAGCCCAGCCCTAGGCTATCCGAAGCGGCCCACTTCACGTCCTCGCATAGGCAGACTTTTATGCCCCGTAATAGAGCTCCCTATCTCACCGATTCAAAGTCTGTTAATGAGTCATAGACCCAAACCTCTTGAACATTACGGTTCTTGAGCATCACCTTGTCCTTGGGATGATTTAAGCTTAATGACTTGATGCTCCATTATCATTCAACGTCGTCGACCATTGAACTCAAGGCTTGACAAGAGGTGTCAAGCATGAGTTGGAGCTCCGTTGATTGAGACTTATTTGGTTGGGCTAACCCCCATCCCATATGATGAAATTCTCACCATTTCTTTGCTCAATCCTTTGGTGAAAGGATCGGCCAAGTTCTCACTTGTCTTAATGTAGTTTACCACTACAATTCCATCCTCAATAAGTTGATGGACATAGGCGTGTCGTAACCCAATGTGCCTTGACTTGCCATTGTAGACACGATTATATATACTTGCAATTGTGGAATTGTTGTCACAATAAAGTGTTGTTGGAGGCATGAGTTTTTCCCATAGAGGAATTTCCAACAACAAGTTTCGTAGCCATTCCGCCTCTTTACAAGCGGCGGCCAATGCTACGAACTCGGAGGCCATAGTGGAATCCGAAATACATGCTTGTTTCTTAAAACCCCAAGAAACAGCACACCCACCAAGTAGAAACACCCAACCGGAGGTTGAGGTGTAGTCATCCTTGTCACTTATCCAACTTGCATCGGAGAATCCTTCTAAGACCGAGGGTTCTCCCTTAAATCGCAAGCTATAGTTTTGGGTAAGTTTTAGGTATCCCAAAACTCTCTTGACCGCTTGCCAATGCTCTTTACTTGGATTGCTAGTAAATCTACTAAGCTTCCCTACCGCAAAGGCAATATCCGGTCTAGTACAAGTCATAGCATACATTAGGCTCCCTATGACTTTAGCGTACTCCAATTGGTTAATAGGCCTACCATCATTTTTACTTAGTTTCATGCTTGGATCAAATGGGGTAGTAGCCACATAGGAGCTCTTATGAAACTTTCCTAACACCATATCCACATAATGTGATTGTGTTAGACTTATTCCATCATTATTTCTAATGATTTTGATACCAAGTATCACATCCGCTTCTCCCAAGTCCTTCATAGAGAACTTAGTGGATAGAAAACTCTTAGTTTTCTCAACTTGTTCCATGTCGGTACCAAATATCAACATGTCATCAACATATAGGCATATAATCACCCCCTTTCCATTCTCAAACTTAGAATAGACACACTTGTCCGACTCATTGATCTTAAAACCAAATCCAAGCACTACTTCATCAAATTTATGATGCCATTGCTTAGGTGCTTGCTTTAGACCATACAAAGATTTTATGAGTTTACAGACTTTATTCTCATGACCCATTTCAACAAACCCCTCGGGTTGTTCCATATACACCTCCTCTTCTAGTTCTCCATTTAGGAATGCCGTTTTGACATCCATTTGATGGATTACTAGCTTATGGATGGTGGCTAAAGCTATAAGTACTCTTATAGTTGCAATCCTAGCCACGGGTGCATAAGTATCAAAGTAATCAATACCATATCTTTGGGTAAAGCCCCTTACAACTAACCGGGCTTTAAACCTTTCTATGGTACCATCTACTTTCTTTTTGCGCTTAAAAATCCATTTTGATGTAATAGGTTTACATCCCGGTGGTAAGTCTACTAAAATCCAAACATTATTTTCCCTAATGGAGTCTATCTCATCTTGTACCGCTTCCTTCCAAAAGGAAGCATCTTGTGACTCCATGGCCTCTTTGAAAGTTTTAGGATCTTCATCTACATTGTAGATATAGGGAGTCTTGTACTCAATAGAGTTCCTATCACCCTCTACTAAATAAACAACGAAATCCGAGCCATAATCCTTGGATTTCCTTGTTCTCTTACTCCTTCTTATTTCCTCAACATCATGTTGAGTTTCTTGAATAGCATCCTTTGTAATCATGTCATGAGTGACATCCTTGGGTCTAGGGATTGAAGAGAATCGAGTCTCATCAAAAATTGCATCAATAGACTCTATTACGGTATTCACCGTTATGTAGTCATTTGGTTCGATAACCATAAACCTATAGGCTTTGCTTTCAAAAGCATAACCTATAAAGATGCATTCAATCCCTCTTTCACCCAATTTCCTTTTCTTTGGTTCCGGGACCCTTACAATGGCCCGACACCCCCATACTCTAAAATGTTTTAGAGTTGGCTTTCTTTTATTCCAAAGTTCATATGGGGTTTTAGTGTTCCCTTTTAGAGGAATTCTATTTAAAACATAACAAGCTGTTAACATGGCTTCACCCCAAAACCCTTCACTTAAACCGGAGTAAGATAACATGGAGTTAACCATTTCTTTTAATGTCCTATTTTTCCTTTCGGCCACACCATTTTGTTGAGGTGTATAGGGTGCCGTTGTCTCATGCACCACACCACAACCTTGAAAGTAAATTGGATCAAAATTCACCACCCCTATCGGATCTTAATCTTTTTATTTGGGCCTCAAATTGTAACTCACTTTTAGTCTTGTATATTTTAAATTTGTCTAAAGTTTCATCTTTTGAATGTAAAAGAAAGACTTGGCAATATCTTGAATAATCATCAATGAAGGTGACATAGTATCTCTTACCTCCTATAGAAGGAGTGCTATGGAAATCTCCTAACTCACTATGAATCAATTCAAGTATTTTAGAATTTCTCATAATACTAGGAAAGGAACTTTTGGTGATTTTTGTTAACATGCATGTTCTACACTTCTCTATCTTAACATATAAAGAAGGAATTAAACCAAGGTTAGACATGAATTTAAGTTTCTTATAATTAACATGTCCAAGTCTTGAATGCCATAAAGAAGAACAAGAACCAAGCAAGTAAACGGAAACATCATTCTTATTGCCACTTGTAGCGTTAAGCCTAAACAGATCACCACATGCATAGCCTTTGCCTACAAAGACCCCTCCCTTAGACAAAACATAGTTGTCCCCTTCATACACTTGCTTAAACCCAAACTTACTTAAGAGAAAACCCGAAACAAAATTCTTACATATATCCGGAACTAAATACACATCGTTTAAAAGCAATGTCTTTCCGGAAGTAAAAACAAGTTCAACTTGTCCTATTCCTTCCACCTTAACCGGAGAGTTGTTGCCCATAAAGAGCTTTCTCCCCTCTTCGGCGGGTTGGATAGTCTTGAAGAGAGAACGATCAATGCAAACGTGCCGAGCCGCACCCGAATCAACCCACCAAATATTGTCGCTTGGGACGTCATTGATTTGGTCCTTAATCATAGCTACGAAGGGTCTATTGGATTCCTTCTTACCGCTATGATTCTTAGTGTTGTTGTTCGAAAGCCCGTGCTTTTTCCTCCAAACCGGACATTCCCTCTTGGGGTGACCCGGCTTGCCGCATTCCCAACAAACCAATTTTGGTTTCTTATTGTTCTTGTTCTCAAACTTATTCTTGTTCTTTGTTCCTCTTGTATTCTCTTGAACCACTGGGCCTTGGAGGGATTCTCCTTGGTAACATCCTGCACTCTCAATTCCTCCTCAATACGGAGATGGTTAGCCAAACCCTCAAGTGATATGGGTTCCTTAGAATGCATTAAGGTTCTCTTAGTTTCTTTCCATGAAGGGGGGAGCTTGCCAATTATTGAAGATACAATATAGGCCTCATCTATGTGGATCTTATATTGAAGAAAATTGCTTAATATATGTTGGATTTCATGCAATTGGTCAAGAACTTTTCTACCTTCAACCATCTTAAAATTGTTAAATTGGCTAATGAGAAAGTTCTTACTTGTAGAATCCTCCGACATGTATTTCGCTTCGAGCAACTCCCAAAGCTCCTTGGCGGATACGACGTTTTGGTAAACGTCGAATAGAGCATCCGTCATTCCGTTGAGAATATGGCCTACACATATGTAGTTGTCGTTCTCCATCTTGAGCCGACGCCTTGTTTGCTCCGCCATCTCGTCGTCACCCTCCGCCGGAACGTCTTGGATGAGCATATACACCACTTTGAGAGTGGTGAGCATGAAGTGCATCTTCTTTTGCCATCTACGGAAATCGATCCTCTCAAACTTATCCAACTTTTGAAAGTTGTTGGTCATATCTCTCAAGGAATGAGACATCGTGGATAAGTCTTAAGATTGTTGGAAATAACGAACGATGAGATGGAATAAAGGAACCACAAGATGGGGGATCACTTGGGTGGCTAGGAGTCGAGGTCAAGCCGTCTCCCCTTAAGACTTATTCACTAGACCGTGAAAAGACTCAAGGGTAAAACCTAACTTCTTGTAAGCAAAGTTACAAGATTTCTCAAAGGAACTCAAAGAGTTGCTGCAGTCAACACCTTAAGAATGTGTTGAATGCTCTCTAGAAAAGGAAGAAGAAAATAGATGAGGGTGTGGATGAATGGTGAATTCATCCACCTTATATAGGCACAATTTGGAGTCATAAGGTGGTCAAACATTCCATAAGCAATGGGTATAATCCAAGGGATTATGTTTGAATGATATTAATGAGAAATCATGACTGATTTCTCAGTCAATATCATCCAAGAATATGACCAAATCCATTTCAACACGAGGGATAAATTAAGGGATTTGAAAATCAAATCCGTCAGCGTGCAACACGGGTCGTGTCAGATCAACACGGTCCGTATTGATGCCAACATGACCCGTGCTGGATCAACACGACCCGTGTTGATCCAGTGCACGATTTTATTACTCTCTGGATGCCAACACGGGTCGTGTCATGCCTAGCACGATCCGTGTTGGGTCCAATTTTCTTGTTAAGCTTGTTTTCGACCTATCCGGTCGATCCTATGCTTATAACTTGTATTTTATGCCTCTTAATTCTTGAAATACTCCAACAATTATATAGCATGAGGAATCGTGTGGAACAACTATAAGGATCATATATAAGATAAACATCAATAATATGATCAACACGGATGAGTTTGAGACCAACACAGATCGTGTAGGTCTCCAGAAAGCAAGAAAAACCATCCTGGGCTCAACACGGGTCGTGTTGCATTTAACACGGACCTTGTTGATCCAACACGGACCGTGTTGGAATCCAGAATGTGTTTTTGATGCTAACGGCTATATAATCTTGAGTATTAAGTTTATAATATCAATATTAAGCTCGGTATTAAGATCCAACAACTATATTATCATGACCAAGTCAAAGGTCTTGATTCTCCATTAAGGACCTTAATTACACCTTTGACTAAGGAATGTAATTAGGGTTGGATTATGTGTGGAAGTCTTCTATAAATAGGAGACATTCCCAAGCCATTTGAGATGATCACAAGCATCTATTCTATTCTATAATCACATCCTCTCAAATATAGAATGCAGCTATACTTGAGAGAATCAAGTGAGAAACATATGTCTTGAGTGCGACAAGAGCTAAGTTTTATCCCTTTGAACATTTACGGTACAGTAAATAGTTCTTAAGGAAAATGAGTACGAGGCCATGACTCTTAGCATTATCCAAACAAGTCAAGTTAACCATTTGGGTATAAAGTTCAATCTCCGTCTTGTCACATGTACTGCTAGAAGATCAAGATACCAAGAGAAGATGATGAAGATTCAAGCCGTTGTCAAACATCATTTTCCAACAATCTTAAGAACTATTTTACGAGACAAGATTGGAGGAGGCTAAGAGTACATTGGACATCCAAGATTCAAGAAGGATTACAAAGATAAGTTTATATTTTACAAGTTTATTAGTATCAATTTTCATATTAGTTTATTAAATTTTATTGAGCAAATTTAATGATTAAAAGTTTATTAATCATTTGTTTATCTATATGTGTTTGGTATAGATGAGAAATTGATACACAAGAGTGGAATACAAGTACAAGATCTTGATGTTCATGATGGGAATTGTTGATTGGTTATGCAATGAGGTTTACATGGATTAAGGGCAAGGTAACAACAAAGTCATTTACAAGGAGGTCAAAGGTAATTAAGTTGTTATTTATTTGGGGGTTATATGCATGTGCATTGACCATGTTTAAGTTGCCTCTTAATATTATCAAGTTAATACCAATGAATATGTTTTATTACCTTTGACATGTTTGATTGGTTTATAAGAATTGTCATTAAGGATAATTTTATTGAAATTCCATGATAAGGTAGTTGTTGAAGGATGGTGCAAGAAAAAGTCAAAAATATTTATTTATTTATTTATTTATTTATATATTATTAAGTGCACCATTGAACATCTACATAAGTTACAAATTTATTTTAGCCATATGTTTTAAGTTGGCTATAACATTAAGTTACATCGAAGTTTCATACTAGTAATAAGGATGAGATTATTACCATTAAAATATTCATTGGTTGGATGTTTTAAGTTACAAATTTTTAAGGTGTTTAATGTGGAAATTCATTGTAGCAAGATTATATTTTGCTTCTTATAAGTTGAATTTTTCCATGTTTATTGACATGTTCAAGTATCATTAAGTTTATTCCGCCTATTGTTTTTGATATTAATATGAAGGATGAGTACATACAAGTTTATTAGACCTTTTATTAATATCATGTTTGGAAATCTTTTTCCATGTTTATAAGTGATAAGTATGAGTGAATTCATGCTTATTGTTTTGCCTATTGCTATTCAAGTATTGTTTAATAGCATGATTAACAAGTTAATTTTATGATTAAGTTTGAAGCATGAAAATAGAATATAAGTATTGGCAAAAGTATTATGTTTTTTTAATTTTTTAAGTTGCCATGAAATTCAATTTGGTTATCTCAAGTTTATGATTCTATTCTTGATTATTACAATGAGTTTATACAATTGAAAGTCAAATATGAATTTGTTATTAAGATAAGCTTTGCATATAAGTGTAGTTTTTATGAGAATTATTTGAATGCATATAAGTGACTTGTTTATTGATTCAAGAAATCCACTATAAGTTATGTGTGCATTAAGGTTCAAATTTCTAATTATTATCATGAGTATATTCTTATTATGCTTATAAGTATTGTAATAAGACAAACATAATAAGTTATTGTTATTTTACAAGTACATATATATGTGATTATATATGTTGTTAAGTTATTTGGCAGCATTATGTGGTTATTAAGATGAAATAGCAAGTTTGTGTGTACAATAAGCCATATAAGAAATTATATCTGAGCAATCATATGTAATTTATTTTGTACAAGTTTATAAATGGCTAATATAATTTCCTAGATATTGGAAATATAAGAGTACACAAGTTAATAAGAAAGACAAAGGATTAATCATGTTTATATGATTAATGGTATATATGTATAAATATAAGGTACATAAACACAAGTTGTCTAGGCTATTTCAAAATATTATTAAGTATACATAATATGGATTCAAGTATGTGAATTCACAATATGTAAGAAAGCTTTCTATGCTTATAAGATGTTGCATAAGTATAAGATGTTGCATAAGTAAAGACTTATGATTATTTCTAACAAGTTGAACCTACAAGATTATTTGGCTAATTTTCTTAGCTAATTACGCAAAGGAAATTTCATATGATTTTTGTTGAGTATTTGTACTAAGTTCAAGTCATGTATGAAATTTATTTAAGTTTTGACTTTCATGCATATTTACAAGTGTCTTGCCATGTGATTCATGTTTATGAATGCTTATAGAGTTTTATGATTTATTCAAGCATTCCAAGAGGACCTAAGTTTTGGTTTGTTTGATTAAAATAAGTATTTGACTCTATATTGTTTATGGCATGACAAGTTTAAGAATAATCATTTGATCCTATAAGTGTTTAAGGCAATTTTTCTTGTTTTTCTAAGTGCAAAATTGATTCATGTGGTTATATGAGTATGTAGAATCATAAATTGTTAATTTCCTTTATTCATGGAAATATAAGTAGACAAGAACATGCTTTATTCTTGACAAGGAAATATGAGTGAAGTTTTATTCACTTAATATTATGTCTACAAGTTTGATCGATATCATGCTAGTAAGCTTAAGTATTGCCTATTTTACTACATGTTAATTTAAGTAGTTATAAGTCATGTACTTGCTACTATGTTCTTAGGTAATGCAAGTTATTCATAAGTGACATGGACATAAGTTTATTTACATGTCTGATTGTTGTAAGCTTCTCATGTTATTCAATCATATTTTAATATGATAAGAGTTATTAAGATTTATGCAAGTTCACTATAAGATAAATTTCTTTATGAAATAAGTGAATGGATTGCATAAGATATATGAGAAGGTTTTATACTTTTGTATGGTTTATGTGTCAATATGTGTATGTTTACATATATGTATTCGATGACTAATGACATATAAAACATCAAACATGATTAAGTAAGTATAAGTATAAGATTGAACATGATTACTCATGTGTTTTAATGTATTCATAAATATAAGTTGAATACATGTTTGTCCTTGCTAAATTTTTCAAATTTATGAGAGCATGTAGTAAGACATAAGGAAGTGTTTTTATACATAAGGAATTATGCATACTTGTGATAGACTATGATTCATGATTATGAAAATGGTTATTCTTTGATGTTTTATAAGTTCATAAAGTTTAATTTATGATCAAGGTTTCCGGATAATCATGATTGAGAATGGTCTATGTTGTTTGTATAAGTTGAGTATGCATATATCAAGTTTATTTGCTACATAAGAAATGTATAGTTTTTATACATTTGATTATTCTAAATTCATGATGATATATTTATATCAATGGATTTGATAATGATAAAGTTTAAGTATTATGTTTAAGTCATCAAAGTTGTATGCTTTGACTGGTGGATTTAAACATAAAAGGAGAGCATACAACCATGGTGATGTGATGGTTTAATCATATACTTATTAATATACTCTACAAGATAATCATTCATGATTATGAAACCATTGTTTATTCAATGAGTTAAAGTTATAAGTTCAAGTATGTAGCAAAGGATTGAGATGTAATGATTTAATTACATATAAGTTGGAAATTCAATTTCCATATATATATATATATATATATATATATATATATATATATATATATATATATCAAAGGTTAAGTGGTTTGTCAAGTGCGAGGTTATTTTGTTCACAAGTTTGTATCCATGGTGTTTTGGATGATAAGCATATAAGAGGATCCATATCAAGTTTACATACGGTATAGTGTGATTATATCCGAAAAATAATATGATGGTTGTTCATATTATGATGAAGATATTCTTATTAAGGCCACGGTAAAGATATAATTATGTATCTAGTGGACCTTGTTGTTAGAGATGGGTTAAGAAGCCTAAATATCTACTACTTCACAACAATGACTCAACTTTACGAATTGGAATACCACCAATTTCTAAAGTTCAAATGAGTACGGAGTTGTCTAAAGTAGTAGGAAACATTGATTTTATACATCTCAGGTTAGGTGATGCTTAATATCTGTAATGACAAGAGGTTGAGTGGTGACACTCTTAATAGACTTTGTGGAAAACCTAATTACAGGGGTGGTATAATTACAAACTCTACCTATGTAAGTGTAATGTGTGGCCGCATAAAGGAACTTTGGGCTAAAGTTCCGAAACACTTACTAAGGATAAGGACACAAGGCCGGATAATAGTGTCAAAGTTTTAGCACTTAAGATTTAAAAACAAATGTATGTGTATTACGAGTATAGTTGATCAATATAAATCCAAAGTTCAAAGACATGTCTACTTTGTGATTTGGATTCAATTTTGGCTCGTATATACTAAGTGAAAAGTTCAAGGAGTAATCTACTTTTCATTATGCATATGTTTGTGGGTTTCTCGGGTGATTACAAGTTAAGGTATATCTCAAATGGCGGGGGTGTTATTGTGTTAACTCCTTAAGTAAAGTTATTTCAAAGGTTTTACATACTCTTGAAATAGGGGGGATTGTTGGAAATATTTCAAGAGTATAAGAATTTATATAGCATAAGGAATCGTGTGGAACAAGTATAAGGATCATATATAAGATAAACATCAAGAATATGATCAACACGAGTCCATAAGAGACCAACACGGTTCGTGTTGGTCACCTGAAAGCAAGGAAAATGATCCTGGGCTCAACACGGGGTTGTGTTGAGGCTACACGGACCGTGTTGATCCAACACGAACCGTGTTGGAACCCAGAATCTGTTTTAATGACTAACGGCTATATAATCTTATGTATTAAGTGTATGATATCAATATTAAGTCCGATATTATATGTATTCCAATGACTATATTAGTTGACCAAGTCAAGGTCATAATCCATCATTAAGGACCTTAATTATACCTTTGACTAAGGGGTGTAATTAGGGTTAGATTAGGTATGGAAGTCTCCTATAAATAGGAGACATTACCAAGCCATTTGAGAAAATCACAAGCATCTATTCTATTCTATAATCACATCCTCTCAAATATAGACTGCATCTATACTTGAGAGAATCAAGTGAGAAACCTATGTCTTGAGTGCGACAAGAGCTAAGTTTTATCCCTTTGAACATTTACGGTACAGTAAATAGTTCTTAAGGAAAATAAGTACGAGGCCATGACTCTTAGCATTATCCAAACAAGTCAAGTTAACCATTTGGTTATAAAGTTCAATCTCCATCTTGTCACATGTACCGCTAGAAGATGAAGATACAAAGAGAAGATGATGAAGATTCAAGCCGTTGTCAAACATCATTTTCCAACACCTCGTGTTGGTTATCATTATTTTTTGCTCCTTTTCTTTTTCGAGGATTTTTGTCTTTTGGAACCTACTAGTCTGCCACGCTTCAAAGGTGGTCTAGACTCATTAGCAATAGCACTTTGTCCTGCTGGGACTTCAATTCTAATAGGAGCATTAGCAGCTGGAATGTAAGATTTAGTGACTCTCCTTGGGTCAGTAAATGCGTCTGGCAATTGATTCGCTAGAAATTGTAAACGAATTATGTTTTGAACTTCCAGTTCACACTGCTTTGTACGAAGATCAAGATGCTTTAGCAGTAATTCGTTCCAACTTATCTCTTTGCCCAACTACTTAGATTCTCCCCCTAATGTTGGGAAAACTGTCTCATCAAAATGAGTCGGCAAATCCTGCCGTAAACAAATCTCCAGTTGATGGTTCTAGATACTTAATTATAGATGGAGATTCGTACCCAACATATATTCCCAATCTCCTTTGGGGTCCCATCTTAGTGCGTTGTGGTGGGGCAATAGGTACATACCGCACATCCAAAAGTTCGTAGATGGGAGATATTTGGTTCATGGCCAAAAACCAATTGTTGGGGAGAAAATTCATGATAACCAACTGGCCTTATGCGGATCAATGCCGCAGCATGCAATATAGCATGTCCCCAAACACTAGTTGGAAGCTTTGCTCTCATAAGCAATGATCTTGCAATTAGTTGCAAGAGCTTAATAAATGATTCTACAAGACCATTTTGAGTATGAACATGCGGCACAGGATGTTCAACTTCTATGCCAATTGACATACAAAAATCATCAAAGGCTTGAGACTTAAATTCACCGGCATTATCAAGACGAATTCTCTTGATAGAATGATCTGGAAAATGTGCTCGTAGTTTAATCAATTGAGCAAGCAATCTTGCAAATGCCAAGTTGCGGGTTGACAATAAACACACATGTGACCATCTAGTTGATGCATCAATTGATACCATAAAGTATCTAAATGGTCCACATGGTGGGTCTACAGGACCGCGAATGTCACCTTGTATATGTTCCAGAAATGCAGGGGATTCAGCCCATATCTTAGCCGGTGATGGCCGTATGATTAATTTTCCTTGAGAGCAAGCGGCGCATGAGAACTCATTAATTTGAAGGATCTTCTGGTCCTTTTAAGTATATATCCATATGAATTCTTTAGGATTTTGCGCATCATAGTTGATCAGGGGAGGGGGGTTCCCCAATCTATCATGCCATATGATAAATTCTTTATCATTAGTAAACTTCTGGTTTACTAGAGTATGTACTTCAATTGGGTTAATTATTGTATAATATAACCCGGAGGAGAATGATGATAATCTTTCTAACACACATCTTTTGCCCAAGGCAATTTTTCGTGATATGCAAATACTCAATATTATTTTCACTAGTTGTCCCAATGTGGTATTCATTTCTGCGGATATCCTTGAAACTCAGTAAGTTTCTTTGAGACTTGGTGGAATATAATGCATCATCAATGTGCAAGCTTGTTCCACCAGGTAGCACTATATGGGCTCTTCCGAAGCCTTCAATTAAATTTGAGCTTCCCGATAAAGTACTAACATTTGCATCTCTCATTAATAAGTAATAAGAGTATTTCTCATAATGATGTGTGTTATTATGCTGCCTTCAGGGCACATATCTAATCTTCTATTCATGACACAAAACAAAGAAGTGTTCATGAAATTTAATTAACGGAGTGGTCATAATCATCATTAGCACATTCTTTGTCTCTATCTATTTTCTTTCGCTCTTAATTGATACTTGATAGAGGTCAACAAGATGTTTTGACGTACGACAGGTACGTTGCCAATGTCCATTTCATCCACAATGATGTCATGGACTTTCAACAGTATTCTTGCCTCAATCATTCTTGCTCCCCAACTTCTGGTGGGAAAATGATATTTGAAAAGGGATTACAATAGTCCATCACAACTATGTCCTATCATGACTTCTAGCATGACTTTTTGTTTATCTCATAATCTTTTAGGTTATATATGCTACCACATTCACTTCTCGGAATGAGATATAACCAATTGGGTGGAGTTTAATAGCTTAACAAGTCATTTATTTTGTAAATAACAAAATCATGTAAATCTCCAAAGATTAAACTCCACATATGAACATACAGTCATACTCAAATACAATAAGGCAATACAAATACTTGTAAGTCAAAATACGAACTTTAGCAAGCTTCATATACTTTTTCAGTCTCAAGTATACCATAATCGCCTCTTAACAATTGGTATGCTAACTAACAGTTATACATTTCAAATTGGAATTTAATGGCATGACACCAAACAATTACTACTTCTGCCATCTGCTTTAATAATAATTCACATCATAAAGGCATGTATAAATCGAGTATTCACAAAGATAAAAACATATATATCTTTGACCTTTTTATATGTGAATCTCACAATCAATTAAAAGAAATGACATCATACACATATCAATTAGCCATCAGGGCATGTGCATACACAAGTACAACAGAACTATATTTGACATAATATAATAATCATGTACAGAGTCATAAAACTCTTTGGTATATCTAGTACGCTTGAAATAACACACATAGTATCACAAATACTTGTATATACATGTATAATTTTCAATAAATTGCTCCCATATGGATTAATCAAGCATATATATTCAAGTTATCATCAAGAGATATCATGAAATCCTCATAAAATGTGGTGTAAATAAATATTACAATGAACCATATGCATTTATCATGTGAACTTGGTAATTTCTCATTTATTGAATATCCATATAATGAAGTTCACGTAAGGATGGACAAAGTAATTAAATTCGAGCATGAATCATAATCATAATCTTTTCCTAATTAGTTTTACTATGATCAAAACAAAGTGAGAATTACTCACAACAATACTTGATCATCATGCTAGCCTAAAACATAATTTTCATAACTAATAACTCAATTTAGCATACAAGCTGCCTAAATTACACCAAATTAGGCATATTTATCCAAAATTTTACAACTCTTGAAATAAACATCCAAAAATCTTCAAACTTTAGCCGCAGCTACTATACAATATAGAGAGTATACAATAAAATTTATACCGTTAAAACTCATGTACATAATTCAAGAAAAAATCAAACAGTGAGACAATGTTGTTCATTTGAATGTCAATATTGTTAGTGTTATGAACTTCTGGTTCATCGACAATATTTATATGAATTTAATTATCATTAAAGGTGCAATGAACTTCTGGTTCATTCATGAAAATAAATTCAATATTGGATTTAACAAAATTTAGGTAATATCTCAACGTTGGAATTAACTTCAGGTTCATTAACAGAATTAAGCAAAAATATGTCCATGTTTTATACTTGTGATTCTCGGGTTTCACAGAATGGGCCTTAGATGATTGGGGTCGATAAGGGGCTATTATCCGTCAACAACACGCCTATAACCCAGCTCCCATAGGTACTCCCTCGAATACATAGCTTCGGGATTCTCAGAATGGGCCAGGGAATGGGGTCGAACGGGAATCATCCTTTAATTAATTATACGACTCTCCAATACTCAAGGCTCCCATAGTTAATCCCGCGAGTTCATCAAGAAGATTACCATTATTCAGTTATAGAGTGCTATAAGAATAAACCAAGAAACTCAATTGTAGGACATATTCAATTCATAACTCAAAAATACATGTCAATAATGTTGGAAAATGATGTTTGACCGGCTTGAATCTTCATCATCTTCACTTGGCTTGACTTCTTGATATTCTTGCGGTATGTATGACAAGATGGAGATATAACTTAATAACCAATGGATAACTTGTTTGGATATCGCTAAGAGTCATGACCTCGTACTCATTTTCCTTAAAAACTATTTACTGTACCGTAAATGTTCAAAGGGATAAAACTTAGCTCTTGTCGCACTCAAGACATAGGTTTCTCACTTGATACTCTCAAATATAGCTGCAGTCTATATTTGAGAGGATGTAATTATAGAATAGAATAGATACTTGTGATTATTTCAAATGGCTTGGGAATGTCTCCTATTTATAAGAGACTTCCACACCTAATCCAACCCTAATTACACCCCTTAGTCAAAGGCATAATTAAGGTCCTTAATGATGGATTATGACCTTGACTTGGTCAACTAATATAGTTGTTGGATCTTAATACCGAGCTTAATATTGATATTATAAACTTAATACTCAAGATTATATAGCTGTTAGCGTTAAAACATATTCTGGCATTCAACACGGTCCGTGTTGGGAGCAACACGGTCCGTGTTGCCTCAACACGATCCGTGTTGAGCCTAGAATGGGTTTTCTTACTCTGTGGAGACCTACACGATCCGTGTTGGTCTCAAACTCATTCGTGTTGATCATATTCTTGATGTTTATCTTATATATGATCCTTATACTTGTTCTACACGATTCCTTATGCTGTATAATCTTCTTATACTCTTGAAATATTTCCAACAATCCCCCGCTATTTCAAGAGTATGTAAAACCCTTGAAATAACTTTACTTAAGGAGTTAACACAATAACACCCCCGCCATTTGAGATATACCTTAACTTGTAATCACACGAGAAACCCACAAACATATGCATAATGAAAAGTAGATTGCTCTTTGAACTTTTCACTTAGTATATACAAGCCAAAATGAATCCAAATCATAAAGTAGACATGTCTTTGAACTTTGGATTTATATTGATCAACTATACTCGTAATACACACACGTTTGTTTTAAATCTTAAGTGCTAAAACTTTGACACTATTATCCGGCCTTGTGTCCTTATCCTTAGTAAGTGTTTCGGAACTTTAGCCCATAGTTTCTTTATGCGGCCACACATTACACTTACATAGGTAATCTTTGGAATTTACCGCCTCTGTAATTAGGCTCCCACAAAGTCTATTAAGAGTGTCACCACTCAACCTCTTTTCATTACAGATATAAGCATCACTTAACCTGAGATGTATAAAATCGATGCTTCCTACTACTTTAGACAACTCCGTACTCATTTGAACTTTAGAAATTGGTGGTATTCCAATTCGTAAAGTTGAGTCATTGTTGTGAAGTAGTAGATATTTAGGCTACTTAACTCATCTCTAAAAACAAGGTCCACTAGATATATAAATATATCTTTACCATGGCCTTAATAAGAATATCATCACCATAATATAAACAAACCATCATATTATTTTTCGGATACAATCACACTATACCGTGTGTAAACTTGATATGGATCCTCTTATATGCTTATCATCCAAAAACCATGGATATAAGGCTCTAACTTGTGAATAAAATAACCTCATACTTAATAAACCACTTAACTTTTGATTCATATGGAAATCAAATTTCCAACTTATATGTAATTAAACCATTACATCTCAATCCTTTGCTACATACTTGAACTTATAACTTTAACTCATTGAATAAACAATGGTTTCATAATCATGAATGATTATATTGTAGAGTATACTACCAAGTATATGATTAAACCATCACATTACCTTGGTTGTATTCTCTCCTTTTATATTTAAGTTCACCATTCAAAGCATATAGCTATGAAGGCTTAAACATAATACTTAAACTTTATCATTTACTAAATCCATTGATAAAGATATATCATCATGAATTTAGAATGATCAAATGTATAAAAATTATACACTTCTTATGTAGCAAATAAACTTGATATATGCATACTCAACTTATGTAAACAACATAGATCATTCTCAATAATGATTATCCGGAAACCTCATAAATTAAACTTTATGAACTTATCAAAATAACAATTTCCATAATCATGAATTATAGCCTACCACAAGTATGCATAATTGCTTATGAAACCTTCCTTATATTCTACTACATGCTCTTATAAACTTGAAAGTTAACAAGACAAACATGTATTCAACTTATATTTATGAATACACTAAAACACATGAGTAATCATGATCAATCTTATACATATCTAATCATGTTTGATGTTTCATATGTCATTACTCAATGGATACAAATATGTAGACATATACATATTGACACATAAACCATACAAAAGTATGAAATCATCTCATACATCTTATACAATCAATTCACTTATTTCATAAAGAAATTTATCTTATAGTGAACTTGCATAAATCTTAATAAACTATCATATTAAAATATGATTGAATAACATGAGAAGCTTACAACAACCAAACATGTAGATAAACTTGTGTCCATGTCACTTATGAATAACTTGCATTGCCCAAGAACATAGTTGCAAGTACATGACTTACAACTACTCAAATTAGCATGTAATAAAATATGTCATACTTAAGCTTACTAGCATGATTAAACTTATAAAATATTAAGTGAATAAAACTCCACTCATATTTCCTTGCCAAGAATAAAGCATGTTCTTGTCTACTTATATTTCCATGAATAAAGGAAATTAACAACTTATGATTCTATACACTCATATAATCACATGAATCAATTTTGTACTTAGAAAAATCAAGCAAAATTGCCTTAAACACTTATAGGATCAAGTGATTATTCTTAAACTTGTCATGCCATAAACAACATAGAGTCAAATACTTATTTTAATTAAACAAACCAAAACTTAAGTCCTTTTGGCATGCTTGAATAAATCATATAAACTCTATAAGCATTCATAGACATGAATCACATGGGAAAACACTTGTAAATATGCATGAAAGTCAATACTTAAATTAATTTCATACTTTACTTGAACTTAGTACACATACTCAACAAAAGTCATATGAAATTTCCTTTGTATAATTAGCTAAGAAAATTAGCCAATAATCTTGTAGGTTCAATTTGTTAGAAATAATCTTGAGTCTTTACTTATGCAACATCTTATAAGCATAGAAAGCTTTCTTACATATTATGAATTCACAAACTTGAATCCATATTATGTATATTTAATAATATTTTGAAATAGCCTAGACAACTTGTATATATGTACCTTATATTTATACATACCATTAATCATATAAACATGATTAATCATTTGTCTTTCTTATTAACTTGTGTACTCTTATATTTCCAATATTTAGGAAATTATATTAGCCATTTATAAACTTGTATAAAATAAATTACATATGATTGCTCATATATAATTTCTTTTATATGGCTTCTTGTACACAAACTTGCTATTTCATCTTAATAACCACTTAATGTTACCAAGAAACTTTTCAACATATATAATCACATATATATATGTACTTGTAAAATAATGATAATACTAACTTATTATGCGTTTCTTATTACAATACTTATAAGCATAATAAAAATATATACTCATGATAATAATAGAAATTTAAACCTTAATGCACACATAACTTATAGTGGATTTCTTAAAACAATAAACAAGTCACTTGTATGCATTCAAATAATTCTCATAAAAATTATACTTATATGCAAAGCTTATCTTAATAACAAATTCATATTTGACTTTCAATTGCATAAACTCATTGTAATAATCAAGAATAGAATCATAAACTTGAGATAACCAAATAGAATTTCATGGCAACTTATAAATTAAAAACATAATACTTTTGCCAATACTTATATTCTATTTTCATGCTTCAAACTTAATCATAAAATTAACTTGTTATTCATGCTATTAAACAATGCTTGAACAACAATGGGCAAACATTTAAGCATGAAATTACTCATACCAATCACTTATAAACATGGAACAAAATTTCCAATCATGATATTAATAAAAGGTCTAATCAACTTGTACTCATCCTTCATATTAATATCAAAACAATAGGCGGAATAAACATGGAAAAATTCAGATTATAAGAAGCAAATTATAATCTTGCCACAATGAATTTCCACATTAAACACCTTAAAAACTTGTAACTTAAAACATTCAACCAAAGAATCTTTTTAATGACAATGACATCATCCTTATTACTAGTATGAAACTTCCATGTAACTTAATATCATAGCCAACTTAAAACATATGGCTAAATACACTTGTAACTTATGTAGATGTTCAATGGTGCACTTAATAATATAAATAAATAAATAAATAAATAAATAAATAAATAAATAAATAAATAAATAAATAAATAAATAAATAAATAAATAAATAAATAAATAAATAAATAAATAAATAAATAAATAAATAAATAAATAAATAAATAAATAAATAAATAAATAAATAAATAAATAAATAAATAAATTAATTAATTAATTAATTAATTAATTAATTAATTAATTAATAAATACTTGTTTTGACTTTTTCTTGCACCATCCATCAACAACTACTTTATCATGGAATTTCAATACACTTATCCTTGATGGCAATTCTTATAAACCAATTAAACATGTCAAAGGTAATAAAACATATTCATTGGTATTAACTTGATAATATTAAGAGGCAACTTAAACATGGTCAATGCACATGCATATAACCCCCAAATAAACAACAACTTAATTACCTTTGACCTCCTTGTAAATGACTTGTTGTTAGCTTGCCCTTAATCCATGTAAACATCATTGCATAATCGAGCAACAATTCCCATCATGAATATCAAGATCTTGTACTTGTATTGCAACACTTATGTATCAATTTCTCATCTATACAAAACACATATAGAAATACAAATGATTAATAAACTTTTAATCATTAAACTTGCTCAATAAAACTTAATAAACTTGTATTGAAAAATTGATACTAATAAACTTGTAAAATATAAACTTATCTTTGTAATCCCTTCTGTTGAATCTTGGATGTCAACTCTTAGCCTCCTCCAATCTTGTCTCGTAGAATAGTTCTTAAGATTGTTGGAAAATGATGTTTGACCGGCTTGAATCTTCATCATCTTCACTTGGATTGACTTCTTGATCTGCTTGCGGTATGTATGACAAAATGGAGATATAACTTAATAACCAATGGATAACTTGTATGGATATCGCTAAGAGTCATGGCATCGTACTCATTTTCCTTAAGAACTATTTACAGTACCGTAAATGTTCAAAGGGATAAAACTTAGCTCTTGTCGCACTCAAGACATAGGTTTCTCACTTCATTCTCTCAAGTATAGCTGCAGTTTATATTTGAGAGGATGTGATTATAGAATAGAATAGACACTTGTGATTATCTCAAATGGCTTGAGAATATCTCCTATTTATAGGAGACTTCCACACCTAATCCAACCCTAATTACATCCCTTAGTCAAAGGCATAATTAAGGTCCTTAATGATGGATTATGACCTTGACTTGGTCAACTAATATAGTTGTTGGATCTTAATACCGAGCTTAATATTGATATTATAAACTTAATACTCAAGATTATATAGTCGTTAGCATTAAAAACAACACGATCCGTGTTGTATCAACACGGTCCGTGTTGGGAGCAACACGGTCCGTGTTGCCTCAACACGATCCGTGTTGAGCCCATAATGTTTTTTCTTGCTATCTGGAGACCTACACGATCCGTGTTGGTCTCAAACTCATCCGTGTTGATCATATTTTTGATGTTTATCTTATATATGATCCTTATACTTGTTCCACACGATTCCTTATGCTACATAATCTTCTTATACTCTTGAAATATTTCCAACATGATGTACCCATGTGCTTGATGTCCCCATCTCAAGGCCCTTTTTTGAAAGCAACAAACATATGTATTGAAGTTGTTGTCCCCATGTTAAGATTCCCCCTAGTATTGAACTTAGTAAACTTTTGCTACCCTTTTGGTTCATTATGTAATTCAGGGGCTCTTCTGGTTGCAGATTATTTTGGTTCATTATGTAATTCAGGGGCAACTTATGTGTTTGGATTGAACTTATATATTTGGAAATCCAGACCAGTGAAGGCCTTCTTTTGATATTCCACTGATATTGGCATTGAAATCAGTTTATTATTGCTTGAAATTAGTAAGCTATTTGGGCAAAATATAGCTAAGTTTATTGTTGGTTGAAAATAAGGTTCATTGTTGGTTTGAAATTAGTTGGGCAAAATATAGCTAATGTTCATTGTTGGTTTGAAATTAGTTGGGCAAAATATAGCTTAAGGTTCATTGTTGGTTTGAAATTAGTTGGGCACAATACAGCTAAGGTTCATTGTTCGTTCATTGTTGGGAAAAATATAGCTATGTTTATTGTTGGTTGAAATTAAGGTTCATTGTTCATTGAGTACAATATAGCTAACATGCTAAAATTCTTCATAGTTAAACAAGCCACTACATATTGCATTTTAAAACACAAGGATAACATTAGATGTCCACCATAGTTACTAGACACACCTACCATTCCTCACCATCTAATTGGCCTTAGTTACAAAGTACACATACAAATCCCTAGCAACCATTCACCAAAATTGACGAAATACAACCCCCACATTTGATTCCTTCAACCATAATACTGACATCTACCTACCCCATTACAAACTCTTCCCCATTACAAATGCAACAATTACTAACAACCACTACATTCCAACTCTCCAAAAGTAACTTTTTTGTAACTTTTTCATCTCTTTTAATGTCATCTCTGCCTTCAAGTCCAGCAGCTCTTGCTCTGCTTTCGCCCTTTTTCTCTTCTATTTTTCAACCATGTTCCTCAATCGAGCAATCTCCTCCATCAATTTTCCCACTTCATCAGTGAAATCATGCTTCATTTCCTTCACAAATGTCTTTTTGTTGTTTTGCCCGATCTTCATCTCTTCCAATTCAACATCTAATGCCTCGACTTTTTCTTCCATTAATTTGTTCTTGTTAGGTTCACTATTGTCCACAACAGGTTCCCAATCAAAATACCCACAATTATCAACCTGAGTAGAATTCAATTAGGGCTCAGATCTTTAATTGTTTAATTGCAATCAAAATAATACCCAAATTAACCCAAAACCAAAACATCAATTGAAGTAGGGTTCACCTTCCATAAAGGACAACCAAAGAACATCTTCCCATTGTTAGATCACATGTTACATCTTTGATAGGTGACTGGAAGCTTGTGGTTACATAGCCTGACATCTTTCTCATCTCCATGTGCAATTTGCTTGCCCTTACCTTTCCCTGCCATTGTCAAATTCGAAAAACCCTAATTATCCACTGGAGACAGAAGATAGAGCGAAATACAGAGAGAGATCCAACAAGGTTTGTCGCCACGTCAGACAGAGAGATCCAACAATTATCCACTAGAGAGAGAAGATAGATCGAAGAGAGAGACAGAGCCAGATAACGAGTGATAGAGAAAGAGCTACACTGAGATTGCCCTGGCTTCCATGGTCAAGTTGGGGGTTGTCATGGTTTCGAAAAGTGGAAAGGAATCAAAAGGTTGGGGTGAAAAAAATAGCCAGTAAGAGATATTAAAAGGTGGGGTGAAATAAAAAGGAGGAAAGGGGTAGTTTTACCGAGGTGAAAAAGCAACGGGGTAAAGGGGATTTTTAACGGGGTTAGTGTTTTGATTAACGGGGTAGAAGACATGGCACCGTTTTTTTTTCCACCGCCTGCTACGTTAGACCGTCAACCGGTTCACCGTCCAGAAAACACTTGAAGGTACATTAATGTCACCAAACTATAAATGTTAGTGATATTACTGTCCAAAAGTGAAGGTCGGTATATTGTTATTCAACACTCCTAAAGGTCGGTATATTACTGTCCAATTTCCCTATTTAATATCATTTTTTGCATAGTAGTAATTTTTGTCGCACTTTACTAGGTGTTTTAGAGTTTTTTTTTTCTTTCTTTTACACTCTAGTTGATATAAATAGTCACCTCATATAAATTGCAATACCACTGTATATTTATTTATTTTTTCATGAAAATAACTATTGGTGGTGGCTTGGTAATTAAGCTTTTGTTTGTTACTGAAAGTCATAAACGGTTATAGTTCGCATCAGAGATGCTATGAAGATCAGCAAAAATAGCAAAATATCAAAAGAAGAAAGCAAGATAGAAACCAATACAAAAATAGAAGAACTGCAAAACTGCCCCATAAATGATAAACGCTCCAACTCAAAATAAAACAAAATGTCTTTTCTTTTTATCATCATTCTTGAAGTGTTCTCTATTATATGCTAAAATTTGACATTTTTACGTCCCTTATTTTACGCTTTTGTCTTGTTTTTAATAATAAATTAGGTAGTTTCAGTTTAGTTTTGGTTATTTTCCTTTTATTTTAAAATTTCTCAATTTTAGCTCTAATAAAGTAGAAAATTCATTAACAATTGTTGAAATTCGATTTTGATTTTCTAGTTTGCTTATATTTTGTTGATCTAAGTTTTTATTTTATCTGATTTGATGTTGTTTTATTTTTCCTAGTTTAAAAGAAGAAAAAATATAAAAAATGAAAAGTAAATAAAAACTCGTCTTTGAAAGGGGTGTTTGTATCTTGATTTTGTGGTGGTTGAAGGGATGTGTGTAAGTCTCTGGGTATGCCCAGAGTAATTTGTATCATGTTTCAGTTATGAATGGGAAATGCTCTCTCCTTTTTAGCCAAAAAAAATTAAAAAAAACCCGTCCTAAATACAAACCCAGGGCATCTCCTATTCTCTCCAGCCCCCGATCCCTAACCCGAGACCCAATCCAAGACCCACAACCTCGCCTAGTTACCCGACCTGCCTTACAAAACCCTAATAACAACTACTTTCCATCTCTTTCTTTCCCCTCCGTCTCTTATTTCTCTTTCTCTTTCTCCCTCTTCATTCTCATAGTTGTACGGTATTCTGAACCAGATGTTGTACGTTTTCGAACTCCCAACTTCTACGTCGTCCTCCACGGACACACATTCACAGCTGAGCCATTGTCCACTACCACAAGTGGAATGGTCTTGGTCTAGCATAGGAAAGTAAGTTAAAGGGCCTTGTTGTGTGAAAGACCTCCTTTAGGCAGGTCTTCATCACCGAAAGTGATGATGTTCTTACAAGCGGTGGCATGAGAAAGCGGTGCTTCGGGAGACGTTGTGGGAATCATTACTTCATTGAAAACATCCATTAACATCTGTGTATGCGATTGTGAGGCAATAGGCACACAAGAGTTACCAAATAGTAACCTCCGCCTTGGTTTTCTTAAGCTGAGTGAGGAATGGATCCTCGGGTGGAGAAAGGTGATTGGGGTTGGTGGTCTAGTTAAGGGCGGCTATTGGTGTGGTAGGGTCCTTATTGTGACGACTGGTGCAATTTTTTAGATGTACATGGAGCATGTGTTTCAAATATTACGATTGTTTACTCTTATTATTATGATTGTTCACTCTTATTATTATGATTATTCACTTTTGTTATTATGATTATTCACTCTTATTATTATGATTATTCACTTTTGTTATTATGATTATTCATCAAATACTACGATTTTGTACTCTTGTTATTATGATTATTCACTTTTGTTATTATAATTGTTCATTTGTAATAATTTGGAGAACATGCTGTGGGTGCACGTTATATATATTGTGACGACCGAACCTGGTGAGGAAGACAACTTGGGGAGCGACCTCCTCTTTTGGATCCTCCTCCCTCGTGTCATCCTCATCCTCAGAGGGGTCTACATTAATGTATTCCTCTATTATGGTTGCCTCTTCTACATCGCCATCCTTGTCGTCGGTATCCCATATGCCATTTATAGTAGGACTATCGAGGCATTGACGAAGGTTGGAACAGCTTGACTCACATCCACTACGAGTGAGGATGGATTGAAGTTAACCTCATTATCAAAAACAACACTGTTGTGGTTAAGCATAGGGTTTTCCTTGTTGTTCGATTTTTGGACCGCCTTTGGCAAGGGAGGGTGCCGACTTGAATCATATCCTCTATCTTGTTTTTGAGGGTCCAACATCGTTGTGTATCATGACCTCTGCAATGATAGTAGTTACAAAACTTACTTGCATCCCAACTTTTAGGCTTTACTTGAGGTTGTCCTTTAGGTAATGACAATTTGATGATGACCTTTTTCACTAACCTTGCAAGCGCTTCAACGTATGTGATGTCTAACGGAGTGTATGTTTCATACTTGGGCGTAGCCCGGCTTACGTTTGATAGAATTAGTCTCAACATTTTTAGGAGGGTTGCTAGGCATGCTAGTGACCCTCCTGTTGGAGCTAGAAGCCTTCCATACTTGGTTTGCAGCCTTTCTTTTTCTATACCCTCAAGTTTAGTACAGATTTCCTTCAAGTACTCGAAACTAGGCACGACGTGGTATTCGAGCTGGCGAACAAGACTCCCTTAAGACTCATTTTTAAACTGATGAGTTGCACCTTAGGGTCGATAGAATTGGATACTTCAGATAGAGCATTGTGCTATTTTGTATAGTAATCTAGGAACGACTCGTCATCCCCTTGTTTCATGGAGGCCAGGTCTTCTAGAGTTGCTTCTTTTTTCTCGAGTGGACTGTAATGTTGAAGGAAGGCTTTCATAACTGGTCCCAATCCTCTTGAACTTCGGATGGAAGTCCATGGTACCATTTCTTAGCCTCTCCCTCAAAAGTGGGGAGAAGGTAATAACATAGAGATTCACACCAATGTGTCCCAGAGCAGCCAAGGGGGTGACCTTAACGTGATAAACAGGATTGTCAAAAGGCATGAACTTGATATTTGTAGAGCTGGCAAAATTTTGTCCGACCCGGATTACCCGAATTGTCCGACCCGGAAAAAACCGGGTCTGGACATAAATTTTTCGTCCGAATTTTTATATTGACCGAATATTCGGACATAAAATTTCTCTTTTTTCTATTGTCCGAACCTGATTTTAGCTTCGTCCGAATTGTCCGACCCGGCTTGACCTGAAATAAAACCGGGTCCGGACATGAATTTCTCGTCCGAATTTTGACATTGTCCGAATTTGTCCGACCCGGATTTACCCGGACCCGGATTTTTGCCAACGCTAGATATTTGGGTTTTCCACCTTGTCGGGCACACTGATGGGTAGTTTGGTGACCCGAAACGTCTATAATCTTGGATGCTAACTCAGGTATCCAGTGGATAATTTTATTCATGTTGTCCACTTGAGCCTCTAATGCCTTGAATCATGGGTCGGTGATATTTGAATTAGTGGAGATGGCATTAGAGACTGGTGGGCCTTGTTCAAGCTTGGAGCTTCTGCTAAAGGGTCCTCCGCTGAAGGTTGTTTCTTTGTTATTTGGGTTCCTTCACCCACTTCTTCTTCAACATCCTATCCTATTTTCTTGCTAATTTTTCAAGAGCTTCGAGTATTCCATCCATCACCATTTGGTTTTGATCGAATCCGGTATCAATGGTCTCCTTAATTTTCTTTTCCTACTATGCAAGCCTTCGAGATTCTGGTCCTGTTATGAACATGGTGCCTTGCAACTTCAAAAGCTCTTCTTGAAGTTGTTGGTCTGACACATAATGAATCGGGATGTCCTCCAACCGAAGAGGGATTTGGTTGCCTAATGTTGTCGACATGGTTGACTTGTGAACTCTGGTTTGGACCAGCGGTGGAACATAGTCTGGATTTGGGATGAGCCGGCCTGATTGCGGATTGCGAATGCAGGCTCGACGGAGATCTACAATCTTGCTGTATGGAAATAAATTAAAGTTCAAAAAGATGACTCTGACACTGACTACCTGATGTATGCATTTCCTAATGGATTTATATGGGACCCTACTATGGACTCGATGTCTACATGTCGACACAAGGATGAATCACCCACTTATTTGGGAATGTATGATCTAACTCTATATAGACCTATAATGATAACTAACAACATGAATGCCTATTAGGTCCTTACTTGGATCGAGTCACGTGCTATGATACATGTTACTTTTTTCAGGCTCAGATCCGAGTAAAAGATACAATAAGTGTTCACTCAAGGGATATCGTAAAGGACCGAATAGAAACAATAACAAGCGACCCAGGCCAAGAATAAAGCAAAGACAAATGACCTAAAGTGGAAGAACTAGGTTAGCCCAAACTCGAAAGTCGGGTGGTCGTACCCTTCCAAGTTCGTCGTCTGAGTCAATTATTGGAGGAAAATTGGCCATTGGCAATAGAAAATCTAGCAGGGTTTCAAATCTTGTGGGCTGACTTTCGATCATTTGCGTGTTCCTATGCGGGCTAAAACATTACCCAACCATAATGGGTCTCACATACTAGCTCAACACATATTATTACCCCTTTTTTTCATCATGTACATGGAGTCATATAGCATACAAATGAAGGGTTAATTAACCTGGCCATGACTCTAAGTATGGGATTACTAAGTTTGGGGGAGGTAGGGTACCACATGTTCTTGCCCTGGTGCATTATCCCTATATGGAATTTATAAAAAAAGTGTGTGGAGTGTTGCTCTTTGGATTTCGAGGAAGTCTTAGAGTGTAACATGGTGAGAGGAGAAGTCAAATTAATTGCTTGCCGACGTAAGTGCATCACACAAGTAGTAACGTTCCGCTCTCTGGATAAAACCTAAGCTTAAAAACCATAAACCAACACTTTTGTGCTCCCCTGCCACAAAGCCCGGAGAGTATCCCTGTATGCAATATGCCTAAAATAGTAAAGTTGTGAAAGAAATTAATTCCTCCCTTTTCATAAATTCACAAAAATTAAATTTTTTTCAAGTTTTACCCTTTTTTTAAGCTTAGTCCTCAGTAGAGTTACCAATCTGTAGACCCCGAAAAATTATAGTTTAATCCAAAGTGCTACTTAAATTGGGAGTCGAATGAGGTGACTTAATCCTTAAATAAGAAAATCAATTAAAATACTAACAATTCCAAGTTATCTTGAATTTATAAATCAGATCCACGAGTTTGAACATTTGAACCAATGATTAAGAACTCCGAGCCACTCATAATACGCGAGATAACTGACCCGAACTGGGCCAGCCCAATCGACTAACAAGCAAAGCATGTCGACTTTTCTCTTGTCAAAGCAGGGGATTGTTAGTCCGCAGATCAGAAATAGAGGCCAATGAACCAATAAAGCCAAGCGACTTAATGGAGAAGCAAACTCAACTATTTCTTTGTTATTTCCCGTATTAAGCATAAATTGGAAAATTCAATCAAAAGCGCAAATAATCATAACTCAAATAGATAAAATTAGGCAAATCATGATGTGAAGAGTCACCAGTTGCTTTTTCGGAAAAACAACAAACTTTTAGAAAATTGACTCCGGCATAGAAATCTAGAAATTGGATTTGGGGGTAAGTCTACGAGTTTGATAATTAGAAAATTATCTGACTCACCTGCTTTCGAAAATAAACTCTACTAAAACCAAATTTAAGCGAATAAATAGGAGGAATTTGTAAAGATTTCACAAAGAAACTATTATGTCATGCATTATAAAAACATACAGTTACAAGTTGTATAATTAATGACTATTCAAGTTTACATGATAATACAAGAATTAAAAGAAAATAAAATATTAGCTTACCTTATTAAGAGGGAGAGAGAATGAGATCATACTGCTAGTATCAGTATGCCAACAGAATTCAAGGGTGAAGAAAATAAAAGGGGGTAGACTTGTATTTATAGGTGAAGTGTTGCAGATTAAATGAAGATTGCAAATATATTCCGTAGAATAAAGTAATCAAGATTATGTCACTTTTTTTGTAATTAGATGGAGGAAAAAAATTACCTTCCTAATAGAAAAGTCTCCCGGCTTTCGTATGGAAATGGGAAATATTTCATTTATTTTGTGGAAAGAGGGAATGAAATAATGTCAAGATAGCTAAATATTCAACAATAAACCAAAAAAGCTTGGAGGTTTTGCTAATTTAACCACACTTTTCACATCTTAGGTTATTCAAAATGTGCCAAAGCTAACCAGAATAGAGGCTTTTGTAATTTATCCACATTTCTCAGTTGGTTGGGTTGAAGAAATTGGCCAAGATCTACTTGAAAAGTCTGGAGGCTTTTCCAGTTTTCCTTGGTTTGGAACACGATAAAGAAGAAATGGGCTGACAAAAAATGGGCTTTGGATCGTTTCTTTTGGATTTCTTCTTTGCATGCTAATCATCTTTGGGTCAGTTAATAATTACACTAAACATTGGTACAAAATCCGGTGTCTACACTATGTCGTATGCTTTACTTATATCAACCTTAAAGACCTTTCAAATTGTTCACTCTTTCTCTTCTTCTGACTGCACCATCAACAATTAGTCTTACCTTTGATGAAGGCATGTTGATTACCTCCAATAATGTGTTGCATAAGATGCCTTAATCCATTAACTAAGCGCTTGGCAATAATTCTATAAAATATATTGCATAAGCTAATTAGCATGTAGTCTACAATTGTCTCTGCATTGGCCTTTTTTATAAGCTAATTCTATACAATAACTATGTGATTGATCTCTTTCAAAAGTCTGTTATAACTTAGAGCATGTGAAATGTGAAATTTTTCTTTGAAATTTTGTTATCTTTTCTCTCCTCCTCTCTCCTCTTATCTCTGTCTCTCTCCTACTCACCACTCATTTTCACAAGAGATAGAATGTTGTGAAAAGTCACTTCCATGGATACTTCATCTTGGGAGAAAAGTCATTGGCCACTCAAAATCCAATTTTTGGCTTCGCCGAGCCTTGAAACTCCTAAAAAAGGACGATGTCATTTGATCTCCTTTGCTAAGTCGTAGGCTATAGCTCCTTGGATCTCTGATGTCAATATGCTTCAAGAATATCCATGTACTGCTTCACATCCTCGACAGATTGTGCCATGTTTACAAGGACAGTTTTGCATTTAAAAAGGTTTTTTTGTAGCCTTATGTCGAATGTGTTAGGCATTTAGTAAGCAAGTACACATCCGTTGAATGTGTGCTAGGCATTTAGCCCTGTTCTTTTCTGCGGTATTTTGCGATGAGGTATAGTGGGGTGTGGTGGAATTGTGGTAAGTTATTAGTATGTGGGGTAGGTGAAGAGAGAGAATGTAAAAGGTAGAGGAGAAAAGTGAAGAAAGAGAAGAGTGAGGAGAGAGAAGAGTAATGATTTGTGGCAAACTGCGGTGAGTTGTGTGTAAGAACGAGTAAGCTGGTATGTATGTTTACCATGAACCAAGTTGACAGTAGCATTTGACAGTTTGCTGAAAATCATGACATTTACAAAGTAGAATTTGTGAATGAGTTGAACAATAGATTGGACAGTAAATACTTCATCCATTAGAATTAATCTTTCGCTTGTAACCTTTTACATTCTCAGATAATGAACTTAGACTATGTATTCCATTAATAATCAACTTAGACTATATATAGTGGTTTCATATAAAATGTTATTATATATATTGAAAAAATTGACTATGGAAAATATGTAACGATACATAATTTAGGATGACAGGAGCAATGTAAATTTCATAGTGTCACTTATGGCAGTTGATGAAATGGTACCACCATAAAACAAAAACAGCACAGAAAATTTCCAAACAGAAGTGAAGCTAACAGATACCAATAACCATATGAAGTTCTCCAATAATAACACACGCAAAAATGAGCTTACAAAATTGAAGCTTAGAAGCCAGATTCTATCATTATTAACTAGCATTATGCTTCTCACAGGCACACTACTTTGGACATGTTCAAGCTAATAAGGCAACTGAAACTTAGTCATTCACAATAATCTTTTTATCACAAAACTGAGAAGAGTGTTTCCGTTTTGCAAAAATTCTCTCTGCCCGGCTGTATATAGGTAAAGACTTCTAATCTTTGTCTCCCTTCACGCTGTCTTTTTTATGAGCCTGTGATTCAAGCTCTTTGGGTTTTACCTTCTCAGCAGACCTAAGAGCAAATTACATCAGAATAATCTCATCGATATAACATGTGAGGAATAAAGTTCAAGCTTCAAAAATTTTCATGCATCATCATGAGTAGCATCTTCAAAAATAAGGAACTTTAGACAGGGTATAAACACTGTTCTTGTCAACTGACCACCGCTGTGAATAAAATAACAGTACACATCCACCAGTGAAGTCCACACATACACAAGTAATGACACTATGATAATAATAAAATAAAAAAACAAATGTCGCTCTAGCCTCTATTAACTTGCTTAACATGAACAATACATTCTCAGTTCAGAATATAGTAGCAAACTGGGACTTCAATTTAATTTAGTATTGATAATTCAAAATGATACACCGAAAAGGGCCTATATACAAATTAACACAACATAACCATGAATAGTTGCAGAATGGTGAGACTGATAAACAATATAAGTCAACTCAAACTCTCAGATTAAGCCCAACAGTTTCTGAGCAAAGAACAAATACTGGCCCTCTTTTATGCTATTATACTTGTACGGTACATTTTAACAAACAAGATAGAAAAACATACTGCCAAAGATGTAAAGCAGTGTAAAGGATACCAAGGACAACTGCTAGTTGTTTGAATTCCCAAAGTCGGCCCCAATAACGATCACTTCTAAACACATTAGTTACCACTTATCTCACAAAAAGGGGACGGACTATTTCAAGAATATAGACAGTAGACCTATATAAATAGTTCCCAAATTTTAGCTACATGTCCATTCTCCTCTTTCCAACAATAAAAGCCTATCAACACATCGAGCTTTCCTCGAATCAAAAATTGCATATTCCTTTGCTCTTCTCAATCCCATGTGAGATAGGCTCTAGGCAGAGCACCAACATAGTATGCTCAAGCCTATAATCTACAACATTGACCATACATCAAATCAAGGATGCTGTGACTCTTGATTCCTATTGAGAAACTTCCCTTCTTCACTCACAGCATGTGATTCTTCCAACTTGACTTGATAGCCCAGTTGAATGGAACAAGAAATGGCACTCTAACTTATGCTTAAGATGGTTCAAAACACCCTTCAAGTTCATGGTATACTATCATCACCAACTGTTGGCTAGGCCAACATAAAAATAAGAAAAGAAAGTCATACACACAGGTCTCAGGGAGCGACAAGTTTTGTCTGTGTGTGTGTGTGGGTGTTTTGGGGGGGAGTGTTGTGAATTGAATGGCTTAATCAATGTGCTTGAACAGAGAAGCTCAACTATTCAAAGGGCCTGTGAACATGTAAATTGCAAACCCAGTAAAATTTTTGCTGCAGCAAAGTATAATGAATGGAAAAAATAATACAAGCCCCTCGATAGGTCCAAATGTACTTCCACCCGACAAAAAAAGGAGAATAGGATCTACTAGAAGAGGTAAAGATTACAAAACAAACAAGAAAAACTTCAAAGTTGTTTGCAATTGCAACAGCTGGCTTGGTTTACACAGAAGAGTTACCCCCTCCTACACAAAGGATTGAGTGCAGAACAATGCCTACGAGGGAAACCAAATCCTTAGTGGATTTGAGGAAGTTTGACTACCCCCAACTTCTTCAAAGAACAAAGGGAAAGGGAAATTCTCTAAGCCTAACCTTTTAGTATAAATAGACCCAATAGATTGGAACTCCAATAGATTGTATCATTATACCCTCCATAAGATCTTACCTACAAGATTGAATTTCCCATTCATCTTACTATACAGCAGTAAGGAGCTCTTTGGGAAAGCTACAAGGATAACATAAAGGGATGGCAGAAAGAGAAGAAGACAGCGAAAGCAGATCCGTAAAAGTTGTCAAGCAAGTGGTATACGGTAAGTTGCATTACCTTGAGTTGAGATTTTTCCTAAAAATTTTAGTTGCCGCTATTCAATCTATTTCTACATCAAGTTCAAAGAATCTTAAGAAAAAAAAGGATTAACTTGCTTGCAATCTCAACCTATACAGCCTTTTCTCAATTTTAGTTGGAAAGAACGATGCTAAAATAGCGGTTCCTTCTGATCCTAGAAAACGGCTGAAAAACCTTGCTACGGAAGTACGGAACTGCTGTAAATTAAGTTAGTTTTGGCATTACTCTGCCTCTTCGTCTACCAGGGATAGCATGTACTTGACTTCTCCCAGACCAAACCAAGGTGACAGATTAGTGTGCTGCCTTTTTGGCTATTTTTTGTTATAGATTCAAAAAGATTCTTCCCCTCCTTTTTCTCTTGGGCTTTTCCACAAAACAAGGTTGCAAGCCACCACCAACTGATATGTGAAATCTCTCTCGGACTATTATGAAACTTCATTTTCGTTTGTGTCATAGTGTGAACTGGGCGCAGCTCCAAAAAGCAAGGGCTACTTAAAAATTTGCAACCAAAAGAAGAATTATGGACGATAAGAAGACCTTACCAGGATGAGATGAAGTGTTAATCTAAGAGAAAGCCCATCCCAAAAGCATATCAATTCATCTAGTGATCAGGATGAGGATGACAAGGAGGAGGAAGAGTAATTAATTCAAGAGAGATTTAGCAAGTAGGAGAAGAAAGGGATTCTTACTAGGGAAAATAATCGAAACACAGTCAACTGTTGACCTTAAGTACAACGTGTGATTGTAAATAACTCGGTATGAGGTTTCAGAGTTGTTGTATGATCTGCATGATTCGGTCCTTGCAGAGACCAGCGGATTCAAATTCTAATGTATTGAAAGATTGTGCACATAACGAATACATTCCACAGATCAATTCTACTTTGAGGATTTTAAACACTAGCTCCTCCTGTCATCCTATGTAGGTATCCACATATCTTCATGTGCAAGAATGCACTGGTTTTTAACAGGAACTCAATAAGCGAAGAAAGAAACTATCATGTTGATCAAAGAGCGCCAAGTACTATACAATGATCTAAAAATGACAGTACAGTTTGAATTAAAGACTCTGAAGGATGTTTAGTCCGGACAGCATCACAAACTTCACACTGATGGATCACAAACATTATTGTACACTACATAAAAGCAAAAGTGATCCCAAATGAGAAGAGAGGCGATTCAGGAATGAAGATCCTTCCACAAACAAAGAAAACTATTGAGCGGGGCAATTTTTTACTAGGATTAAGTCCAAATGGGTAGTTGAGAAGAATCAGATGGCAAACTTGCAAGCCCTTGCTAACCACAAAAAACCCTAGCAAACCCACACTCAAAGGATCAACTCTTCTATCTGCTAAGTATCACACATAGATAGATCAAATCTCACTCCCTAATACATGATCACCCACAAAATAAGACAGACAACAACCCTAAATTAATCTTCCTACTTTTGAAAAGAAAAATCACACAACAACTGAACAATTCCGGAAAACCTGTTCTACTCTCAAAAACTACCTAGAAGGATTGAACAAAGGCGTAGCAAGCCCCAGTTACAAGGGAACTCAATTGATGCTATAAGCACAAGAACGACAAACCCAGTTGACAGAAAGAGCAACAATGAAGGATTCTGGAAAATGTTCTACTGTGAAAACTAGCCAGAGAATTAACAAAGCCAGAACAATCCCAATCCCAATCCCAATGGCAAGAGAAACAAATTCAATCTAGAATGATAAAGAGAGTAAGGGGGGTACTTGGAAGCAGCCGTAGATTCCTCTTCAAGCCAATTACGGATGTGGCGAACATTGCGGCGGAAAATGGAGGCGGATTGCTTGATGTCGGACCTGGCGAGGAGGATGATTGCTCCTACAGCTGCCACTGTCACCACGAAGTTGGAGAAAGCCATCCTCTTTCTCTGTGTGTGTTTCCTGAAGCAGGTTTAGAAATAGATTGAATAGCGGCAGATTCCACCAAGTTGGAGACTGAGAGCTTAAGAGCTTCAGAAAGATGGAGATGATGGGAGAGCGTCAGATGATTTTATTTAGCAAGGGTTTTACCAGGTAAATTTTAGGGTGAGTGGTATTTTTGAAAAAAGATTTTACTTACAATCAGTGGCGGATCTTGAGTTCCAAAATAGGGGTGTCCACTTACACCAATAACCATCATACATTTCAAAAAAAAATAAAAAATTACACAAACCGTCGAATACTTCAATAGTCAACATTCAGTCATTCACAATCACAATAATATCGTAAAATTCCGGTTGTTTTCTTTTTGAGGAATAGTATCGTAAAATTGAACTAAAACGATCCATATTATACCCAACACTTTGCTACTCACTGAAAAAACAACACACAAACAAAAAAAAAAAAGTAAACAACAATCACAAATCACAGCAAAATACTCAACATTCAACATTCAACATTCAGTCATTCACAATCACCATAATTTACTAAATCATAAAGTGTTCAATAATTGGTAAATGGTTTGTAATTTCACAAAGTGTTCAATTAGTCATTGGAATTAGTCATTCTCAACCCAGGATCCATTGGATTATTGAATAATTGGTAAATGGTTTACACTTTACAGTCATTCACAATCACACTTTGTGATTTCACAAACCATTTACTTACCACACACAAATCACAAAGTGTTCAATAATTCACAAATTATAAGTTTCAGACTAATTCACAAGCCACACACCACACACAAATCACAAATCATTGGTAGTAATAAGTAATTTACTAATTCACAAACCACACACAAATCACAAGTTAAAAATGAAATAGTTAACTGTAAATTGTAAACCCTAAAATTGGAAATCAGAGGACTCACAAGTTGGATTTCCGTTCACCGGTCACCGGAGTCGGAGTGAGACTTTGGGAGGCTAGGCTGGGTTGCTGGCGGCGCCGGCGCCTTTGGACAGAGACTCGAGCCTCGGTCAGAGACTCGTCGCCGGAGTTGGATTCGGTGCCGCGGTGGTCGTTGGCGGTGGCGGATGTCGGTGGGGGCGTCAGGCGTGGCGGATGCTGGTTGGGGTCGAAGACTCGAAGTGTCGAAGGGTTCTTCTCAGTTCTGGGAGGAGCGTTGTGCAACTGAGAAAGAATTGAAATTATTTTTATTAAAATTTTTCAATTAAATTAAATTGAAACAATATTTCATTTTATCTATATATATATATATATATATATATATATATATATATGGGAATAGATCAGCATGGCGTAAAGATATGAGCGTAAGCGTGAACATTTCTAATGACATCAAGTATTATTTTCATGGACATCAAATATTCAACTTGATGTTCGCCATTCATATTTGATGTCCATGAAAATAATACTTGATGTCCGCCGGAAGTGTTTTGATGTTCACATGCTCATAAGCTGACCGGTCAGTATTCTGACGTCGGAAATCGATTTCGGTTTAGTCCGAGTAAATAGGTTAAAAGTTTGGATTATTTTCAGTCAAAAAGTGAGTTTGGATTATTTATAGCCAATGACCTCCGACTTCGGATTATTTTGAGCCAAAAACCCTTTCTATTTTATCTATAGCTTGATTTTTATATTGGTTAAACTCTGAAAAAGGTCGACCATCTATAGCTTGATTTCTGTATTGGTCAAACTCTGAAAAAGGTTGACCATTAACTTTTATAAATATATGATGATTTATTATATAAAAATATTATTAATAGATTAATTGCGAATAATACTATCATAGAAATTGAATTTTGTTGGTAAAATATTATAGGATAATTCGTCGATAAAGGACACTAAAACCCTTTAAAAATTCGATGAGTGACAAATAAATAAATGAAAATTCTAATTGATAAGCTTCAACTTTTGTCTATTCCAAGGTACCATGGTTTCTCTAGGGGATGGAAAAACTACTAGGTTTTGGCTGGACAAATGGGCGGATACCGAGCCACTCATCAACTTGGTGATCTCTTCGATCATCGGAGGGGAAAGCAACAAGGTGGTGGCAGACTACTGGGATGGTAATACTGGGTGGAAATTGGCGGATTTCGGGCCAGGCTGCCCAACTCGGCCCCCCAAAAGATCACCCGCCTTGAGCTTGTTGAAGAAGATGTAGAAGACAACTTCATCAGGGCTAATTCTCTGACTGGCGAATTCAAACTGTTGTTTGCGCTTGAAATCATTCAAGGGCCCTCTGAGGATGACAATAAGGGAGCGGCGGAGTGGAGTCGCATATGGAAACTCCATGTTTCACAAAAGGTAAAGGCATTTCTCTGGCTTCTTTGGCATAACAAACTTCTAACGCAGGAAAACCGGATGAAACAAAACATGACGGACAGTGGCGCTTATACAGAATGTGGCGGCACCATGGAAGACCTTGAACACCTATTCCGGCAATGTCCAAAAGCGAGATTTGTGTGGGCTGAAATGGAGGTGGTTGGCTATGGTGCAAAGGGCTTCAATCAACCCTTCAAACAATGGTTGCTGAATAGCATCATGCCGACATCTCAGGCTTATCAAGTCCCGGTGGCGTTTGCTATCATAATATGGAACATGTGGTTATGGCGGAACTGGCGCTCCTTTGGCTGACCTACTGACATCCCATGCAACCAAGGCCAATGGCTACTGGACGAGATCTCTCGAGTTTGGGAAGCATTCATGAGATAGGATGTGCGTCTAACGGCGCGCGGTTTTTACATCAAAGATCCCAGTGAGAACATGATGCACTGGGTTGGGCCGAGGCTTGATGAGTTCCAACTATGCACAGATGGTTCAGCTTGAGGAGACCCAAAAATTGGAGGAGCAGGCGGTGTGATCCGAGGTGCGGGAGGTAACTGGGTTGCTGGCTTTGTCAAATGCTTGGGTATACAACCCCCCACTAATGGCGGAACTCCATGCCGTGGTTGAAGGCCTCAAGTTGGCGAAGGGACTGGGCCTTAAGCGGCTCGAACTATGGGTAGATTCCATCACGGTCCACCATATGATCACGGGAGAGGGTCTTTATGCAAATGCGGGGTTAAACAATTTGATAGCGCAATGCAAGATGTGGCTCAAAATGTCACATTGGAAGGTCGATGTTGTTACTTGCTATCGGGAAGCGAATCAAGTTGCTAATACACTCGCTAAAATAGTAGTAGAGAGAAATAATCCAAATGTTGAATACTTTGATGAACCACCTGCTGAGGTTCAATATCTGTTACACGCCGACCGCATGAAGGCCCGTGGAATTTACATTATGTAACACTTTCATTTCGATCTGAATAAATTAGGGCTTGCCCCTCCGTTATCACAAAAAAAAAAAACTTTTGTCTATTCCGAATTGTCAACCACTTTAGAAGTTGTTCTAAGTGGTATGCTTATTTTGAAAATTATTCCAAGTGATAGACATATTTTGAAAACTTTAAAATTGTACCAAGTTGTCAAGCACTTTAAAAACTATACCTTGTTGTCAAACACTTTAGAAGTTATTCCAAGTGAATCGATGTGAGATTGATAAAAAGAGCTCAATGAAATTGAGAGAGGATGAAAGTTTTGCGAGTAATATTTTAACAACGGTATAAGAAAAAACTCACACGATGAAATAATTTCAAAATAAGTCTACCACTTAGAATGGTTTAGAACTTTAAATCACACGTACAAAGAAGCCATGAAACTTGTGATATTATCTCTCGAGCAATGTGAAATGTACTTCAGCTAGCCATCCATCATAATTATTAATGACCTGCATTGTATCCATTAGAGGTGAATTATTAAAGGGATCAAAATCTAAAATTGAGTAATTGAAAACTCTACATCTAATTAGTAAAATTCAAAAATTAAATATAAACAAATCATAAATATCATATGATATATAATTTGTATATATAATAACACAAATTTTTCTTCAATTATTACATTTTAACTTAAATAATAAACAAAAGTTGCTATCAAGTTATTTAAGATAATTCAACAGTTACACTAACTAACCTAAATTCAAGTAATTGACATAACATTCACATATGATCAAATTTCCAAATATTTGAACTGTATAAGTATAAAATATTATTCATAGACACAAAAGTCAAAAATAGTAACCACAAATCAACACAATTACAAGTAATAACCAACAAATGCAACAAAAGTCGACTAGATATTGATTCAAACAATCAAATTGATCTAGGATAAAAAATGCTTGTAAATTTGACAAATAAAAATAAATCTATAAATAAAAATTGTGTTTTATTAGAAGTAAAATTATCTTTAGTTATATTTAACACTCAGAAAATTAAAATTAAGTAAACATAATAAAGTCTTAGATAATAAAAATATTGAACTAATTGTTGAAACAATTGACATTTCATGACTTTTGTATGGATTATAACAAATATTATATAAATTTACTTTATTGTAAAAACATCAATTTTCTTTTTCCAAAAAAGCGGGGTCGCTTGACCGTACGTGAACCCACCTTAATTTTGACCCTGGTATCCACCACGACCATTTATGTTGGTAGCATCCTTCTTCTCCACCTCTTCATTGTAATTCTTAGGAGCTTCTTTTGTTATCGATGGCGGTGGTGTTGGTGGTGGGAGTCTCGCCGGAGGACATCCTTTACGACGGCATATGGGTCCAATTTGTTCAACTATGACGGTCTCCCTCCTTACACCTGGGAGTTGACCATTGATGTAAAAAAGCATGTGACCTTGAGGAATGATACATTGATAATCAATATCTCTCTTTTTTCTTTTCTAAAAGCCTACTTAATAATAATATCACTTTACAAATAATATAACCAAACTGAAATAAATACTCTGAAATCTCGGACAAATTAAGTATGGGGTGGTTGGATATAATAGTCTTACAACCTATATTTATTTACCCATTTGCAAACAATATACTAGTTATTAGAAAGTATGTCTATACAAATTAGTCACATCAGTAAATTATTCACTTGATGTAAATAGTGCTGACAAAAATTCGAGTTAAAGTCAAATTCGAGTCGTTTAAATCGGTCAATATCAAAATCCAAACAAGAAATTTGTGTATGTTATCTGATTTTTTTGGGTTCATACTGGATTGGACGATGTATATCGACCCATTAGGATCAAAATCGAGTCAGAGCAATAGAAAAATGAGAATTCGAAGTATTATGTCCCAATATTTGGTCGAATTAGTCAATGCCAAGTTTACGATGAAAAAAATATAAAACAGTTTCCAATTTTTTCCAAAGTCGGACAAATTTAGATATTGAAGTCGAATTAAATTTTACCGGCTTCAGGTGTAAACAAATAAAGGATAACACGTACTCTCGGTCCCTAAATAAGTGTCAATTTGACTAAGTTTTGACTGTTGATTACTCACAAATTATAATGAATTACAATATAAAATTAACATCATTGTAATTTTTAGTATAATATTTTTCTAATGGTGAAAGTTTCATATTGTAACTCATTGTAATTTATGAGTAATCAACAGTAAAAAATAAGTCAAATTAACACTCATTTAGGGACGGATGTAGTAGTTTGCTTTTATATGGATCTGTTACTTTTTTTATTTTATTTTTGAAGACCGTAAGGATATGATACTTACAAGAAGTTAATTAAAATAAATTATTACATTATCTCCATACTAATTTGCCATTATCTATATTCTAGATTTTTCTTACATTATCTCTTGATATTTCTAGAACATTCTATAATATTTATTCACATAATATCCTAGATTTTCTCAAAGATCTTTCTGGCTAGTAATTCTTTTCATAATTTTTCTAGATTAATATTTCCAACACTCCCCTTTAATCTAGAAAAATCTTATTCATATCTTTTCTAAAGTATGACGTCCACTAACTCCTCCGACTTCGAATATCCTTACTCTCTTTGAGGATCTCATGATAGTGATGAGTGCACCATGTTGCTCATTGCATGTTTCCTACGAACTCCACTTCTGCATCTTGGTTGTACGTGCTTTAAGGTTCACCAATTGTGTCTCAACGATGTATGTATTGAGCTCATTGTATTAAGCTTCTTGCAAGTGGTCTTGTTGCAGATTGCCTCACTGCTTGAAATTTCTTCTTCATGCTTCTCCTCCATTGCTTCTTGTGTCTAACATCTTGCATGCCTTGAACTCTCCACTGATTGAATTCATTCACTCTTCCCATATGTCTTGTTGTATGCTTGTTGGATATTGTTGATTTGTTGTGTGTTGGGATACTTTGTCCCAATTCGGGGAACTTGGTCATATGTTGGCGTCCTTCCCATCTCATGAATTGGGTTGACTTTCTTAGTCGGTCACCCATGAATTGTTGATTAGGTTAGACTTTTAGCTAACCTTGCTTGGTTAAGGAAGGTGTTCATGCTTTTAAGCAATGAACAATTTTTTTTTTGTTGGCATCTTAGCCATGTTTGGTCGAATGTACGGGAAGAGTTGTTGAACAATGCATTTGGCTTTGAATGTGGAGAAAGATGTTAAAACAATCAAAAATGATTTTGGGAAGCATAGAAAACTTTTCTTACCATAGTATGAGTAGAGATGGAGGAGAAAGGATCAATATGTGCTCTGATACCATGTTGGAATTTTTGAGAGGGTCGTAGCAGAAGTGTAGTGGGCCAAATTTGGAAATAAAACTCGGAATTCGGATTCGGAAGTGGAGAATGTTACAAGGGTGAAATTGGATACATGGAGGTGGTGGGAAGAGCTCCTTAGGGAGCTTATTAGTTCCACACCACAAGAGCATGTCCCTAATGCCTATTTATATATGTAGTAAGGAGGTGCTAGAATCCTTATCCTCCTTACTAATTTGTAATTATCTATATTCTAGATTTTTCTTACATTATCTCTTGATATTTCTAGAATATTTTATAATATTTATTCACATAATATCCTAGATTTTCTTAAAGATCTTTCTAGTAATTCTTTTCATGATTTTTCTAGATTAATCCAACAAAGTGTTATATCTAAATATACATGAATAAAAAAAATTAATAAGTCACCAACTTTAGTGGAATATATACATATATCCCAGTTGCCATTTGTTGAAATTGTTTTAAATACCCTCATGCCTTATCTTCGTAAAATTATTTTTACCCTCTTTTAATGTGATATTGGTATTTTCCCTCCTTATAGATCAATTTTCAGACAATAATTATATTTAATCTTTTTCACTTTATAAGTGAAAATGACATTTTTACTATTCTCTTTAAATGCAAAAATAATATTTAGTTTAGTCACAACAGGGTCCTTAGAAAAACAAATCTCGACCAAAAATAAAATAAGGAGTAAATGTGTGATTTATCATGCAAAAAATAAATAACTTATTGTCAAAAATAAATGATGCCTAGGGGTGGTAGATTGATATAACTGTTACAAGAGTGAAAGGGAGTAAAACTTTACAAATGCGAAAGTATTTGAAATAGGTTGAATAAAGGTGCCAAGAACTTTTATTTCAGAGGTAACAATCAGCAAATTTCACAAGCTCAGAAGTATATAGAGGTACGAAACAGTCCATGACAAACATGACCCATCAACTCCAAAATTTTCTTTAATAGAAAATTTTTACTTCCACCAAGATTTGACTTGGCGGAAAGATTGGATGATGGGATGGTTGCCACTTAGCTAAAATCTCTTTGGTATATAAAGAAGAGAACATGTATACCAAAGTGGTCATATATAAAGTAGTCTAAGTGATCGATCATGTCACTCCATCCTCCATGCTACCTATCAAGGTTTAAGTTTTAGTAAAAATAAAAAAATTTCATTGGTGAAAATTATGAGGTTTATGGGCCATATTTGTCATCGATTATTTGATACCCGGCTTATTAAGTTTTCCGATAGTTACCTCCACGAGAGGAGCTATGAATAGTCCAAATTTATCCAATTTAAAATAAGATATAAAGTAGTATAGGATCAATTCCATTGAACATTAGGAAACATAAAAAGTAAAAAAAATAAAAGTTACCAGTTTTTTCAGCATCTTGGAGTATTTCTCGACCTAAGACCGCAACACAGAATGTGAGAAGCATAAGACCAAGTGAGAAGGCACGTAGGTAGCCCATATTTTGGGACACTTCCAAATGATAAACCACCAAGTCAAGTGCAAGAACAAAATGAGCAAGCTAAGTGTCTAGTTCAAATGAAGAAGGATTTTGTTGTGCTAATATATAGGCTAAAGAATGTGGAAATAAATGTGATATATAAAGAATATATGATTAAATTATCTCAATCATAGTCCATCTTCTGGGATGTGACATGTTAGGTAGATAAGTTCTGGCATGTAAGAACGTCGAGGCTATATTTATCATAATTCCTAATATATCATTTAAATTTAAATTTTTGATACAATATATTTAAAGATGTGTTATAAATTATATGGTTTAATATAAAACTATTATTAGGCGTATAATTAAAAATTTAAATTTTTTTGTTAAGATGACTTTATATGATATCAGTTGGATTGAATAAGAAGTTTTATTTACTTGCACAAGGCTGAAGGGGCACCCACGTTTCAAGCCTAAATGATATTCGCATGAAGTGGCATGTTATACTATAAAACTGTCGTTAAGCCTACAATCATCAACTTAAGTTTCTGATTGAACTAACCCCACAATATTCACATGATAGTATTTATTTTTTTTACAACAAATCTAATTATAACTATGTTAATTTTGTATGAAGTCATTATATATTATTATTATATTGTTAAATAATTAGTAGTTATACGTATCCAATGGAGACGAATATAGTGACAGTCATAGAAAAAGTAATATTTGGGCAAATTTTGACTAAGCTTTAGAAATCAAATGCCGAATTTGTGGACTTTGATACCTCCAGCCTCGTAGCAAGCAACAAAAGTCCTATTTGTATACTCCCGTTTGTTTTTATATGAAATCTTTAATTAATAATTTTTAATATAAAATGTTTTGTATGATATTATATTTTTAGTTATACGTATCCAATAGAGACGAATATAGTGACAATCATTGTAATATTATTTTTTTAATCATATTTTTTTTATAACGAATCTAACGACATCAGTTTTGTATGATGAATCATAATACAAATTAAGATATTAATGGTAAAGTTTTTAACACAATTTTTTAGATGACATATAAATAAAAACGGAGGGAGTACCTCCTAGCTAGTTGTTTGAAATTGAAAATAGAGGTATGTTGTATACTTATAGATGAAAATTTGACGGACGGATATTCTAAAATTGAAAAATGAAAGAATAAAGGGATGAAATAGGAAGATCTCACCAAGTTAGGTGCAGGATGCACCTAAACTATCTCTTCTTCAAGAATAGGGCATGAAGAGCATCAACCACTCTATCAAGACCTTATGATTAAGCAACCACTTCAGATATCTATGCAGTCAAATCCCTTAGAAGCTTGTCAAACTCGACAACATGCGATTTACAAGCTTGCAAATAAGAGAGCAACAGAATACTCATAGCAAAAAATGTTAGTTGCACTCTCTTAAATAGATCAAAAGTACTAGAAGAATCAAAATAAGTTGTCCACATGATTTTTCTAGCTGAATTCTTTAGGTATATACAATATGTATCAAGAGAGGGGTGATACCCTCTTAAAGTACCTCAGGACAAACCAAGAACATTGTTGGTCCCCTCAATCACATCATAAGAGTTAACCTCATAGCCCACATCAGCATGAACATCAATGGTCTTTTCACAGGGTATGGGTTCCTCAAGGTTCTAAGGTGTAGGGGAAGGTCGTAAACAAAGTATGGAAGCATGGAGTACTTCATCAAATTCTTTGCTTAATGGATCTAATCCACCCACAAACCCCTCACAAGACTCCTCATCAATAGTATCAGTTGACTCATGATAGAAATCATCATCATACCTAACATCAAATCCATGGGATTCACTCACCTTAAACCCCGTTGATTGAGAAAAAGATAAGGGTGCATCATGAAAAGTAAAGACACCATCAGTAGTGTCTCTAGGTAAGCTAGGATGAGATGGAGCAACAGTTGGCAAAGATGACTCAAATGGGTCAAATATTTCCTCTAGATTAGCCTCTAATTAAAGGGACGTAGACTCAACCTCATCACATAATCCAACATTCAGATTGAAAGAACTAGAACTATGGTCGGAATTACATAATGGGTCAAACCCTCGCATCATGTCAAGTGTCTTATGTTGTTGCTCTTGCACTTCCCTCATCAAAAACTCAAGTCTAGCATAACTAGGGCATGTAGAATCATCATGGTCAAAAGAACAACATAAACCACAAGGAGGCAAACAATGAGGTTAAGTATTGGAGCTAGCATGAGACGAGCAAAGATTAGGGTAAGAGTAACCAGAAGCACAATAAAAATGTTCATAACCAAATGTATCATGTGCAAGCCATTGAAGCAAACTCCAAACTTCATCAACAGTTTTACTATAAATACCCAAATACTCTAATAGAGCACGAGCCTCACCATTCACCCCCTCAACAACAATATCAAGAATATCTGATTTCCCAGACACAATACCACATGGAATAGGACAAACAAGTAATCGCTCAAAATAACGCCAAAATATTTTTATGCTCAAATTGGGGAAAATCAAGAATCGCCATTTTTTTTGGATTTTCTTTTAGGAAAAAAAACACAAACTTAGTCAATCTAAGAGTATTCGTTTAATGGCTACTAGGGATATAGTCCCTGGCAACGACGCCAAAAAATTGACAGGACCGCAAGCACACGGGTACATTGTAGCATGTCAAGGTCGATCCCACAAGCTGGGACTCGATCTAGCAACGCAATGAACTAGCCCTCTACTTGATTGCTAAGTTAATAAGGTTTTGGATTTTTGAATGCTTTAGAAAACTAATTAAAACTAATAAAGTAAGAAAATAATCTAGCGATTAATCAAATGGGGAAAAACTTCTAGGGATATGTTTTCCTAGTAATGAATTCAATTATGAAAACCTAGTTTGTGCAATTATTATTTCAAACGAATCAAGAATCGATAATTATTAGAATTCTACCGCTCTTTCGATACTTAATAGAATTACTTTAATTAACCTAATTAACAACTTTCGTATGCTTTTCAAGTTAATCAAAGTTGAAGATCCCCTATTATAGTCTTTTCTCAAATTTCACAAAACTAGGTAGAAAAGTTGGTAGTCAGATTATTCTAATTCACCTTGCAGTACTTCTTAGGCTAATTTCAAATCACAAGTATTCAAGCGCTTAAATAATACCCATGAACATGAAGAACACAACTTTCTATAGATTCAAAATGAGAATTCAAGCACAAACTATGAAAATTCTAATAAAATAACATTGTTTCGGTTTGTAAATCCCTATAAAACTAAAATCTACTCACTCATAATTCTTGGAAACATGATGAAATATCTAAACATGGTATTCAAACCTCAAAACGAAAAGGAGATGAAAAGGATGGAGCAATCTTCAAGGAGGATTCCGCCAAGTCTTTCGATCCCAGTAAAAATTCCGTTGAATTTTCGCTTCAATCTTCGCCTTTTGTTTTTCTTGATTTGATATGGAGGGGAGGGAGATGAAGTATGGAATGTTGGAAGATGAATAATAACCGCTTGACGGCCTCATATAACTCTCAAAATGTCGGTTTTTTGTTCCCCCAGTCAAAAATTGTGAAAACAACATAAATGCGCAAAACTGCCGGCCACCACGGACCGGAGAGACCTCTCCGGGCAGCCCGGAGTAGGTGTTGTCCCAGTTTTCCTTGGTCCAATTTTTGTGAAATTTTTCTGGCAGTTTGGTAGTACTTGGAGGAGGTCCATGGTGCACTTGCCTTCACCAAAAATTGAGGGAATCTTGGTGTTTTGGCCACAAATCCTACAAATTTGCATAAAAAACAACAACACCAAGTGTAATATGGAAATTGGGATAAATCAACATTTTTAATCAAACTCATCCCTAATCCGCTATCAAAAGTCCCTAAAATTCTAGGTGAAAAATGCACTTATCACTTTTGAATTCCCTTGCTAATTTTGTTATGGCTCTTATTTTTATTCTTGTTTCCCTTATTCTCTTGCACCATATGGACCTTAGATTGTTCTTTGGTACCATCTTGTAGGCATAACTCTTCTTCAATCTGAAGATGGTCAGTCAATCCTTCAAGAGACATAGCCTCTTTCCGGTGCATGAGTGGCCTTTTAGTCTCATTCCAAGAAGAAGGTAACTTGTCAATGATAGAAGATACGATTATAGATTCATCCATGTTTAAGTTGTGCTGCTTAAAGTTACTCAAAATACGTTGAATCTCATGAAATTGATCTAGAATTTTCCTACTATCATCCATCTATAATTTCATAAATTGACTAACAAGAAAATTCTTACTTGATGCATCTTCTGACATGTACTTAGCTTCAAGCATCTCCCAAAGCTTCTTGGCTGTCTCCACATGTTGATAGATATCGAAGAGAGTATCGTTCATCCCATTAGAATGCATCCTCGACATATGTAATCGTCATTCTCCATCTTGAGCCTTTACCGAGTAGCCTCCGCATCTTCCATAGGTGTCTTGTCTTCACCTTGTCCCTTGCTCTTATCACCATCCTTGGATGTCTTGTCGGTTGATTCCGTGGGAGGCTTCTCGGTTGAAGATGTTTTTGCCTTCTCGGATGAAGGTACTTGAACCACTTTGGGAGAAATCTCAATGTTAAGTCCATAGGCCACATTGAGAGTAGCAAGCAAGAAATGCATCTTGCTTTACCAACACCGAAAGTCCACTCCTTCAAAACCTTTTAGAAATTGCTAGACATATCATGAAGTGAGGTCATACTAAATAGTTCTTAAGATTGTTGGAGGAAAGGGAGTATGGTATTGATTACAATGGTAAAACTCACTTAGGATATCGCTAAGAGTCGTGGACGAACTCACTTTCCTTAAGAACTATTTACTGTACCGTAAATGTTCAAAGGGATAAAACTTAACACTTGACACACTCAATAATACTGTTTCTCACTTGAAACACTCTAGTATAGTTGCATTCTAGACAAGAATGAGAGGTTGTGATTATAGGATGGTTTGGACAATATTTAGAGAATGTCTCCTATTTATAGGGGACTTCTCCCCATCTTCATACGCTTGGTCAAAGGACTTAATTAAGATCCTTAATAAGTATCTTGACCTTGATTAAGTCTATTGACCATGTGATTTAATGAGGATATAGCTGTGGGACACTTAAATATGATATGAAATCAAGATTATTGTAATAACCCGCCCTAATCCATGGTGATTAATGTTGCTAATCAAACATAATTAAATTAATTCGCGCTTTTTAAATTCTTTAATTGTTGTCACTGTTTTTGCAGGGCTTGAACAGTGTAACGACCACCGACTCTCCACCGTAGTAATTCTTTTTTTTATATATATATGTGTCTCGAATAGTATTACCGATCCTCCCTAGTATACCATAGAATTTAGATCTTTTGTCTGTCAATTTCTTATTCGAATTTATTATTATGGGAGAATTGAGTACTCATGAAGTTTCTATTAGTAGAATTTCTCATATTGGGTCTCGTAGAATTTTATTCCGCAACCCAAATTAGTGGTATCGAGTTCAAAGGAGAAATTAACAAATGACTGGGTCAGTTATAATTTCAATCTTGAAAGCCCAATTTGGTATCTAAGGGAGTAAGGCTTTTTTTTTTTTTTTAAAGTGGGAATGTTAATATTAGTACCATTATTTTTCTTTCCATCCTCACATTCCCGTTCTCAAATTCTCAAAACACTCCCTCACTCTCTATCCAGTCTGTGTGCTCCCTCTCCTCTGCCCTCTCACCTGCCGCGTCACCTTGTCCCTCTGCCGGAGTCGACCGTCGGCGCCAGTCACCGGCGACGGGTGTACTGGTGGCCGGCCGTCGGCCACTTCTCTCTTCCTCTTTGTTGTTCTCTTTCTCCCTAAATTGAAGGTAATCTCTAATCTTTTCTCCACAAACCAAGTTTAATTGAGTGAATAGGATTTGAGTATGAAATTCTGAGTTTAACTAAGTGTTGTAGAAAGTAATAATAGTAAGAATAAAAGTTTTAATCTTGGGTTTTATTGATAGTTAGAGATGAATTTTAAAGTGTATTATGATGCACATAAAGTGTTCAATGAAATGTCTCGTAAAAGAATGAATTATGATTGTTGAGATTTGTTTATGCATGAAGTTTTGGTTGATGAATTCACTGTGAGAGTGTGAGTTTTAGGGATAATTATGGTTGCATGTACTTGGATTAAAGTTAGATTGCCAAACTATTGAGTATTATGATGTTAGATGATATATTCATGAAGGATTATACTTGGGGTGTCAAAGTATATCAAGATTATGTGTTGCATGTTTGTAATGTGACTATTGATGAAGGATTTCTGAGTGTTTAGTGCTGGGAATTAAGTGATTATGCTTAAGTTATTATTTGGGAAAAATTAGTGAAGATTAATTATGATTAGGAGTACATGCAAGCTCAAATAGAGAATGAATTTCAGGTCTCGATGAAATCTGGAAATTTCAGAGAATATAGAATATGATTTTGACCTATTTTATAGCATGATTAGCTAGCCTAAGATGTTAGCTTACACCCAGTTTTGGAATCTCGGAGTTTCGATATGTATATCTAAATTTATGGCCAAAACCGTGAGCATGCGTATTTATATACGATTTCTGAGATAGGTAGGTAAATGCATGTTTTAAGAATGGTTGGAGACCTTGTTGGTTTAAGTGTTCAACATAAAAGTTGTAGAGTGCATGTCAAGCTTTCCAGAATGGTCTTTTATGCGTCCATAGGATATCGGGAGAGAAAGTTATCGCCCATTCTTTTCAGCTACAAAATTAAGTTCTGCCCAGAAATGTTTTTTAGAGGTTCTGTTGTGTTCATGGCCTAAACTCGTGCCTTTCCCATGTTCAAGTCAGTTTATGATCAGCATGAAAATTTTAGTATGTCTTTCAAGCTTTCCATGGACAGCTTACACGTCCTTAGCCGAGGTCTACAACCCGAGTTTATGATTTTCCGAAAAACCGGTATCCATTCTTGTATGTTCTGGACAACCTTCTATGTTAGGGGTTTTTACCCTCCTTAACCACGTTTTTGACCTTCATGGTCAACTAGAGAGTTGTAGTCCATGATCTTAGCTTTCCAAAAATTCCTTATGCATAATGATACGTTACTCATGGGAGACGTTATGGCTTTTCGAATGAGCCTTAGGTAGCAAGTTTAAGTATCAAGTAATCCTAGGATTCTACTAGGATATTCTTCCTTACTCTCCTCCAAGTTAGGTTCTAATTCATGATTATTGTTCTTTCTTAAGAGTTCTCAAGAGGTCGTTGCGCCCACCTGTTCAAGTCCGTGCAGGTCCAAGTGGGTGTGTAAGTTTCAGGTGTTCAGGTATGCATATTGCCTACCTTTCTCAAGCTTGTTTTATGCTGATGTCTTATGCTGATGTTTTATGTTGATGTTTTATGTTGATATTTTATGTTGATGTTTTCATGATGTTTAATGCAAGGAAAGTTTATGATTTTTGTTCTTTCACTTATGAGGTCTATTGTTATATGGTGCTAATCGCACTGAGGTACTTTCGATGTCGACGGGCATCTGTCATGCGACCTGGCCAGTGTCTATGATGAGGTCTATAACGAGGTCTATTTATGATGAGGTCTATGATGATGATGATGATGATGATGATGGCGACGACGTTTATGATGTTAATGTTTATCTTTTTCTTTGGCTGTTCAGGAGTTTTTGTGACTTGTTTGTGTTTTCCATTTTCAAAAGAATTTAGCAATGCGTGAACTAAAATGAACTGTGAAAGTTTACACGGTAGGGGTATGTGTACTGAGTTTAGCCAACTCATTTGCGAAGTTTTCTGTTTTTGTTTTAGGTGATTCCCCTATTGCGGATAAGCCAAGAATCGGTAAGAAGTCGAGTCAAATTGAAGAGCAGAAGGTCCCTTTGTTTTAAGGAAGTTATCTTTCACCTTTGGTGTGTATGTTTGATAGCTTGATGTATAAGAGTCTTGAAGATATGTGATTTTTTGGTGTTGGGTGTAATATATTGTCTTGGAAGGGTGTTGTGTTGATCCTAAGTTAGTATGGCATGTATATTGTGGTATATTAATATGTGTATCAACTATGAGAATGTTAGATTGAAAACAGTGCATGGTTAGCCTTGTCCATGATCATGGACGACGGTAATGCCTTCGGATTATAAATTCCGTTGCGCTAATTTTGAGTTATGAATGGTTTAGTAGTAATATGAGGATTATGAATCTGGGGCGTTACAATTATGACTTAGTGGAGAAGATCATATATCCGTTGGAGCATTAAAACAACTCCTGGACCTCAACACGGTACGTGGTGAGATCACCACGATCCGTGTTGGTGCACCATGGTCCGTGGTGCCTCAACACGGCTCGTGTTGAGCCTAGGGAGCTTAATTTTGCTCTTTGGAGACCAGCATGACCTGTGTCGATCATATTTCTTATGTTTATCCTATATATGACTTTTATACTTATTCCACATGATTTCTCATGCTATATAATCTTCTTATACTCTTGAAATAATCCTAACATTTTTTGGTTTAGGTTAGGGCGGGAGTAAGAGAAAAGTGAAGAAAGATTTGATGGTTGAGAGCCTATTATTCTTTGCCTTTTCCTTTTAAGGGAAGGAATGCAAAAATTTGTTATCTCCTTAAAGGCAATACAATATATATAGCCAAGTAGTAGATACATTTGAAGTAAGTGAAAAATCTGGAGTAAAAAGCTTGGCATTACATTTATGGCGAGGATCTGGATTTCACTTCAAGTCATTCTCATTAATTAATCTCTAGGTACAATCCTTTGAAATTAGAAGTTTTTCTAAAACCATAGATTTGCAATAACTCACCAGTGTATTTGCCCAAATTTTCTCAAGAATATCAACAAGTAGCAGGTGTTCACGGCAAAGAAGTTTTGGGGGAGAGCTACAACCCCACACCATCATCTCGAGCCTTTTGTTGAGTACTAATCCAATTTACTCCACCATAATTTATGTAGTCATCTCATCAACCAATTTCAGACAATGAGTGCTATCTTTTGGTATCGGAGAAACCACACCGAGCAGGGGAACAACTTAGAAAAGGTCACAATAGTACGTGGTTGGAACTTGTGGCTATAGTAATAGTAATTAATAGTTGGAAAGATATGTGAGAGAGTTATTAGGTGAGGTTCTATCTCATAAGAACTCTTTTATTAGGATAGTTCCATTTTTACTTTTATTTAATAACTCTCTTGGTTGATTCAAGACTAATTCAATGTTTTTTCTTATCCTCGACTAATGTTTTTTTCCCTTTTTCTTTTGGAAGCAACTCAGTGCTAGTTTTATTTAGCAAAAGCAAAGAATGAAATGGAACTAGTATTAGTTTTGATAATTGATGAGGGCATATAGTGACTAAATATTTGGAGCATTTTGATAGTGAAATTTGGAGAATAATGTGCTTAATTAATCTTTTATGATATTATTTTGCTATTGATAAGTGCTTCTTGTATATATGAGAACTTGATTTTTTTGATGAGAATTTGGGGAATATTTGATGTGATTGTATTATTTTATGCCCGAATTTCCCATATTACGCTTGGTTTGGAGTTTGGTGAGTTTTGTAGGAAATTTGTGAAGAATTGATGTAAACCGAGCCAAAAATCAAGTGCAGATCCAAGTTGTGTGCATAAAGGACCAAGAAGTATGAAGTTGGATCACCCAAGGCCCAAACAATGGCCCAAACAGCTCCTAGGCCCGAGTCTGCAGTGACACGGGTGGTGTCAGTAGTGGCACGGGTAGTGCCTATGACCAGAAAGTTTGGAAATTTGTGCAGTGCAGCGACACGAGTAGTGCCTAGGGGGGCACGGTCCGTGTCACTAGGGGCACGGTCCGTGTCACCCCTGGCGCGGTCCTTGTCGCTTGCATCTTTTCGTTTCCGGCGGTTTCAAGTTGGAATTTGCCTATATTATTGTGATTTCCGGCTTTCTTTGGGAGCAATCATCACACTACCATCTCCCATTCCATAACCTAGCCCTAATCTATATCCTTCATCATCCATAATCCATCCACCATTGAAGATTGAGAGAAGATTGAAGATCGAAGAGCAATTTGAACACACTTTGAAGTGGAGGAGCAAAAGTCCTCCATTGTTGATTCCTAGCAAGATTGTTCTTCCCTTTGGTCTATTTCTCATTCTCTCATAGAATTTTATATGCTTTCTAGAATAGATTTCAATTGCTTTGTAGTTGCAAACATGAGTAGTGAGTAGTTCTTTTTTAGTTTGGGGGATGAACCTTTGAAGTTGTTTGATGAATTGACTTTGTTGGATTGAATAATCATGAATTTAGTTTGTTGCAATCTATTTGGCCTTTGAATTGAATTGTTATTGATTTTGCTTGATCACCAATTGCATGTAATTAGGTTGTTGAACGAAGTACCGAAAGGAGAAGTTTGATATCCCGAAAACCTAGGTTAAACTAATTAAAAATTGTCTAGACATAGAAGTTTTTAATTAGGGTTCTTGAGATAATTAGATATTTAACCTTGATTAAATCAAAATAACCACGAAAGTAGGTGATTGGTTTGTCTTGGCAATTCGCTCTAGTGGCAAAATCTCATTGCGAAGTATTCTATGTAATTATCGAACCTTGATTGTGCAAACTAATGAAATGAGTGTTCAATCCATATCGTTGATTCGTTACTTGACTTAGGTTTTATCCCCTGAACGTCTTTTTATCTTGATAAATCCAAGTAAATTCTGTGAATATTTATTTGTTCGCTTTGAGTAGTGAATAGAAATAGAGTTAGTTGCGTCAAACAAAATCCCGATCGGCTTAGCAATCAATTAGGAGGCTAGTTCACTACGTTGAAAGGAAAAGTCCATGTGGGAACGACCTTGATTCATGCTACAATTTCACCCGTGCACTTGCGGCCTATCAAGTTTTTGGCGCTGTTGCCGGGGACTTTGTCCCTAGCCAGCCATTGAACGAATACCCTAAGGTTGCCTAAGTCATTTATTTTCTGTTTTGATTTTCCTTGGTGTTTTGGTTTTGTCTTGCCAGGTTTACTCTACGTGCATGCAAAAAGCTCCACTCTTCGAGTTTGATCCTGAAATCGAAAGAACCTTTCGCTCCCGGCGAAAGAAGCAAAAGTTAGAGCACGCCCGGAGAAAGAAAGAAGAAAACTCCAAGCGAAAGAACGCCATGTCTGGCGGTGGCGGTGGCGGCGGCGGCGAGCCTAGAGTCACGCTTGGCTCTTATGTGATGCCCAACGTCACAAATCAACCCTCCGCCATAAATCCTCCAAATGTGGCCTCTAATGATTTCGAGCTGAGGAGTTCACTCATCAATTTGGTGAAGGCTAACCCATTCCATGGCCTTCCCAATGAAGATCCCAACCGGCACCTTCGCCTTTTCAACCAAGCATGTGAGACATTTAAGGCAAATGGTGCAACGCCCGATGCAATCAAGTTGCGATTGTTTCCCTTCTCACTTGAAGGGAAGGCGTGGGAGTGGTTGGACTCTCTTCCATCAAGCTCCGCCATCACCACTTTTGACCAACTTGCTAGCGTATTCTTGACGAAGTACTTTCCTCCTAGCAAGTTGACGAGCCTCCGGAATCAAATTTCAACATTTGTCCAAGAGCCGGATGAGTCCCTCTATGAAGCATGGGAGAGGTTCAAGGACCTCTTACGTCAATGCCCCCACCATGGTTTCGAACCATGGGTCCGTCTAAGCCTTCTACAACGGGGTGGATGACAACTTGAGGGCCAACATCTTGGCGGCGGCGGGAGGCAACATCATGTCCAAAACAGTGGCGGAACTTCAAACTTTGATTGAGGAAATGGCGATCAATAGCTATCAGTGGTCAAAGCCCCGTTCCAAGAGGACGGGAGGTAAGTATGATGTTGATGCTATTTCCATGTTGAATGCTAAATTGGATGCCATGACTAAAAAGATGGATATGTTGAATGTGAATGCTCCCCCTCCCCAACCATGTGCGTCGTGTCAATCATATGAGCATGAGAACTTGAATTGTCCTAGTGGGTTGGTTAGCAATGAATCGACCGAAGTAGTTAACTACGTGGGTAACCCTTCTAATAGGCAAAACTTTGACCCTTTTTTCAATACTTACAATCCCGGTCTTAGGTTCCACCCGAACTTTTCTTACCGGAACAATAACCAAATGGGTCAACCCCAAGGGCAAAGACAAACCCAAGCACCTCCACCACAAGCTTCCCAAAAGCCTAACCTAGAGGCCATGATACAAGCTTTGATGTTGTCTCAACAACAACACCAACAACGGCAACTTAAGCATCAACAAAAACAAGATGAGGTGATTAAGGCCTTAGCTACTAAAGTTGACCTTATGAGCACCCACACTCAAATGCTTGAGAACCAAATTGCTATTCAAGCTAGTACCTCCACTACCCCTCCGGGAATGCTTCCCGGAAAGCCCATACCTTAAGGAGTGGGACACAATTGGAGGGGCCTAAGGAACAATGTCAAGCCATAACCTTAAGGAGTGGGACACAATTGGAGGGGCCTAAAGACCCTAGGATTGAGTATTGGTGATTGATGTGCCTAAGGATGTTGAAAATGTTGTGATTGATGCTGAGAATGTTGTGGTTGATGAGGAGGTGTCTCCACCCTCCAATGATTCTGTGATTGATGTTGATTTGCAAAAAGAGAACGAGGTTTCTAATGACTTACCGAAAACTCCCCAAAGGATTTATACTCCGCCCGTGCCTTTCCCTCAAAGATTGGCTAGGGCAAAACTTGACAAACAATTTAGGAAGTTCTTGGAGGTCATCAAGAAGCTCGAGATTAGCATTCCATTCACCGAGGCTTTGTCTCAAATGCCCGCCTATGCCAAATTTTTGAAAGAAATTTTAAGCAACAAAAGAAGGCTAGAAGAGCATGAGACAATGGCTTTGACTGACCATTGTAGCGCCGCGATCCAAAACAAGCTTCCTCCTAAGCTTAAGGATCCCGGTAGCTTCACCATTCCATGTGTTGTAGGGAATGTTTTTATTGATCGTGTTTTGTGTGATTTAGGGTCAAGTGTGAACTTGATGCCTCTTTCTTTGTCTCAAAAACTTGGTATGGGTGAGCTGAAACCCACTACTATGTCCCTACAACTTGCTGACCGTTCTGTGAAATACCCCTTGGGTATACTTGAGGATGTCCCTATCAAGGTGGGTGACATCTTTGTGCCTGTTGACTTTGTGATACTTGATATGAATGAGGACTTGCGCACCCCAATCATTCTTGGGAGGCCTTTCTTGGCCACTTCGGGGTGTTGTGTTGATGTGAAAAATGGCAAGATGACTTTTGATGTGGGAAGTGATAAGATTGAGTTTAATGTGAATAAAGCTTCCAAATTTCCTTCTATTTCCGATGATTGTAATTTCGTTGATTCGATTGAGGGAATAGATAGGGAATATGAGTCTAACCAGTGGCCAAGTGATGATCCACTTGAGCAATGTTTACTGTTTTGTGAATCTTTGCAGGATGACAACCCTGAAGTTTCTATTTGTGCCGAGTTGTTGGAAGCATCCCCACCCATCCCACCAGGGTTTGCCAAGGTTGAGAAGCTGGAGGTGGAAGAAGAGCCTACACATGCTGCGAAAAAGGCTCCAGAAGTAGAATTAAAGCCTCTCCCATCTTCTTTGAGGTATGAGTTTCTAGGTCCTGATTCCACATATCCTGTCATTGTGAATGCAAACTTAAACAAATCTGAAAATTCTGCTTTGTTTGAAGTTTTAAGATTGCATCGCAATGCCATAGGATACACTCTTGACGACCTAAAGGGGATTCACCCTTCATTTTGCATGCATCGCATCCTCATGGAGGAAAACCATAAGCCATCCGTTGAGCATCAAAGGAGGCTTAATCCTACCATGAAAGATGTTGTGAAAAAAGAGGTTTTGAAATTGTTGAAGGCTGGTATTATCTACCCTATCTCCGATAGTGAGTGGGTAAGCCCGGTCCATGTTGTGCCTAAAAGGGGGGAATGACTCTTGTGAAAAATGATAGAAATGAATTGATCCCCACTAGAACGGTCACTGGTTGGCGAATGTGTATTGACTATAGGAAATTGAACAAAGCCACCCGGAAAGACCACTTTCCCCTCCCTTTTGTAGACCAAATGCTAGAAAGACTTGCAAAGAATTCCCATTTTTGCTACCTAGATGGCTATTCCGGATTTTTCCAAATCCCGATTCACCCAAAAGACCAAGAGAAAACCACGTTTACTTGTCCTTATGGAACCTTTGCATATCGGAGAATGCCATTCGGGTTGTGTAATGCACCCGCTACCTTTCAAAGATGTATGATGGCTATATTCTCCCAATTTATTGAGGACATAATGGAGGTTTTTATGGATGATTTTTCTGTTTATGGCACCTCATTTGATCATTGTTTGAATAATTTGAAAATGGTGCTAAAATGATGTGAAGAAGTTAACTTGGTTTTGAATTGGGAAAAGTGCCATTTTATGGTGCAAGAGGGGGTAGTTCTTGGTCATGTTGTTTCCTCCAAGGGCATTGAAGTTGATAGAGCAAAGGTGGAGGTGATTGAAAAATTGCCGCCACCAAATTCTGTAAAGGGAGTGAGAAGTTTTCTTGGACATGTTGGTTTTTACCGGCAGTTCATAAAAGATTTTTCAAAAATTGCAAAACCACTCACCCAATTGCTCATCAAAGATGTGCCCTTTGACTTTAATGAAGAATGTTTGAGTTCTTTTCTCAAGTTAAAGGAAGCTTTGATCGCCGCCCCCATCGTACAAACACCGGATTGGGATTTGCCCTTTGAAGTGATGTGCGATGCAAGCGATCATGCGGTGGAGGCTGTTTTGGGCCAACAAGCCCTATGTGATTTACTATGCAAGCAAGACGTTGGATGGAGCTCAAGTTAATTATGCCACAACCGAGAAGGAGTTCTTAGCGGTTGTCTTCGCTTTGGACAAATTCCGCTCTTATTTGATCAATTCCAAGGTGATTGTGTTCACGGATCATGCTGCTTTACGGCACCTCTTGACTAAGGCGAATTCTAAGCCTCGCCTCATTCGTTGGGTCCTCTTACTCCAAGAGTTTGACCTCGAGATCCGAGACAAACCCGGATTGCAAAATGTGGTGGCCGACCATCTTTCGAGATTACAACTTGAGGCTCAAAGTGATGACGACATTCCCATTGATGATTCCTTTCCACATGAGCAACTCTATGTTCTTGCTCATCAAGTCGTCCCTTGGTATGCGGATATAGTGAACTTCATTGTTAGTGGTGTACTTCCCCTGGAGATATCATGGCAACAAAAGAAGAGGTTTCTTTCCGAGTTGAGAAGATATGTTTGGGAGGAGCCTTTACTTTATAAGCTTTGTGGGGATGGAGTGTATAGAAGATGTTTGCCGGAAGATGAAGTTCAAAGTGTGCTCCACCATTGTCATGCCGCTACTTGTGGTGGTCACTTTAGCACCGACAAGACCGTTGCAAAGGTGCTCCAAGCCGGGTTCTATTGGCCTACACTCTCCAAGGATGTGAGAAATTTTGTACTTCCATGTGACAAGTGCTAGAGATCCGGAAGCATTTCCAAGAGGAATGAGATGCCACAACACTACATTTTAGAGGTGGAACTTTTCGATGTGTGGGGGATAGACTTCATGGGTCCCTTCCCTCCTTCTCACAATAACCTCTACATTTTGGTGGCAGTCGATTACGTTTCAAAGTGGGTTGAAGCAATTGCAACACCCACTAATGATTCCAAGGTGGTGATAAAGTTCCTCAAGAAGATTTTTGCAAGATTTGGAACTCCACGGGCCTTATTGAGTGACAATGGCACTCATTTTTGCAATCGGCCTCTTGATGCTCTTTTGGCCAAGTATGGGGTGACACATTGAGTTGCTACACCATATCATCCCCAAACTAGTGGCCAAGTGGAGCTTTCTAACCGGGAAATCAAGAGCATATTGGAGAAGACGGTCAACCGTTCGAGGAAAGATTGGTCTCTTAAGCTAGATGATGCATTATGGGCCTACCGGACCGCATTCAAGACTCCATTGGGAACCACCCCATACCGGTTAGTATATGGAAAAGCTTGTCATTTGCCGGTTGAGATGGAACACAAGGCTTTTTGGGCTATTCGAACTCTTAACTTCGACCTTGCAAAGGTTGGAGAAAAGAGGATGTTGCAACTTCAAGAGCTTGATGAATTGAGGTTGGAGGCCTATGATAGTGCCAAGTTATACAAGGAGAGGACTAAGAGATGGCATGACAAGCACATCTTCAAGAAGAGATTTGAAGAAGGAGACCAAGTGTTGTTCAATTCAAGGTTGAAATTCTTTCCGGGCAAGCTTAAGTCCCGATGGTCGGGTCCTTTTCGAGTTTTGAAGGTTTTCCCCCATGGTACGGTTGAGATTTGTGGGGATAATTCCGAGCCATTCACGGTCAATGGGCATAGACTTAAGCCCTATTTGGTTGGTCAATCTCTTGAAGATCGCCAAAGCTTCAACCTCACCGGTCCCGGTACGGTTTGAGAGGTATTCGGTCAAGCTTAGGACGTAAAACAAGCGCTTCTTGGGAGGCAACCCAAGTTTTTAATGCTTTATTTTTATTTTTTATTTTCTTTTATTTTACATTTTTATTTTTATTTTTAGGATTTTTAGATTTTTCGTAATTTTATTTTTCAATTTTTTTTAGAGGTTTCTTTTATTTTGTTTTTGTATCGAGGTAATTTTTGAAAAAAAAAGGAAAAAAATAGAAAAACAAAAAAAATGGGGGAGAGAAGAAAAAAAAGAGAGAGTTGAAAAATTTCAGAGTGAAGGAAAAAAAATTTGAGTGGAAAAGGATGGATTGTAAAAAGAATGAGTGAAAAGAAGAAAAAAATGTATAATTGAGAGTTAAGGGTGTTGTGGGATTCGAACTCGAGACATACAAGGAGATTGCGAATGGCACGGCTGGTGTCTGAGGCTGCACCGTCCGTGTGTGTAAAACCCCGAAAAATCCAAAGATGTTGACCGTGACGTCGTTAGTAAATTAGGTTTGACTTCGTGATTTATTATTATTCGTTTGTATTTATTTTTGCTAACACTTGAGCTCGTAGGATCGTGAGAGACTAACAAGGGTATATCGGTAATTTCAAGGGTTTAGTATTATTAGTTTTACTCTGTTTAAGTATTATTATTAATATTACTGTGTTATACGATTAATTATGTGAATATTAATGGCTATGTGATTACTATTAATATTATTATTAGTATTAGTATTATTATTAGTATTATTAGTATTATTAGGTTTTTTTTTAGAAAAATCAGGTTTTTAATTGTTGTAGTTGGGTTGGGTTAGGAGTGTTAATTGGGCCCTAATTAAGTGGGTAGTATAAAAACCTCTTTTCTCTCCCTCAAACCCTAATAACAATCAAAACCCTAACCCTAGCCATAACTCTCTTCCTCTCTCCTCTCCTATCTCTCTCTGCCGTCCCAGCTGGACGCCACCGCCGCCACAGCCGCCGGTCGGAGCACCCGCAACCGCAACCACCTTTTTCTCCCTCTTTTCTCTCTTTCTCCCTCTCGATCTCCCTGTCTTTCTCTTTTCCCCCGCAGTCGCGCCGCCGCCCGGAGCACCCGCAACCGCGAACCACCGACTGCCGACTCCACCGCCCTCGCCACTGCAACACTCGACGTCGGTCGGCGACACATCGACCGAAAAGCCGCTCAGTTGGAGGGAAGTTGCTGCCGTTCGAACCCAGGCGCCACTCCCCCGACAACCGTCGCCGCACCACCCTGCGACACCAACCTCCACCGGCGTTGACGAGTTTCCGACCCCCGCTGCCTTCCCTCGACATCGCCGCTGCCGTTGCACCCCGACCGGCCGCCACAGTTGCCAGAAACCGCTGCCACCCTAACCCTAAACGTAAACCCTAAGTTTGTTTTTACAATTCTTTTCTTTTCTTTTCTCTATTTTATTTTCTGATATTGTATTATTATTATTGTATTATTATGATTATTATGGTATTATTATTGTTATTTTCTTGATTGATTAATTTTGTAATTTGGGTAATTAGGGTGTAACTTTTTATTAAGATGCTATTTGTAATTATTGTTCTTGTGTTGTATTATTATGTGTAAATTTGTCTAAATTATTTTATGGAATCTTGTATGTTTAATTTGGTGTATTAGGGTTGTAATAGTTGTAATAGAATTATTATTGTTCAATTGTTTGTTGTACTTTGTTTTTCTTGTGAATCATGTTAGGGTTTTTAGATAACATTATTATTGTATGCATGAATTCTTAAAGTCTAATTACTTGGATTAATTCTTGAATTATTAGTTAAGTTTTCACATATTCTTTATCTCAATCATGTTTAAATCTTGTTAAATAAGTTAGGTTGTTGAATTAGTAAAGTTCGATTCTTGTTTACTAATTTATATTCTTGATTGAATCTTGTTTAAAGGAAATTAGTTTTGTTAGGATTCTTGATTGGTAGTTTAAATATTTATATGTTCTTTAATTTTATTCACATGTTCTTTAAGACCTTTCTTGATTCTTGATTAAGAAATTCGTAGTTACATTTATCCTTTATAATTCATATAGGTCAAGCATGTTAGGATTATTAAAGTTATGTTTTTATGCATGATTAGGGTGTTGGTTATCAAAGTTCTATTCATGTTTTATTAGGCAAGTAATTACATGTTTCTTTGGGTTGTGATATGTTATATCATGGTTAATGTTATGTGTAATTAAGTTAGTTTGATTAAAGTTGGTTCTAGTGAGTTTTAATTTTAGAATTATGAAGTTGGACCATGGGTTGAGTTAGATTAAAGACTTTTAACCTTAGTCACTGTTTTAGGCCCAAATTAGAACCCCGGGACCGAATGGTGAAGGTTAGAACCGAATTTATAAATTAAATAAGAACCGGGATCGGGACAGTTTCGTTAGTGTCTAAAGATCGGGTCACCACGGTTAGTGTAGTTGTCTTTTGATCGAACCCTTTGGACTGGAGCTTCCCTTAGATGTTAGCTTTAATAGGAATTTTACGGACCGGACTTTGGAATTTTATAATTTGAGTTATACCCTGATTACCAGACCTAGGTCAGATCTGGACAGTTTGGGAAGATGACGGTTTTTGAGGACCTTAAAGCATGTTTTGGGTCTTGAGTTCACATAAAAGTTTTAGTAGACATCCCGAGGTTTCCGAAAAGTCCAAAATCAGACCCATAGGATGTCGGGAAGTCAAGTTACGACCCTTTTTATGTGGATGCTGTAATCTGTTTTGTTAATGTTTGTTGTTAATAAATGTGTTGTTGATTGAAAAGGTTTACTTGGTATTATTATGCGATTATTTGGAATGTGTTAGGTAATTTAAAGTGTAAATTCATGATTGATAGGAACCTATAGGGTTCCTAGGGGAGGGTTAGTTAGAAGGTAGTTAATACTAACTTCAAAGGGCGCGTTTTGATTAGAATAATTATTCTATTTTAGGCCCGAGCTAATTCGTCGTTAGTGAGCTCAAGTGTGTTCGTTTTTGCTGTGAAGTGAAGCTAACCAGGTAATGTCTATGCTCTAATCCCCACCGGGATGCTCTTTAAATGTGTTTTAATGTTTTCTAATCTGTTTTGATAATTGCATCCCGAAACGGGACTTTTGTGGAAATATGACCATCTGTTTTGTATAACTGTTTGTATTTGTTTGTGCTTTGATTTTATTGAGTTGAGAAATTGGATGGTCTTTTATTAGTGGTTTTATTATTGGTTTTGATAACTTAGGTTGGGTTTGACTTGAGAGTTGTGAGCTGAGTTTGAATAATATACTAATAACTCAAGTGAAACATTAAGCGGGTTTGTTCTATTGATGCCTTTGGTAGGCGGTTACTTTTATGCCTTTGGTAGGCGGTTACTTTTATGCCTTTGGTAGGCGGTTACTTTGATGCCTTTGGTAGGCGATTACTTTGATGCCTTTGGTAGGCGATTATTGATGCCTTTGGTAGGCGATTATTATATTTATGCCTTTGGTAGGCGGTTACTTTGATGCCTTTGGTAGGCGATTGTTTTGATGCCTTTGGTAGGCGATTGTTTCTATATGGGATTTGATATCCCGCCCGCATAATAAAATGAATGGGTTGGGTTGGGTTGAGGAAAACAGTTGTATGGGTTAAACGGTTTATTAAAAGGTTTGACTTGTTTCCCCTTCCTCAAATGAATTGAAATGAACTTAACCTGTTTTTAACGTTAGGGGTAGACATTATTGAGATTTCCCCCTCATTTTTGAAATGTTTTGTTTTCAGGTGAAGATATATATACCGGGGACGGGAATTAGAAGTGAGGTCGACATGTTAGAAGTCGTTATTTATGTTGCTTCTCTTTCATGAGGAACTTGAAGTTAGTTTGAGGTTTATTTTCTAAGTATGAGTTTGTTGGTTGGTTTGCCGTTGACAGACAGTTGTAGTTTTCCTTCTCGCCTTGTATTCCTTCGGGGATACGGCAGTGACGCCCAATAAGAGTTTAGGTCTTCCGCTAAATTTTGTCTGTTAATGTTAGTTTGACTTTGAATTTTAGATAATTGAATTTCCGGGGCGTTACAGTGCGCCCCTCCAGAACCCCAGCAGGTCGTCAGGTAAGTGAGGACACGGTCCGTGCCCATCTGGCACTACCCGTGCCTCCATCGAAAACCCTAAAAAAAAAAGAGCTATGCTTTGCCTTGTCTCGGTCCGTGCCCCCTTTCACAGCTCTCCATTCCCCTTCGCTTCCTTCTTCTCCATTCTCCTTCGCACAGCCCCATTCTTCTTCTCTTTTTCTCGCACAAGCGCATCTCACAGCTCCCATTCGCCTCTGCTGCTCGCTCTTCCTCTCGCCCCACTTCGTTCTTCGCACGCTTCACCACCTCGCGCCTACCACAGCTTTCGCTCGCCATTCCTCTTCTCCATCCGTGTGCCTCAACCTCACTCGCCATTCACAGGCGCCACACTCCCACTGCTCGTCCCTTCTGCTTCTCTCGCGCCCACCACAACCCTGTTCTCCATCACTTTTGTTCGCATTTTCCTTCCCCTCGTCAAAACAGCAGCCCTCAACCCTACCACTCCAAACTCTCTTCCTTTCTTCTCCATTCTCTTGTAAAAGGTTTGATTCTTGTTAATTTTTAGTTTTCTTGCTTAATTGGTTTGATTTGGCGGATGCCCTATTCGATTCTTGAGGTTAATTCAAACCCTATTGCTAACTTTGTTTAAATTGTTCAACTTTGATTTCTCTTATGTTGGTTGAATTGTTTGGAGAGTAATTGTTATGCTTTGGGTTTGGTTTGGTTGTTCCTTTGGTGTGATTTGTCTCAAGAATTTGTGTGTTTACTTGGTTGGATGTATATACATTGAGTTTTGGTTGTAGTAGTTTAGTCCTTGTGTATAGCTAACTTTGTTCTCGCTTTAGTTTTAGTTTCGTTTGGTTGTAGTTACGAGTAGTGGTGATTTGTATATACTTTGTCATTCACCATAGTAGTGCATTTAGTCGTGTTGCTTTTGAGTGCGGTTGTTTGGTTTGGTGGGATGTGCATATTGATTTAGCCTACCTCTTTGTTCGACTTTGTCTTAGGAGTCTTGGTTCGTGTTTCTTTGTTTTGTTTTTGAGTCTTCGATGGCATGTACAAACTAACTTCACCATCGATTTTGAGTCTTTTTCACTTTTGTATATAACTAATGATGTTGTCGACTCTTGTTGTTGAAAGATGGCTAGGGGACGCGGTCAAGTTCAAGAGGAACCTTCTTCAAAGAGGAGGAAAGCTGATGCAAGCACGGGTCGGGATAAAGGTGCACGTTCTTCTCGTCAAAGCCGAGGTAACAATCCCTTTAATCTCGAAGGTGAAATGTATGATCGTTATCTTGCTTTGAGCAAGCGTAGAGTTGTGGCCACTAGGTATATGCATGAACCATTTTTAGAATCAACTGGCATGTTAACTGATGTTGAATGGTTGTTAAATAGATGTGGCATGTTACGCTTTGCTCGAATGAGAGAACCAACTTATAGGAACCTGACCTTGGATGTGCTTAGCACTTTTGAAGTAGATTTGGCCACTAGGGATGGTTTGATTAGTTTTAACATTGATGAAGAGACCCATTCCCTGACTTTGGCTGAATTTGCTGAGATTTTTCAACTTCCTGTTATAACCGACCGTAGGAAGAGAGAGGTGCCTAATGATGATGACTGGAACCCCAAAGCCTTTTGGCGGTTCCTTACCACATGGCCTGACTATAGGCCCCGCGACTCAAAGTGCACTGTCATCCGCAATCCGACTTTTCGGGTTACTCAGCGGATTTTATCATGTGGTATGTTTGTTCGAGGTGACAGTATGAATGTGGCTTCTAAAGCCGGATTTTATGTGTTGTGGGGGATGTACTATGCTCGCCCTGATGTTAATCCCGCTGCCCTTTTTGCTCTTCATTTAGCACGACATGCTAGCCTTGGGAAAGGGGATATTGTGGTGGGGGGTTTGCTTACTGTGTTAGCGAGACATTTTGGTTGGGACCCTGTTCGCCATCAAAGAGATTTGGTTGGTGGACCTTTGCCTTTGGATGCCAAGACTTTTTGTTCTATGAAAATGTGTGCATTGGACGGGGCTGTTGTTTTGTGGCGGTACCCTAACAAGGAGTTGATGCGGCTTCCCAATGATAATGTGACCATCCAGCATGTCCCTAACATCCTTTTTTTTACCACCTTTGAACCCGAACCAGCCTGCTTTTGTGGGTCCACTTGCCATCCGCGAGGATGAAGAGGGTGGGGAAAGTAGTGATGATGAGCCGAACGATGAGGGAGTGAGTGAGCCTACCTTTGAAGAGCGGCTTAACGACCTCCAAGTCTATTGTGAGCATGAATTTCAAGCCCTTCGGGACTCCCAGGGTAGAATTGAGCATACCCAAGCTGAAATGCTTGCCTTGATGCGCTCCATGCGTGATTGGCAGCTAAACCATACCTGTGGTCCATCCCAACCTCCTCCTCCTTGATTCATCTTTGTGGTTTCCTCCTCCATCCCTCTCTTGTTTCTAGTGTTATGTTTTGCATTGCGGACAATGCTAGGTTCAAGCATGGGGAGGGGGGGTTTCTTATCCATCTTTGTGTATATGTGTATTTTGAGTCTTTTTATTTTGATTTTTACTTGTTTTGAGTATTTTTGTTTTGATTTGGTTTGATTTTCTTTGTTTTTCTAGTTTAGTTTCTTCTTTTTCGTAGTTTGTTTTAGGTTTTTTTTATTTTCTTATTTTCTTTTTGAGTCTTGTAAAGTTTTTGAAAAAATTGAAAAAATCTCAAAAAAATTAGAAAATCTGAAAAAGTTTTTAAAAAAGAAAAGTTTTGAGTAGGATTAGGCGAGATAGTTTTCTTTTGACTTGATTTAATCTTGTATAGCCCATTTGTGAAGTTCTGTGAATTGACATGAGTTGTGAAGCTAAATGTTGTGAGAATTGTGCTAGGAAAATGAGACTGATTACTTTTGTCATTAATTTAAGAGAAAATTGTGCATATGCATATCTTTTTAAACTGGGTATTGATTGTTGAGCGTTACCCGTGAGTCCACATAAGCCTAAAAGAAAAGACTAATCATTTTTATTGGTCTTATTTCCATGAGTGACTCACCATTGTGGCATCCTCCTTCATTTGCTTTGCATCTCCTTGAAATTGCCATGCGTTGTACTTTGACAAGATGATAGAGGCATTAGGAATGAACCCGCAAGCCTTGGCCACCTGTTTATATCATAATATCCGTACTTAGCCCTTTCTTGCCTTGACCATTTCTTTTCTTGATAACCCGCATTATAAGCCCTGGCCAATTACATAATTCCTACCCTTAAGCCATTGCTTGAAATGTTTTGAGTTTGATGTTGGGTTGATTGTGGCTACTTTTGTGGTTTGGTTTGAGGTGGGGATTGGTTTGAGTTGTAAATATTGGTTTGATTCCCCAATTGAGTTCATTGAGGTTGTTGTTAATTGGAGCTTGCCTAGTGTGTTGTATATGTGTGTGAGTGTTTCAATCAATGAAAAAAAAAAGAAATAACAGAAAAAAGTGTGAAAAAAAATCGGAAAATTCCGGAAAAATGAAAAAAAAAAGAGAATAAAGTGTTTAGCATTGTGTTTCTTTTGTTTTGAGGCAAGTTTCCAATTGATTGTGGGGTTGATTTGTTGATTTGGATTGATTATAAGTGGTGAGAATGATAGTATGTTGAATTGGTGCGGAATAGTTTCAAGCTTTGGCTTTTAGCTCTACATATCCCAAATATTTTCCACTTCTTACCCTTTAACCCTAGCCCCGTTACAACCCTTGAAAGTCCTCTTGATTGTCATTGTTGCATTGCATTTTCGCGGTGGAGAGTTGAGATTCTTAGCAAGTACGTGGTTGGTTGTTGCTTTGGTTAGAGTAATGAGAGAAACGACATCTTTATATATTCAAACACATGAGCGGACTGTCTACCATGTGAGGTTTGCTCTCAATCGTACCTAGTTTCATGCTTAACATGTGCATTCTTTTCTCATCGGTGAATAAGGGTGATTGGTTGAAAATGATGAGTACCATTCTTGTATAATTTGTCTTCATTTACTCTTGTAAATTGGCTTTGTCTTCATTCTTGGGCTGTACTATAGATTAGATTGGGTTGATTGAATGTTCTATCAATGCCATCCTTAGGAGTTGTAAATAATAAATATTTTCGTTTTTATTTTTTTATTTTACTTTTGAGTCTTTTAATTTTTCTTGGATTTGACTTCTTTGAGTCTTTTTGTCCCGGTTTCTTTTATTTTGTTTTCTTTTCTTTCTTTTCCTTTTCTTTTGAGTCTTGACTTGCTTAGGGACAAGCAAGGGCTAAGCATGGGGGATTTTGATAAGTGCTTCTTGTATATATGAGAACTTGGTTGTTTTGATGAGAATTTGGAGAATATTTGATGTGATTGTATTATTTATGCCCGAATTTCCCATATTACGCTTGGTTTGGAGTTTGGTGAGTTTTGTAGGAAATTTGTGAAGAATTGATGTAAACCGAGCAAAAAATCAAGTGTAGATCCAAGTTGTGTGCATAAAGGACCAAGAAGTGTGAAGTTGGATCACCCAAGGCCCAAACAATGGCCCAAACAGCTCCTAGGCCCGAGTCTGCAATGGCACGGGTAGTGCCTATGACCAGAAAGTTTGGAAATTTGTGCAGTGCAGCGACAAGGGTAGTGCCTAGGGGGGCACGGTCCGTGTCACCCCTGGCGCGGTCCGTGTCGCCTGTGTCTTTTCGTTTCCGGCGGTTTCAAGTTGGAATTTGCCTATATTATTGTGATTTCCTGCTGTCTTTGGGAGCAATCATCACACTACCATCTCCCATTCCATAACCTAGCCCTAATCTATATCCTTCATCATCCATAATCCATCCACCATTGAAGATTGAGAGAAGATTGAAGATCGAATAGCAATTTGAACACACTTTGAAGTGGAGGAGCAAAAGTCCTCCATTGTTGATTCCTAGCAAGATTGTTCTTCCCTTTGGTTTATTTCTCATTCTCTCATAGAATTTTATATGCTTTCTAGAATATATTTCAATTGCTTTGTAGTTGCAAACATGAGTAGTGAGTAGTTCTTTTTTAGTTTGGGGGATGAACCTTTGAAGTTGTTTGATGAATTGACTTTGTTGGATTGAATAATCATGAATTTAGTTTGTTGCAATCTATTTGGCCTTTGAATTGAATTGTTATTGCTTTTGCTTGATCACCAATTGCATGTAATTAGGTTGTTGAACGAAGTACCGAAAGGAGAAGTTTGATATCCCGAAAACCTAGGTTAAACTAATTAAAAATTGTCTAAACATAGAAGTTTTTAATTAGGGTTCTTGAGATAATTAGATATTTAACCTTGATTAAATCAAAATAACCACGAAAGTAGGTGATTGGTTTGTCTTGGCAATTCGCTCTAGTGGCAAAATCTCATTGCGAAGTATTCTATGCAATTATCGAACCTTGATTGTGCAAAGTAATGAAATGAGTGTTTAATCCATATCGTTGATTCGTTACTTGACTTAGGTTTTATCCCCTGAACTTCTTTTTTTCTTGATAAATCCAAGTAAATTATGTGAATATTTGTTTGTTCGCTTTGAGTAGTGAATAGAAATAGAGTTAGTTGATTCAAACAAAATCCCGATCGGCTTAGCAATCAATTAGGAGGCTAGTTCAGTGCGTTGAAAGGAAAAGTCCCTGTGGGAACGACCTTGATTCATGCTACAATTTCACCCGTGCACTTGCGGCCTACCAGCTATCTTAACTGAGTTCTGTGTGTTTTGTTCAATTTGTGTAGATTAATGATATGAACTCCAAAGCTCACATTCATTCCTCGATTCCTCATTGAAAGAGCTTTCCGACGATATATTATAAGGTCAATTCTGAGTTGAGATGAAGGAGTTATGAGTAAGATAGCAAAAAGTGTGCGAAAACTTATATATGTCCAATCTTTTGGTCACCATCATTTCCACATTTATGATATGACTTTGAGGCTTATACCATGAAAAGTAGACTCCTAGAGCTTTCCAAAAGGTCAAGAACCAAGTCAATCGGACGTCGGACGAAGGAGATATGACCGAAACAAGACAACCCAGAAAATTCCAGACCCAACACGACCCGTGTTGAAACCAACACGGTCTGTGTTGGCCTCCAGAGAGCTCAATTTCCCCAGAAACCATCAACACAACCCGTGTTGATATGACACTGTCCGTGTTGGCCCTGTTTATGACGATATTGTCGTTTCGACTGCTCTTAATGGCTATATAATTGCAAGATTCGACTATTTTCCATATTCATCCACCTTCATCCTTCATCATCCATCACCATCCACCATCCATTACTCCCATCCACCATCCATCCCTTCCTCTACAAATCCATCCACATTCATCCTTAGTTGAAGATTGAGAGTTTATTGGAGTTCGAAGATCGATTCTCAAGAAATTCATTGAAGTGGAGGAGCAAAAGTCCCAACCGACTACCATTCAAGCGAGGAACGATTTCCATCTCGGTTTACTTCTCTTTCTTTTAGATTTTATGCTTTCTAGAATAGATTTTGATATGTTTTGTGTTTTGAACATGAGTAGTGAGTAGTTTCTTTTAGTTTGGGGAATAATCTCTATCAAGTTTCTCTTATGGATTGAGTATTGTTGGATTGAAAAAGTTTGTTTATCTAGTTTGAATGCATTTTATTTATCCTTTGATTTTGTATGTCATTGCTTTTGCTTGATCACCATTAGCATGGATTTAGATTGTTGAATGAAGTACCAAACGGAGAAATTCAATAATCCGAACCTTTAGGATTAAACTAGTTATGAAGTGAACTAGACATAGATGACTTTGTAATTAGGAGTCATTGGATAATTTGATCTTTAACTTAGATAAAATTGAAATAACCATGACAGTAGGTGATTGATTTTACTAAGCAATCTATTTCATTGCCAAAAGCTCGCTACAGAATAATTTATGCGATTATCGACCCTAAAATGTACCAAATTAGTGACATACATGTTCAATCCACTTGTTTGATTCGTAGAGTGACTTAGGTTTTATCCCCTGAACGCCTTTTTCCTATTGATTAATCCTGAAAAGTTTGTGTGAATATTTGATTTATTTGACCTTTTTAGTGATTAGAAATAGGATTCGTTATTCTCAATCTAAAACCCAACCGATTTAGCAATCACCTAGGAGGCTAGTTTGGTGCATAGTTAGCAAAGTCCCAGTGGGATCGACCTTGATATTTGCTACACGTACACCCGTAAAAAACTTGATAAGCCGCAAGTGCACGGGTGTAGGCACTTCAATAGCTTCTGGATACTCCTCCTCTAGGGTATCACTTCCAATTTGACGTTCAAAGCCTATTATCTGACCAGCAAGCACTTCAAGAGGTTGTTGATTTTCAATTTGAACACTCACAAATGGTGGAAATTGTATAACTTGTGATGCACAATTATCCAACACAGCCTTGCATACGCATTTAGTATGCAAAAGGATATTATACATTTATAGTATGTTGACCTCAAAATTATCATTAATTTTTAAAAAAATAAGAATTTACGTTAATGTCATACAATTGTTCATGTTAGATTTATTTTATTGTTTGTACAAGTTTCATTTTTATTTTTTATCCTTTGCTTAACGTCGCCACCCTTTTTACTATTGTCGCCCCCCAAATGAAAATTTTACCCCTATATCTAAAACTCCTCCCTCACTCCTTTCTCACTCCTCTCTCACTACTCTCTCACTCCTCTATCTAAAACTCTCTCAAATTTTCTCAAAAATTGTTTTCGGTTTTATAAATTTCAATGGAAGATGATAAATCAAGTGAAGAAAACGAGGTTAGTATTTGGAATTTGTATTAATAAAAGTTATTAATTAAATTTTTAAAAAAAATAAAAAATTCTGCTCGACACGGGTGCCGCGCAGGAAACACGGCTGTGGCGGCGGCCGTGCCGCGCACAAATCCCGCCTGTGCCGCGACCACTGCCGCACAAATTGCACGACACCAACGGTGGTGCTGCCGTGCAGTCCGTGCGGCATCGGCCGCCGCACTGCCGTGTGTTTTGCGCGGCATTGCCGCCACCACGACCATGTATTGTGCACGGCACCCGTGTCGAGAATTTATGTTTGAACCTGGCCAACACGGTCCGTGTTAACCCAACATGGTCCGTATTGGATCAAAACACGGTCCGTGTTGGTCCAGTTCGCAAAAATTTGACATTCTGGACACCAACACGAGTCGTGTTATGCAAGACACGATCCGTGTTAGGTCTAATTTTTGTAAAAAAAATTAAATTTTATTTTTGATGTTTGGGGAAATTAACGATTGTTTTCTGTTGTTTGTAGGTTTATTTGGAGGACTTTGGTGGGGACAGCGTTGATTATTCAACGTACTTTGTAACGCAAAACGTTTTTGAGAGTATAGAAGCAGTGCAAGATTGGGCAAATGGAATAGCTGCGGGAATTGGATTTAGGTTTGTACGATCTACGTACAAGAGAAAAGATGCAGAGATTCCATTAAGGTGTTACTTGAAGTGTTGGAGGTAAGGAAAATATCGTGGGAAACTGAATGATCTCGATGATGCGACTCGTCGGAGTACGTCGACGAAGGCGTGCCAATGTAAATTCGTCATTGTTGCGTGGACTCGCAATGAAACGGAATGGCGAGTTCGTATGTGCGACGGTGATCGGGCGAAGCACAATCATGCCTTCATCGTTTACGAGGAAGGGCATCGTCATGAACATCCATTAACTTCTGAAATGAAAGAACATGTCCGTGATATGACCAACACGGGGTGCACACCGGCCACCATACAAACATCGTTGAAGATTAGGTTCCCTGCCTCAAAGATAAATGTGAAGCAAGTATACAACGAGCGGGCAAAGATGCGCACCGAGGAAATGGATGGTAGGACGCATGCCCAACATTGTCTGTACATAACGAAAGTCGGCGGGTACGTCTCATTTGTTGATTATGATGATGATGGCGAGCTTCGTCAGGTTTTTTTATGTCACCCTTACTCGTTGAAGTTGCTACGTACGTACCCGCATATCATTCTCATTGACACTATGTATAAGACAAACAAGGCAAAGTGGCCTTTATGTGAGCTGGTAGGCGTGACACCGACAAACCGCAACTTCCAGATTGCTTACTCGTTCATGCGGGACGAGAAGATAGAATCATATGAGTGGCTGATGTGGAGGATGCATGAATTGTTGGGTCCTGATGTTATTCCATCCGTGTTTGTGACGGACAAGCAAGATGCGTTGTTGGGTGTTGTTGCCAAGGTTTACCCAAACGTCCACCAACTGTTGTGCGTGTGGCATATTGGGAATGATGTGGAGAACAAAGTAAACGTCCTTACTGGGGGCAAGAAGCTTGGACTCGGGCTTCATTTCAGACATCATTTCTGGAACGACATTGTACACGCGAAGACTATTGGAGAGTTCAAAATTAAATGGAACGACGTCGTTACCGCGTGGATTGGGCGAAACAGTAAGATAGTTGAGCATCTTACTGGGACTTGGCTGAATCATAAGGAGAAATTTGTTTATGCTTTTACGGACAATGTCCCTCACATGGGGAACACGGCGACTTCCAGAGTTGAGAGCCAGCATTCTACACTAAAGTATTATATCGGCAGTTCCAGAGGCACCTTTGATCATGTGTTTACTAAGATTCACCAACACTTGGACAATCAACATACTGAGATTAAGTGGGAGCTTGAACAGTCTAGGAGCACGCACAGGAATTTCGGTAATTGTCATTTCTTTAAGAATTTGCACGGGCATGTGTCTCATCACGCGATGGAGCTGTCGTTGGAGCTCAATAGGATGCTGCCGATGAGGTATGATGGACGCTGTGACTTGTGCGATCACCGGCTGTCGAGAACCCACCTCCTCCCGTGCGCGTGTTCTATGATGGAAATTTACGAAAGTGGAGGGCCAATTCCCCTTACACGGATAAACATGTTTTGGAGACAACTAACAGTACTTGGCGATGGTGAAACTCCTTGCTCAAATGATTTTTCATCAGGTACGGACTTGGAAGCATTTGAGGAACTCGTTAAACAGGTTCGGGAGAGTGATCCAGTAGTTGTACGACACGTAACCCAGGTCCTCCATGGAGAGATGAATCCTGACAGTCAGGATATTCCTGATCCGCAGACAAGCCCCCCCGCCCCGGGAGACCGAAGACTTCAAGATCAACGAGACGCAACCCCAGTGCGTTTGAATACGGCCGAACAGCGGGTCAGGGTAGCAAGACTATAACGAACTCCTCGAGGAAAAAGGGAACCAGATCTTCATCAGTCGGGATGGGTTCAACATGTGTGGATTTCTTTATCTTTGTAGCTGATGTTAAACACATGTTTAGAGCTTTCCCGTTCCCGTTGTTGCTAGACTATACATTGTTGCTTATAACTAAAGATAATCTCATGTGCAGGTATCCCCCGGATGTGTGAAGATCCGTTCCCGTTCGAGAACGTTGTGCCACATTTCATTATACCATACATCGTTGGCTGGACGGATGTTGGCGCTGATGGCAACTGCGGGTTCAGATGCATAGCCGAGGCAGCTTACGGGGACGAGAAATTGTGGCCAACTGCTAGGAAGTCAATGAGCATTGAGTTGCAGGCGAGTGAAAGTGCATACATGAAGGCGTTTTTTAATAGCAGGGAGATGTTCCTTGAATCCTACAAATGGATAGGTGGTCACTTGGTTTATGAAGCCCCGAACGAATATTGGATGTCGGCTCCAAATGATTTATTTCCAGCTGCGACACCGATGAACATTATGTGGATCTTCTTGTCAACACCTCCTGGTCCACGACAGCAGACAGCTGAGCTATACATATCAGTATTACCCATACGAGGAGGACCTAGAATTACGGCACCTGCAAAAGTTCAGGGAATAGTGCGGGTAAACAACCACTTTGTGCTTATTCATTTACGGGATGAGTGTCCTCTACCGTCGATTCATGTTGGATAGCGAGCAGCTAAAGACGTAACTGTTGAAGAATGGGATGAGCCTTTCAAGGATCATATTGATAGGTGGCAGGCTATTAGGGCCGCTCAATGCTCGATGGTTGTAGTTGTGCGCCTATGTATTTATGAATGTATAATTATTTTTATATTGAAACTCGTGCAGTAAATTGGAAATCGAAAAACACAACATAAATCTTAATGGAAACACAGCGTAAAGGGCAATACAAAATAAGTTCAATTTTAAAATACGACAACACTAAGTTTAGGGTGCATGAACAACAATTGAACTCAAAAACACCATCTACTACTCCTCCTCGTCATCTTGCTGATCAAGGACCTCGATATGCATCTGACGGCACCAACACCCGTGGAAGTCAACCATCTCATCGTACCACCCATGACTCACTGGCACTGTCTCTTCGTCCGGTTTGGGTGGATGCCTCCCTCGCTCCAATAGTCTGGCCAAGACATACGCCCACTGTCAAAGAAAATAAAACACAAAATAAAACAATTAGACCAATCATGATATCCACCATCTCATATACAAATCAGTTAAACAAAATATTTAATTATGATGAGGGTTTCAGGGTACCTGATTGAGTGTCGGATGATCATCGACTGTCGATTGGCTACAAGAGGCGTTGTTTATTAAAAATTTGTGTGAATGGGCCGCAAACCAATCGTAGTCAGCAACATCCGCTTCCCACGGCACATGTTTTGTGTGGGGCACATCACGCACTGACATTTTGTTGTTTATCGAAAACGCCACCCAGTCAGCGCTTACGTTAGACTCCACAAATGCCAGTTTGTACGGCCCCTTCGTCGGTCGTTCAGCGCTCTTCGGTGAAACCATTCTGCGTGGGATATGCTATAGGTGCCCTAACTGACGGACGACGCGATCGGGCATGTAAAGCTCAGTGTAGTCGTATGCACGGATGGCGCCCGCGAACAAAGTCCTTTGGCATGACTTGTATGGGGCAGGTCCGTATGGGGCCCAACTCACACGATCCGGCGTCAACGCATCCAAGGAGGCCCTCAACGCTCGGAGGCGCTGTTCTGAACTCGGCAGGCGGTTGGGGAACCACCTGCTCGCGCGAGGCCCAGTAACCAGCCGCTCCCCGTGTGGCCTAAAATCAAGAGAGTACTCATATATCCAGGCCTGCAAAAGGGTCAAACACCCAGCCATCTTAGCAGTTCCGGCCCTGCTCGCCATCCCTAACTGCCGATAAAGGAATGCCAAGGTCACCGTACCCCAAGCAATGCGGTCAACGATAACATCAGTGTTAGGCCACGGATGCGGCCTAACTCTATCCCTCGATTTGTCAAGGAGGATAGTGTTTCCGAGCATACTCAACAACCACGCCCTTATCCTATGGGGAATGGGAGTACTGGTCGATGTACATATCATCCTCAACTCGGCGTCAACTATGGCACCCTTATCATAAATGTTCGAGGCCTTCAGCTCCGCCATTCCTTTATCAAAAATTTCGAGCACATACTGGTTAACCATTTCCCGATGATGACTTTCAGGCATCAGGCCATCAACTGCAATACCCAATATATGTTACACATCATGCAACATGATTGTCATTTCACCGAAGGGAAGGTGAAATGAGTTTGTGTCGGGTTGCCACCTCTCAACGAACGCCGAGATCAACGTCATGTCGATGTGGTCATACATCAAGTCAACCAAATGGGTGATTTGGATCCTTTCCAGTCCAGCCTGGCATGCGGGATCCATCGTGGACCTAATTGACCTCAACACCATCAACGCATTCCTCTTCGTCACGCAGTCAAGAACAACATTGGGCAAACGCTCGCGACCCTGCCATATCACCCGAGCAATGTGACCTCCAAAGCTCGGTATAACGGACCCAATTGCAAGTCCCCCAAGGACGTTGCCATCAATCTTCCAGTTGTTGTCACCGCTCTGCCTCCTCTTATTATGTTCGCTGGACCCAAAGATCACCAAGATGCGTAATCGCCTTCCCTGTCCCCGCTGTCGAATTGGGGCAAACTTCCCCGTTGCATCCCTCATCGGCATGAACCCCGTTGGCCTGTAAACTGGCCCACGAGGTGGCGCGACTGAAGTCGGGATCATCTGCGTCTCAGGCTCCTCTGTCTCATCGTCCCCCGATGTCTCTGTGCCGGTTGACTCATCCATGACTTGGTTGAGATGGTCAACAAAATCTCGCTTGCTCTGACTCCCCGTGTCCTCGGGCTGGCCACCCGCATCATCATGTACACCGGCACCCATACCTCGACCGGCACGGCGTGTTGACGCAGTCACATTACGTCTGTGGGGGTCCCCAGAATCACTCCCCCTCCAACCAGTCGGAAGCTGATCCCTCCGTTCTAGATGCCCTCCACCCTTGCCCTTGCCAACCATTTTAGATCACCTGCCAAAATGAAAACATATAACATAATAATAATATTATCGAAACCGTACGTTATGAACCATAAACACTAAAACCATATAACATAATCATATTATCGAAATCATCCAAACTCAACACTTTGTTATCGCATTTATAACTAAGCCGTGTCGTGAGGCAAGAGGATCCTGTTATTGTCCAAGGAGAGTGTGTTTGTTAACTGTTAATCTATGGCTGAAAAAGACTTTCATGATCCGCACCGACTTCTCCTTTATTTGTTTGGTTCCCAAAAAGTAACGCAATGTCAGCAGTGAAATTGCGCGAGGTCTATAGTGCTTTGGGAGTTAGAAGCGTCTCAGATTCAGTACAATGCAGTGTTTCCATTGCGCAGCCTGGTGGGCAGCAAGACAAGGTGGGTTTGAAAGAGAAGCTCGTAGTAAAGGGTCTAATAGAAATCGTGTTGGGATTTCTTGCATGTAGGATTCATAAGTCCATCAAAGCATTGAATTAGCAACATCGTGCCTTACTTTGATTTGTAACAATAAGGGTCGAGCCGGGTCAAGCTCGACCCTTTGTAGTAATAGGTCGGGTCAGGATTTTCTAGTAAAAATGAGGGTCAGCCTATGGGTAGGCTCGTTTGACCCTAAAGTTAAAATTAAGGCCCTGTTCTTTTATACGGTACCGCTGTGATACGGTGCGGTTGCGGTATGGTGGAGTGTGGTGAAGTGTGGTGAGTTGTGGTAACTTGTGGTGGAAGTTGTGGTAGGTGGGGTAGGTGAGGAGAGAAAATGTAAAAAGTAGAAGAGAAAAGTGAGGAGAGAGAAAAGTAATGATTTGTGGTAAAGTGTGGTGGAGTGTGGTGAAAGTTAGTATAATATTGAGTAGTGCGGTACCGCGCGGTGTGGTACCGTATAAAAGAATAGGGCCTAAGTGTATTTGTAATAAAAAGTGATTAAGCTAATTACTACCTCCGTCCCTAATTAATTGTCCCTAAAACTACTTTCATGATACCATGAAATATAGGGAATGGAGCAAAAAATTTATACATTGTCAAAAATGTCCTTGAAAATAGCCTTGAAAAGGTGCAAAAAGTGCATTTATGAGGGATAAAATGAGAACTATAGTCATTGAAAATGTAAAAGTTCGGTAATTGGACAAATAAAAAGGGACATAGAAATTAGTTAATTTGACAAATAAAAAAGGACAAATGTAGTATTATTTAATATAGAATATTAGTAATATATTTAAATAAGGTTAATATTTAAAATAATATTATTTTGAGTTACTGCATGGTCGAACTAGTTCGGTCGAATTACCGACCCTTAACATTGTGAAACAGGTTGGCTTGTTAGTGACCCTACCCTTTGACAACCCTTATTTTTAGGGTCTGTTCCTCTTGATCCTATAGGGCCCAAACCCATTCCCACCCCTAGTAGTGGGTATAGTGTGATAATGTTATGGTATGGTAAAAATGTGGATAGTGTGATATGATGTGGTACGATGTGGTAAGTTGTGGTAGGGATGGTTAGTGTGGCAGGTGAGGAGAGAGAAAAATGAAAAACAATGAGAGATTTGAGGAGAGAGAAAGTAAGGAGAGAAAAAAGTATGATTGTTGTGGTAAAATATGGTGATATGGTAGTATGTGATGATTTGTGGTCAGTGTGGTAAATTATATTAGATGCAGCATGGTACCGCACAAAATAAGAGAGCCTAAGTCTTGTATGAGATTGATTCTACATAAATTTATTGTGAGACATGCAACTTTGCTTTCACGATAATTTTACGTGAAAGGTGAAAACTTGTCCAAACCCGAAAACTCGAATTCTTGGGAACATGAATTAATTGGGTTTGGTCATCACCTTTTTGTCCGAATTTTTAATTCAGTCAACTTCGATTTAAAATTGGGTCGAAGGTTTGGGATAACCAATAAGAAGTTCAGGTTGTCCGAATTTTGAATCAAATTCAGATTCGGACAAATTTGAAAATATTCGGACAGTGTCCAAACCTTGATATTCGGACAGAATATTAAATTTGTCTATGAACTGTGTAAATTCGAGTTTGGACAAATTCTGGTCCGGATTTGGACATCACAAAGCGTCCAAAATTTAAATTCAAACAAAGTTCGTGTTTGAAAATTTTATCCAAATGTCTGAATTATATGACCCCGAGTTTTTGCTACCGACAGTCTCACCATAAATTTATTGTGAGACGTGCAACTATTATGTGGTAACATTTATATGCAGTCGAAGTAAAACATTAAAAAATGTCACCCCAAAATAGGTCTGTTCCATAATAACTTTACGTGATATGATCTTACCATAAAATCTGCACAGGAACACAACAAGAGCACGATGGAACATCCCCGAGTTGAGTGGCGCCTCAGGCTTTTCTGCAAGGCGTGGTGACAATGTTTTTCTATCAGTAGGATGCAATGGATACGCAGGGTTGTACAACAACACAGGGGAGTTGGTAGTGGGGTGCAACTCAATCTGCACCCCGGATCCACCCTTGAAGTTGAAGGGTTTGAATGGGACCGACGACGACTGCCAAGGTTATCGTTGTTGTCAACGATAACTTCCCGACGATTTGTTCCGATACAAATTCAGTATACGAGCTGCCGTCAACAACAGGTCAGGAAATTGTACATCGGCGTACCTCATAAGCAAGGCCTTTTTGAAAAACAATGGGCCCTCGTTGTTGTATTCACCCATGACTCATGTTGAAATGGAGCTCCATTTTTGGTTTCTCAAATCAGGTAAACTATGGTCTCTTCTTTTCAGGAGACGAAGGAGTTGGGTAAATAAGGTTGGGTTGGTTGAAAGAGGCAGAGGTAAACAATGAGTTGTTTTAGTAATTAAAAAAAAAAGTTGTATAGGTTTAGATGGAAAATGGAAACTTAGATAGGAGGGGTGGTTAATATTATAGGTAGCTTATTCTTGCAAAGAATATGACCTCCATGATATTGATTTGGATAGTTCAAAAATATTAATTCTTTCAATTAAGATTGTAATAGATTAAAGTAAAAATGTTGGCTTAGGAATTAGGATATGTTCTTTTGACAGGCAAATTTAGATTTAGATTTAGATTAGAAAGATTTTGGTAAATATTGATGTGTCAAATTTTGGAAAATTATACAAAATATATGACAAATACTCATGCTACGCACAAAACTCTTATGCCTCTTCTTCATGGAGCAATAAAATAGGCATCAAAAAGTTTTTAAGTCTTCGATCAATTTAAACCAGTCTATCTGAACTGCAATATCCCGGCCTGGCAACCCCAATTCATGGATCAAGACTTGACCTTTTTTTCTTTTTCATGAGTTAGTCAGTTAGTAATTTCTGACAATTCATTTCTTCTAACCAGGGAGCAACAACGACCTTGTGTTACCAATCATTCGAAGTTCTCTGTTATATTTTGTTGTTCCAAGTATGATTTCTTTCTCTGAATCTGTTCCAAGTATGATTTCTTTCTCTGAATCTATCATACCCAATAATTATATGCAACAAAGATGATTTTTTAGTAGTAACATCCATCTTTTTATCATAAATCATTCTTGGTTAGTTCTTTTCATTGTAATATGAACGATGCAGTTGTTGGAACTCTAGCCTTGACTTGTACATGCTTTTGGGCATGTTGGTTTCGTCGAACCAAAAAGATGAGACGCGATATCAAACTCAGGGCAAAATACTTCAAGGAAAGATTAGAGGAGCAAAGAATTGTTGAGAAGGAAGCAATTGAGAATATGAACTTTTCACCATAAAAGAACTGAGAAGAGCTACTAATAATTTCAACAAGGACCGCATACTCGGACAAGGTGGCCAAGGTACTGTCTACAAAGGAATGTTAAAGAGCGGGGATATCGTCGCAGTTAAGAGGTCAAAGAGATTCGATGAACCTTTATATAAGGAGTTCATCGACGAGGTAATTGTTTTGTCACAAATCAAACATAGGCATATAGTGAAGTTGTTGGGTTGTTGCTTGGACACTAAGCAACCTCTAGTAGTATACGAATTCGTCCCTAATGGGAATGTCTCCGAACATGTTCATAAACCCACTAATGAGTTTCAACTCACATGGGAAATGCGGTTAAAGATTGCTGCAGAATGTGCGAATGCCATCAGTTATCTACATTCAGAGTGCCCAACGGCTATCTATCATAGAGACATAAAGTCGAGCAATATACTCTTGGACCATGAGTACATGGCCAAATTGTCAGACTTTGGAATTTCTAAAGCGGTCTCTGCAGGTCAAACTCGCCTAACGACATGTGTACAAGGAACCCTTGGGTATTTGGACCCAGAGTACTTTTGGTCCAGTCAGTTTTCAGAAAAGAGCGACGTCTACAGTTTTGGCGTAGTGCTTGTTGAGCTCCTCACGGGACAAAAGCCCTTTCAAATTCAACGAACTTTGGAAGACAATCAAGAAGAAGGGAAGAAAACCCTAGTGGAAGATTTCATCTCGTCGATGGAAGATGACACTTTGTACAATATGTTGGACCCTGTAGTTTTAAAGAGCGATACGAAAGAGGAGATTACTAATGTCGCAAGGCTTGCCGTGCAGTGCTTAAACCCTAGGGGAATCCTAAGGCCGACTATGAAAGAAGTTGGGATAATGCTAGATAGATTGTGACTTCAACATTTGTTTGGTGTGCCCCTTGAACTGAATGATCATACCAATGACGAGGAAATCTATGAGAATCGGAGGGGTGTAATCAAGACATCCGAGTAGGCATTGCTAGTCTTTGAGTGTCATATCCAAGTTGTTTAATTGTGGAATGGATTTGTCTTCTCCAACAATTATGTCATTGATGAAGCATTTTGTGGGCTCTTACATTGAAGATCATTGTATTTGATGTGTATAAGCCTCTACTCTTGTTGTTATCTTTTTTTTAAATTTTTTTTTACAAAGGTAAGCAAGGAAAGAAAGACAGACTAATGACGTCTTCTCACAAGAAATCGACATACCCTATCCAAATCAACCAGCTTGTGAAGCATAGGATTATTTATGAGTGTCTCACTCTCGGCTGACTCAATTGTGTGTCCCTGATTTGCTAACCAGTTAGCTACTGCATTCGCTTCTCTAAAAATATGCGAAAAGTAATGATTCATGTTATGAAGTTGCATAAACCCGGTACACATAACGCATTGAATTACAATATTTTTTTTTAGTATTTGTAAGTCAGTTCAACCATTGAATCTCCTGTCCTAAGAAGAGTTTAGTGGGTCAAACAAACTATTAAGGAGGGGACACCAAGCGTACATGTATGTTGCTACACAACAGATCCTACCACTAGAAAGAAAAGTATATAGGAGATGATGTCTTTAAAAATTGATCCCAGAACCTGTGGCATATGGTGCTGGAGATATAACCAACACCTGGCTAATGTCAGCGGTCATTTTTCATTGTTGCCAAAGTTTGTTACTTTTTACTCAACAACCTTCTCGATCGTCATAACCAAGTCTGAGTTTGCTTTCCCCGTTTTTTAGCTCCTTAGCTTGATGTACAATAATCAACAGTAGTTCGAACTTCATTGATCTCTCTCCTTTTTGACATTGTTTCTAATCGATTATTTTTCTTTTTTCATCCAAAGTTCGACCTAGTTTCACTGATCTGACTTGACCTGACTAACCTGGACCCGAATTTTTACCTACGTTGCCCATAACATTTCATGCATTTAAATATATAGATATTCTTTAGACCCGTTCAATTTTAATTGAATATTGTACTTTTCATGACATGTTCCACTTATTTGAATATTCTCTCGTCTTTACCCGCAGGCCGCTATCTTGACATTTCAAATCACTTGTGACTTGTACCAGGGGCGGACCCCAGGCAAGCCCAAGGGTGGCCATGGCCAGCCCAAGCCAAAAAAAAAATTTAGACATCTTATTTGAACTTGGGATAAAAATATATGGATAAGATAAGATGACCACCCTTAAATTAGGCCCAAAAAACTGACATGGGTGTCCAATTGTTATAATAAAGTAGCCCAACTGATTTCAATTTTTTTATTATACTTTTGACTTTTAAATAAAATTAATTATATAATTTTTTTATTATACGTGAAGTTGGAAATTGAAAATTTGAAACAGCGCCAAACTGAGAACCCCAGACCCCAGTGCCCAGTGCCCAGTGCCCAGTCGCCCAGATTTGCTCCGTTTGTCTCGTCGGTCACACAGCCGCCGCAACCACCGTCGACGGTCGACGCGGCCGGAGACTCTCTGTCCTCAGCAGCAGCAGCGACCGGCAGAAGCAGCCTAGACTCCGGAGGCCCCCAGCAGGCAGCAGCTCTTCCGCGGCAGGCCGACGACTCTTTCCGTTCAAAACCGTCACTTCCGGCGACCGGAGACCGGAGATTACAGAGCTGTGAGTTTCAATTTAATACTAATTCTCTAACTTTCATTATAGTTTCATTATTTCAATTTTAGGGTTTAGATTGTAAAGTTGTTATTTCAGATTTAGTTTGAATTATTGATTAGAAAAATTCTATCATTCTATTAAACTATTTCTAATTTCATTATAGTTGCTTGTTGTTGTGCATTTAGTTTGTGTTGATTGTTGAAATGTTGAATTGGTTTGCTATGCTATGAATATTGATTGTGGACATTAAGTTTATGATTTTCTTTGTTGATTTCGTTTGTGTTGAATTAGTTTACTGTCAATTTATGTCCATTGTCCAACACTATCACCATATTTGCTGTCAATTTGCTATAGTGTTTTTTGTTGATTTTTGTTGATTTAGTTTGCTGTCAATAAATGTCCAACACTATCACTATGGTTTGCTCACTGCCTCACTTTGCTGTCAACTTTACTGTGAATATTTTGGAAAAAGAACAATTAAATTATGATTTTCCTTGATTCAAGAATATGTTAATGTTTTAATATTCTTACTTCATCAAGTTATTGGAAAAAGAAAAATTGTCTAGAATTAGAACTATTTTCTCATGAATATATATTTCAATATTTCAATACTTTGGCATTTGCTCATTAATTTAAGCTTTAACAGGGCATGAATTTTCGATGGTCTTAGGGAGAACATTCAAGAATATTTTTCCAAATTGATTTTCTCATTAATCTAAAGAAAAAGGGAAGAGAGTAATTACAATCCAAAATTCTATCATTCTATTAAACTATTTCTAATTTCATTATAGTTGATTGCTGTTGAGTAGAAAACATTCAAGAATATTTTTCCAAATTCTATCATTATAGTTGACAATTTAATATAGTTACTTGTTGTTGAGTAGAGAACATTCAAGAATATTTTTCTTGAATAAATCGACAGCAAAGTGATTTCCTTGATTGTTATTTTTCCAAATTGACAATTTAATTGACAACAAAGGGTTTAATTGTCCTTACCCGAATAAATCCAATGCAAAATTGCTTTTTCCAAATTGACAATTTAATTGACAGCAAATGATTTTTTTTTTTTTTCAAATGTGAGCTTGTCAAGTGGCCACCCCTGATAACGAAGTCTAGATCCGCCACTGACTTGTACAACAACATAAATAAGCTGTAATGGGGCCGGAACTATTATTAATTACTCTTTCAATTTTGTATTAATTATCATAATTTTGATTTTCTCTGATTGATAATTTCTTACACAATGTGTTATTAACAATACCAATATTATAGTATTTTTCATTTCAAATTTAATTTTAGTAATTTTATATAACAACTCATTATATATATTGAAAAATTTATAGTTAAAATTTTTAAAATTTCATTGCACATTTTCTGAAGACGATAATTAATATAATATTATAAAGACATGACAGATCAGAAGCAATATTTTAACTTTTAGTCAAACATACTTCGGTTATGTTTGATTCTTGGACAATCAAATGAAAATAAAACTTTTATCAGTCCATATCTAGCATAAAAAAAAAAGTAATCTTTTCTCCAACAATTCCTTTTTTATTTTCTCCTCCAATCCTAAAATTGGGGAGGAAAAAATCTTAAGGACAAAATTAATATAAAATTTTCATGTCTTCTATCAAACTCTTTTTTGCCCATATTTAAAGCAAAATGAAAGGGAAGTAAGTCATTATCAAAAAGTTTTCTTGCAATTTCATATTCAAAGATGCAAATGGAGACTTATGAATAAGATGATAATTTTTTTTTAATAGAAACAGAATTACAAAAACCTAGGATGGTTGGTTTAACTTGTATTAAATACCTTCACCCTACCTTTACAAAAAGTTTTAGAATTACACAAAAGCAATAGGAAATCCATGTTCATCACATCACTTAGATTAAAGTCAAAATTTTAGTAATAAATACCTTTATCCTACCACTAAGGCCCTGTTCTTTTGTGTTGTGCAGTACCACAACTTTGTTGGGAAAATGATGTTTGACCGGCTTGAATCTTCATCATCTTCACTTGGCTTGACTTCTTGATCTTCTTGCGGTATGTATGACAAGATGGAGATATGACTTAATAACCAAATGGTTAACTTGTTTGGATATTGCTAAGAGTCATGGACAAATACATTTTCCTTAAGAACTATTTACTATACCGTAAATGTTCCGAGGGATAAAACTTAGCTCTTGTTGCACTCAAGACATAGGTTTCTCACTTGATTCTCTCAAGTATAGTTGCAGTCTATATTTGAGAGGATGTGATTATAGAATAGAATAGATACTTGTGATTATCTCAAATGGCTTGGGAGTGTCTTCTATTTATAGGAGACTTCTACACCTAATCCAACCCTAATCACACCCTTAGTCAAAGGTGTAATTAAGGCACTTAATGGAGAATCAAGACCTTGACTTGGTCATGATAATATAGCTGTTGGATCTTAATACCGAGCTTAATATTGATATTATAAACTTAATACTCAAGATTATATAGCCGTTAGCATTAAAAACATATTCTGGCATTCAACACGATCCGTGTTGAGCCCAGAATGGTTTTTCTTGCTCTCTGGAGACCTACACGATCCGTGTTGGTCTCAAACTCATCCGTGTTGATCATATTCTTGATGTTTATCTTATATATGATTCTTATACTTGTTCACACGATTCCTTATGCTATATAATATTCTTATACTCTTGAAATATTTCCAACAAACTTAGCATACCACTCAATATTCTTTAACACTTTATCATACCATACCGCACTTTACCACAATTATTAACAATATATGTAACGCCCCGGAAAATCAAATATAAAAGGTCAAAGTCAAGAGTAATGATAACGGTAAATTTTGCGGAAGACTTCACTTTTCAAACGGGTGTCACTGTCGTATCCCCACATGAATACAAGGCAAGAAGGAAAACTACAATTGTTTGATAACGAAAAAGGAAAACAATTGAACGACCTTAGGGTTCAAACCAAACATCAACGACTACAAGTCTTTCTACTGTTATTACAACTCAAGGATCACCTAACAGACCAAGCCTCACTTGCTAAATCCCATTCCCAGCAAAAGGATCAACACCTGAAAACAAAACATTTACAAACATGGGGGGAAAACCTCAATAATGTCTACCCCTAACAGTCAAAACATTATATAATTCATTTCAACACATTTTAAGGGAAAGGGTAACAGTTCAAACATTTCAGAATACTTTTACCAGATAACCTTACTGTTTCCATATTTTAAAGCGGGCGGGGCTTCCGTATTGCCCCTCAGAGTCAATAGACTCGCCAAAAACATTCACATTACTTTTCATCATTCTTTTCTCATCATCAATCCAATCTCAATCAATCTCACGGATGACCATCACAAACATCTTTTCTCATCATCATAACTAATCACAACCACATCCCAGATGGCCATCGCAACATTCATTCCAAACTACCAGGCGTAACTTGGTCTCTTGACAGTCTCCCTTACAGGTATTCGACCTGGTTTAGGGAAGACTGCCCGAACCTACATTTTACTCATAGTCTTTAGTTAGTCAGGTTTCATATCTCAGATCATTCCAATATCAACCAACATTTCCAAAACCAACACTTCCAAACCAACACACTTTCAACACAAAACCAAAGGACTGTCCATACTTTACGAATCAAAGAACATAACCTTCTTAAACAAAATAGACAGTCAAGTTTCAAATAAAGTCCCCTTCGGGATGCAAATTCCAAAATACAGTAAAAACCATTAAAACAAGTAAAGAGCATCCAATGGGGATTAGGGCATAGACATTACCGGAAAAGTGATATACTTCACGTTGACAGGAGCTTCTAATCGGGTAACTCGCTCGATCCTAGATTAAAAACGGCCTAAAATTAATATTTCTACCATGCACTAACAGCTAAACACTTCCCAACTTATCGTAACCTTTCCCAAAGAGTTAGTAATTTAAAGAGCGCATTAAAGTAACAGTATCACAACCTAACTAGTTTATGGAAGACAAGTATAATATACTCCAACGCACCATAGGAATACATGCTTACATAAAATCATGCAAACGATAATTCGAATGAAACTAAACTAGAGTGACTCCTAACATGTAAACTTGCATGGTACTATTCACAAAAATTACAAGTATACCATTATAACATTTAAAGAACATGCTAGGTCATATAATCACACAAACTTATTCAACGCCATACTTTAGGGTTCCTAACATATTCCTAGGTCAAAACTTATTCAAGCTAACCTAGTAACATGGACTTAAAATTAATAAGGAGAACTTAACATTTATGCATGAACCTTATAATACTAACATCATGAGACTTATAAACTAATAGCATGAGACTTTTATAAACTAATTCATGAAACTTTGATACCAAAATATATAAATCTTTAATAATAAAATATGAAACTTTATAAATAAAATATGAAACTTTTATACTAAGAATATACGAAACTGAAATAACCCTAGAGGGGGGGTGATTAGGGTTATGTAAATAATTCTGCACTTTGATCAACACAACCAAGTTAGTAGCACTTTTATATGAAAAATAACTTCTTTATTCAATAATTAAAAGTGCTAATAAGGAGGTTACAACTCAGCTCAATAGAGAACTTGTAAGGTCCTCAATTGGCCTACCAGAATAGAAGACTCAGCAGATGTCTTCTGGATCAGAGGCCTCACAGTGGAGGTGATTACAACCAGTGACCTCGCTTGATAGAGAAGCACTTATCTAACTTCAAATTCACGACCTTAGAGTTCCTCACCAGTTTAACCACTGGTTACAACAAAGGCTCACCACTACAACAATGGTTACACTCAGAATATTCACTCAATATTCCTACACTCAGAACTTTCTTTCACAAAGTTCCTACTACTGATTTTCTTGCTTGGAAATCACTCCTCTTCAATGTAGGTATGCAGCCGTATATATATATTTGGGAGTTGGAGGCAACAACGACTTCTTTATTCTCCAAGGGATAGTTTCCATTCTTGAGCTCTCTTCTAAATCTTCTTGATTTCCTTGATTTGCTTTCCATACAGATGATATCTGGAAATAAGGAAGGTAGTGATTATTGTATCAGATCATGCAGAATAATTGAAAGTATATTTTAGGGTTTGTATAAGATACTTCCCTAAATTTCTATCTTTCAAACAAAACCTTGTTGCTGTCGTTGGAGGTCCTCGGAGTGTACTGCAATGAGGTCCTCAGAGTTGAGATTCTTCAATACGTCAGCACAAGATTATTTTGTTTGAAAGATCAACCAAGCTAATCAACATGAATCTTAAATATTAATATGAATCTTTATTGAATGATCAAAAGTGCTAAAGAGGAGGAGGTTACAACTCAGCACAAAAGAGAACTTGTGAGGTCCTCAATTGGCCTACCGGATTGGAAGACACAGCAGAAGTCTTCCGAATGTGAGGCCTCACAGTGGAGGCGATTACAGACAGTGACCTCACTAGGCAGAGAGACACTTGTTTAACTTTGATCTCACAACCTTAGAGGTCCTCACCAGTATAACCACTAGTTACACACAACTCACCACTACACTAGAATGGTTACACTCGGAATATTCACCTAAATAATTCTGCACTCAGAACTTTCTTTCACAAAGCTCTTACACTTGATTTTCTTGCTTGGTAATCACCCTTAGTAAAGAGAATAAGTTCTCGTGAAGATCAAATATAAAAGTGCTACTAACTTGGTTGTGTGGTGGTGTGGTGGTCGGCGCAAGGAGGAGGGGAAGGGATGGTGGTGTGTAGCTCGAAGAAGAAAAGCAAGGGGGAATGTAGATGGGTGTTGGCTGGGAGCACGAGAAAGAGAAAGAAAAACAAAGGGAGAATAGCAGATGAAGAAGAAAGAGAGAGAAGGGAGGAGATGATGAGCAAGGAGAAGAAGAAGAGGGAGTAATATATAGAAGTTAGATGGGGGGGTGTTCGTACCATCTGTGGGGTTGCATGGGGGTTTTTACTAACTGATGCTTAAAAGGGGGAGGGGGATAAAAGAAGGAACGGTAGCAGTAGGGTTTTGGGAGGAAAATTTAGGCCATGTTTGGCAACCACCGGTAGTGACTGTAGTCATGAATGATAGCTTTTGGATTAAATTGTTTGACTTTAGCTGTTTAGGTTAGCTGATTGCAGGAAAAGTGTTTGGTAAAATAGCTTTTTGTGAAAAGCTACCTCAAAAAGCTTCATCAACTAGCTTTTTGAAAACTAGCTTTTTGGGTCCAAAAAGGTAATATAAAAAGTTACCTACCAAACACTTCAAGTAGCTTTTTAACCTTGGTCAAAAAGCTAAAAGCTATCCAAAAAGATAAAAGCTACCCAAAAAGCTGGGTAGCCAAACACCCCCTTAATCAGTTTTGAATTAGCTAAGGTGGGAGGGAAAACGTGGGGGAAAATACACTGAATTGAATCAATAAAAAAAAGGAGGGAAAAGGATTGGGGTTAATTAGGGGGAAAACTTACAAACTGATCTAATAAAAATTACCCGATAACCGAAAATTTCCTAACTGATATTTTTCGGTTACTAAAAGTTTCTAACACATCTCATAAAAATTCTCCTAAAAACAACACTTTTTTTAAAAAAAAATGGATCGTACAACTGATCCCAATAAAATCACCCGATAACCGGAAATTTCCTAACTGATAGTTTTTAGTCACTACAATTTCCAAGTAACCCACTTGCGGTCCTAAAAGCTCCATGTGAAACATATATATAATTAACAGAAAGAAAAAACACGTCACGTAATTTAACGGTAATCATAATAGCATTTTTCGGGGTTTTACAATATATCTTCTCATTTTTCTCTCTTCTACTTTTCACATTCTCTCTTCTCACATACAACATCAACAACAAATTTCACCATATCATTCCACACCTCACCACGCTTTCCACAATTTCACCACACCGCACCATTTCCGCATCTTACCTGATATTAACCCTAGAGGTGGGGGGGGGGTGAACAGGGTTGTTAAAGAAATTCTGCACTTAATCAACACAAGTACGTTAATAACACTTATATATCTGAATAATACTTCTTTATTGATAAACTTAAAGTGCTAGAAAATAGAGGAGGTTACAAACTCGGCACTGTCAAAGACTGTGAGGTCCTCAATATATGCTTACAAGGGCAAAAGATCTAGAATGAACTTTTGCAATAGTGGCCTCACAACAGAGGCAGGAAGAAGGGCTTGAATTCACTAAAGTGAGACCACTCACTCACTTTAACTACACGATCCTGAGGTCCTCACCAGTTATCAACCAACTGGTTACACAACTCACCACTAATACCCTAGTGGTTACAACTCAGAAAACTTTCTCACAAACTTTCTTACAACTCAGAATTCTCAAGGAAATTCATACTCTCGATTTGCTTGCTTGGAAATCGTTAATTTAATTGAAGAGGATGACTCTTCTATTTATCCTTGGGATTTCCAACGGCACTCTTGCTGGTTTCCTTTAGCGCGAATCCTTTCCTTCTTTGGAGGCAGATCTTCAATCTCCTTATTTTGGCATCCATTTCTATCTTCTTTGATTTGGATTCTGCAATGAAATAAAATCAATTAGAGATTATGCAAGATATATAAATATATGAGATATATTATGGAAACAAAGATTATGCAAGATATATAAATATAAGGAAACTTCCCTGATTTTAGGTTTGTCTTTCAATCAAAAGATCTTCGGCTGCTGCGGAGGTCCTTAGACAAAATTCAGTAGAGGTCCTTGGAGTAGAGTTGAGTTTCTTCAATCTCCCCCTTTTTGTTTGAAAGACAAAACTTGCTTGGTGGCCCTTATGCAGAGGAGCACAACATATAGTAGAACAATGCATATAGTATAGATAGGCAGATAAAAGTACATATGGGCCATGAGTTAATTCTCCCCCTTTTTGTGTTTTGGACAGAAAAGAAACAGGAAAGTACAAGCACTAAATTGTGTGGCCAAAATAAAGAGAGGAAGAGAGAGGGAGGAGGATGGATATGAGGAAAAGAATTGATTTTGGGCAGATTTTTAAAAAGAGAAAGAATATGAATTACCTATGGAAGAGGTAGTCAGACGTCTTGACCGGACCCAGTTTAAATTTTGAGATGCCCGAGAGGACATGCTGATGAGGACATCAGAGGTCCAGGCATGCAGTGAGTTGAAGAACTTGGGAGGAGGAGAGAGGCCACATGTAGGGAGGAGGGATGATAGGATTCCCCCTCAATTTGACAGCTTGTGCATAGGTTGAGGTCCTGATGATAGAAGACTCCCCCTTAAATGTTGCAGGTGGTGTTGTTTCGCGACCTTCCCAATGTCTAGGATCTTGTCTTGGCTTTTGTCTCCAAAGGTCACTCTTCCAATCTTGTTGATTTTCAGTTTGCAGAACTTGGTTGGATCTCTAGTAATGTGTCTGAGGCATACCTGCAGTAGAGGACACTATACCTTTCTTGGTCTCTGACCAAGGATGAGATCATTGTAGAGAGGTCTTTGGAACTCAAATTTTAGTAATGCACGAAGGTCTAGTTCCTTCAGACAAGGGAGTTGGTAAGATCCTTATTTTCTTTGCTGTTGGAGGACCTCTATGATAGTTTTCTCTGAGAGGCGGAATAATTGGGGTAGGAAGGAGAGGTCCTTTGTTGGTAGAGAGGACTACTGGACCGATAGTTTTTTAGAGGTGGTGTATTAGGTGTGGGAAGGATGAGTTTCCTATGGTATGGGTGGGAATTTGTGACTGCCTCATTAGATAATTGAGTGATGTCCTTATAACAATCTTTGACCTCTATGGATAGTCTAACATTTTTAGTTGTTAAGAGGTCAATTCTGATGTTCAAGCTCTCTAAGGTTTCGTTCAGATGATTGACATGTTTCATGAGATGCTTGACTCTTTCTATTAAGGATCTAGAATATTTGAAGAGATGAAATAATTTGTGAGCAAGGTGCGAAGAGGGAAGAGTGAGGAGTTCATCTAAGTTTACCTCGTCATGAGATGAGGTTGGATCTTGATCCTCACTTACGTTTGCCATCAGACAAACATTTGTTATTTCCTCTACCTCACTGTGGCCTTCACTGGAATCATTATCACTCCCTGTTGCCATCATTGTCTTACGGTTTTGCCGTTGAGGCCGACAATTTCTCTTGTCTTTGTTTCTTTTGGCATGAGGACAGTCCTTCACAATGTGATTTGAGCTGCCACAACCAAAACCATTAAATGGATCAACATCTTCTCTTAATGAGGGCTTACCTTTTGGGCTTGATCTTTTGTTTTAGGCATCTTTGATGGATCCTTGGAAGGTTGGATTTCTCTTGTAGAGCCTTTTGAACCCTTTAGCTAGCATTGCCATTGTGTCCTCTTCATCATCCTCAGTTTCACTTTTTGATTCTCGTGTTGCCTTTAATGCAATTCCTTTTTGTTCTGAGGTGTCTTGCAATTGAATCTCTTGGGCCAGTAACTTTCCAATGAGCTCCTCTAGTTGGAGGGTCTTGAGTAGGTCTTTCCCAAGGATTTGAGGTGGTTAACGATGCTGTTGAACCTTTTGAATATCTCTTCAATGGCCTCATTTCCTTCCATCTTGAAGGCCTCATATTTCTGGACAAGGATGTCCACCTTGGTGTCTTTAACGTGATTGGTTCCTTTATAGGACGTTATCAGATAATCCCAGATCTGTTTTGCTGTTTCAAGGAGGGACACACATTCAAAATCATTTGAGTTTAAACTACAGAAGATTAACTTTAAAGCATGGGTGTTCTTTTCCAAAGATTCATTTTCTTCATCTGTCATTTCAGATATATCTTTTGAGATGGTTTGACTAGTGTTATCCTTCCTTGTAGGGGTAGGATAGTCTCCCCTGGTAACCACGATCAAAAGATCTTCATCTTGATATTTGAGAAAGACCTTCATTTGTCTTTTCCATGTTATGTAGTTTTTTCCGGTGAGCAATGGTAGTATTGTCCATGAGCGTCTTTGTGGGGTCTCGTTTGCATTGATTCCGGCCATGACCTTTTCCACAGAGTTGTTAGACTCTCGAATATAGTGGACCGTCTCTAATACCAATTGAAATAACCCTAGAGGTGGGGGGTGAATAGGGTTGTTAAAGAAATTCTACACTTAATCAACACAAGGACATTAATAACACTTATATATCTAAATAATACTTCTTTATTGATAAACTCGGCACTTTCAAGGACTGTGAGATCCTCAACAGATGCTTACAAGGGCAAAAGATCTAGAATGAATTTCTACAGTAGTGGCCTCACAACTGAGGCAGGAAGAAGGGCTTGAATTCACTAAAGTGAGGTCACTCACTCACTTTAGCTACACGACCCTGAGGTCCTCACTAGTTATCAACCAACTGGATCTTACCAACCACGCAAAAGAATAGAGTCTAACTTACATACCACAAATTTTATCCTTACCACTCTAAAAAATATGGCCTAAGTGAGTCCGCCTATGACATTCCATAGTCAAACATCGATGAGCTTGTATTTCATTTAACATCATGATGGTATTTTATATTGGATGTGATCAATTCACATGACTTGAATTGTGTGAGAGTATTGAGAGTAATATTCTACTCAACCTATATCTCTCCTATTGATCAAATAATATTGCAATTGTCAAACAATATTATCTACCATCCTTATAAAAGAGACTAAGAGAATTTTTGTCAAAAATGTTGATTTCCACAAATATCCCTACTCATTTTTTAAAATTTCATTCCTACCCTTTTTAAAATTTTCATCTAATCCAAAATCATTAATGCTTATTATTATTAATATCTCCTATTATAATCATTATTATTATCATTTTTGTATCATTATTATAATTATTGTTGTTGTTGTTGTTGTTGTTAATTTAATTATTGTTAATCCAAAATCATTAAAGACTATTATTATTGTTATTATTACTACTACTACCTACTTATTTTATGATTTTATTGTTAATTTAATTTGTGACCGAGGTTATAATATACAAAGATAAATATGTGACGATAAGTTTATAAAAGAAGCTAAGGGAATTTATGTCACAAATGCTGCTTTCCATAAATAACTCTACTATTTTTTAAATTATTGTTTCATCCGAAATCATTAATGCTTATTATTATTATCTATTAATTTTATTGTTATTATTATTACTACCACTGCCTATTAAATCATTAATAACTATTATTATTGTTATTATTAATACTACTATCTACTTATTTTATGATTTTATTGTTAATTTAATTTTTGTGACTGAGATTATAATATACAAAAATAAATATATAACGATAAGTTTATATATATATTTGGCGGTAACGTGAAGATAGGAAAAGACAAAGTGAATTATATATTGTTCCTACATCGATAATTATTCAACCATATATATGATTATATATTAATTGTAAATAGAATTGTTTTTTTCAATAATATTCCCTAAATTATAAGTGTTTCAATGTAATACAAAAAATTTTTAAGATTCATAAACGAGACTTTGTATATTATGTGATTTGATTACATAGGTTACTAAGCTAACTTTCTATAGTACCAAGGCTGAAACATAAAACTTTATTTTGACCTATTTGTGGCATAGTTTCAATGTGTATTATAAACCATTAGCTATAGTAAATAACAATACTATTTATTTTAGACTTGTATTTGTACGATATATTTTAGGAAACGTCCAAAATATTTGTTTTATACCATTTAATTATATTTAATTAATTTAAATGTCTATTATATTTTTCCATAAACAAATAATTGATCATTGAATAAAAATAAAATTTTAATTTTAAGTTAAATAAAATTAAAATGAATGTTTAATTTTTGTAACATCAAGGAAACTTTTATTCAATATCAGTATATTAGAAATTGCCAATATGAACATATTATTATATGCTAGGCAATGTGGATAGTCTGGTTCAAAAAAAAAAGGCAATGTGGATAGTCAAGGTGAATTATATACATATCTTAGATGTAGATATTGTTTATTATTCACAAGTTAATACTTGTGTTTGTGATTTAATTTGATTACTTTTGCTCTTTAGTAGTACTTATGCCTATATATATACACTATAAATAAGTAATGACCTTTCGTAGTTTTCTAAGCTCATTATAAACTAATTATTAATACAATTGTATTATAGGTTGGGGACAACACTTCTTATTCTCTCATATAATGCTTCAGAAGCATATAAAGCTAATAATTATATTTTAGTCCATTTTAAACTTGTGTTTATATGAAATATTATGTTAGAAAAAATCCAAATAAAATATTTATTTTGTATTAGTTATCATAATAATTTTATTTGGTTTACATGTTCATTATATATTTTGACATAAACAAATAATTGACTAATAGAAGCACGCGTTGATCAGACTAGTACTATAAAAAAATTGATTAAAAGTTACATCAAAAACTATAAAAGTTAACCAAATGACAAATAATATGGAACAAAAGGAATTGTAGTTTTGAACAGGTTCTACACTGCATATGTAATCATCACAAAACTTATCATATTGTGTACTTTATTTTCATTTACACATTTAATTGAACGAATAGCCAATTAACCTTTGCCTTAGGCCATGTTATTTAGTTTGGTAGGATATGTTTATTTTACCTAATCTAACTTAACTTTATTTTATCTTACCATATAAAGGATAATTTATATTTAAAATTCTTTACTCAACAAACAAAATTTATTTAAAAATAAAAAATAGGTGATGTGACATTTACATATCTCCATTATTTTCCTTTCTTTATTTTACTTTACCTAATTTATCCTACACCCTTAAAGATCAAGATCTTAGTGGCAAGAACTCCATCTCCCCTTTCTCCTTTCCAGGGTTCGCATCTTAAGGAAACAATTTGTGGGTGGGAGTGACCCCTTGTTTAGGCATTGACATTCTCCGTACCTAATTTTGAAAAGGTGATGATAGGAGTCTTACCCCAAGACATTTCTTAAGTGTCTTACCCCTCTCGAAATTCGTATTTTTTAATGATTTTTTATGCCAATTTTTTTAGTAGCAAGTATTAATTATTAATTATAAGAAATTTTGGTTGCATTCGCAACGTCAATGAAGACAAATTATGCCTAATCAAATCAACCTCGTTCGGTTCTCGGTAGGCTTATCTTAAGTGTTTTTTGAAGATATAAAAAATAATGGATAAAAGTATAACTTTATGCAATTTATATATATATATATATATATATATATATATATATATATAATATTATAGTTATACAAGTCAATCATATCATTTTATTTCAACTTCATATATAACAATACAAAATGATAAACATCTTGACGCAAGATGGTTACTATTTCACCTAAATCTCTCATAAAGTTAAATGCAAGTATATTAAAATCATTATAAAGGTATGCTTCATTACTTTGAGGGTTATTACAACTTATAAACAATATAAAAATAATTATTTACTCATATTTTTCATAATTATAAAATTATGCATAAAATGTACATTTTCAACTATGATTGATAAAATTAGGCTATTATTTATAATTTTTGACCTACCTAGTAAATATTATACTCTTATAGTTGATAAATATATATAATTAGTAGAAAAAATATTATTAAAGGTTACAAAAATATGAAATATGGATAATTCAAGATGATTATTAACCATCTTGAGTCAAGATGTATATCATTGTCCACAATATATCATCGTCCAAAAAGAAGTGATTTATTTGTTGTTAGTAGTTGTTTGAAGCTGTCTTTTTATGGTTTACTTGTCTGTATCTTCTAACTGTTGTTGTTCATCTTTAGTTTTGTTCCTGTTGTTTTTGCTGTTTTGCGGATACTTTGTAGCATCCTTGATGCTTTCTAGCCTTTTTGGCTTTCAACTATAAAAAAAAGGGGAAATTGGATTCTAATAATACGAATTTTTGGCCATATAAGACTTAATAATACGAACTTTTGATTTGGTGATTAGTAATACGAACTTTGACCCCCTGTTGCCCCCAATAGTACGCCACCGAGTTAAGTTGAACTTAACTCGGTCAGTGGCAGTCTGACGTGGCGGCGGAGGCACGCGCCTGATTGTTTTGACTTTGTCACATCATCCACGTTGTTTTAAAAAAATAATACGAACTTTTACCTATATTGCTCTGAATAATATGAACTTTTACCTATATTGCTCTGAATAATATGAACTTTTACCTATATTGCTCTGAATAATACGAACTTTTCTCTCTCTCTAAAATCCCAGATCCCATTTTTACTTCTTCATCTTCTTCAATCCTCCCCCTCCCCATTCCCAAAAAACTCAAAAAACCCAGAAAACGCCTCTCTCTCTCTCTCTCTCTCTCTTCCTTGCATTCCGCCATTGTTGAGAAGACCCAGAAAACCTCTCCCCATTTTGACTTTACTGCTCTTCTTGCAGATATCTGGGTAAAAAAGGGTGATGGAAGTTGAGAAGAAGGAGAGCAGTGAAGTGGAAAAAAGGGTGGGTGGGGAAGTTGAGAAGGCATTCCGTCATTATTGACGAATTTGAGTTTCAAGTTGTGGCTCATGATAAAGAGATGAAGAGGGGGACGATTGAAGTTAGACCTGGCAATTTCTGACCCGACCCGATAACCCGACCCGAACCCGCCCGAAATTTCTGGGTTTTGAACACAATTTTTTCAACTAAACCCGAAGTATACCGAACCCGAAAATTAGCGGGTCAAACCCGACCCGCCCGTTTGACCCGAAAATTTAACTTTTTAAGTTGAACTTTATTAAAATCTGTGACTTTGCATTCAAATTTTTAACTATTAAACTATAAACGCAATTTACTTATTTGTTATTTCTCTTATTTAAGTTAAAATAGTTACAATAATCTATCGTTGCTAGAAGATAATCATATTTTATTCTGTATATTGTACAAAAAGTAGTATTTAGAGACCATTTTTGAAAAAGAAAAAGCGAAAAAATGTCGCAATCATAACCCGTTGGGTTGACCCGAAACCGAAATACACCGCCCGTATTTTCCCGAACCCAAAATACACCCGACCCATATTTACCCGAACCCGATATACTACCGACCCGAAACCGCCCGCCCGCCCGAATTGACAGGTCTAATTGAAGTTGATGAAGATGCAAAAGGGAAATGAGAGATTTTTAGAGAGAGAAAAAAGAGGTAGGGATGATGAAGAGGAAGGAAGAGAGAGAGGGAGAGAGAGGGGTTTTCTAAGTTTTCTGGGAATGGGGAGGGTGAGGATTGAAGGAAGAAGATGAATAAGAAAAAATGGGATTTGAGATTTTTAGATAGAGAAAAAGTTCATATTATTCAGAGCAATATAGGTAAAAGTCTGTATTATTCAGAGCAACATAGGTAAAAGTTCGTATTATTTTTTTAAATCAACGTGGATGACGTGACAAAGTCAAAACAACCAGGGGGCGCGTGCCTTTGCCGCCACGTCAGACCGCCACGAATTTAACTCGGTGGCGTACTATTGGGGGCAAAAAGGGGTCAAAGTTCGTATTATTCAGAGCAACATAGGTAAAAATCCGTATTTTTCAGAGCAACATAGGTAAAAGTCCGTATTATTCAGAGCAATATAGGTAAAAGTTCGTATTATTTTTTTAAATCAACGTGGATGACGTGGCAAAGTCAAAACAACCAGGCGTGTGCCTTTGCCGCCACGTCAGACCGCCACCGAGTTAAATTGACTCGGTGGCGTACTGTTGGGGGCAACAAGGGCTCAAAGTTCGTATTATTAAGTCTTACTAGTTTTTAACCCGTGCGATGCACGGGATATTTAAAATTAAAATAGTATGAAATAAATAAAATAAATATGTTATTTTTGTTTTAAAAAAATAAATATATTACCAAACATTCTCAATCCAAGTAAAAAAAAAAGCGACTTGGAATGATAAAAAGCAATACTCCGAAATTTTTCCCGGGCGGGAAATGGAGTGGTCGAACGTAACAATCTTACCCTACATCTTGCAATTTAGAGAGACAAATTCCAATTAATTACCCATAATTTAGATTCGTTGCCTATTATTTCATTGGAAAGAAGCATGTGACATTAATTTATTTATAAACAATACCGTATAAGTCGAAAATAAAAGGACAAAATTTACTGAACCCTATACACCAATATCAAATCTTCTACATAACCACATATGATCCATGCAAAAATATTATCTATACACATATGATGCTTGAATGAATTCATTAATACGTGTAGTGTGTTAGTAAAAAATATTCCTCTTAATTCTATGAACAATCTCCATTATACACAACTGACGTCCATCAAATTTTCTTCTATTGCAAGCTTCCTAAATTCCAGCAATGTAGCATTGATATTTCATCTTTAGTACCACTTGTAACTAGGAGCTAGAACCTACTCGGATTCACATTAACATATCATTAATAGAAGGTAGATTATTTACAACTTGTCCAAATATAAACTAAGACAAAAGAATTAGAATTTAGATTTGATGGCAAAACGACATTTCACTCTTACACAGACATACCTTTGTATGGCTGTATAGGTGACCAACACCTTGTATAACAATGCATCACATAGAACCCCACAAATTATTGGAAAAATATCAATCAATCACCCCAATTCTAAAGATTAAATAAAATTTAATTTGAGGGATATGCATAGTCTTGCTGTAAGTATATTTTAAACAGTCCAAAAAATAATCACAACAAACAAATATTTTACGGGTACACAATTGTTCAATATGATGAAACAGAGAGCAACAAATATTAGGTAGCATAAATATCTAAGGTATATTCTCCAGGCCTGACGTAAAAATTCCTCCAGCAAGAAAATGAAAACAGAAGCAAGCAATATCTCTCCTATATACAGAAATTGATATGCATACTGCTCTTGGTTTGAGAGAGAGAGAAAGATAGAGATAGAGAAAGGGAAGCAAAAACGAAATTAGGGTGGAGTTCAGAACTAGAGAGAAGAAAGAGATAGAGATAGAATAGTAGGAAGCAGTATTTGATTTGAAAAAAAAACGAAATATATGGTGGAGTTGCCGAGAATTCAATGGTTGCTTCAAATGTTAATAGTTGACAGATTGGAAGAGAATGAATGATGTTTCGATGTTTATATATTAGGTCGGGAGGTAGAGTCCTAATTAGATTTGGGTGAGAGGTAGAGTACAAAATAGATTTGGGTGGGAGTTAGAGTTCTAATTGGGGTGCGAAGTAGATTTCTAATTAGATAAGATAGACTTTTAATCTAATTAGACTTCTTGTTTATTATTTTTTTAAATCGATTTTTTTATTATTATTTCATGGGCGGGAATTTTTTATTGTATTTTTAAATCGATTTTTTTTCTTTAATCTGATTGGCCGATAACCCCTACAATCACTCTGGGTTGAGTATTTCAAATTTTGAATATATTATATTATTATTATTATTATTATAATAGATATGACCAAAAATTCGTATCATTAGAATCCAATTTCCCAACAAAAAAAAAACAATATAGTTTAATTGATAAGACAAAACACTTAAAATATTTCTTGCTCTAATACTCATTTCATTTTTGATATTAAAATAAAATTAATTGAACTAGAGTTTTCGTGTCATGGAGTCATTCCCTCGATCTCTCATTACCTTAATCATGACTTAATTCCATCTAGACATAGTCATTCAATATTGTTTTGGATGGTTGACTAAGCTAACCAACCACCCAAAAAATGAAGCACCATCTTTCTATCCTTCTCTCAATTATCATGTTAATTATCATACCTCTATTACCCCTTCATCATCTAGCTGCAGCAAAAGAAAGTACACACGAAAACCAAACCAAACACTGCCTTAATCGTTGTGGAAATGTTGAGATACGACCACCCTTTGGAATTGGCCCAAATTGCTCGTACAATGACTCATTCTCCGTCACTTGTAAACATTCTTCATCATCATCGTCATCATCACACGTCAACGTCGTCCCGGTGTTGGAGAGGCTCGGATTGGAGGTACTCCGGATACACCAAGGGGGTAACGATACGATTGCTTGGTTTGGGTCAGTTACCGTAAAAGTTCCATCTGTTACGGCGTGTCGAGGTAACATCAATGTTGTGCCTGTAAAATTTGTTGGTAAATAGATGGCTCGGTAAAATTTTGGAGTGTGTTTGTTTAGTTAGCTTATTTCTGGCAAAAACTGGGTCTGGGTAAATTTTAGTTTGGGCAAATCGGATATTGGACGAAAACTTGATGTCCAATGCCTTGTTTTTTCCATGTATTTTCAGGGTAGGACAAATCGAACGAGCATAAATTCAGGTCTGAATCGGGTTCTGATAATAGAAATTTGAAAAAAATAGAGTTTGAAATTTCGGTTAATTTGGTCAATGTCTAAATTCGGAGGAAAATTCTATGACCCTGTTTGACGACATAGCTTTTTGGAACAAAAAGAACTTTTTGAAGCTAATTAGCATTTTTTATCAATCAAAACAACTAATATAATGTTTGGTAAATAGTTTTTTTGAGTTAGCAGCTTGGGCTCGGAAAGCTATTAAAAGTTGTTATTCAAAAAGTTATTTTGAATAGCTTTTTAATAATAGCTGTTTCTACTTTCTGAAACAACTAATTTTACTAGACACTGCTATTGCAAATAGCTAATTTAAATAGCTAAGTCAAACAACTAACTTCTAATAGTTAATACAAACAACTAACGGTTAATTGTCAAACATGTCCTATGATTGTACCCGATCTTTCCAGGTCGAACAAATCCTGATATCGAGTCAGACAGATTTTTGTCAGTCTTACTCATTTCTTTGAGAAAATCGGTTAATTTTTCCTAGTTGATCATATTTCTGTATGTTTGACAACTTTTAAGCAATAGAAAAAAGTTTACGTGGAGCCTATCATTTCCTTATTCAACCTAGGAGAAATTATCCTTCGGGAGTGATGTGGAAAAGTTTTTCAGGATGGAGGGGACAACATGTCGGTATAATGTTCTACCCGTAAAATTTGTTAGTAAACAGATGTTAAAACTAATATTCCAAAATTCTGCTTAGATGAGGTACAAAGGGTTCAGATATAGCAGTTTTATTCCTAAATTTAGAGAGAATAGTTTCAATTAGCATTGGCAAAAGTTTGGGCCTGGGTGAATTTGGGTCTATCGTCTTCTATTATCTCTTTCTTTCACATTCAGAAAATGGCAAGGGAGCTTTCTACATATGCTCTAACAAGAGAACTCGTAAGACTTATTGTATGATGTGTTGAGGCAAGATGTATATCATGGTCCCTTGCTATATTCATCACGCCTTAAACCTTAGGATTATTCTCCTTATTTATGCATTTCTCAACAAGTATTTGTCTACCTTTCATTTACGATTGAACTTTACAGGTCCTAATAGTAGCAATGTAGTAGAAGCATGGTGGACGAGCCCTAACTTCACTGATTCCGGATTTCTCGTTGACAAAGATAACAATGTCTTCGCATCTTTGGGTTGCGACGGATATGCAGTGTTGTATAACGACACAGGAGGGTTCACAACAGGATGTAGCTCAGTTTGCGGTCCTAATTATACAGGGTTGTATAACGAGAGTCGATGTGATGGCTACCGATGTTGCCATATCGAACTCCCCACCAATTCTGACTCGCTCGGAATGTATACTATCGGTGCCAATGTCAACAATGGATCAGGAAATTGTACGTCGACCGTTTTAATAAGCAAGGTGTATCTTCAAACGAATTATGCGTCTTTATTGGCTTCATCATCCAACTTCACTTCTGCTCCGTTAGAGCTTGGGTGGTCCATTCTAAAGTTTCACTCAAGTAAGCACATTCATTTATCCTCGACTAAGGCCAGTAAGAAAGATAAATAAGATTGTGTAAGTGTTAGTAGGTAAGGTAGTGTAAGTAAAGTAAATCACATCAGCCACACCACTTAATATATAAACTTAAATATAAAGTTTAGGGAAATTGGACGGTAATATACCGACCTTTAGGGGTGCTGAATAATAATATACCGACCTTCACTTTTGGACAGTAATATCACTGACCTTTATAGTTTGGTGACATTAATGTACCACAAGGATTTACACCCTAAAAATTAACAACAAAACTAATCCCCTAATCCTAAAAGTATCGAATACAAACAGTCAACACCCTTAAAAATGGCACCAGTTTTTTTGCACCGCCTGCCACATCAGACCGTCAATCGGTTCGTCGCCCACAAAATCCTTGAAGGTACATTAATGTCACCAAACTATAAAGGTCAGTGATATTACTGTCCAAAAGTAAAGGTCAGTATATTGCTATTCAACACCCCTAAAAGTCGGTATATTACCGTCCAATTTCCCTAAAGTTTATAGTTTTTAATAAGGTATGGTAAATAAAGTAAGTCGCATCACTTATTAAATATAGAGAGTGTTTGGTTAAACAATCGGGGAAATTGGTCTATTTTTCCCATGTTGACTAATCTCATGCTTGGTTGCATGTAGGCATTGGGGAAAAAATTACGATGGACCCACAATTTCCCACTTTTCCTTAGGGAAACTTTATTCGGGGGGAGGGGGAGGGGGAGGGGGGGTTAAGAGAAACTTTTATAGAAATTTGGGAAACCTGATTGAGAACAAATTTCGAAAAATGCCCCTACTAATTTTACAAACTCTAACCACAAGTTACAACAAATAATAAAGGTAATTTGGACATTCCAAACATTTTTTTTCTCAGCAAAATTACAATTTCAACCAAATGTTGTGAAAACTTTCCCAAGATTTCATGATGTAAACCAAAAAGTGCATAATACAGTTTCCTAGAGAAATCTTCTCAAAGGAAATTTTCCTTTAGAAAACTTTCTAGGATTCTTACCAAACGTTTTCTATATAAAATTTTAAATGTATATTATGTAAGATATTTTAGGTGATGCAGATACGATAAGCAAAAAATATGTAAGGTAAGTAAAGGTAGGTATGGTAAATAACTTTTTACCTATACCTGGCAAAAGAACATGACTTAAACTTTGTCGGATTGGTAAGTCTTATGTGAGACCGCCTCACCATAAATTTATCTTGAGACATATTATTTTGTGGTGATTTTTTTTATTATGGGTAACTGTTAATTTATTTGAGGTGGCTCTGATAAAAGTCATCCCTTGATAAATAATTAGTCACATTCATATCAAATAGTCATTCTAATATCACTTATTACTCATAGTAAAATATTAGAAATGTTGCTCAGCAAGGGGTTCACCTCACGATAAGTTTATGTGAGATAGTCTCATACTAGAATTTATAGTTTCTGATATGTATTTTGGTATGTCCATGATCTGGATAGTTAAAAAATATCATATTTTTCAACTTAAGATTGTAGTGGACTAAAAAAAAATGTCCAACTAAACCTCATATGCTTATTTTTCATGGAGTTTTATGATCCACTTGGGAAGGGAGTTAGAAAATAGGGTAGGAGTTCATAAGGGTAAAGGAGAGTAAGGGTACGAGAGTGTTTGTAATTTACCCTTGCTTGAAAACTCAATTAGGATAGTCTATAAGAGTAAGTGTTTAATTGACATATTTGCCCTTTCATATTATATGTGCATTGTATTACACTCATACATTAGCTGTGTTGAATAGTTAGTGAAATTTAATGAGGGTATTAATGTGTTACTTCTATCAAGGTCCCACATGGATAGAATAATGTAATCCTTAACTCCTAGAAAATATAAATATGTTTTATTTATTTAATGTCCCATATGGACAAAGTAAGTCATATAATAGCTCTTTATAAGTTAACATGGACTAGGCTAACATGTGCTTGGGTTAAGGTTCAATGCTTCGCATTGAATCGCACACGCACACGCGCGCGCGGCGTGGGCTGTAGGGCGCTAGAGACGCTTTTGGCGCTTATTAGGCGCACTTGGCAATTAGCACGTGAGCTCGGAGCAAAGGAGCAAACAATAATAACCAAGCCTTTTGTTTTCCTTTTTTTTCTTTATAATAATTAAACAGTACGTTGACAAGGTGGTTGCTGACAGTTATTAGCAATTTCCACAACAATCGTTCTTATCCATATCTTGTGCTATGGATAGAGATCAGACAGCCATGAGGGATTGATGAAGATATATATTCGTCAATCCAGGAAGCTTTGTTGTATCCTGGAGACACGAATTTGCATGAGGGGCAAATCTTGTCTCAAAGAAAGTGATCACATTCACGCCTCAAAGCATCAATCCCATCTCTGAATTTCTAACAAGCTGTATACACATCCTCTCTCTACCCTCACCCTTCTTTCTCTCTCTCTCTCTCTCTCTCTCTCTCTCTCTCTCTCTCTTATGCGATGAGAGAGATGGGGGGGGGAGAGAGAGAGAGAGAGAGAGAGAGAGAGGGATGTGTGTGTGTTATGATTCAATTAACGTTAATGGTAATATGATCATTTTCTATTTTATGTATGTTATGATTTAATTAAAATTTATTTACACTTCGAAATGGGGTGTTAGGAAAATAAGAGTCAAAAGGAGTAAAGGAGGGTAAATGACACTCCACCTTACTCCTCTTTACCCCCTCTCACTCCCTTCCCAAGCAAGGATAAAGAGGAATAAGCACCCTTCTTAACTCCCCCTAATCCCCTTAGCTCTCCCAAATTGAGCATCAGGTAACGAACGATTTCTAAATCTTGGGTTAATTGGAATCAGTCTCCTTAAATTGTAACATTTAAGGGTAGGATTAATACCCATCTATACCTCGTTCGAACAAGATTTCAGAGTATTGATTTTGGATATGTATCTTGAGCAACACACTTTTAAGTATCTTTTTTTTATATATAAGATTAATACGTATCATGATGTTTGACACTGAAGTTTTAATTATGGTTCATTATTAACTAAAGGAAGCTTTGCATCAGCTGGTTACGCCAACGAATACAAATGATAGTCTAAACATGTCAATCTTATCTATTAGGCATGTTTTATGCACATGCCTATTTTATGAATTTGAAAAAATATATATATATATATATAAGTATAATTTTACACAATGTATATATAGTATTATACTGATATAATTTAGTTATATTATCTTTTTTTCAATGTGATATGTGAATTATAGCTTCTATGCTAAAATAAGACACTTAATATTCCAAGACTTGTACTTTTTTTTTTAGATAATTTTTCTGACCAAGAAAAAGCGTTGCATCCACTATTTTGACTAATGAAAGATTGCTCCTCTTTTCGTTATTGAAAGCCAGTGAAATGTTAAAGTTTGCATCAAATATACTATAAAGATCAACAAAACACCAAAAGAAGACAACAAAACATAAACCAACAGCTAAAGATACAAAAATAAGTGTTCCACAAAACAATGCCCTAATCTACAAACCACTCCAAGACGAAATCAAATATTTTGTCTTCTTTTCCTTTTAGCATCCCTCTTGAAGTGTTTCCCTGTTCCACGTTAATCAGGAATGACCTTTATACTGTAAACCTTCCTCACAATTCTCCTCCTGCGTGCAAGCTACGCATCAATATCCTAGAAATCTTTTAGATTTCTAGGAACTTTAGTTGATGTAAACTTAGCCTTGCGAGAAAGCATACATTTCCTTCCTCTACTTAGAATTAAGCAAAGCCTAGGAAAATTTCTAAACAAGAGGACTTGGTTGCTTCATAACTTTGAATGGACCAAGAACCAGTTACATGGTTAATACTTAGCTTCTAATATATTTTTTTCTTGCAACATTTCAGAGAAAAAACATGGAGTGGACATTTCAGGTGTTTTGGTTAGTTTCTTGTATTATGTCCTTCCAAGTAAGTTGTTTTAGATCTCCCCCATTCAATTTTGTTGGGACATGTAGATTTTTTATGATAATTCTAGCTACTTTCTCCTCATATGTCCTAAATTTTTGTCAATGTTGCATGCCTAAAACAGGTGTTGGAACTCTATTATTGACATGGATTGGATTTTGGCTATGTTGGTTGCATAAAACCAAAAGAAGAAGGAAGGAGATCAAACTTAGGGCAAAATACTTCAAGAAAAGATTAGAGGAGCAAACAACTACTACGGACAAAGAGGCGGTTGAAAAAAACAAAACTCTTCACCATAAAAGAATTGAGAATAGCTACTGATAATTTCAACAATGATCGCGTACTCGGAAAAGGAGGGCAAGGTACTGTATACAAAGGAATGTTAACGAACGGGCAAGTTGTTGCAATTAAGAGGTCTACAACATGGAATGAAACAGATAATTGGAAGGATTTTATCAATGAGGTAATCCTTCTATCGCAAATTAAACATAAGCACGTCGTGAAATTGCATGGATGTTGTTTGGAGACAAATGAACTTCTAATCATCTACGAATTCGTTCACAATGGAACGCTTTATGAGCATATTCGTAGCTCGGCTAAAGACTTGTCCTTCACATGGGAAGCTCGACTAAGAATTGCGGCGGAAGTTGCCAATGCACTCAGTTATCTTCATTCAGAATCGCCGACAGCTATATATCACAGAGACATAAAGTCGAGCAATATACTCTTGGACCATAACTACATGGCCAAAGTGTCGGACTTTGGCATTTCGAAATCAGTGTCTTTGGGTGAAACTCATTTGACAACTCGCGTACAAGGAACCTTCGGTTATCTGGATCCAGAGTACTTTTGGTCCAACCAATTTTCTGAAAAGAGCGACGTTTACAGTTTTGGCATAGTACTTGTTGAACTTCTCACTGGACAAAAGGCCATAATTCATTCACCAACTCCTAAGGAGAATGGAGAAGAAGGAGAAGCAGAAATAAGCCTAGCGGAGTATTTCGTATCATCGATGAACAATTCCTCATTGCACGCGATCTTGGATCCATTGGTACTACTTTTGGAAGAAAACAAAAGAGAGGAAATTGTAATAGTTGTTGCCAACCTTGCCAAGCAGTGCTTGAATTCGAGGGGAGTGTTGAGGCCAACTATGAAAGAAGTCGCCTCCGTGTTGGAAGGGCTAAGGTTCCAAAAATCATCTTGCATAATACCCATTGATGAGAATGGTATAACCATGGCATCTATGGAGGCAAGTAACTCATTTACAAGGCAATCCATGACAATGCAAGTAGGTAGTTCTTCTTTATCAAGTATTATGTATGATGGCGATTCAAGACAACAATGACTTCAAATATAAATAGTTCTTGTTGAGACCATTAGGTAGCCTACAGAAGGCTATTACAATCAACATATGATGTATATTGTGAGTACAACGTGATTTGCAAAAAATTACTCGGAGGTACCCCAATATTTGGGAAAACTATTTTTCGATACCCCAACTTTCAAAACTAATTTTGAGGTACCCTTACTTTTTGAGTTAGTAATTATTTGGTGCTTTCCGGCCATCAATTTTATTAAGTGATCGAAATACCATTATTCTTCTTCTTTAAGGGTACTTCTTAAAAATGGAAGAGCAAGGGTATTTCGGTCACTTAACCAAATTGATGACCCAAAAAGTACCCAATAATTTCTAACCCAAAAAATAAGGGTACCCCAAAATGAGTTTTGAAAAGTTGAGGTACCTGAAAAACATTTCACCAAAAGTTAGGGTACCTCCGAGTAATTTTATGACGTGATTTGCCATATGTATTTTGAATTTAGGGGCGTGCAAATGTATTTTGAATAGAGAAATTGTAAAATACAATTAACAAACATGAAAATTGAAAAAAAATAATCCAAACTTTGGGGATATTGGAAAAAAATAATCCGAACTTATAACTTTGTTATGAATAAGCCGAACTTTAACCCGTATTATTTTTAGCATCCACCGCCTAGTCAATCTCATCCGAAAAGTGACGTGATGGTGGCGATAGTATAAGTGAAACTTTTTGCAGCTCAAAAACAAAGTTAAAAGTATGTTCCGCGTGTAATATCGTGGACCGCCACGTCACTTTTCTGATAAGTTTTACTAGGTGGTGGATGCTAAAAATAATAAAGGTAAAAGTTCAACTCATCCATAACAAAGTTGTAAGTTCGGATTATTTTTTTCCAATACCCCCAAAGTATGGATTATTATTTTCCAATTTCTCTAGCAAATATATACAATATTCTCGCACAAATCACCTGAAAAAGTTCAAGCAGGTTGGTAAGTGAACAAGTTTATTTTCCCTGTGGTCTTGGGTTCAATGCCTATAATCCCTTGTGTGCAAGGTTTTCCATTGTTTAATTTAGGGTTATATTGAATAAATTTCTTACTGTTTTTCAAGCCTATATTAGGCTAATATCAGTTTCTTTTTTCTTTTTACTTTGGTTTTCTGCTCATTGTATGATATTTTAGTTTGAGGTAATATAAATTTAGTTCATAATTATATTCTCTGTTGAATTGGTAAACTGTTTGTTGTCAATTTGATTGAATAATTAGTTAATTTATCATGAAACATCATACTTTGTGAGAATATTTTTATGAATATGAGGTCATAAATGTGGCTAATAATTTATTTGGGGTGACTTTAATCAAATTCATCCATTGATAACTTTTTTTAATCACAATTCATTGATAAATTATTAATCACATTCATAGTAAAACTTTATGACATTTAAAATTATATTATTCGGATTGTAATATATGTTTTTAAAGTTTGCATCAAATATAACTGATTAATTTTTTTAATTTTTTTTGACACCCTAAGCTTTTAATTTTTGGCTTCGCCACTGGTTCTAAGAATGATCAATATTTGTCCAACATGGTTTTCTTTTACAAAGGAAACACGCTATCCATAACAAACTAGCCTTTAAGAGATTTGTTATGAGAAAGGCTCATGAAGGAGCCTTGGTAGGTCATTTTGGGCTCAACGAGTTAGATCCTTGACATCTTGAGCAAGCTATTTCATTAGCCAAAGCTAGCAAGAGTGTTGGTTCTAAATTGTTACCGCAAGCGCACGGTGTCCATTTGTAATGTAGTCCGGCAAATACGGGTTCATCTACCAAAGTCAAACACTCGATCTAGTATGAGGGGTTCAAGATTAAACATGAGATTTCACAATTTAACCACTGTCTATCATATACATTATGTTCATATACATGCTAATAAATTAGACACAAGGGGTCAAAAGTCAATCAAATTAGTATAAAACTTCCCAAAAACTTTTTTTTAATAATTTTTTTAATAATTTTTTTTGGGGGGAACAAAAAGGAAAAAAAAAAAGGAAAAAGGAAAAAGGGAAAAGAATTCAAGATGAAAGTCACTCGCCCCCACTCTACACTTAAATTTTGCAAAGTCCCCATTGCATAAAAATCATAAGAATAGGCACAAAGGAAATGAAATGAAATAAAATAAAAATTAATAAAAATTAACTAAGGAGAAATGAAGCGAAAAAGCAAATAAAAACAAAAAAAAATAAAATAAGGTTGTGTACAAAGGAGCAATAGTACCGGGTTGAATGTTGGGTGCATCCAAGCAGTCATCTCCATGTTATCAGTCTCCATACTGTGGTTTGTAGAGCATCAGTCACTCTACTTCTCATCTCAAGACGTCGAGCACAATGTCAGAACCATTCAACCCCCATAATAACAAGTCATACATCCGTGAATGCATCTCAGAATGGTGTACATAAGAGCATAATTTAAATGACACATCAACAAACATTAGTGCTCTCAACAGTCTATCAAAAGCCTTGGAATAATCAGAAAAGTCAAGGAATAAATGAACACACTTGATTTTCCTAGGCAAGTCCTCCAGGTGGGCACAATATGAGTCAATGAGGGGTTTATACCCTCCATAGGGACCTAAAGACTTCATTGTCTCATGCTCGATGGAAAGGAGTATAGGAGAACATTTCACATGAAGAGAAACGGGGACATAATTTCAATATCATCGTAACACAAAGTAAAGTCCTCTTTTTCATTTTCTACACAGTTCTCATCATATGTAGACTCCAATTCATAATTTTCATCCAACTCATCAAGTTTATCAATGAGTGATAAGGAAAAAGTAGGGTTATACCACATCACTACACTTTCAACATCACACACATTTGCATCATCATCATCAATTTCAGATTCATCAGAAAGACAATCAAGCTCAAAATCAAAGATGCATCAACACTAGTAACATCTTGAATTTGGGAGGAGGGGGAAGGAGTAACTACACAAGATTCATCTAGTTGATCCACACATGGAGATTGAGTGTGTAAATCAGCAAGAGAGGGCAATGAGCAAACATTAGACTCCTTATGCACAACAAACTCAGCATGAACATCAACGCGTTCAACCCTCACCTCATTTAATGGCATGGACAAAAGTGTGGACAATGACTCAACATTTGTACTATCATGCACATCATTATAACACACTAATTCATTATTCATATAATCCTTCAACAAAAGTGTCTCTCCTCTGCAAGAGTTATGTACATGATCATCAACACAATTATTTTCAAACTCATCATGATCATACACATCCAGCCAATTAGGAGTATCAGTCACATAATCAAACACAGCAGGTTGTCTTTGTAAACTAACAATGTTAAGATTAACAGTCATGTTTCCAAAAGACAACTTCATCATACCATTCCTACAATGAATCATAGCATCAGATGTAGCAAGGAACGGTCTACCCAAGATGACAGGTATTTGGGTCTCAGGGTTCACAACAGGCTCGATCTCAAGAACAACAAAGTCCACAGGAAAAATGAACTCACCCACTTTAATCAAGACATCCTCTATAATACCCCTTGGGGTTCTAGTAGAACGATCAGCTAACTGAAGAATGGTCTTGGTAGGTTTCAGTTGTCCCAACCCCAACTTCTCATACACGGTGTACGGAAGTAGGCTAACACTTGCACCCAAATCCAACAAGGCTCTATGGATGGTTTGGTCACCTATGACTATGGAAATAGTAGGGCAACCTAGGTCTTTAAACTTGGGTGGGATTTGGTGCGAGATAATGGAACTCACATTAGAAGCTAAGAAAGCTTTCTTTGGGACTTGGGTTGTTCTCTTGGTGGTACACAACTCTTTCAAAAACTTAGCATAAGAAGGCATCTGTTGGATCGCATCAAGAAGGGGAATATTGATTTTGACTTGAGAGAAAGTCTCTCTAATCTTATCAACATGGGTCTGGTCCTTCTTATTCTTTAGCCTACTTGGGAAAGGAATAGCAGGTTTGTGAACCCGCTCAACATTTACAGGCACATCATCCCCCTTTTTAGTTTCATCTTGCTTATCCCTCTTAGGGTCATCTAAGTCAGGTTGTGGGAAGAGAGGAACATCAACTAGGGTGCCATCAATAACACCCTTACTAACAGAATCTGTCACAGAAGATGAGGGAAGAGAAGGAGAAAGTTCAATGGGCACATCCACAAGGTCTTGCACATCATGACCAACTAAACGACCTGACCTAAGTGAGGTGATTGCATTGACCCTTTTCACATTATTAACATGGACAGGTGGACGTGTGGACGATGAAGCAATATTCGGGTTGGTCTCGGGTTGACTTGGAAAGGTCCCTTTTTCCCTACTGACAACGACTAGCTGAGACAATTGTTCGGCTATGGTCCTCATTGCCTTCTCTAAGCTATTCTGGGATCTTTCTAGATTGTTAAATCTTTTATCAATCTCATTGTAGCTCGGAGGTTGTTGCATATGAGCAACTGGGACAAGAGGTGGTCTAGGTTGGCCTTGGTGAAGAGGTGGTTGGGATGAGGCATTTCCATGAAACCCTCAAGTTTGTGTGCTAGGTCCTCCTAAGTTCTGACCCTGACTCCAAGAGAAGTTAGGGTGATTACGCCACCCTGGGTTGTAGGTTGGGGCAAAAGGGTCATTTCTTGGTCTTTGGTAAGCCATGTTCGCTTGCTCAGTTGCATTTGACAGTTGGTAAGCATAGTGAGGGCAAGTACTCAAGGTATGGTCTAAGGCTTGGCAACAAGAACATGCATGTATTGCTTTTTGGTTGAGGAGTAGTCAACTCCCTTAACTGGTTCTCTAAGGCTGCAAACCTAGACTCTATATGGCTCAAGTCAGACACCACATGCATACCCCCCCTGGAACTGGCAATTCTAGAGGTTAAACTATCATCCCTAGTGGTCTCCCATTGCATTGTTTTTTCAGCTAGGTCTTCTAGAAATTCTCATGCCGCTTTAGGATCCTTAGATAAGAATCCACCTTGACACATAGACTCTAGCATGGTTCTAGTCTGTTGGTCTAGACTCTCATAAATGATTTGGCAAAGACGCCATTGTTCTAGACCATGGTGGGGACACTGGGCTAACAAATTTTTGAATCTATCCATGCAACGCCAAAATGGTTCCCTATCTAACTGAACAAACTGATTGATTTCATTCCTTAATTTTACAGCTTTGCCATTAGGAAAATATTTACGCAAGAAGACTTTAACAAAATCATCCCATGTTGCAATAGACTTAGCAAGCAAACTATACATCCACTTCTTAGCATTATCTTTCAGAGCAAAAGGAATAAATCTCAGTCTAACCACATTAACAGAAACATTATGAAAATGCATCCGAGCACACACTTCTTCAAATTCACTCAAAAATAAATAAGCATCTTCAGTTCCAGTGAATCTAGGAAGCATTGAGTGTAATGTGGTTTCAGTTCAAGGCTCACATTATTTCCAAGGTCAGGCACATTAAAACATGAAGGTATTGTCGAACAAGGAGGGTAAAAAATATCATTAAGAGCTTTTTGGTTTCCTTGTTCTCCAGCCATTTTATCAGATTTAGGTTCAACCCTAATAAGTCTTCTTCTTTTAGGATCTCTAACCCAAACACTCATACAATGTCCAACACCTACAGTAAAATTTTTTTGGATTTTTCTTTTTTTTTTTTTTAAACTAGAAAGCAAATAAATAGTGGTCTAAACTAACTAATAAAATAAAATAAAATAAAGACGACAAACAAAACTAAAAATAATAACAATAAAAAAACTAAAGAAACAGAAACAGAATAATAAGCTTGCTAAATAAAAGTGGGTAAATCAAAGACTAACCGTCCCTGGCAACGGCGCCAAGAACTTGTTGGTTCTGAATTGTTACCGCAAGCGCACAGTGTCCATTTGTAATGTAGTCCGGCAAATACGGGTTGATCCCATGAAGACGGTAGTATCAAACTTTAACCAAAAAAATAATTAGCAAACTAATAATAATTAAATGACACTTAAACTAATTTAATTATGAACTAAAATAAACAATGACTAAAGATAAAAATAAATAAATAATGAGATATATTGGAAGAATCTAACGTCCAACAAAACAAAACATTAACTAGACCTTTTTTTTCTCAATTCGTAATAAATTAGTTAACAATAGATTAAAATAAAATGAAAAAAAAGAAATAAATAATAAAATAAAATAAAAGTCACTACCTAGCACTCTACCCACACCCCCCTTTTCTTTTGAACTTGATGACACCTAACTAGTTACAGTAAATGTCAGAAACAATGGAAAAGTAACGAGAACCAAATATGGATGACAATGTTACAGGAGTTGTATGCACGGACATCCAGAGCAAACAAAACAGAGTAAGAAAAACAGGGAATAAACTTTATGTTAAAACACTAATCTCTATTAAATTTGCTACTTAGATGATGATGATAGTAATAATAGTAGTTATAAACGGAAAGGAAAAGAAAAACAGAGTAAGACGACCTGAAAATTTGAAACAGAGGAGGAAGAAAAACAGGGGAATTGAAAGCTGGAGAATCGAACTGAAATCAAACTTGTTATATTGATACACCAATCTGAAAAATGGAAGAAATCTTTCAAAATCGAGTATCTCAAACCAAACTCACAAAATCCGTATCAATTACAAATGAACTAGTTGACTGCTAAAAAAAAATGATATGGAGAACAGAGTATTAACAAGGAAAAGAAAGGTGGAAATTGAAAGTAAAAGAATTAGATGATGAAAAACTTGATGGAAGAGAACTTGATATCCTCTACCAACCATCTACCCCAACTATTTATACAAGATTTCAACTCCCATCCATAGTTATTAAAATCTCGATCCTGATTTACGATCCTACGATTTTATGGTCCAAAATCGTCGATACGATTCTACTATTTACACACGATCCACGATCCTACATGGGCTAAATTCCGATCCTAACTTCCTCATAGTTTCAAGTTAGGATGCCGATTTTAACAACCTTGCTCCCATCCAACTGCCCATAATCCAAAAAATCAGGATCTCAGGCAATCGGCTGACCCGGTCATTTGATAACAAACTCTTGGGATGATGTTGATAATCAGAGAATCCCGTGTGGAGAGTTTCGTTAGTGGTTAGAGCTAAAAATAGGCTGCTTGTCGAGAGTTTGGGCGAGAATCGTGGTGGTGAGGTTTGATACCTTGATCATCTTGATTTGATTATGAGTTGATGATCGATGATGATGCTTGATGATGAAGATGAATGGTGGAGATGAAGAGAGAAGGGGAACAAAAGATGGGGTGTCACGTGACCCCTTTGGTTACCATATATATATTCCCTTTTTGTTTCTCATTTTCTTTTCAACCCAATTTAAACCTTGGACGGTCCATGTCTGTCTAAATTAAGTCCAAAAACTTCATTTCCAGTCCATTTTTTTAACTTTTATCATCAACCTGCAAAATTTAAATAGCTACGTAAAAATTCTAACTTAATATTTATTTTGAGCTAAATTAAATATAAAGGTGCAAACAAAATACCATAATTTTTTGCTTGAACAAAGAGATATTCCAACTCTTAGATTGTGGTCTTAGGACTACAGAGTATTGTTGTCCAGGCTTGAGGTTTTTTGTGTTATATTTGAGTATTTTTATAGGCTAAGACTTTTCTGCTGAGCTTTCTGCATTTAGGATCAACCTCAACCATGATACTTCATGATCCTAAGTCTGTAATTCAATTTCTACAGATATTCACATAGTGGTTAAAAGTTGTTCTCTTTGTCACAAAGCCAAGACCGAGTTTTATCAAGGTCTATACGCACTATTGCTAGTAGTGTGAGCATACACTTCATTATTTTCTTATAGCAGGGCTCTATTCTATACTACTTTACATCCATCATTTGAATGTGTATGTGGAGTTAATCCTATTACTCTCATTGATTTGATGCCCTTCCCAATCAAGCTATAGCTAAGGAGATGAAGAGGATTCATGAGCAAAATGAGGGCAACATCAAGAAATCCAATGTTGACTATCAAGCCAAAGCCAATAAGTATTAGAAACACAATTGAATTTCCAGAAGAAGGATTACTTATTTGACCAGAGAGAAATCTTGACAATGATGAATAGGATAAGCAATTAACTTTTATTTATTATGTTATACTGAAAAGTGAGTGAATGGTAAAGTTTTGATATTTTCTTATGCATTTATTTTATCAAGAATTAATAAAAATAACATATGTTGCTTATATAACAATTTTGATCAATAAGGTAAAGTGTATTGAAAAAACACGTGTCTGCGCATAGACACATATTTTTTATACGTGTATTTTTCACGACACTTTATCTCATTCATCAAAATTTTCATATAATTTACTTAAAAGGTACTGAAAATTTGAAAACATTGAGTAATATTTAAATTACACTTGAGTCTACAAAAAAAATTAGCAATTCTAATTTAGCTAATAGTCAGTTTAAATATTATGAACCGAGATCAAACCAAAGTTTGATTAACCAAACAATCAAAGAGGGTTAGGTTAACTGGTTATTGGTTCGCTTTATTGGTTTCATTTTTTTCCACCTCTAGTACGGTCGACAAAAATCTATTCAACCCCATAACCAGATTTGTCCGATCCGGAAAAAACCGAGTACGATCATAAAAATTCCGTCTAAATATTTACATCGACCGATTTAGACCCGAATTTATGCTTGTCCAATTTGTCCGACTCAAATAATAGTGGAAAGACTGGGTATCAAAAATCAAGTATTCTCCTGATGTCCGATTTGTCCAAACCAGAACCACTCAGACTCGGATTTTTGCTAGCTCTAAGGTCCTCTAGGGTTCACTATATAATTTAAAAAATATGATGGGCCATTTCGTAAATAATCCGAAATTATGACCGAGATTCTGCCGGAGATGCGTGAGAGATGCTCCGCCATAAAACCAATTCGCATTTGTATTTGACAAAGTTTTTGAGCAAAGCTTGCGAACTCCACGAACCCTAAAAACCTAAAAAACCAAAAATCCCCAATTTTCTCTCTCCCAATTTCATGTCCATCTTGCCTTCTCATACTCATCAAGGTTCAGCGTCGCCATCTTCGTCTGTAGCTTCCCAAAACCCTAATTTCAATCATGGCTTCTCCAATGAAGAACAATTTGCAGATGATCGATTGCCATTGCAGCACCGTCTTCCCCCGCAGCTTTCTGCCTCCCCAAATCTTGCTTCGCTTCGGATCTCCGAGCCTCAATCTTCAACTACGGTGTCCAATCCAGTTTCAGGTGATTCTAGGGTTCCAATTGCCAGAAATTGGGGATTTTTGAAGTTTTATGTTGATGAACAGTTTGTTTTGTTTCTTTATTAATTTTTGTTTATATTTTGTTGGCATTTTGTAGGTTCAATGGCTGAAGCAGCAACAGATTCTAGTGGATCTTCCGAAAAGGTACACCGAATTTGATTATGTTCAGTTCTTCATTGAGATGTTAGTCTTTTATGTTCAAAATTATACACGGTGCTAAAAAGAAGAAGATTATGTAGTCGCTTTTATCTAAATTTGATAATGTTCAGTTCTTCATTGAGATGTTAGCCTCATATTCAAAATTATACACGGTGTGAAAAAGAAGAAGATTATGTAGTGGCATTTATCTATGGTTTTCTTTTGAAGAAGTTATTTTATGATCGTTTATGTGAATAAATAGGTGTGTTTTTTTCGAGTCTTTCAGAATCGAAATTGTTCAGTTCTTAAGGGAAAAAGTGTCAAATTATCCAGAAATGCCTGCAGATAACTGCTTCCTGATGGCATTAATTTATTGAAATAGCTGTTTGATAACTTCAATGTTTCCTTTCTTTTATCTCTTCCTTCGTCCTTGTCTTGCATTATGATATATTAGCAGGTAAGAACTTATAGTTCATATCGAGAAAGGAACATATTGTTAAAGTTGCTTACTAGATTTATTCCATATAAGCGAAGATTTATTGGATAAGTTCTTTAACAAAGGAAATTAGTTAAATTACTGAACACGGTCCACAGGGAGAAAAAAATGCTCTGGCGCTTAAACACTCCTTGTTTCTTGAATAAGGCTTAGAATAAAGGAAGAAAAGCCAAAATCAAGAATGTAGGAAATAATGTAGTGTTTGTACTCTGATATTTCATGTATTATTTTAGATATATCATTATGGGTAGGAGAGTCAAAATAAGGTCATGAGGATTTTTTTTTAGCTTATTTCCTAGCATTATCTGTCAAACTCTAGTGGCTTTTCTAATATAGTTTTCCAACAACATACATATAGGTCTGTGCTTGCTCTTTAAGTCTACCCTTGAATACTGAAGCTGTTCATAATAATTGAAGAAAAGAGGAACATTATTAGAAAGGAACCTTGCAGTAATCTTAGAGCTTGCTTGTTTCAATGTGATTATGTGATCAAGCATGTAATGCAATCACATTTGTGATGTTCCGTCCATTTTCACGTTTGGTTACACAGGTGCATTGTAATCAAAATACATTCTAGAAAGATAAAACAATTAACTGAATGACCCAATATGAGTGGGAGAGGCACTTGAAGGGACTATCTCCAAGGAGGGAGTTAGGGTGAGGAGGAGGAAGGGGGGGGGGGGTGTTAAATCAGTACTTTTTTCTCTGAAATAAGTAGATTTCAGGATGGCTCATTGTAACTGTACAAAATGTGTGCATGCCCTGATGAGTTTGTTTTTTTCAGGTGAATGAACATGGGAGTTTGAATGGTATGAAGAAGTCACCCAACCATAACAGTAATGGTGTTGGTCAATCCCAGTCTGTTGCTCAAGGAGGAAGCACGTCTTCCCCACCCAATAGGGAGGTTTCTGGTTCTCCACCAAACCGCAGAGCAAGTGGTTCAGCGGGAAGAAGGTCCCAAACAGTGAATGCAAATCACTTGCTGAATTTTCAATATAACCCAATTGCTCGTCCTCAACAACGGGCGCCTCCACCAAGAAAGCCTCAGAAATTCAAGCCTTACAACAAGGACCTTTTCCTTCAGGCCAATTACAAGTTTGTTGTATTAGATACAGGGAGTTACACTCTTGACTCAATGGACCCTGATAAGATGTTGCAGTGGGAGGACATAATATGTGTCAAATACTCTACTCCACACCCTGTTCAATGCCCAATTTGCTTAGACACCCCTTTATGTCCTCAAATTACCTCCTGTGGGCATATTTATTGTTTCCCATGTATCTTGCAATACCTATTGATGGGAGTGGACAATCATAAAGCTGAATACCGGAGAAAGTGTCCACTGTGTTTTATGATGATATCATCAAAGGATTTGTACACTATCTGCATTGAGAATCTTAAGGAACACAATGTTGGTGATATTCTAGAGTTCACTCTGTTAACCCGAAAAAAAGATTCATTTTCACTGTATGAGAAAACAAAGGGAGGCATGAACACAAAAACAAACGAATCTTTTTCAAAGTTCATGCTTACTTCAGATGTGGATCTCTCAGTTCGAGAAGCAATATCAGACTTGGATAATTGGTTAGCAAGAGCTGATTCTGGGCTTGTTGATGACTTCGAGAGGATCCCATATGTTTCTGCTGCAATGGAGCAACTGAAACAGAGGCAGAGAAACTGGAATGTACACCGAAATTCTGAGGGCAACAGATCTTGCAAATATTTAAACTGCAATTCTGTTGATGTAAACCCTAGTGGTGAATGCTCTGAGGATGGGCATGAAGCTCTATCTCCTGGGTCTCACAACGCAAATAAGGGGGTAGATAATTTAGCATCAGATGTAGTGCAGGGAGGATCTTGTTTAGTGCAGTCTTCTGACACTGATGAATCGTTGGAAGGGCAAGATGGGGCCTTACTCTCTTCGTATGATGAAAGCAAGAACTTGCAGTTCCAGTCAGATGCCTCCCGAGATTCAAAGGAGAGAGATTCTTATCATTTCTACCAGGTATCTTATGGCGATCCCTTACATTGTTGAATTTCAACGCTTCGCCAGGATAGAGTGGGATGTTCTCCAACATTGATGTGACTGATTGTGTGATGTGTTTCCTACTTGAAATTGATGAAAGGTTATTTGCAGATGGATATTACTGCAAAAGTGACTCTCTGTGGGATGTGTGTTAAGATATCTTTGTGAATTGTGATTTGATCAGTTTGGTTTCTAGATTAACTATCAGTTAGAATTCTGGTGTCTTTGTCAAATTTCTACACGAGTGTTAGAATTTAGAATCAATATGTGTCACAATTATGCCTGATGCTAATATTTATGGTGAGAGATTCCCGTTCATTGTGCTTACTCGTACTTCTATTCATTTATTTCAATGTGATGAATGTGCATTTTCTGCTTCTTTCAGGCAGTTGATGGTCAACATATCATCCTTCATCCCCTAAACATGAAGTGCCTTTTGCACCACTATGGTAGCTACGATCAGCTTCCTGAAAGGTTTGATTCCTCTGGGAAGCAAATTGACATGGCTTCATCCTTGGAAAATGATCCTGTTTTCTTTCCTGGTCTCACATAAGTTATAATGATATAATTATAATTTGGCAATGCCATGGACTTCTTCCTAGAGATAACCAAACAAGGTGCTTGATCATCTTTCCATGTAGTGAATTTGTGACTCGTGTGCAATTACAGTGTTCTTGTGTGCTTTAGAAGGCAGGGAGGTGAATTATCAAGTGTCTTTTGCTTCCAGTATAGCTGCTCCTGACTCCGACTAAATGATACTGTTAATGTAACTGATGCTATTCTCTAGTATGGGAAGACATTTATTTAGTGTTCTTTTCATGTCGTGGCTAGGGACACAGTCATGTAACACTTCTTTCTTTAATCTTGGCCCACACTAACTTATACTATTAATTATGAGGGATTCATTTGCGTAGGTTCTAAGTTAATCCTTTGTCTTTAGAACTTCATATAATTCACTAGACCTCAGTGGAAAAAGGGTGAGGTTCTATTTTTGAACTGTGGCCCTAATCTTTTTTTTTTTAGTTGTTTTGGAATTGTGGTTGTTTGTATAACATCCTTACTGCAAATTGGATGCCAGAAATATTTTTAGCAAGCCAGAGCCTCTTGTTTTCTTTACATGATTATGATGCTCCCTCACTAATTTTTCTTGTTCATTCAGTAATGAAACTTAGTTGAGCTCCTAGTTTTCGTCCTTGGTGTACTCTCTAATTTGGCTGCATAAATCCCTTCCAGATTGAGTGGAAAAATTTTACAGTTGGAGTCTGTGACTCAGTCTGAGGCCATGAGGCGACGTTATCGTTACTTAAGCCATTTTCCTTTGACGACCGCATTTCAGGTAATTTACCCTTGTACCTCCTATGGATCTAAATCCCCTCCATTCATAGGGCAAGTAGCCTCATAGATATGTGTAGCTAGAACCGATAGTCACAAGTTCTATATGTAACAGCTATGTGAAATTGATTTGAGAGAGATCTTGCCTGCTGATGCCCTGTCTCCCTTCCTGGATGAGATTAAAAAACGTGCGAAGATGAGGAAGCGGCTTGCTAAACAGGTACTGGGACCGTTGTAACCTTGTCTTTACTTTCCCCTCTGTGCTGCGTTTGAAGTGCAAATCCTTAGTACAAGCTTGTTTCTTGGAGCTTCTATTTGAATTACATTTTTCAGTCGTTTCTTTGCCTATTTTATTATAATATTAGTCTAATATTTGCTTTGGTTTTCTTATTAAGTTATGGGGTTCAAACATTTATGCGCGTGGAAAGTTTGTTAGTATTATAGCACAAATAATGCCAGTGGTACAGACATTTGAGCATGTGGCCATGTACATCTGTGTATGATTATGCCACATCATGGTTTTAGCGAGTGTTTTAAACAAGCAGTCTTTGGATTGGCCCAAAACAACGGCTGTTAACTTTGCAGTCTACTTTTATTGGTCTTGTGTGGTCCGTTCTATTAATTTATCGTGAATCTTTCGCATTTGGATTAGATATATCCAACTTCACGTCATGCTGTTCCCATTACCAAGTGTTTTATCAGCTACAAAATGCAATGCTTAATTACTAGGCTAATGATTAAGTGTTTAGTTGCATTGTCTCATTTGTGCTGTTCCTCACCTTGTTGTGTTTGAACCTTGTAAAATCCCTGGTATTCACGGGACTGAAAGTTTGAAAGGCATACAACTTTTTTGACTTCTTGTCTTGAGCAAAATTATACGACGTTGCTGGTACAGGAACATGAGGATAAAATGAAGGCTGATGCTATTGCTGCATACTCCTTGCCTGTTCCATATAATATGGCACAAGGCTCCTTCGACGGTCCACCTAATTTCTCGATGGACGATTTTGAAGGTAATAACACACCGAGCAGTCCTTCTACGACTTGAAAGAAACCAAGTTAACTGTGTGTTCTTTAAAAAATCTGCTTTTTGATTTACTTTGTGATATGTAGCTCTTGGGAGTCCTACACCAGTGGCATCAAGCCCTCCAGTTCAGGGAGGAAGGCAATTATTCTCAAGTGTTGCAAGGCTCGGTTTTGCAGCAGCTTATGATTCTCCTTCCTTGACTAATGAGGCTTCTCCAGTGTCTAATGTGGAAAGGCCAACTCATTCAGGTAGTCCTGTTGGTTATGCTTGATCGAGGTTTCTTTTTTCCCCCCCTGATTTTTTAATATATGAAATGGTAAGTTGGCTTGTTCATTGGACCCCCGCTACATGGTGTACGTACACTAAGTAGGCCAGTCATAGAGAGAGACTAACGGGCCGTTTGTTTCATGGGAATAAGTACTTGGGAATGGGAATAGAGGGGTGGGGATTACAATTACCATGTTTGTTTCATGGTAATAAAAAAAATTAGGGGAATGGGAGTGGGAGTTGGAAGGGTGAACTCCCAAGAATCTATTACCATGGGTGGTGTGGTAATAGACATTGGGAATTCATTAGTCTCTCTTAAATATCGAAACTACCCATATTTATAAAATAAATAAAAACCCATATTTATTAAGACATTCATAAATTAATAAAATGGTATTTTTGTCGATGTGTGTTAATTCCTAATCCTATTCCCAATTGAATTACCACAAAACAAACAAGAAAGTTGGTAATTCATAAAGACATGTTAATTCTCATCCCCATTATGAATTCTCATTCCCAGTCTCATTATGAATTCCCATTCCCATTCCCATTCCCATTGCATGCCAAACGGCCCCTAAAAGCCCTTAAAATTTTAGTAGTTGAGTCACTTTTATTCAATCATTTGGTCCAGTCCTTCTGTTTGGTCCATGTGTTGGACCAAAATGTAGTTGTAGTTTAGCAATTTGACATAGATGAATGGATATGGTATTATGTATGATGAAAATTAAGGCTGCGGTTGTGCAGGTTCGAGAAATCAAGGTGCGTGCTCGTTTGCAAATGTGATATCGCGAGACAAGTCCGCAGAGAGTCGAGACGCACCCAAAACGAGTGAAGCAGGCAGGAAAGGGAAGAAGCAGAGTCGGGTGCTCCTTTCCACTTCCGGTGGGCGCCGTTATTAGGGATCTCTTGGTTTTTTCCCGATTTATTTATATCTTTATGTCGGGGTTCTGGGGTTCTGTGGTGTTCGTTTATGTGCTCGTAATGAGTTATGACTGTGCTTTTGGGTGTGCTGGTTGTAAATTGTTGCAATAAGAGATGGATGTAACTGTGAACACATGTGGCCCTCTTTCTATGCAAGTGGAAGGCTTGAGAAGTGAATACTAGAAAGTATTGCATATTGAGGAGATCCTTTTCTAGGTTGGCAAATATATATAAGCTCCTATTATTTTGGAGTGTAGGTAAGTAAATAAAGTAAGGTAGGGTAAGTAGTGAAGTGAAGGTAGGTAATATCGCATCATCTATTTCTTTTTTATATTTAAATCAATTTTGTGAGTTGTACAAATAATTTTTAAAATAAATTGCCTAAAAGTATAGCCTTGTTTTTTTGGATGGTAAGATAATGCAAATGTTAGATAAAAGTAAGGTAAGATAGGATAAAATTTTATTTACTATACAAAAATTTTAGATGTGTTGCTCGCTTTGAAGAGGCGAAAATGAAATTTTAGGTCTCTTTCATATTCTCAGAATTTTCTTTGGCTTTCAAAAAAAAAAGAATTTTCTTCATTTTCTTAGTTTTAATATGCTAATCGTATCGATTATATTCAGATTGACTTATATTTTACAATCGTATTGGAATTGGACTTTTTTTAAAAAAAAAAATTGAATCGGATTCTTTAGTTTTGGATCTGGTTGGGTATGCTTCTAACTTGGATCTGACTGACATTTGTGAGGGTATGTGTATATGATGAAGGGGAGAAAATGATTTTTCAAATGGAAGATGTATAAAATAATTTCTACATAGAACGAGGGCATATGTATTGACATGAATGGCTCGCCACACCCGCTACAATCATGAATCCGTAACCACAATAGCATATCTGAGTTAAAATTAAATCAGATCAGATAAAATTAAACCAGACAGGCAAACAAATGGGCGAATATGTTCGGGTTCAAATTGGGCTCGAATTGGGTGAAGATCACTTCGCGTTGGCTTCGGGTCAACCAATTTAAATTCCAGTTGGGTTAGGATCTGGCGAGGTTCCGGTTGCGGTTGACTATTGGGCGAAGCTTCATTCAGGATGATTCGGATGAGGTTACTTCAAGTTGAGTTCGAGTTTGATTTGGGGTCATTTTTAATTTACGGTTCAAATCAATTTTGGATTCAGGCTTTCTTCGAGTTCGCATCAAGATCGGATCATCTATCAGAGTGTCAGTTTTGATCTGGGTTCGGTTTTTCAGTTCGGGTTCTAGGTCCCAGGTCACTTTTTCCAGGTCTAGTTAAAATTTGGCGAGGGGGCTAACAGCTAAATGTCACAAGGACAGACAGCAGCACATTACAGGACACAAAACCTAGCTCAAAGAAGCTTCAAATTATTATTGTACAACATCCATGACTTAAAAAGTGCATATATACACACCACCTTCAGAGGTAGGAAACCTAGCATTGCAAGGAAAACTCCATAGGACAGTCTGAGCTCTGATGGGCGAAAATGGCATCTCCTTCCAAGGTTTTTAACCGCACAATGCGCGATTTTCAAGCAGCAAAGATTCTGTTCAACGCAGAGCTAAATTCTATGACAAAGGTGCGAATTTCCATTGGTCCGAGCTCTACGATGAGCTTTGCGGGATCAATAGGGCTGCCCCTTATCACCTTGGAATTCTTTGCGGCGGAGCCTTTCGACTTCCATGCCAATTTCTTCTTCTCCATTTCGGCCCTCTCTTGGTTAGCTGAGAGGTTTGTCTCTGTTACTTTGCCAATCTGAGAGATTATGTAAGTAGGGAAATTAGCTTCATCGAATTGGATACATGAGAGATTATTTTTTTCAGCTTTGATTTCCCTGTTCTTTTCTGCGGTTAACAAACTGCGGTAGGCAGCAATTTGCCACAACCCACCACAAAATACCATTCTACCACAATTCACCACAACCCACCACAAATTACTTTTTCACAGTTACCAATACAATATTTATATATATACAAAAAATCCACCACAATATACCAATAACCCGTCACAATTACACCACAACCCGCTACAATTTCACCACACCATACCGCAGAATACTGCATAAAGAACAGGGACTAAATTCCTTATTAAAATATCCTATGCTTCTTTTCCATGAACTAGTAGGTAGCTAATGATTTCTAAATCTTTAGGTCAATTGAAACCGGTCTCTTTAAATTATAAAATTTGGGGATTAGACTATTACATCCGACCCCTCCATACCTCGCTTAGGCAGATTTCGGAGTATTGACTTTGGTTTTGGTTTTGGGAATTGGATACATGAGAACGTAACAAGGTGCCAGATGATAGAGAAACAAAGCTAGTGGAATAGGGAGATTGGCTTCATGCCCAAGAGGGTGTAATTCTAGTGGCATGAGAGCATGACGTTTTACCCTCAGCAGGGTTTGAATCCTGACGCCTGACAGCAACAATTTCCATGGTGGGAATTATTGGTACTCTAGGAGGCTCCTCATGAGCCTGAGGCTACGCATTGGCCCTAGTATAGTGTTGTATTACCCCCTTCCCCTGCCAGTTAGTGCAGGGTTTGCACCTTTTTTTTTTTTTTTCTGGGGGGGGGGGGGGGGGGGGGACACCGTTTTTTAAAAGCAAGGGAGATTAGCTCCATGAAATTAGATCCATGAGAACATTACTAAGCGGCTAGATGGTAGAGAAATCAGGCTAGTGAAGTTGGTAAGATTATCAACATCCATCTCCAAGACTATGACAAGGTTGTGAGCCCTCAAAGTTGGGAGATTATGGGTACTTACCCCCCAAAACACACCAAAAAAGGAGGAAAGAAATCAGAAAAGGGGGATGGGGAACATCTGAACAATGCACACACAATTCAGGGAGGAAAATTGTCTTTACCTTCCTTGTTGGAAAGAGTCTTGTAAGCTCTACAGTTGCCGAGTTTGAAAGATCCTTGTCTTCTCCAACCTTCAGAAAATTTCAACCAGTGTAAGAAATAGTATTTTCAATTATTTACCGGCCTTGGCTGCATTAAACAGACTGAAGAGACATTGACAAGCTTAATCCTAAAGCGCTAATTGGTTTCCAGTTGAAGTTAAAAAGTTAAAAAGTTGCAAAACCACAAAGGCAATATATATCTGATATCATATCCTATCTTAAAATAACTATTTCTTGAAGTTCTCCACAGACAAAATACAATGACCAAGAGCACTAGTGTAACTAAGAAGCATACCTCATACAAGTGTGCCAACCGAAGGAGTATCTTTCCATCTTCAAGTTCCTGATTCGACAAACGGAAACGGACATGAAAAGCTAAACACAATAGAAAGCTGATTGTGCAACCAATATAAGATCTTTATAATGTAAATCAGTAAAGTTATTGGCTACTCCGTACATCACAACTACCAAAGGACATTAGGTGTGTCACCTGAAGGGTTAATATAGCAACATTTTCAGGTAAGCTATAAGAAGGATCAATTCCTGTAAAGGTGGGCACGTGAGAATTTATCCAATTATCTTCATCCTGCACAAGCGATTTGAATGTCAGAAATAGATACTGAAGATCCAACACTCGATGGGAAAGGACGCGAGTTCCCTACCTGCTCACTGAATGCCAATAAAAGTGGAGAGTATATCTGCTGACTGAATGAACGTCTCCATTTGGCCCCCTCTCCAAGGTCGTCAATCCTAAAGTAAAATTTCCCTTGACTCTGCAAAATGATAGCATAATTAGATCTATGTTGAAACTATTGCATTCATACCCCCCCCCCCCAAAAAAAAAAAATCCTTTTTCCTCCCTCGAATGGGAAAAAAAAATCCTTTTTCCTAAATACTGGAAATAATACTCCCTCCATCCCAAAATATAAGTCATTTTCCCAAAACGCTCAAAAACTGGTAAAACATAGTTGGGTAATTGAGATGTTTTTGGTAGCCATGATAGAGAGAAAATGGTGGTGTAATAATGAAAGAGAAAATATAAGGTTAGTTAAAAAATAAAATATATTGGAATATATCATTGTGATTCCAAAATGACAAATATTGTGGCAAAAGAAAATTTAGTTAAAATGATTTATATTTTGGGATGGAGGGAGTAGCTAAATAGTAATAATAATGGTAACGGTAAATAGTAATAATAGTACTATTTCATGAAAAAAAGAAGTAATAATAGTACTAGTATCTAGTTGTAGTTTACTGCCATTATTTATGAATTCTGTAGCTTCAAGGTTCCAGATTTACTCAGCAAGAGAAAAATTGCATACATTTGTATCTCTTCAGACTATTTTTTAACTCACGGCGAAGTAATCAATTTAATTGACCAAACTGAATAGTCTACTCACAATCAATCCCATGCATTTGCCAAGAGAACAAACTGTTTCATTTAGCGCCTCTGCAACACCTCGACCATCATCTTTAAGCAGCCGCCTACTCAAGGAAAAGCCAGTATGGCCATTTAGTAGGAAGGAATTACTTGATAGGCAAGAGAATGATACGACTTCCACTCATGGAAGTAAATAAAGCAAGTTCTTGTAAAAAATTCAGTACCGGTGGAGCATGAGCTCTATCTGACCATCCACTATGCTCGATCCTCCAACAGATCGATCAACCAAAACGGATAATTCGTTTGTATTGTCACGCAAGTATATTCCGAGATTAATCTGAGAACATCAGAGACAATTGAGTGAATGGGACACAAGTCCCTCGTATATCTACAATGACGATGCAAAAAATTGATTGCAAACAACTTAATGTCAAGTACTGCAAGGAAAGCGTACCGGATAATAATTCCCTGCCACAGGTTGGTTAACTTCTAGATCCCAGTCTGATCTATAATCACGAATCTGCAAACCAGAAGTCTCGAGTCAGGCATTTATGGGAGAAACCCTTCAAGCAAAATTGTTGTGATAAGTACAACCACAACAAACTCCGAAGGGAAACACGGTTGAGGTAATAATTAAATTATCACATATATATTTTGATAAAACTACTACTGTAGTTGTGATTCTTTATAAGTAAACAATCACAAATATATTAGTATTTTTCTCCACTACTATATGTATCATTATTACATGCCAATAATGTAAAGCATAAAGATATCATACTCTTTCAATGAAATCTCGACCATTTGAATCTGTGTAAAATTTCTTGTTTGACTGCAATTCTGTAGTAATTTTGGTCACAAGTTCTTTCCCAACCCCATCATCAACAGGTATAGGTCCAACCTGAAACCAAGGGTGTGCTTAATGAGAATATAAACAATTTAAATTGTGTGTGTGTGTATGTCTGTGTAGCCATGCTTTAACCTTACCGTATATTCAACTTCAACATGCTCCTTTTCTTTGTAGACCCTTGTAATCTAGATAAGTGGTTCACAAAACAGTCAGACAAATTGCAGACTTCAGTAAATATTCAGCACAAAAATATGCATTCAGAAAATATAATCAGCACAAAACAAACAGCACTGCAGTGAGATGTTGTAAAGCAGCAAATGGCAGAATAACACAAGACGAAACAACAGATTGAGCAAGTTAAATCCTTCGTATCTTCCAAAATTTTGTAACCAGAGCAAATCAGTTTACAGGGTTGAAAATAGATGTCATTACCAATCAGATCCAAACTCATCAACACGAATTTCAACCTTGCCACTTTTAGTTTTAACTGACAATGTTTCATCATCTTATCTATTTATTTCTTAGCATCTTGGATGTCAATTAGCAAAGCATAGCAAAGCATAGTTAAACAATCGCAAAATGAAAGACCTTCTATAGTAACATGTTAAAGTAGAGTGACAAAATATTTCTTTCTTCCTCAAGCAGATGAAGATGCAATTCCATTTCAGTTGTTAAGACATCTTACTGCCACTTCCCACATTTAAGCATAGAGAAGATATTCATAGATCTAAGTGAGGACAGCAGAAAGAAATCCAGAGCACCTGATATATCCACGAATTGATCTCTTGATGCACTTCATCAATCAAAGGACCACGCATAACAGTTGGTGCAGCCTAAAAGTTAACAAGATGAAATTTTCATTGCAGTCATAACACGTCTAAGTGGCAGAAATTGTTTCACAGGGAAAAAAAAGAAGATATTCAGAACCTTTGCAGCAGATTGTACAACATCTGTGCCATTTGGACGGAAGACATATGCCCCTGAAGCCTGAAACAGCAACAAAGGATATGATACTGCAATTCTAAAGGGGTTTCCAGAAGTTCTTCCAATTATGACTTGAAAGCACTACCTGAGTATCCTTCTCAGTTCCATTGAATCCTGGATAAAAGCTGTACGACATTTCTACAGGTTTCTTACCCTTCAGTCCAAAGTATAGAACACATTAGGAAATACCATTATACCACTGAAATATCAAGATAGAGAAAAGAAAACCAACAAGAGCATAAGGACAATAGCAAACTTCAATTATGAAGTGCAAATGTAAACCCACAAAACAGGATGTATAGAGCATACATAACTATAGCACTCAATCATGTAATAATGCTAGGATATTACGCATTTTCCATAAAGATTGCCACCAAAATTCCAAATCCAAATTCATTGACACGTGTATGGATGCAACTCATACTAGAGACACAAGTTCTACCAAAAAAATGAGTTGATTCAGGTAGCAAGGATTGCAAAGGTTGATGACACTCTACAAAGAGGTCGTCCTTAGACAAACGAGGGTAAACACAGAGATTTACCTCACTTGAAACCCACTGAGGACATCTCTATTGATAGATGTAGGATATGAGTGGCAAACCAGGACAAGAATTCTTTTTGCTCGATTTGCATCTATTTGCCTTTTGTCTACAAGACATAGAACAGATAAAAAGTGGAAGTGGGAGATTGAGCTAATGTCAGGCTACCGAAATGTCCCTAGTGCTATGAACTTTTTGCCCATTTACTGTCAATAATTTGTTCCACAGAAAACTAGCCAATGGTTGTGCAAAATGTGGGCCCCTGGGTACAGTTTTTCCTTAGTATGAATTCTTGATGGTGCCTACTTTTCAAGGTCGGATTATTGGCATCCAAACCCCTCAACATTTAAATTACTAGAATAAAAAAAATCCTTGATTTTTTTGTGTAATCAAAATTGCATTCATGCCAATACTCAAGAACTACTTACAAGGTCACAGGAGCAACAATGGTTCATTGTTAAGAAATATTTTAAAAAGAAAAAGATACCCCAGCATCATATGGGATAGTCACCCCAAGCAAAAAATTAACATACCATGCCTCTGCCGTTACTGTAGTAAGTTAGCTTCCCATTCTCGGAGAAACTAAGCTTCAACGCATCTGACCCAACATCAAATATAGACTTCTCATCCCCTTTGTATGTGTAAACAGCCGATCTGGTTAATTTAGCACCTGCATTGAAGTGTTGCAGCTCAGAAGAATACTCATTAAGCCAAATTTGCAAAGTGCAGTATAGAAGAAGAATTGGCAGATATGCTTGCTCAAAGAAAGCACAAGAAGTTTCTCTTGCCTTTAACGCCAGATATAGTGTATGTGCTGAAGCCAAGAGCTGGTACAGATGCTGTAAATGCGAGCCAATACTTTGGTGTATCTGTTACAGTTATTCCGAGGTATGATGCTACGTGGAAGTTTCTCATTCCCAATTGCACATTAGATATTGGTAGAACTTGAGACTCTATCTCCTTTCCCTCATGATCACGAACCATCACATCTTCACCAGCGACCTACAGTAGGTTTGATCTTGTCAGCTGCGCCAAGCTAAAACAGCTTTTGTACTTGCATAGTTGCATCAAGATAAACATCCATTGCATACCCATCTTATAATTACAAAAGTCTTGTGTAAATTACAGGTAAGTAGTAAAAACACATGCTTCCAGAAATGAGATATTAATTTGAACTTGAAAAGTAACTTGTCATTGGTTGAAGTATCACGTAAATGGTTTGTAAGTAGTAAAACACATGCTTCCAAATGAAGGTATTAATTTGAACTTGATTAATTTTAAAATTAGATTCCACAGCAAATTCTGATGTGAAATGGCTTAACAATACCACTTCGGCCTGGTATCCTTTCTATAAAGCATACCGTGACCCCAAATTAGTTCAATAAACTGAAAGATTCAACAGCGCAGGTAGTTCGTGCACAAGACCAGTTGTGGCAATTGTAGGAAAATGTAGAGAATTAAGGTATTTTGAACAGTCAAAAAATGAAAGCACTGTCCATGAAACTTAACCAAATGACTATAGCCTGAACACGATTCAAAATGCAAGGAAGCAGGCTATCAGGTAATATTTGCCAAATGTAGAATACATGTGTAGGAAATTGAGAATGAAACATGAGAAAAACATAACATAGAGTTGGCCACCTTTGCAGGCACTGCAGCAGAAAATGAATTGGATCTATCTCCTCCGCCTATCTAGAAATAGAACAATAGAATATATGATGACTACTAACAGACAAATCCATCAGCCTCTTTTTGACAAGTAATCAAAAGATTGTGTTAACGAGACACCAAGGGGGTGACACCCATGTAAAAAAGGGGCAAGAACAAAAATCATCATGACCTCAAGCTCTCATGCATGATCTAATCTAAAAAATCCATAAAACTCAAGTTACTTCCACCATGAAGCACCACAGTCCAACTATACAAAATTCTCAGAAAGTAATGCTTGAAACTTTGAAAGGACAAATCCATCAGCCTCTTTCAGGAACAGGTTACCAGAGAAGGTACTCACAGGAATTCTGATAACATCTTCCCTCTTCCATCCAAGAGGATTGTACACGACAACAATCTGCAAATGAGAAAATGCAAAGCAGAATTTGATCAAAAACAAAACCGCAGCCAACCATCATAAGACAAGAACCCAGGAAGGGATACCAAATGCATAGCATAATTAGATTAGGTTTTTTGGCATTGACAAGATCATAAATATGAACTTGAAAGTAAGTCTCAAAGATTACCAAGTTTTTCCCATGAGAGAGATCAGTTTCTGAGGGAGGACAGTAACTTATATTCAAAAGCGGACACTGCAAAGAAGGCGGAAAGAAGGTTAGCTCAAATGCATTCACGTTTTACATATTTAAGATTTGAAAAGGGAACGAAAAATCAACAAACCAATCTATTATTAGATATTCAAATTGACCATCCCCTTCCATTTAGACAGAAAAATAAAGGATACATACAATTTACACACAGTTTATTGTCAAAAGAATCACATTTAATTGAAAGATTGACAATATCACGGGTAACTAAGTATATGTAGTCTTAGCATTTTCAAAGAGCTTTATTACAGTGGCGTTCAATTCCTGACTGTACTTTAGAAGGCTAGTCATCCCCTTCCATTTGATAGACAGAATAATAAAGGATACATACTGTCTTACACAGTTTATCTGCAAAAGAATCACATCTTAACTGAACGATTGCCAATAATCAGAGGTAACTAAGAAGTATATCAGTCTTAGCATTATCAAACGCATTCTTGGAGTTTACTTCTCTAGCTCATTCACTTCTATCGACTTGATTGAAAGTTGAAGCTTTCTGAGTGTTCTGAGTTGATTTGTTTCACTAGCTGAGTTGATTTTTCTTTTTCACTGTTAATCAAACAACCCATTATGCCACTTCCAAACAGACCCTTCTAACCAAGAACAACCATGACAGAATTCATAAATTGGGAAACATGCGTTCTGCACAGACAAATGCTTTAATATAAGATGTAAAGTAAAACTAAATGATGATATCCTATTAAATAACAAACAGCCAATAAGTGAAATAATCCTACTAAATAACAAATGGCCAAAAAGTGAAATATGAAAAGGATGCAAGCTTTACTTGCCTGCTGAAACTTTGTATTTGGATTCTGACAACTAGCAGGCAGGGAAGATTTTGTGAGGCAAGCAAGTGATGATGAAACAAGGAACTCGGCCTGAAGAAAAACACAACACTTGATAAACTGTTTTGAAATTGAAAGGCTGAGAATAGAGGCAATGTAGCTGCAGAATGATATGCACCTGTCCATATCCAATTGAAAGCCTTTTCGCATAATCACTTGCCACATGCTGCTTTTCAGTACCTGTGACTGCATCATGATGTTGAGCTATAGCCAAAGCATCTGCGAGCGCATCCGTGTTGGACCCCAAATTTTTCCTCCCTATGAGATATTCCAGTTGTCTTGCTGCCTAAATTTACATGAAGTCAACATCCATAACAAATTGAAGAGTTGAAAACATATGATTCGAAATTTAGTGTAAAGATTATACCATATAATATCCACTCATCTCTCTGACATAGCGCTTCAAGGTTGGTCTACTAGTAAAGTATCCAGTCCAGTACGCATTAACTCTATCTGCGTATCTGTCCCATTACACAAGATATCCCCTCAATAGTTTACCTACTGGAAAAATTGAAAGGGACAAATTGAAGGCAAAGATAACTTGCTGTCACATTCAGAGATTGTACTTACGGGAAGAAGTCATCAGTTTTTGTAGGCCAGGATTCCTGAGTCGCATGTTTCGCATCTGTATATATGGATGGGGTCGAGTATAGTGCATTCACACGTCCATCCTTAAAGCAGTTTAAATAAATAAGATGCCAGCAGAAGATGTCAGAAATATGCTTTGTTAACCATGATCATGAATCACAGAAGCCTTTAAGTAAACCAAGCTACAGAACGGTATAAAAAGTATATAAACAAAACATAATCTTATGACTAGTGTAAGTAAGTAGCATGAAGCACCTTGACAAGGGTCTATAGTTAGCAGTAATATGTCAGCCACACTAACATATTAATTTGAGGAATGTGCAAAATATCACGAGCTGAATCAAATATCAATAGAGACTAGATTACCAAGTTGACATAATGAATCAGCTTGTCCATCTGCCTAAACCACGTGTAAGCATACTGATACTTGAAATCTGTTCCCATTGTCCACATTACATGATCTGTTCGCGTTACATTTGCCTGAGAATGGAGAAACCTCGATATCACCAACACAAAAACAAAGAAGCAAACTAGTAATCATAGAACACATATCTCTGTTGTTGATCACAGAATTTTCAGAAAGCAGCGACAAGTGTGCAGAATCCAGAAAGAATTAGCCCAACTAGGCGTCTATATTGACATCTACAAAGACAAAACTTCCGGGGAAGTGGCAGCAGGATAAAGGAAGCTTGAGTAAATTCCATAGCACAGTCCACATTGATCAGTGATTCAGTGCAGTCATAAAATGCCTCTAATCCTATATAAGCCTCCAAAAATTGGAACACAAAGCTGTCTCATCTAACCAGACATTTGTTACTTTGACTCTTCATTCTTTTCTCATGTACCTGTGTCTAACACTTGACACCCAAACATGGCCATATTATCTCGAGGACTCATGACATCTACCAGCATGTTGAATTTTATAAGAAACCGCTCACATTGTGCTACAACTTACAAATAGGCCTTTTCCAAGACAAGCTCATTTTTTTTTTATGGGTAATCATTAATCAAAATAAGTATTAAAGGACGCCAAGGGATGTCACCCATTTACAAAAAGAGGCTTAAACAAAAAGCAAAAGCCTCAATCCCTTGAGCTCTCCACAATAATCTTATCCACACAAAGAAAGCCTACTAATTTGATTGGTTGGTTTTAAGCGTCACCTTTTAAGTGGGCTCCATGAGTTTGGTCCCTCCAACATAGAACAGAACATAATTTACCACACATAAATAGGGGATGGGTAAATGGTCAGTCATGATTAATGATATGATAGCTTCATGAGGCTAGTCAAATTATATACTAGTCAACCATTGGGAGCTACCTGTGCTAGTGCAGCAGCAACAAAAGCATTAACTCTTTCTTGAACGTTGTAGTCAAACAAGTCAGGATCATCCTTCACAAGAAAACAAAATCACATCAGAATTCTATCCAATGCATATCCAGACGGAACTTACGTGAAATTTGTAGGTAGAGGAGTACCTGAACAACAGGGGAGTCATCATTAACTTCAAAATGAAAACCATCAGGGGGTTCATAGTTGCCTTGCCAAAATGCACCAGTAAAGATCTGCAAGACAAGTAATAAAATGAGCTTTCAAACTCTCAAAGCCAACACCTAATAAGCTCACGGAAAACAAAGACACAGGTATAATATAACGTTGCCTCAGCAGTCGCGCCAAGACTCTTAGAACCCTGCCAGACAACTTCAAGACTCTTCTCAGCCATACGTTTCTCCCTGTCTTGGTAATCTATTCTTGCAAAGAACAGAGAATCAAATCCAACCTACAACACAGAAATATATAAACTCGTAATGCATCTAACAATTTTGTAATCCAAGCATTACAATCAGCACCAGAAAACATGAAACATATAATGATATCAGAATCTCCTGAAGGAAAAAATGTCGTACAGGCAAGTAAGCGATCATAGGTGCTGCAGCCACAGCAGAGTGGCCAGACATACCTCTGCCCCCAACAAGTAGGCTTGAACAGCAGAATGGCCAAATGGATCGATTTGCCAGCCAATCCTCGGTGTCACTCCAAACTGTTCCTTAATAAATCGGTGTCCAAGTGTTGTTTGATCAATCATGTCAATATAGTGGGTTGCTGCTTCATCATGCATGACCATACCTCCATTTCTGAAGAAAAGAGAGAAAAATTAAACATCCTAACCGGCATGCCAGAATGCCCCATAAGGATTCATATATTCCACTTTATCAGGAAATCTCACATCTCAATTCTCATTTAACTCATTCCATACCTATATTTACCCCTTTCTTGTCAACAACATTTCTACACAATTGATCTTTTTCTAGATTCATTGTCAATTAATCATGATTGCAGCCTAATTCCTAAATTCTTAATCCATTGAAGATTAATTATAATTAAGGTGTTTCCATATAGGTTGAATACTTGGATCTCAAAAACTGATAAATATCACACAGAAATAATGGAACACAATGAATCTCAAGAGGGTACTAGTGTCCTCTCTCAGATAACACACAAGAACTGATATCTGTATAAGGTTAATATAACAGCAACTTGAAAAACTTAATCCTCCTTCCCTAAAAAGAATTCTATATTTTCATCTTGCACATAGCTCATAAGTTATGAGATGTTGAGAATCTTGAGATCGACCCTTTGTCAAAGATTCTATTACATCACCCTACCACCACAAACATATAGTACTTGTATAAGGCTCATGGTTCAGCAATATCCTTGACTTGACATTTAATACATCACGCGAAGTTCACTCATAATATCACTTAAGAACGAAGATGGTCACTTGCAATCGAGTGCATCACAACTGTAAGACTGTAACACACTACTTGGCTTTCCATACGACCAATCCAACATTATCATGGCCAGAAGACTTCTGAATTCACCCAATAAATTTACATACACCATCTCTTCCATGACTAGCCAATACTAGCAACCATAGTATACAAGTGAGGGACATTTTATCTATACCCGTCCATTTTTTTCCCCAGCCTCATCCCAAAATCAACAGTGACCAATTCCCCTCCCTTTTCTCTATTTCCGAGCTTTTCTTCATAAGTACTCCATCCATTCCATATTAATTGTCCAAGTGTCCTTTTTTGACTAATAATTTCTCATAGCATATTTTATCAAAAAATTACAATATTATATTTTTACGATAATGGTTTTAATTATGAATCTAATGATAGTACTTTCGTACACTAGATTATATATTGTGAGAAATTAATGATGTCAATGGACAATTAACATGGAACGGAGGGAGTAATTTGTACATAAGTGTATATGCAGCAGAAATTATCAGTATAATTACATTAGTTCAAGTTGACCAGAATTGACTAGGGCTTTGACTATGTCCTGCATAGCTTCATTCTGCTGTCTCCACCAACGCTGGAAAAAAGCCTGCAATCACTCAAGTACCATCAACACTTGCACAAATCATCCAAGAAACCACAACACACCTAGACTGTTCAACATACTACTCAATCAATCCAAAAGTCAAGCCGCCCAGAAACAAGTTTCCTACTCATAACACAGACCAGCATCAATCAGTCAATCACTGAACAATGAACCTTCTTCAGAAAATACTACCTCCATCCCAAAATATTTGTCCATTTGACTAAATTTTTAGTAAGATATCCTTCGATTGACGGTAAATTCATAAGGTAACTCGTTAGAATATATGAGTAATCAACGAAAAGTTTAGTAAAATGGACAAATATTTTGGGACGGAGATAGTAACAAACAAGATAACAAAACGCACCTGCTCAACATACACAAATTTCCTATTCTTATCCGCCAGCAGCGCCGGGATCAACGAGTCCAGAATGTTCTGCACGCATGCCCCCTGCACAATCATCATCATCATCATCATCATCATCATCATCATCATAATCGTCAAAATCATCATCAAAATCAATCACCTCCAATGCATCAGGAATAAAAAAAAATCCTGAAAATCATCAAATCACCACCATCACATCATCGTCAAAATCAATCACCTCTAATGCGTCAGGAATCAAAAAAATCACGAAAATCATCAAATCACCACCACCATTATCATCATCATCGTCAAATTCAATCACCTCCAATACATCAGGAATCAAAAAAACACGAAAAATCATGAAATCAATTCCAGAATGAGAGAGAGAGAGACCTGGATGGAGTTGTTGGAGCCGACGTAGTACTGGTCAACAGTCTTCAACCAACCTGCATCGTCGTGAGTGTGAGGAACTAAATGAACGTTGAGTTTTCCAGGCACTATCTTGGCCGATGTATTGTACACCATAAACTTCGACTCCACTGTCACTATCATCACCAAACTCAACAACACCGCCATGGCCGCCATTGACGACGAGCTCGAGAGCTTCGCCACCATCGCCGATGTCTGAGGCTCAAACAATAATCAATCAATCAATCAATCAATAATCAATCAACAACGACGACATCGAAGTTTGAACGAATTTGTAGAGAGAGAAAGAGAGTGGGGAAGAGGGAGTGTTGAATTTGGTGGAATTGGAAAGCAGTTAGAGAGAGAGAGAGAGAGTGAGAGTGAGAGGGAAGACTTTATGGAGGGGCCACGTCACTGGGCGCAGACATCTTTATCAGAAGAATAGGATAGGACGTAAATACGTAAAGCAAGTGAAACGCTGTCGTATGCGTGCTGTGTCGTTTTTTGGTGTGGGTGTGTATATTGAGGATAACGTAGAACGTACCATGATTGGGAGTGGCCCACTGTGTAAAGTAGATCAGTCTTAGTTAAGAGTGTCCAAAATCGGTTAACCATAATTTTGATTAATTGCAACCGCATTTGCGATTTTCGGATCTTATAAACCTAAGTCTAAATCGCTTTATGCGGTTAACTGGTTAGCAGTTAACTGTTTTTGGAAATTAGAAACCGAAATCAAATCGAAACCACTGGTTAACCGCATTGATAACATGGTTATACCGCTTTTTGGGTACAGTTAATGGTTAACTGCGGTTAACCGCCGGTTCATAGATGTTTAAAGTAACAAGTAAGGAAGAAAAACCAACATTTTTCTTTAAAATTTCAAATTTTGCAACTAAATTAATCAAGACTGTTAATAGTAGTTAATCGTTTCACAAAAAAGTAAAACCGAAACATAAACCGGTTTGGTTAACCGAATCCGCGAATTTCAAAAAAACCAACCCGCTTTTACCGGTTTGGTTTATGCGGTTTTACGATTTGGATTTTGTTTTGATTTCGGTTTTTGTTGGACACCCCTAGTCATAGCGCTAGGGGTGGCATATGCAGTTAACCGCTTTTGAGGTTTTTGGATTTTGAAAACCTAAACCGAAACTGTAATATGCGGAAACCGCTTTACGGTTAACCACTTTTGAAATCTGGAAACCTAAACCAAACTGAAACCGCCACTTAGATGTGGTTAACGACCTTTAAAATTTGAAAACCTCCAAACCGAAACTTATACGGTTAACCTTATTCAATATACGGTTTACGTTTAACCGGTTTCCTGGAAATTTACAATAACATTTATGGAAGTAAATGCAACCATATTGCTAATAAATTCGCACTCCAATATGCATACGCGGTGCGACGCTACTTGTTTGTTGCCCGCCCTGCCCCTGCCTGGCTACCTTTGAAATTTAAAACAGTGAATGACCATCAAGTCATACACCAACATCAAGCTATGGATATCACTATCACATACTTGGGCCATAAATTCCAAGACCTAGATTTTTCACTTTTTCCAGCTTTAAAATTGAAATTACAATTACAAAATAAAAAAAATAAGTCTACCCATTTTTTTTTTTTCTAGTGGCGCACAACAGCAGCACAAGGTCATTCAGTGAGTAGGGTTTTTTTTTTAAAAAAAAATTAGTTGAAACCGGTTAACCGCGCTTAACCATTTAATGAAAATCCAAAACCTAAATCTAAACCGCTCATACCGATTTGGTTAACCTAAACCGCTCTTATGCAAAAATTAATTCGGTTAACCGCATTTACCGGTTTGATTTTACTGATTTTGCGGTTCGAATTGCGGTTTAGGTTTATTGTGCCCACCCCTATATAGCGCCATCATTTTTTATTTTTTTTTATGGAAGCGCCATCAAGAATTTGAATCCGAACTAAATTTAGATGTATTTATTTATATGTTATTCAGGAAATTGTGTTAAAATTTTTTATCGTTAATATTTAATTTATATGATGATTCATCATATAAAATTGATATTATTAGATTCGTTATAAAAATATTATTAAAAAAGTATAATATTATAGTTTTTATAAATTTTTATATTAAAAATTATTAATTAAAAATTGATATTGAAAACTGTAAATGAAAGATAAAAAAAACGGAGGGAGTATCAATGTTAAATTCTAGATGAAATTGATAACTTGATTCGATTTTATTTTTAACCAGATAATTTGGACAAAATTGAATTCATGTCAAAATTACGTTCGAACAATAAAAAAAAAAAGAGAAACATTATATCTAAATATTTGATCAATTTTATCAATATACTCCCTCTATTTCATATTAATTTCCAAAAAATTATCTTTAATTAAGAATTTCTTATAACATATTTTATCAAAAAATTACAACATTATATTTTTAAAATAGTGTTTTTCATTGTAAAACTAATAAATAATATTTTTATATATAAAAATATTTTATATATTAAAAAATTAATCACATCAAAGACAACTAATGTAAAATGAAAATAGTTTGTTTTATATGAATCGGACATCCCAATTGAGATAGGAAGATTCAAGAAGGAGAAGTGAAAGGTTAAGGACCTTAAGGCCATTATCAATGTGGGTGAAATTTCACCCACCCATCCTATAAAATATTATAGATATAAGTTATCACTCACTTGCAAGTAAGGTGTTTCTATAATGGTGGGTAAAATTTCACCCACCCATCCTATAAATTAATTATTAAATTCACTTTTTTTTATTTTGATTTTTATTTTTCAAGGTCATTTGAGAAGACATGAAATTCTCACCAAGTCACTTGGCTAGATGGGCTAGGAAAAACATTCTCACCTACCCTTTAAATTTTCTCACTGTTGTAATTTTTTTCTCACCCACATTTACCTTGTCTTTTGTGCCGGGTCACTTGCGACTCGCTATTGGTAGTGGCCTAAGGTGGGATAATGATGTATGTGCAGACCAAAGGAAATCAGAGTGCACTGGCCTGGACTACACCAAGGACCTTACTGTCCAGTTTCTGTTCAACTTAAGCTCTTCATAGGGATGAAATAGCATCAAGGAACGAAAAACAAATAAAAGAAGATAGATAATCTGTGTATCTTACTGATACAGACCACACCACAGCAAGAAGCACAAGGGCAAACTCAGCTCATACCACTGGATACAGACAACACCACCAATAGCATAAACCAAGCTCTACTTAACACTTTCTAAGCTTGCCAAAGCTTAGTTATAGACAAGTAGAAACAATGGAGAGTTTTAGAGGCACTCAAAAATCTACAGGAGCAAGCTCGACTGGTTTCTTCTTCATTCACTCAAAGATGATTTGCAAAATACAATCAGAGCTGCTTATATTGCTACTTTTAGCAAGTAGCTGGTTGTACCGACTGATTAAGGCTTTCCTAAGCATTAGGAAACCTCTAATCTACTGCTAAGCTAACTTAAGATACATAAGCAAGCTATCTAATACATAATTACATCAGATTAAGCAAAGGAAACAACAAAAGAAAATATAAATATGGCTGGTTGGAGCTGGAAATGCTAGCAGCTGCTTATCGAGCCTTAGTCATGCTTCCACTAGGCTTATTATATTCTTCATCATGGTCACGAGGTCTTTGGTAATATTAGCACCTAAAGGACATTCGATTACTGGAATGAAAATGAACCAAATGACCTTAATGCTGCTGAAAATGCTAACACTGCCTGGTGCCTGTATTCATGAACCAACATGCTGTAGAAAATGCCCAAGGACATTAGTCGCCTGCACTCCTCGACCAGTAGTAGTAAATGACCTTAGGAACACAGGGCAACCATCAAATGTCATTGCCTTTTGTTCTACAGCTTGTAATAGACCTTGAATGAGACATGAACCCTGATTTCACAGGTTGGGGTTCTGCCAAGGTCCAATTGCACCAACTGGACTTATGTTCTAAGGCCAAGGCTGCCTCCTTCACAAGATCTTGGGGTGATCACCTTACTGCCTTTGAATGCTTCAAAATTTACCCAATGACCTGTTGACCAAAATACTTCATGCTTGCTGCAGGAAGGACTTGATCCCTCCTGAATTCCCAGCTAAGTCCCATTGATTGAAGGACCTGCTAAGGACCTCATGATGGAAAGTCCTCTCTTCTGTCCTTGCTGGCTCGGCTAGCATTGCTGTTGTAGATGGACCTCCATCATCCTCCTCTGGTTCAGAAAAGTTTGACCTCAAACTTGGTAATCCCTCCTTTGCTGGATAATAAGGTCTAAGGTCACCAATGTTGAAAGTTGCACTTCCACCAAAGTCTTCAGATAAAGCCAACTTGTAAGCATTTTCATTGACTTGCTCAAGCACCTCGAAGGGACCATCAGCCCTAGAAACAAGCTTCCCTTTCCTCCTGCTAGGAAACCTGTCTTTCCTGAGGTGTACCCATACCAAGTCACCTGGAGTAAACACAACTCTTCTCCTCTTTTGATTTGCTGCTGCAGCTACCTTCTCATTGTGCTTCTTAATTTGCTGTTGTAGTTGTTGATGGAACTCTTTAATTTGCTTGACCCTTAAATCAGCTTCATAGCTAAACTTGATTGAAGTAGCTTGGGGTACCAAATCCAAAGGGGTGATTGGATTCAGACCATAAACCACTTGAAAAGGTGAGTAACCAGTAGCTTTGCTTGGGGCTCTATTGAAAGCAAACTCTGCCTGAGGTAGCATAGTATCCCAACTTCCTTTGTTTCTTGCTACAAGGCTTCTCAAGAGAGTACCTAAGGTTCTGTTAGTAACCTCAGTTTGACCATCTGTCTGGGGATGACAGGTAGTACTAAACTTGAGTTGAGTTCCCATCTTCTTCCATAATGTAGCCCAAAAATGACTAAGAAACTTAGTATCCCTGTCTGAAACCATAGACCTAGGAATACCATGTAACTTGACTACTTCTTGAAAATATAAATCAGCAACTTTAACAGCATCATAGGTAGTATTGCAAGCAACAAAATGATTTTTTTAGAATCTACAAACAACAACCATAATAGAGTCTTTACCTCTCTGAGTTCTTGGAAGTCCCACAATGAAATCAAGACTAACATCTTCCCAGGGACATTTAGGAACTGGCAAAGGGGTATAAAGTCCTTGAGGTAGACTTTGACTCTTGGATAATTGACATATGCTGCATCTCTTGACCAAATGCTCTACATCTCTTCCCATCTTTAGCCAGAAATAATGTTCTTTGAGCATAAGTAATGTCTTCTCTATGCCAAAGTGTCCTGCTAATCCTCCTCCATGCACTTCTGAGATTAATAATTCCCTTATACTGCTTCTAGGAATACATAATCTGCTGCATTTAAATAAGAATCCCTGATCTGTATGGTACAGACCCTGAGGATGCTGTTGACAAGCCTGAAACTTGTCCTTAAAATCATTATCTGTAGCATAAAGGACCTTCAGCTGCTCAAATCCTAGGATTCTGGAATCCAGGATGTGCAATAAGAAAAACCTTCTGGAAAGTGCATCAGCTCCCTTGTTCATATTGCCTGACTTATGGTGGATCATGAAATGAAAAGACTGCATAAACTCGACCCATTTTGCATGTCTGGGATTAAGCTTGTGCTGTCCTTGAATATATTTCAGAGCTTCATGATCACTATGCAGAATAAATTCTCCTCCAACCAAATAATGCCTCCAATGCTCAAGAGCTCGAATAATTGCATAAAATTCCTTATCATAAGTGTTGTATTTCTTCTTTGCTTCATTTAGCTTCTCACTGAAGTAAGCTATAGGCCTGCCTTCTTGAGATAAGACAGCTCCTATGCCAACTCCTGAGGCATCACACTCGACTTCAAAGATCTTAGAAAAGCTAGGCAAAGCAAGAACTGGTGCTGTTGTCAGCTTTTCTTTGATCTGTTCAAAGGACCTTTGTGCTGCTGGAGTCCAATGAAAAGACTTCCCTTTGATAACTTCAGTCATGAGTGCCATAATAGTACAGAAATTTCTCACAAATTTTCTGTAAAATGAAGCTAACCCATTTGGAAAGTAGTGTGATATAATGATATGAGAATTTGCACTAAACTCAAATTACACCCTGACAACCCAGTTTTTGAGTGTATATATATCTTCCACATTAACATCCTTAGTCATTCAATCTAAACTCTCAAACCTCGCATAAACCCTCACCAAAAAGTTATTTGCTACTTCTGTAAGTAGCTCCGCCATGGATCATCCCTCTGATCATCATTCCATCACTAATATTCATGATGAGGAGTATGTGAAGGAAGATACGAATAATTACAATGACTAGCATGTGGAAGAAGCCGCTAATCAAGATGATGAGCATACAGAAGAAGGTGATGATGATGATGATGATGATGATGGGTGGTGCGAAGATCAACTCATAAATAACAACTCAACCCCTACTGCAAATCACCATGACAATGGTGATGTTGAATGGCCGTCAGAGAGCTCACCAAGGGAGTTTAACGGGTAGTATAACCCATGTACTTTCACGACGGCAGGAAAAGCCCACTTGGAAGCGGGAAATAAGATAATCCTGCCAGTTTCTGCCCTGGACCAACTCCTGGACATCGGCGTCACCTTCCCCATGCTCTTCCGCATCTAGGGCTGTCAAAAAACTGTCCGACCCGAAAACTCGGTTTAGTTCGAGCCGGGAAAAACCGGGTCCGGACATCAAAATTACGTCCGAATTTTAAATCTGGACAAACGAGCATGTCGAACCGTGTCCGGGTTTTTCTGAACTTCAAAAGGAAATGAGTATGGAGTGTTTGCTGGGCATGGGCGAGAAGTGAAAATTTGGGTCCAACCCGGTCCTGGACCCGGATGTCCGATGTAATTATAAAGCACCGTCATATCAAGTGTCAACTATCAAGCATGGGTAAACTGGACATCGGACATCCGAGTCCGTGTCCGGGTTGGGAAAAAGTGTCCGAATGTTAATTCGAACAGGGTCAAGGTTTGAAGTTTTTTGTCCAATGTCCGATTGTCCGAACACGTATTCGACCCGAACCCGGATTTTTGACAACCCTATCCGCATCGAGAACTCCCATATCGGCGGCCGGAGTTCCCACTGCGGTGTCCTCGAGTTCAGTTCCGACGCCAGCATTGCCTGCATCCCTGATTGGATGTTCCACAACCTCTCCCTCAACCCAGGGGATTTGGTTAGGATCAAAACTGTTGCTCTTGAAAAAGCTACCTACATCAAACTGCAGCCCCACAGTGTAGCTTTTTTGGCAATTGAGAGCCCGAAGGATGTTCTCGAGGTGGCATTTGTTGAGTTGTCCCACTTCGGCCTTCGACACCTATATTGTGGTGTTTATAATGGCTTGGGTGCCTCAACCTCCTAAGCTAGCTTTTGGGGTTGAATTGGGCTCAAGTTTATTATTTCACATGGTTTCAGAGCCAGGGTCATTGATGTTGGGGCCGTGCCCGCAGTTGTCTGCGCCTCGTGGTGAGGGGGGCGTGTTGAGTTGTTCCACATCGGCCTTTGACACCCATATTGTGGTGTTTATAATGGCTTGGGTGCCTCAACCTCCTAAGCTAGCTTTTGGGGTTGAATTGGGCTCAAGTCCATTATTTCACATGGTATCAGAGCCAGGGTCATTGATGTTGGGGCCGCGCCCGCAGTTGTCTACGCCTCGTGGTGAGGGGGGCGTGTTGAGTTGTCCCACATCGGCCTTTGACACCCATATTGTGGTGTTTATAATGACTTGGGTGACTCAACCTCATTAATTGACACTTAAATTAACTTTTTTTGTTCTAAAATAATTGTCACTTTCCATTTTCCAATAACTAATTTAATTATTTTCACTTTAATAATTATGTTAACTTTTTACTTTTTCAATCAATAATAATTACTCATACTCACATTCTCTCACTCACTACACCTTGATATCCGAAAAAACACCTTAAAAAGTACTACCTCCGTCCCAAAATGTTTGTCTGTTGACTAAATTTTGACTGTTAATTACTTACAAATTAAAATGAATTAAAATATAAAATTACTACCATTAGAAAGATAATTTGCTAAAGATTACAATGGCGGCAATTTTACATTGTAACTCATTATAATTTGTGAGTAATCGACGGTCAAAATTTAGTCAACGGACAAACATTTTGGAACGGAGGTAGTAGTGTTGTTTAATTATGTGAGTAGTTTTTTTAGTTAAATATTGGTATGTGAAAATTTAAAAAGTATGTCAATTAATATGGAACGGAGGGAGTAAACCACTAACAGTGCCTAAACCTAAGAAGGTTAAGGAAGAGAGGGAGAAGTTACAACAGGAATTTGCAAAGTTGGTGCCTTTTTCTGGCACAGCGAGGAGGCTGGATGAGAATAATGAAGCAATTGCAAGGAACACGAAGGTTGTTTTTGATGGGGTTTCGAGTTCCGGTTCATCGTCGTCTTCAACCGTCGAAAAAAGGGTTCGAAAGAGTAGAGCTGGCAAAATTTTGTCCGACCTGGATTATCCGAATTGTCCGACCCGAAAAAAACCGGGGCTGGATATAGATTTTTCATCCGAATTTTTATATTGACCGAATATTCGAACACAAAATTTCTCTTTTTTCTACTGTCCGAACCCGATTTTAGCTCCGTCCGAAGTTTCCGACCCGGTTTGATCCGAAATAAAACCGGGTCCGGACATAAATTTCTCGTCCGAATTTTGACATTGTCTGAATTTGTCCGACCCGAATTTACCTGGACCCGGATTTTTGCCAGCACTTCGAAAGAGTGTGTTTGTGACGATGGACACAAGAATAAGGAGGCACAAAGCTTTGTTCCCTTCTCTGGCAAAAAGTATTCACTCTTAGATTAATTAGTTACTAGTTTTTTTCTTCTTTTTTATTTTGTTTAGTTGTTTCACTATCTGAATATTGATACCATAACAAGTCTTAGATGTTGCTTTTGATGATTACAGAGTCTAATTCATAGCTATAATAAGTTCAATTATAGTATGATGATATGGTAGCGATAAACTGTATTTTTTAGAATTTGTGGTAACATTTTGATCTCTAAATAAAAATAATACTCTATAATCATATATGGACCATGGGGAACTACTTTGAGGGAGCATTTCCTTGACAATTTTTTTCTCAAATATTAGTCAACTTGAAACCAAATTTCCTGATAAATTAATAAATTAATAAATTGAACAGTAAACCAAATTTTTTTATATGTTAGGTTAAGTTTAATGGATAGTAAGATATTATTTGGATTTCATTATTTCACTACTAAACTCAATAAAAAAAAAATTCATAACAATAGTTTCCCAAATGTGGGTACCTCCCATTGATACTAGAAACCACATCATATGATTCATATTTCATATCATATCATTCATCATACAACCTAATTATTGTTAATTTGACATGGAGAATGGATATAACCCCCTCCATGTTGCAACTGCTTGTTCAATTTCTTTTGATTGTTCAAAGCTTAAAAAAGGATAGAGATCGCAACAAAGTTGCCAGAGACAACAAAATCAACATTTTTTTTAGATATTGGTAAATTGGGTCACCCATTGGGTCCCTTATCTCAAAGAGAGTCCAATAGATCCTAACTCCTAACACTAACATTAACAGAGTTGTCAAAGACGACAAAAGCAACATTAACATAAAAGCAAAGCATGAAATTGAGTCATTTCTTTATTTTCGCCAAAGTAATGATCACAACACTAATATTCTTTTTATATATAAAAAAAGGGAATCGGGTTTAATTCCTTATTTTTCCCTTCCTTACTTCCGGCCATTATTATCCCACACCCGCTTGTTCAGTTAAAGGGTGTCATATGGAATTGTTCTTTTCTGGGATGGTAAGTTGCAGATACGGACAAATTGGTACAGTGAGGTAGGAAAGTGACGTGAATAACTGTGAATAGTACGGATATTACCGATACAAATCACATAAACATCGAAAGCAAAGCTTGCATTTGAGTGTATAGTTTATAGATCAAGCAAGAAGGTACGAATTTCCATGGGAGCAAGTTCCACCACCAACTGCACTGGATCAACAGGGCCACCCCTGCTGACCTTTGTGTCTTCATTGTTGGGGCCTTCTACTTTCCAAACTAGCCTCTTCTTCTCCATTGCCGCTCTTTCTTGATTCGCGGATAGACTCATCTCTGTCACTTTGATGATCTGCAGCAGAACACACACGACAGATGGTTTGTTAGAGTATAGAACCGTTACATGTAGAGTTTGTCAAAAATTCATGTTCGGGTCATTCAGGTCTGAACCGAACAAATCGAACATCCGATGAAAGCTTGATGTCCGATGCACAATTTTTTCGGGTGTTTTTGGGATGGACAAGCGTACATTCAGGTCTAAATTGGGTTTGGACTATCAAAATTCGGACAAAAAGCCTGTGATTGTACCCGGGTTTTTTTTTTTTTTTTTGATTCACTGGGTTGAGTTGAACCAGGTATTCAAAGTTAGGCAATTTTTTGATAGCCCCAATTCCTAGTCCTCAACTATCAGCTTAAGCATTTGGTTGAGATGGTTCTTGCACATGATATGAAAGCTTTTTTGAGCGAGAGATCTCAGGTTTTAATCTCACCAAACCCATGCTCATATAGGATGGGTAGGGTTAAGGGGGCCATTTGTGTGATTGGCTGAGATGGTGTTCTTGCACATGATACACAGTTTTTTCGGGTATTTTTTGGGTCGGACAATTTGGACAAGCGTACATTTAGGTCTAAATTGGGTTCAGACTATCAAAATTCAGATAAAAGGTACATGATCGTACCCGTGGTTTTTTTTTTTTTTTGGTTCAGTGGGTCGAGCTGAACCAGTTATTCAGGTTAGACGATCTTTTGATAGTCCTAATTCCTTGTCTTCAACTATCAACTTAAGCATTTGGTTGAGATGGTTCTGGCACATGATATCAAAGCTTTTCTGGGCGAGAGAGATCTCAGGTTTGAATCTACCAAACCCATGTTCATATGGCTAGGGTTAAGGGGGTCATTTGTGTGATTGGCACTGACGGTGTTCTTGCACATAATTTACACCCTAAGGAGCTCAAATACTGCACACTCCGTTCCTTAGTACTAGCCTCATGTTCACAAACCATTTGCAGGCCCTCTAATTTGTTTTCTCCCCCTCTTGCAAAATTTCATATACGTATAGAACTAAAAGGATTTTTGGATCATAATATACCTACCTTTTGGGGTATTGAAATCGTAATATACTCACCTTTGCTATTGGATACTAATATACCGACCTTTATACCTAGGTGATTTTAATATACTAACCATGACTTAAGTGGTGATGAACCAATCTCTAATACAAGCTCATTTAAGTTATCATTGAGACCGGTTCATCATCATTAAAGTCATGATAAGTATATTAAAATCACCTAGGCATGAAGGTCGGTATATTAGCATACAATAATAAAGGTGGGTATATTACGATCCAATACCCCAAAAGGCAGGTTTATTCAATCCAAAATCCAAACTAAAATTCATAAAAGAATTGTCAGTTCACAAAAATAAACACAAATGTTCATTCAAAAAGGAGGGCGTATAGATGAAATATTATGCATGAGGCTGTAAAGTATAATTGTCTTTTTACCTTCTTGTTTAGGATGAGCTTCTTGAGTTCTACGTGAGCCATGACTGACAAGTCCTTATCTTCTCCAATCTGTACAGACAATGGTTACCCATATCAGTACAAAAAATTACTCGGAGGTACCCCAATATTTGGGGAAACTATTTTTTAGTACCCAAACTTTTCAAAACTCATTTTGAGGTACCCTTACTTTTCGGATTAGTAATTATTTGGTGCTTTATCGGCCATAAATTTTATTAAGTGACCGAAATACCCTTATTCTTTTTCTTTAAGGGTATTTCTTAAAAAATGGAAGAACAAGGGTATTTCGGTCACTTAACCAAATTAATGACCAAAAAATCACCTAATAATTTCTAACCCAAAAAGTAAGGGTACCCCAAAATGAGTTTTGAAAAGTTGGGGTACCTGAAAAACATTTCACCAAAAGTTAGGGTACCTCCAAGTAACTTTTTGATATCAGTATATGTAGCGAAAATTGTGCACCCTTATAGATGGGAAAGTTTGGTCGGGAAACTTTCCCGAGAAAGTTAGTCAACTTTTTCAAGTAGACAAACTTTCCTCTGTTTGGTTCTTCCTAATAGATTGGAAAGTTTTGATGTACGACCCACTATTTCCCCCACAAGCTCCGTAAATTGTTTCGCTCGCGGTGGGGGGGGGGTGTAGGGAAAGTTTTTCCCTCTTTCCGGGGAAACTACCAAATACACCATAAGACAGGTTCAAATTTATGAGCAGAAGATGCAGCCATGGTTATGTGGGTCAGTTGAACGTATATATGACTATCAAGATCTGAAACTGTTAAATATTCGAACTCAGATATCACGGAAAACTAGTTGCTATTTGTTTCCTGAAATGATGGTAAGACGGTAAGAGTCTTTCTGAGTATAGGGTTTGTGCTCGAATCAGAGGAATTCTGCAACTTAGTTCGTAGGCACGGTATGAGGTACTCGAGTAACATCCATGGAAGTCAAGATGGAATTTAAATAGAAGGCATCTAAGATATTGTTTTCACTCAAGGGTCTGGATCAGCAGTTTTTGAACTACAAAAGAGGACCCAGATTTGTTTTTTGGCTTGTTAGATCTGTTCTTTGACTTATATCATATGAGATTTTTGGACGCTAATCTACTGAATTTTTGGGGTATAGACTGTATTTTAGGGGGTATTGGACAATGATACGCCCGGAAGATTCCAGCAGTGGCCGATTCGGTGGTGATCCTACGTGGCAGGCGCAATTATTATTGTCCGACCCAAATTACGTAGGATTACCACCAAGTCAACCACCTCTGGATGCATAATTGTCCAACCCCCCCCCCCCTCCAATCCTCCATAGTACAATGTATTATTGTCCAAGGCCAAAGTTCAGTGTATTATTGTCAATATCCCAAAAGTTCAGTATATTAGCGCCCAAGAATCATATCGTATAGTAAACGACCATGCGAGTCAAATTTAGGACAGTGAAAAGGTTTGAAACCTCATATAAATGAGCCAACCGAAGCAGTAATTTTCCATTGTCAAGCTCCTGCATGGGAAGGAAAAGAGAAAATGTAAGAGCCAAATGAAAACATTTATGATAATTTCTCATGGCTTATGAGTGATAAAATCAGTAAAGTTCACAAACAATTCCCACTTGCCTGAAGGGTAATTAGGGCAACATTATCTGGGAGGCTGTAAGCAGAATCAATTCCAGAGAAAACTGGTACATGGGCACCCATCCAATCATCAGTATCCTGTAAAATGGAGGAAAAAGAACAGTTTATATCTAACAAGGCCTAATTGAGAGAGCTTTGGTACAACTTTTATCTACGGGAGCGTTTGGTAGGAACCCCTGAGAAATTTTTCCATTGGAAAGATTTCCCGGGAAAAATTTCCTTTAGGGCCTCCATGGAAATTTCCCCTAGGAAAATGTAGAAAACGGTAAGACCCACGTAAAATTTCACCCAAGGTCAACATACATTCAAACAAGGGAAAAACAAGTCAACCTGGAAAAATTGACCATTTCCTAGGATTTTTGACTAACCAAACACACCCTAAAAATATTGTGCTTTTTTGCACCCATATGGTAAGGGAAAATGGAGTTGGATTGGGAGTTTATTCAGTTAACCAGCCCACATTCTCTTACTGCTTCCTCCGTTCCATATTCATTGTCATCTTGATTTACACGGAAGCTAAACTTTAAAAACTTTGATAGTTAATTTCTCAACATATCAATGTTCTATTAAACGAAAGTACCATCATTACATTCATAACAAAAAGTATTATCATAAGAGTACAACTTTTACTTTTTTTTTATAATAAAATATGCTATGAGAAAATCTCGGTCAAAGAATGACTTAAGACTTGAACTAGGAAGGAAATGTGTTCCAAGACTTGAACTAAAGACAATCGATACAGCCTGCAACTGGGAACCTTTATAGTATCTATGATTCGAGCCCCAAGGGCATTCCTATAGGGGGTATGTTAGAGTATAAAACCTTTGTTGAACTTTCAATTATTAAGTATAAACTTTTGGTTGAGATGGTTCCACAGTTAGACATAGAAAGGTCTTCATTTCTTGGACCTAGAGAGGGCAAATTTTTTGTCCGACCCGAAAAACCCAAATTGTCCAACCCGGAAAAACCGGGTCCGAACATATAATTTTCGTCAGAATTTTTATATTGACCGAATATTCGGACACAATATTTCTCTTTTTTCTATCGTCCCAACCCGAATTTACCTCCGTCCAAATTGTTCGATCCGGTCTAACCCAAATAAAAATCGGGTCAGGACATGAATTTCTTGTCTGAATTTTGACATTAACCGACCCAAATTTTCTCGGGCTTGAATTTTTGCCAACGCTACTCGGACCCAATCTGGTGTGTGTGTGTGTGTGTTGGGGGGGGGGGGGCGGTAAAAGTTTTAAAAAATAGTTTTTTCACCTCAATAATACTTTGACCCTATGTTACTCCGACTCTTCATATTCCATGTCGTACCCGTGTCTGACCCTCGATATCCGGACAGGATACGGCACTTGGCACTTCAAATTACAATAAAAATATGCAAATTTTCTTAAGAATAGCCGAGTCCGACACCCATATCCGTGTCCAATATGGACACGTCTACCCGAGTCCGAGTAACATAGCTTTGACCCTGCTGTCATTAGGTTGTTTAGGCTAATCTAAGAATAGTCATTTCTCCAACAAGGGGGAGGAGGATAAAAGTCAGAGCAATTTCTTTACCTGTTCAGCAAAGGCTAAGATAAGAGGAGAGTAGATCTCTTGGCCAAGAGTGCGGCGCCATTTAGCCCCCTCCCCTATCGGATCGATTTTGAAGAAATATTTTCCTTTGATCTGCAAAAATACAACAACTGAGAATTCTGCTGTTCAAGATTCAGGACTGACAAAGATCAAGTTTGAGGGGGCACAATTGGAGATTGCTAAAGGTGACAAACTGACAATAGCAGTCCTTGCCATAAAGCAATTATTCTAGAATGCATTTGACAATTACATACATAATTTTTTTAGAGATATTGGATCGTAATATACCGATTTTTGGGGTACTGGACTATAATATACCAATCTTTACTATTGGACAACAGTATCCCTGACCTTTATACCTAGGTAAGATTACTATACCAACAGTAACTAAGGGGTGGTGAACCAATCTCCGTGCTAACGTGGCAGGCGGAGGGAAAAAAATTGGCCCCAATCCAATAACTACAGGGGTGGGGAACCGGTTTACGTGCTGACGTGGTACACAACTAACCATTGTCTTGTACTTTGGGTTTGTGAGAAAAACGGAGGGATTAACAGGGTTACTGGGTTGGGACCGGTTTTTTTCCCTCTGCTTGTCACGTCAGCACATAGAACGGTTCACCACCTCCTTAGTCACTGTTGGTATAATAATCTCACTTAGATATAAAGGTTAAGGATATTATTGTCTAATAATAAAGTCGGTATATTACAATCCAATACCCCTAAAGATTGGTATATTATCATCCAAAAATCCTTTTTTTTTTATTTAGGTAAATAGTCCACCCCATCGGCCTTTATTTCAGGGGAATACTAACCCAACAGGCCTTACAATAGACGGAGACGGGGAATGCCAATGCCCAAAAAAGGCCCACACCCACAACATTCCTCAACCGGTAAGAAGGAACGCTCCCCCTAGGATTCAAACCGGCAACAAGGCAAGGGCTGATTGGCATTAGACAATCACTTATAAGCTTATCTTAGGTTATCATAAATAGTTCTATTAGATTCCCTATAGGCTCAACTCCAACAGTAGGAATACAAATATTTTTGATAGGAAATATTAGGACTAGAAATATACATTGCCAGAACATTAGAGCTTTTGATTTAGGAGATGGAGACCAACACCAATATCACGTACTCATAGTTACCAGGAACGCTACATATCCCTGGGACCCACGTTCCGAGAACTAGCGTTCCGAAGTCAAATCTAGACTAAATTTGTGTATAAATTAGTGACCCACGTTTCGGGACTAACGACCAGAGAAGCATTCCTAGTAACTATGCACGTACTTCATTCAAATGGTTGGACATCAGTTTACAACTGAGTGCTCAATTCACACCTGTCTTAACTGTAAAATACTCAAATCAATTGATGCATACTAAAATCTTAAGCAGCTTACCATCAAGCCCTCGCAGTCATCAAGGATACAGACAGTCTCATTAAGTGCCTCACCAACACCTCTAGCATCATCATGAAGTAGCCTCCTGTGAAGCAAGAGTTTGCATCAAAGACATTTGATATCAAGTTAATACAATTATACAACTTCGAACACAAATAAGATTCAAGAAATGTAGAAAATACCTATGAAGCATAAGCTCTATCTGACCATCTGTTATGCTGGACCCTCCGACTGCACGGTCCACCAGCACTGAGAGTTCCGTATTGTCATCTTGTACATATATTCCCAAGTTTATCTGCAGAAGACAAACAACCAAATTGCATGAGGAAAAATACAACCCTGCAGAAGAAAAAAAATGCAACCAAAATTAGGCAATCGTCTTATCAAGAAGGGGTAATTTATTTCTTCTTCTTCTTCTTCCTTTTTTTTTATTTCTGGGGGCCGGGTTGAAAAAAGATCAAATGCTTGACATGACGAATTCTTGACAGAAATATTCAATTTGATGTCTAGCATGATTCTTAGCAACAAACAACAACAACAACCTCTAGGGGAAACACGTTTAAGCGAAGATGACACAAATATCATTTAGCTGGTTAATAGGTACACCGCAACTTGATTTTCAACTCTCGAAACAGGGGGGAACCAACATTTCAGGGAGCACAGATCCTTCAGAAAAATCACATTGTTCTCGTGCAAAGAGAAAATTGCCATATTAGCAAGGCTAACAGTACGAAACAACACTTCTATAAAGCAAACAATTCAGCAGAGAAGAAGATTGAGAATTCAACAGACATCTCAAAGAATACATAATGCACTTGAAACATTTTAACATAAAACCAACCGGGTAATAGTTTCCTGCAATAGGCTGGTTGATTTCTAGGTCCCAGTCTTTTCTGTAGTCGCGTATCTGCAAAGATCATCATACATAGCTCTTCAATTTAACAGGCGAATTTCGCACTTTACAAACATCATAATCATGCAATATCCCACATATTCTGAGCTGCCAAGAGTTTGACGAAACATGAACAGAAATCCTGTTCAGCTTTTTTCTTGATTGGATCAACTGCGCCAATTTGATAAATAGTATGGAAAAGCTGGCATCCTCTTCAAAATTTATAAAATCTGGATGTATACATTTCTAATTTAATGAAGACCATGTCACACTTAAAATCTCATATATCTGACACAAATTCTGGAACCTCTTGAATTGTAGCCAAAGTAAAGCTTGAAAGGAACAATGGATACAATAAGTACATATTCGAAGAAACAGATTGTGCTCTTTAACCAACAAATGAGAAAATAAAGATGGGATCTGTCGGTTGAAGCGATCAGACACAGAAGAATTATGTCCACTTGGGTAGTCATGTTCGGGGCGATTTTGATTTGATCATTAAGGACTTTTCTCTCAGTAGTTTTCTGTAAGCTTGTAGTTGGTCGCGTATGTTAAAAAGGGACGTTAATGCAGTAGCCCATTTCATAGTAAATGTAGTATTGGGTCCGAACAGATCTGGGTTTCTGCCCAGAATAGGCAGCACCTCATGTATTCACTGACAAGTTGTCAATGAATTAAATTTAATATTGGAGCATCAATAAAAAGAGGGGGGGGGGGATGCTTACCCTTCTTATAAAATCACGTCCATTGGAATCTGTATAGAAAGTTCTATTTGTCTTCATAGTTGTCGTAATCTGAGTAACAATTTCTTTCCCGATTCCATCATCAATAGGTATAGGCCCAACCTAAGAAAAAGATTTTTACAAATCAACATCTTAAGTAGAATTCACAAATTTTACAAATTTTCCGAAAATGGATAAAAAATACAGTCAACTAACCGTAAACTCCACTTCAGCATGTTCCTTACCCTTGTATATCCTTGTAATCTGTATAGATGCAACAGTCTATCAGAGTCATACAATATTCAACTGAAAAAACAAAGAATCAGTTCATTCTTGAAATGGACATAAGGATGGTATACGCTTGCACTTTCTTCCTTGTGGTTTAGGAGGGCTATGTACTCTGAAGGTTGCAAGTCAGTATTTAAACTGAATACTTCATTATTTGAAAGAAACAGAGGCATACATAAACAGACCAAGCATGAAGATAAAATTGCTAAAAATAAAAATAAAAATAAAGTCAGAGAAAGTTCAGAAGTTTTATTATAAAGTGCTGCATGAAACTTGCCCCATGAAGAGCCAAATTTTGCTAACGAGTACCACTAGAAGCTCAGGGAGAAACAGTACATGACTTGAAACATAACAGAAGGAACACTGCCAGAAAATTGTGCAAGCAAAGAATGGATTCACCACTTTTTTATACAAATAAAAAATATGGCATAAAAAATATAGTCCATTTGCAACTTTCTATTATAAATAAATAAAATAATTTAATTTCCTTGTACATCTCAGCAGTCATGAAGTAGCTGTTAGATAAAATATTCAAATCCATGATCTACAGGACGCAGTTTCTTTACAATCTCAAGAGTAATGCAAATGGTAAGTACTTTGTCCAAAATAGGCTAAAAATAATCCAATACATGATCTACTGGAGCTAGCCTCTTTAACAATCACAAAAGCACAGAAATGTATGACAAAGTATATTATCCCAGGAAAAGACTCAACCCACTGCAATAGAAGCAGCATAGTTACCGGGAATGCTGCATACGCTTGCGAACCATGTTCCGGAAACAAGCATTCTGAAGTCAATACTAGACTAAATTTGTGTAAAAATTAGCAACCCGCATTCTGAGACTAATGACTCCAGAAGCGTTCTTAGTAACCACGAGAGGCAGTGGCAGATCTAGACCTTCAGATTAGGGGTGTCCATTACATTATCACATTCATTTGGTAAACATACAACCCATAATTTTTATCCTAAATTAGAGTTCTTGGATAAAAATCCACTAAACTACGTAAAAATGGCAAATTTGCCCCCCGAAAAAAACATGTTATGAAACTGCCATTAAAAGTAAAGAGCACTTTGAAATTTAAGAGAACTTTGAAACACTGATGTTCAATACAGAAGTAAAGAGCACCTGATGTATCCATGAAGTAATCTGTTGATGGAACTCATCCAATAGTGGGCCCCTCATCACAGTCAAAGAAGCCTAATGCAAGATAATAGTTCTTGTGAGCAGTTGGTACATATTTACAAATGATGCACTTGAAACAACAGCACGGTGTAGCTCAATAGAGAATTCCTAAGTCCAACACTAACTCACTAAAGAATTGGTCAAGGCGGTAAAAAATAATAGCATAAATACCTCTTCTTCAGCTTGAATCGGGAATGTTCCATTAGGACGGAAAATATATGCACCAGAGGCCTTAAAAATTAATCAGAAACAAAGTAAGCGGCGACAACATAGAAACCTACCACACACTAGTGCTTCAATTAAAACTGCAAAGGGAAAAGTATTATGAACGCAAAAGCGGAAAACCTTCAGCCAAGTGTGAAATGTTACCTGGGAATCTTCCTTTGTTCCACTGAATCCATTGTAATAAATATAGGATTGCTCAGCAGCTGTATTAATCTTGAAGAATGTGGAACAGAGCAAATAGCTATTAGCATATATATGCCATATAGACACCCTTCTGTTTTCACAGTCAACTTGCTCAGACACAACTTCTACAGCGATACGATATTGCAACAGAACATCACATGCAATTTCTCAAACTATGGTATACCAACTGATGACTCATAAATGCTATAATCAAAATCAAAAGGATCACAAATGACCAGATAAAGTTTCAAAAATGACAAAAATAAAAATTGTGATGATGCTATAACGTTGAATTGCCAACTTCATCCTATTTTAATTTGTATGTCCCCCCCCCCCCCCCCTTTTCCCCCATAAACACCCCCAAAACAAAGAAACTCGGTTTCATTGGATGACAACCACACTTTTAAGGCCTGAAAATTTCCACCAAGACTAATTCCTGGGTTTGAGGATGACCCTGAAGCACCAAAGCATGACACACTAAATTGCTCTTGCAAATATTTCTCCCTCTTGACTCCTTTGAAACTCAGCTAAGCTAAACAAAACTTTTGATTATGGGGTGGTGAAAAATTATGTAGCCCTCTGCCCTCCATGAACAAGAACAGACAACGGCAATTTAGTCATGCAGTAGCAAGTTTTGATGACTATATCTCTGTACATCAAGTTAAGATCTTTAGCAACCAAAGAGAAAAGGTTATAGAAACTATATTATATTTCATAGCTTCTCTACAATCTTTTATGATGCAGTGTGACAGTAAGCAAAATGTCTGTGTGTCACTGGAGCCACCTCTGTAAATACGTGGTGCTGACAAATGCAACCCCCCCCCCCCCCCCCAATTGCAGAACACAGTGTAAGTACATCAAGATGCCCAAGGTCCAATAGCTAGAATCATAGTTCAAATTGTCCAACTTAACTTCATCGCATCAATTTTTTGCCTTTAACAACGAGTACTCCAAAGGTGAAAAGAAGACCGGCTATGCAGCAGCAAAGTGCTCCAACAGGCCATACAGTCATGTGTCAGTGCAATACATCACTAATTCACTGTTCAATTAATGGGACCAATCGCTTAAAGGAAGCAATTTCAAGTCTCCTTGACCAGGGCACTAAATAAAAACTTCGCTGGAAATTAGATTTCCAAATTGCAACTTACCGAGTTTCTGTTATTAGTATACTGGGTAAGTTTCCCTCCATTTCCAGAAAAAAGCAACTTCAAGTCTCCTTGACCAATTTCAAAACTTTGGTTTGTGTTTCCTTGTACAGTGGATGTTGACGAGATAGTTGAACTTCCTCCTGCATACGCAGTTTCATAGTGCCAAATAGATTCAACATCAGGCACAAATTGAACAATACTGGAGCATAAGCTTCAATATCATAAGAAAACGGCTAACCTGATTGTACACTTGACACAACATAGGTGCTGAAACCAAGGGGAGGAACAGATACAGAAAATGCAAGCCGATAATTGATCACATCATCTGTATTTTTACCAAGATAAGCCTTCACGTGGTAATTTCTGACAGTCAATGAGGCGTTAGTTACTGGGAGTAACTGAGATTCAACTTCATTTCCATTGAGATCCCGAACTATTAAGTTGTCAGCAACTACCTACAAGTAAAACATAACCTTTTTGATTTAAGCTCAATCAATACTCTATGTTATCAGAGAGGGATCCAGGACAAAATCAATCTTTATTGTGGAAGCACAACTAGATCCCACCGATCAATCAAAAGGAATTTTAGCTGATACATGACAGAACAGGAATTTGCTATCACCAGAATAACACAAGTGACCAAAAGCCAAAACAATAGGTAGGCGATTCCTATAATACTAACAAGTATCCAATTAAGATACAAAGTACTTACAGGAATTTGTATAACTTCCTCTCTCTTCCATCCGAGAGGGTTGTAGACAACAACTACCTAGATATAGAAGAAAACGTGTCATAGTCAAGGCAGATGTAATGATGAAGTTACTTATATTTATTCAACAGCAAGACTTCATTCTTACCAGGCTTTTTCCATTTGACAAGATAGTTTCCGATGCAGGGCAATAGCTTATATTAAGAAGAGGACACTGCAGCATTCCCACAAAACAAGATGTGAACAATTTTTACTACACAGGTAAAATGCAGGCAAAGGCATAAAAAGTGGTGTACAGCAAGAAACTGTGATAGCTATAAACTTATTTTCATAGAAATTATCTTATGCCAACAATCATCACATGTTAGGACATTAATAAAAGAGCCATGTTTCTAGTAAGTTGAATTAAGGAAAGGGGGGGGGGCGTCAGTGGCTTCAATAGTTAACTAAGTGACGGCTTAGGCCAATCACTATGCAACATTCTCGCCTTTGCTTCTTGTATTGAATCCCTAATCCCATCATGACAAATGCTTAGGTTGCACAAGAAACCTTAACCCTTTAAGCAGAGTGGTTGATTACGTGAGATTAAAACAAACACAAATACTCCCTCCATTTCGTATTAATTGTCGTCTTTGGAAATCGTGCAGTCAAATTTCAAAAATTTTGACCATAAGTTTCTCAATATATACAATTAGTTGCTATATAAAATTACCACCATTGGATTCGTAACGAAAAATTCTATCATAAAAGTATAACATTGCAATCGTTAATAATATATTATGCAAGAAATTATCAATGAAAGAGTGACACTGAAGACCGCGCAAGTAAAAAATATGACAATTAATATGGAATAGAGGGAGTATCAGTGATATGCTTAAGACTTGGCAGATCAATAGGAAATATCGAATAAAAAATAGTTCCCTACAAGCCAACAGAATGTGCTCTCCATCATAATGAGGTTTTAACTTGCTGCAGAGACCTTAGAGAAAGTATTACCTGCTGAAAGCTAGTTTGTGATTTTCCATCCTTACTGCTCAACGAAGCAACCGAATTTAAAACCGCCTTCTCAGCCTTCAATGAAAGAGCATTGAAAATTATTTAGCTATTCAAGTTACAAATTATGACCGATCAAAAAAGAAAGCAAGAAAAAACACTACCTCAACATAGCCCATGTGCAGCCGCTTAGTGTAATCAGCCGCAACGTGCTGTTTTTCTGTCCCGCTAACTCCATCATGATGTTGAGCAATTGCCAAGGCATCGGCTAATCTTTCTGTTCCAGATACAGAGCCATTCTTTCCTGTAAGAAATTCTAATTGCCTTGCTGCCTAGAGTAAACAAAACACCACGGGATAAAATTCAAACACAACGTAAAGGTTTCAAAGCTACCAGTAACACATTTAGCTCAAGAACATTACACAAGGTACAGTATGTCTTACCAAATAATAACCGCTCAACATTCTAACATAACCCTTAACAGCAGGCCTGCTTGTGAAGTAACCAGTCCAGTATGCGTTTGCTGCATCTGCATAGCTGAGCCATTGCATTATGATGCTTTAGTAAATTATATAGAGGAAACACAAATTCATCCAACTTTCAGCCAGAAACTAAAAGCCTCACGGAAAGTAGTCATCAGTTTTCACAGGCCATGCTTCCATTGTTGCGTGTTTTGCATCAGTATAAATCGATGGTGTCGAGTACAAAGCATTAACACGGCCATCCTATATCGTATCGCAAAATTAACAAATTTTAACACACATATCACAGCCAAGATGAGTTGAGAATGTATATGATTGTCAGTGTAAGCATACCAAGTTAACATAGTGAATCAGCTTGTCCATATTTTTGTACCAAGAGTCTGCATACTGATACTTGAAGTCATCACCCATGGTCCACATGACATGATTTGTCCTGGTTACATTGGCCTGTTGGACAAAAAAAGAATAAAAGTTATTTGGAAGAACTGCATATTCAGCTGAAGAGACGAAACCTCTTTGAAGTAACAAAGAGCAAAACACCATGCAAACCTTGCCTGTCATAAACTACTAACAATCTAACCATGACAGAATATGTAAGTCGGCAGCATTAATTGGACCATTTGAAGTAAAAAAGCCAAGCTTTGTCTTTCTTATTTGTGCTTCCCTTCATATTAACTAGAAGAGGATAATAGTAGTCCAGTGTCCACATAATCTGCCGCTTCTAACCTATCAAAACAGATTTGCTACCTCTTTCTCCATTTCTCTCTAGCTCTTAGTTATTTGAATGTTTCGTTCATTGTATCTAGCCCTATTTATTCCCTTGGTAAGGATAATAAAATCAAACTCATTTGCAATGTTTTACATTAGACTTTTTTTGTTGCAATACAATAGCTATTTGTTTCTGAATGAGATGATAGAAGAAAAAACAAAAGAATAAAAAAAATTAAATTGAGACATCAAAAGATGAGGGGTCTAAATCACCAAACTTCCTCATCGAAGACAACTATAAGATAAGAGAGGAGGATAGTAAGATATATGTGAGCAATTGCTATTAATATTATAAGATAAGCGACTTCAGCTTACGGACACCTTCAATCTCAGTTTCAAGCCTCATTTTTAAGTGCCTCTATCAAGACAAAGTGTTAAAGGCTTATAGCCCGATGACTTGTAGAATGGTGCAAAGTAAGTCCATTTCTCCAATGCTATTCAAAGTCTGAAGCATGGATTTGAAATATGTTGTACTGCAATGAGAGTGGCTGCATTGAAGAATTTTTCAAGTTGGATGAACCATATTTCACCCTGTGGTGACTGCAATATGGAGTGCAATTACTGCCCTAGAGTGACTTTTCTGTACTACAAAGCTGTATTTTGGATCTTTGGTGTGAATTATATGTTGGGTTCAGGAAGGAAAACCAGGTAGATTTGTATATAGCTTAATTTGAATGTAGTAGTAACCTTCATTAGTCAATTTAGTTAATTACGAAACATATAACTTCAAATTTGTCCAAGAGAACCATCACTCAAAACCTAGAAACCCGCGACAAACACTCAATTAACACCATTCAATGGACTCACCTGTGCTATGGCAGCAGCAACAAAATCATTGACCCGCCTTTGAACATTATTGTCGAATAGACGTGGATCATCCTTCAGTCAAAAAAAAAAAAAAAAAAAAACTTGCATAAAGAGGCATTCAGCAGAACTAAAAATGACCGAAAATGACAAACTTTTGATAAGTGTGTGTGTGTGTGTGTAAGGAAAACATGCCTCAAAATTACCTGAACAGGAATGGAATCGTCGTTGACTTCAAATTGAAATCCATCAGGGGGGCCATAGTGCTCAGGAAATGCGCTAGTGAAAACCTGAAGATGAGTTTGAGGACAGCATAGCAGATTCAGATAACATCTTCAAGAAAGTACACCCCCAAAAAATAAATAAATAAATAAAAGGCTCGTTCTGACGTTAAAACAAAAGCCACACAAACATAGCTTTTGTAGCTATCTACCTGTGATGTTGAACCGAGAGACCTCGAGCCACGCCATACCACTTCAAGAGTCTTTTCGCTTTTTCGTTTTGCTCTATCTTGGTAATCAATGCGAGCAAAGTATAATGAATCAAAGCCTAACTGCAGAAACCAGCAAACATGGTTCAAAACAACATAAGCAGTTAGCTTACCAGTGAGTGCATGAACATAGTGGGTAATTTTTATTTTTTTTATTATTTTCTTTTTGGTGATAGGTAGAAATTCTCAGTGACATGGATCATCCAACCAATTAAACTGATAGAGAAGACACATAGTCTCCCCTCAAATGCACTTTTCTGTGTGCTTAGTTAAAGTAATTATTTTGGTACTCAACAGTCAACACTCCGAACACTTTGGTATTGTTATGAAATTCATACTCTTTGATGGTTCTATTAATTTCATCTTACAATTACAAAGACTTCAATGGAAACTTTCAGATCAACATTTAGAGTTCAGCTAAAATTTCACGGCTCCCCAGATTTCAGAGTTGCTTGTAAAAGTTAGCCTGTCATCTACAAATTCCAGCGCTCACTCTGAAAGATTTAGAGCTCTACTAAATTTTCATTGATATAAAAGTTTCAGGGCTCATTTACAGAATTTGAACATATTAATGACAAAATCTCGGAAAGTAGCACAAGTCTAACATTTGAACGTGCACCCATATACAATTGTTGTAGCCAATTTCCTGATAGACCAAAAGCAAATTTCATATCCATCATTTTGGTAAATCCTCACGAAACAATTCAAATATTTCCAACATATTAATGGAAGCAGGAACAAGACACTCTAACTATAACAAAGAAAGCCGAAGAAGCCAATTCACAAAATCAGTTAAAAACAAGCAACAAATCAAATCCAATGCACATAAGCTAGCATTGAAAAAGCTTCACTGCGATCTGAAACAGTTGATAGTAGATGACAATGGATGCAGAAAGTGCTATAAACTGAATATAGTTTTCATTCTTGTGGTGCAGTCCAGTCATAGACCTTCTCTAAAAGCAATCAGCCTTAGATTTCCTCCAACTTTCCCCCTCTTTTTTAAGATCCTAACAAATTCAGAGGACGAATGACCCAGTTCCTCATACTGGCTAGCGCTGGCAAAAATTCGGGTCCAGGTAAATTCGGGTTCGGTCAGCATCAAAATTTGGACGAGAAATTGATGTCTGAACCAGGTTTCTTTTCAAGTAAAACCGGGTCGGACAATTCGGACGGACCTAGGGTCAAAATCAGGTTCGGAGAATAGAAAAAGAGAAATATTTTGTCAGAATATACGGTCAATTCAGTCAATGTCAAAATCGGATTTGGACAAAATCGGGTTTTTCCCGGGTCAGACAAATTCAGACATTCGAGTCGGACAAAAGGTTGCCTACACTAATACTGCCATAGGTTATCATTATCCTTTGATGAATAGGGAACTATACCCCTCTTTTCCCCCTCCAAATTTCCCTTTTCCTTCCCTGACCTTCTCTTAAATTCCCTCTTCTTTCTTGTCCATTCTCCATCAGATTTCTCTGTGCATTGTCGGTCTCTTTGTGTAAGTCTGTTTGAGTGCCATGACTCATGAGGGCATATTTTAGACACTAAAAAACATGTTATAACATGATATCCCTATATCATGAAAATATGATGACAAAGAGTCCTAGGCAGGCAGAATGCTAAACAATCTAAAGTGCAAAACTATCAAGAACCTTCCATGGGTATGTGAGGCACATCATCTGTAGTACCTGATGGATAAATTTGACCGAAGGAAAAGAAGATCGTCACTACTAATTAGGGTACATCTGTAGTATTCAAAGGATGAATTCAAGATGAAAAAATGTTAATGGTCTTTTGACTCTTTCACCTTATAAGCATAGTACTTCATGGTGGAAATAACATGGGTTTTACCCATTTTGTTGAGAATGTCATGCATGAATTGAGACCTTGGAGGCATGATGAGTTTTGTCCTTGCCCCTTTTGTACATGGAAGGCAGTCCCTTGGTGACTCTCTAATGCACTCTTTCAATTTTATATACATATATGCTTATATTTTACACCAGACCTCATTTTGCTACAACTCGTTTGATAAAGAATTCTTTTGAATAAGATGAAGTATAAGACAAAAGCTCAAAAGAAATTGTTAGGACTTCGGAGTGAGTATACACAAGTATTAGAGTACATGAGGTCTATGAAACAACCAGGTGTACCTCTGCTCCCAACAGGTAAGCTTGTACCGCGGAATGGCCAAATGGGTCAATTTGCCAACCAATTCTTGGTGTCACGCCAAATTCCTCCTTAATAAATCGGTGTCCAAGTGTGGTCTGGTCAATCATGTCAATGTAATGCGGACTTGCCTCATCATGCATAACCATACCCCCATTTCTGCAAAAGTCATATACTCAAAACTCCAACTTGCACAACACAAGATTATACGCAGCATTTGGTTCATATACAGTGCCTATTCAAACCCTTCTGCTCCCCTTTTATTGGCAAGGTGTCCTCCATAATTGATTGTTAAATTGCTACCTAACCCCAGTAACGACAAACGTCCTAACATCTATGTTGGGGCCTTAGAAACTGATAAATAGCATAAAACGCAAACCAATATAAAATAGCAACTTGGAAATTTTCCGTCATGTCATGGAAGAATACGTTTTCATCTAGCCCCGAAAGGAGTATGAACACGGTTTAAATACATCGTTCAAATTAAGTTGTATGCTCAGAAATAACATGGATTTTAAATATTATCCCATATTCCCCAGCATATGTAAGCATAGTATGGTGGATTATAGATCATTACAGCACCTATGCTGATGAGACAAACTGAAAATACCCATCATATAATCAATATTCTTGATCATACAGACTGCTACCCCCACTCCTATTGACATCAGGAAAACTTATCCAATAAATAAGAAATATTTGACGGCCAACCAGAGATCAATATCTCTATCATTTAGTGTAGATACAGTATAACTTCATTCCTAGACAATGATTATCCTATGCTATGTTACTCTGACTCTTCATTTTCCCTGGGTACCCGCGTCAGCCCTTGACTCCCAGAAATGGGTACAACACACCATGGTGTCGTTCAAATTAAAATGAAAATCTGCAAACTTTCTTTAAATAGCCTAATCCAACACCAGTATGTCAGTATGTGTCCATATCGAGCGGGCACTTCTACCCATACCCCTACTCATGTCAAGTTACATAGATCCTACGAATATCTCACACTATCATTGACTTAGGATTTCGCAACCATTTTCATCAAATAAAAATAAATAATTTAATGTAGATAAAACAAGTAAAAAAATACCAAGGGTCGATATGCTTGCACATCCTTAACCAAAGCCAACGATATCGTCTAAAATTTCATTTTCTTTAGACACCTACTCCTTTGCTTTGACTTTTCCAAAAATTTGGACAAAAACAAAGCCAAAAAAAAATCTAGAAAAAACAAAGCCTAAAAGTCAAAAACAATGAAAACCATAATCATAAGAATAAAATTGCTCATGATACATAAAACTGTAACTAACAATGACAACAATTATAGTAATAGTATTAGTAAGTTTTAAGTGAGATTTTCTTAAATAATACTTCTCATTAAACATGAAAGAGAAGTATTGGACAAGCCAAGGAGGCCGATGTAATCATATAATAGTACTCCTTCCCTCACAAAGTATTTGTTGTTTTATTATTTATGATCTTCAAAACACCACTTCCACCATAATATATCCTTTCAAAAACTATATATCTAATGACGCTAGTTTATATAATAAATCAATGTATGTTTAGACAACTTACTGGTCAAAATTGGTGAACTTAAATCTAAAACAAGTAAGAAAAAGACAGTATTTTTATAATAGGAATTACTATAAGATACTCTTTTGCTATCCCAGGACACTATTTTAATTCAAAATGTATCAAAATTTATGAAATTTGTTAATTTTCTAAAGTAGACACCCCATAAATTACTAAAGTCTAAAAGTGGGATAAGGTTGGTCCAAAATCTCTAAATTTAAGGCCCACCCAATCAAGTCTTTTAAATAAATAAAATAAAAACAATCTTAGCACATATACTGGTTTAGAATGTAAGAAAATGATTGGTGTACTAACATGAGTTCCAAGCGGCCAGATAAGACAAGGCTCTTGACAATGTCTTGCATAGCTTGGCTTTGTTCCCACCACCACCGCTGGAAAAACGCCTACAGATCACATTATCAACCACCAGACTCCATCAGCTCACTCAGCTACCACCACTTATAAGTCAATCGAAATACAGTTTCATTATATGCAGAAAATAACAAATCCACGAACTAAGGTAAAAATGAGATGGAAAGAAACATAAATTTGAAGGATTATTTAAATAATCTGATTTGGGACCGTGAAAGTCTCAATAATCTAAATGTTAAAAATACCGTAGAATAATGTAGACTTCAAGTGTCTTGGATTTACAACAAAACTCGGCAAAGTTCAGATTATTTAAATCCAAAAACCATCCATATATATGACGGTAATCCAAGAGTGTTGAAGTGCATATTATTCCACCGTATTTTTAAAGTGCATATTATTGAGACTTTTACGGTCCAAAAGTTCGATTATTTAAATCCAAAAACCCAAATTTGAAAATATATACATTTTTCTATTTGGTTTAAAAAATAGAAGAATGAAAATTAGACGAAAAATACATGAAAACTTTTATTGTTTTCGTCAAAGAACATTCTCCTTTCACATTTGGGAGAAAAGTAAGAGGAAAACAATAATAGTGAGAAGATCCAAAAGTTTTGTTTACATCTCATGTTTTTGTTTTCAAGAGAAAGCTTGCCTGCTCAACATAGCTGAATTTCCGGTTCTTATCAGCCAGCAACGCCGGGACTAACGAGTCTAGAACGTTCCGAACACACGCTCCCTGCAGTATTAGTCAATCAATCAAACAATCACCTCCAAAATTCATACAATTTGGACCGTTTTCATAATCGAAGTCACTTCAATTCCTATTGCATTACTCCCTCCCTTCCATATTTATTGTCTTAATTTGGATTTTTATGGTCTCTACTGTTATTCTTTGATTGATAATTTCTTACATAATATGTTAATGGTGATAATTTTATATAGCAATTCATTATATATATTGAAAAATTTATGGTCAAAATTTTTGAATTTTGACTGCACAATTTCTAAAGACGACAATTAATATGGAACGGAAGAAGTAACTAATTGTAGAGATTTTGACTGACAATTCGGACCGATTCCATGATTGAAACCACTTCGAAATTCCCTACTGCATTAACTAATTGAGATATTGACATTGACAACTAGGACCGTATTCATGATAGAAATCGAAATCACTTCAATTCCTACTGCATTAACTAATAGCAGAGATTTTGATCAACAGTTCGGAGCGTTTTCATGATCGAAATTGAAATCACTTCAATTCCTACTGCATTAACTAATTGCAGATATTTTGACTGACACTTCGGACCATTTTCATGATCAAAATCACTTCAATTTCAATTTCCTACTGCATTAACCAATTGCAGAGAGATTTTGATAAACAATTCAGACCGATTTCATGATCAAAATCACTTCAGCTTCAATTCCTACTGCATTAACCAATTGCAGAGAGATTTTGATCAACAATTCCGACCATTTTCACGATCAAAATCACTTCAGTTTCAATTCCTACTTCATTAACTAATCTCAGAGAGATTTCAATCAACAATTCAGACCGTTTTCACGATCGAAATCACTTCAATCCCCACCGCATTACCAAACTGTGCTGATTGAGATTGAGATTGAGAGTGAGAGAAACAGACCTGAATGGAGTTATTAGAACCGACGTAGTACTGGTCGACAGTCTTGAGCCATCCAACATCGTCATGAGTGTGCGCCACAAGATGAACATTCAGCTTCCCCTCCACTATCTTCGCCGACGTGTCGTACTTCATGTACTTCGACTCAACCACCACCGCCATTAAAACACTCGCTACAACCACCATCACTGCCGCCATAGCCACAGCCATTGAAGCTTGAAGAGCTCAGCAAGTTCGCCAACCACATGCAATTATCCAATCAGTGACTTCAATGGCGAGAGGCAAAAGAAGAAGCTAAATTATCTGTACGAAAATGGCGGAAGGAGGAGTTATGTAGGCTTCGTACGGTGTCTGACAAAGTGGGACTGCAAACGGCGTCGTATTTGGAATGCCCAAATCCTTTGAAAATGGGGACAAGCGCGCTATAATTGAGATGAATGGGACCTCACTCACTTCACTCTCACTCCTCATGCTGCGCATAGTGCCGTTAAATAAAGGGCGCTGCTACATTCCAATATATATATATATATATATATATGGGACGTTTGACTACCCAACTTTTTGGATAGCTTTTAATTTTTTAGATAGTTTTTAATTTTTGACCAAAGATTAAAAAGCTACTTAAAGTGTTTGGTAAGTAACTTTTTATTTTAGCTCTTTGGACCCAATAAATTAGTTTTTAAAAAGCTACTTGATGAAGCTTTTTGAGTTAGTTTTTCACAAAAAACTACTTTACCAAACATTTTTCCTACAATCAGGTAAGTCAAACAGCTAAAGTCCAACAGTTAATCCAAATAATATCACCGACAACTACATGTTTATCACCAAGAAATACTAACAAATTGCTTGTCAAACAGTACATAATTATGATATATGACTGTATGTCATGTATTCAGAGCATGTGTTATATATATGGGAAATTTCATTTGGTAGGCTTCAACTTTTATCTATTTCAAGTTATCAACCACATTTTAAACTATTCCAAGTGGTATGCTTATTTTTAAAATTATTCCAAATGGTAAGTTTTTTCTTATACCGTTGTTAAAATATTGTTTGCAAAACTTTCATCTTCTCTCAATTTTACTTAGCTCTTTCTATCAATCTCACAATCAACTCATTTGGAATAATATCTAAAATGTTTGACAACTATAAATAGTTTTTACAATGTTTGAAAACTTGGAATAATTTTTAAAGTTTTCAAAATAAGCTTACCATTTGGAATAATTTTCAAATAAGCCTACCACTTTGAATAATTTCAAAAATGGTTGACAATTTGGAATAAGCAAAAGTTGAAGTCTACCAAATGAAATTTTCCTATATATATATTTATAAGTGAATAATTATTAATTATAATAATAAAAGTAAATAATTTAATATATATATATATAGGATAATTGGATTCTAATAATCCCTACTTTCACCAATTGGACAATGGTGGACCGTACTTTCACTTTGTATTTTGGTGGTCCAAAAAAAAATAAAATTGGATTGTAAATTTAAAAAAATTACGTATAAAAAAAATATTTCATATAATTTATATGTGATATTATACCTATAAAAGTCACTCATAAAATCTTTTTCAATTTGATGAACAAATATATGGTGTTATACTAAGACAAAATACTTCATAGATATTTTTATCCAAGACTCATATCAGGAAAATGTAAAGGCAGTTTGGTGCACAAAACATCTCCGTACATGAGGATCCGGGGAAAGGTCCTACCATAAAAGTGTAATGTAGGCAATCTTCCCTGAACCCTCGTTTTTGGGGATGCATTGTACACCGGGTTGTCCTTTATATTTGCTTGATATGTGTCTTGGATAAAAACACATTGACTAATTAGGAATATTTGGACGAATTTTAATATTGACGGACTTTGTTGGATATACAATATTTTTCATACTTTTGTTATCTAAATTTGAATTTAGACTCCTCTAAATTGTCTCATTTTAAAAAATCTAGATATTAAGATCATATTCTTTAGTTGGGTTAGACCTAACCAACCTAATCTAACTTAACTTATATTTATTTAACCTAACTTAACCCCACTCTCTAAAAAACTCAAACCAAAAACAACTTCTTAAATCAAAAAGAAATTCAAATAATGTTATTTTAACCTCAAATCAATCCACTTGTTCTAATACCTGTAATTTTTTCATTTGTTTTCTCTAAAATATTCAAATTTTATTAATAAAATATTTCCACCCAACAATTAACCTAATTCAAACACATCATATCCTTTCTTAACATTTCCTATCCTATCATATCCTATCATTTCTTCTTATAATTTAACCAACCTAACCTGATCTAACCTGATCAAATAACAGTCCCCAAATTTTTCATCCAGTATTAGATTTATTCATCAGATTTAATTATTTGACGGCCTTAACAGCGCCCAACTCTCTTGAAGCATCCACTAGTAACGGATTTGGGGCTGCTTCTAGCAAGACTATTATGGATCCTATTAATGTGGTTATGGACAACAACAAATATGCAAGTAGGATGACTTACAAGGATGCTCTTTTGAGTGAATCCAAAATAAATGGAGTGGACGTTAGGGTTCAGGAAGCCGACTCCAACAGTGACCACACTTTTGGTAACCTGGTTGGATCCTTTGATGGTGTGGCTGAGTGTGGCGTTCTTGATGATCTTAAGGACTCTATCATTGAGGCTTCAAAAGGTAGGGTGAGGAGTAAGAGAAAATAGAGCATGGCGATAAAAATTTAAGTGCTAGCATGTCAGAGATGCATCTTGTAGAGTTGTTTTTGGCCGAAAGGATGGTCAGAAAGTTAGAAAGATTAGGCGCACAAATATCTTGAAGAATGACAGTCTTGATGATATTGATGTTGAGATTGACCGCAGGGCAGTGATTATTGGCAATGATATTGATGTGTGAATCATCGATAACCCGTTCAATTGAAGTTTAACATCGTTATTGAGATGTGAATGTTATTTTGGTTGTCGTGGGCAAGCAAGTCCTTGCTGGTTTGCTTTTGTTTAGCTGTTTTTAATTGGATGCTGTTTTATATGGTTATTTTGCTGCTTTTGTAAATTTTAAACCTTTTGGCATTCAATAAACAAAAAAAACAGCCTTAACAGTACATGAGGGAGGTTTTGTTTTTGTTTGCTCGTGGTAGTGGAATGGGGTGGACCAATGCAAGCAACACCACACTACTTCACTTAAGGTTGTCAATTATTTGGATTTGGGTCAATTGGACAACGGATGAAAAGTTGTTGTTCAATTTTCATTCTTTTTTTGAGTTTATTTCAGGTCCGACGAATTTAAATTTATTTAAAAACGAGTTTGAAAATCAGAAATGAGAAAAATATTGTATTCAAGACCCAAAAAACCGATTAAGGTCAAAATTTAGACATAAGATTAATGATGATACCGTCCTTTTCTTTCAAATTGGATTGAATCAAATTTTCAGATCAGACAGATTTTTAACGGGGCCGTCACACTAGACTAGTTGAATAGCACGAAAGCTGTCCAAATGGACCACCCCCACCCCAAGAATAGAAGATTGGACTTTTTAAGTAACCACGTTCATCCGCTACTTTTTCCCCCCTTTTTTTAATGGGTTGAATGTGATTTGATTTTAGTTGAATTGTCAATCTAAATTATATTGATTGGATATCAAAGTGGACAGCGTTCACAAAAATTTTGATTTGGGTCGGATAAATTTGGACAATGTCAGAATTTGGATGAGAAATTCATGTCTAGACCCGATTTTATTTTGAGTCAGATCAGGTCGGACAATTCGAACGAAGCTAAATTCGGGTTTTAATCAGGTTTTGGCAATAGAAAAAAGATTTTATATTCGAATATTCGATCAGTATAAAAATTCAGAAAAAAATCTATGTCTAGACTGAGTTTTTCCCAAGTCGGACAATTCAGAGTACTCCAAATCGTAAAAAATTTTGCCAGCTCTAAAAGTGGACACCGAGATTAAGAAGCCTATATAGTATGTATATAATAAGTTAGGCCATGTTTCTTTGGGGTGGCAAGTAAAACTTTTTTTTTTTGGTCTTATTTCATTTTACTTTACTGACGTTGTGTTCTCTTTTAATATAGGGAAGATATAGGTACTGTTTTTTTTTCTTTTTTTTTTGAGGAAAGATACAGGTAATGTTTAAATTAAGTTAGGTGGGTAAGTACTAGACATAGGTAAATGTTGTATCATCTATTTATTATCTATTTTTAAATAAAGTACGTGAGTTGAATAAAAAATTTTAAATATAAATTATCTTAAAGTTAGTCATGTTCTTTTGGATGTTAAAATAAAGTAAAATACGGTAAAATCTTAATTACCTTGCAAAAGAACATAGCCTTCTTTTTTTTTTCAAACACAACATACTTTTCAATAATTTTTATATAAAAATCATTGTTTAATTCACATTTTTTTTAAAAAAAATATTAAAAAAGGGCGATGTTATATTTACTTTCTTTCTTTATCTAACCTTACTTACCTTACTTTACTTACCTACCTTTTTATCATCCCAAAGAACGGGACATCCATTATTAACTCGTTTTCGAATGAAACTTTACTTGATTTATATGTAGGGGTGGGCGATGGGTCGGAGCCCCATAGAGTCAAGAGGGTCGGATTTTAAAAAAATAAGGGTTGTCAATGGGTCAAATCATTAAACAAGTCAGCCCATTTCACAATATTAAAGGGTTGGTGAATCGACTTGACCAAGTCGGCTGATCAATAATTCAATAGAAATACTCTTTCCATTTCATATTATTTGTCATTTTGAGATTTTTGAGAGAGTATCAATGTTGCACAAACACTATAGTAGTTGAAAAAAAAAACCTAAATTATCTTGTAATTCGGTCAATGTTAATTAAATTTGGATTCGGATATATTTGGGTCGATCAAATGTGGGGAGGGACAATTTATATTTGGGGGTAAACTCAATAACCTCAAATTGGAGGGGAAAGAAGTGGGGTAAGAGAGAAGAAAAAATAGATCCATATTAATTTATTAAAATTAATGATATGAGAAAATGAGGTCAAAATTGTCATGGTAATTGTGGATGGTTGAAGAGAGCTCCTAGGGTGTGCATGAGCTATAGCCTATGGGAGATGCATAACCAATCCAGGGCGCGGTGGCTCCATTATTTTAACGGTTGGTTCGGTGTGGTAATGGTACGGTGCGTGAAATTTGAAAAAGTGTGGTGAAGTATGGTAAGTTGTGGTGATAGTTGTGGCAGGTGAGTTAGGTGAGAAAAGACAATGTGAAAAGTAGAGGATAAAAGTAAAAAGAAAGAAAAGTAAAAAGATATATTGGTAAAGATTGTGGTAAAATGTGGTGAAATGTGATAGAAATTAAAAATTGTCATGAGGTGTGCTACCGCACCGCAACCTACCACACCGCAACCTACCACATAAAAGAACGGAGCTTTAATTTCATGGTACTCAAGAAAATGAATTTGATTTATTTCCATCTCTTATTATTGTGTATGCTCATTAATTGTAGGATAATCTAGTTTTTTTTTCAATTATTATAGTGTTTGTGCAATATTAATACTCGCTCAAAAATCTCAAAGTGACTAATAATATGAAACAGAAGGAGTATTTAATTTTTAATTTCTTTTTTTTTTTGGCAAAGGAGACAATAAAAACATAGAAATATGAAAGAGTCAAGCTAACAGTAAGGGACACAACCTCCTCACCAGAAAACCCGACCCTAGACACCACGGCCATATAGATTAGCACATTCATTTGACAAACTAGAAGAACGATAAGAAACATAACACCCATATACCAAACACTGTTTCTTAACAGAAGGCATGGTTGCACTCCCCAATGGATCAATCTTCCTCTTCGCCGTAGTGCATGCTTCCTCTCGGCGCCAATAAAATAGTAGGGTTATTTAAATAGCGCTTACTCACTTTAGAGAACTTCGTTATCTTATATTCGTTGTCAATAATCTTCGAGGCAATCTTACCAGCATGATGCGACCGCTTTTTTGTGTGTGGATCCGCAAAACTAGTTTAGGTACAAAAACGCGAAGTGAAGCCTTTGGAAACCAAAAAGCTTTGGGTAGCATATAGAAACACATATTTGTGTGCGTCATACACTTGAAGGAAGGGAAGCCTTTGGAAACCAAATTGAAAAACCTAGAAACCAAGAAGCTTTTTCCAATATAGAAATGCATATATGTATGCATCACGTAATGCACCTGAGGAAAAATCAAATGTACCTATACAAAAAAATAAAAATAAAAAGAAAACAGTGACAATTCACTGATTTTAAAAAAAAAACACATGTCATGCACCTGAGAAAAAGTCAAATGTACCTCTAAAAAAAACAAAAAGGAAACAGGGCCAATTCACTGACTTAGAAAAAACACTGATCTCAAATAAAATCACAAAAAAACAAAAAAAAGGACCAATTCACTAATCTCAAAAAGAAAATGGATTTTGGCCACAAATAATCCGTACTGAGAACTGTATTTGGAAATAATCATGATTTCTACTGGCGATCTGTCTTTTCACTATTTTTCATGTGATCAGAATCGATTTCCGGCACCGGAAAGCTGACGTGGCGACCGGAAATTTCCTTTTTGAAGTATGAATAAACATACTTTTCCTGCCACGCGTCACTTTCGGTCGGAAATCGACTCTGCATCGCTATGAGAAAATAGTGAAAAAGTATAGATTGCCAGCGGCCGAAAAGTCACTTTGAATTATTTCCAATCACAAGCCCCTCGGTACGGATTATTTGTGGCCAAAATCTCATTTTCATTCATGTATTGCAATCTAGTAGTACAATTTTGCATGAACATGACCAACCAATGCCTCACTCCCTTTTTTCTTTTTTTTTCTTTTACAAGATAAGTTGGTGAAATAGTTAAATGTCTCTTCTCACAAGAATACACCCAACTAACACCAACTGCTACATAATTACCTATATATGTAGAGGTAAGCAGCTAATACATAGTAAAATTTAGCAGTGAAACCAGACTTTTTAGAAACTCTAAATTTTCATTGGAACTCGATTTATATTAGAATCAGACATCACACACTGAACCTTGAGAAACAATAATGGATTCAATGGCTACATTATTCCCTTGATTTTCAATCTTCTTCTCCAATAACAATTCCATAAATGGTGATGTGAAGGTGCGCGAAACAGTTAGGAAACTCTTGACCGTGATGGACATGAGAAACTCACTCGCTTTCCTACCAAAATCGAATTATACACAACCCTTGAAAATCGATGCGCATGGTTGATTGACTTAAACAAGAGAACGTTAACATTTCCTTCGCGTAAACACCATTGCTACTGTCATCACAAGTTACTGCATCACCCGTAGTAGAGCTTGCTTTCACCGTCAAATCGGAGCGTTCCTCCTGAGCTGAACATCACCCCAAACCCCCCTCCCACCAAAGAAAAGGGAAAACAACAGCAAATCCTCAAGTAAACATGTTTTTATTGCGATATAAGGATCCAAACATAGGCAATCTTCCCTCATGGATTAAAGTTTATGGAGTGGTTGATTCCTACAAATCTCAAAAACTTTTGGAAACCAATTTTGGTACAAATGGATCGAAGTTCATGGAGAGATTGATTCCTACAAATCTGCAAAATTGTTGAAAACCAATTTAGGTACAAAAGCACGAAGGGAAGCCTTTGGAAACCAAATTGAAAAACCCTAAAACTAAGAAACTTTTACAGAAGTACATACATGTATGCATCATACACTTGAGGAAAAAACAAAAGGACCAGTTCACTGATCTCAAAAAGAGAACCTCATTTTCATTCATTTACTGCAATCTAGTAGTACAATTTTGCATGAACATGACCAACCAGTGCCTCACTCCACCTTTTTTTTTTTTTAATTTACAAGATAAATAGGTGGAACAGTTAGGTATCTCTTCTCACAAGAGTACACCCGAACCGACCGGTGCCTAACTACCCATACATGCCTACTCGCAACAATGCGGAGATAGGCAGCTAATACAGGGTAAAATTTAACAGTGAAACCCCACTTTTTAGAAACTCCAAATTTTCATCGAAACTCGATCTATATTATAATCATACACCATAGAGTTGAATATACTCTAAGTCTAGTAAGAAGGTCCGAATCTCCATAGGTGCAAGTTCCACCACCAACTCCACCGGATCAACGGGGCCTCCCCTCGACACTTTCTTCGATTCTTGTTTGAGTTCTTCATCGGAATTTTCTAGTACTTTCCAGCGTAATCTCTTCTTCTCCATCTCGACCCTTTCTTGATTTGCAGATAGACTCGTCTCTGTCACTTTGGTGATCTACAAAGGCAAAGGGGGTAAACATCAAACATAGTTTAGATTAGCTCTGAATTTGGCATAGGAACCGTATTTTCTTGACGTCTAATTCAATCCTTACCGGTAGCCTAGTTGACCACCCCCTAGCCGGAAGCCCAAAAAAACTCTTGGGTAAACACGTTTCCGACTCTTCATATTCTATGCATACCCATGTCGGACCCTCACCCGGACAAGGGTACGACACTCGACACTCCAAATTACAATGAAAATGTGCAAATTTTCTTAAAAATAGCAGAGTCCAACACCCATATCCGTGTCTGATTATGGACAAGTATACCCGAGTCCGAGTAACATAGGTCCTAATCATAGGAACTTTGGTACCTACCGGACCTGTCAATTCAGGCGGGCGTGTCGGTTTCGGGTTTGGAAATCATGTTCTCGGGCAAGGTTGAGTCAATTTTTGGGTCAAGTCAAATTCTACGAGGTCTAACTACCTACCCTTTGCCCCCTGTCTTGTAAAGCTTACTAGCAGTTACCCTTGAGATGTGGAAGAGAGGATCCAGTAAGCAGACTAAATTTACCCGGTCCAAAAGAAGAAAGGAAAAAAAAATAAACAGTCTTACCTTCTTGTTTGGGAAGAGTTTCTTGAGTTCTACATGTGTCATGACTGACAAGTCTTTATCTTCTCCAATCTGTTCAAGAAAAGTTCACCCAAATCAGTGCATGCGCATTAGTCAACTTTTACAACAACAACAAACTCTCAAGAGAACAATTTTGAACGCCCAGTTTGGGGGATTCAGATGTAGGCAGGCATTCCCCCATGAACTAAAATTCATGGGAAGGTTGATTTCTACGGACCCAAAGAAAAGCTTTCCGAAAAAGCCACTTTGAAAATCAGTTTAGACTTTAGACATTTGAAGAGACCCAATTGGAAAACCTGTGAAAAAACCAATTGAAAGACCAAGAAGCCAAGAAGCGTACAAACTAGCCAACTTTACGGTAGAAGAACATGCAGGAAAACGAGTTTCAAATTGAAGATGGGGAGAAAATGATCATTCGGGTGGACCGTATTAATGTGGCCCATGATTCAGTTGACACCTCATGTTATAGCAACTTTCCACTCTAGCTTAGATTAAAAAATAACGAGGCGCAAAAAGGCACATAGGTCCCCGAGGCACGAGGCACGAGGCACGAAGCATAGAGAGAAAGCGCACGCTTCACACATGTAAGGCGCACCAAAGCGCACTTTTATCCGAGCTATATTTTCACGCAAAATGGGCATCAATAATGGATTACACCCAAGTAATACGACGAAAAGTAACAGAAAGCGTCTTTAACATAAGATGCAACACCGAAATATTCTTCTAAAGAAAAAAAAAAGCATAGTCACGTGAGAAGAGAGGAAGAAGGGGAGTAGTCGGGTAGTCAAGGGTTTCCTCATGGCCTAAAAGGCATTTCTTGAAAATATACTAAACATTTCATATTCTTTTATGATATGAACAGAAAAAGCTCCATAAGGTGCAATCCGGTATAAAGATGTATCCACTACTCTTTGTTTGACTATGCAATCCCCATTTGAACAATACTTCTCCGACGGTCCAAGGCAGTGGCGGATTTAGATCTTCTAATTAGCGGTAACCAATACACTATTTTATTCATCTGCTATACAAAAATCCATAATTTTTTATCTCAAATTATACTGAATTATTATTTTTCTTTTCGTGTTACTAATGGCCATGGCCATCCTTGGCTTAGCTCCAGATCCGCTAGTGGTCCAAAGGTGATATTACTCAAGCTCAACCACAACTCTTTACAAATACATCATGCAAAACTTGTGCATTTTCTAAAATGTAAAAGGTGGTTGATAAAAACAAAAACAAAAGGAAGGAAGGAAGTTTAGGAACCTCATATAAATGAGCTAACCGCAGTAGTGTTTTTCCATTGTCAAGCTCCTGAAAAGCAAACCAAAGAGAAAATAATGACAGTAAATGCAAGGGAGCAAATGTTTATTACCAGTTAAAAAAATATTTTTAAAAGGATGTTTGGATCATAATATACCCACCTGTTGCGGTATTTGATTGTAATATGCCCACCTTTATTATTGCATAATAATATACCAACCTTTATGCATAAGTGATTTTAATCTTTGTTACTTCAACTTTTTATTTCCTTGCCGTACCCGTGTCGGACCCTTGATAAACAAATTACAATGAAAATATACAAATTTCTTAAAAATAGCCAAGTTTGACACCAGTATTCGTGTTTGATATAGACACGCGTAGCCGTGTCCGAGTAACATAGATTTTACTGTACTTACTATGACTTAAGTGATGATGAACCGGGCTCAACGATAATGTAGCAGACTGTGGAAACTTCCCGAGACCCATAAGGATCAACCAATACAAAGCCCACATTAGTCATCCTTGAGATTATTCACCACCATTAAAGTCATGGTAAGTACATTAAAATCATCTAGGTATAAAGCTCGGTATATCAGTATCCAATAATAAAAGTGGATATATTACAATCCAATACCCCAAAAAGTGGTTATATTACAATCCAAAAATCCTTTATAAAAAAAAAAAAAAAGAACCATTCACCACTTGCCTGAAGAGTAATTATAGCAACATTATCAGGAAGGCTGTAGGAAGAATCAATTCCTGAAAAGACTGGTACTTGATTATTCATCCAGTCCTCTGTATCCTATATAAAGAAGCAACAAACACTTCTCATTTTTATTAAAAATAATTTCTTCACTGAACTTTGATGCGTGATACATTGAATAATTTGAATTTTGACTATAACTTTGACCATATTGGATGACAGTACCATACCAGCATTAATTATTTACTAAATCCTCATTTTCTTCAAAATAATCTGAACTTTTACCCTAAAACCCTATTGGAATTTCAATAAACAAGGAGAACAATTAAGGATCGAGAAAATATTTTTAAAGAAAATGAGGATTAGATAAATAATTAATGTTGGCATGCTACTGTAATCCAATACGGTCAAAGTTCAAATTATTCAGTAATATTTTTAAAGTTCAGATTATTCAGTCTTTCACACGTCAAAGTTCATATTATTTAAATCCAAAAATAAGAGAAGAAAAAAGAGAGCAGAGGAATTTGGCACTTTCTTCTTGCTCATTGTGTGCTCACCTGTTCAGCAAATGCTAATATAAGTGGGGAGTAAATTTCTTGGCCAACAGTGCGACGCCATCTAGCCCCGTCTCCTATATGGTCGATTCTCAAAAAATACTTTCCTTTTATCTGTAGATCAACGGCGGAAGTAGATAATGAGTTATTTTAGAAGTAAAATACTTATGTAGGTTTAGGTAGAAAATATAGGATTAGATGGGAATATGCAGAAAAATGTTGTCAATAGTTTATCCTTGCAAATAACAAGGTCTTAATTCTAAACTACATCATGTTAACTATATGATTATATATCCGAGAATCAAAAAATATCGCAAAGCGAAATCATGTGTGCTTCACTCAAATGTGTTATGAAAGTGTTCTTAAGATCACCTAATTTCTTGCCCACACAATTATTTGTTTGGTAATTGTATTACGAAGTTATTGAAGTTATCTAATTGTACGAGATTTTCTAAAATTTCATTGGAATGAGTAGAGATAGGCTTGGAGGAACTTCCTCCGTATAAATAAAGAGGTTTCGTTCACCTTGTTTGACATACACAAGTTTAAGAGGGATGTATGCATTTACAAATTCAGTAACTCCGTGTTCCAATTGGTGCGAGTCTATGAGAGTTGTTATACTCTCTTTGTGAGTTGATCTCAAAGTGAGATCGTTCAATGTAATCTCCACTAGGGATCTGTCTGTTTCGCGTGGCCCGTGTTTTTCTTTTATCCTGATTTGGATTTCCACGTTAAATTCTTGTCCCTTTGTCTTCCATTCAGTCTTCTCGATTGTTGTACTCATAATTTTCACTTCCACTATCAAATTCGCTCTATCTTAAACTTACGCAAGGAACCTTGATAATAACTATCGGTGTGACCCATCTCAAACAAGTGTTATCTAGACTCTCCATTTTACCTCGCTTTCCACTTGGCAATGAGAAAGATTGAAGGGGGCGTTTGGTTGAGAAACTTTCCCGGGAAAGTTTTTCAACTTTTCCATGTTGACAAACTTCCCATGTTTGATGTTCCATATTATATAGGAAAGTTTTTATGTGGGGCCCATTATTTCCCTCACAACCTCAGGAAAAAGTTTCCCGGGGGGGCTAGGGAAAGTCTTTCCCGATAAACTTCCAAACGCACCAGAAATAAATCTTATAACTTAACCAGTCGAGACACTTATTCGGTCCTTTAGTTTAGTCCTCGGTCCTTCAGTTCGGCCCATAAGTTGGACTGAGGACTAAATATCAGAATTTTTCAGACTGAGGACTAGACCAAACTTCCCTCGGTCCATTCAGTTCGGACTGGGCTATACACAAACCTTCCTAGCACATATGACACACAAACATGACCAAAACCCATAGAGGGTTAAAGACCCCTTAAAATCCACAGCTAGTATGAATACTTGAACATGAATTTGTTAAGAACACTGAAACCCGGGTCGGTAAATTTTCATTACACAAACATGCAGATGTAAAACTTGAAACTCGAGCGCGAAGCACTTACTGTTAAACCCTCGCAATCATGAAGGGTGCAGACTGTTTCATTCAGTACCTCGCCAACACCCCTAGAATCATCATGAAGCAGCCTCCTGCTTCAAAAGAAATGTATTAACCGACCAAATTTGATATCCAGTAAATATGAGTAAGCTAGTTTAGGATCAAGAACATAGTTACCAGGAACGCTACATACAGCTGCGACCATGTTTCGGGAACAAGCGTTCCGAAGTCAAAACCAGACTAAATTTGTGTAAAATTAGTGACCCGCGTTCCGGGACTAACGACCGGGGAAGCGTTCCTGATAACTATGATCAAGAATGTGGAAAATTACCTATGAAGCATAAGCTCAATCTGACCATCCCTTATACTAGACCCTCCAACCGCCCGGTCCACGAGCACAGAGAGCTCCATGTTACCATCTTCCACAAATATTCCCAAGTTTATCTGCAAATGACCCGGGGAAAGCACCAAGAAGGCAAAAACAACTCAATTTTTCAAAAGCTACTACACTCGTTAATAGGATTCTTTTTAGGGATTTTGACTCCAAACAATCTATACTTTTCGATCATTGGTTGGGAATAATTTAAACCGACTTTTTGACCAGGCAATGGTCCAAACTTTCGACCTATTTTCTATCACTAATCTATTTATCTAGTTTAGGAACCAAATTTCGGACTTTTGATTACTAAAAATAGGTAAAATGGTCAGTAATAGAAAATAGGTCAAAAGTTTGAACCATTGGTAGTTTAAAAGTCAATTTGAATTATTCCCAATCAAGGACCCAAAGTAGCGGTTATTTGAGGCCAAAAACCCTTTTTTTACATATATACCTGTAGAAGTTTAGAAATAATAATTAGATATTTTATATGTTTTAGTTCCTATTCATATTAGGAATAAATAATTAGATGTTTTATATGTTTTAGCTTCCTATTCATATTAAGAATATTATAGTTTTCTAAGTTGTTTAGGATTGTTATTCTAGTTTCCTAATTCCATTAGGTTTAGTATTACTGTATTAGGCAGGAGGTTGTTTACCCATAAATAAGGGTTTTGCGAGCCTTTATAAAACAGACTACATTGAATATTGAATACAATTATTACTGATTTAAGCACAGGGATGCAAGATGCTAATCTTTCCTGAATCCAGCACGGGGATGCTGAATTCTTTCCTAAATTCAACACGGGGATGTTGAATTCCTGGTTTCTAGTTCTCTATCAATACCCCTTGGGAAATTTACCCATGTTTGCAATTTAACTTTCACACCCTCTTACATTGCTCCTAAATACATCTATGCTAATTTCAGCTGCAACATGATTTTTAAGACTTGAATTGACCAAAGTACTCACGTCAACGTGCTTTAAGTAAACTTTATTGACTCCCTTTCTCTTTATTTTCATTTTATTTTTGGGTTAACCAACCTATTGGGATTATTGTAGTCCAACAACCTATTATAAATTATGATTTTGAGCAAAGATTAGCAACGGGGTCAACAAAAGTTTACTTAAAACTAGACCTGTCAATACGGGCGGGTTTTGGGTCGGTCGTATATCGAGTTCGGGCAAATATGGGTCGGGTGTATTTCGGGTTCGGGTAAATGCGGGTCGGGTGTATCCCGGTTTCGGGCGGTTTGGGTCGGGTTTACGGGTCATGACCGCCCTTTTTTCTAAGTCATTATAACTAATAAATTTGATTATAATTAGTCAAAGACACCTATGTAATGTGTCATTCCATTCCAAGTTCGACCACTATGATATGTCATAGTTGTATAGACTTATTAATATACACCTAAGGGACAAAATTTAGCAATCTTCAAGTCTACAAGTATTATGCGATTTACGTCAACAATCACGAATAACAATACTTATAAAATATATAGGGTTTTGGGATGCTAATATACTAAACTTTTGGTGTATTGGACAATAATGCACTGAACTTTGACCTTTGACAATAATACACTATTTTACTGAAAGAGAGGAGAGAGGCAGGACTACAGGAGTTTGAGGGTTCACTGAAAGAGTGAGTGAGTGAGTGACAGTGTTAGAGTTTTGTTTTGGTCATTTGTTATTTGATTATTTCACTTGTATGTCTCTCTCTACGCATAGCTTTCCAAGGCCACCCAATATTTTACTTTTGGGCCTTAATTTTCATGAAATGGGCCCATTTTTTTTGCACAAGGTCAAAGTAGACAAAACACTTAAAATTAAAGTGTTTGACCCAACGGGTCGACCCAAACCTGACCCGTTTTTTACCGGGTTCTTTGGGTTGGCTAAAATCACTTATTTTGGCTTTTTGACCGGGTCATTTTCGGGTCCCGGGTCGGAATTTCGTGTTCAAAACCCACCTTTTGCGGGTCGGTTTGGGTCGAGTTTCCGGGTCGGGTCAAGAATTGCCAGGTCTACTTAAAACACATTGACAAGGGCATTTCGGTCTATTCAAGTCTTAAAAATAATGTTTTCGCCCGAAATTGGTAGGTAGGGTGTATTTAGCAGCAAAGGTAAGAGGTATGATAGCTAAATTGCAAACATGGATAACTTTGTAATTATACTTAACCTCAAGGGGTACATACATAGTTACCGGGAGCACTACATACGCCTACGACCCGTGCTTCGAAGTCAAAACTAGACCAAAATTGTGTAAAAGTTTGTGACCCGCGTTCCAGAACTAACGACCGGGGAAGCATTCCTGGTAACTATGGGCACATATGTAAAAAAAATCTCTTGTTAATATGATATAAATGGTTGTAATTAACATAATTGCATATCCAACCCTACAAGAAGCATGGATCCCCCGCAAACATAGGGGGTGCTACCAAAGTATAAAATTTTCTCCACATAAAATTATGTAAATTTCTTATATAAACTTACCGGGTAGTAGTTCCCCGCCACAGGTTGGCTAATTTCTAGGCTCCAGTCTGCTCTGTAGTCTCGAATCTGTACAAATCGTTTTGACCTTATTGAACATTCCATTTGTAAATTTCATAAAAACATGCAAATAATACAAACTTGACAATGACTAGGAACTTAGTGATTGTATCTGGATAGTAGTACGAAAAATTAATGAAAGAAAATACATCATCTGTGAAAGATACATAGACAACCACATCAAGAAATCGACAAGCTAAAATTTGTCTAGTCCAATGCTAGCATCACTACATTACCCTTAAAAGTTAGATTGTCTTCGACACCTGCAAACTTGGGATTTAGATGTACAAAGTTTCGAAAATAAGAACGGAAAATGCAAAATATACATCTAGAAATCTTACCCTTTTTATGAAGTCACGTCCATTAGAATCTGTATGGAAAGTTGCATTTGTCTTCAGGTTCGTAGTAATCTGGGTAATGATTTCTTTTCCGATACCGTCATCGACAGGAATCGGTCCGATCTAGATCAAGATTGACATAACAGAGACAACAGCAAGTCAGCCGAAGTGTGAATTATATGTAGAAGAAACAATACGAGTTAAGTAACTAACCGTAAACTCCATCTCAGCATGTTCCTTTCCTTTGTATACCCTTGTTATCTGCCCGAGGGTACAGTACATCATTATGTAAGTCGGAGGCATAAAAACCTTCAATTGATATTGTTTGCGCACAAGATTGGTATAATAGTTCAGAGGAAAATTGGATTCTGATGATCCCTACTTTCAGCTTTTGTATGCCAATAGTCCTTACATTTTTTTTTTTTGTATTCTGTTGGTCTTAGAAAATGAAAAATTGTATTCTATATGATCACTGTTTTCCCTTTTCTCTTCATCTATTCAGAAGGGAACGTGCTCTGAAGGTTGTTCGATGATTGGATCAGGGTAAAACACCATCTAAAAGTTAAAGATAACTAAAGTTGTGGACCAAGAATGTAATGCAAAGAAAAGCCATCTAATACAATCACAAAGGTATGGCAAAAGGTGTGGAACCCTATCTAAAGAGGACCGTAAACATCGAATGTGCACATAGCACTATGTTTCAAGAAAGAGGAAGCACCTGATGTATCCACGGAGCAACTTGGTGATGAACCTCGTCCAACAGTGGGCCCCTCATGACCGTAAAAGAGGCCTAGCACAAAAAAGAGAGATCTAACAAACACCAAAGTAACAAGAACTTCATAGCTGAATAGCCTGAATACATTTAGAGCAAAAAGTTCTATATATAAATAGGGCTAGATATACAAATTGGATCGATGACAAGAATAGGCCAATGCCATTGGCTACAATTCATTAAGTGTTCCTCGAGTTTGTGCTCCAAATAGTGTGATTGTTCATTTGTATATATATCAGGTTGTTCACTCTCAATATATTGGTCTTTGGATGAACGAGCATAAATACCTGTCCACCAGGCTTAATGGAGGATGATCCATTCGGTCGAAAAATATATGCACCAGAAGCCTTGAAAACACAAAAGGAGGAATGAGAAATTAAACACAAAAAAGCGGGAAAATGAAAAACAAAAACCATCCATTAAACACAATGTATCATATATGTTACCTGAGTATCTTCAACTGTTCCACTGAACCCATTGTAATAACCATAGGACTGCTCAGCAACTGCGCTAACCTACACCAATAAGACATTTACCAAACAGTTTTCAGAATTTTAGCGACTTCATTGTGCTTATTCTGATAGGGTTTAGGGTTCACAGAGACTCCTCACAATTGTCCAACCATGAAAGGCAACCAAAACTAATGGTTTTAGGTCTGCTAGCGATAAGTGGTTTACTTAGAGTGCGTTTGGTTGGTCAAACACCCTGGGGAAATTGTCAACTTTCCCAACTTTACTTATTTTCCTCATGTTTGGTCGTACTTTGACCATGGGAAAATTTTACAAAGGGCCCACAATCTCCCATCTTTTCCTAGGGGAAATTTCCTTACGAGTGGTAAGGGAAATCTTTCCCATGAAAAACTGCCCATGGAAAATTTTCCCCATGAAAAATTTCCGTAGGGTTCTTACCAAACGCTCCCTTAATGAAAATAATCAAGTGTCGGTCTGTCTTTATGTTGAGAAAAATCAATACTCGTGTGTCATTATTATTGTTAGTTGTTTTTAGGGAATTTTATTTTAGTTGTGTTCTATAAATTGAGTTCGATTTAATGACGATGTAGCTAGTGTGTTGAAGTGTCCATTTTACAGTAAGCCCCTTTCTCTCTGCTAGTTTCCAAAACCAACAAAATTGATATCAGAGCCATCAAAGGGCTTTCACAAAGCGTGTGCACCCTTCGGAACAAAAAAGAAATCATCCCATCTGAACAGAGAAAAGGTGTTTATTGTAAAATGGGCATTTCAAGTTTTCAACACACAGTATAGTCTCATTAAATTAAACTAAATCTGTAGAATACAACTAAAACATAATCCACTAAAAAACAGCAACTAATTATCTGTCAAATTTATGGGTAACTTCAGTTTACCAAAATTTACCAGTTTTTGCCTAAATTTACCGAAGTTAAAAAGCAAAAAATTTAATTTTGATATATTAGCATAAATTTATCAAAAGTTACCAAAATTGAACTTTTATCCATTAATTTTACACACCTTAACAATGATAATGACCCACTAATACTGATTTTCTCTACAAAAAAGCCAAAAGATTCTTGATTATTTGTATAAGTAAATCACTTACTGCTAATAGACCTGGAAACATTAGTTTTGAAGTAATTAATCAATACTCCCCCTTGCTTCAAAAGAATCAAAACTAATCACAACCATCTGCTGTCTGAATTCTTCATGCTTAGCCTGCGAAAGAGACTTTGTGAGAATGCCAGTCATTTGACTGTTTGTGTTGCAGTAGCTTAGAGTTATTTCTTCATCACCCGCCAATTTCCTAATGAAATGATAGCGAATATCCATATGCTTTGTCCAGCTATGAAATGCTGGATTTTTTGTCATGGCAATTGTTGCTTTGTTATCACAAGAAATCTCAGTAGCACCGTCTTGATTTTGAACAAAATCAGCCAATGCTTTACTCAACGTGAGGGTTTTCGTAACAAAAACTTGACAATCAAGAAGGTGCTACTGAGATTATTGGCTGGATTTCTTCAAAATCAAGAAGGTGTTACTAAGATGTTGTGACAACAAAACAACAATTGCCATGACAAAAAGTCCAGCATTTCGTAGCAGGACAAAGCACAGGGATATTCGCTATCATTTCATCCGGCAATTGGTGGGTGATGAAGCACTACTCTAAGCTACGGCAACACAAACAGTCAAGTGGAATACATTCTCACAAAGTCACTTCCGCAGGCTTGAACATGAAGAATTTAGACTGCAGATGGATGTGATTAGTTTTGAAGCAAGGGGAAGTATTGATTAGTTACTTCAAAACCAATGTTTTCAGGTTTGTTAGCAGTAAGGGGTTCACTTGGTCAAAATAATCAAGAGTCTTTCATTCTTTTGTTGAGAAAAATCAGTATTAGTGGGTCATTATCATTATTAGTTGTCGTTTTTTAGGAGGCACTATTTTAGTTGTATTCTATAAATTGAGTTTAATTTAATGAAAATGTAGTGTGTGTTGAAGGCCCATTTTATAATATAGACATAGACCCCTCTCCCTATGTTCAAATGAGACGATTTCTTTTTTGTTTTGAAGACCGGACGTACCCGAATAACTAGGAGGCCTTTCTATGTAAAAAAAATACCCCCTCCGTTCCATATTAATTGTTATAATTTTGACTTTTACGGTCTTCGATGTCACTCTTTGATTGATAATTTCTTACATAACATGTTATTAACAATTGCAATATTATACTTTTATGATAGTATTTTTCGTTACGAATCTAATAGTGGTTAGCAACTCATTGTATATATTGAGAATTTTATGATCAAAATTTTTGAAATTTTACTGCACGACTTTCAAAGACGACAATTAATATGGAATGGAGGGAGTAAATAATATACAACTCACCAGGTTCCTGTGATTAGTATACTGGGTAAGTTTTCCTTCATCAGGAGAAAACTGTAACTTTAAATTCCCTGGTCCAATTTCCACAGGGCTGTTTGTATTTCCTTGTACAGTAAATGTGGAAGAGATGGTTGAATGTGCACCTAAATTTGCAGTTTCATAGTGACATACTCTCCTGTAACATATGAAAGCCAACAAATAACATGTGGGCACTGCTAGCGCTGGCAAAAATTTAGGTCCGGATCAAATTTAAACCGGTCAAAGTTGAAAGTCAGATAAGAAATTGATGTCCGGACCGGTTATTTGGGGTCAGAATAGGTCGGACAATTCGGACAAAACTAAAACCGGGTTTTGGACTATAGAAAACGAGAAATATCATGTCTGAATATTTGGCCAATCCAGTCAGTCAAAATTCGGACAAAAATTCTCACCAAACCCAGTTTTTTCAGGTCCGATAAAATTTTCTAATGTGCTAGCAGTGGTAAAAATTCGGGACCGGGTCAATTTTGGCTTGATCAAATTCGGACCGAAAATTGATGTCCGGACCCAGCTTTTCTTGGTCAGACAGTTCGGACGGAACTAAATCTAGGTCAAAATCAAGTTCAGAAAATAGAAAAAAGAAAAATACGGTGTCCGCATATTCGGTCAAATGTCAAAATTCTGACATAAAATCTTATGACCGATCCCGGTTTTTTTCCCGGGTCGGACCAAATTTTGCCAGCTCTACAATGTGCACAAGGAAAATGGCTAACCTGCTTGTGAAGCTGACACAACATAAGTGCTAAAACCAAGTGGTGGGACAGATACCAGAAATGCAAGCCAGTAGCTGACGGCGTCTTCCGGGTTTTTACCGAGATATAATTTGACATGGTCATTTCTCACTCTCGATGAGGCATTGGTCACTGGTAATAGCTGGGCTTCAACTTCCTTCCCATTAGAATCCTTAACAATGACTTTATCAACAGTTACCTACAAGCAAATGAATTTGCTATGAATGAATGAATGGGAGTAAGTTACAATCTAAAATGACCAGAAACTGTCAAACAAATGTTGATTGTACTTTCTTGTCCAATATGTTGCAAAAGGTAATAGCATAAGCAAACATACCCAAACCCATTAACGACACGGTCCAGATCAACGCCCCATCATTTTTAACCATTAACAAAATAGTACTCCCTCCGGGTTTTTTATGTGACTTTTGCAGGTGATGGGGAAAACCAATATCACAAAAGACTACTGGGTAGTGAGTATACTTAAATATCCTTAATTAAAATCAACCTTTCGTGTTTCATTCAACGAATTTTATAGTTAAAAAGTCATATTAACAAGAACGGAGGGGATATATTAACAAACCAACAACAGACCTAAGGTAAGCAACAAGTTTGCCATGCACACTTGTCTTTAGCAGTTTAGATGAAAAACTGGACAAATCAGGATTATTGCATCGATATCACGAAATATTATTGCTCATATGCAAGGTAAGGTTTGCCTACATTACACCGTTGTGGTGAGACCCTTCCTCAGAACCCCGCTTGCGGGGGCGCTTTGTGCACTGGGCTATCCTTTTATTATTGCTCAGATGCAGGAACCATATTGCCACAAAATTGTATAGTTTTTTTTATAAAAAATTCCTGATAAGGATCGAAGCATTGCAGGAACACAGGTTTTTTTTATATGAGCAATGCAGATACAGTTGAGTGGATGAGAGGGTACTAACAGGAATTCGTATAACTTCCTCTCTGTTCCATCCAAGAGGATTGTAGACAACAACCACCTACAGATAGCCAAAGAAAGATGTTATATTTAAAAGCCAAGACGCCATTCGATCATAAAAAGTCGAACAAAATATCCAACATGAAAATCCTCACCAAACTTTTCCCTTTTGCCAATACAGTCTCTGAAGCAGGGCAATAGCTTATATTGAGAAGAGGACACTGCACATATTCCAAAAATCAAATGATGTTATAGTTATCGAACACAGAAGTGAACACGGTTGGATCCCTATATCTATCCAACTGCAGAGTATTTTCCCCTATGTTACTCCGACTCTTCATATTCCATGCCACGTACCCATGTCAGTACGACACACAACACTTAAAATTACAATGAAAATGTTCAAATTTTCTTAAAAATAGTCGAGTTCGACACCCATATCCGTGTCCGAGATGGACACACGTACCCGGGTCCAAGGAACATAGATTCTCCCACCATCTCTCTTTTTTAGCCAAAGTGAACCACCAAAAAAATAAAAAATCACTCATGGTCCAAATGACCAAGGTACACATTATTGTCCATAATCCGGATAGCTGAAAAAGGATTTATCTTTTTTCATCTTAGATTGTAATAATGACCCCTCTAAACCTCTTCCAGTTCTTTACCATGGAGAACCAAGCGGTGAATGACTTTACAATCTTAGGCCAATTAGAACCAGCCTCTCCGAATGCTATTCGGAGGTAAGACTGCTACATCAGACCCCCTACCCCCACCCTGTTTAGCAATGGGACTTTGGGGGTATGGATTGGATTTAAGGTACAAATACTGGATCTCAAATTTTCTAATAAAGCATATCGAAAGAGTACTTGCCTGTTGAAAGCTAACTTCTGAGTTTCCATCTTTACTGCTCAAAGAAGTGAGTGAAGATGAAACCAGCTTCTCAACCTGCAAGGGAATATAAACGAATATAACACTTATTCCAGAAGACCAGAATATGAGTCAGAAACCCTAAACCCAAAACCACCCCCCCCCCCCCAAAAACAAAAGCAATTTGTGCTCCTGGAGTTTGTACTCCAAATACTGTGATTGTTCAAACATCATAGAGTATAAACTCCAATTGCATGTAATATATACTAATATACTTGAAAAAAAAAAAAAAAAGTGGGAAGAAACCGACATACTTCTAGATAGCCTATGTGCAACCGCAACGTATAATCATCAGCAACATGCTGTCTTTCTGTCCCGCTAACTGCATCGTGATGCTGAGCAATTGCCAAAGCATTGGCCAACTTTTTCGTCGCAGACACTGAGTCACGCCATCCTTCAAGGAATTCCAGTTGCCTGGCTGCCTGTTTGCATGTAAAAGCATCCAAAAATCCGGAAAAAAGGTGTAAGAAGACAACATATATAGACTCAAGAGTCTGACGATACAAAAATGGCACAAAATTTCTGACCAAGTAGTAACCACTCAAGAGTCTGACGTAACCCTTAAACGAAGGCCTACTCGTGAAGTACCCAGTCCAGTACGCATTTGCACGATCTGCGTACCTGAAAAATCGCATCATGTTGCTTTAGCACAGTACTTTGAAGAGAAAGAGTTGAAGTTGGTTGAAATAAGATCGGGTAAACTGGTAAAAGGAGGTAAATTTTGGGAAAATTTGGAAAATTTGAGTTGGTTACCTCTTCGTCAATTTTCTCCAAAATTTACCTCCATTTACCCTAATTTACCTGATTTTATTTTACCCAACCTCACCCGACCCACGTAAAGAACATGGCCCTCAACCAACTTCCTCCGGGAGCTCAAACTTACGGGAAAAAGTCATCAGTTTTCAGAGGCCATGGTTCAGATGTTTTAAATTTTGCATCAGTGTAAATCGATGGTGTCGAATAGAAAGCATTTACCCGACCATCCTACAGAAATGGAAAAATTAGCAAAGATTTATACTTTTTTTATAGGAAGAAGATATATAGTAATAATAGAATTTAAAAAAAAAAAAAGACTCAGGCCTGATGCTCAATTACCAGCATACAAAGTTATGTACAACCATAAAACAAACCGTCCACAAAATCTACCACATCAAAATAGGAAGAGCTAAACTTTCCATTCACCCAAAAGAAAAGAGACTTGACAAAATCATGTTTCGATCTCTGAAGAGGAATTTCGACCCCCTCAAAAACCTTTAGCTTCCTTTCTTTCCAGATTAATAAATCTTATATGCACGACTTGCAACAAAAATAAGAGTTATAATGGATAGAAACACCCAAAGCAGCAAAACATACTCAATTTGTGGTACATTTTACAATGAGAAGTTATGTCACTCATACTCTTCATTTTCCCTGCCGTACCCGTGTCGGACCCTTGATATACGGAAAGGGTACGACACTCGACACTTCAAACTACAATGAAACTGTATAAAATTTCTATAAAATAGCCGTGTCCGACACCCGTACCGTGTCTGATATGAACACACGTACCCGAGTCGGAGTAACATACATGAAAAACATACCAAATTAACATAATGAATGAACTTGTCCATCTGTCTGAACCATGAGTTGGCATACTGGTATCGAAAATCTTCACCCATGGTCCACATGATATGTTCTGTTCTGGTTACATTAGCCTGAACAACATGGCAAAGATAACACCTAATGTTACACACAATACAAAAATGAAAAGGTCTCTAATCATTCAGGTCCAAGAAGAATAGGTAAAAGTGTTGTAATTCACTAGTAAGGTAACATGCATTAGTACATTTAGCAGTTTAGCACTTTAGCCTATCAAATTCATGGGTAACTTCAGTTTACCAAAATTTACCAGTTTTTGTTTAAATTTACCAACATTTACCAAAAATTACCAAAAATTACCAAAGTTAAAAAACAAAAAATTTAATTTTGATATATTAGCATAAATTTGCCAAAAGTTGCCAAAATTTACCAAAAATTACCAAAAGTTACCAAATTTAACTTTTACCCAACTGCTTTTACCTATAAATTTGACACATGGTATGGATTTTCCAAGTTGCCGAACTTCAGAATACCATCCTTTTATATACTTAATAACTGTAAGCATTTACGCAAGAAATAATCACATAGCTTCCAACATCTTTACACAAATTTCCAAGGGTTATTGGACTGTAATATACTGTACATCGGGGGTATTGGACAATCATGCACTGTACTTTTTTTTGGGACTCCAATACACTGTACTATGGGGGTAGGTGATGCCTTTGCTCTGAGAACGAGTTTCGATGACAATAACTCATCAAAGATCCTCTGCGTTAACTGGAGGAAAATAACTTGACCAACATTTAACTGAATCTATGCCGGGAAACCCTAAAATTCATTTGTTTAACTTAAGTCATTTTCTATTCTTTTTTTTTTTTAAAGTCATACTTAAGTCAAATATATGAGTTTTAGGGCTACGCGACATAGGGGTAGGTGTGGGGTGGAACTTGGAAGCAAGAAAATGAGATATTAATGAAAAATCCGAGTGAGGCCCTTCAACAGACTCACCTGCGATATGGCAGCAGCAACAAAGTCATTTACTCGCTTTTGAACATTGTAGTCGAACAGTAGAGGATCATCCTTCAATAAAAGTGAAAATTGAGAAAGCGAATGAAAAGTGAGTGATTCATATTCCAGTATAATTCAGTCGTGCTTGCTAAGCATAAAAACAAGGACAATAACAAGACGAAGAAGCCATGAGAGTACCTGAATAGGCTCAGAAACATCATTTATCTCGAATTGAAATCCATCAGGAGGATTATAGTGCCTAGGAAATATACTCGTGAATATCTGCAAATGATTTTGGCACCGTGCAAAAGGGTTTGAGAACAGCGACCAGTTACATGATCAATAGAACAAGAAAACTCTTCGTTGTTCAGTTTGAGACAATTACCTGTGAAGTTGAACTAAGTGACTTCGATCCACGCCACACAACCTCAAGAGTCTTGTCAGATTTTCTCTTTGCCCTATCTTGGTAATCGATGCGAGCAAAGTAGAGAGAATCAAACCCCAACTACAGAAATTAAGAGATGTTGATAAGAACCTTTCCAAACAGCGGATAGCTACAGAATTCATCATGTATTTCTTAAGTACCATATGAAATAAATCGAGAACTTTTGAAGCAATTTTCAGCCAACAACATAGACCCCATCAAACGAAACATCAAGGGTGGCAAAATCTAATCTGCTAACAGATAGAATATTTCGAAATCTGAAACCAAAACCAGTATTTCGAAATCCTGCCAGACAGGGTATGGAGCGGTTGGTTTTAGAAGTCTTACCCCTAAAATTTGCGATTTAGAGAGACTGGTTTTCAATTGACCCAAGATTTAGAACCCGTTCACTACCTACTACTCCATAAAAAAGCAGCAGAGGAGGTTTAATGAAACATTTTATTTTAGTATGTTACAATCTAAGTTGAAAAAATATTTTTTCAACTATTCAAATTATGGACATAATCTTCATCAACACTACTGGTTTCCAAATCACTTATCCTTACTTTGAGAGCAAAATCCCTCCAACAAACTCTAGCAGTTGGAACCATGCCATGCAATCGACATGTTCATCATGCAAATGTTTATGCTTTAAAGTTCGACTTTGTTGCAAAAATAAGTGGTTATTGTATACAACAGGGTCTGAAGTACATGTAGCATTATATCGATTACAAATACAAGAAATAGCCAAGATTCATATCTTACATGGTCTGATTCCCGGCACCAGTTAATTCAGGTTAACAAACACTACAATATATAGTCAAAATTAAGCAACAGATAAACCAGGCCATACATGAGCACTGAATTAGTCAATTTCAGGTTGACAAGTCAATTGGTAGCTCCATGCAAGTAGAATCATATATTGGTGCAAAAGCAAGTTTGTAAGGTTAAGAGTACAGAAACCTCAGCGCCAAGCAAGTAAGCTTGAACAGCAGAATGTCCGAAAGGGTCAATCTACCAGCCAACTCGAGGTGTTTGACCAAACTCATCCTTGATAAACAGATGTCCCAGGGTGGTCTGGTCAATCATGTCAATATAGTGCGGCGTTGCCTCATCATGCATACACATTCCTCCATTTCTACACCAAAAGAACAACAATCGTAAAATAGTTCATAATAAAACAAAGCATAAAATAAATGTCTCCAAAATATGGTGCCATTTCTCTCCATTTTTATGAGAGTATAAGTAGCATCTATGAAGGGTAAGTAGCCCCGCCCATTAGGCCTCTATCTCTGGGGTAATCACCAATAAACTTTACAGACCGAGGATAAGGGATACGAAACTACCTATGACAAACATGGCCCATTAAACCCACAACTTCCACTCAAGGAAAATAGTTTTGCTTCCACCAAGAATTGAACCCTGGTGGGGAGCTTCAAAGATGGGGGTGGTTACCAACTTGAATGGTGAGAGTAAGTAGTGCAATTTATTAGGTGCTCTCGACGCCAAATAGTGTGATTATTCACTTGCAGATATCAGGATGTTCACTCTCAATGTTGTGATTGTTTACTTGTGGATATCTTAGAGTATAGACTACAGGTGCATGTAATATATATGGAGTAAGTGGCATATGACATTCAAAAATACATCAAATAGAAGTCATTCACAATTTCAGAAGACCTAGGAAAAGAAAGCAAGGGGAAAAAAATAGTAAGAGCAGTACATAAACTCTAGTTGACCAGAGTTAACCAACTCCTTGGCCTTGGCCTTAACCTTTGGACTCTGTTGTCTCCACCATCGTTCAAAGAATGCCTACCAAATGTCCAAAAACTCATAACTATAAGTTCGCATCCTCAATATGCAACTGCCAATTGGGAAATAATCAAGCCCGAGTGGTTAACAAAAGAAATGACGAAAAGGATTATAGGGGAGATTCTTGCCGTTTCAACGTAGACGAATTTGCGATTCTCGTCTTCCAGCAACGCTGCAATAACAGAATCCAGCACATTTTGCACACAGGCCCCCTATTCAGATGAAAACAAACCAAAATGTGAGATCTTACAGTACCAAATACACCCCAAATATGTCCATAGAAAATGCACATATAGAGATTTAAAAAGCATAGCAATAAATAGCCGTGGTATCCATTAGACCCATTACCAACCAATAACAACATTATCTTCTCTTTTAAGTTTCAAACAGAGGAAGTCTACAATGAAAATTACATGCTAAAAAAAGAAAAAGGGATCTTATCAGAAACTTAATCAATAATTGTCTAAACACACTGCCAAACAATAAGTGTGCATCATGTTCACCAAAACAATCTCCCATTAACTAAGTACTTAACTTTTTTTCATATTTATTAGGGATATAAAAAATGAGACACAAGGAACATAATGCAAATACCATTTAAGTTTACATCCAAATAGACCCCCTTAACACCGATTCCAAATATTTCATGTTTCTATTCCTTTGCTCTTCTAGAGTCATCATGCTACCATTTTCAAAAAAAAAAAAAAAAAAAAAAAAAAAACTAAACTAATACTCCAAAATCCCACCTAAGCAAGGTATGGAGTGGTCAGATGTGGCAGTCTTACCCTAAAGGTTGCATTTGGTTGGAAAACTTCAGCATATTTTGTTGAAAGTCTTTCCCAAACTCAGCAAACATTTCCCTAAGTGGGTTAGGAAAAGGCTCAGCCTGTAAAGTATTTCCCAAAAAAATGTTCTCGAGGAAACTACTAAACGCATTGTAAATTCTATAATTTAGAGCGATTGGTTCCAATTGACCCAGGATTTAGAAACCGTGTTGACCTACAATTCCATGAAATAAGTACAACGGGTTTAATGGGGCATTTTACTTAAGTCCATTACTATCCAAATTATGGACTATATATTACATGCATATGGAGTATATGTTCCAAAGTATTGTGAGTGAACAATCATAATAGCAAAAGTGAACAATCGTGATATTTGGAGCGCATGCTCCAAGTGCACCTAATAAATTGCAATTATGGACATTCATGCAACCATTTTATATACAAAAATTAAGCTTTCGAACAAAATTATAGCAATCAAGAGAGATAGAGAAAGACAGAGACCCGAATGGAATTGTTGGCACCAACATAGTACTGATCAACCGTCTTCAACCATCCAACATCATCATGGGAGTGAGGAACCAAGTGCACATTGATTTTCCCAGCAACAATTTTCGCCGAAGTGTTGTAATCTATGTACTCAGACTTGACCCCCAACAAAAACAGACCCAAACCCAGCAACAAAAACGTGGAAATCGCCATACCCAGAAGCAAAAATTAGGGTTTAATCAGGGTTTTGGTTTTGCAGAGAGATACCCAGTTCATGAGATGAACATAAACATAGTTTTCTGGGTAGTTTTCTGGGGAATTCAGAGGATATTAGCTTAACAAAAACAGACCCAAACCCAGCAACAAAATGGTGGGAATCGACATACCCAAGAACAAAAATCAGGGTTTAGGGTTTTGCTTTTGCAGAGAGATACCCAGCTCATGAGATGAACATAAACATAGTTTTCTGGGTAGTTTTCTGGGGAATTCAGAGGAGATTAGCTGAACAAAAACATACCCAAACCCAGCAACAAATTCAAAATGGTGGAAATCGACGTACCCAAGAACAAAAATCAGGGTTTAATCAGGGTTTTGGTTTTGCAGAGAGATGATACCCAATTAAGTTCATAAGATGAGCATAAACATAGTCTTTTTCTGGGTAGTTTTCTGGGGAATTCAAATCAAAGGAGAATAAGAATACAAATAGTGGGTTTGGTAGCATAAACACGGTTTTCTGGGTAGTTTTGTAGCAGAGTGTTTGTGATCATTGACAGCGTCAGATGGCTTCGTCTGGAAGCGAAATGTGGGGAGTTTCTACTTGATTGGAATTCGAATTGACCCACCATTGAAATTTGTCTTTGCTGTTTGTTTACTCTTTGATAATGTCACTTCCACTAGGCTCCTTCTGAATGGATGAAGCCTGAAGGTGACTGAAAACCTTATACTCCATAGTTTTATTGTTTATGTTGCATCATGGACCATCGAGTCTAATTATTCTATTATTCATCATTATCCCAATTGGATAATCTTATTAAGGTCTGATCTTTTGTACGGTTGGTTGCAGTGTGGTAATAATGCAGTGCGGTGGAACTTGAAAAAATGTGGTAAGTTGTGATGAAAGTTGTGGTAGATGTGGTAAGTTAAAAAAAGAATGTGAAAAGTAAAAGAGAAAGAGAAAAAAAAAAGAAAATATATATTGGCAATGATTGTGGTGTGATGTGGTGAAATGCGATGGAAAATTAAAGAGTAGCGTGTGGTGTGGTACCAGTGTATCACACCGCAACCTAACGCATAAGAGAATGGGGCCTAAGTTGGCCAAATAGTGAGTTTTTTAATAGTTTTTCCTTTTTTCTATATAAGAGCATATGTAATCATGGAAGTTTAGTTAATGGAATGAGTTGAAATATGTGGACCTCTTTAAAGTGTGTCAGATTTACATCTAGCTAGCTTTCCAATAATAAGCATGAGTTTGACTCATATTAATCAAAATGGTAAATGAGTCTTACTTAATCATATAATTAATTTGGTTATGTTGATAAAAAATGTTGTGGGTGAGGAGAGAGAAAATATGATTATAAACTCGTCGCACAAAACTGACGGCGAAAGTCATGTGAGACGAGTCTTATTCTCACCACTGAAATGTCCAAGACAACCTCATGCCGTTCACGTTCCATGTCATGACAACATTGAGTCAAATTTAAACTTGTCACTAGAGATGGTCTAATAAAATAATGTATAATTAAATATTTTATGCTTCCTTTTTGTTGAGTAGAAGGTAGGTAACGGCTTTTAAATCTTGGATCATTTAGAACTAATCTTATTCGATTACATGATTAAGCATACGATTGCTGCAATCGATCTCTATATATATCTCGTTGAGCGGGATTTTGGAGTATCGGTTTTGGTTTTCTTTCTTTTCTTCGTAGATGTGAAAAATCTATCTCATCTCGTATCTCTTTTTAATTGGTTCAATTTTAAGTAGTTATGTTCTTATTTTTTTTCCAATTGGTCCAAGCCAACGTTTGCTGAAAAAACATGTTCGAAATACAGGGTTTAATCGAGGTTAAGGTAAAGACACGAAATCTGAGTGGAGTAATCATTGCCTTAAAAGCAATTACGGTCTGACCTTAGTGCCAATTGGTATTGTCAGTCGTTCTCCACGGTTAGCTCAGACAACTCTTGGACACTATAAGGCTTTGTTCTTTGATTAGGTTATTTTCATGTTTGGATGAATAAGTTATGATAAGTTATAATAAGCTATGATACTTTTTTGGGGAATTGTGTTTTAAAAGTAAATGTTTTTTTGGAGAATTGTGCTAGGTTTGGATAAGTTTGGATAAATTAGATAAGTTGGGAGAGTTATATCCAACATAACCAAATAACAGGGAAAACATCGGGACCACCTCCCTTTATGGTCCCAACTTAAATTTGACACTCGACCCAAGTCGTATGAATCCCAGACAAAATCAAAAGAGCCCAAAATAGAAAGTAGATGAGCATTAGGACCACGATGCTTCATGGTCCTGGGTGCATGATCTAATCTCTACTTGGATATGTGCACTCATGGCCAAGAACTTGAAGTATGCAATTCTAATTGCCCAAGAGGAAGAGAGAAAAGAGAATTTGTGAGTTGGTGTGTTTAAACAAGCCAACAAAAACTTCTATTTATATAAGAGAAAGTGATTCTTGGTATGCAAAACTGAAGAGACAAGGAGGATTCAAAGGATTAATAAGGATGGTGACAAAAACTGGGAACATCATGACAGATTGATTGTCGCAATTAAGGTTAATTAGAAACCTTTGACCAAGTCAAACAAGGGCTAGTTGTGTCAAACAATCCGCAAGGTTTGAACATCTATATAATAATGATTTGAAACTTACCTTAATGAGAGTATGAATTGGGAATGTACATAATCAAGTGAGATGAATACGGTGAAGATCAATTGTGATTCTAGCTGGTATGTGAAAGTATTGTATTTATATATTTTGGAAAAAGTAATGAACGTAACCTAGCTGCAGTTGCGCCAGATATTTTAACAGTTGTAAACGTGATCAAACTCCAAAGCCATATGACATTCATAAAAGTTTTTTTTAATTCTAAAATAAAATAAAATCCGAAACAGTTATTTAACAGCTGTAAATGAGGTCAGAGTCCAAAACAGCCAAGGTTTCAAATAAAATCCGGTTCAAAATAAAATAAAAAATTATTGAAAATGGGGTCAAAGACCAATGCATCCTACGTTTTGATTTTCATCGATTATTATTATGATTTTCTGAAATTATTAAAAAATTTCTAAAAATTGTATTTTCTTAATTGTGATTGGCTGAAACTCCTTGAAACGCTCTCGTTGCAGTATTTGTTGGGCCCCACAAAGATTGTCATTATAAGCATATAGATTATATTATTGTTATTATTATTATTATTATAGATAACACCAAAATAATTTAATTTAGTATTTATCTGCTTTATGATTAGTCACTGGTCAGATTGTGCTGGATTTTTTGGTTAGTAGTTGGGTTATGGAACAATTGTAAACGTGGTCAGAATCCAAAGCAGTCAAGGATTAGTAATACTTTCTGGTTTTTTTAATTCTAAAATAAAATCCGGATTGAAAATAAAATAAATTGAAAATAGAAAAAAATATAATTTTCTAGGTTGTCGTTACTGCATTGAAATAAAATTCAAAACAGTTATGGAACAGTTGTAAACGTGTCAGAGTCCAAAACAGTAAAGGATTATTGATAATTTCTGGTTTTTTTAATTTTAAAATAAAATCCTTATTGAAAATAAAAAAATAGAAAATAGAAAAATATATATATAATTTTCTACGTTATGATTGGCCAATTCCCCTAAAGTCACTCCCGTGGCTCTATTTCGTGGGACCCACAATGATTTCTATTATAATATATAGATTAATCATCGTCGGAAAAATTTCTATGAGATTGCCAATGAAAACCTGGGCCCATGAAATAACATAAAAGACCGATACTATATAACAAGGGTCAAATAAGGATACTATTTTAGTAATATTTATTCATACAACATGACAATTATGCCAAGATATACAAGTCTTTGTGGTTCAAAAATTTATGAAGCACATAAATTTTGAAAATGAAATTTTTGGGAATTTTATCTACCAAAGAAAGTTGTATGTTTTTAATTACCAAAATTCTTTGTAGTAATCCCCTTATGTGATGCCAACTATGGGAAAAAGACCCAAGAAAATTCAGCTCATGACCCATTAAAATAATTAAAAGAAATGAGCTATTGTTGGTAGAGTTGTAGGGAAATATTTAGGAGTATATAATACCAATTAAAAATCAAAAGTTAAAATAAATAAATAAATAAATAAACAAACCTCTCTTCCCTCAAGTATGCATCCATGGTTTTGCTTGCCCATGTTTTTTGTTGCATGAAAAATCTAACTAAATCCCTAGAGCATCATTACAGTAGGCTCTAGCATAAATCCTACATGATCCTCATTATATTATGTTGAGTTTAACACTCAAGAATCCATCTAAATCATCTCTTTCTCTCTCTACTCAGCCAACCCCCTCCTCCCCACTATATATATATACCCTTATTCATCCCAAATCAGCCCAATGACCTCAATATTCACAAACATTCTCTTCACACTTAAAGGTGTTAGTTGTGGAGATTATATGTTAATGGCAACAAGGCTCTTCCTCATTCTTTTTATCTTCCCTTTGTCCCACATAGGAAGAGTTGGAGAGTTTTAAGTGGTTTAAATATCCCACTCTCTTATGGGTTGTTGCATTGTCTTGAAGGTGGGTTTTATGGAGGAGGGTTTGGTTTGGGCTTCCACATGCTGCTGCGCCGCGCCGTCCGGGTCGGGCGGCGGCGCGTCTGTGGTTTTGATCCGGTTTGATATTTTTGAGTCATTAAATTGATAGCGGATAATATCTTTGACCGAATTAATTCCGATTCAGATTTTGTGCCTTGCCCTTTATTACTCCTTGATTCTTGCCTGCCATTAAGATTTTGTCTTTTCAGTTTCCTCTTCCATCAGATCTGTTTTTCCCTATAGATTGGTGTTTTAGTTGATGTTTGATCACACAGAAAATACAACCATCTTTCTCTTCTTTTCTTTCCTCTGGGCATACACAGTCTTCCATGCTCCAAGTTCCTGGCCACGAGTGCACGTGTCCTGGAGCTCGCTGAGTTAACCTTGGGGAGCGACCAGATTTTCTCGATTGGCACCTAGGTCGAGCCGTATTCGCTTTCAAGACAGTGGTTATCCCACGGCTCAGTTTCTTTCTTTCTTTCCACAGCCTTGATTTATTATTTTTCTAACAATTTGAAAGCGAATAAGATCAATTGCTGCCCCACAAAAATCCCTTGCTGAAATCTACAGGATCGAGCCCTTCAATGGAACCAATTACAAGCGATGGTCTCAGAAATTGCTTCTTTGTCTGGAGCAACTGGAGATCGATTATGTTCTGTCATCTCCACATATCGAAGATCCAGATGCTCCGCCTCCTCAAATTGATCCTGAACAGACTCCTACTGCTCCAAGAACTCCAGTTGTCCCGATCGATGAGAATGCCAAGAAGAAACTGGAGAAAGACAACAAAGTGGCCAGAAGTTATCTTCTCAACAATATGACGAACCCGTTGTTTGATTTGTTCGTCGTGTTCAAGTCAGCCAAGGCTATATGGCAGAAACTGGAAATCAAATATGGTCGGCGATCTTTGGGAAAAAGAAGTACATGGTTGGCAAGTGGCTGCAGTTCCAGATCCTTGACGATCAGCCCATTATGGAATAGGTTCATGTCTATGAGAACCTGTGTGCTGAAGTGCTGAATGAAGGAATGAAGATGTGCGACGTTTTGCAAGCAAATGTTCTGATCGAGAAATTCCCACCATCATGGGCTGACTACAGGAATCATCTCAAGCATAAGAAGAAAGATCTGACTCTTCAAGAGCTAATTAGTTATATGAAGACTGAGGAAGCAAATCGTCTGAAAGATAAGATGACTTCTCTTTCTTTGAATTCTGTTAAAGCTAACTTAGTTGAATCTGTTGTACAATCTAATAAAGACAGGTTCAAGGGAAAAAAATAAGAAGGATCAGAAGCAATCTTAAGCATCAGAATCAAATGAACAAGCCTAGCAATAAAATCCAGAAGCCTAAAGTTACTTGTTATGTCTGTGGCAAACCAGGCCATAAGGCATACCAGTGTAAACAACGCAAGGGAGCGAACCAGACCCAACAGAAACCCGCTGGACAGAATGGTGGACGAAATCAAGCTAACTTGACTGAAGATTCTGAAGTGTTTTGTGCAGTAACGGTGGAAGCTAATCTTGTTACCAATAACACTGAATGGATTCTGGACAATGCTGCAACCAGACATTTCTGCACCAACAAGGAGCTGATGCATGATTTTGATGAAGTTCCTGATGGTGAACAAGTCTTCATGGGCAATGCTACCACAGCAGCGGTGTTGGGTAAAGGAAAAGTTCTCCTTAAATTTACTTCTGGAAAGTCTTTATATCTGAACAATGTGCTGTATGTCCCTTCCCTTCGTAGAAACTTAGCTTCCGGTAGTCTCCTTGATGTTGCTGGATTTGAGATGAACCGAAAGGCTGGAAAAATAGTTATACTTGTAATGGGGTTTTTGTTGGGAAGGGGTATCTTAGCAATGGCTTATATGTTCTGAATGTTGCTTCTGATGCTAATGGAAATGCTTCTACTTCTGCTTATATTGTTGAGTCTGTTGATCTTTGGCATGGTAGCCTTGGACATGTGAATTATGCTTCTTTAAATAGACTAAAGAGCATGAAACTAATTCCAAATGTTAGCACAGAAAATTGTTCTAAATGTGATGTTTGTGTGAGGCAAAATTTGCTAAGAAACCTTTCAAATCTGTAACTACTAGATCAACTCAGTTGCTTGAAGTTATTCATTCGGACTTAGCAGACTTTAAGAACACAATGAGCAGAGGAGGAAAGAAATGGTATATTACTTTTGTAGATGACTATTCTAGATATACGGAAGTTTACCTCTTAAAGTCTAAAGATGAGGCCAAAGAAATGTTCATAAAATACAAGGCAGAAGTTGAGAATCAACTAGACAGAAAAATCAAGAGACTTAGGTCTGATAGGGGTGGTGAATATGATTCGACTTCTTTAGCTGTTTTATGTGAGAAAAATGGTATTATTCATAAGACTATCGCCCCTTGTACACCACAACAGAATGGTGTAGCTGAACGCAAGAATCGTACCCTTAAAGAAATGATGAATGCCATGCTTATAAGTTCTGGATTACCTGATAATATGTGGGGAGAAGCTGTTTTAACTGCATGTTTTGTTCTCAATAGAGTTCCCCATAAAAAGATGGACCAGACTCCACATGAACTTTGGAAAGGGTATGCCCCGAACCTAAATTATTTGAAAGTGTGGGGATGTTTGGCTAAAGTTGCTTTGCCTAATTATAAACGTACCAACATAGGCTTAAAGACTTTCGATGCTGTTTTCATTGGTTATGCTCAAAATAGTGTTGCTTATCGTTTTATGTCTTTGAATGATAATTTTATTTCTGAATATAGGAGATGCTGAGTTTTTTGAGCATGTATTTCCATTGAAAAAGAATGTGTCCAATTCAAAAGTTGATGTTGTGCCTAATGTTGTGCCTGATCATATGCTTGAAAATGTGAACTTGCCTTCTTCTAGTTCTAATATTAGAGATGTAGTAGTTGAACCTAGAAGGAGTAAGAGGCAAAGGATAACTACTGATTTTGGACCTGATTTTGTTACTGCTTTTCTAGTTGAAGTTTCTAATTGTTATGATGTGGATGCCTTGACTGAGGATTTTGTGTCTTTATTTCTTGTTGAAGAAGATCCAAAAACTTATGCCGAAGCTATTAGGTCTATTGACGCAACCTTTTGGAAAGAAGCTATTAAAAGTGAAATAGATTCCCTAGAGTCTAATAAAACTTGGGAATTAACTGATTTACCTAGATGTTGTAGACCTATTAGTAGTAAATGGATTTTCAAAAAGAAGTTAAGGGCCGATGGATCAATTGATAAATACAAGGCCAGACTTGTTATTAGAGGTTTTGATCAAAAGAAAGGGATAGATTATTTTGACACATATTCTCCTGTGACCAAAATAAGTACCATTAGAACTTTGATTGCACTGGCTGCCATTTTTGATCTTGTTGTGCATCAAATGGATGTTAAGACAGCTTTTCTTAATGGTGACTTAGAGGAAGAAATTTATATGACTCAACCTGAGGGTTGTGAGGTTCCTGGTCAAGAGAATAAAGTGTGTAAGTTGAAAAAATCCCTTTATGGTCTAAAACAGGCTCCCAAACAGTGGTTTGAGAAATTTGATAGTTCTCTTGTGAAAAATGGATTTGTAGTAAATTTGTCTGATTCTTGTGTTTATTCAAAAATGATTGGATCAGATTGTGTGCTCATATGCTTATATGTTGATGATATGCTGATCTTTGGTACAAATTTGCTTGTAGTCAATGAGACTAAAAATTTGTTGTCTTCTTTGTTTGAAATGAAAGATATGGGTGAAGCTGATGTGATCTTAGGGATTAAAATTCGGAAAACCAATTCTGGTTATGCTTTATGTCAGTCACACTATATTGAGAAAGTATTAAAGAAATTTAATCATTATGATGTGACACCTGTTAGAACTCCCTATGATCCAAGTATTTCGTTGAAGAAGAACAACGGACCTAGTGTGTCTCAATCTGAATATGCTAAAATCATAGGAAGTGTAATGTTCTTGATGAACTTTACTCGTCCAGATATTGCTTATGCTGTGAGTAGATTGAGTCGTTATACACATAACCCTAGTCAAGAACATTGGAATGCACTTCATCGTTTGCTTAAGTATCTTAAAGGTACAATTGATTGGTGTTTGCATTTTAATAAGTTTCCTGCTGTTGTAGAAGGATATTGTGATGCAAACTGGGTTTCTGATAATGATGAAGTTAGTTCTACTAGTGGTTATGTTTTTACCTTGGGTGGAGGGGCTATTTCATGGAAGTCTGCAAAACAGACTTGCATAGCCCGTTCCACCATGGAATCTGAGTTTATTGCTCTTGAGTTGGCAGGTCAGGAAGCAGAGTGGCTTAAAGGTCTGTTAGCAGACGTGCCACTATGGGAAAGTCAAAAGACACCTATCTCTATGCATTGTGACTCGCAAGCAGCGATTGGAGTGGCACATAACCGTGTCTATAACGGAAAGAGGAGACATATCCGTGTGAGACATAGTGCAGTGAGACAATTGCTGGAACATGGTGTCATGTCCTTGTTGTATGTGCGATCTGAGAAGAATTTAGCGGATCCACTCACCAAGGGATTGACTAGAAGAGTTGTTCTCGAAGCATCGAGGGGGATAGGGCTTAAGCCTATAGCTTGAAGAGGTATGGTGGATCCCAATTATTTGGTCAAACAAAACCATACTAATCTTCGAGGTGCACTACATTCTTATCCCTATGGTGCATAGTAGTGCTTTTGAAAGTAGAGATTATTCTCTCTATAAATCCACGCCCATTGTGGGGGGTGCTTGTGAGATGCACTGATGGATTCACCATTTGAAGAATGAGAGGTTGAGCTATTTGCTCTTAATAATTCCATAGTCATTTTTGTGATGGTCCATGTTGAGATGGACTTGATGGAATTACCTACGTAAGTGTGAAGGTTTGGCCGCCTTCTATGAGAGATTTAGGCTATCTCTCTAGAGCGCTTATGAGTCCCAAGGTATGCGTATGGCCTTAAAGGCGGCAATGTTTCTATCGCGTGTAACACCCTCTTAATAATTTTATTATTTCGAGTATAATTATTAATGTTTACGAATCATGAAGTAATTTATATGTGATTTATTATGGCTTTTATTTATTTCAAAGAAGCCCGATTTCAGACAGTAGTATAAAAATATTCGACACAAAAAAAAAAGAGCGTAATGTAGGGTGACTTCTTAGAGGTAATTAAATTTCATAACACATCAAACGTGCAAAGATAAACATGTCTCTAAGTGTCATGATTTATAAGCGCATAAAATGTGAAAATATGATTTTTTGGGTACTACTACCAATAATAGAAATTGTGAACTTTAAATTAAGCAAAGTTTGTCTAATAAAACCCTTATGTGACACCACCTATAGAACCCCAACTTAGACAAAAAAAAAAAAATTCAGCTCAATTCTCATAAGAAGAGTTAAATAGAATTAATTTAGATAATGGGGGTTTATAAGGGGTTTGTAGGAGATACAAATAAGCTTATTAGAGGCAAAAATTAAATCCAAATTGTTCTCTTCTTCCCATAAGCATGCAGCCCCCTTTTATTTTCTCCATAAAAATACAACTCACAAAATCCCTAAATTATGATTGCAAGCTACTCCCTACCCTCCTATACAACCTACACCATACTTTGTCTAATTTCACACTCAATATCCACCCAAATCCACCCTCTTCTCTCTCCATCCCGATACTCCATCACCCTCACTATTATATTACACTATTTTCATTCCAAATCAAGCCAAACACCCATCACTATCTCCATTATTCTTCTTACCAAAAAAAAATCTCATTAAAGAATAGAAGAGGAAGATAAAAAGGAGATTTTTGTCTCAAGTTTACAAATATTCTTATCCACATTTCTCTAAGTTCTTTTCAAGGTATGATATCACTTAAAGTTTCAGCTTTTATATTGGTTTTAATATACAAAGAAGTGTGAGTTTTTCTAAAAACCGGAAAAGGGGCTAAAACCACCTAAAAATGACATTTTCTTCTCTAATTCGATTTTTATTACTTCACACTAAATCTAGGTGTTAAACTAGTGTTAAAAAGGTAAGAAAAACACCCCTTAGAAACCTCATATCAACCAGCCACCATGTAGGTTTAAAAAGAAGGTTTTTTTTTCTTGCTTAAAACAACCGAGTTTTTGAGTTTTTTGTACCTTAAATATACTTATGATAAAATCATATTTTGGAAAAACTTTTAACATGAAAGTTGTAGTTTTATATGTCTAGAAACCCACAAAAAAATATGTTTTGCAAAAAGGTTTAAGGGCAGTGGGTTATAGAGCAAAAACCAGACCCCTTCCAGATTCGCGTCTATTCTGACATAGGTTCGGTTTTTGTAAAAACTGTACAAATCGGTAACTCTTAAAAATAAGATAAAATTATAAGGTTAAACTAGACTCATAAACGGAACTTTTCCAAGTGGAATGAACTTCAAAGCTTTTGTATAGAGGGAGAACGAAAATAAACAAAACCGGTTAAAAAACTGACTTTTCTGCCCAAAAATGACTTTGGCCTCAAATATGGAAATGGGTAGTTTAGAGCTGATTCCTTCATGTTTCCACTAGAAAACCACTAGCAAAAGAGCTATAAGACCAAAAAGTTAATTATTTATTAAAAGTAGCTTTGTTTGAAATTAAAAGTGAGTTGTCTTTTAATTACACTTTTGCTAGAACCGAAGCAAGACCTAGATTGATTTCTTTAAACTTCCAGCAGCCATACCAAGTTAAGAATCAACAAAAAAAAAAAAATCAGTTTTAGCTAAGGCTTTTACATGTAGGAGTGTGTACTAATTTTAGCTAATTAATATAATTTTCAGGATACCGAAAATCCCAAGAAGATCAAGGTATGGAGATTATGATTTTCAGCCCTAATGGACTATGTGTTGAGTGACTAAGAGAGGGCCATAAAGGCTGAAAACCATTCCATTTATGCAAATTTTTATTTAGTTGATTATTTATATTTAACAAGGATTATGTTTCATGTTTACATGCTATATGCGGATGGATGATTACCTATTGATGATACTAATTCTTGACTCTAAAACCATGAAAATAAATCCTAAAGACATTAAGTAGATAATGATGCTCCTTTTTCATGATGATATTGTTGTTACCCTAGTTGTATGACAAAGTAGAACATGACCTTGGATTCATAACATGAAAATTTTAAGTTACGTCAACTTCATGTTTTCATATCATCATCATCATATTCATACATTCATGGCATGTAGTTGATGATCTTGGATCATCCTTAGTAAGTCCCCATAGGTGCAATAATTCTTTAAAAGTCCTACACATGACAAGAGTGATGGTCTCTAAGGCACACTCATTTTTATGGATTTATGGTTCTTTTATGATTTTCTATGGTTCTCAAAGTCCCTTGGGCATATGACAAGTTATGATAAGTGGTACCACTATGTAGGCATCATGGTTTATGAATGAGGATCCTCAACTAAGAAATCCTATAGGGGCATCATGGACGTCCAAGTGCTTGATCAAGCCATTTTATGAGCATTAGGCACATAGGTCATGAGATCATAAGCATGCATCATGTTCTCTATGTATATGTTTATGAATGTTTTACATCTCCATACTTAGCTTTGGCCAATCCATGTTTATGTCCCCCTCTTAGGTACTAATCTTTCTAAGGAGACTTGATGTGAGGTGACCTTCAAAGGATGAGGAGGCATGGAGACATGGGCATGATGATATGAGAACCAAGGGCCTATTGCAAGAAGCTTTAAATAAAGAGTTAAATTAACTAAGTATATGCAATTTCCACTTTCCTTTATGATTTGAACTCTAGTTTTATTTTCCATCATTAAAAACCCAATGTACTTGTAATAGGAACTAAGGGATTAATGAGAAAGTACTCCCCCTCCCCTACTATGAATCACCTTAATATGGAATTAAAGGGGAAAGTATAAGTCATGGGAGCATTATCATGGGAGTTATGTAGTGAGGATTGCCCATCTTCTCCCTAGATAACTTTAAAGCCCCATTTGGCTTTGCTCAACCCATAAGTTGACATTAATAATAATATGGGTTTAAGGGAATTGTTGGAGTCATGGGAGCCCTTCCTTAGGAGTATTGTAGTGAGGATTACCCACCATACTCCTTAAGAAGATAAGCCCCATTTGGCCTCACATAACCCATAATATGACCTTAATAAATGAACTTAAACAAGAAAGACACCAACTTACAAGGCACTTGAGACACATGCTTTTTATGGACCGTTATGAATTACATGGACTCGTATGACACGGACGTACATGGATTATGATGGACATCATGACATGTTGGACATACATGGACATTATGAACTCAAGTACTAATTTGAAAATGAGACTAAGAATATTTCTCGGTAAAATAAAATTAAAAAAAAATAAAATTTGGGTCGTTACATCGCGGAGTATGGATTTCTTCCGGGTTGATATGTGTTGTGGGGGTCTCAATCAAGCTCTTACAAGTTCAAGGCCTAGTCCACTTGTCAGATTGTTGATTGTTGCCTCACTCCACTAATGTGTCAATTCAAATCAAAAGATATTGACGCCTAAGTATCTGACCCGTTTTCTGCCCAGGTTTCTTTCTTTTCTTTTCCTTTTCCCTTGTATGCCATTAGTGGGGGATTGTTAGTTGTGGAGATTATATGTTAATGGCAACAAGGCTCTTCCTCATTCTTTTTATCTTCCCTTTGTCCCACATAGGAAGAGTTGGAGAGTTTTAAGTGGTTTAAATATTCCACTCTCTTATGGGTTGTTGTATTGGCTTGAAGGTGAGTTTTATGGAGGAGGGTTTGGTTTGAGCTTCCACTCGCGCGCGCGCGCCGCCGCCGCCGTCCGTCCGGTCCGGGCAGGGCGCGGCGCGTGCCGCGGGTCGTGGGGTTTTGATCCGGTTTGATATTTTTTGAGTCATTAAATTGATAGCGGATAATATCTTTGACCGAATTAATTCCGATCCAGATTTTGCGCCTTGCCCTTTATTACTCCTTGATTTTTGCCTGCCATTAAGATTTTGTCTTTTCAGTTTCCTCTTCCATCAGATCTGTTTTTCCCTATAAATTGGTGTTTTAGTTGATGTTTGATCACACAGAAAATACAACCATCTTTCTCTTCTTTTCTTTCCTCTGGGCATACACAGTCTTCCATGCTCCAAGTTCCTGGCCACGAGTGCACGTGTCCTGGAGCTCGCTGAGTTAACCTTGGGGAGCGACCAGATTTTCTCGATTGGCACCTAGGTCGAGCCGTATTCGCTTTCAAGGCAGTGGTTATCCCACGGCTCAGTTTCTTTCTTTCCACAGTCTTGATTTATTATTTTTCTAACAAAAGGATATGCATAAAGAATTGTAGAGAGGAGTAAAAATGGAGTTTTGTTATCAAGTATCCAAGAAATCTCTTCCATCCACTCTAGTCACCCTCAAAGGTGACTTTTCATTTCAAAATTTCCAGCCTTCATGTTAGATCAAGTAAACAAGAAGAAGAGTTGCTCTAAAAACCGGGAAATGGCTAAAACCCACTTAAAACGGTACCCTTTTTCCTTAAATACGAATTTTATGTTTTTACTCTTGTTTTAGGTGTCAAAATGGTCTTAAAAACTTGAAAAAAAAATGTTCATTAAAAGCCTCATAAGATTTAGCCACCATGGATGTTCATAAGATGAGTTTTTCTTGCTTAAACAACCAAGTTTTCGGGTTTTTCGGAGTCAAAATAACACCAAGATAAAATCATATTTTGGAAATACTTTCAACATGAAAGTTGTAGGTTTAGATGTCCAGAAACCCACTGAAAAATTCGTTTTACAAAAAAATATAAGGGCAGTGAGTTATAGAGCAAAAACCAGACCCTTTCCAGATTCGGGTCTATTCTGACATAGGTTCGGTTTTGTAAAATTTGTATCAATAGGTAACTCTTAAAAATAAAATAAAAATATGGGGTTAAACTAGACTCATAAATAGAACTTTTCCAAGTGGAATGAGCTTCAAATCTTTTGTATGGATGGAGAACGAAAATAAACAAAACCGGGTAAAAAGCTATTTTTCTGCTCCGAAATGATTTTTGCCTCAAACCTAGAAATGGAAGGTTTAGAGCTGAGTTATTCATGTTTTTAGCTAGAAAACCACTAGTAAAAGAGTTATAAGACAAAAGAGTTAATTATTTGTTAAAAGTAGCTTTGTTTGAAATTAAAAGTGAGTTGTCTTTGAATTACACTTTTGCTAGAACCCAATCAAGAGCTAGAATCATTTCTTTAAAAATTCCAGCAGCTAAGAACAAGATAAAAGTGACTAAAATGAAAAGCTAATGAAAGCTTTTTATGTAGGATTATGGTTCTAATTATAGTTAAATACTCTAATTTTCAGGATATCCAAAAATACCAAGGAAGTCAAGGTATGGAGATCTAGATTATCAGCCCCAAATGGATGTGTGCTAAGTGCCTAAGAGAGGGCCATAAGGGCTGAAAATCAATATGTCTATATAATGTTTATTTGGTTTATATATTACTTGCATTTGATGAGATTTATGTTTTATGTATTTATGATGTATGTGAAGTGTGATATTATAAGTTGATGATACTAACTTTTGCTACCAAGTCCATGATAAAGTATTTTATGAAATCAAGTAATATTATTCCATCATTTATGTGATAATCTTGTTGTTACCATGGTTATATGACAAAGAGATATATGATTCTAAGTTTATAATACTACTTATAATGCTACTTTATGATACTTATGATTTAAGGTTATGATGCTACTTATGATGCTACTTTATGATATTTATGATTTAAGTTCATGATGCTACTTTATGACGTCACTACAATATATTAAGTTGTTATAACAAGTCCTATGGTGATGCTCATGGTTCTAACTAATGATTAAAGTTATAATACATGTTCTATGTGTTCATCATATCATCTAACATTTCACGCATTCATGGCATGTAGTAAGATGATCTTGAATCATCTTTAGTAAGTCCCCTCGGGTATATAGTTCTTTAAGTCCTACCGGGCAAAAGTGATGGCCTATAAGGCACACTCATTTTATGGTTCTTTTATGGTCCTTTTATGAGCTATGGATCATTTATAATCCTTTTATGGTCCTTTTATGATCTTTCCATGGTTCTTATATGATCCTCCTATGGTTCCTTTATGGACCTTATATGGTTCTTCTATGACTCTCCAAGTCCCATGGGAAGTATGACAAAGTATGATAAGTGGTACCACTAAGTCCCATAGGCATCATGGTTTATAGTATGAGGATCCTCACTATGAAATCCCATAGGGGCGTCATGGACATCCAAGTGCTTGGCCAAGCCGTTTTATGAGCATTAGGCATCTAGGTCATGGAGCATATGCACACAAGGACCATGAAATTGTTCATATACATTTTTATGTATGTATGATTATGTATGTTTATGTATGGTTAAGTTTATGTATGTTAGTATTTATGTATGGTTATGTTTATTGGTACGTATGTTTATGCATAGGTATGTACATGTATGTTCATGTACGGTTATGTAAATATGTATATGGCTAGCTATGTTATAATCTCCATACTTAGCTTCGGCTAATCCATATTTATGTCCCCCTCTTAGGTACCAATCCATCTAAGAAGGCATGATGTTGGGAAATCTTCAAAGAAAAAGGAGGCATGGAGGCCAAGGGATGATGATGGGAACCCATGGCTTACTTCAAGAAGACATGAATAAAGACTTAAATTAATTAAGTACATGTAATTTCTATTTCTACTATGACATGACTCTAGTTTACTTTTCATTACTAAAGAACCTAGATGTAAAGTGACTAATGATTGAATACTATTTTCCCTCCCTTATTACAAATCACCTTCATAATGAACTAAGGGAGAAAGCTCAAGCTATGGGTGCATCTCTTTGGGAGTTATGTAGTGAGAACTACCCACCTTACTCCCTAGGTAAGATAAGCCCGATTTGGCCTAAGCTTAATCCATAACATGACCTTATTAAGAAATCTTTAATTTGAACTGGATCATTACCAAGACACTTGATGACGTATGGACTCTATGGACTCATATGGATGTTATGGACATGAATGACCTTTTATGGACAATATGGACTCAAATGGACCGTATGCACTCATGTTACTAAACACACTAAAATTGGTAACTAAGACAACATGACACATACTTAAAAAAAAAAAAAAAGTACGGACATTACACTAGCTGAAAATTGTTAGTACTTGGTTAAAATTTTCTGCAATCTATATATCTAAGTATTTTATACTTTGGTGTCAGTACCCTTCTGTCTAACTTGCTATTCTTCGTTTAATTTTATCTGTTATTCCTTCCTAATTCAATTCTTGGCTCTGAAAGACAATTGTGTTCCTATGATTTCAAATAATCTATGTGAGATCAAAGAAGGGGGCCTACCTTTCCCCCCCACCCCCAAATTTCGTTGGTGAAGTCGACATTCGTCCAATATCATATAACAACCTCAAAGTGTCTGTCATGTGACAATTCTCAATTACGATTTCTCACAGTTGTCTCCCCTATCATCCACGAATTGAATGCTCGGATTAAATGCTCGGATTAAATGCTGAAAAATGGACATTTATCCTCTTCAAATGGGTATTATACATTTTCTACATAATCATGCCTCAGTATTCAATTTCCCCAATAAAAAAATCCACACCATAATCTCAACTCTGCGTGGGGCAATCTTTATCCATAATATGCATGTCAAAGAGTCAAGTTACACAATTCTAATATCAAATTCATGGTCTTTCTTAATCAACAATCTCATACTTAAAGCATGTTGTTGCTAACTGTGGTACTGTTAGGGATCTTGTATTCAAACACTTGTGGTCTCGTCCACTGTCAAAGGTTCTTAGTAGGAAATTCTCCATAGTTGATTTTGTTTGTGTAAGTTGTAACCAACACATTGAGTCTCATCTCCATTTTTTTAGGGATTTCCCCATGGGCCACTGCTATTTGGTGTAAATTGTTTGATTTTGATATTGCTTTTACGATGAATTTCTTTATCGTATCCTAGCATAAGTGGTTGTTAGGGAACATTATCAATGTTCCCTCCCTTACATGGTCCCTTACTGGCCATTATGACCACGACCCGACAAATCTGGTCGGCTATGAACAAGGTGCTCCAAAATACTGACACCCCTTTTTATTTTATTATCATTTTTTGCAATTTTTATAAAACAAACATTGAAACTATATTACCAATTAATGTATTCTCATTTTCACTTTCCGACTTCCCAATGACAAACGTCTCGTAGACTCAACTCAATTGTAAAGAGCTTGTCGAGATGGTGGCCAACTCTTATAGCGACCACACTTTTAGTATTGTGGTTGGCACCAACTTTGTTGACTCGGATCCTGAAACGTGTCTCGCGGGGCTTCCTTATCAGAGGTAGGGAGAGCCAGTGATAGATAAAAGAAAAAGGGGAGCGCATTGTTGAGAGCCAAATGACGAATGATAGGATAAGTGACTTGCAGTTCTATTCGGTCAAGTAATTTAAGTCTTAATCAGATAAATAAAAGCAAACTGCAAATAGTAGTGCAAGTTGTAAAATAGGACGACTAATATGGCCAATTCGATGGGTTATGATGTGAGCAATCATCTCACTGGTAATCTAATTGCTCATAGAGTTGTGGAAATTGACACTGATATGAGATTCCTAAAGACGAACAATAAAGAATAAATCGCACGGTACTTTAAGACGAATTTGCAGAAGGAAAGAAATGTTCAATTGAAGGACCAGTCCTACACGAAGTGCAACTTTACGAGACTGACCAACAATTGGTGCTATGGGATAACCTCTCTAGTTTTATTCAAGATTCGTTGTATCGTCATGAGGCTTGCATATTGTTTCTTTGTTACTTCTGTATAATGTCCAATGTGCTATAACTGTCTTTTATTTGCGGAGTCTACCTATCGATCTAGTAGAACTCTACATTTTTTGACTCAATCTTTTCAGTCACTCGATGACTTGGAATTTTTAAAAAATGCAAAGAAAAAAATCTTGAAAGTTCGAGTCCGTAATTTCAATGGTAAATGTTAGGTGTAGCAAATGTTATTTTTAATAAATTTTGGCACGTTTCGATAATTTTTTTTTAGAAAGTTTCGATAAATTTTAGTAACTTTTTATTTTAGCATATAGAAGTCGGTTGGAACTTCAAAGACCACGCCAAGGATAAATCAAGAATCCTCCCAACACTATGATATGATGAAGCTTCAAACTTCCTGGAGACAGAAAATCCATTACATTCTTCAATCTTCACCTTCACACTTCCATGGAAGACACCTTCAAAGTTCGCGTCGACAAAGCATTCGGCTCCCTATCCTCCTCTTCCTCCTCAGCCTCCTTCCCTCTAAACTCTTCGCTATGGTGTCTCTCCGACGAGGAGCTCGACAAGAAGCCATGGAGTCGAGAACCCGAGTCTCTCGCCGACGACGATGACGACGACGATCCTTTTCCGATCGACGTCGACCGATTTTTGTCGTCGGCCAAGGTCAAATTAGGACCGGACGGGGTCGATCGGAACCCTAACCCTAACCCTAGCCCTAGCCCTAGCCCTGGCCCTAGCACTAACCCTAGCGCTGAGGATTCCCGTCGGGAGCTGGAAGATGATCTTCGGGAGCTCGATGATGATGCCGGTGAAGGAACTAGCGATGGAGGTCCGTCTTCGTCGAGTAGGTCTATTGAGGCGGTGGATGATGAACAGCGGGAGGAGGAATTGGATGTTCGGAGCTCCATTGGCATGGATTGCACCCTTGATTTTGAGGTACCTTTTCTGTCTTTTGGTCTTGTATGTCTGGTTTGAATTGACTGGAATTAGCTTGATTGATTCGTGTCTGCTACGTATGAATTTTTAGTTGCAATTAGCTTTGTTGGAGTATGCATGGTTTTGTATTTGACCTGAATCTGAGAAGTCTTTTTTATGGTGCGTTTGGTAGTTTCCTGGGGAAGTTTTCTCCATTGAGAAATTGTTTGCCGAGCTTAAGAGTGAAATAATGGGTCACATGCTGAAACTTTCCCATCTATTTTGAACAATCAAACATGGGAAAAAGTTGACTAATTTTCCTAGAGAAGTTTTGGAACCAAATGCTGCCGTAGTTAAGTACTCTTATGATAATGCAATATTCATTGGCAATTGGTTTGTTGCTAGTACATGGTATATCTTTTATCTCTTCTGGTGTTGTATGTGTTGTTTGAATTGACTGGGATTAGCTTGATTGATTCGTGTCTGCTAGGTATGAATTTAGTTGCAATTACCATGATGGAGTATTTACTGGCAATTAGCTTATTGCTAGTACATGGTATATCTTTTCTCTGTTTAGCAATGAGCCAATGGTACATGTAAAATATCGGCATCTCGTCGATAAGTTTTCAATTTAATCCACCTCAACTTCAACTCATAATGGCAAACATTCACATGTCGAAATCCTTTGGTTTCTTATGGTCTATCAAGCTCCATATGGGAAATAGAAACTAGAAAGTAATAAGCCTGTTTTGTCTTGTTTGTTTTTTATATTTTTTTTTGGCCAATGTTACTGGAAGCCCGGAACTCTTTATTTTGCCCCTAGTACTTGTGTCGGGCACTCAAACTTGGATATGGGTACAGTTGCACAGGTGCTCGGACAATGCCTTTTAGTCTGAAATTGTACAATTGTTTTGAAAAATGCTGATTTAAATTGACTGGAATTGGACATCCGGAGCTCCACTGGGATGGACTGCACTCTTGATTTGAGATACTTGAAAAATGCTGAGTTTGACACTCCCACATGGGTATGGCCAAGTGCGAGTAAGATGGACTTTAGGGCTTATAAAATATACCATAATATTGCAAGCACCATGATTTGGTTGGAGAACTTTACGAATTCATTAGAGGATTGTTGAAGGCACTGAATGAGACTTGCCGCATGTAGATGTTGTTTTCGATAGGAATTTGAAAAAAAAAGAAGCTCTTTTGAGCCCCTCCCTATCTCCAAATGGAATTTGAAAAATATAGGAATTTGAGAAGTAGATAGGAATTTCAAAAAGAAAGATGAGGGAAAGAAGCTCTTTTCAATCCCTCTCCATGACCCAAAGAAGCACTTTCATGAAAATTGTCCAAATAAAGCAGTGCTTTTGTTGAAGGCCAACAACTGATTAGAAAAGAGAAATGAAGGGGGGAGCAAATGCAAACTATGTCTCCCTACCAGACATATTGCCAGCCGTTGGCAAAGGTTTGCCTTCCCAGAAGAAAGTGTGGCAGGTTTTGTCTGAAGATTGGAACCCACTCTAACTTTCAATTAGAGCAGACTTCTTGGTTTGAAAATTAGGATTCTTCTATTGTGTTTAAATTAGCCTAGATTCACTCTTTGGCACATTTAACTGTCAGTTTTATTATAGTCTGTCTCTCTCTCTCTCTCTCTCTCTCTCTCGCTCTCTGTTATGACTTATGATCTAAAAAGGCACTCTCTCACTTCATGCACTATCCTGAAGCTGAAGAAAAGCTGAAAAGGCATGCCTGCTAGCGCAATCTGAATACTTGTTGTCGGTCCCCTTTTAGGTGCAACAGTGCGCCTCTCACTTTCTTGCACGCACCTAAGCACCACGGCGGTGCTCCTTTTATAAATATTAGAAAATAAGTAGTTGCTTCAGCAAATCTGCATCCAAATCCAAATCCCAATCCATGCGGCGAAGTTTTTCTCTGCGGAATGTATGGATTAGATGCAGCAACCTTATCCGAGAGACAGCATCTGTTGAACACTCAGTGAAAGACCATTGAGTTGCTCACTAAGACCATGAGTTGCTTACTGCTAATATCTTATCTTAGGTGAGCAAATGGTTAAAAATTCTACTTTTTCACCTTCCTTTGAACATTTTTACATGGATATTGTAAACCAAATATTATAGAAAGCAAATTTCAGTACTTACGGTAATGCGGTAGTATAATGAAGAATGTTTTGCTGCCTGGGTACTTGGAAGTATTCTTTGCTTGGTTTTCTTCTCTTTTGCATTCAATGTTTGGGACAACAAAGAAAGTTATACTAATAAGTCAATTATATTTTTTTCCTATTATCCAGGAAGAAGAGGATGAATATGACAAAGTGGCTGTTGGAAAAGAGAGAACTGGTGAACGTCTGTACATGAGCGATGTAATTGACTACGTGCCTCATTTGGCTGCTGATGAAATCCCCGACTCATTCAAAGAGGCCCCTAGAGACCCAAGAGCTAATCACTTAGCTGCTCAGCTTAGACTTAAAGAAGACGCCGAAGCAGCCCGAAGTTTCAATTCCTTGCATGTTTCTGAGCCAATCATTTCTGATGCTCAAAGTAATAAAGAAGATGTGGAAGCTGCAGGTGTTTCGAATTCTTTGCATGTTTCTGAGCAAGCTATGGCAGTTGTTTCTGAAACTGAAAATAATAAAGAGGATGTGGTCCGCGTGGAAGCTACCAGGAAGTTCAATTCTTTGCTGGTCTCCGAGCAAACCGTAACTGTTGTTTCTGAAGCTCAAAATAAAACACACGAAGATGGGAAGAGTATAAAGTCAATACTGAAGCGCAAGGAGGATCAGATGTCAAACTCAAAGTCTGAAAAACGCGTTCGATTCGAGTCCGGCTGCAAAGACGATGACAAAAGAGTATCTGCAGGAGATCAAAATGCTGCTGCATCTGGGAGTGAAGATTCTACACTGGTTCCAGATTATATCCGCAACCCTTCAAGATATAAACACTATACATTCGATTCGTTGAGCGATATGAATGAAGAATCCAACCGCCAAGCGTACATGGATTTCCTGAACATGATAAAGAAGTCCAAGCAGTCTGAACCCGAAGAAGTCCCTGCTGATCTATCAAAGCCTGTGGTATTCAATCCGAAGAAGAAAGCTGCTCAGAGTAGGGACATCACAATGGAGGAGGAACCTCTGCCCAAGAAAAGTTTGCCCGTCCATTTCGCTTCCCAAAACAGAGCAGAAGACGAAGCTACTGAAATGGAGGTAGATGATGTCGGTGATGGTGAGCAGGAAACTGTAGGCATGAAGCTCGGAAGTCGAAAGAGAGCATCTCGTCAGTATCGCTTGAAGCGAATTGACGAGTGCACTGAGTCAGATTCATGACGCCAACGAGGACCCTGACTAGCTGTTTTATTCAAATTTTATAACGAGAACGTATTGTATTTTTAGACCTAGCGCGCACATTATCTTATTGCGAGGCTCCTACATGTCAAATGTGGTGCGCTGGCAAAAATTTGTGTCCCGGTCAAATTCGTGTCAAAATTTAGACGAGAAATTGATGTCCATATCGTTTTTTATTCGTACGAGAATGGATCTATCAAAGCCCATGGTATTCAATCCAAAGAAGAAAGCTACCACCAACAATGAAGCTTACTACTGAGAGTAGGGACATTACCATGGATGGAGGAGGAACAAATTGCAAGAAACTTGTTAGCTAATGTATTATTCAAATTTTGGTTTGGAAATGGAGGTTCATGGTAATTTGCTTCCCAAAACAGAGCAGAGGACGAAGCTACTGAAATGGAGGTCGACTATGATGATGATGATGACGATGACGATGACTAAACCTGTCAATTCGGGTGGGTGTGTCGGGTTTGATACGGGTCGGTTCCAAGTTTATTCAGACTTTTGGTTTGAAAATTTCTGGTCCAAACCGAAAATTTCGGGCGGGTTCGGGCCAATTTTCAGGTTGGGTTCGGGCCAATTTTCAGGTTGGTTCAAATTTTGCCCGGTGATAGATGTTGATGAGCAGGAAACTTGTTAGCTAATTTATTATTCAAATTTTAGAACGAGAACGTATTGTATTTGTAAAACTACAGTGCATCCTCTTGTTGCTAGGCACCCACATAAATGTAGCGCTGAGAAGACTTTGGGTTCAGATTGAATTTGGCCAATGTCCAAACTACAAGAAACTGATGTGCAAACCTTATTCTTTTGGGTGGACCACGAGTTGGGATGATAAAAAAGATAAAATATTGTGTTCAGATATTGATTAGCGTTAAAGTCATGGTACATATATTATCACATAGATATATAAAGGCCGATATATCATTTAATAATAAATATGTGTATATTAGGACTCAATATCCCAAAATTTAGTATATTACGGTCCAAAAATTTTAAAAGGAAAATTTAAAATATTAAAACATCAAGTATTACTCCCTCCATCTCATTTTAATTGTTGTCTTTGAAAATTGTGTAGTCAAATTTTACCAATTTTGACCATAAATTTTTCAATATATACAATCGGTTGTTACCTTATTCTTCTGTCAGGTTAGGTTCAAGTTAGGTTAATTAAGTTAAGATAAGTTAGTATATGATAGGGTATGATAGATTTGAATTAAGTTACTTGTTGATTGAAAATATTTTATTAATAAAATTTGAATATTTTAGGGAAAAATAAGTGAAAAAGTTAAGAAAAAGTGGATTAATTTGATATTAAAATAATATTATTTGAATTTCTTTTTGATTTAAAAAATTATTTTTGGTTTTATTTTTTTTAAGGAATTGGGTTATGTCAGGTTAGATAAAAGAATAAGTTAAGTTAACTTAAGTTAGATTAAGGTTAGTTAGGTTTGACCCAACTAAAGAACATGACCTACATAAAATTACCATCATTATATTCGTGACGAAAAATAATGTCATAAAATATAATATTGCAATTGTTAATAACATCAATTAAAGGATAATATGATTTAAAAAAATAATTAAAGGATAACATTAAAGATCGTAAAAATCAAAATGATAACAATTTGGCCTGTTCTTTTATGCGGTGTTCTGCAGTATGGTGCGGTATGATATGGTGAAATTGTGGTGGGTTGTGGTGTAATTGTGGCGGGTTATTGGTATGTTGTGGTAGATTTTTGTATATGTATGAATATTGTATCGGTAAATGTGAAAAAGTAATTTGTGGTGGGTTGTAGTAAATTGTGGTAGAATGATATTTTGTGGTGAGTTGTAGCAAACTGCGGTAGGATGTGACACCGCAATTTGTCAACCGCAGAAAAGAACACCAATATGTAACCGACCATGTACCAAGAAATATTTGCTTAAAGCCAGGAGTATTTATATGATGGAGATAGCTTCGAACACTCAACTCTGACTCAGAGTCCGATTGTCAGAAGGCACTACAACAGCAACTACAAGTAGCAGATCATCGAAAACACTCTCCTAACATTCACGATTCAACCCTAAACTCGACCTGGGCAATTTCAATCTCTATTTCAATTTCAATTTCAATTTCAATTTCAACTTCAATTCGCTCACAAGATGAAGATCATGGTTGCAATCAAGCGAGTCATCGACTACGCCGTCAAAATCCGTGTCAAACCCGACAAATCCGGGGTCGAAACCAAGAACATCAAAATGTCGATGAACCCTTTCTGCGAAATCGCCCTCGAAGAAGCCCTACGAATCAAGCAATCTGGGTTCGCTTCCGAAGTAGTCGCCGTCAGCATGGGCCCCACCCAGTGCGTCGATACGCTGCGTACTGGGCTCGCCATGGGAGCTGATCGAGCTATCCATGTCGAAGCGTCGGAGAAGCTTTCCCCATTGAATGTTGCGAAGCTGCTTAGGGCTCTTGTGGAGGTGGAGAAGCCTGGGTTGATTCTGCTTGGGAAACAGGTCAGTGGTTTCGATTTTGATGGGAATTTGGGGGTTTTGATTGATCGATTTGGTGTTGCGTTTTGAAGTATTGTGAGTTTTGTTCTTGAATTTGGATTTAGGGTAAGGTTTGAATTCGAGAGTTTTGGGTGTTGTGCATGAATGTCACTGATTATATTTAGATGATTATGGAGGTTTTGAGTCTTTGAATTTGTTGTTGCATTTGGAAGTATGTTCTGTTTTTGTTGGATTTAGGGTAATGTTATAGTTGGTGAATTTGCATTTGGAGAGTATTGGGTGTTGTGCATGAAAGTCGCTGATTATATTTAGATGATTATGGTGGGTTTTGCAATATATGAAGGTTTAATGCATTCTGATACAGTTGGTAAGTGTTTTGATTTTGATGCAAAATTGGGGCTTTGAGTGTTTCGATTGATCGATTTTGTGTTGCGTTTTGAAGTATGTGAGTTTTGTTCTGTATTCGGTGGACTTAGGGCAATGTTATTGTTTGTAAATTTGAATTCGAGAGTTTTAAGTGTAGTGACTGATTACATCTAGATGATTGTTCATGTCGAATCATCAGAGAAGCTTTGCCTGTTGAGTGTTGCAAAGTTGCTTAGGAAACAGGTGAGTGGTTTCGATTTTGATGGGAAATTTTTTTTTTTTGTTGGGGGGGGGGGTTTGAGTGTCAATTGTTTGATTTAGTGTTGCGCTTTGAAGTGTGTGATTTGTAGTTTCTGCTTGGGAAACAGGTGCGTGTTTCGATTTTGATGGGAATTTGGGAGGTTTTTAGTGTTTTGATTGATCGAGTTGTTGTTGTGTTTTTAAGTGTTGTGAGTTTTATTCTGTTTTCGTTGGATTTTGGGTAACGTTATACTAGTTTGTGAATTTGAATTCGAGACTTTAGGGTGTAATGAATGGGTTTGGAATGGATGAATCTCAGGTTTTGAGTCTTTCAATTTGTTTTTGCATTTTGAAGTGCTGTAATTTGTGTTCTGTTTGGTTGGATTCAGGGTAAAGTTGTAGTTCGTGAATTTGCGTTTGAATTCAAAAGCTTTGGGTGTAGTGGATGAATGTCACTGATTATATGTAGATGATTATGAAGGTGCTTGGAATATATGAAGGTTTTAATGCATTTTGTTATGAGATTTGGTTAGTGAATTTGACTTGCCTTGGCCAGGCTTGAGCTTTTTGGAGCACAAACTCTAGGATAACCTAATAAAAAAGCTTCTATTTATATTACATGCGTCTGAAGTTTATGCTCTATGATATCTACAAATGAACAACCGCACAATTGAGAGTGAACAGCCTGATATCTAAAAGTGAATAATCACACTGTTTTCAAACTTTAGAGCACCTAATAAATTGTTCAAAAGCTTAAGTTGATAGTTGGAAGACTCAATGATGGTTTTATATTCTAACATGCCCTTCGCGCGAATGCCCTCCGAGCTTGAAGTGTGGATGTTGCAAAGGCCCCTTAACCTTGTGAAAATAAACATGGGACGCTGAGATTCGAACTTGAGACCTCTTACTCAGCCTGACTCTGACTCTATACCATGTGGAACCATGTCAACCAAAAACTTAAGTTGACAATTGAATGCCCAATGACGATTTTATATTCTAACAAAATTCCAATTGTGTTGGCCACTTGATAGAGAAGAGGACTGTGGGATGGTGGTTAGAGATATGAATGTCATTGATGTCGCACGAAATCAAAATGTTTGATTAGGTGATTCATGCTTTGGACATCTTAGCTAGTGTAGTTGTGCTTTTAGGAAATCATATTTTGATTGGTTAACAACTGTGGTTGCCGTGAAGGCTTGTGGAAAAATTGATGATAGAAAATGCTTTTCCTGAAGGGGAGTTGCGTTGAGTGTTAGCTTGGATAATGGTAACATGATGGGGACCATAGGGGATGCTTGTTTATCTGATGTACATTGTTGTTTTAGAGGACACTCTGAAGGGAATTTTTCCATTTCTAGTTTCGCATGGACTTTAGGATTGTTAACCGTTTGCCCCAAGGATCTAGGACTATACAAATTCAGTTGGGGCAATGTTTGTCAGAGGGATTGGGGGGATGAATTTGAGGGATGCTTGGGAATTTTGAGAGTGTTTGTTAGAAGGATTAGGGAATGAAGGAATTGGGCAATAGATTTGAGGACAATGTTTGAGGATTCTAGATTAATATCCTTTTGAGATTTTAGGTTTTGTCTTGGTGCAGGGGAAATAGCCGAGTTTGAGTGGCAAGGGTGAATTATGAGCCTAGCCATAATGAGTATTTTGGGGTTTTAGGCACTTTGGTGTCTTTGTATGCCAAATCACAACCCCCTACAAATTGTTGGTTGCGAATATCTTGAAGAATGACAATCTTGATGATATTGATGCCGAGATTGATCGCAGGACAATGATTATTGACAATTACATTGGTGTTCGACTCTTCGATAACCCATCCAACTGAAGTGATCTTTTACATCGTTATTGAGATGTGAAGGCTATTTTGGTTGTTGTGGCAAGCAAGTCCTTGCTGGTTTGCTTTTGTTTAGCTACATTTGGTTGGTTGCTGTTTTGTGATGTCGTTTTGCTGCTTTTGTGAACTTTAAGCCTTTTAACTTTCAATAATCAGAAAAAATTGAAGATTTTAAAAAGCTGCTAGTGTTGAAGATGATGAATTATGTATCAGAATTTCTGTGCAAAATAGCCCGCCTCTTATTTTCAAGATACAATGTCACATGACTCAGGCATGAAAGCTACTATCAGTTCATGTGCTGATATAATCCTTCTTACTTCTTTTTGTCTTTATAGTTATGAGATTTTCTCCGAGATATCAAGAACATGCAGACTTACTTTAACAATATATACTGTGTTGTATAGGCCATTGATGATGATTGCAACCAAACGGGACAAATGGTGGCAGGATTGCTAAATTGGCCGCAGGGAACTTTTGCTTCAAAGGTATTTCTTCATTCTGTCGATAGAAATCAAGCAGAACTCCAAAAACCCATTCCTGTGTGATTGAAGTTGAACACGATCTACATCTTTGTTATATAGTTAACGATGTACAATGAAGATCAGAACTATTAGAAAATTTACTTTGGTTGTGATTCTTGTTTAACTTTAATGGTAGAACCGTCATTCTCAAAGCTGAAAACCTCTGTCCTTCTCACTTCTCAGTCATCCTTAGTTTATTAATGGAGATAATACTGCAGAGAAAACCATGTATAGACAGATCATCTATACAGTTACAAAATATCAAAATGGAACCATGATTGGTTTTGCGAAAACAGATATGGCGAGTTTATTGAGTAAATGGGCTGTACCTTTTGGTTACTTATTAAAAATAAGGGTTTTTGGCCCTGAAACAATCCCTACTTTTGGGTCTTCGATTAAGAATTATTCAAACCGACTTTTTGTCCATCGATGGTCCAAACTTTTTGCCGGCGATTGAGAATGTGAGCACTTGATGTGTTTTTTTCATTGAAGGTTGTACTGGACAAGGAGAAACAGACAGTCACAGTGGACAGAGAAGTGGATGAAGGGATTGAGACACTATGTTTGGATTTGCCGGCAGTTATAACGTGAGAACTTGATCTTATGTGTCTCATTATGATCTTTTCGTTTGGACACTGAGGTGTTCTTTTTATGAATTCTTCTTAAGCACTTTTAAGCAGTAGCAAATTCGCTCTAATGAGTTATGATGCTTGTCATTTCATCACGCACATAGATTGAAAGTATGAAAGAGCCACACGCCATAGAATTACGGGGATGGTAGGACAGGGTCTTGAAACCATATAGTCAAATTAGAGAGACCACATACATTCTTTTCGGACCCCATGAAGGTTGTTAGAATCGGGATTTTAACTCGGATCCATGGGGTAGTTAGGATCGGAATTAACCCATGTAGGATCGTGGATCGGAGTGTAGATGGTAGAATCACATTAAGGATTTTGGATCACAAAATCGGAGGATCGTTGATCAGGATCGGGATTTTAATAACTATGACATAGATAGACCACATACATTCTTTTTGCAGATAGTTTTTTCTTATTGGTAGATCATATGCATCATGCTTGTGCGTCACATCGACCGGAATCATATCCAAAACCAAAACCAATGCTCCGAAATCCCTCCAAGCGAGTTATAGAGGGGTCGGATATGGCGGTTTTATGGTTTTACCCTTAAAATTTGCAATTTAGAGACTGGTTTCGATTGACCCGGGATCATATCCAAAGTTTATATTCCATCTCGGTTGAACTTAGTACTCCGTATGTACCATTGACGGGGGTTATGTGGGCTTAACTATCTATGCTACTCATGCTGCAGCACGGATTTGAGGCTGAACCAACCAAGGTATGCCACGCTTCCGAACATAATGAAGGCGAAATCAAAGCCGATAAAGAAAGTCACCCCGGACGAGTTGAATGTGCAAGTCAGATCCGACTTTGATGTAGTCGAAGTCATGGAGCCCCCGAAGAGAAAAGCCGGGGTCATATTGTCGTCTGTCGATGAGTTGCTAGACAAGCTTAAAAACGAAGCGCATGTCATTTGATTGTCATCACATTTAGGCACTTGTAAATTGCAATGCAATATGTCTGTGCATCAAACTGATGACAATGGTATTTTGGATGGTGCTGAATGTATGTATTGCTGCTTTTCAATGTCAAGCAAGGCAGCTATTTTCAGCACTCCTATTTGTATATGTTGCAATAATAAGATGACATGTTTCGCCTCATCCTGATTGTTATTGCAATTTATTACTCTTTCCGTTCTTTTTTATCTGTCATTTACAGTTAGTCTTTAATTAATAATTTCTAATATAAAATTTTGGGAAATTGGATGATAATATACCGACCTTTAGGGGTGTTGATTAACAATATATCGACCTTCACTTTTGGACAGTAATATCAATGACCTTTATAGTTTGGTGACATTAATGTACCTTCAAGGATTTTGTGGGCGGCAAACCGGTTGATGGTCTGACGTGGCAGGCGGTGCAAAAAAAACGGTGTCATGTTTAGGTATTTTTAGGGGTGTTGAATGTTTGTATTCGGTATTTTTAGGATTAGGAGGTTAGTTTTGTTGTTAATTTTTAGGGTGTAAATCCTTGAAGTTACATTAATATCACCAAACTATAAAAGTCAGTAATATTAATGTCCAAAAGTGAAGGTCGGTTTATTGCTATTCAACACTCCTAAAGGTTGGTATATTACCGTCCAGTTTCCCTAAAATTTTTATTAAAAGATATAATATTATAATTTTGTAATAGTATTTTTATTACGAATTTAATGACATCAATTTTGTATGATGAATCATTATACAAATTAAGATATTAATAGTCAAAGTTTTTAACACAATTTCCTTAACGATAGATAAACAAAAACGGAGGGAGTACATGTTCGTGAAGTATGTACTTTACATGGGGCCATTGTTCACTTGCGTGTATTAGATTGTTCACTTTTAATAGTAAAATGAATGAAGAAACGAAATTGTTTCCTTTTGTGCTTATTTAGCTAACCCAAGTGTGGGAAATAGAAGTGTAAAATTGTAGTGCCCTTAAATTAAATCAACTGCACACATAAGCTAGCGAAGCAGCACTTAAATCATAGTCTCAGGATCATATAATATTGTAGTCTCAGTATTTCAATATTCAAAAACCATGCATGCTATATTTAAAATCTTACTTTGTGTAAATGTCCAAAAATATATATATATAATGTTCAAAAACTTTATATATATATATATATATATATATATATATATATATATATATATATATATATATATATATATATATATATATATATATAGACACACACCATTTCTTTAAAAAGAAATTATGTTTTCAAAATATGATTGACCATAAAAGTAATTATAAATTAAAAAATGAAATGTCCAAAAGTTTATCCTATTATGTTTAAAATATCACAAACACAAATAAATAAATATAAAAAAGTAAGATGTTCAAAACAATAATTAATAATTATGTAATTATAAATTGTATAAATAAGTTGTGACCATAAATCAATATGGTCTAGCCAATTACCTCTGTTTGAGTGACAAGAAGTTCACCTTCTATCCTTGTATTTTTGGGGTTTGAATCTTGGGAGACATTTCTCCTTTATCCTTTTTTTGATTATTGAAAGCCAAAATAGGCTAAAGAGATAGCATCAACACTGCAAAAACACATATGAAAGTATATCTAAAGGACAACAACCAACAAGAAGCCACACGACCAGACCAAACCAAACAGCACAAATAAAATACAAAAATTAACATTTTCGATCTCTTCATCAATTCTCCCTAAGCCGCTTCTCAACAGTCATAAGGTCCCCACGAATGAATCCCGAACCACAACCAAACTTAGCCACTCTACACACCATGTCCGCCAGATGAGCCTGAGGACGCTCAGATGATTCAATTTGCAAGCTCGTAGTTTTATCCTTCCTTCTGACAGGTTCTTTAGATCGAGCTGTTTTAGAGCGGACCCTACACGAAGTTCTACATACCAACCTCCACTTTGAGTTCCACAACCCACTTTAGCTCGCATGGAAACCCAAATACAAGAGTTAGAATCATGGCACGGAGATTGACAATGCGAGCACAAAGGACGGGACTCAACAACATCACATTAGGGAGGATCACAAGAGTTTTCCATATTTTCTATTTAAGCGTCTCGGTCAGAAAGAGCATCCAGAGAGAAAATAGAAGACGATGGTAGCGCCTATTCAGATGCTACCCGCGTCTGGGATTCTTTTTGCGCCGTCGTTGTCAGTTTTTCAAGCAACATCAGGGTTTTCCTCTTATATAAATATTCTCATGCATACGTTTAAGTAAGAATCAGTTTTAGTTAGTTTTTAGTTTTTCAGCATCTTTAGGTTTAGTTTATATTTCTTTAGTTTTATCTACAGTTTTTCTTCGATTGTAATTTACCTCTTTAAAGTTTAATTCAAGTCAATTTTAGTTTTCAATTTCTCGTTTCCTTCTCACTTTCGTTCGCAGTTATTTTCAATTCTCGCTATTTCAATCTTTTCAATATTCATTTCAACCCAAAAATCCAATTTTTAGTGAAGAGGAGGATTAAGGTTCCCCGAATTCTCTCTTCAAGTGAGGATTCGGGCAGTCTTAGTAATACGAATCTTGCCCCCTTTTTTTTTTGTTCGGGCGAAAGTTCTTGGTTGGAGTTCAAGAACAGAGTGAAGAAATTCAGGTTAATGTTTTCTGTCTCAAATTTAGTATTCAATTCAATTTTTATGTTCTTGCTATTATTTACTTTCTTGAATATGAATTCTCTTTTCAGTTTGGAGTTCCATTCCATGCTAGATTAGATTAGAAGTTTTAGTTCTTTATTCATTGCTTTTTAATTGCGCTCTTAGTTATGAATTTTCTTTGCAGTTTTAATTTCCTTCATGTTTAGGTTAGTTCTTGTTTTAATTAATTATTTACTGCTTTCGAATTCGAAATCTCACCAAACCAATTACCTAAACCTGACACACCACCCCTGTGGATACGACAACCCTTGCTTTTTAACCCCAAATACTACAAACCGAACAATGACACCGTTGCCGGGGATGACGTTATTTGGTAGATTAGGTTATTGATTTTGTAAATAGTTCATTACTTTCGAAGTTGTAATTTAATTCTGATTAAAAAAAATGTGAGCATAAAAATTGAAAAACAAAAAAAAAAAACAAAAAAAAGAGTTATGTCTAGTTTCCAGTTTCCCCAATTTGAGCATGAAATATTTTGGAAATACTTCTCTAGATTACATGATTATCTTGCTCAATGTGAATCATATAGAAAGTATCTCATATGATAGATTGGATATTTTGGGTATTGTGAATGAGGGTGTGAACTATGAAACCCGTGATCTCTTAGAATACTATGGGTTTTCTAATTTAGGAGAAGATGATGCATGAGAATTACTTAAATGGTTGTCTAGGGACACTTATGAATTTGAGCAACAAAATGCTCCCTTTGACCCCCGTGTTTCTAATTTTGCACCACCCTTTGAGACTTTAACTAAACAGTCATGTCAATATTCCCCCTATTTTGATGATCAATTTTGTGGTAGGGAATATATGGAAAACTCTTGTGATCCTCCCAATGTGATGTTGTTGAGTCTCGTTCTTTGTGCTCGCATTGTCAATCTCCGTGCTATGATTCTAACCCTTGTATTTGGGTTTCCATGCGAGCTAAAGTGGATGAAATGTGTGCGACAATAACTGAGTACGTGCATGAGTTTTTGCATGAGACTAACCCTAGGGTGGAAACTTCTTCTTCACAAGTGGTTGGTTCGATAGTTAAAGTAGAATATTCATCATCTTTGAGTCTGAAATGCATGATGATTCTCATTTGTATGATTCTGATGAGGATGATGCCTACTATAACGGGCCTCGTTTTGAGTCCAATGAATGCCATGTGTTGCTTGTGATATAATTGAACATGAACTTGTTGAGAGTGAAATCGAATCCTTTGTGATTGAATGTGTGCTTGATACTGAGCTATTCACTTTCATTAAGGATCAATGTATTAATGAGGCATTAGCTACCCTTTCCTGCGAGTCCATTGAAAATAATGTGAAATCTTATGATGATGCACTTGAGACTATGGGGATTGATCCTACGTGTTTGAACTTGGTTTGTGACAATAATATTTTTGATGGTGATATGCTTTATGAGTCGTTGTTTGCATCCAAGTCATTGCATGAGAAGGTTAAGGAGTGTATTGTCTTTGCCCCTCCCGTTGATTTGCACACTCAATCTACATCTACAAGTCATTTGGAGGATACATTTGTCATGTCTCCTTCCCTTTTATTTCCTTCACATAAGCATGAGACCATAGAGTCCTTAGGTGACCTAAGAGGGTATAATCCCCTCATTGACCCATATTGCATACACTTAGAGGACATGATGCCTAGGAAAGTTGTGTACATTCCTGCAGTCCATCATTTCACCGACTTTTCCAAGGCATTTGATAAACTGTTGAGAGCACCCATATTTGCTGATATACTTTTGCAATTGTACTCTTATGTTCATCACTTGGAGATGCATTCGAGGATGCATGACCTACTTCTAAGGGCATTGAATGGTTTTGAGATGGTGCCAACATCTTGAGGTGAGAATGGAGTGGCCGATGCTCCATGGGTGATTCTTATTATTATTAACCAAAATTTCATAGTTTGGGTATACTCACTACTCAACCAGATAATATTGTTCCCTTTTATTTTTAATATGGTTAGTGAGTTGGCTTTCTTTGCTTCTTTTGTTTTCTTTTGGTGTGTTTCCTTTTCTTTACTTTTGGGTGCATGTTTACCTCTATTTTCAATGAGGACATTGTTAGCCTTTTTGTCTGGGAGTGGGGGTGGCATGCATGTCGGCTTGTGTTTTTCTTTTGTGAGTTTTTCTTTTGTGATCTTTATTTTCTTTTGTGTGGTGTCACCTTATGCACAATGAGGACATTGTAGAGTTTTTGTGTGGGAGTGGGGTGACACACGTGTCTGACAGACTTTAGAAAGAGCAAGAATTTTGGGTTACCACTGAGAAAAGGCAAAATTTTGAAAATTTTTCCCTAGCCAGAGGTAGTTTGTGTACATGGTTGTGTCGATGATAACTTGAATAATGCAATTGCTTAGTTAGGAATGGTTAGTGAGTGCTTGATAGGCTCATAGCTTGGTTGTTGCCTAACCTAAACATAATAACCTCCCCTGTATTTGCAACCATGTGGTTTCCTTATAATTTTACTTATGGCTTGTTCATGTGATGGTTTTAGTCTAGGAGGGAAGTTTTGGATTCTTATATATCCATGCGCTAATTAAGAAAAACTGAAAAAGGAAAAAAAATGTTAGTACACTTACACGAGTTGGTATGAGTGGTGCGACACTCTTACCCCTTAATCACTTTGTTGCGTATGGAGTAACCTGCGTTGGGAGGGTAAACCCCATTTATGGTTCGTTCTAATCCCGAAAAATACTAACACAAAAAAAAAGAGAAAAAGTAAAGTTGAAAATGTTGGTTCACCTGCATAGATCGGTATGAGTGGTGCGACACTCATATCCCTTAAGCATCTTGCATGTATATGGAAAGGATCTATGCTAGAAGAGTAAACCCCTTTTAGGGTCGTTCAATTCTCGAACAAACCAACACAAAAAAAAAAGAATTGAAGGAAATAATTGTGGAACCTTTCCTTATGTAACCTGCGGTCCTCACCAAGCCAAGGGCGACACAAAATAGGGAGGGAGACCGCGCATAATTCACTAAGTATTGAGCATGGGTATGTGAGTAGCTAGTTCTGACCGACTAAACCTTGACTTAAGCAAAAATAAGCTAGAAACATTGTACTTGAGTAGGGATGACAACGGGGCGGATCGGGGATGGGGGAGTATACCCCCGTCCCTATCCCCGCTCCCAAAACTCATCCCCATCCCTGTCCCCATCCCCGCTTCGGGGAATGATTCTTGCCCCATCCCCATCCTCGCGGATCCCCATCCTCGCGGATTCCCATCTCCAACGGGGATTTTTTTAAACTATCCTAAATTTAACTAAATTTTAATCGGATCCGATTTTTAATCGAACCCGATTTTTACATGTTCAAAATACAACGTATTTAACTTGCTCAAGTAATAATACATCAAAATCAAACAATAATACATCAACAAGTGAGAATAAATAGGAAAATTACTACTTTGTCCTTCCCATTAATATATATATATATATATTAAATTTGAATAAAGGTTATTTGGTAATTTTAACATTTTCAGGGATGGGGATTCGGGGATGGGGACGGGGAATTCACCCCGGCGGGGAAAATGGGGACGGGGATGGGGAAAATTTTGTCCCCATCCCCGCCCCGTCCCCGAGCGGATTTTGGAAAATCGTACCCGTCCCCGTCCCCATCCCCAATGGGGGCGGGGATTTTTCCCTAGAGCGGAGCGGGGCCCCGACGGGTTCGGGGATTCCCCGCCCCATTGTCATCCCTACACTTGAGCACAAGGAACCCATCCAGCATATGCATGAGTGAAGTGAAAAATGTGAAGTTTGGTGATGAACTTGCAAGTAGCCTTGATTGCTCTTATTAGTTGTTCTGAATTGAGTAAAAAGCATTGTTTGAGTAGTTACAGCTTTGTGTTTAGACATCCTTCTAGCTTGTCTTGTTGAGTTTGCCTCTTATTCTTGTAATTTAACTCTCTTCCTTTTCTTGGCTTTTGTGGGTATAACTTCTATAAACCCTCACGAGACCTTCCTCGTCCACTTGGGCTGTCAAGGGGGCTTGTTGCATACGCTAAACGCAACTATGATTCCTACGAAAGTGAGTTAGGGTAGTTTAATTTTCTTTTTACTTTGTTTTAGTTTGCTCGGGGCGAGCAAATCTTTGTGTAGGAGTGTTGTTCGGTCTCATTTTAAGCTGAATTGTTACCCTTAATAAAGTGTTTATTTGTTTTATCTCCTTAACTATTAGTTATTTATGATGATTTTTGTGTTTTTGTAGATTGATTAGCGAATAATTAGAAAATGAGTTAAATATAACAAAATTCGGACAAAAAGGAGAAAGAAACTCAGAGACGCCAGCAGCGCCTCAATACACCACCAGCTCCTCGGAGACGCCACCAGCGTCTCGGTCAGAAAGAGCATTCATAGAGAAAATAGAAGACGCTGGTAGCGCCTATTCAGACGCTACCCGCGTCAGGGAATCTTTTTGCGCCGCCTTTGTCAGTTTTTCACGCAACATTAGGGTTTTTCTCTTACATAAATATTCTCATGCATACATTTAAGTAAGAATCAGTTTTAGTTAGTTTTTAGTTTTTCAGCATCTTTAGGTTTAGTTTATATTTCTTTAGTTTTATCTCCAATTTTTCTTCGATTGTAATTTACCTCTTTAAAATTTAATTCGAGTCAATTTTAGTTTTCGATTTCTCGTTTCCTTCTCACGTTCATTCGCAGTTATTTTCAATTCTTACTATTTCAATCTTTTCAGTATTCGTTTCAACCCAAAAATCCAATTTTTAGTGAAGAGGAGGATTAAGATTCCCCGAATTCTCCTTTCGAGTGAGGATTCGGGCAGTCTTAGTAATCTGAATAACGCCTTTTTTTTTTTGTGCGGGAGAAAGTTCGTGGTTGGAGTTCAAGAACAGAGTGAAGAAATTCAGGTTAATGTTTTCTGTCTCAAATTTAGTATTCAATTCAGTTTTTATGTTCTTGCTATTATTTACTTTCTAGAATATGAATTCTCTTTTCAGTTTCGAGTTCCATTCCATGCTAGATTAGATTAGAAGTTTTAGTTCTTTATTCATTGCTTTTAATTGCGCCCTTAGCTATGAATTTTCTTTGCAGTTTTAATTTCCGTCATGTTTAGGTTAGTTCTTGTTTTAATTAATTATTTACTGCTTTCGAATTTGAAATCTCACCAAACCAATTACCTAAACCTGACACATTATCCCTGTGGATACAATAACCCTTACTTATAAACCCCAAATACACAAACGAACATTACTCTCTCATCTCTTTCTCTCTCACATAGACACACACTGTGGTTGTGCGAAGGATCTTGTTGTGTTGAAGGTTTATCTCCTCTTGACTTCTACATTTGATTTTTGTTAAATTGAAAAATACGGCTATGTTATCAAAGTTTCACTCTTTTTATTACTAAGGGCCCATTTGGACCTAGAAAAACAAAATGGAAAAAGAATTTCACATGGTTTTGTTTTATTTTAATCTGTTAGACCATTAACTCTTATAATGCTTTTATAGCACTAACTTTTATAATCAAGTGCCAAAATATACCACTCCACCACCTAGACAACTCAAAAGTGCAATCAATACTCTTATTAAGGCCCTGTTCGGCCATAGCGTTTAGAATAACTTTTAGCGTTTTGGCCAAATTAAAATACTATTTTATCAATTTTTAGCTGTTCGATGAGGGAGTGTTTAAAATTAGCGGATAACGTTTAAACTAGCGTTTTTTTAAAATTAATTAGTAACGTCGAAGTAGGATGGGCAGCGTTTGTTTAATGATTTCCATTTCTACCCATTACTACATCATTCTTGGGCAAAACTTGGCAACATATTTGATTAAACAAACTACACTTTGCCATGTGTACCTCACTCCATAACATTATTATTATTATTATTATTATTATTATTATTATTATTATTATTATTATTATTATTATTATACTTTCTCCATTCAAAAAAATTGCCTCATTTTATTTTGATGATATTTGATGTATCACTTTGATCAATAATTTTTCACATTTTAGATTATTACAATTTGTAAAATTATGTTGAAGTAAAGGCATTTTCCATTACAAATCTAACAATTATAGTTTTATCAAATAGTTCGATATATAATTCGATAAATTAACAGTCAAAATTTTAAATTTTCTACCTCATTAATCAAACATGGACAATTTTTTTTTTTTTTGCGGCGAAGATAATTAATAATAAAATAATGATGATGATGATAGAATAATAATAATTACGACGATGACATTAAAATAACGACGATGACAACAACAATAACAACAACAACAACAAGAGATATGCCCTATTTAGTCATTTCACATTCATCAGCTACTCTGACAACTGATTTTACCGAACACATTCTTTACAGACAGCTATTTTAACAGCTATCAGCTATCAGCTATCAGCTAATATAAATCAGTTATCCACTATCTTAATAGCTATCCGCTACATAAACAGCTATTCGTTACTCAATCCGCTCTTTTTGGCGAACAGGGCCTAACTCTAAATTTTTTTTCATTGCAGCCACGGCTATCCAATTTGGAAAAGATGCCCGCGTCATAGCGTGTATGATGCTGGTGCAACTTATGTACGCGGGTGACGCTCTTTCATACAAATACACTTCTAACTATGGCTACTCTCTTAGGGTAGTATTTGCGTACCGACTCATCATAAGGTAATTTTCGGGTGGTGCTGGGCGTAGTAGTATGCATTGAAAAAATAAGGTAATTTTCTATAAAATTTTGACAATTTTGTAATTTTTTTTTTTTTGCTTAGAACACTGAAATTGACTAAATTTGTTTTGCTTGATAGACAGGTTAGGAGATTGAGAAGAAACCCGAACCCTTTGAATCCGGGTCAACTCCCACAACTCACTTGGGAGATAGCAGGATATTGCTTCGCATGTTTTGTCGTGAGACGAGGAAAATTAATTTATTTTTGATTTCGATAGATTTAAAATACATAGTTAAATATTTTTTATTTCATTTTACAGGCAAACTATTGGCTCAAACTTGTATGTGTTGAGCCTTAATATCTGTGCGTTGCACGTGCGTTGCACGTACGTTGCACAAGATGAAATAAACTATACGTATTTGTAACCACAAATTTCCGAGTCTAAAATTAATTAAGACAAGAAAAATGGACGAATAAAATTTGTATTAATTTCAAAGAATTTGGGTACAATCTATACAATATTTGTTACAAGATGAACAAATAAAAATCCTCTGATTCGACCTCTGTCGTCTTCTTGAAGGAGGGCCGATGGGCTTGAATCTCGATCAAGTTGATATTGAATCTCTAGAACAAACGACACATACTGAAGTGTTTGTTATTTAATTTTAGAGAGAGTCTTCTTGAGGGGTTTTTTTTTTTGTCCTATCAATGAGAGTTAGTCTTCTGGCGTTGACCGCCAGGCCTTTGAGGTTGTTGATCCATTTGATTGACTTTTGAGTCACTTGGCCTCTTGACTTCAGAATGATTTGACTCTGACTTTAGCTTTGACTTGACAGTCAGCTTGAGCGGATTTCACTTAAATTAATTAATTTGAACCGACCAAAATAATCAACTTAATTTATTTTAACTTGTGACACTATTTTGATTTTTTTTAGTGTCTACAAATTGCCCTCTCGAGACTAGATTGTGTACACTGTCATGTGTTTAAGCACGATGGATGTTTCGACACTTTCTTAACCTGTCTTAATAAACTGTAACTTAAACCATTGTTCCGCCGCCGAAGGGTCACGTACATGTCAAATGTTTGAATGAGCCAAGTTGACACATTTTTATTCCTTTGCTACTGCTCTTCTTAGGAGACTTACAATATTTTTGAACTAGCATGTGGTGTACCTCAATTACAATAATTTGGTTAATAATCAATTCACCCTCTATTCCTGAGCGGTAGCCATTATACTTTCCTAAAATTCAGCTTGTATTGAAAGACTTAAAACAGATAATTTGATAGAAGAAGAAGGCAAGAAGAAGGGAGAAAGGAAATTTGTATTAAAATGAAATCAGATTCCCAAAAACTGAGTCAAAACCAAGGGAAAACAAACTCCTTAAATAAGGAGAAGAAAAGGAAAGCACGCCTAAAAAACAAAGAAGAAAGAAAAAGAAAAAAAAGAAAAAACAAGATCCTAACTAACCTAACTAACAGGGAATACAAAAATAAAACAAAGTACTATCATTCTCCAACATGTATCTAGGCAAGAAATTTCACACTTACAAACTAAAAAAATCTTTACTTTACAAACTTGTTCGCCTAACTTTTCATTACAATTTCCAAATTCCTTCGCCTAACTCGGCTTATATCTAGGCATGACTAGTATTTGTCCCATTTGTTGATAACAAAAGAAATCACTTATTTTGCTACACCAAACTCTTTTGTTACCAATCATTTGAGTAGTCAACAGTTTGATCATTTTTCAATGGATATGGGTGTTGGACTGCTGGGAAATGTACTCTCCACCTTTTTATTTTTCATTCCCTCTTCCCTTTTTTTTTCTCTTTATTTTGAATGAGCAATTTTTGTCATATATGACATAAATCCATATAGAGCCTTGGTATTTTGCCAGGTCGGAATTGTCATTGTGGCACAGAAGCAATCTTAATTCTTCAAATATTTGTCCATAAGTTTTTTCTGATTGCGTTCTCCTTTATTTGCAGTCAAGCTCAGTACTCAGTTGGACCTATTCGAGGACGTTTTGCATATGGAAGCTAGTTTGGTAATTTATCCATTGGACTCAAGCATTTTCCAAACTAGCGCTTACGTTTTTTTCCTGTGCAGGTGTCAAGACCCGAATATACACAAGGATAACGGGCTTCACTTTTACGTAGAGGTGTTTATCCTTATTGATGTGATGACTCGGATGACTTTGAAGACTGAGTACCACCATAGACAAGGATAACGGGCTTCACTTTTGCGTAGAGAAGTTTATCTTTGTTGAGGTAATGAGTCAGATGTTTCTTTGAAGACCGAGTACCACCGAAGACAAGGATAACGGGCTTTGCTTTTGTGTAGAGGAGTTTATCCTTGTTGAAGTGATGACTCGGATGACTTTGAAGACCGAGTACCACCATAGACAAAGATAACGGGCTCCGCTTTTGCGTAGAGGAGTTTATCCTTGTTGAAGTGACGACTCGGAAGACTTTAAGACCGAGTACCGCCAAAGACGAGGATAATAGGCTCCACTTTTGCGTAGAAGAGTTTATCCTTCTTGAGGTGACGAGTCAGATATTTTTTGAAACACCGAATACCGCCAAAGGCAAGGATAACAGGCTCCGCTTTTGCGTAGAAGAGTTTATCTTTGTTGAGGTGACGAGTCGGATATTTTTTGAAACACCGAATACCGCCAAAGGCAAGGATAACAGGCTCCACTTTTGCGTAGAGGCGTTTATCCTTGTTGAGGTGGCGAGTCGGATATTTTTTGAAACACCGAATACCGCCAAAGACAAGGATAACAGGTTCCACATATGCGTAAAGGAGTTTATCCTTGTTGAGGTGACACATCAGATGTTTTTTCGAAACACCGAATACCGCCAAAGGCAAGGATAACAGGCTCCGCATATGTGTAGAGGAGTTTATCCTTGTTGAGGTGGCGCGTCAGATATTTTTTTTGAAACACCGAATACCGCCAAAGGCAAGGATAACAGGATCCGCTTTTGCGTAGAGGAGTTTACCCTTGTTGAGGTGACGAGTCGGTTTATCCGGCACATGGTAGAACGACTAACCCCTCTGAGAGTCAATAGACTTTTATTTGCTTGTGTTGGACCGCTTTTTTTGTGTTTTTTTTTGCCCCTTCTCTTTTTTCTTTTTTTTTCTGGCAAGCTTACGAGGGTACACAATGTATGATGCTTGTACTTGTAGATGCCGAAAGATGGACATGATCAGAAGAGGTTGGTGATTTGAAGGAAACAACCTACAACTAAGTCGATGGCAGACGTGGTGCTGTTGTTGTTGCTCACGTGGTGGAAGCCGCCAAGCATTGTGCGAACAACGCAATTATTGGTGCGGGCTTGCAACACGCCGACAATGATGACGACACAATTGTTGACCTTGACATGAAGAGTATCGCCAACAGTTGTGGTGACACTATTAATAGCACTATGCTTGATGGCCATCAAGGCTTGACTTGAAGTGGTATGCCAACAATGATGACGAACAATTATCGGCACCATCTTGACGAGGGACGTCCATAGTCATGGCGACGCATGTATTGATGACACTATGATCATGGATGACTTAGGAGTCTGGGTTTTGGATAACTTGAGAGTTTCTTATCTTGGTCAGTCATGACGACTTAGAAGTCTTTTGACTCAAGTGTTCCTTTGTAGCGACTTGAAAGTCTTTGATATCGACTTGAGAGTTTTTGATGATGACTTGAGTGTCCTTTTCTTGTGATTACTTGGAAGTCTGTGGATGATGACTTGAGAGTCTTTTTCTTGCGATGACTTGTAAGTCTGTGGATGATGACTTGAGAGTCTTTTGATGATGACTTGAAAGTCTTTGGTCATTTGATAGACTTGTGAATCTTGTGCGTCAATTTAGAAGCCTCTTGCTTAGGTTGACTTGAGAGTCGTTGGTGGTGACTTGGAAGTCTTTGTGTACTTGGGAGCTTTTTTTTTTTTAATGATGACTTGGAAGTTTATGACAATCGCTTGAATTTTTTGTTGCTTGAGTCCCTTGTTTTTAGGTGATTGCCCTTTGCCCCCTGGGGTGTCCAATCTTCTTGCACGCCTCGCTTCTAGGCAGACTCGTCAGTGTCTTCTCCATCTAGCGCGATTTTCCCCTCCTTCACTACCTGCATGACTTGCTCTTTGAATGTGCTGCATTTTTCTAGTGGGTGGTTGACAATCTTGTGGCACTTGCAATACTTAGGATTACTCACTCTTCCTATTTCTTCAAGGCGCTTTGGCTTAGGGAGTTCTATGAGTCCCTTTTCAAGGAGTTTTTCCAACATTTCTGGTACACCAGAGTCAGAAAAACAATAGTTATTTTCTTCAATCATAGGGTCTCTTCTAGGCATTTCTTCATAAGCAATTGTGGACACACTATTGTTAGAATGTTTTCCATGGCTGGCAATCGTAAACTCCATGTCATGAGCTTGCATGTGTCACCAAGTCTTGAAAACTCTTAGGCTTGTTTACTTGCAAGGCATAGAGTATGTTCCAATCCATTCCTCGAACGTACATGTCGATCGCAGAGGTTTCTGACAGACGATCCTTGCACATTAGGGAAAGAGCACGCCAACGGTTGATGTAGTCAACAACTGGCTCGTCATCCCATTGTTTGGCGTTCGTCAATTTTGTCATGCTAACGGTACGACTCGTGCTGTAGAAACGATTTAAAAACTCCTCCTCCATTTGCCCCCAACTATCGATGGACTCAGACACAAGGATGGTATACCAATCAAATGCGATTCCTTTCAAGGCTCCATTTGTGCCAGCATTGTTGCATGTCTCCACAAAGTGCGCGACATGCTGCTTTGGGTTACCATGTCCATCGAATTGATGAAATTTGGGAGGCTGGTAACCATGTGGCATACGAAGAGTGCTGATTCTCTTAGTGTATGGCCTAGTGTACCTATAAGTTCTTTGTGAAGTTTCTCCTAATTGATCCTTGAGTACCTTTACGATCAAATTTTGGATTTGTTCTGCAGTCATTGAGCTTGTCGGTGATGATGACTTGTCTCCCTTCTTAGACATGTCACTCTCAGCCTCACTTTCACTAAATTGGTTTTCTCCCTTTGCGTCTGAATATTTATTGACAGATTTTGCTGGTCGTTGCTTTAACTTATTGTCCAACTTAGCAATCTTTCTATTTTGACGCTTGGTTTGCGCGTCCTTCTCTTTGCTCTCTTGAGTAAGTTTCTGTAACATAGCTTCTATGTTAGCCATTTCTTCTTCTATAGTCACAACTCCCGTAACCATGATTGACATGGTAACAACACCAGATGACCTTGTTCTACCTTGAATTTCCCTTGCCATGCCAATAACCTTGTGGTTCACCTTCGCAGTTGTTACGAGCTTTTCCTTAGGAGGTAGATTGATTGAAGTCTTCATAGCCATGTCTTATTCGTGGAGAGGTTCTTGAAAGTCTTGATTTCAGAGATGGAGATGAGAGGTAGAGATTGTCCCACCGAGCATGCATATGAAAAAAATTAAAGGAAAAAATTTTAAAAAAATAAAAAAAGAATAAAGAAAAAATAAAGTAATAATAAAAAAAGAATAGTATTCTTATTTAAAAGAATAAAGGAAAAAGAATAATGCATATGAAAAAAAAGGAAAAGAAAAAAGAGTCATCAATGCAAATATACACACATTAATGCACATATTAAATATTACATGATTTTTTTTAAAAAAATAAATAAATAGAATCAATTATAGGTTTCCCAAAATGCCCTTATTAGAATCCACATATTTCGATTCTCATCCTTTGTACCCAGAAATATATATATATATATATATATATATATATATATATATATATATATATATATATATATATATATATATATATATATATATATATATATGGAATTGATCATATGAGCATGGCTCTTTGGTGAGCATGTGAGCATGGCTAAATATTTAGCAGACATCAAGTAGTATGAGAGGTGGACATCAAGTATTGTTTCTGTGGACATCAAGTATGCAAAGGTAAACAAAGATTTTGCTTGGCGGGGATCAATGTTTATATCTAACCTTCTTACTTAATGTCCACGAAAACAATATGTGATGTCCACCTTTCATAACTAATGTCCACGACAATAATAAATGATGTCCACCAGAAATCCAATCATGCTCACATGCTCACGAAAGACTCATGCTCATATGATCAGTTCCCATATATACATATATATATATATATATATGTGTGTGTGTGTGTGTGTGTGTCATATAATTATTTATTTATTTCTTTATTTATACATAGGAAATTGGATTATAATATTCTTAACTTTTACAAATTGGACAACAATAATCCCTACTTTCAGTTTGTAAAAATTGTATTATAAATATTCATATATTGGTTTGTGAACATTCATATACTGGTTTTTGAATATTTATATATTGGTTTATGAACATTGTAGTAGAAACACCAGATTATGATGAGCATTCGTGTTGGAAGTAATGAACATTCATTTACTGGTTTATGTGTATTCATATACTGACTTATGAGCATTGTAGTTTAGGTTTACGAGCATTTATATACTAGGTTACGAGTATTGTAGTTAAAACGTCAGGTTATATGAACATTCTAGTCTGGTTAATAACCATCTTCAATTGTTCATATTTCACACTTTTGTAAAATTTAATAAATATTTTCTCGAATAATTATATATATTTATCAACTATAAAAGTATAATACTTATTAACTAGGTCAAAAAATATAAATAATAGTCTAATTTTTATCAATCATGGTAGAAACTGTACATTTTATGCATAATTTTATATTTATGAAAAAATATAAATAAATAATTATTTTTATATTGTTTATCAATTGTAATAACTCTCAAAGGAAACATACCTTTATAATAATTTAAATATACTTACATTTAATTTTATGAGTGATCCAGATGAAATACAAGATGGTTATTGCGTCAAGATGTTTATCATTTTGCTTTAATAATATATATCGGTCCATTGTGTTGTAATTTTTCACGCAATTTGAGCATCAAATGAATACATACAATTTAAATTTTGCAAATTTTTATATGAGATGGTTTCATGTAAATTTATTGTGAGACAGACCCTTTATTAGATAATCTCTCTAATATTTTGTTATGACAAATAAGTAATATTAGAATGAGTTTTTAATACGAATCACGAATGTGACTAGTAATTTATTAATGAACAACTTTTATCAGACTCGCATCAAATAAATCAATAGTCACTCCTATATTCATAAAAAGTAACCACAAAATTATGTGTCTCATAATAAATTTATAGTGAAACGGTCTAATGTAACAGTTACTGAACAAATTTTAATTTATGTTTTTTTTTTACTGATAATGTCAATTGAAAGTGCCTTCAAAATATAATCGAAAATCACCTTTATGCTGCTAAAATAAATTTTAAAAACCTCAACAGTTGTATTATTGTGAGCCAATTTCAAAGTTTATATTATTGATGTCCAAACCCCCCCCCCCCAAGGTTGTATTTTTCTTGTCAAAAAAACCCTTGTTTGAAATAAGGGGCATTCCATGCACAACTTTGATATATAAGTGATCGATTTTCGAATAATCTTTCTTTTATTTCACTTGATGACAATTTTGCGTAGACATCTTATTAGAAAGGTTTTATAAATTCCCTTGTATCTCCATTTCATCCGAATACAAAAAAAAAATAGAGTTGTCAAAAAATTATTCGATTTGAAAAAATGTGATATGGGTTATATTTTTATGTTCAATTTTATAATTTAGAAAATCAGACATATAAATCCAAAATCATTACTTCAAAATCCCACAATTAAATTACTTTTAAATTTTACAATTTAGAGAAATTGGTTCCATTTGATTTGAGATTTAGTTAGAAAGATGGGAATATCCAAATTGAAAATTGGTTTGGCTATAAGTTTAGCAATTGAGTTGTAGTCGTCCAAAGTTGAAGACAAATCCGGATATGGACAAATTTATACACTATTCATCAATTTTCGAATGATCGGGGACAAACTCAATTCAGATCACCGGATCCAAACATCATACATCCGGATTTGAGTTTGTATGGTGTGTGTTAAATAATTCAAATTACAGAAAACTGTAAAATTAAAATTAAATATTGAACATCCAGGTCCTAGTACAATCATGGCATCCAAATCACAACCGAATAGATCTTTTTGTCCAATATCCAATCATCCAAACTCAAATTTGATCCAACCCTAAACTTTTATCAAATTTTACATTATGTATGTGTTTTTTTTACTAAGCTTGGGAATATTTGACTGTAATATATTTAACACTGGATACTAGCGTACAAACTTTTTGGATTTATTTATCATTATTCGATAAATGTACTACCTTTTAGTAAGGTCATCCGCAATGACGAGTTTAAAGTCGACTCACTGGTGATATGGCGTGAGATGAATGAAATGAAGTCACAACGACATTTCAGTGGTGAAAATGAGACTCGTCTCGCAAGAATCTCGCCGTCAGTCTCGGGAGACGAGTTTGAAAGCGAATTTGACACTCTAATATTTTAATCATATTATTTCTCTCTCTCCTCATCCACATCATTATTTTATTAATATAATCAAATTAATTATATTATTAAGTATGACCCACTTATTTTTTATCAAACTAATGCTCACCATTGAAAAGCTAGACCATTGAAAAACTAATACACATCATTCAATTAACCAAACTCAAACTCAAACTCACAGTTGTGGGTGCTCTAATGTTGAGTAAAATTAAACGTTTATATATCATTAGTGCTAATCTATTCGTATATTCGCATTCAACCTTACATATCATCTTCATCACCAAAAAGTTACTATATTAACGATAACTATATTTATTTTTAAAAAAAAACACTATTCGGTTAAAAAAATTTGGATTTATCATCCACTGGCCAACAATAAACATTTATCGACACACAACTTGTTAAAACTCGGCCCACTACAAATAACTCTTTCTTCATTGTAAGTACAAAGTTTTTTCAATATGGATCTAATCCGTAATAAGAGGTTTCATATTCGAATTTCGATCCTAACATTCTTCATTATAAATACAAGGTTTTTTTTCTTTTTTTTTTATAGCACATTGTTTATTCCGTTATTTTGCATGTGTTTACCCCTTTATTCTATGACTTTTTGTTTGTTCCTAATAATAAAATTAGGATTATTATTATGTTTTTACTCATTTTACTTATTTATTAGATTTTATGTCTTTTTTTATTTTAGTTTTTATTATTAGTGAAAATGAAACAAAATTTGTTAGAATTGAAATTAGAAATAAAAACTAAAACCTAATCCTACCTAAAACCCTTACCCAGCCCACCTAAAACCCTACTCCCTTTTCCACCTTCTGCCACCCACCGAATTCCCTCAAGCCCAACTTCCCATTTTCTTCTTTTTCCCTCTTTCTGAGCCCATTACCCAATGCCCACCTCACTCTCCTATTTCCCTTCGATTCAAGCCAAACTCCCTCCTCCTAGCCCATCCCCCTAACCCCTACCATTTAGAATACAATTACTCCCCAATCCCTAAATCCCTAATTCTAATTTCCCAATTCAATTTCCCGAGTGCCGCGAATAAAATGCCACCATATTTTCCCAGAAATTCAAAAATACCATTAAATTTTCTTTATTGGCAAAAATGCCACTCAGTTCTCCATTTTATTACATAAATACCCTTTTTTACCTGATGACCTGATTTAGCCGGTACAAGCAAAGAATAAAAAAAAAAAAAAAAACCAATGTAAATATTATCATTACCTACTGACTGCCACTCTACTCCTCTACTGCCCTTAGACTTTGCTTAACCCGGTAAGTTTCCTCTCCATTTGGCAGCTTCCTCAGTGTCACTCTGTCACTTCACACTCATCCCCGCCAAAAATATAACCCTGCCCTCATACTTCCTCTGTACTCCTCATCGTCTTCTTCTTATTCTTCCTCTTCTTCGTATTCTCCTTCTTATTCTGTTTCTTCCTCTTCTCCTTCTTCGTCTTCTTCGTTCATCTTCCTCGCGATTTTCACTCTATTTTACTTTCGTCTTCTTCGTTCGTCTTCTTGCTCCCATTTCTAGGGTTTAGGATCTTCAGTTGATAGTTGTCGTCCCTCTTCTTCTTCACTCTCTCAATCTATCCCTCATTATCAATGGCGTTCAATAGCTGTCGACCTTGTTACTGTTAGCCAAATTTTGTGGAATTTTGCAACTGTGGTTTGAGGACCTTGCGTTTCACTTCAAAAACGGAGACAAATCCACTTCGGCGATTCTTTAAATGCGTCAGGGGGACAGTCGCAGAAGGAGGCTGTGGGTTATGGGACTGGGTAGACCCTGAAATGTGCCCACAATTGAAGAGAATGGTGAACACTGAACTGGTGGAGAAGAGGGCGATCGTGGAAAGGATGCTAGCAGAGCAGAACAAGGTGGTTGGTTTACAAGCTGAAGTTAATGAATTGAAGGCTGAGGTGAACAATTTGAATGAGTTGGTGCTGGAGGAGATGGTGGAGAAGGAGTATGTTCAGAAGTTTCTTGAAGCAGAACAGAAGAAGGTGCAGGTTCTTGAGGCTGAATGTGCTGAATTGAAGGTGCTGGTGAAGGGTCTGAAGAAAGAGAAGAGCAAAATGAAGTTCATATTGCAGGTAATTGGGATTATACTGGTAATTGGGTTGGGTGTGTATGCAGGGAAGATGTCTGGTTAGGGCTTGGTGGTTCTTCGTTCGTCCAATGCTGATGTAGTTTTTTTTTTTATATTTTTTAGTTTAAGTTTATGTTAATCAGTTGGAAGAAGGGAGATTATGGTGTCAATGTAATGGTTTAAGGTTGAATTTTTTGCTCATGATTCTGAATTGGGTTGGCTGTGAAATGGTAATCACTGCTTTTGAATGATCAGTTGAAGCATATTTTGCTGATGGAATTGGTAGAAGGTTTAGGTGTTGGGAATGATTGTGAATTGGTAGAATATTTTGTAAATGATTCTGAATGATCAATGTAATGACTTCCCTTTGTATGGTGGCACTTGATGAATGAAAATATCCCTTTGTATATGGGAAGATTGCTATCATTGCTGGAATTGTATTTTACCTTGTTTTTGTATAGTAGCTTTTGATTCAGAAAATATCCCTTTGATGATCAAATTGGGACACAATGTCTCTGAAACAAAGCACAGAAACATAGCACAGAACAGGGCATTAGTACATTGAGTAGCATGATAAAGACTATGGACTCCTTGGCAAAATTGAAAACACCATGCCCAGAAATATCAGTATGCATCTGTTCCTTCTTGCTCAGTTACAAGATGGTCGACAGGGACCATGAAATAAAAACACCATGCCCAAAAATATCCCTGGAACAAATTCCATGAAACAAAAACAAAATAGTATGACATGAAATAAAATTGAATCAAAATTGTATGACAGCTGCACAAAATCAGAGACCATGAAATAAAAACACAATAACTGCATTAGACTTGGAGGATATGTATGTGGTACATCAATGTTTGATGCTTGCCAAATAAAGTAACCCAAAAACAGAGACCACATGTCCCTATGTGCACAAAATAATCCATTGTTTGATTGTATGACATCTTCGTGTCCCTATCTGCACAAAAACATGGTGCACTATAACAAAATTTACAAAAGTCATATCCCCACCATGACTATATCAAAATTAGATACCCCAAAGACAGAGACCACATGTCTATTTGAAGCTAGGAGCTTCATTGGCATCAACATTGTCAGCATTTGATTTGGATGAGCATGTAAACCATGACATTGCTGATTTGGTGCGTAAATTCACTTTTGGGGCTGGTTTTCGAGACAATTTGATACCCCTTGCAGTTGCATGCCCAGCTGAAGCAGCAGCAGCAGCAGCACCATGTGGTCCAAAATCTTGCTTTGAAGCCTCTTTTCTACTTGGTGGCTTCCAATTCAGTGGTAGTATGATCCTAGTACCACTTGATGTTGTTGTCATTCGAGGCTTCTTCTTGCAAACATTGCCTTTCCCACCAATTGCCTTTAATATAAAATAGGGGCTTTTTTGTTAAAGATACAACAAAAAAATGACAACAAAACACATTCATAATGAAAGTACAAAAGGAATATACCTGCAACTTCGATGGTCTGGTTGCCTCAGGCTGTATTTGGGGTGGTGATGGTGGAGTGGGTTGTGTCAGCAGAGTTGGTGGTGGTGATGGTGGGGGGGGGGTTGTGTCAGCTGAGTTGGTGGTGGTGATGGTGGGAGGGGTTGTGTCAGCTGAGTTGGTGGTGGTGATGGTGGTGGGGGTTGTGTCAGCTGACTTGGTGGTGGTGATGGTGGTGGGGGTTGTGTTTCTAGGGATGGAGGTGGTTGAATGGTATGTTGAGTTGGAGGTGGAGGTGGAGGTGGAGGTGGAGGTGGAGGTAGGAGGGGTTGTGCCTGTGGTTGTTCTTTGAAATTTGTTTTGGGCATTTTGATCACATTGCTGATTCCCAGTTGTAGGAATCCTTCCTTGTTGAAAAAAAAGTGCTTCTCCCAATAAACATCAACACAGAATTCACAGGAACAAAAGCATATATGGAGCATGTATGCATATTACCATATACTGTGATGCAGATGATTGATCTTTATCACAACCTCTCCTGTTGTGACCTTCCTCCCCACAGTTTGAGCAATGCATTTTTGAACCTTGCCTGCTGACTCTACCTTGCCTTGTTGCTTGCTTTTCACCAGCTTCTGGCCTCCTAAAATACTTGGACGTTGTCTTCTTCTTAGGCTTGAAGTATGGAGCATACACTGTCTCACCTTCTGCTTTGGCCCACAATGCTTCTCCATTGATGGGTGTCAAGGTATGGGAATATGTTTTCTTAAGGTGTTCTACTGAATAGTAGTCATGCACATAGTCATCAGGCTTTAGTCTCTCTTCCCTAAAAACTGATATTGCATGCCCACAAGGTATTCCACTCAGCTCCCAAGACCTACAAGTGCATGTTTTGTTGTTGAAATCTACGACAAACTGATCTCTGCCATGAGTGACACTATATAGCCCTCCACCAGCCCTCACAGCTTCCCAATATCTTGCTTCATTGATTCGCTTATTCAATTTCTTCCTTATCCTTGGTGCAATTGGACCCTCATGTCTGTTAGCCCAAACCTGTTTTTGTGCAATCCTTTTCATCACAAGCGTGTATATGGACCTAAGCATGGTTACAATGGGTTGGAACCTAGCTTCAATGATGAACGCATTGAATATCTCAGCCATGTTATTATCGACCGAGTCACAATGAGCGAAAGTCCCAAAGAACACTCTACTAAAATGCTCAAGTCCCTTCTTTTTCAAAAAGTCCAAGGCATCTGGATCAAGTTCTTTCATCTCATTCAAATACCTCTCCAATTGCACCTCATTTGTTGCCTTTGCAATCCTCCAAAACACATTTCTAAATGCCTCACCCCTCCAATTTTTCCTCAAGTTGGCATATACATGCCTTGCACACATCCTATGTTCTGATCTAGGAAAAGACTCCTTAATGATAGACTCAAGGCCTTACACATCAAATACAACATGTGCGTCATCACCTATTAAATAAAAAACATACAAAAATAAAAACAAATTACTTTAAATAATTTTACCTTCTGCTGGTCTGAAATGTATGTCCACTTGTATCCATCCCCAATGTTCAAGTCCCTCTGTAATTCATCCAAGAACCAACCCCAAATCTCTTTCCTTTCACTTTGACCGACTCCCCATGCCACAGGGTACATTTGATCATTTGCATCTCTTCCAACAGCTACAAAGACTTGACCGTCCCATGGACCTTTCAAGAAGCATGCATCCACTGAAACAATTTGTCTACAGCCTTCCAAGAACCCCCGTTTTAATGGACCAGGACATATGTACAAAAACTTGAACACGTGCTTGTGTTCTTCATTCAAGCTTGTCATCAACCGGACTGTTGTCCCTGGGTTCTTAGAATGCACTTCAAACAAGTAGTCCCTAAGTTGCTGAAATTTTGTCCTATAGTCACCAATGATCGAGGTCAAAGCCATACTCCTTGCCCTAACACACATTGACAATGTTGCGTTGTAGTTCAAGACTGACTTTATTTTCGTTTGTAACTGCCTTGCTCTAAATGAAGGTTGTAATCTGAACAAATCAGCATATTTCTCAGCCAACCACGCAGTGGACATGTTCCTCTGCCCTGCTTCGAAGCTATATGGAATGCATGTATGGGGCTTATCGAGTGTCTTGATTTCAAAAGAAAGTGCCCTGTTCACTTTAGATGCCCAAAATCTCCATTGACATCCATCCGCAACACATTTCAATTGTAATCGCTCCTTATCACTCTTGGTCACCCTCAAATTATACCCCCCCACTTATCCTATAGTCATCCACTGCCTTCTTGCATGCTTTCTTATCAGGAAATACCATGCCAACCTCCAACACCTTCACCCTTGGGTTGTATCTACCATACCTTATCCTCTTCTTCCTCTTTCTATTCCTGTCACGAATCCTTCTCATCTTGTCTTCACTTCCAACATTGTCACATTTCTCATCTTCATCATCACTATCTGTGTTGGGGATATCCGCATTGTCTGAATCATGGTAATTTCCCTCCATCAGTTCACACTCGACTTCCCCTGCATCATCATTTTCAATTGCCTCCCGCTCTTCTTCAACAGCCTTGTTCAATGTAATTGTCAAATTTCTAGCCTCTAATGCCTCCTCATCTTCAACATCAGAACCACTATCACAAATGAATTCCCAAAATCGAAAATCATCACAATCTCCTTCACCAAAGTAATCAACATCATCAACCCCACTACCCCCCTCCACATCACCATTCTCAGGGCCATTATCTATTGCAACCATTTGATCAGTAGCAGTCTCTTTGCTATGCTCAACATAAACACACACATACTCATTATGACGTAGTAAATCTGACAGTTGCCTAATGTCATTGTCTCCCTCAATAACAACCAAAGTATCTTCCATAACACATCCGGGTTTAGCATAGAACAGTTTTGAATTTTTTTCTTGTGCATAACCCTTTTTCACAACTAGCTCCCTAAGGTCACCTATGCTAATGTAATCAGGATCACATTCTACTTCACAACACTTTCCTTCATTATAAACCAAATGTGGAACCATTTGAAATTCACCCCCGTGATACAACAGAATTTTGCAATCCATTTCCACAATCTGTGAGAAAACACATCAAAAATAACAAAAAATAAACAAAATTCATCCAAAAAAACACAGAATACAAAAAAAAAAATTAAACTTTCAGCCACACAAACACCATACTTAGGTTGTTCGATTACTCACATTTTGATCAAAGCAGTAGATAGCCCAGTTCAGCAACTTCCGCTTGCTCGCCGAATCGTTCCGACCAACTCCAGACTATCAGTTTCAACCGCCGCTGCCTACTTCACCATATCCAGGATTTAAGGTTAGGGTTCAGTTAGGTTTTCTGGGTTATGGCGTGGGGAAGAAGGAACAAGTGAAGAGGCTGAGTATGGAGGGAAAAGAAGCCAACGAACTTCAATCTTCCAGTCTATTTAATTCAGAAAACTTCAAAAAATAATTTTGATCTCTTTGTACCGGCTAAATCAGGTCATCAGGTAAAAAAGGGTATTTCTATAATAAAATGGAGAACTGAGTGACATTTTTGCCAACAAAGAAAATTTAATGGTATTTTTGAATTTCTAGGAAAATATGGTGCCATTTTATTCGCGGCACTCTCAATTTCCCCATTTTCCTCTCACACCCTCTTCGTCCCTCTCTTCCTCCCTGTCTCTTTGTCTTGTTCTGGGCACCACCGAAGAATAGAACCCACCATCTCACCATCCTCCATCTCTTCATCTCTCCCTTCTTCTCATCTCTTTTCTCTCATCTCCATATTCTCGCGATATATCCCCATCTCACTCACTCTCTTCCTCTTGTTTGTTACAGGCTCGGTTGAAGAAACAACAGAAGAAGTACAATTCACAGGCACCACCGAGCTCTAGCAGTCCAAACGCATCTAAACCGTCCAGAAGGAAGAGAAATCAAGGGCTCAGATTTGAAGGTGCAGAGCTATTCTGAGGTTTCATGGTTGGTTGAGGGGAAAGTGACGCCCCAAGGCCTCCATCTTTAGGGTTAGTTTTAGATTAGGGTTTTATTTTTCTATTAGATTTAGGTTGAATTTTCGTACCCCTGTTAGTAGTTTTCTCTGGGATTTGATGTTGGATAATTTGTTCTGGGATTTGATTTGGTTCTTTCAGTTGTTAATCGATTTGGGATTTTCTGTGAATGTTTGAGATTTTGAATGCTTTGTTCTGTTTGAGATTCATATAATGTTCGAATTGTTGGTGAAACTTTCTGGGTATTTGATTGTAATTACTCTGTTTTTCCCGTCTTTGTTTTAATCCCTGTTCTCGTCCTTCCCTCTGTTTTCTTCTTTATTTTCTATCTTTCTCTTTTCTCCTTCGGTCAGTGTTAGCAGTAGGTTAGATTTGTTCTTTTATTTTGGTAAGTTTAGTTTATTTAAGTTGGGCCAGATTTTTAGTCTTTTTATTTGGGCTAGTAGGTTTTTAGTTGGGTTAGAGTTTGGTTAGCTTTTTGGGGTAATTGTTAATTGCTAATAGTTTTTGGGCAAGTTTGAGGATTATGTTAGAGTTTTTGGATCAGTTGTTTGAGTTAGGGTTGTTTTTTGTTAGGGTTTATTAGGGTCTGTTTAGGGTTAGTATTGTTTTGGGTCATTATTTGAGTCATTAGGTTTTAGGTTTTAAATGGTCCAACCGTCCAAGTCCTTAGGTCACTAGCTTAGGTAGTTTAATAAAAATCAAGTTCTAGTTTTGCTAATTGAGTTTCTCATGCTCTCCACATAATTTGATAAATGTTTAAGCAATGAAAGTTGCCAAGTGTGAGTAGGGATGATAGTTTGGGGTTTGTCACGAGAATATTCAAATCTTTAGCTAGGTCATTGAGATTGTCATCTTGTAGTTTGATTTGATTAATTATATGTGAATAGTAATTAGGAGAATTAGACTAGCATTTACATCCTTGAAAGAGTGGCATTGGTCAGCTAACACGGGCAATTTTGATTACTTAATTTGCTTAAGTTAGACTTGGTGATTAGGTCCTCTTTTTATTTTATTCTTGATTAGTTCTTTTTAGACTTTATTTGTTTTATTAGTTGATAGTTCTTTGATTCCAAAGATTATGAAAAATTCAACCTAATAGGTGAAAGTTCGAGTGACTTTGAGGTTCGGTACTCCAACTCCCTGTGGATACGACAATTAAAACCCGCACTATATTACAGCATGAACACACATTGTAAGTACAAGTTTTTTAGTTGAGTTTATAAAAGCACAATAAAAATATCCCATTTTATTCTAGAAGAATCCTCCGATTTTGAATCATTTTGATTCCCTTTTGATTAACAAAAAATGGCCTTTTTTTGAAAAAGAAAATTGTATTTTACAGAAGCACAATAAAAATATCCGATTTTATCCGAAAGAAGAAAGTAAAGTTGGATTCTATTAATCTATACTTTCAAGTTTTATATGCCAATAAAACGTACTATTTTTTTAATTTCGGTAGTCCAAAAAAATTGTACTCGGGAACCTAACCAAAATGCAATTTTCTTGGATACCTTTCAGCTTTTTTCTTTTTTCTTACTGCTAATCGCAACTGAAAATGTCTTAAAAATATAGTCGAAAATCACCTTTATGCTTCTAAAATAATAAACAAAAAACCCTCAATAGTTGTATTATTGTGAGCCAATTTCAAAGTTTATATTATTCCCGTCAAAAAACCTTTCCTTTATTTGAAATAAGGAGCAGCATCCCATACCTAACTTTGATGTATGAGGTCATAGTCTTCCGTATAATCTTTCTTTTATTTTGCTTGATGACAAATTGAGTAGACATCTTATGAGAAGGGTCATATGAATTTCTTTTTATCTCTTTTTTATCCGAATTCAAAAATATAAATAAAAATCAGGGTTGTCAAAAAACTATTCGATCTAAAAAAAATGTGGTATGAATTATTTTTTATGTTCGATTTTATAATTTAGAAAATCCGAAATATAAAACCAAAATCATTACTTCAAAATCTCACATTGCGCTATTTACTTTTTTAAATTTTACAATTTAGATAAATTGGTTCCAATTGGTCCAAACTTTAGTGAGAAAATAGTGCATATCCGAATTGAAAATTGGGTTGACCCGAGTTTAGTAATTGAGTTGTAGTCGTCCAAATTTGAAGACAAATTCAGTTCTGGACAAATTTGGATGTTATTCAACAATTTTCAATCCGAATCACTAGGTCTAAACATTACACATCCATAATTGAGTTTGCATCATGTAATTTTTTTTTTCTTTATTACACTCGGGAGTATTTGTCTGTAATATGTTTAACATTGGATACTAGCACAGAGACTTTTAATTTTGGACTTATTTATCATTATTCATCAATGAATTAACTTTCAGTGATGTTGAGTAAAATTGAACTTTAGTATATCACTACTGTTAATTTGCTAGTACATTATTATTCAACCTTACCATCATCACTAAAAAATTATTATATTAATGATAAACATATTTTATAAAAAAAGAAAAACCTATTCGATTAAAATTTATTTTTTTGGATTTAAATAATCCACTGGCCAACAGTAGACATTTGCCGACACACAACTTGTTAAAACTTAAAACTCAACCCACTACAATAACTCTTTTTTTGTTTTGATTAAAATTCTTTTTTTTTATTTAATTTAAGTAATCCACTAGCCAACAGTAGACATTTGTCGACGCACAACTTGTTAAAACTCGGCCCACTACAATAACTCTTTTTTGTTGGACAGTGTTCCAATTCCATTCAAACTTAAGTTTGAAAATAAGTAATTATTTTTCATATGAGAAATTAGATTTAAATAGTTTGAACTTTGGGTCATAGTAAACTAAATAATCTAAATTTTAAATTTGGTTCTAAATAATCTAAATTTTGGCTCCCTTGGATTCTAGTAGTACAACACCGAGTTAAGTTGAACTTAACTCGACGGACGGATGATGTGGTGGCCGAGGCACGTGCCTGGGCTTTCTAGCCGTGCCATGTCAACTTACTATTGTCATCCCGCCGAATTAAGTTCAACTTAACTCGGTGACGTGTTATTAGAATCCAAGGGGACCAAATTTCAGATTATTTAGAACCAAATCTAAACTTCAAATTATTTAGTCTACTATGACCCAAAGTTCAGATTATTTAAATCCTATTTTCCTTTCCATATTGATACTGCTTGGGCTCAAAGTAGTTGATTTCGACTAGAAGACTATTCTACGTCCACTTTAGTTTGTTATAAATACTAAATTATTCAACCTAGTTTGTCGTGACCAACTCATATGTCTCTATGACAGTATGACATCCTTGTGAAATCTTCTTTTATCTATACCACTTTGAGAGTTTTATTTATAAGATTGTAATATCTCTTATATTCCATTACCCTTCTTTTGAGATATGTCTACTCCCGTTGTGTTATAACCGTTTGAAATCTTTTCTTCGTGATTTTGTTGTGTTATACATCCGTTTGGAATACCCTTTCTAATTAATTTTTTCCCGCTTTGGGTTTCCACGTAAAAATCTTGTCTTAATCATCATTAAATTAATCTTTGTTTATTTTTTCAATACCTACATCCCAAAATTAATTATCTTGTTCGGTTCCGCTGCAATATTGAATCTGTTCAATATGGATCTAATCCCTAACAGAAGGTTTCATATTCGACTCTCGCTCCTAACATTCTTCATTGTAAATACAAGGTTTTTTTTCTTTTTTTGATAGTACATTGTAAGTACAAGTTTTTTAGTTGAGTGTATAAAAGCATAATAAAAATATCCCATTTTATTCTAGAAGAATCCCCCGATTTTGAATAATTTTGATTCCCTGTTGATGAACAAAAATGGCCTTTTTTTGAAAATAAAAATTTTATTTTATAAAAGCACAATAAAAAAAATATTTGATTCTACTCTAAGTCTTTCTAGAAGAAGAAACCTCCGATTTTGAATAAATTTTGATTACCATCTCCATTCCATATTATTTGTATTCTTCTAAAATTATGCGGTCAAACGTAAAATTATAAGTTTCTCAATACATATAATGATTTGTTAAATAAAATTATTACATTGGATTCGTAATGAAAAATATTATTCTAAAAGTATAATATTAAAATTATTAATAAAATATTATATAAGAACTTACTACCTCCGTTCCATATTATTTATCATCTTCGTAAATTGAGCAGTCCAATTTTGTAAAATTTTGAATTTGTTAAATAATGTTATTACCATTAATTTCGTAACAAAAAAAAATACTATCATAAAAGTATAATATTGCAATTGTTCATAAAATATTATAAAAAAAATTATCAATTACAAAGTGACGTTGGAGACTGTGAGAGTCAACAAAAGAACAAATAATATGGAACAAATGGAGTAACAATCAAAAAATAATATTGAAGACCGTGATAATCAATAAAAGGACAAATAATATGGAATAAAGAAATAACAAAGATGGTTTTTTTTTGAGAAAAAGATGTACTCCCTCCGTTTTTTTATCTGTCTTTCACGCTTTTTGAGGTCCGCCTTTAATCAACAATTTCACACATAATACTTTTATAAAGATCTATGATATTATACTTTTCTAATAGTATTTTTTATAACGAAAATAATGACATCAATTTTGTATGATGAATCATCATATAAATTAAGATATTAGCGGTCAAAGTTTTTAACACAATTACCTAGGTGACAATTATAAAAAAAACGGAGGGAGTACTCCAGTATTTATGTTAACTCAATTTTTTTCGATAATTGCAAGCCATAAAAAGCTAAGAACGCATAAAAAATGCTATAAAACCGCAACAAACAGCAGTCCAGCAAGGATCCAACAAAAACAAGCAAACATCACAAACTCGGGACAACGAGGAAACAACAGACAAACAAACAAAACAACACAACTCGAACAAGAATCTTCTTAAGATCCAGCAAATTCTCCCTGACTGCCTTAGCCCCAGTCTCATGATCTTCCAGAGGCATCTTCAATAAATACACAACCTTTGCCGCTCTGCAAGCCTCCTCATCCAGACTTTCCAAGAGAAGACACCAGGGCTCAAGGGACGATCACACCCAATCAGTCCTTATCTTCATCCAACCTATGAAAAAGGTAAGGTAGAAATTATTTCACAAATGTCGGGTGTGAAAATTATTACCACAAATGTCAGGTAGGGTAAATGTAATTTAGGCCATGTTCTTTGGATTGATAACTCTTTCCAATCCAATCTAATCCAATCCAAACCAAACCTTGCACAATTCCCCCAAAAAAATTCTTTCTAAAAACACAATTTTCCAGGCAGAATGGTTTGAATTTTGAATTTGCCTTCACTACGACCCAACCGATAACCTCCCCATCAAATCAGGCCTACCCCTGGCCACCGACCCTGGTCATTGGAGGGCTCACCGGCCTCCCGTGAGCTCGGTGCTCCGGTTGCCAGGCTACGCGCCCTATCTCCTCCTCTCTTTGACTCTCCCTTTTAAACCGCCACACTCACTGTCCTGCCCCGACCCGCCGCCTTTGTCGCTGGATTTCATCGCTGTTCATCGTCCCTCTTTTGCTGTCCTTCGTTGCTTCCTTAACCAGGCCAGCTCGGTGATTCGTCGGCGTTTCCAGGTCGCCGGTTGCTCAGCGGCGTCCAGGGGTCTCCTTCTGCTGGCCTGCGTGAGGTAGCTGGGGATCGTCGTCAGTTTTCTAGGTCAAGCTGCTGCCGGCTTCTAGTGGTTCTGCTAGTATCCATCTAGGTTTTCTTTTGGTGGTCGACAACAACTTTGTTGTTGATCGACGACGGCTACACCTTGGTTTCCACTTTCTAGACTATTTCTTGCATCTCTTCTGAGTTTTTTCTTATGGTTGGTATGAATTGCACCTTGGTTTCTCGGTGCTCTGAGTTGAAGAGTGAGGTAATCTCCATTTTTTCCTCCATCTCCTTTAGTGCAAATGCTATGGACGTTGTTTCTTTATTTGCCCTTTCTAGGGTTAGCGAGATTTGTTCAGTGCTTAAAGAGTTGGTTATGTTGTTAGGGCAGCCTAAAACCCCTGTTTCTGGTGCGTCTCCTTCATATGTCCCGTGTGTTTTGATGTCCTCGCCTACTGCTGATAAGTATATGAGGCCCTCGGGTGTTGATTCTTGGGACAATACTTTGTTCTCTGTGTTTGTTGACAATTTGCCTATTGGAGTTGATAATGTTTGGTTGAAAAAATTGTTTGTGAAGTTTGGTTATGTGGCTGATGCTTACATCCCTCATAAGGTGGGGCGTAATGGTAAGAGGTTTGGTTTTGTTCGCTTCAAAGAAAAAAAAGCGGGTTCATGTATTGTTCTTGAGATGAATGGTTGGAGGTATAAGGATGTTGTCTTAAGGGTTGCTTGGGCTAAATTCTACAAAAAGAGTGGGTCTTCGCCTCTTTCTAGGAAGGGCTCTGAGAATTGGATGTGGGTTCCAAAAGATAAGCAGATAGGTGTGAAGGATGATCATCGAGTTTGTGTGTGTCCTGATGCTTCCGATGGTTCTGCTACCATCTCTGATCCTATTTATTCAGTCGTCCCCAAGGTTGTTAATTCTCCTTATAAGGATGCCCTTTTAAGGGATTTAAAGGTTGGGGGTAATGAGGGTGCTACTAAGGTGGCTCATTCCGATAGCGAGCGTACTATTAGTGACATGCCTGACAATGATGTTGGTGAGGTGTTTTGTTCTCCACCTATTGATGTTAAGGAAGCTTTTCATATTGCTTACAAAGTCAAGAGTCGTCATAAAAAGAATGTAAGCTTCTTGTGGAACCCAAAGTGGAGGTTGGTTAGTAAAGCTACGAGTAGGACTCACTCTAGTTGTCCTAGTCGTGCGAAAGGGGTTAAGAAGTCATCTCGAAATTGCAATTCTCTCGCTGGGAGCAAATCCGCGCCTTTTGATGATTTGATGGATCGACTGACGGTTGACATGAGCAATAAAGGTGGACTGAAAATATTACAAGACCGGGAGACGGCTATAAAACTACTAAGAAGAAGAGGTTGGATGAAGACAATTTGACCCAAAATGATATGTTAACACAATTTGACCCAAACTATTTAAGTCTCGCTCCTTTCCACGGTTGATTGGTTGCAATCCACATCGCACCACATTTTTCAAATTTTCACCACAATTCACCATAACATATCATTTCTCTTTTTAGGCCTTGTTCTTTTATATAGCTGGATGCGGTATGGCGCGGTGCGGTGTGGTGGAATTGTGGTGGATGTGGTGAGTTATTGGTAAGTTGTGGTGAGTTTTGTTTTTTTATAATTGTAAATTATATTGGTAATTGTGAAAAAGTAATTGGAAGAAATGAGATGAAATATTGTATTGTTTTTCTAATAGAAAAGGAATATTGGATGATAATATACTGACATTTAGGGGTGTTGGATTGTAATATAGCGACCTTTACTATTAGATAATAATATCTCTTACCTTTATACTTAGGTGAGATTATTATGCCAACAGTGACTAAGGTGGTGGTAATTGGTTAACTAGTCTCGATTCTGACGTGATAGGTAGAGGAAAAATAACTGGCCCTTGCCCAATAACCCTGTTAACCCCTCAATTTTTCTCAGTAACCCACGTAAAAAAAAAAAAAAAATCGACCCTAACACAGTGAATAATGGGCTGGTGAACCAGTGTTCGTACTGACGTGAAACACAACCAACTAATGTCTTATAATGTGGGTTAGTGAGAAAAACTAAGGGTTAATGAGGTTATTGGCTTGGAATAGTTTTTTTCCGTTCGCTAGCCATATTAGCGCGCATGGAGACCGGTTTGCCATCTCCTTAGTTACTGTTGGTATAATAATGTCATCTATGTATAAAGGTCATGGATATTGCTGTCCAATAATAAATGTTGGTATATTACAATCCAACACCCCCAAAGATTGGTATATTATTATCCAAAAACCCAATAAAAAAGGGTAAAGTGATTAGGTGAGTTGTTTTAATGTAATATTGTATATATTTTAACTTTTTAATAAATAAATAAAATAAATTTTAAAAAGTAGATTGTGGTGGGTATTGGTAAATTGTGATGGATTGGTATGTTGTGGTGGGTCTTGGCAAAGTGCAGTGTGTTGTGGCACCGCAGCCAACCAGCCGTATAAAATAACAGAGTTTAAAACTTAAAACTTTTCACCACACCCACCTACCATAATTTATTTTTTTCCAATTTCAAATTAAAAATATTATTTCTCTTTCCTAATTTTTTAACTTAATAATACCAATTTATTTTTCCAATTTCAAATTAAAATATATCAATCTACCAACCATAATTTCCAGTACAACCTACCATAATCCACCATACTTTTTAAAATTCCACCATACGGCACGACACCGCACCGCAACCAACCGCATAAAATAATAGAGAAAAATGAAGGCAATAACAATATATATTAGATGCACTCGGAGCATGTGCTCCAGATATTTGTGAGTGAACGATCATATGAATAAGAGTGAACAATCATAATAATCAGAATGAACAAACTTACTATATACGGATGAACAATTGTAGAATATGGAGCATGTGTTTCAGGAAAACCTAATAAATTACAAGGCAATAACGAGGGATGGCGGCTTAGACTACCCCATGCATGCGTTTAATTAAAGAAAATGAATAAACAATAAATGATTGATTACGTGATTGTTGTGACTTGTGATTGTGTGTCACATATATATACATATACTCACACCATTGCAATTGCATTCTAATTTTGCCTAATTTCTTCAAAAAAAAACCCATGAAAATAATAGCAGTGAAAAAATAAATAAAGAACCAAAAAAAAAAACCACCCTCGACCTCTTAAGTTCTTCTCACTGCAGGTATGGTATCTATTTTTTTTTTTTTTTGAAAAAAATACTCCCTCTGTTTCAAATTAGTTGTCATTTTGTTTAATTTTGACTGTTAATTATTTACAAATTACAATGAGTTACAATATAAAATTACTTTCATTATAATTGTTACAAAAATATCTTTCTAATGATGGTAATTTCTTATTGTAACTCAATATAATGTGTGAGTAATTAATGATCAACATTAGTCAATGTGACAATTAATTTAGAACGAAGGTACATAATAACTCCTCTCGTTTGTTTCATTAGGAAATATTTGGTGTATCTTATTAACATTTAGTATAGTTTATTGGATTTTGATCTCTAATATATGGTCTTTAGGGTATTGGTCTGAATTAACTATCTTTTAAACCTATTTAATATACTATTAATGTACACTTTTTTGGTAATATGAGTAAATTTTGGTAATATGCACCTAACTATCAGTACATTAACGTCCAAAATTTATGTCAGATTTTGCCATGAATTTCTTTTTTATATAAGCTATGCTAATGCTATTTTCAGTTTGAATATTTGGTGCATTCACAGACACTCATATGTGTACCAGGCCATATTTAATATATATATAACAAGTTGTGTTAACTGATATCACTATAATTTTGAAAAGAAAAACATAATATGCTTCCCAAAAATAAAATAATTACGACTATATACTATTCGACACCATTTAAAATTATGAATGTAGGCAAGTTCGATTCTCCCTCGGTCCGTATAGGCATATTTTGAATTAGTTTTATAACTGTTCGAGAGTGACTCAAATAGTTGAGTTTCTGCTTTTTTCCTTTGATAGCGATAAATTCTTTATTTTGTGTCGTTGAGTTTAGTAGTATTTTTTAAGCTAATTAATCCCGACACGTTTAATCCTCTCTCTCTCTCTATATATATATATATATATATATATTTATATATAAATATAACAGAAAATATAAGCATGATATTTTGGTGAGCAAATGAACAATGATGGACATCAGGTATTGCAAAGATGCACATCATGTATCGCAGAGATGGAGATCAAGTTTGCATGGTGAACATCAGGGAGACATCAACTATCCATGTCCATCTCTGCGATACATGATCTCCATCTCTGTGATACTTGATGTCTATCTATGCTCACCAAAATGTCATGTTCGTATTATCTATTCCCGTACATATATATATATATATATATATATTGCACACCTGTCCCCATATATATTATTTATACACTAAAGTGGAATTATAATTAAGGGGGATGAATATATTTACAGGGATGGAGATGTACTTGCTCTCAAAAACTCCCTTGAACATCAAGTGGAATTGGGTGACAAAAAATAAGGCAATAAGGGTGGATAGAAGGGAAGGTTGTTGGAAAATGAAATCTAGTTTTGCGTGTGTTCAAATGGCTCACAACAAGTACAACTCCACAAGTTATAATGTGGACATGAGGTCAATGAAAGTGGACAAGATACTTCACATGGAGGGAGGCCAAGGAGAGTTTAGCTATGCTACCAATTCATGGCTTCAGGTTTCTTTCTTTCCTCCTTTCTGAGCAAAATGTTATTTTCTTTATGCTCAGTTCTTTCAGTAGGTATGTAGAAATTGAGTCAAGTAAGTTTGAGTAGGTTTAGGTAGAAGTATGTAATGATGTTTTTTAGAAGTAAAAAGTTCAGGAAAAGTTGGGTAATGAATTATGTAAGAGCAAGTAAAGTTAGATTGTAAAAAGTTTACGGCGCGAAAGAACACGTCGTTAAATGATAGTTCGTTCTTCCATTAATGTAAATTGCAAAATATACTTAAGAGCTTAGTCTCAATGGTATAAATTGAAAGCATGATAAGCATTTTTTTTTTTTACATTTGTATGTCGAGTTACCTACTGAGTCCCCTATTTCAAGGAGAGCCCAATAGATCTACCAGCCTAAAATAGCCTCCGAAAGACACCAATAACCAAGGATCGAACTTTGGTGAGGAGGACAAACCTCTCACCCTCACGCTACTTGAGCTACAAGCTCATTGGCGAAAGCATGATCAACATGATCATCAGGGATATCCAGAGAAACTTGCTACGACATATAAAATTTACGAGTAAATGGGTGATATGGTAAAAGTTAAGTTTTGATAAGATTTGGTAATAATAAAGATAAGTTTTGGTAAGTATTAGAGAAAATGATATTTTTGAATAAAGTAATAGTTTTTTTTTCAAATAAAACATAAGTTTGAGTAAATGTACAAATTTTGATAAGTTTTGGTAACTTCTGGCAAATATTTACCAAATCTTGCCTGCCTTTGAATTTTACCGGCGTGGTTGACTGGATGGAAATCTAAAAGACATTTTACAAATGATTTTGCCATCTCGACTTGTATCCCTTCTTCAAAGATTCTTTTTTCCCCCTTAAATTTTACAATTAACATTCATGAAATAAACCTCAAAAGTAATTTTAATTAAGGGTATTTAATTAATTTTCATACTAATTATTGCATGGTTTTCTGTGATATCTCTACTTGCATAGAGAAATTATAATATGCAGTCCTTGGTCCAACTCTTTGACCGAACTAAAGGACTGATAACTCCACTAAAGGGCTGAATAAAAGTGACTCAACTCCTAAGATTTCAGGGTTTCTTTCCGTCTTTCTCAATATGGGTACGCATAATTAAGTCCAAACTGAACCGATAGAAAATGTAATCGGCCCAATCTAGGACTGACCTGTTTTCACCAATCCAATCTACGGTCCAACTCAGTCCCCAAGTTCAGTCCTCGATCCATTCTGTCGAGTCCCAAACCGATGCTCAACCCTATATCTATGTTGCGAAAATCGGATCGGACCGGGCGGTTCAATCATGAACCGGCAAGTTGACCGGTCCAATTCCAAGTTTAACTCGGCTGACTAGCTTAATCGAGAAAAAAACGCCAAAACCGGTTCAACCGGTTGAACCAGGCGGTTCACGGTCAGACCAAAATTATGATGATTTAATTTAGAAAATTCTGGTTTTTTACCGGTTCAATCCGGTTTTTGACCGGTTCAATCTGGTTTTGACTAATTCATGTCATGTTCATGCCGGTTTAATTATTGTGGTAGCTTAATTATTCTTGAAGCATATGAATTTTTTTAATTCGTGACCGGTTGAACCGTCACTCGCTTCACCCGATCTAATCTGGCCAAACCGGTTCGACTAGTTGAACCATTGACCCACTGGGTCAACCGATTGGGTAACTAGTCCACTTCTAACAACATAATTGTGCCCTGTATAATAAATTAACAATACCTTTACTTGGATGCATGCAGAGAAACATAATATCAAAGGCAAGACCAATACTAGAGGAGACAATCAAGGAAATGTGCAATAAAACCATGCCTCAACACTTATCCATAGCAGATTTGGGTTGTTCATCAGGGCCTAATGCCTTGGAGGCTGCTTGGGAGGCAATCAACATCACAACTTGTTTGTACCAAAGCAAACACAAGGCCCTTCCTGAGTATCAAGTGTTCCTAAATGATCTTATTGGGAATGATTTCAACACTTTGTTTAAGTCTTCTATTGCTTTTCAAGAGAAACTACATAATAAGAATGAGAATGAGGATGAGGATGAGGATGAAGCACATAAATTCGGACAGTGCTTTGTCTTTGGTGCACCGGGTTCTTTCTATGAGAGGCTTTTCCCTAGCGACTCTCTTCATTTGGTTCATGCTTCTTCCTGCTTACATTTTCTCTCTCAGGTTAGTGTTGTTGTCTTTTTCTTATCTTTCATGGTACCTTTGGTAGTCTTAGAGTATAAAATTCATCATTGGACATACAATTATTAGCTTAAACTTTTGGTTGATATGGTTCCACATGATATCAGAGTTATATTGAGTAAAAGGTCTCAGATTTGAGTCTCAGCATCCCTCATGTTCATAAGCGCAAGATGAAGGGGCCTTTGTAGCATCAATGCTTCAAGCCCAAATGACATACATGTGAGATGGTTTTACAGGCCGTTTCTTGAGAAAATGTTTTTTGGAAAACACATTTCCGGGAAAGACTTTTCCTATCCCCTTTGGTAAAACGTTTACTGAACTTGAAAGTGAAATGATGAGTCTTACATTAAAACTTTTCCATCCGTTAGGGACTATTAAACATGAAAAGGTTTGTGACTAAGTTTCCCAGGAAAGTTTTCCGATCAAACACAACCTAAATTATTTGTCGTTATGACTTACAAGCAACCAAACTTGTCCATCATGCATGTATATGCCTAATAATCGGGTCGCGTTCGGGTTCGACCTGTTCGGGTAGGATTGAGTAACTTCCCATGAACAAGGTTTAGGTTGGGTGTTTTCTAATCGGGTTGATTTCGTATCATTTTATTTTTTGTAAGATAAAATTATCTTTGAAAAACAAACAAAGTGGTGAAAGATAAACTCAGGTTATAAAGTCAGTTTGGGTCCATTTCGTGTTAATGATTTTGGCATTTTCTGATTTGGGCTAGGTCAGGTTCAAGTGGACCATTCGAACGGGTCAGATTGTCAAGTCTAAAATCATATACTCTCTCTGTCCCTGCCAAAGAGGTGGTAGGCAACGAAGTGGCTAATACCCCCATCTTCCAAGCTTTCCATCTTGGTGGAAGTAAAAACTTCTCATAGGTGGAAATTATGAGGTTGATGGGTCATGTTTATTATGGACATTTTAATACTTTTTTGTTGTCTTTAATTATCTATCATTATCTCGCATGTGCGGTCAACTTTTATAAAATTTAAAAGTATATAGTGATACAACTTTTATAAACATATCGGTAAATTAGAAGTTAGAAATTAAAGAGTGGATTTATCATTACGCCTTTTTGTAAATTTTTAAAAATATAGATAAAAGTATGATTTTATACAATTTATATATATTATTATAATTATAGAAGTCAATCATGTAACTTTTTTCCAATTAAATTTACAAATATATAGGTTTTCTATAATGGCAAGACACAAAATATGTGTCTTGCACAAGACATTTATCATTTTCATTTTAAAAATACATTCATAGGGATATATTGATGCAACTTTTACAAACAAGTGTCACATAATGAATTGAATGAAAGTTATCATAATATATGATATACATTTTATGTATGGTTTTCTAATTATTTAGGGTTTTTGGACGCTAATATATTGTATTGTGAGGGTGTTGGACAATAATGCACTAAACATTTTTCTTGGACAATAATATACTGTAATTTGGAAGAGTGTTGGACAATAATACACCTGAAACAATTTCAGTGGTGGCGGTCTTGCGTGGTAGATTGAGTAGCAAAAAAATTAAAATCTTTACTAAATTAATCTCACATAAGCAAGTCTACATAAGTAAAGATGAATTTAATTTTTTTGCAAACAAAAAACACCATTTACATTAGCGAAAATGTGCAGTTATGAGGTGTTATTTGAAAAAAATGGTCAAATCATTCGGTACCTGTTAGAGCATGTACAATGAATGTTGAGTAGATCCTTGCTCGCAAGAGGAAATTGGTGAGGAAGGTTTGTGGTTTAAAGGTCATTCGGAATCATCGTGCAGTTGGCGAACACTTTTAGAAGGATGCTTAATAGAATATGAATCTTTGTGTTTGACTTCTTTTTGGAGTGTTTGTGGTTTAGATGACTGTTTTGCGGTTCTCCTATTTTGTATCTTTAGTTGTTGGGTTCAGTTTTGGTGATTTCTTTTGCTGTTTTGCTACTTTATGTTATTCTTTGTAGCATTTTTAATGCAAACTTTAGCCTCGTAAATGCATTCATTGTAAATGCTCTAACAGGTACCGAAAGATTTGACTAGCAAAGATGGAATAACTCTCAACAAAGATGCCATATGTGTCATCAAAAGCACTTCAAATGTTTATGAAGCATATTATGAGCAATTTGCAAAGGATTTTAGCAAGTTTTTAAGTCTACGTGCAAGAGAAATCAAGCATGGTGGCCAAATGGTGTTAACCTTTAGAGTGCGTACACCAAATGATGAACCCAATTATATGTGGGATTTTGAGATGCTTGGAATAGCACTTCAAACTATGGCTCACGAGGTATGTGTGCCAACAATTCTACTCTATTTGTTCCATATTAATCGTCGTTTAGATCATTGTTACGGTTTCAATGTTAATTTTTGGGTCGTAATGTAACTCATTGAATCTTTTAGGGTCTTGGGTTGTAATATACTCACATTTTACTATTGGATATTAATATATCAACCTTTATACCTATGTAATTTTAATGTACTTACCATGATTTTAATGGTAGTAAATCAGTCTCAAGGACGACTTAAGTGGGCTTGTATTGGTTCCACATGAGTCTTAGGAAGTTTTAACTACATGCCACATTATTCTTGAGATTGGTTCACTGTCGCTTAAGTCACGGTAAGTACATTAAAATCACCAAGGTATAAATGTCGGTATATTAGTATCCTATACTAAAGGTGGGTATATTACGATCCAATACCCCAAAAGGTGGGTATATTACGATCCGAAATTCTTTCATTAACAATTACAATATTATACTTTTAGGATAATATTTTTCATTATGTATCTAATCGTGGTAATTTTATATAATTAATCATTGTATATATTGAGAAATTTATGGTCAAAGTTTTTAAAGTTTGACTGCACAATTACCAAAGATGACAATTAATATGAAACAGAAGGGGTATTTACTTTATTTAATCATTACATTGAAATTAAGTATTTAAAGATTATATATTCATAGATAATTGTTTGAATTAGTTAAAAAAACGCAAAATATGTGTAACGGATAGGATTAATTTGCCATAGCTTACAAATGCTAAGCACCTAAAACACTCATACATAGGTTCTCTAACTTTTAGTGGTACTAGATACATTATTCATGTGTGTTCATCCCAGATTAAAATAATTATTATGTGTTCATCCCAGATTAAAATAATTATTACGAATTACTAAAATGATTGAAGAGTTTTCAGCTGCAAATATTGCATTGACCTAAGAATATGTGTAATAGTGATCCATATTTTTGGGTTATATATATTCATATATACATATATATTTATATATGACTTACTACAGACGCATCATCTAATATATATATATAAATATATATATATATATAAATATATATTATATATATATATATAAATATATATATATATATATATATATATATATATATATATATAGGGATATTGGATTCTAATAATCCCTACTATCATAAATTGTATGACAATAATCCCTACTATCATTTTGGATTCTGGTGGTCCAAAAAAAAAATAAAATTGTATTGTAGTGGGACAAAATCGAGTGTATACGCTAAATATCATAGATTTGGTGTTGCATTTGATTCAAAACATTGTATAACACTTTACCACGATTTTTAATGTATTTACAGCATTTCTCCCAATTTTTTTCAATTTTTTTTCAATTTTTTATGATTTTTTCAATTTTATCTCAAAAAAATAATTTAAAAAATGTTTTAGTAACTACACTTCGTTACCTATCTAGGGGTAGGAATCAAAAAAACAAAAACAATATGGGTTAGGCATGGAAAAAATAAAAAGAATGTGGTGATGAATTTTGTACCACTATAATACAATTTTTTTTTTGATCACCAGAATCCAAAATGATAGTAGGGATTATTGCCATACAATTTGTGATAGTAGGGATTGTTAGAATCCAATTTCTCTCTATATATATATATATGACTTAGTACAGACGCATCATCTAATAATCCAATTCCATGTTTCTTTTTTTGACGTCCAAGATCACAAAAGCAGATAATCAAATAAAATATATTTTATCCCGATATGACATGATAAATGAAAATAAAGGAAAGTAAAAAGAATGAATTGCTCATGGTGATGAGCAAAATCACATATTAATTTGTATAAAATATTGATGCATTGGTTTGGTTCGCTGACAATTTTTTGTTGACAGATCACAATTCAACAAATACAAGTGCTTTAATAAACAGACCGTGATATTTTTGTATTATAGGGCATCATTGAGGAGGAAATGTTGCACTCGTTTAATGTGCCATTCTATACCCCTTTAGTTGAAGAAGTAACGAGATTAATAGATGCAGAAGGGTCATTTGCTCTCAACAAATTTGACACATTTACAGTGGATTGGGACTCAAAAGACATGAATTTAGAACTCACTGTGAATGAAAGAGCAAAGATCTGTGCTGACAGTTTCAGAGCCGCAACAGGTCCGATGGTAGCAAGTCAGTTTGGGACAACCCTTGTGCATGACTTGTACCAAAGATTTGAAGAGATGACCATAAACCGCTTCTTACACAATAAGAACTCAAAGCTTCTAAATTTGGTAATTTCAATGTCAAAAAAGTGATTAAGGATGCGCTAATTGACTTGTTTTATGGGTTTTCCACAAATTTACTGTTGTAAGGCTTGAATGGCCGAAGTTATCAATGTTAACTTGCTTGTACCACATTAAGATGTCGCGAGTCTTGTTTGCTTTGTTGTCTCTTTTGTGTTGTTATGCTGTTATTGATGTAGCATCTATGATGCAAAAAAACTCAGCCTTTTAAGGCTTTCAATAATCGAACAAGAAATAATTGTGTAGTCAATTTTTAAAAACTTTAATTATAAACTTGTCAACATATCTATTGATCTATAATGCGAAACTGCTATCACTAACTTCAAAGTGCAAAATATTTCATAAAAGTATAATTCTATAATTTTTTTCAAAAATATTTTGTTAGAAAATGATGGTCAAAATCTCACACTGAAAACCATAAAAAGTCAAAATAAAATTGCAATTATAATTGTATAAAAAATTACTCCGTATCAATCAAAGATTGATATTAGACCGTGAAAATCAACAAAAAGACAAATAATATATGGAATAGGGGAAGTAAAAAAATATTTTCCAACTCTCAAGAACATAGACATTAGCAACGGGTAATATCCATACTCTTTTCGTTCCATATTAATTATCATAATTTTGACTTTCACGGTCTCCAATGTCACTATTTGATTGATAATTTCATACATAACATGTTATTAACAATTGTAATATTATACTTTTATAATAATATTGTTGGTTACGAATCTAATAGTGGTACTTTTATATAATACCTCATTGTATATATTGACAAATTTATGGTCTATGTTTTTTGAAATTTGATAATACGATTTCCAAAGACGACAATTAATTTGGGAGGGAGGTATTATGACCATGTTTTTTTGTCAAGTTGACTTTAACTCTCCTAACTTATCCTAACTTATTCCAACTTAGCTAACACAATTCCTCAAAAACAAATTCACACTAAAAACACAATTTTCCAAAAAAAATAATAACTTATCATTACTTATTCAAATTTAACTATCATAACTTGAAAATAACTCATCCAAAAAACAGGGCATATATAATACTCACTCCGTTCCATATTAATTGCCGTCTTTGGAAATTGTGCAATCAAATTTTAAATTTTTGACCATAAATTTTTCAATATATACAATGAGTTGCTATATAAAATTAACATCATTAGATTTGTGACGAAAAATACTATCATAAAAGTATAATATTGTCATTGTTAATAAATATATTATGTAAGAAATTATCAATCAAAGAATGACATTGAAGGCCGTAAAAGTCAAAATTATGACAATTAATATTGAGCGGAGTGACTAGATGACCTTGTCAAATTTATGGATAAGTTTAATTTACCAAAATTTACCAGTTTTTACCAAAATTTACCAAAATTAGCAAAATTTAAAAAATAAAAAAATTAGCAAACTTTAAAAATTTTTTAGTTTTGATATATTGACATACATTTGTCCAAAGTTACCAGAAATTACCAAAAGTTACAAAATTTAACTTTTACCCAGCTGTTTTTTACAATAAATTTGACCGGTGCGTAGATAATGACTGCTTACTTCATCAGTTAGCAGTAGACACTGAAAACAGGCCGTCTTGTCTTTCTCAGTCTCTCTGCTTACTTCATCACGCTTCGACCATTTCGCGTTTCATCAGGACCTCCATTAATCTACTCTCCAAGGTACCTTCCATCTTCTCTCTTGCAATTTCTCAATTGTTTTGTTAATCAATGGCTTACTAAACATCGTTGCTAATTCTAGGGTATGGCTGTTTTGCTTTATTTTTTTTACTTGCTTCTGCTGCCTGCAATCGCACCGAGATTCTAGGGTTTGATCCTTTTTCATGGATTTTTGCTTGATAATTGCTAGCATTGAACAAATTGGGGATAATTCTGGCTCCTGTGTAAAAATATGAGATTGGAAGAAGATACATAGTTTCTGAAATCCTTAATAGTTGAGAATGTTGAGCACGTCGACTAGAAATAAATTTTACTTGTAATTGTTAGAAGTTTGTGAAGGAGACTATTTTACAATATTTTGTACTTGAATGTCACGCCGAGATTTTAGGGTTTGATCCTTTTTCAACCCATTTTTTCACTTGCATTCTTGGTTTAGTTCTTTTCAAGGGAAATGTATCTTATGGGTTGTTACGAGTGGATTTTTGCTTGATAATTGGTTACCTTGAACAATATGGGGATAATTCTGGCTCCTGTGTAAAAAAGGATGAGATTGGAAGAAGATATATAGTTTCTGCAAATTGGGGATAATTGTTGTCATACTGAGATTCTAGGGTTTGATCCCTTTTTCAACCCACTTTTTCACCTGCATTCTTGGTGGAGTTCTTTTCAAGGGTTGTTACAAGTGGATTTTGCTGGATAATTGGTAGCCTTGAACAAATTGGGGATAATTCTGGCTCCGTAGAAAAGATGAGATGGGAAGAAGATAGTTTCTTAAAATCCCTACTAATTATCGTCATGCTGAGAGTAGGTAGAAGAATGCTGAGTAAGTCAACTAGAAATACTGAAGACTATGAAGGAACTAATTTTCTATCTCATAACATACAGTGTTCACATATAGTGAGCATTCCTTCAAAATGCTTAGAACCTGTCACAGTATTGCTTGTTGCTGCATTTTGATGTCAAATAAGGGCTATACTTTAGGGTTTCATGCTTACGTGGTGGATTGGTTGCAGAAATACAGTGACCTTAAAATCTTCGGATGAAAGATACGACCTTTGACTATGAATGGGATTTCAAAGAGTACATATTCCACTGGAGAAAATTTGTGAATTCCTTTTATGATGTGATGTTCAAGGTTGCTTATTTTACTTCTGTATGCCCGTGCAATGTGTATGAGTTAGAGATCCTGTGTATATATTTCAGTTGGCTATGTACCGTAATTACATAATGGAGTCCCTTCTTGACATTAGACTCAAAACTCTGATTAGCTTCTTAGATCAAAATCCTTCACACCCTGCGTAAATGGGACTTTAGGACAGGGTACTGTTTGAATCTCGTTGGAATTTTCTTGCTGAAAGTGAGAGGATGTGAACTTTCGGTATGCCTATGTGGGTGATGTATGAAGTGCATGAGGTTAATGATGTGGGACTTTTACATAATGTTTTGTTTGCAGATTTTGTGATATATGCTGAGAAGATGACAGAACTTCCAAGGGTACTAGGAGATGAAATATGAACGCCCCAAGTGAAACCACTCCTTCAAGTCTCACTGATTCTTCCGTTCCTTCTCAAAATGGTGGTTCAAATGTGACTACTGTTTCTACACCTGCCGTCAGTGTACAAAAAGCCAGAATGAATGCAAAGGATCAAATCGCCGGATATATATTTATGTGCAATTCTAACACCAAACCAGATTGCTTTATCTACCGAGTTTTCGGTCTTCCAGCTTCTAGGTTGGCAGTTGCAGAGCAAATTAAGCCAAATACAAAGTTGTTCTTATATGACTTTGAAGTAAAGCTTCTCTATGGGATGTATGTTGCTGATTCAAGTGGGAAGATGGGAATTGAACCATACGCCTTTGAGGGCAGATTTCCAGCTCAGGTAACTTACTTTGTGTCCTTTATCGTGCCAGCATTTCCTTGCTCAGAATCTCTTTGCGTTGGTGATTGTTTGTATTCCTTCGTTAGCTGATGTCTTTATATATTCACATATACTCCCTCGTTTTTTTTATCTGTCATTTACGCTTTTCAAGGTCAATCTTTAATTAATAATTTCTCATATAGGATTTTTATAAAAAAATATAATATTATACTTTTCTAATAGTATTTTATGTTATGAATCTAATGACATCAATTTGTATGATGAATCATTATATAAATTAAGATATTAACGGTCAAAATTTTCGACACAGTTTCCTAAGTGATACATAAATAAAAACGGAGGGAGTACCATGTACCTCAGAACCCCTTTGCCTTCCAGTTAACTATTTCTTGGAAAAATTTTGCTAGGTAAAGTTCTCCATTCTCAGGGATTGTTTGCCACTGCCAGAGGCGGTTTTTAAAGAGGCTATCAGAGAAAATTACAGTCGCGGATCAAAGTTCAAACAAACTCTCACCGAAGAGCAAGTAGGTTTTCGAGGTTACAATTTGCTTTTTCCATCAAATCCCCATTGCCCCTTATTTAGTTTTTGACTCGTACATTCGTATGCAATGTAAAAAATAGGTAAACGACCTTGTTTCACGGTTTCGTCCAATCAATGTATCACTACCGCTTCCCTCACCTCCACTTTTGCATGATGCTGTCGAAACTCGCCATCCAGCAGATAGGGGGTCCACCTTCCAGAACACCAATTTCTCTTCTCCTGGTCAATATTCTAGTGTTTCTGATCGCACTAATGTGCAACTGCACCCGAGTTCCTCTCATCCTACTCACAACCATGTAGCTGTTGCAAGAACTCACATGCCTGTCGTTACTCAGCCCCTTCATTCACAGCCTTCTTTTTCACAGCATAGTCAAGTACTCGTTCCTGAAACATATCATCCAGATCATCCTGGGTTATATGAGCAGAATACTCATACCAGGTATGCTTTTCTCATACTCCCTCCTTCGCGTTGTATTCGTCACTTAATAAATGTTTCAGTCTCCGATGCTCCGTGTTTCTAGATATTTTTTTAAGTACCTTATAATTTAAGTTAACAATTTGTTAGGGGACAAATCTGGTGGTTTGAACATATTTTCGGTGAGTTCATGCGGACTCCTGAAAATGCTTATCATTTTTTGAGCATTGATGCACGTCGACAATGAACACCTTCAAAAAACTTCCCACCAAAACATTGCTATTTGCTAGATGGCATTGGCAAAATTTTGTCCGACATGAATACCCGAATATGTCCGACCCGGAAAAGAAACCCGGTTTGGTCTGAACACGGATTGAATATTTGGACGTAATATTTCTCTTTTTTCTATTGTCCGGACTTTATTTTGACCCGAATGAGCTCTGTCCAAATTGTTCGAACCGGGGAAATAAAACCCGGGTCTGGACATCAATTTCTAATTTGAATTTTGATATTGATTGAATTTGACCGACCTGAATTTACCCAAGCCCGAATTTTTGCCAACGCAACAAAAACATGTTCAACTCAGTGGATTTGTCGCCAAAGAATTGTTAACTTAAATTGTGGGTGTACTTCAAAATATATTCTAGAAAAATGCAGGCCTAAAAATAGTTTTCACAAAATGTGCGTCACTCCCAGCTAGGGATGGCAGCGGGGCGTATATTCTCCGTCCCCATCCCCATCCCCATCCCCGCACGAGCACCCCACTCCCATCCTTGCCCCATTACCCGTTGCGGGGGGGAAAATCTTCCCCCATCCCCATCCCCATCCCCAGTGGGTACCCAAACCCAGTAGAGCCCCAACGGGGATGAGATTAAAACAAAAACTAAGACAATTATGGAGAATGAGGAATGATGGTTAGATAGAATAAATTATTTATATACGCTTAGAGTTTTTAATTAACTAAAACTACAAATAGCGCGAAATTATACATATAACTTTAATGTAGGAAGGGTATTTATGTATTTTAAAAGAAATTGAGGACGGGGATGGGGAATATGTGGTGGATAATTTTCTTGAGCGGGGAAACGGGGGTGGGGACGGGGAAAATTTTGTCCCCGTCCCCGCCCCGTCCCGGCACGGGGATTTAGTTCTTCGCCCCATCCCCATCAGCAACGGGGATTTTCCCCATAGTGGGGCGGGGGCTTGGCGGATGCGGGGATTCCCCGCCCCACTGCCATCCTAGTCCCAGCCGTTTTCTGAATAGATTTTTGCTATTTGAGCTTATTGCCTCCTATGCGTGATATAGATGATACCGTCGATTATTGTCCTATTTACAGATATGGAACAGCTCCGCAAATCACCTCAGCGGACAGCTACTACGCACCACCAAATCCAATCCCCGAATCACATATTTCTTCTCAACAACCGTGTTCTTCCATGACAGCCGCTCACTGGGTCGCTTTGGCTTCAGAAGCCCAGACTCCTGGAGCTCATCATGCCTCTACTTCAACTTCCACAATACCCTCGAGCAGTGACTATCAACAACCGCCTTACAATTACAACAACCATCATGAGCAAACTCAAGCGGGAGTTGACGGCACATATACGTACTATAATCCTCACGCCTCTACTTCAACTTCCACAATACCCTCGAGCAATGTATATCAACAACCGGTTTACAATTACAATAACCATCACGAGCAAACTCAATCGGGAGTTGACGGGGCATACGCGTAGTACCATTCGACAAGCACTCAAGCAGCAGTGCCGCTTTCTGAATACCAATATCAAGGGTACCAAGCTTGTCACCAAATGCATTCTGTAGCCACAGTTCAAGTAGCCGGCACTATCAATGGCGTTTCTCATGTTTCTGAGACATATGTAACCTATGGTGCTGCTACTGTGCCTCCTGACTATGTTCATCAACTGCCGGGTGCTGAGGTAAGTGCTGATCCGAGAACTGGTTATGGACATACCCAGTATTACGGACCAAATCCAACCTATTAACGAACAACAGAATACCCTTATATGGTGCTGGTGATTCGGTGTAATGTGTTTTGAAACTGGGAAGATTTGTAAATACAAGCATGGAGGGAAATATGCGCGGTTGATGCTAGGTTTAGGTCGTCTAGTTAGGATTTTAGAATAGGCTTAGCCTTTTCTATGCTTGATCTATTATGGAGTTTGAGAAATTTGAGTAATATATGGTTAGCTATCGATGTTTGATTGCTCGTTTATTAGTGGATCTTTTTTTAGCAACGGCGTTTCCCGTGTTTCTGAGACATGTAACTTATGGTGGTGCTACTGTGCCTCCTGACTATGTTCATCAATTACTGGGTGCCGAGGTAAGTTTAGATCCAAGAACTGGTTATGGGCGTGCCCAGTATTTCGGACCAAACTGAACGTATTAGCGAACAAAAACGGTGATTGTGATGTGTTTTGAAACAGGGGAAATTTGTAAATACTAGCATGGATGGAAATATGTGCATGGTTGATGCTAAGTTTAGGTCGTCTAGTTAGGATTTAGAATAGGGTTTAGCCTTTTCTATGCTTGAACTATTAGGGATTTTGAAATACTCGAGCAATATATGGTTAGTTATCTATCAAAGTCAAAATTATGACAATTTATATGGGATAGAGGGAGTATTAATTGTCATTTAATTGACTGTTATGGTTTTCAATGTTACTTTTTGATTGATAACGTTATAAATAATATTTTTATAAACAATTACAATAATATACCTTTCTAACGGTGTTTTTCGTTACAAATATAATGATGATAATTTTATATTTACTGAATACTGTATTTCGTAGTAAATGACATAATTATAAGGAAAATTGGGTTCTAATAGTTCATATTTTGTCAAATTTTATTCTAGTAATCCTCATAATTCTTTTGCTATAGTGGTCCCAAAAAAATTCAAATTATATTTTACTGTTACCAATTCAACTTGTGCACATTTTTAATTTTTTTTCATTTCTGCCCCAAAAAGAATATGAAATGTAATTACTAAAAGATTTTTAAATTAATTTTTTCAGAAACTGAGCAAGTTTTATGATTTTTTAACGAATAAAAGGGGACAATCATAAAAATTAGAAAAAATTGAAACAATTTGAAACAAACATTGTAAATTCACTAAAAATTGTGCGAAGTGTTGTGTTAAGTTGTGGAGTACGATATATAATGTATATACTCGTTTGATGGTACCACTAAAATATAATTTTGATATATATATATATATATATTTTTTTTTTGAAAAGTGTGAGAAATATTCATAAAACAAATAAAGCAAGATTACAACCTAATTACACAACATATCTATGTATGTTGAACTCTTCTCAGAGTTCTTAGTAAGATACAACGCTCTATCCCTTAGATGATGCTTAATAATTCGAAAGACATTGAAAGGTTCCTTCCTGATTTTCTTGAAAGACAGAGTATTCCTTGCTTGCCATATGTTATAAATGTAAGAGGCGAAGGAGGCAAAGATTATTTGCTTTTGATGTTTATGCCTCTTGAGGTTTAGCATTTTCGGTCTCCATTGATCCCAACTTGTTGCACTTGGAAGCTTGAGCCACTCATTTAGATGCTCTCTGGTCTGTTGGGCGTAGATGCAGTCATACATAAGGTGGTCTATTGTCTCTTCATGATTATTACACATGGGGCAAATAGGTTGAATGGTGGTGTTGTGTAACCTGGTTTTCACTTGAAGTCTTCCATGTATTGCCATCCATGCACAGAACGAGTGTCTTGGCGTGTTGTGTTTGTTCCATACCATCCTTGCCCATGGCCATTTGACATTTTCTCTTGCCAGTACTTTGTAACCCATTTTCACTGAGTAATGTGATAGGGGGGACATTTGCCTCTTTAAGTTGCTCTTTGACATTGCAGAGTTTCTTGAAATACCAACACGTATCCCCTTTCGGTTGGTAAGTCCACCAATCGCGGCTTTTGATGTATCTTTCGTGGATCCATTTGACCCAAAGACTTTCTTTTTGTTCGGTGATTCACATAGTTTGCTTGGCAATCAAGGCTGTGTTCCAGGTCTTCAAATCTTTTATGCCTAGTCCCCCACATGATTTTGGCTTACAGACCGTAGCCCAACTGATAGGGGGAGTCTTTGAGTAGTGGATATCGGCTCCCCAAAGAAAATTGCGGCAGTTCCTTGTGATCTGGTCAATGACATACTGAGGGATGATCAAAATAGAGGCCCAGTAAGAAAATGCGCCCATAATAACTGTGTTGATGAGAGTCACTCGACCAGCATAAGAAATATTTGCGGTACTCCATGATTTGATCCTAGCTGTGATTTTATCAACCAGTTTTTGGCAATCCATCTTGCTCAACCGTCCATCAGTAATCGGTACTCCAAGATAGTAAAAAGGGAGATTTCCTTCTTCAAAATTTGTGATCCTTAGGATCTGCTCTCTTATGGATTGTGACGTTCCACTTATCATGACCTTCGATTTATTGGCATTTGCACAAAGTCCAGAGACTTGAGAGAAATGAGATAGTGTTTCAACGATTTTTTGAACACTATAAGGATCTGCTGCTGAGAAGATCATCAAATCATCCGCAAAAATGAGATGTGTAATATTTAATTTCTTACATCGCGGGAAGAATTTGAATCTGGTATCTTTTACTGTTGTTGTCAGGCTCCTCGAGAGATATTCCATGGTAAGGACAAAGATGAGTGGGGATATCGGATCACCTTGGCGTAATCCTTGGGTTCCTTTGAAATATCCATGAGTGCTTCCATTGATCTGAACTGTATAAGAGGTTGTAGTGATGCAGCTCATGATCCATTCAACGAATTGTGGGGGAAATTTGTAGCCTTGCAGTATTTCTTGAATAAATCCCATTTTACACTGTCAAAAGCCTTTCGCAGATCAATTTTGAAAATGCATTTGGAGCTGGTGATTTTCCTGCAAAAACCTCTGGAGAGCTCATGGCACATTAGGATATTGTGAATCATTTCTCTCCCAGGAATGAATGCCGTTTGACTTTCATTGATTAGATGTGGGAGGACTGCCTTTAATCTTGACGCAATCAATTTTGATGCTGTCTTGTATATTGTGTTGCAGCAAGATATTGGCCTGAAATCTGCAGCTGTAACTGGATTTTTTGTCTTTGGAATGAGAGCAAGGATAGTAGAGTTCAAGGCTGGTAGCATCCTTCTTGTCTCAAAAAATTCAGTAATTGCTGCGCAGAACAAGTCTTCCACTTGAGGCCAGGCATATTTGTAAAAACCACTTGAAAACCCATCAGGTCCTGGAGATTTGGTATTCGGGATCGAGAACACTGTTTCTTTGATATCTCTCATACTGAAAGAATTACACATATGGATCTGCTGAGGGTATGACAATGTGGGGCCTTGGTTAATGATGTTTTGATCAATTTGACGATTGCAAGTGGATCTCTCAGCCAGGAGGGATTTGAAAAATTTGCCAGGTGATCACCAACATTTTGGAACCCCTCAATAATTTGACCATTCTGATCTGATAGTGAGTGTACGGTTGAAGTTTTTTTCCTCCTCTTCATCTTGCTAAAAAAGAAAGCAGAGCAGGTATCTCCATAAACGCTACTATCTATCTTGATTTGCTGTGATATAATCTGTTGCACAGATTTGAGGATGAGTCTGTAGTGTTCCTTGGCTTCTGTTTCATCCCTTTGGATTTGCTGACAGTTTGGGGCAGTCATAAGGGAATTTTGAATATTCAGGAGATTTTCCCTCGCTATTTTGCATTGTTGATGAATGTCAGCGTACTTGCGCCTGTTGAGTTCTTTGAGAACATGTTTAATTGATTTTTGCAAGTGATAGAGAGCATGCATTGGAGAGCCAGGTCTGACATTATTTACAGCATGCTCGATAATGACATCAAAACTTGGGTTTGTTACCCACATATCCCAGAACCGGAAGCAAGCTTTATTTTTTGGACTTTCCAAAAATTCCATTAAGACAGGTTTGTGATCAGAGAGGCTTTGAGGAAGATAAGTCCCTTTCACCAAATCAGCAGCAAGAACCCAATCCTCACTGTGAAAGACCTTATCAATTTTGGACTGTACATGACCATTGGACCATGAGTGAGTTGAACCTTGACAGTTCAGCTCTGTTAATCGACAGTGATCAAGGCAATCTTGGAAATCTCGAGTTTCGAAATTATGCACAGGAGTCCCGTTGATTCTGTCTTCTTCATGTAAAATGGAGTTGAAGTCTCCTAAAACACACCAAGCTCCATCTACACAATCAGCTATGAGTCTTAGGTTATCCCAGAGACTTAGTCTTTCTTCCATTCGATTAAAGCCATATACAAAAGTGTATAAAATTTTTGTATTTGAACTGAAATCATGTATCTGAACATGGATATATTGGGCATCTGCTTGAATCAATTGCACATGCACTTTGTTGTGACGCCAGGCAAGATAGATTCTACCTCCTGAATGATGATGGAAATTATTTACTGAAGTCCATGAGTTGAACATACCTCGAGATAGCATTGATTCATTATGGGCCTTCACCTTAGTCTCAAGTAAACAAACCACAGTAGGTTGTTGATCTTGCAAGAAGAACATCACATCTTCTTGCTTTCTAGGGTCGTTGAGACCCCTCACATTCCATATGATGAACTTCATTGCGGATCTATATCAAACCCAGAGGAACTTTCATCCTCTTCATTACCATCATCCCCTTCGTGCACTGATATTTCTTGATTTACATCTTCGTGATCCTCCTCCTCCAATATTAGAGCATTGAATCTGTTTATGGTTGGGGTCTGCCCTCTGCAAGGTGTTTCTGTGCTCTTTTGTTGCCGTATTTCAGTCTTTGTTGGCCTAATAAAACCATTTCCATCCACCTCTCTTTTAGGTTTCTGTTTGATCTCCATACTTGTCTCTGCTCCTTTCTCTGAGGTTTGTGATCCTTATTCTTCTTGCATTCCCCAGTCATGTGCCCCATCATATGACAGTTTGAGCATTTGGTTGGCTTCCAATCATATTCTACCTTCTGAGATACAATGACATCATGTTCATTTAGGAATTTGATCTCATCAGGTAGGTTTCCATCCAGTCTAACCTCAATCAGAACTCTAGCTGCACTTAGGTGTGTTCTGTCCCTAGTTGCTTTGTCGGTTTTGATAGGCATTCCCAACAGACTGGATAATCTTCCCAGAGTTTTTGTGCTCCAATATTGAATATCAAGCTGAGGAAATTTGACCCAAATTGGTAGAGTCTTGATTTCATCCATATCGATTCTTTGGGTAGGGTTCCAAGGTTTCACAATTAGGGGTTTGTTATCAAAAAAGAAAATTCCCTGATTTAGTACCTCTTTGTGATGCTCTTCATTGTCGAATCTGACCAAGAACAAGCCCTTTCTAATAGATGCGATTTTGTTGATGCTGTAACGCCCCCAAATTCGCCTGAGGAATCCTTCAATAATCGGGAAAGGTGGATTAGCTCCAATCACACAGCAAATTATGGATGTTTTCCAGAATTCCACTTCATTTTGCACTTCAATTTTCTCGACCCTTGCTATAGGCACTCCATCTACTATTTCTGCTTCCTTGAATTCTAGAGCAGTGCCTTCATCTGGATCGACCAAAGATGCATAAGAAGGTGCTGATGGAAGGTCCTTCGTTTCTACTGGATTTGGATATGATTTGTTTGATCCTTTTTGTTGAGCTGCATTCCGATCTTGAGGAGTACTGATGGATTTTTGCTTACTTTGCTCTTGATCGGAATTCTGATCGGCCAAATCGTCTGGGCCTGAATTTGAATGTCGATGAAGTTCAGATTTTGTACTCTCCTTTAGTACTGCTGTCGCCGGAGGACTCGTCTGAGCCTTGGTCGGCGTCTTGGCTCTTGCCTGCTTGGCCTTCCGAGTCTTCGCCATGGCTAGGGCTAAAGCCCTGGACTCAGGTGGCTGCCTGAATGTGGCTGCCGAAAATCGCCTAAGAGAGAGAGGCAGTCTAAGAGAGAGAAATTTCCAATATATATATATATATATATATATTTTAAAACGCAGTTTTCTCTCTCTAGGCGAGAGGCAGGCGATTTCCGGCAAGATCTGGTATCCTGAATCTAGGGCCCTTGGCTCTCGCCATGGCAAAGACCAGGAAGACCAGCAACCGCCACCAACCCAAGACGCTGACGATGGGAACTCCGAGCAAGTTCCTGGAGAAAAACGAAACCGACCCAAACGAGAACACCATCACTGCTACACCCAGAAATGGATCTCCGACAACCAATTCGAAAGCTGATGTTATTTCCAGCCAACAATCGGATCGAGCACAAGAGGTAACTAATTCTACTACTGATCCTCAAAAACATAGGAAAACAACAACGTTTGCTTCTCTTCTAGATCCGGACGAGGGCAGTAACCTTGAATTTATAGAAGCAAATGTAATTGAGGGATCACCAATTGCAAAAATCGACAAAGTGCATGTTCAAAAAGAAATTGAATTCTGGAAAACTTCTGTTCTTTGCCGAGTGGTAGGGGCGAATCCCCCTTTTCCAATTATAGAAGGTTTTATCAAGAGGATTTGGTCTCAATATGAGCTGAGCAAGATTGCAGCAGTGAGAAGGGGAGTCTTTCTGGTGCGATTCAATGTAGAGGCTGATAAAAATGAGGTACTCAAAAGGGGTATCTATTTTTTCGATAATAAGCCTTTTGTAGTCAAGCCTTGGAATCCTTCAAGAACAATCAACATGGAGGATATCCAGACTCTACCAATCTGGATTAAGTTTCATCATCTGGATATTCAATACTGGAGCACACCAAATCTCAGCAGGCTGGCAAGTCTAATTGGCATACCCATAAAGACAGATAAAGCCACAAAGGATCACACAAACCTCACATACGCTTGTATATTGGTAGAGGTGAAATTGGATGGCCATTTCCCACAGGAGATAAAATATGTCAATGAGGAAGATGTGGTGATAACACAACCTGTGGCATATGAATGGAAACCAACTACCTGTGGTTTTTGTCAAATGCTGGGACATACAGAACCAGACTGTAAGAAGAAGTTAAAGGCTTTTGTCAAAAAGACCCACCCAGATCAATCACAGCAGAGTAAACCAACTCAGGAATGGAGAATCAAAATTAAAGATCGGGTAGTTGATGATGAAGGCTTCATAAAGGTTACATCTCCTCGGAGAGACAATTCAAAGCGTCCAACAACAAATCAGTGCACATACAACCCTTCAACAGCAAATCCATTCCAAGTCCTGGAAGGAAACGAGGAACTGTTTGCTGAAGACGCATATGAGAATGCACAAACAACAGGGGAAATAGAAGAGGAGGGTGGAAGCTCCTCAGATCCTACCTCCAAATGAAGATTATCACATGGAACATAAGGGGTCTCAATGACCCCTTAAAGCAAGAAGATATCAAGATCTTCTTGCGGGACACAAAAGCGAGCATTGTCTGCTTACTAGAAACTAAAATCAAACCAGAGAAGGAAGCCGTTCTGTCTAAAGGTATGTTCAATACTTGGGCATCCTGCAATAATTTTGATACTCATAGAGGAGGTCGAATATATCTTGCTTGGAAGGAAAATAAAGTTGCTGTTCATTTGATTCACAAAGATGAACAATCCATCCACTGTCATATTACAGACTACAACACAAATATACAGGCCTACTACACTTTTGTATATGGTTTTAATAGAATTGAAGAGAGAGTTAGTCTATGGGACAATCTGAAACATATTTCACACAATATGGATGCAGCATGGTGTGTTCTTGGAGATTTTAATTCTGTCCTCCATGACAGTGATAGAATAAATGGTACGGCAATAAATCATTTTGAAACAATTGATTTCCAGAACTGCTTGGATTTTTTCCAACTCACAGAGCTAAATTGCCAAGGAGCTACATACTCTTGGTCCAATGGCCATGTCCAATCGAAGATTGACAGAGTTTTTTATAATGAAGATTGGCTGATGGCCATTGGGTACATGGTTGGAACCTATCTTCAACAGATTCATTCCGATCATAAACCGATTTGTCTTGAGCTCATAGATGGTCCACGGCCAAGCACAAGATTTCGCTTCTGTGATATGTGGGTGAATGACACAAATTTTGCAAGTTTTATCGATATTGCAATCAATGAAAGGAGGAGGGGATCCCACATGCACTCAATCTACCACCTCCTGAAATCACTCAAACCGGTTTTAAAGACCCTGAACCGTAGAAAGTTTAGTGACATCCACCATCAAAGTGAGAATGCCAGAAAAGAGCTCATAGCCATTCAGGATCAGTTGATTTCAAACCCTACCAGTCAACAGCTTCTAGGAAACAGCAGCAAAGAATAAATACAGGGTTATTCTTGGATCTACCCAAAAATTGATTTCTCAGCAATGCAAGATAGAAGCAAATGCATTTGGTGATATATGCTCTAAATATTTTTTCAGCAAAACGAAAAGGAGGAAACTAGCAGCCACTGTTCATACCTTGACAGATCAAGATGGGACAACTATAACAGGTTTTGACAATGTGGGGAACTATCTTGCAAATTGTTACCAGAAACTTTTGGGAACGAATCAAGGTCAAAGACACCCCATCAATCAGTGCAACATTCAGAATGGCCCAGTGCTCTCCATTCAACAACAGGCTCAACTATGTGCACCTTTCACAAATCAGGAAATTAAAGAAGCCCTCTTTTCTATCCCAAACATCAAATCCCCAGGGCCAGATGGATACTCCAGTGGTTTTTTCAAACACACTTGGACCCAAACCGAAGGCATATTCTGTGAGGCGATCAAAGAATTCTTTGCTAATGGAAAGATGCTACCTGCTCTGAACTCAACAATCATTACTCTCATTCCCAAGATTGAGAACCCCACATCTGCTGCAGATTTCAGACCAATAGCTTGTTGCAATACATTTTACAAAACTGCCTCCAAATTGATTGCTTCAAGACTTTGAGCTGTTCTCACACACCTGGTTGATGAAAGCGAAACTGCTTTCATCCCTGGGAGAGAATTGCTCCACAATGTACTCATGTGCCATGAGCTAAGTCGTGGTTTTCGCAGAAAACTCACTCAATCAAAATGCATCTTCAAGATAGATCTGAGGAAAGCTTTTGACAGCGTCCAATGAGATTTTATAAAGGAAATTCTCCTTGGCTATAAATTTCCTCCTCAGTACATTGAATGGATCATCAGCTGCATCTCTACACCAGCTTATACTGTCCAGATTAATGGGGGCACTTATGGATACTTCAAGGGAGCAAGGGGTCTTCGTCAGGGCGATCCCATCTCACCTCTCCTTTTTGTCTTATCTATGGAATACCTCTCCAGGAGCTTGGCTATGACTTCGCAAAACAACAATTTCAAATTCTTCCCGCGTTGTAAGGACCTAAAGCTCACTCACCTCATTTTTGCCAATGATTTAATGATTTTCAGTGCAGCGGACACAATCACAATCCAAATGATCATGGATACACTGCATCATTTCCAGCACACCTCGGGCCTCACTTCAAATGCAAGCAAGTCAACTGTTATGATTAATGGAGTGCCCCATTAGATCAAAAATGAAATCAAGCAAATAACAGGTTTTGAAGATGGCAATATACCCTTCTACTACTTGGGAATGCCAATCACAGATGGTCGATTGAGCAAAATGGATTGCCAGAGACTGGTTGAAAAAATCACAGCGAGAATCAGAAGCTGGAGGACGAGCAACATCTCTTATGCGGGTCGAGTGGTTCTTATAAACACTGTCATTATAGGTACGTTCACTTTTTGGGCCTCGATGATGATCATTCCACAACATGTCATTGACCAAATCATCAAACTCTGCCGAAATTTTCTTTGGGGAGCTGATGACACCTTTGCAAAGGCTCCACCCATTAACTGACATACAATGTGTAAATCCAAAGCCTGTGGGGGACTAGGCATAAAAAACCTCAAATACTGGAATATTGCACTGGTCACAAAGCAAATAATGGCCATTGCTGGCCATAAAGAAAGCCTCTGGGTAAAATGGATCCATGAACGCTACATCAAGAGCCGAGATTGGTGGGATTACAAACCCAAGGGGGACATGTGTTGGTACTTTAAGAAACTATGTGCAGTAAAGGAACACATCAAAGGAATAGTCAGCACCCAAACCCAATATGCAGTAAAGGAAGGATACAAAGTTTTAACTGGGGATGATACAAGATGGCAATGGGCAAGGATGGTTTGGAACAAGTACAACAATCCTCGACATTCTTTTTGCTCTTGGTTGGCCATGCATGGAAATCTCCGAGTGAAGACAAGACTGCACATTCCAAATCTCCCCCTTACCTGTCCTATGTGTAACCATCATGAAGAAACGATTGACCATCTCTTCTTTAGCTGCACTTTTGCTATTGAAGTGAGACATCATATTGTTAACTGGGTTCATCTCCCCTGGGCGACTACATGGGAGGAGTGGGGCAGGAAGCTATTGAACTTTAAAGGAGATAGACAGCGGAAACAAATCACCTACGCTATTTTTGTTTCCTACATCTACAACATTTGGCAGGCTCGAAACTCCAGTGTCTTCAAGAACACCAAGATAAACCCGGAGCAAGTATATCTCAACAACAAACATCATCTAAGGAACAGGACGCTTTTTCTTGTTAGAAATACTCAAAAACACTCAAAATACATAGAAATATTGTGTGCTTAAACATTGTACTTTGGCTTTTTACGCCTTCTCTTTTCTGATTAATGATTACTCACATATTTTACAAAAAAAAATAAAAAAATATTGATATATATATATATATATATTTTTTTTTTGGAAAGATAAAAATATATTCCAAACGGCCCAAAAAGAGGCAATCAATCAATTACAAAAATTTGGAGAATATTAAGCAAGAAAATCTATACAGTTTGCAAACTGCTTGCTATGTTTTGTGACATACAGAATCCTGTCTCTGAGGGAGCTTTTAATGATATAGAAACATTTAGGAACGTCCATGTTGATGTTTTCGAAGATTTGTAGGTTTCTACTCCTCCAAACGTTGTATATAATGCTTGCTGCGGCAGCTAAGCCAATCTGCTTCCTTTGTTTAGTGGTCTTCCAGCCCATGAGTTTTTTGATCCATGAATGCATGTTGGGGCTAGAGCAAGGCATATTCAACCATTGGGAGACGCGGTCAATGATATCTTTGGTGTAAACACAATCATAGAGGAGATGCTGGGTGGTTTCCTCGTTATGTTTGCATTTAATACAATTCACATCCGTCGGTGTGTTGGAGTGAGCCGCCAGTCTGGTTCGGACAGGAAGTTTGTCATGCATAGCAAGCCAAGCAACAAACGAGTGTCTCGGTGTGTTGAGCCTATTCCAGACAAATCGGGACCACGGCCAGTTTCCTCTCTGTCCTGCAAGAGCATGGTATGCGTTGGAGATCTTGTAAGGTTTGTCATGATCGAGCAGGGTATGTAGCTTATCCTTAACTTTGCAGAGTTTTTTCATGTACCAGCATGAGTCTGTGTGTGGTTTGTACTCCCACCAGTCCGATTTTTTCACATATCTCTCATGCACCCATTTAACCCAAAGACTTTGCTTATTTTGAGCAATCGCCCATACTTGCTTGCCGATCAATGCGTTGTTCCAATGCTCCATATGTTTAAAGCCGAGGCCTCCCTTAGCTTTGGGGAGACAAACGGTATCCCAAGCAATGGGTGGGGCACGTGTGTATATAGCATTCCCAGACCAGAGGAAATTTCTACAGATTTTCATGACCTCTTGAATGGCTTGTTTTGGGAGTATTGTGATGCTGGCCCAAAAAGTGTACAGTCCCATTAAAACCATATGGATTAGCATAGCTCGACCAGCATAAGACAGATTAGCCATCTTCCAGACATGGATTTTATTTGTCATTTTCTCCACCAGTCTGGCACATTCCAGTTTGCTAAGCCTCCCCGAAGTGATGGGCATTCCAAGATAAGTCAGGGGAAACTGACCTTCTTTATAGCCTGTGAGATGTAGGAGTTCTTGTTTCTGCTGAGTGGAAACCCCGTTGATCATGATTGTAGATTTTGCAGAGTTTGCTTGAAGTCCAGCAGTGCTTGAGAAGTGTGAGAGGGTATCTGACAGGAGTTGCATTGTGTGTTTATCTGCTGCCGCATAGACCATCAAATCATCAGCAAACACCAGGTGTGTTAGCCTCATTTTTTTGCATTTCGGATAGAACTTGAAACCCTTGCATTTGGAGGCTATATCAAAACCCCGAGAAAGATATTCCATGGTTATGACAAATAGAAGAGGTGATATTGGGTCTCCCTGCCTGAGACCTCGCCCTCCTTTGAAAAACCCATGGTTTTCCCCATTCAGATTTATGGTAAAGGTAGTTGTTGAGATGCATTCCTTTAACCATGCAGTGAAGACCGGGGGAAAGTTCAACCCAATTAGCACTTCCTCAATGAATTCCCAATAGACGGTGTCAAAAGCTTTTTGTAAGTCAATCTTGAGCAAGCAGCGAGATTGTGAGGATGTTCTTTGGAAACCTCTTGCCAGTTCCTGGCACATTAAGACATTGTGTAGAAGTTCGCGACCGTGTACCAACGCAGATTGACTTTCATTGATAATGTAAGGCAGGACATCTTTTATTCTTGATGCAACCAGTTTGGATATGGTTTTGTAGATCACATTGCAGCAAGCTATTGGTCTGAAATCGGTTGCAGCAGTTGGAGAATCGATCTTAGGGATCAGCACCAGTTTGGTGGAGTTAAAAACTTTCAGAAGCTTTCCCGTCTTGAAAAATTCGAGCACTGCATCACAGAACATGTTTCCTATGACAGGCCATGCTTTTTTGAAGAACCCACTGGACATGCCATCTGGACCTGGGGATTTGTGATTTGGGATGGAAAATAGAGCATCTTTGATGTCTTTCTCAGTGAAACTGGTGCAAAGCCTGAGTTGTTGGCCTACTGTGAGGGTTGGGCCATTTTTGATGATTTCCTGGCTAATGTGAGTTCTACTATATGTTTGCTGTCCAAGCATGTTTCTGTAAAATCGGACCATAACATCGGCGACCTCTCTGTATCCTTCTTGCATGTTCCCATTTATATCCTTGATGGTATAGATTGTGTTTTGTAGCTTCCGTTGCTTCATCCTTGCAAAGAAGAATTTGGAACATGTATCCCCTAGTGCAGCTTGCTCAACTTTGCATTGTTGGGAAATCAAGGAATGTGCTGATTTCATCATTTTGATGTATTCCTCCATGTAGAGATCTATTGCTTCTTGAAGGTTGGTGTTCAGAGGGTCTGAGGTGAGAGCTTCTTGAGCAATTTGAAGTTTCTCTCGTGCCACATTCTGTTGTTGATGAATATCGTGGTATTCCATTCGATTCAGGTGTTTTAATTCTCTAGTTGCTGCTCTGATGACGTTCCTCATGATGAATTGTTTTGTCCCCTTAATTTGAGTGGCTGCAGAACGAGTGATGATTGGGGTGAATTGAGGGTCCTCTGCCCACATGTCGCAAAACTTAAATGAAGTTTCCCCTCGTGGTTCATCAATGGTGTTGATGTAGATGGCTTTGTGGTCTGACAGAGATTGTGACAAATAGCTGGCATAAGTATATCCAATATCCATTTGCCATTCCTCATTTATAAACAGTCTGTCTATTTTCGATTGCACTGTGTTATTTGTCCATGAGTAATGTGCGCCATGACAAACCATTCCTCATATATATATATATATATATAGGCGTATGTATTAACCAATATTGCAAGAAGAATCATTTCTTACATCACTACCTACAAGTTTCATTCATATTTACGAAGACATATACGATAAGGGTCTTCTATTATTTTAATGATTGTTTTTATGATCATTTGTGGTTGGACATATTCATTTTGATAGATAAGTATTTTGTAATTCAATTTCTTGCAGTGGAAAAGAATATTTATTTCAATCAACACGCACACATCTTTTAGAAATTTTTGTTTTGTGTTAGGCCGTTCAAAAAGTTATCAATTATTATGTTGAATATTTGAAATCAATTTAACTCCATTATATATTAATCGGACAAGTAGATATTGAAGAATACATGTATTTGATTGTTGAAGGAATGATATGAGTTAAAACACATGTTAATAATATGGTAAAATTAGCATTCACTTAATTCAACTATATTATTTTATTTACATTTCTCGAGATATCTCTATTATAAGCATCATATATATTTGGATGATGTACCCAATGGTTCCAGTGTTCCACTATTTCAAAAAGATATGCATTAGGATTTTATGGTGGTACAGTTTTGTCATTAGTTTTACCATGAACTAAATGCAATTGAAATCTTTTGTAGATAAATGGTATGTTTGGTAAACAACCATTGCCTATTAGTTATTAGCTAATTTGATCGGATTTTACATTAACTATTTTTTACCTATGATTACAAAATAAGTTTTTAGTAAAATTACATTTTTTTAAAGGGTTTTTCGATGCTAATATATTGAACTTTTGGGTATTTGACAATAATACACTGAACTTTAACCTTGGACAATAATGCACTGTAATTTGGGGGGTGTTGAACAATAATGCAGTCAAACCGATTTCGGCAGTGACTGACTTGGTGGCAATCCTATGTAGCAGGTGGAGGAGATGAATTGGTCCGAAAATATTTAAATTTATGACATGTCAGCTAATCTAGACATAAGCAAAGAAAATCAACTTTGAAAAGAGTAAAAAAAAAAACATAAAATCACATTTGTTTAAACGTGTTTCCGCTGAGATATCGTTCTTGTAGTTGTATAAAATCACATTTGCTTGTATAAATTAGATGATATGTTATAAATTTAGATATTATTTAGTCTATTCATCTTCTCGGTCTGCCACGTAAGATCGCCACCAAGTCAACCACCGTCGAAATTGTTTCGGGCGCGTTATTGTACAACATCCCTCAAAGGTCGGTGCATTATTGTCCAATGTCAAAGTTCAGTGTATTATTGTCCAATGTCAAAATTCAGTGCATTATTGTTCAACACCCCAAAAGTGCAGTATATTAGCGTCCAAAAATCCTTTTTTAAAAGTGATATTTTGTAAAATTGCATTTATGTCATTCATCTTGTTTAATCTAAATTGAAATTCATATTATAATATTTATTTAATATATTTAAAATAGTTATATTATTAGGAAATATGCAAATTTATACACAATTGTAATTTGTATAAATTGGATTGATGCTTACTTCTTGTAATATACAAATGACTGTGAATACTATGATGGGAAAATGGATTCTAATAATACGAACTTTGGGCCATATAAGACTTAATAATACGAACTTTCGATTTGATTCTTAATAATACGAACTTTGACCCCCTGTTGGCCACAGTAACACGCCACCGAGTTAGGGTTTTTTTTGACTCGCCAGTAAAATGACTTGGCAGCCGCGACATGTGCTCCCTCATGTTTGACGTTGCCACCTCAGCCATGACAAAAAAAATGTCACATCAGCCACTTATTTTCCCTCCAGACCAACTGTACGTTATGTTTTTTTTTAAAATTTTTGTTTTGAAAAAAAGTCCCCTCAACTACTGTAACATTCATCCATCATCTTCATCGTGTATTCTCTCTCTATCATCTGCGAAGAAGAATTCTGGGTTTGGGAAAGGGTTTTGTGAAATTGCTTGCAAATCTCCATCAATCGGCTGTTGCAGGTGACGTCTCCAGTAGTCATAGCAAGCCTTGATCAACACTGTGCAACGCTAAAAGTAGAATTAGAGGTTAGTAGTTTTCTTCCTTGCAATGATGACAATGTCGACCAAAACCCTAGCTTTGATAGGGTAAAAGATTCTCTTTTTTGGGAGAAAAAATTTGTTTTTTAAAGTTTAGGGTTTCTGTGTAGGGAATCTAATAGGGAATTTTACCATTTAAAGTTAGGGTTACTGGAAAGTTCAAATTTGGGGGTTTAAAATTGAACAAAATAAAAACATTTTTTCTTGTTTTTTGTCTTATGCAGAACAATGTCTTTTGATTTGGTGAATTTGACAATTTACTATGAGGGTAAGTTTGTCGAGGACCCAGAATATAGATATGAGGGTGACATGGTGCGATATGAGGCTTATGATGTTGATAAACTCTGTTATTTGGAGATAGTAGGGCTTGTTAAGGATGAAGGGTACACTAATGTAGAAACTGTGTACTATTCCATACCTGGTTTGGACTTGAAGTCGTCATTGAGGAGTTGTTTCACACATTTTGAGAGCATTGATATGCTAAACTATGAAATGACATATGGAGAGATAACTGTGTATGTTGTGCACATAGTGGATGAGGCCATATTAGATGATGTAATAGCTGGGTATTTGGGACCCCCCTTGTGACACCTTTTGGAAAATCAGGGAAGAGGTTTAAAAGAGGGGCATCAAAGACTCCAAAAAAAACTCCATTGCCTCGCAGCCTAAGCCGTTGTGAGGGAAAGAAAGTTAAATTTGTGATTCCCAAATCCCCTTTTAGGAGGGTGAAGTCCAAAACCAACCCTGCAAGCATGGATGATTCTGTTGCTGAGCAACCCACAACACATGCATCTTCTCAAGTAGATGACATTGAGATGCAACCAAGCACCCAGCCATCTTCCCAAGTGGATGACCCTTTCAATGAACCAACCACCCAACAATCCCAAATGGATGAGCCTTTCAATGAACCAATCACGCAACAATCCCAAGTGGATGACCCTGACATGCAACCATCCAACCAGCCTTACCACATTGTTGAGGACCCTATATATCATTCAACCATCCTTCCAACATTCTGAAGTTGATGAGCTAGTCATTGAACCCTCTACCGATGCTGATGACCATGATTTGGGACAGAATGTTGAGGAGCCTATGAATGACATTTCAGTTGGTAGAAGGTCTTCAGAGAATGTTGATAAAGGCAAGGAGAAGGTTGATAAAGGCAAGGAGAAGGTTGTCTTCTATGATGATTCCAGTAGTGATCCTGATGATCAGACTTGGGTGCCGGGAAGAAAGGATCTAGATGAGTCAGATGATGATGATGTGACTGTGAATGAAATTAAATCAGGTGGTAGGAAGGCAAGAAGAAGATTGGATATGGATGGTGAGGATGGGTGTGACGATGTTGATGATGAATCAAGTGATGATGATGTTGAGGGTGAAAACTCTGTAAATGAAGAAGTTGATACCTCAGATGATGAATACATGACTGCCAAGGAGAAGGAGGCTGAGTTTAAGAAGAAACAGAGGGAGGAGGTGTTGAAAGATGATAGAAGTGTACGGATAGACACAACAGAACATCATCATGACTGTGTAAGTTACTACGATGACTCTGAGGCTGAGATGGAGACAGATGGAGAAAGTGGAGAGGATATTCCAAGGATGTTGAGGAAAAGGACCAAGAGATGCAATGTTGATGACCAAACACAATTCAAGGATTTTCATTGGCAAGTTGGTATGACTTTTGGGACTGCAAAAAGATTCAAAGAAGCAGTTGCAAGGTATGGTTTGTATGGAGGTTATAATGTTAAAATAGCTATGTCAGACAGCAAGGTTGGGAAATATGGGGCTGTGTGCCAACCAAGCTGTAAGTTCAAGGTATATGTTTCATGGGATAAGAGGCCGAGGACTTTTGTGGTGAGATCTGCTAACAACCATCATGCTTGCACTAGGAGCATGACAAAGAACTGTCAGTTGAAAGCCCCTTGGGTAACACAACACTATCTTGCAAGGTATAAGGAAAGGCCTCATTGGCCTTCAAAAGAACTGAAAGCCCAAGTGATGCAGGAGTTTGGGTTGGACATAGCAAGGTGGTTCTGTTATGATGTGAAAAGAAGAGCTCACAAGATGCTGCATGGTTCAATGAAGTCCCACTGCTGCAAGATTGGGAGTTATTTAGAAGCACTCAAGGCTGCTGCACCTGACAGCACATTCAAATTATGTACCAATCCAGATGGTGACAGTGATGTTCCTGAGTTCCACAGGCTGTTCTTGTGTTTTCATGGGATGAAGGAAGGGTTTTTGAAGGGATGCAGACCTGTTATTTGCATCGATGGTGCTTTCTTGAAAACATTCCTTGGTGGGATTCTATTGGCTGCCATAGGAATAGATGGAAACAATCAAATGTTTCCCATTGCGTGGGCTATAACAGAAGGGGAGAACAATGATAGTTGGGAATGGTTCCTGTTGAACTTACAAGAAAGCCTAGGGGGATCTGATGGCTCTGGTTGGGTGATCATTTCTGATGAGCACAGGGTAAGTTTCAGTAATTTCCACCTTCAATTCTGTGTTTGTTTTGTCGTTATGAATAATATGAAGTTTCTTTTATGTCAGTTTGAATAATATGAACTTCATTGTAAGTTAGTAGTTCAGATAAATACAAACTTTAATGTATGTCAGTTTCAATAATATGAACTTTTCTTCATGTCAGTTTCAATAATATGAACTTAATTTTTTGTCAGTATGAATAATATGTACTTCATTTTAAGCTACTGACTAAACAAATGTGATTATTTGCAGTCCATACTGTATGCAGTTCCAAAGGTGTTCCCCAATGTTGAGCATAGGCGTTGTGCTAGGCACAAGTATGCCAACTGGAAGAAAAATCATAGGGGTGAAGAATTGAAGTTACTGTTTTGGAATTGTGTGAAGGCATACAATGAAGCAGACTTCAAGTATGCTGTTGATGCTCTTAAGGAAGAAGACAGCAGGCATCTGAAGATTTCCTTGCTGAGAATCCAAGCCAATTTTGTAGGGCTTTTTTCAGGACAGATAGCAAATGTGATGTTGTATGCAACAACATGGCTGAAACTTTCAACGCTTACATTGTCCAAGCTAGGGCTAAACACTGCATCTACATGCTGGAGGAAATCAGAGCATCACTTATGGAGAGGGCTGTAACTAAGAAGAAAATCATGGAGGAATCTGAGTATGAAATATGCCCCAGGATTAGGACTAAATTAGAGAAATCTAAGCTTAGAGCAAGGAGTGCATATGTTCACCCAACATTGAACAACCAATTTGAAGTGAACTTGAATGTGGACAAGTGTAAGGTTGATATGACCAAAAGAACTTGCACTTGTAGAGAGTGAGACCTGACTGGCATACCTTGCTGTCATGCCATAGCATGTACTGTGTGGTTGAAGCACAATCCTGATGATTATGTGGACCCTTACTACAAGAATGCCAAGTATCTGGATGCTTATCTTATTGGAATCCCACCTGTTGAGGGGGAGAGACACTGGCCAACAGTGCAACTACCTCTAGATCCACCACCAATGCAAATTGGACCAGGTAGGCCAAAGAGGAACAGAAGAAGAGGCTCAAATGAAGACCCTAAGAGACCAGGAAGCTCACAAGGCATGGAAGGGTGATGGTTTGTTCAATTTGCAATTCCCAAGGTCACACTAAAAGGAAGTGTCCTAACAAATATGACCCCCGATACACCCAAGATCCAAACATCCCACCTCCAGCAAAGAGAGGAATGGGAAGGCCAAGGAGGAATCCATTGCAGCCTCAGCAAGGTCCCACAGCAAAAGCAGCTCAACAACCATCAGCTGCCAGAGGTGATAGCAGTGGCAGAGGTGATGGCAGTGGCAGAGGTGATGGGACACAAACCACTGGGAGGGAGCTGCACAAGGAAGGGGAAGAGGTAGAGGCAGGGGCAGAGGCAGAGGGCAACAACTTGTGATTGGAGTTGGGAGGATGTTTCAAACAGAAGATGACACAGAGTATGTTCCAAGAAGGGGATCTTATAGGGGTTCTGGATCTGGTGGGAGAGGGGTTTCTTCTGGTTGCAGATCTGGATCTGAAATTGGTAGGGGAAGGGGTCATGGCAGAGGAGGGGCTGAAGACAGAGGTAGAGGAAGAGGAATGATGGGCAACATTTCAGATTGGTTTAATTGTAGCAGTGGGAGAGGGGTAAGTTTTTATTGCTTCTCACCAAACTTATGTATTTAATTTCCCTTTATTTTTGTTAATGTTTTTTTAGGGTTTAATAATTAAACATGTTTCCCCACTTTTTCCATTGGATAGGTGGTTGGTGATGTTGCTGGTGGAGGACCACAAACTGAAGGGAATGGTCAACAAAGTGGGGCATCACAAACCTAAATATTCTCCATGCCACCACCCACTTGTTTTTGTTGGAAGAAACTTCTGTTTTCAATGCTCAAAAGATGCTTCCATATTGATGTTTTTGTAGCAGCAAACCCTAGAACTCTATATTGTTGTAATTAAGTTGATCATGTTGTATATTTGGCACTAATTGATGCCATTTTGTGATTGAAACACATGGAATGCTGTAATTTGGATGATGTTATTCAGTAAATGTAATTAGATGTTTTTGTCATTTGTTTTGGTCTAAATCTGTCATCTGTTTTTGTCTACATCTGTTTTTAAAATTTAAATACGCCAGTTTCATTAATATGAAGTTTATATAATATAAGTCTCAATAACATGGACTTCCACATTTGAAACAACTAATAATATGAAGTTTTAGTATTCAATGTCTGAATAATATGAACTTTCAATTTGTCAGTTTCAATAATATGAACTATTGTCTATATTTGTCTTATCAACATAAATTATTCCATTTGATGTGATATACACATTATTTTTTGTCACAATTTGTCAACTACATCAACTCATGAACTGACAACAATTAATGCAACTGATCCATTCATTCAATTTGCCATTCATTGTTCACCAAATTACAACACCTATCCACCCCAAGATGCTTACATCCACAACATCTAAATGCGTACATCCACAAAATTCATCACTGCCCACCCTAAACTACCCCATATAGTTCAGATGCACAACCTGACTTTGTACCCACCCAAATCTTACATCCACTTTGAAACTGGAACAATCAGTAACATACCAAAAACTATGCCTAAAACCTCCATTGAAGACCTGTTAAAGGCCTTCTTCAGCATGACATTTTCTTCCTCTGCCTTGATTCTCTTTTCTTTTTCCTTTGTAAGTTTCTTTTTCAAGCCCAGATTCACCTCCTTCAAGTGTGCAACACTTCTAATTTCTGACAACAATTGGTCAATCCTCTCATTCAGCATCTTGTTCTGCTCCACCAAACCTTCAACAGTTCCAATTTCAACTTCCCCAACCAAATCCTTTTCCCATTTGAAGAATCCACAGTCAAGGTGCTTCGACTGAAACCAGAACCAGAAGTTAGTTCAATTTATGGAAAAACCAACCCCAAATCCAAACTCGGAAAAAACCCTAATTTCAACCCCCTCCCTCAAATACGAAAATCACAAGCAAAAACCTCCAATTTTAGGGTTTACCACATTGGACATCCATAGAACTCTAACCCAACATTTTCTCCCCTTCGACAAATCTTACGCACAGCAGGGATCCCATGTTCACACTTTATCCTTCCATGGTTCGATGTCCACCCAGAGGACGCCCCACTCGAAACTCCATCAGACTCATCACTTCGAAATTTGAAATTATAGGAAGGAGCTTTGCAGAAGATGAGCAAAAAAAAATTTCAAACCCAGATCTGGGCTGTGAAGACTGGCGATGAAAATGAAGGAAGGAGACGGGAGTTATTTTTAGGGAAGATGGTTGTTAATGAAATAAGTGAAGGAGGGAAATCTTTGCTGACATGGCATTTTTTTAAGTCATAATCTGACCTGGCAAAGACTGAGAGCAAAGACCACGTGCCGCCTCCGCTTAGTCATGTTACCAGCAAGTCAAAAAAACCCTAACTCGGTAGCGTGTTACTGTGGCCAACAGGGGGTCAAAGTTCGTATTATTAAGAATCAAATCGAAAGTTCGTATTATTAAGTCTTATATGGCCCAAAGTTCGTATTATTAGAATCCAATTTCCCTACTATGATGATAGTTTATAGTAAAAAAATATTTTATGTTTTCCATAATTCTTAATTTTGTGAGGTAAATTATTTTAATTTTAACATGATATATAATTACTATCTCATAAATTACTGATAATTTGACCTTCTATTAAAATAATATTATGGTTTGAAATAAAATTATAAAGTAGCAAGTTATTAGGATTCAATTAGCTCATAATTTATTCAAAGTTAAAGTAATTGTAGATACGAACTTAGGAGGGAGTATAAAATGATTATATGTTTGTCATAAATAACAAATGGTATTTCAAAAATTTATAATAGAAATTTAATTGTCAAGTTGAAAAGTTAAATGTTTAAATCTGTTAGAAAATAACTTTCAATAGGCTAAAAAACTGTTTCAAAAAGCTATTTACCAAACAACATAAATAGCTTATATAGCTTTGTCAAACAACCAAATCACCTCAAAAAAAAAATCATTTTTGAGTAATAGGTCATCAATAAAGCCATATATCAAACAAATCTCAAAAAATATCGTTGTTTGATTGAATGTTTTTATAAATGGAATCATAACGAAGGAGACTCTGCTTATAAATTTGTTCGTCACCCTCAAAAGGGAAGTATATATGAGCGTTTTGGATTGTTCATACCTTATTATTATTATTAATATTATTATTATTACTATTATTATTATTATTAATATAATTTTTACTAATGTTATTGTTGTTGTTAACATTATTATTACTACTACTATCATCATCGGTATCATCACTATCTCTTGTGTTGTTTTGGTAAAAGTTTAAATATATACACTCATAATCTCTAATGTAAGCCGGATGCATAGTATACAAATCACTACAACATAACAGGCCTGTGGCGATCGTTTATATCGGTCGCTGTGGGCCTCTATCGGTTGCTGGAGAGGGCGGGCGACCGATACGTATAGGTCGCCAACTTTGCGACCGATATACCTAGCAGCGACCGATATGTATCGGTCGCTGTGTATCGGTCGCAAAGTGAGTGACCGATACTGTATCAGTCGCCGGTTAACGGTCGGTAGTAGTGACCGTCACACAGCGACTGATACGTATCGGTCGCTGATTTTAATTTTTTTTTTGAAAAACTCAGGATTGTGGTAGAATGGGTTATAATCACGCTGTATTGGTCGCTATGTTTATGAAATATCGGTCGCTGCTATTAGTATTATTATTATTATTATTATTATTATTATTATTATTATTATTATTCACCTGCCAGTTTCATACATAACATAATTAAACATATATAGTATTGAACATTCATACATATGTTAAACATTCATACATATACTAACTAAATATTCGTTCATATACTAACTAAACATTCATAAGTTCAAACATTTATAAGGTTCATGGTTGGGGAGGGGGTTGAGGGGATCCTGATAAATTTAAATATTGAGATAGGTGAGTGTGAGTGAGAGTAACGTTCGAGAGAGAGAAAGAGAAGCAGCCGGTTCGAATAGAATGTGGTCGTTGTGTCATTGAAAGAGGGCAGCGAACGATAGCGTATCGGTCGCTGCCTATCGGTCGCTCGTGTCGATGGGAGCGACTGATACAAATCGATCGCTGATGTCGGTCGCCGCAAGCGTTTCATGTCTTAGTGAATATTCAAAAGAATGTATTCGATGATTAGTAACATATGCAACTATGAAAGTGGAGCATGGTGCGGCGAGAGATGAATGTGCTTTAGTTGTTTATGGAATAGTAATTATCGAGATCTCATATCCAATAAAGAACACCAAGAACAATGAAGAATACCTAAGAGGAAACTTGATATGATCTTGGATAAAGATAAATCACCATCAAAGTCTAACAACCCACCATGTATAGATAAAGTATTACTCACCAGAATACACTAAAGATTTGGCTTAGTTCCATTAATTAGGATAAAGATATTAAGACTTTGAGGAGAGGTTTAAGTGTGGTCTAAAAAATTCATTTCATTAATCAACCACATTAAGCTCTTACTCTTTCCAATTATCCATTTCAAAAATGGTAAACATCTTGACACAAGATGGTTCTTAACCATCTTGCATTTCTTCTAAATCACTAATAAAGGGAAATATAAGTGTATGTAAATCATTCGAAAGGTATGTTTCATTATTTTAATGGTTACTACAACTTATAAACAATTTAAAAATAATTATTTATTTACATTTATTTCATAAATATAAAACTATGTATAAAATGTGTATTTTCTATTATGATTGATAAAATTAGGCGATTATTATATTTTTTGACCTAGCTAATAAGTGTTAAAGTATTATAAATGATAAATATATAATTATTAAAGAAAATATAAATAAATGTTACAAAAATATAAAATATGATAAACATCTTGACACAAGATGGTTCTTAACCCAAGAAAGAGTTAACGAAGACGGGATTAATTAACCCAAGTTTAATAATAAGCTAAAGCGAAATTAAATAATAAGAGAGAGAGGACTAACTTGGCCCCAAGATAAGACAAGGGATTACAAAAATAATGACAACATCATAAACGCTAAGAATATTAAAAGGTCACGTTTCACTAAGTGGAAACGTAAGGGTTATGGGCATGACCATGGAGGTCACAACTGTGACTACCTTCGCTTCGACAAGGGGGCACCAAACTCGGAGGGGGTTACCGGCGTGACTTGATGGTGTCACGATAGTAACCCTCAAAAGTTTGAAAAAGGGGTCACTAGTCGTGGGTATGGCAGTCTTCGTTATGGACGTGACCCTTGAAGGGTCACGGACGTGACAACCTTTGGGAAAGGAAATGTCACGGGTTGCTTGAACTTCTCGTGGGTGTGCTCACGAACCACTCGAAGAGGGTCACGGGTGTGACTAAGCTGGTTAAGGCCGTGACAGGCTGCTAAAAAATACTCCAAAACTTCCTAAAAATTAGCTAAGTCAAGGAAGTTGGTCACGGTCGTGACCAGTGTTGTCTCGCATGTGGCTCGTGTTTGACTCCCAAATCCTCCTTATGATGTCTTTCCAAATATCCTTAAATTGGCTGCCAAATCTAAGTCCTTCTATTTATTCTTGCCAATGAACTCCCCCCCGGCAAGAGGGGTTCTTGGCCAACCCTAAGGATGACCGAATAAGAGACTTGAGAGGTCCTGAGCCATGAGAAAACTAGACATCCACATTGGTGATGGACGCCATCCTCTTGGCTTGGTAGATGAGAGTAGAGAAGGGACACCAAACCACTTTAGAGATTTATGAAAATTTTCATGTCAACAAATGCACAATTAGATGCATAACATTTTAATGTCCCCAAATATATATGTATCTTTTAACTAATAATAACTTTTACATATGTGCAATATGTAGAGAATCTTTGACCTATTAATTGCCTTTATAAACTTACCTTTCATCTAAAAAATGTTGCATGATAGATGTCATCACTCTTACTAAAAAACATGCGATAGCCTTCAATGGATTGCTACTACATCTCCCATAACGGCAACACATGACCACTTTAGTCAAATAATTTATAAATATAAATTGAATAATTAAGTTGGTCATCTAAATAGCATGAAAATTACACCATAAAAGAAAGGACGAGTAGTAATCAATATATCTTATTACCCTTTATTTATCAGCATTCCCAATACAGAGAGCTTTTATAATATATAGAAGGACAATCGACTAGAGGTTGAGTTATTGATCAATTGATGACACCTAGTATGTTGAATACTAGACTAATCATGCACAAACTGCCTTTGTGATTATGACAACCCTAGCCATCATTATAACATAATTTAGTAGCACTTGTTGAAGACTGCACCAAGTGCTGCCTTCTTCCCAGGACTAATCTTGGCATATATCTCACTTCCGGAGCACTCGTCCATAGCGTAACTTTTGTCACAAGATGCATCGAGCTTAGCTTTGACGTCACACCAGTTAACGCACCTATAGTTTTCAATTGGACCAGTTTCAGCATATACCTTGTTAGGGTTTCCACAACCACAGTTGTCTTTCACCGACCAAGCGAGGAGCCATGCTGAACCGCAATTATCAGCATAGATGACAGCACCTTCGTCCTTTTGTCCATGACAAGCAGCGGCATGGACGAAATTGCCCGCATGACATTGGGCAATAGCACGAGGGTAAGGGACCTTGCTGTGTCCAGACCAATTGTGTTTGGCAAAGAACTTAACACAATCGGCGTTGTTCTGGATGTGGCCTCCAACCATTGCCCCTTGCTGGTGGCAATGCTTGTTCACCATGTCTTGTGCTTTGTGGCACACATCCATCACAACATGATTGTGTTTGCATTGGTATGCTTCAACACTTCCACATGCTTGAACGCAAGCCATCTTGTTACTTCATTTTCAATAAACATAAAGTTAATTTTGAATAATATTAAGCTACAAAGTTAGAAAATTGTAACGCCCTTTCTTTCACTCGTAGGGTTTAACACCCGATGATTCATTGTTAAAACATCTGAACATGTTGAATACAATTACCGTTCTTAATCAATATTTATGTTTTTGATTAAAATACCTAATCGTAATCACATTTCACGTATTACTATTTTATATTGTATCTAAACCACCCATATAATAAATTTTTGTATTTATGCAAATAAGCTTAATTATCCAAATAAATCACTTGTTAAGATAGTATTCATGAATATATGTTGAGAAGCATCACCCTAAAACCAGAAGTTATAACAAATTATAGCAGTATTAATTTTTCCAAACTCAAAATATATATACTTGAAAAGATCAGAGAGAAAAAGAATACCTTGTGATGCAATTACTTATGCTGGTCACAAGAGATGTATAGACAATTGTGTACTTCTCTTCATTGTAGAATCCAAGTATTTATAGATGATGAACATAAATTTATTATCTATTTTATCACATGTTATTCTTTATATATATATATATATATATATATATATATATATATATATATATTGTTTGTGTATGTGATTGATTTTTAGTGCAAGATGAATCTTTTCACATACCACCATCTACAATTTGCATGCTTCTTGGATGAGATATGATAAGGGGAATTTATTCTTTTAGTGACTATTTGTATATCATATGTTCTGGACATGTTTATTTCCATGGATCACTATTTTGTGATTCAATTTCTTATAATGGAAAAGGGCATCTATTAACAAGACCCGATATCGTGCATTCTTTTCTTAATTTGTTTATTTTGAATTTGGTTGAACAAAAGTTATCAGACTAATTTTTAAAATATTTATGAAATCATTGAATTTACTAAACTATATTTCAAAAGGATACGTAGATATTGAGGAATGCATGTGATTGGTTGACAAATAATGGTATGAATTAACAGAAGGTTGATAGTATAACTACTTTTAGTTTACTACTCCGTCTGCTCACAAATAATTGTCTTTCACACTATTTAATGTTCATCTCAATGCAATAATTTATCACATAATAATTCATTGGATTTTTGGATGTCAACAATACCAACTTTGGGGGTATTGGCCACTAATAATATAGACTATTTTCTTGGTCATTAGCATTACCAACTATCGACCTATTTTCCCCAACAATACACCGCCGAGTTGTTATCGTTTTAACTTATCAGAAAGATGACGTGATTCCATAATGTGTGACATTGAAAGCAGATTAGTGTCCACATCAACAATCCATAATGTGTGATATTGAAGGCGGATTAGTATCCACGTCAACATTTTCTACACAAACTCCTCCTTCCACGTTATGCATTATGGAGTCATGTCATCTTTTCATGAGTCAAAATCATACTAAATCGGTGGTGTACTGTTGTGGAAAATATGTCGATAGTTGGTATTGTCAGTGACTAAGGAAATACTCCCTCCATTCCTTAATAATTGTCACTTTGAAGTTTTGGGAAGATTTTAAGAAAATAATATTGAAAATGATAATTGTATTGGAAATGGTAAAAGTAAGAGTTAAATTTTTATTTTATTTATATGATTGTATTGGGAATTACAGAAGTAAAGGGTAAATTTGAAAAAATTGTTTTAATGTTGCATTGACAAATATTGTGGAAAATAAAAATCTGATCAAAGTGACAGATATTATGGAATGGAGGGAGTAGTCAATATTATTAGTGTACAATATCCTCAAAGTTGGTATTATTGACGTCCAAAAATCCAAAAAAAATAAAAGAGTTAATTTCATACTTTTTGAATAGTATGGTTTACTACGAATATAGTGATATCAATTTTGTATGATGAATCATTGTGTATATCAAAAATTAATGGTCAACGTTATTGGCATGAAAACGGGGCGAAAAATTAAAAAAAAACGGAGGGAGTATCTACTAAATGCAACTAAAATCCTTCATGGATAATGGGCATGCTTGGTGAACAAACTGTTGTATGTTAGCTATTAGCTAATTTGACCATCCTTTTAGATCAATGATTATGACCTACTATTTTAGAAATACTCCTGGAAAAACGTACCCGAGAACGGAGTCGATTACCTAGAACCATACCCGATCTGACATCCGAAACAATGTCAACTGATTCAGATCCGAGGAAGCGAAATGACCCAACCATACCCAAATCGAACCCAAAATTTATCGAAATTGAAATTACCCGTACCAAAAAATGAGCCGATATAATTCAAACTTGACCCAAGATGACCCAACCCGAAATGAATCAAATAGGGGAAAAGCGTAACCGAAATCAACCCATACCCAAATATAAACCAAACCGACTCTTAATTTAATCAAGGGAAAACCAAAGTAACCCATACCCGAAATGACACGATCCAACTTGAACGCAAATCCATATTATCCAAACCAGAAATGAAATAAAACAGAACAACGCAAACCCAATTCAAACCGTAAACGTCCTTGAGTTAACCCAACTCATAACCTAATTCGTCAAATGTCGATGTGATCAGACCCATCATTAACTGAATTTGAACAACACCTTAGTATAAATTGAGCTAAATTTGGTTTGTAATTTAATATTATTTTTATTTAATAAAAATTAGTCCTCCATCCATCTCATTTTAATATTTTATCTCGCAAAATGTATACTATGAACTTCTAAATTTCGACAGCCATTAGTGGGGTTAATTGCTAAGGTTAAAGTTATAGTAAAATGTATACTGTGAGCCAAATTTCGGGATTACATCATTAACTCGATTTAATCCTTCGTTAAAATAGGAGAACAAAAATTCATGGCTTAAAACCAGCCAAGCGATTTTCCCTGAGAATTCCACTCCCTTAAAATTCATGGTTCAAAACTAATTAACATAAACAACTTATAAACAATTAAAACTATGTTACAGATTTATGTTACTAATTATTTTAAAGTAATAAATAACAAGGACTTACTAATAAATTTAGTGCTAAATCATGATGTAAATTTAGTTGTCTACGTACTTTTGATTGAAAAGAAAGAGGAAAGTTGGATAAGAGTTAATAAAAACAAGTGTCTTTAAGTACTGAGTGAAGTTTATCATTGTGTCAGGATATTCTTGTAAAAAGGTCGAACTTTTATTTTTACGGGTTGGAACTTGTACGTTACAAGGTAGGATACTGAATTTGGTAATTTTAAGGGCTTTTGGCCACAAATAATCCGTACTGAGGGGCTTGTGACTGAGAATAATCCAAAGTGACTTTTCGGCTACTGACAATCTATACATTTTCACTATTTTCTCATAGCAGTCTAGAATCAATTTTCGGCACCGGAAAGTTAATGTGGCGACCGGAAAGTATGTTTATTCATACTTCAAAAAGGAAATTTTTGGTCGCCACGTCAGCTTTTTGGTGTCGAAAATTGATTCTGCACTGCTATGAGAAAATAGTGAAAAAGTGCAGACTGTCAATAGCCGAAAAGTCTCTTTAGATTATTCTCAGTCACAAGCCTCTTAATATGGTTTATTTGTGGCCAAAAGCCCTAATTTCAATATATACTTTTTTTATAGCCTGCAAAACAAATGGTTTCAAATTTACCAGACCCGACTAGACATTGAATCAAATCCTACCAAAGTCGTATTACAATCGGCTAACGTTAACCCTGAATGCACCAACCATGTTTTAACCTAATCCAATTCGAACCGAACCCGACATATGATCGAATACCATCCGACCCATAGTCTAACCAATTGAGATTTTCCTGGAACCAACCAAACTCATTTATAACCAAACCACGTCAGACCCGACCTAAGGTTGAATCGAAAATTAAACCGAATCATACTCGAACCAGATTCAACCAACTCATACCCGACCTGAAATTGAGTCATTGTAGCACGTCCCAAATATCCTTGACCGAAACTTGAACCGGATCGAGCCCATATCCAACCGCCCATGCCTCAACTAGATATTACACGAACCCAAATTTCATCTGAACCAAACTGGTAATGACCCGTAAGTTCTACACTCGATATGTATCTTAAACGAACATCAATCGACCCGCAACTGACTTGAAATACCCGTTTGCCAGTTTTATTGAGAAATAGTGTTTAGTGAAGTTACCTATTTCAGTAAGTGATATTTGGTAAAATTCCATATCTTCCGTTCATCTGGTTTAATTTGAACTTTATATATTTAATATTTATATAATGTTTTTGGAAATAATTACACATTCGTAAAATATGTGAATTAATATGAAAATTTATTATCTCAGTAATTTTATTTTATGTTTATACAAATTCATGTGATACCTAGTTCTTATAATATGCAAATTAATATGAAAAGCATGATTATACTTAACGAAAAAATTGTAATTTATATTTATCATAGTTCCTAATTTGGTTAGGTGAATTAATTGTAATTTACATTAGATGTAAATATTGCTTTATAAATTATTGATAACTAATCTTTCTACATGTGCATTGCACAGACATTATTGGATCACGTATTTTATGTTTCTATGTTGAAATGTATGTATAACAAATTTGTTGTAACTTTGAAGTTTTCAAAATATGCTCTTTCTTTATTTGATGGAAAGTTTTGTACGTAATACTTTAGTCAACTTCACTTAAATTCATTACTAATTTCAAAATTGTTCTAAATATGGCCTTCTACCAAAGACGATTGCTAGTGACAATGCTTGTTCACCATATTTTATGACCTGCAGCACATATCTAACATAAAATTATTGTACTTGGATCGGTATGCTTTAGCACTTTCGCATGCTTAAATGCAAGTCATCCTGTAAATTTAGTTTCAAGAAACATAAAATTAATTTTGAATAATATTAAACTTCAGATTTTGAAAATCATAACACTCTTCTTTCACTCTTAGGATTTAAACCCAGAGCCTATAGTAACTCTGTCTGGGGAGCATGTAAGCACACTAGAAGATCTATAAGTGGTTTTTTGGTTTTCCTTGGCAGTACCTTGGTCTCCTGGAAATTTAAGAAGCAACCAATTGTCTTATTGTCATCGACTAAAGCTTAGTACAGGAGTCTGAGAAGGCTGGTTGCTGAGCTGGCTTGGCTAAGTCGTCTATTACATGAGTTTCAAGTTGAGCATATTTCTCAAATACCTGTGAAATGTGACAACCAGGATGCAATTTACATAGCCAAAAACCCAGTTTTTCATGAAAGAACCAAGCATATAGAGATTGACTACCATTATGTTAAGCAAAAACTTGCAGATGGGCTTATTTCCTTGGAGCATACTTCCACCAAGACACAACTTGCAGACATTCTCACTAAGCCCTTGATAGGATTTCAACATCATACTCTTTTGTACGAATTGGGGGTTCACCCACCTCCAATTTGAGGGGGGGGGGTGTTTAGATATATATTTTTATATTTTTCCATTCTTTTTCCTTGTTCTTTCTACTGGTAGTTAGTTAGGTTTGTTCTTGTTCTTTTTCTTTCTTTTCTTTCTTGTTCTTGGCTTTGCATCTGTATAATGGGGTGCTTATCCTTGTTTCTCTTCAATAAATCAGATACATTCTTCATTCTGTATTTTCTTCTTTTCCTCTTGGCACAACTCATCGAGCTAATTTCTGCCTTCAGTGTTAATGAGGGAGAGGATCCGAGTTGGAATTTGGCGTCAGTTTCGGAGAAGCATAAGTGTAACGCCTCGACCCCTCTCGGCTAGCGGACATTACCAATAACTTCTTCAAGGATCGCTGACTGGCTCCACAAATCACCACGAGTCTTTCCAGCGTGCTTCGTCCTCGCTCACACGCTGGCCGGGAAAACTTCCCAGGAGGTCACCCATCTTTGGACTACTCCCAGCCAAGCACGCTTAACTGAGGAGTTCCTAACAGATGAGCTACCATAAAAGAAGGTGCACCTTGGTGATATGAGTAGCCATTTCAATTCCTTTAAGCCATACTTTTAACCATATATCAAGAGTGTTACAATAAGAGTTTTTGAATTGCAGAGAAGCTTGTGTGGTCTTTTTCGTTTCTGCCTTTCTTAGGTACATTTGAAGAAGTTAGTTTTCTTATACAATTTCAGCAAGTTTTTGAACAAAGATGGAATTTTTAAAATGAAAATGTTTTTTCCATGTATTTGACGCAGTTAGTAATGTGAGTTTCAAAGTTAGACATCAATGTATTTAGTGATGATGTATGGGCAATGTTGAATTCAAGTGTTCCCTTCCCCTGTTCTTCGTTTTGAGGATCTTTAATTGTTGTTTAATTTGTAATTATTATTATATGGATATGGATAAATAAACTCACAATTGGATGTTCTCATTAAAAATTTAGGAAACGATTATTAAATGGATAAATGAACTGATAAAAGAAAGAGTGAAGACAGAAGAAACAAAAAATTACTTAGAGGTACCCTAACTTTTGGTGAAATGATTTTCGGGTACCCCAACTTTTCAAAACTAATTTTGGGGTACCCTTACTTTTAGGATTAGAAATTATTAGGTGAATTTTCGGCCAATGATTTGAATTTACCGGTGAATTTAAAGTGCGAAATTGATTAAGGTTTTTTTTTTGGACGAAAATGTCCTTTGTTTGTCAGAAAAAAAAAAAAACAAAGCTCGTTAATAACACTGTCTTCCCCCACTCCAATCAAAGTGTGGTGTTTTCGGTTGCAAAAAACGAGTTCGAAAGCGAAATTGGGATATTAATTTTGGGGTTCACTTGTGATTTTGGGGGTCAATTGGGATATAATTTTATATATGAATTTCCGATATAAAAGGAATTTGGATTCTGGGTTGTGGTTTAGCTAATTAGGGTTTTGGGATTAAGGTTTAGGGCTTTTCGATTAGTTGAGGTAATTAGGGTTATGGATTCTGGTTTAATTAGGGTTTAGGGCATTATAGTCAATCTCAGACAAAAATTAGGGGTATTTCGGTCAGTTTATCTAATCAATCGGAGTTTCACTAGAAATTCACCAAGTAATTTTTAATCATAAAAGTAAGGGTATTCCAAAATTAATTTTGAAAAGTTGGGGTACCAAAAAATTATTTCTTTAAAAGTTAGGGTACCTCTAAGTAATTTTTTGCAGAAGAAAGAATGAAGGGGAAAAAGCACGAAGGTAAGAAAGAAGACATAATGTGATTGACAGAGAGGGAGGGCAGAATGTTTGATGATGAAGGTCAATTAGGGAAATTCATCTACATAAATCACTCACCTAATCTGAAAAGATACAATTAAATTTTATTTTCAATGGTTAGGTGGGATATTAAATACAAGTACTATAAGTTAGGTAGGATAAATGTTATTTCTCAAATGTGAGGGGTAAAATCCTCTTTTCCATATACTTGGTGGGGAATAGATGTAATTAGTTCTAATTTGTACTAATGTTATTGTTGTTGTTAACATTATTATTATTACTACTACTATAATCATCAGTATCATCACTATCTCTTGTGTACGTTGTTTTGGTAAAAGTTTACATATATAAACTCATAATCTCTAATGTAAGTCGGATGCATAATATACAAATATTGAAAAGAATGTATTTGATGATTAGTAACATATGCACTATGAAAGTGGAGCGTGGTGCGGTGAGAGATGAATTTGCTTTAGTTGTTTGTGGAATAATAATTATCAAGATCGCTCATATCCAATAAAGAACACCATGAGCAATGAAGAATACCTAAGAGGAAACTTGATATGATCTTGGATAAAGATAAATCACCACCAAAGTCTAGCCCACCATGTATAGATAAAGTATTACCCACCAGAATACACTAAAGATTTGGCTTAATTCACCACCTAACATTAATTAGGATAAAGATATTAATACCTTGAGGAGAAGTTTAAGTGTTGTCCAAAAATACCATTTCATTAATCAACCACATTAAGCTCTTACTCTTTCCAATTATCAATATATAGGTTTAGGAGTCAAGCTAAAATCCCAAGAAAGAGTTAACTAAGACGGGATTGATTAACTCAAGTTTAATTATAACCTAAAGCGAAATTAAATCCTAAGAGAGAGAGGACTAAGTTGGCCCCAAGATAAGACAAGGGATTACAAAAATAATGACAACATCATAAACGCTAAGATTATTAGAAGGTCACGTTTCACTAAGTGGAAACGTAAGGGTTATGGGCATGACCATGGAGGTCACAACTATGACTACCTTCGCTTCGACAAGGGGGCACCAAACTCGGAGGGGGTTACCAGCGTGACTTGATGGTGTCACGATAGAAACCCTCAAAAGTTTGAAAAAGGGGTCACTAGTCGTGGGTATGACAGTCTTCGTTATGGACGTGACCCTTGAAGGGTCACGGACGTGACAACCTTTGGGAAAGGAAATATCACGAGTTGCTTGAACTTCTCGTGGGTGTGCTCATGAACCACTCGAAGAGGGTCACGGGTGTGTCTAAGCTGGTTAAGGTCGTGATAGGCTGCTAAAAAATGCTCCAAAACTTCCTAAAAATTAGCTAAGTCAAGGAAGTTGGTCACGGTCGTGACCAGTGTTGTCTCGCATGTGGCTCGTGTTTGACTCCCAAGTCCTCCTTATGATGTCATTCCAAATATCCTTAAATTGGCTACCAAATCTAAGTCCTTCTATTTATTCTTGTCAATGAACTCCCCCCCCCCCCCCCCGGGCAAGAGGGGTTCTTGGCCAACCCTAAGGAAGACCGAATAAGAGACTTGAGAGGTCCTAAGCCATAAGAAAACTAGACATCCACATTGGTGATGGACGCCATTGTAAACACAAATTTCAGATCTAAAATAAATAGAGACAAGAAATCAGTGCACAAATATAATTGTATTAATTTCAAAGAATTTTGGTTACAATCACTGTATTAAATACAATAAAGTAGTCCTCTGATTCGATCTCCTGAAATTTGGGTGAGCCGAGGGCGCAGATGCTTGATCTCGATCTCAAATGTAGGTCTAGCTGAAGAACTCTTGTAGCAGTTCTTGAGCTGAAGGTCTTGAACGTTGATCCTTGCTTGATAGTTGAAGGTCTTGAGTAGTAGTTCTTCAGGTTCCTGGATGCGAGGGCTTTAGTGTTTGATCTCGATCGATGAACCAAATGAAGAAGATGACTGCAGTCTTTGATGTGAAGAACAGAAGTTGTTGAACTAGCAGACGTTGGTCCTTGGCGCTTGGTAGCTCGAGGTCGCTTGTAGTTCAATCTTCTGAAGGCTTTGCAGGTCTTGGTGAATAACTCTGAAGCAGTTCTTGATCTTTATGCGATAGAGGCTTGGAGACTCGATCTTGAGCTTTTGCAGACTTCGATCCTTGGCGCTTGGTAGCTGGAGATGGCCGCGCTTGATCTTACGAAGCCTCCGGAGTGCGAATGTCGAATGCCACTAGGCTAGAGTGTGTATTGAAAATGAGGGAGAGGATCCCTATTTATAGGCTCTGGAGGCCTAAACCCTAGGGTTTCCGCTAGGCTTTGGACTTGGACCCAATTAATTAATTATTCCTTTAATTTTAAATAAAGAAATAATTATCATTTTCTGCATCATAATTGACACGTGTCATGATGTTATTGGCCATTGGTATTTCCATTTAAAATTTAATAAATGGATCGCATTAATTGAATTTACACGTGGCGGATAATAATTGACTGAACAAATTTAATTTATTTTCCACGTGTCATTTTCTGATTCGCCGATAAATTTTTACTTCATGCAAATGCCCCCTTCGAAAGTCAGCCGCGGAAACGGTCTTGAGTGTTTGAAGCGGTTGAGTCTCGAATATTTTCTGAATGAATTTAGACTCGACGTTAATTTTCCCTGCTGTCATAAGTTGGTCAATTTGTGATGGATCCAAGTTTATACCTTCAGGGTGTGTTGATCCAACATAACTTTGTTGTATGCATGTGTTTTTTTTTTTTTTAAAAAAAAACGTTGGCTACTCAGCTTGCTCACAGGAAGTTTGCAGCAATAATGACTTCTCTCTGTGTTATTTTTTTTTTTTCAAATCTCTTTGGATAAAATTTTATCAAGAATTTATTTAAATAAAATTCTTAATATCAAGATCAGAGTTGGAGTTTGAGTTGAATTGGAGTAGGAGTTTGAGCTCAATTGGAGTTGGAGTTGGAGTTTGAGTTAGAGTTGGAGCCTAACCCTAACCAATCAATCAGTATATAAATGGATCTTCTTCTTATATCCTTTCATCCATATGCAACTCTTCCTCTTTTCTCTCAATCGGAGTTTTCTTCCAAAGCTCCATCCTCCATCACCAGATCTTGCACTTCAGTTTTCCACATTTTTTTCTAATTTGGGTGTTGATTATTTTGCAGGAATTCGTTAACCCCCACAATAGCAACAACAAAATCGTTCATCAATTCAAATTTTTCATCAAATTTCTTGTCTGAGTTCAGCAATTTTCCCTCTGTTTCTCTTTTTTTTGCCGGTCTCCGATTACACCTTTGATTTTGAACCTTGGGATCCCTTTGTCGATCATGATGATAATCGTGGTGTTGACTTTTGATCATGATGCGATCTTGATTTCGAGAAAATGAATCTACTTGTGATCTTGATTTTGCGATCAATTTTTTTTTATCGATCTTTAGGCAAGACTGAACAGGGGAGATTGACTGACTTAGTTGTGATGGGCCTGATACCATCCATTGTTAATCTATTAACGCGTCTTCAACCTCCTCTCTTGCTTGAAATTACTAATCTCATCCATTGTCTTATTCTTGTCAAAATCAAACCCAAGATTCCAACTGTAGCTTCAAAAAACCAAAATTGATGTTTTCGAGAGAGACTCTGTGTAATTTTGGTATCCATAAATTGCACCATGATTTTTTTATTTTGCTTCATGGGAGATGGGATAGAGCTTTGGACTTCATTTATGACCCCAAGGCGGCTGAATGCGGAGCTCTTTTCCTGGTCGGCTTGTGAGTTTGCCACCTTTTCAGCTTGTTTGATCTTTGACAATACAGAAGACTTTGATCTCGAACCATCCTTGATCCTGCTGAAGACCGAGGTTTTGCGCTCTCCTCGACACCCTATCCGCTCAAAGACAGAAGTTTGTCGGTGGGAAGCTGACCGACTCAACCTATCGAACACGGAGAGCTTTGACTTAGGCTGATACTCCATTCTTTCGCTATCATCTTCTTCGATCCCGAAGAAGGAGACCATGTTCACGGATGCAACATTGTTAACTTCTCCAAAGCACTTCGGAAAGTATTCCTCCAGCGTGACAGGAGCACGAGGGCCTTGCTCAATTAACTCAGCTGAACCGACTTATTGTTTCTTGATGACTTCAAGTCTCTTCTTCTCCATCGAAGGTTGAGGATTGTTCCTTCTCCTTTGCCCCCTAGTCTTCCTTCGAGTGCCCGAGATCCATTTTCCATCGTCAACAAAAGCTTCTACTTCTTGCTCATGTGCATCTTGAGGGGTATGGACTAGTACAGCAAGGGGAACTGGTTTTTGGCATCCAAACTGAATCATCAAGAATTCGTTTCTCCTGGCTGGAACTGGATATGCTGAAACATAATTGGCTTCGACGTTATCATCCAAATCCAATATTATTTTTCCCTCCTCAGCTAGCCTCATGATTCGCTCCTTGAGCATGATGCACTTCTCAAGAGGGTGACTGACTACCCTATGATAGCGACAATATCTTGGGTCTGTAGTTCTTCCCACTTCTTCTGGCCTCTTTGGTTGTGGAAGTTTGATGACTCCTGTCTCTAACAGGTTGTCGAGCATTCCTGACAAGTCTGAGTCTGGAAATGGGTACTTCTTTTCTTGAAGCTCCTTCAGTGTAGGGCGCTTCCTTTCAGTATCTTTCGAGGAAGTGAATTTCTCCCTTTTAGGTTTAGACTTAGCAGAGATTCTCACTGGTTCACATATTGAAATAGCCATGGACTCCTCTATTGAAGTCTTCGATGACTTGTCATTCTTCTTGTACCCACTAGCATCGTTCCTTGATTCGGATGAAGATGAATTCCTTCCCCGTCGACTTGCTATGGTTATCTCCATATGGTGTGCCTTCGTCGCCAACTCCTGAAAGGTTTTAGGCTTGACCATATTGAGGATGTAGAGTAAATCCCAGTGCATCCCTTGAGCGCACATATCGACAGCTGAAGCTTCGGTGAGGTGATCCTTGCATTCAAGACTAAGAGCCCTCCAACGATGGATATAGTCAAGTACTGGTTCACCCTCCCACTGTTTGGTGTTTGTCAACTCTGTCATGCTGACGACCCGTTGAGCGCAGTAGAACCTGTTGAGAAACTCTTGCTCCATTTCTTCCCAATTGTTGATAGATTCGGGCTCTAAATCCGTATACCAGTCGAATGCGATCCCCTTCAGAGAGGTGACGAATTGCTTCACTAGCCGATCTCCTTCCGTGCCAGCATTACTACAAGTCTCGATGAAATGTGCAATGTGTTGCTTAGGGTTACCCTTTCCATCAAACTGGTTAAACTTTGGGGGCTGATATCCTCGTGGCATTCGAAGGGCATCGATCCTCTTTGTGTATGGCTTCATATACAGGTGAGTCTTGTTTGACCCCTCTCCGAGTTGAGCTCGCACTGCATTTGCCACTAAGTTTTGAATCTGCTCCACAGTCAGTGACTCTGAAGATGAGTTACTCTTCTTATCTTCCCCATCGCCATCACCTTTGGAAGTCTCTTTGTCAGATTCCTCTTTGTCAGAATCATCATCGGAGTCTTGATACGAGCGCTTCTCTATCTTCTTCATCAGTTTTGCGATCTGTTCACTTTGTTCGCTGATCTTCTTGTTTTTCTCTTCACTTTCCATGGCGAGCCTGTTTAACATAGCTTCAAGTTCAGCTATCTTTGCTTCCATGTTGTCTCTTGGATCGAACAGTCGAATTTGACTTCGTGGAGAAAGAGATGAGAGGCAGAGATGTCCCACCGAGCGTGCCAAATTTGTAAACACAAATTTCGGATCTAAAATAAATAGAGAAAGTAATCAGTGCACAAATATAATTGTATTAATTTCAAAGAATTTTGGGTACAATCTCTGTATTAAATACAATAATGTAGTCTTCTGATTCGATCTCCTGAAATTTGGGTGAGCCGAGGGTGTAGACGCTTGATCTCGATCTCAAATGTAGGTCTAGCTGAAGAACTCTTGTAGTAGTTTTTGAGCTGAAGGTCTTGAACGTTGATCCTTGCTTGATAGCTGAAGGTCTTGAGTAGTAGTTCTTCAGGTTCTTGGATGCGAGGGCTTTAGTGCTTGATCTCGATCGATGAACCAAATGAAGAAGATGACTGCAGTCTTTGATGTGAAGAACAGAAGTTGTTGAACTAGCAGACGTTAGTCCTTGGCGCTTGGTAGCTGGAGGTCGCTTGTAGTTCAATCTTCTGAAGGCTTTGCAGGTCTTGGTGAAGAACTCTGAAGCAGTTCTTGATCTTTATGCGGTAGAGGCTTGGAGACTCGATCTTGCGCTTTTGCAGACTTCGATCCTTGGCGCTTGGTAGCTTGAGACTGTTGGCAGTTTGATCTTCTGAAGCCTCTGGAGTGCAAAATGTCGAATGCCGTCGAGGTAGACTGCCGAGTGTGTATTGAAAATGAGGGAGAGGATCCCTATTTATAAGCTCTAGACTCTGGAGGCCTAAACCCTAGGGTTTCCGCTGGGCTTTGGACTTTGGCCCAATTAATTAATTATTCCTTTAATTTTAAATAAAGAAATAATTATCATTTTCTGCATCATAATTGACACGTGTCATGATGTTATTGGCCGTTGGTATTTCCATTTAAAATTTAATAAATGGATCGCAGTAATTGAATTTAATTACACGTGGCGGATAATAATTGACTGAACAAATTTAATTTATTTTCCACGTGTCATTTTCTGATTCGCCGATAAATTTTTACTTCATACAGTCATCCTTTTGGCTTGGTAGATGAGAGTAGAGAAGGGACCCCAAACCACTTTAGAGATTTATGAAAATTTTCATGTCAACAAATGCACAATTAGATGCACAACATCTTCATGTCCCCAAATATATATGTATCTTTTAAATAATAATAACTTTTACATCTGTGCGATAGGTAGAGAATCTTTGACCTATTAATTGCCTTTATAAACTTACCTTTCATCTAAAAAATGTAGCATGATAGATGTCATCACTCTTACTGAAAAACATGCGATAGCCTTCTATGGATTGCTACTACATCTCCCATAACGGCAACACATGACCACTTTAGTAAAATAATTTATAAATATAAATTGAATAATTAAGTTGATCATCTAAATAGTATGAAAATTACACCATAAAAGAAAGGACGAGTAGTAATCAGTATATCTTATTACTCTTTATTTATCAGCATTCCCAATACAGCGAGCTTTTGTAATATATAGAAGGACAATCGACTAGACGTTGAGTTATTGATCAATTGATGACACCTAGTATGTTGAATACTAGACTAATCATGCACAAACTGCCTTTGTGATTATGACAACCCTAGCCATCATTATAACATAATTTAGTAGCATTTGTTGAAGACTGCAGCAAGTGCTGCATTCTTCCCAGGACTAATCTCGGCATATATCTCACTTCCGGAGCACTCGTCCATAGCGTAACTTTTGTCACAAGATGCATCGAGCTTAGCTTTGATGTCACACCAGTTAACGCACCTGTAGTTTTCAATTGGACCAGTTTCAGCATATACCTTGTTAGGGTTTCCACAACCACAGTTGTCTTTCACCGACCAAGCGAGGAGCCATGCTGAACCGCAATTATCAGCATAGATGACAGCACCTTCGTCCTTTTGTCCATGACAAGCAGCGGCATGGACGAAACCGCCCGCATGACATTAGGCAATAGCACGAGGGTAAGGGACCTTGCTGTGTCCAGACCAATCGTGTTTGGCAAAGAACTTAACACAATCGGCGTTGTTCTGGATGTGGCCTCCTACCATTGCCCCTTGCTGGTGGCAATGCTTGTTCACCATGTCTTGTGCTTTGTGGCACACATCCATCACAACGTGATTGTGTTTGCATTGGTATGCTTCCACACTTCCACATGCTTGAACGCAAGCCATCTTGCTACTTCATTTTCAATAAACATAAAGTTAATTTTGAATAATATTAAGCTACAGAGTTAGAAAATTGTAACGCCCTTTCTTTCACTCATATGGTTTAATACCCGAATGATTCATTGTTATAACATCTGAACATGTTGAATACAGTTATCGTTCTTAATCAATATTTATGATTTTGACTAAAATACCTAATCGTAATCACATTTCACGTATTAATATTTTATATTGTATCTAAACCACCCATATAATAAATTTTCGTATTTATGCAAATAAGCTAAATTATCCAAATAAATCACTTGTTAAGATAGTATTCATGAACATATGTTGAGAAGCATCACCCTAAAACCAGAGGTTATAACAAATTAAAGCAGTATTAATTTTTCCAAACTCAAAATATATATACTTGAGAAGATGAGAGAGAAAAAGAATACCTTGTGATGCAATTACTTTTCCTAGTCACTAGAAATGTAAAGGCAATTGTGTGCATCTCTTCATTGTAGAATCCAAGTATTTATAGATGAAGAATATAAGTTTATTACCCATTTTATCACGTGTTATTCTTTATATATATATATATATATATATATATATATATATATATATATATATATATATATATTGTTTGTGTATGTGATTGATTTCTAGTGCAAGATGAATCTTTTCATATACCACTATTTATAATTTGCATGCTTCTTGGCTGAGATATGATAAGGGGAATTTATTCTTTTAGTGACTATTTATATATCATATGTTCTCGACATATTTATTTCCATGGATCACTATTTTGTGATTCAATTTCTTATAGTGAAAAAGGGCATCTATTTACAAGACCCCATATCGTCCATTCTTTTCATAATTTGTTTATTTTGAATTCGGTTGAACAAAAGTTATCAGACTAATTTTTAAAATATTTATGAAATCAATAAATTTACTAAGCTATATTTCAAAAGGACACATAGATATTGAAGAATGCATGTGATTGGTTGACAAATAATGGTATGAATGAGCAGAAGGTTGATAGTACAACTACTTTTAGTTTACTACTCCGTCTGGTCACAAATAATTGTCTTTCACACTTTTTGATGTTCATCTTAATGCAATAATTTTTCACATTATTCATTGGATTTTTGGATGTATACAATACCAACTTGGGGGTATTGGACACTAATAATATAGACTATTTTCTTGGTCACTAGCAGTACCAACTATCGACCTATTTTTCCCCCAACAGTACACCACCGAGTTATTATGGTTTTAACTTATCAGAAAGATGACGTGATTCTATAATGTGTGACATTGAAGGCAGATTAGTGTCCACGTCAACATTCCATAATGTGTGACATTGAAGGCGGATTAGTATCCACGTCAACATTTTCTACACAAGCTCCGCCTTCCACGTCATGCATTATGGAGTCACGCCATCTTTTCATGCGTCAAAATCATACTAAATCGGTGGTGTGCTGTTGGTGGAAAATAAGTCGATAGTTGGTATTGTCAGTGACTAAGGAAATAGTCAATATTATTAGTGTCCAATATATTCAAAGTTGGTATTATTGACGTCCAAAAATCCAAAAAAATTAAAAGATTTAATTTATACTTTTCAAATAGTATGGTTTACTACGAATATAGTGATATCAATTTTGTATGATGAATCATTGTGTATATCAAAATTAATGGTTAATGTTATTGGCACGAAAAACAGGGCGAAAAATAAAAAAAAGTGGGGGTAGTATGTACTAAATGCAACTAAAATCCTTCATGGATAATGGGCATGCTTGGTGAACAAACTGTTGTATGTTAGCTATTAGCTAATTTGACCATCCTTTTAGATCAATGATTTTGACTTACTGTTTTAGAAATACACCTGGCAAAACGTACCTAAGAACGGAGTCGATTACCAAGAACCATACCCGATCTGACATCCGAAACAATGTCAACTGATTCAGATCCGAGGAAGTGAAATGACCCAACCATACCCAATCGAACCCAAAATTTATCAAAACTGAAATTACTCATACCAAAAAATGAGCCGATATAATTCAAACTTGACCCAAGATGACCCAACCCGAAATGTATCAAATAGGGGGAATTAAAGCGTAACCGAAATCGCCCCATACCCAAATATAAACCGAACCGACTCTTAACTGAATCAAGGGAAAACCAAAGTAACCCATACTCGAAATGACACGACCCAACTTGAGCGCAAAAACTGAAATTACTCGTACCAAAAAATGAGCCGATATAATTCAAATTTGATCCAAGATGACCCAACCCGAAATGAATCAAATAGGTGGAATGCGTAACCGAAATCGCCCCATACCCAAATATAAACTGAACCGACTCTTAACTGAATCAAGGGAAAACCTAAGTAACCCATACTTGAAATGACACGACCTAACTTGAGGCTTGAGCGCAAATCCATATTATCCAAACCAGAAGTGAAATAAAATTGAACAGCGCAAACTTGATTCAAACCGTAAATGTCTTTGAGCTAACCCAACTCATAACCTAATTCGTCAAATGTCGATGTGATCAGACCCATCATTAACTTAATTTGAACAACACCTTAATATATAAATTGAGTAAAATTTGGTTTACAGTTTAGTATTATTTTTATTTAATGAAAATTAGTCCTCCATCCTTCTCATTTTAATATTTTATCTGGCAAATTAAAATGTATACTATGAACTTCTAAATTTCGGCAGCCATTAACGGGATTAATTGCTAAGGTTAAAGTTAACTTAGTAAAATGTATACTGTGAGCCAAGCTTTGGGATTACATCATTTACTCAATTTAATCCTTCGTTAAAATAGGAAAACAAAAATTCATGGCCTAAAAACAGCCAAGCAATTTTCCCTGAGAATTCCACACCCTTAAAATTAAACATATATGATGAGCTATTATAAGAGGCTAAAATTATTATGTTAGTAATTAATTAAATGTAAATTCCAAAAAATATAATTTATAATCAATAAATTATATTGATAGAATTAAAATTTGTAGAAAATTAAAAAGTACATAAATCAATATTAAAATCAAATGAAGAAAGTAGTTATTGTTGAGTTGTCCCACATCGACCTCTGACACCCATATTGTGGTGTTTATAATGGCTTGGGTGTCTCAACCGCCTAAGCTAACTTTTGGGGTTGAATTGGGATCAAGTCCATTATTTCACATGGTATCAGAGCCAGGGTCATTGATGTTGGGGCCGTGCCCGCAGTTGTCTGCGCCTCGTGGTGAGGGGGGCGTGTTGAGTTGTCCCACATCGACCTCTGACACCCATATTGTGGTGTTTATAATGGCTTGGGTGCCTCTACCTCCTAAGCTAGCTTTTGGGGTTGAATTGGGCTCAAGTCCATTATCTCACAGTTATTACTGGGGGACTGTTCTTTAGGATTGTAAGGAAGAAAATACTATGTATCATTTAATTTTTAACAAATAAAAGGAAATAAAAAAACTCACTTTCAACCAAGTTGATAGATCCACAATTCCAATACAAATTTACAACGCTATAGTGGGTAGAACGTGGTAAAAGTATTATTAGGGACAATAATATACACCACAATTTGGAAAGAAAAAGGAAGGTTTCACTTCAGTGAAACAAATTAATTAATAAATTATCTTAATGTCCCTCAAAAAAAAAATTATCTTACCGATGTATTTGTATTTATAGCGGTTTTCAACTACCACAAATATATATGGCTAAATTTTACATCGACCATTAGTAATTTTATTTTACATAAAAAAATTTAAAAAATATTTTTTATAATTTTAATTTGTTAAAGAAATTTAAAAATAAATATTTTCAAAATATACTTGTTTACTAGGCTTAAATTTAGAGTTAAAATATTTAATTTTTAAAAAATCTCATAAAAAATTTTAATTAAGAAATATATTTTATAATATCGTGATAATAAAAAACAATGAAAGGTAAATATAAAATTTGTAACATATATATACAAAATTTATTTTCATTGTGGTGGTTATCATATAAGTTTTTTCATATTACAATACGAGTTTTGAGGCAAACACTAATTAAATACCTTATTTTCATGAAATTAATCGATACTTATTTTTATTTTAATTTTTCAACAATCTTTTACCGGTATTATTAATTATTAAGTTTGAGAAGCTTCACAAAACTTTTGAAATATTGAATTTATATTAGAATATCACGTGACCAAGAAAACCCTAGCCTTTTTTTTTTTTTTGAGGGGTTGCCAGTGATTATTTTTGTTGATGGTAAGGCCCAATTTGATTGATTTATCTTCCGTTTGTTAGTTTGAGTTTAGGCTTACACAAATAAAGTTAGCCCTTCGTTTGTAAGAGTTTTGTTAGTTTTACCTTTATTTAAGGTTGTAACAACCCGCCCTAAAACTGTATTAATTAATGTACTAGTTGTCGTAATTAGCTAAATTACGTTCTAAATTTTTTTTGATTTTATCTAATTTATTTATGTAGCGGTGACAAGTCTCGAGCAGGAGATGGCGAAAGGTGTCGAGTTATTGGTTTAAAAATCTTTGAATTACTTGATTCACCCGATAAGTTAAACTGTTTCGGGTTTTATCGTTTACGTTATTTCTTTAACCAAAAAGGGGTTTAATTATTTCACTCCTTAACATTTGTATTTTATTATTCAAACCTTAATTTATTTGGGTTGTACCCTTTTTATTTAATTACAAGTAATATTTATATTTTACCTATTTAACTCCTCTTTAATTTAAAGTTCCAATTTATTGTACCGATTTGTTATTGATTAATTTTATTCAGTACAAACTAATTATTTCAATCTAGTATACTTACAATTACTTTACTTAGCTTAATGTTTCTAATTTTATTAAGCCCCTAATTGTTGTCTTAAGTTAATTAGTGGATTATATATTAGTGTTAGAAGGGGGTAGGGGTTCATTTTACATCTTCTAATTTTCAAACACCCCCCACACTCCTCCCTCTCTCCTCTTCCCCTCTGCCGACCAACCCCCCCTGCTGCTGCTTTTCCGGCGACCGGCGCCGCCTTCCACTGCCGTCCAAGGGTGGCCGCCGGCCACTCCTCCTCCTCTCTTGTGTTTTCATCAATTTTCTTCCTCAAAGGTAACCTCTCAAACCCCCAATTCAAATCCAATTAAACCCTAATATGAAATTCATGTTCTTTTTATGTTATTCTTGCAATTTCTATCTCTTTTATACTCCTTTAGCATGAATTCAAAGTTGTGGTTGTATTAGCTAAGTTAGGGTTTGAATTTGGGTTGAATGCATGTGAGACTTGGGTTGTTCTTGAGGTGTTTTAGTTGAAATTATGTTGGATGATGATTTTCTCTTTATGCATGTGAATTTAGTGAAGAAACAGTGAGTTTAGGGGCTAATTATAAGTATTAATCATGTTAAGCAAGTGTTTCCATGCTTTAGTGTTATAAATTGAAGAGTTTTCATGAAGGAGGTGCTAGTTTCAATGTTGTTCCTAATAGCTTGTTGAATACATGGTTGCATGGAAGGTTTAGGGCTGTATTTGAGTAAGTTTTGAATGTTCATTTCTGGAAATATGATAAATGTTAGCTAATTTGAGGTTTGGTTGTGAATTGGTATGATTTAAAAGCTTAAACAAACATTAGAAGTGGGATTAAGGGCATTAAAGTTTCTGCTTGGGAATCTGATTTTTACAGAGAATTAAGAGTATTTTTTTAGCCCAGATTTTTACTCCATATGATAGTCCAAGGTGTTAGCTAACTATAGGCTTTGGAATTTCAAGATTCCGACATGCGTAGGCCGAGATATGGCCAAAACCGTAACGGCGCGAAACAAAATACGTTTTCTGAGTCAGTGATTTGAGGGCAGATTTTCGTCCACTTGGAGACCTTATTAGTTTCTGGGGTAAACATGAAAGTTTTAGGTCACGTTACAAGCTTTCTGGGAAGGTATGGTTTGTAGACATCCGATATCGGGAGTGAGAGTTATAAGGTCGCGAATAAGGGCTGTTCATAGAGGCTCTGCCAAGAAAATTTAGCAATAAATTGGGATTTTGTGATCCAATAACAATCATTTAAAGGATTCTTTTTATTGGAGACTCTTTGGTCAACATTAGGATATCCAAGGAGTGTTTCCCTAAGTCGAAAATGCTATCTTTTAAGGGTTAAGGTTATTTATCAAAGTTATAATTATTATGATCAAGATTGATGATTTAAATCATATAGTGATAATCGACCTAAGGATGGGTTGCGGATTGCATCAGTAGCACAAGAGCTCTTTGAGGCCTAATGATCCTAGGATTTAGTCCTTCACCAATTCTTAAATCCAATTCATCATTCAAACTCTTCCAAAGCTCATCAATCTATCTCTATAAGTTTTTCTTCGTCGCTTAGCGACATACCAAGTAAAACCAAAGGCACTCCGTAATCCTTATTCTAACTTCTTGTTTTCTTAAATTCCATTCTCCATCTATATAATTACTTTAATTCATTTCGCATACTAAGCTACCATTCGTTCTTGTTCAAGTCTCTTTATGAGTTTCGTATCAAAAGATCAAACCGAAAGTTTTTAGTTTCCAATTTACAGCTTCAGCTTCTGTCGGGGCTATTTTCAGGCCTTTCCCTTCATTTTTAGACCTCGGTCATGTTAGCAAAGTTGTAGATCATGATTTTCCCTATTCCAAGAAGTACTCGTTTGCTTAATTTCGAGTTTTCTAGCTCGAGTTATGCTAAAAACTTCATTTCTTAAATACCTGAAATTTTATTTCTAAGTTATTTCATTCTTAGTTCTTGTTTTACTTAACATTTGAAACTCACTAAGAACTTTATCCGGTTCTCCATTTTATACTTCTCTTGTCTTAGTTCCCAAGCCGCCCAAGTCATCCCGAGGCCGAGACGCACCGCTTAACATCGCACCGTTTCAAGGTACACAAATTGTCCAACTTTTATCATTCAAGCACGTTACGATGCTTATTCATATCAATTTATATCATGATCTATGTTATACAATATTTATTTTCAAAAGTGGTCCCGCCATATAGTATAATTCTAGCTAGTCGTGTAGTGCTAGCCTTTATTCATCTATAGGGTGCTCCTGATGAGAGTGACCAGACCTGGCCAGTGTCCGACTGCATAGCAGTCACCCAACCCAAACTCCAGATCGGTTTGGGGCGTGCGCGTGTTAGGTGATTTGCACCAGATCGTAAGGGATACCACTCTATTTTCCTATGTATATATATATATACCATGTCTACTTTTATAAGTTTACATCTATGCCAAATCCATTTAATGCATGTTTAGCCCCGTCCCCGTTTTCAAAATGAATTTAAATGTCGGCACCGAAAACCGTTTTCGAACGGTTTGACGTGTTGGAGGTTTGTGTACTGAGTGTTTCCCAACTCACTTTTGCGCCTGTTTTAAATGTTTTGTTTTAGGAGGTTCGAGCTCCCAAGACAAGGGTAAATCCAGTCAGAAGTGATCCAACCCAAGTAAGGTAGACTCTAAGGTCTTTCGCGAGTTGGCAAGGGCGTTCAGGGGGTTGAAGAAGTTGTGGAACCTTCCTATTAATATGTTATGTACCTTTTTCAAGTGTTGTATAAGTTGTATTATAAGTTGGCTTTTGTTGGAGTTAAGCTTATTTTTTCCTTGTGGTTTTGAAGTTTTTGGTGGTTGTGTTGCCTTGTCCCGAGTGGGGACGGCGATAATACTCCAACCTAAGTGTACCGCTGCGCTAATCACAGGTTTGGGATCATAACTAGTGGTTTAATCTTGTGGTTAAAAGTTGGGGTGTTACAAAGGTTTATATTCTCTTTCTAGAGTTTTGTTCAATTAGTGTGATTTAATACATTGGATAAAGATCGACTTTCAAATCGCTATAACACGAACTGTGAGGTTCTCCATCAACGATAAAGATGCAAAGCCATGGAAGAAAGATGTAGAGTAATCGAAAAAGTCGGAGCGGAAATCACTAAAGATTAGTATTAGTTATTTGAAAGTTGAATTTTATTCATGTTTTAGATCTACAACAACTTAGTTACAATTTTCATTGTAAGTTTCGCTTGGTGTATTATTAATGAAATTGTCATATTTTGCTTCAAAAAAATTTTGAGAAGCTTGGAATGTGGCTATGCCAACAATATAAAATGACATCCTAACAAAATAAGCCTTATCAGTTAGGTATATTTTAGGCTTTTTTTTTTGTAAGTTTAAAAGTGATGAATAAAAATATAATTATATACAATTTATACATAGTATTATAGTTATAGAAGTCAATCATATAATTATTTTTCAATTTAATATACAAATGTATAGTATTTATCTTAACATAAATATACTTAAATAAACCCGCTTGCTTTTCGTCGCCCCCCTTTTTACTATTGTCGTCCACCTTTCGCATAATATTTCCAACCCACGCCCTTGAACCTCATAACTTCACTCTCCACTATTTCTCTAGTTTATCTCTCTAGAAAACGCTCTCAACCATCGGCCACCACAAACCACCCTCATACCGGGATTTAATCGACGAATTTGAGGTATGTTTCGAATGTGTGTTTTGAATTTGAGGTTTTATATTTTGTAATTTTGAATTTTGACCGGAAAAACGCAAAAAAAAAAAGAACCAGGACGGCTGCCGCGCAAAACGCACGGCAAGCCGCCGCTGGTGCCGCGCCTAGATCCCGGCATGGCCGCGGCCGTGCCGGAATCTGGTGTGCATAGCGCCGGCGCTCGCATTTTTTTGTGGCGTGATCGACCTTTTTTTATTTTTTCGCTTTTTAAAATATTAATTTTATTAATATTAATTATTATTATTGTTATGTTTATTAATATTGTTATTGTTATGTTTATTAATATTGTTATTGTTATTTTTATTAATATTATTATTGATAATAATTGTTATTAATATTATTATTGTTAATAATTGTTATTAATATTATTATTGTTAAATAATAAATAAAAATTAAATATTATATTTATTAAAGTTTTTATTGTATTTATTAAATATGATAATTATTAATATTGTTATTATTAATATTATTGTTAATTATGTGTTAATTTGATAATTATTATTGATTAATTGTATTATTATTATTAATATTGTGTTATGAAAATTAGATTAATATTAATATTGTTAATATTAATATTAATGTTAAGCATGTGTTAATATGACAATTAGTAGTGATTAATATCAGTGATTAGTGATTCGTTGTTAATATTTGATGCGTTAATATTATTTAGTGATTAAGCATGTGTTAATATTAGTGATTAATTGTCTTAGAAAAAAATTGTAATTGTGATGTAGGGTTAAGTTTAGGGGTTAGTGTATATTCCGAATAGTTTATATGTAGTTGTGTTAAAAGGATGTTGAGTTTGGATGATTTTGGTTGTTATTTGTAAGTAAGTTGACGTATATAGTTGGTATGGGTAATTTATTCATAATCCAACTTAATTATCAACTTATGTACTCATAACTCCAAATGATGACATAATAGTTATGTCACATCCATTTAATAACTTAGGTACTCAACAACCAGTTCATACGTAAGTGAATAGGTTATTTTGTGATGGTAGGTTAGGATAATAATTATGTTAATGTATAGTTATAGTATGTTAGTTGTATACGTCAAAAAAAGAGGTTGAGTTTTGAGTCATGTTAGTGTCCAAGGAGAGTGTGTGTTGTAACCTGATAATGTATGGTTGAGAAGGTTAACCAATGCCCCGCATCAACTCTCGTTTATTTGTTTGGTTTCCAAAAAAGTAGCCCACTATCAGCAGTGAAATTGAGCAAGGTCTGCAGTGCTTTGGGAGTTAGAAGCGTTTTAGATTCGGTACAATACAATTTTTCTATTGTGCATCCTGGTGGGTCAACAAGATAAGGCGGATCTGAAAGGGAAGCTAGTAGTGAAGGGTCTGGTACAAATCGTGTTGGACTTTCGTGCATGTAAGATTCATAGGTCCATCAAAGCATTGAACGATGATGCAAATTCACTGCTTTGATGGACCTGTGAATCTTACATGCAAGAAAGCCCAACACGATTTGTATTAGACCCTTCACTACTAGATTCTTTTTCAGATCCGCCTTATCTTGTTGGCCACCAGGCTGCACAATAGAAACATTGCATTGTACCGAATCTGATACGCTTCTAACTCTCAGAGCACTGTAGACCTCGCGCAATTTCACTGCTGACAGTGCGTTAATTTTTGGGAACCAAACAATTAAACGAGAAGTCGGTACGGCTGATGAAAGTCTTTTTCAACCATAGATTAACAGTTAAACAACACACTCTCCTTGGACAATAACATGATCCTCTTGCCTCATGACACGACTTAGTCAACCAACACACGTTAACCCACTTGCGCATATTCTTGCGGCTTAAATGATTATTATGTTATGTATGTCTTCATTTTGCAGGTGATCTAAAATGGTAGGGAAGGGCAAGGGTCGAGGGTTTCTGGACCGGGCGAATCGACTTGTGAGTGGTTGGAGGGGGGGTGAGTCTGGGGACCCCCACAGACGCAATGTGACTGCGTCAACTCGCCGTGCTGGTCGTGGTACGGATGCAGGTGATGCAGCGGGGGGCCAGCCCGAGGACACGGGGAGTCAGGCAACGCGAGATTTCGTTGACCATCTCAACCAAGCCATGGATGAGTCTAGCGGCTCTATAACATCGGAGTCGGGGGACGATGAGACAGGGGAGCCCGAGATGCAGATGATCCCGACCTCCATCGCCAATTTTATTTACCATCGGGCGGTTTACAGGCCATCAGGTTTCATGCCGATGAGGGATTCATCGGGGAAGTTTGCCCCAATTCGACAGGGTGGGCAGGGAAGCAGTTCTGCTACTGGTGAAGTTGGGTCCAGTAGCAGATATCAGAAGAGGAAGCGAAGCGGCGACAACTCCTGGAAGATTGGAGGTAACGTGCCCGGGGGACCTGCAATTCCCTCATTAATACCGAGCTTTGGAGGTCACATTGCTCGGGAAATATGGGAGGGTCGCGAGCGTTCGCCCCGTGTTGTCCTTAATTGCATGACGCAGAAGAATGCGGTGAGGGAATTGTGGTCAATACACGACAAGATGGATCCCGCATGCCAGGTTGCACTGGGAAGGATCCAAATAACCAATTTGATGGAGTTGATGTACGACCACATCGACACGACGTTGATCTCGGCGTTCGTTGAGAGGTGGCAACCCGACACAAACACATTTCACCTTCCCTTTGGTGAAATGACGATCATGTTGCATGATGTACAACATATATTGGGTCTTGCAGTTGATGGCTTGATGCCTGAAGGACTTCCTCGGGAAGTGGTTAACCAGTACGTGCCCGTGATTTTTGAAAAAGGAATGGCGAATCAAGGTCGATAGCATTTATGATAAGGGTGGCATAGCTGACTCCCATTTGAGGTCGATTAGTTTATCGACCAGTTTTCCCATTCCCCATATGATACGGGCGTGGTTGTTGAGCATGCTGGGAAACACTATCCTCGTGGACAAATCGAGGGATAGAATTAGGCCGCATCCGTGGCCTAGCACTGATGTTATCGTTGATCGCATTGCTTGGGGTACGGTGACCTTGGCGTTCCTTTACCGCCAGTTAGGGATGGCGAGCAGGGCCGGGACAGCCAAGATGGCCGGGTGTTTGACCCTACTGCAGGCCTGGATCTACGAGTACTTTCTTGATTTTAGGACACACGCGGAGCAGCCGGTTAATGGGCCTCGGGCGAGCAGGTGGTCCCCCATCCACCAGCCAAGTTCGGGACATCGCCTACGAAAGTTGAGGGCCTCCTTGGATGCGTTGACGCCGGATCGTGTGAGTTGGGCCCCGTACGGTCCTGCCCCGTACAAGTCATGCAACAGGACGTTGTACAATGGCGGCATTCGTGCATTCGACATCACTGAGCTGTACATGCCTGATCGCGTCGTCCGGCAGTTAGGGCACCGACAACATATCCCACGGAGATTATCAGTCCCAAAGAGTGCTGAACGACCGGCGATGGGCCCCTACAAATTGGAATTTGTGGATGCTAACGTCAGCGCTGACTGGGCGGGGTTTCCCATATACAACAAAATGTCAGTGCGTGATGTGCCCCGCACGAAACAAGTGCCGTGGGAATCGGATGTCGCTTACAACGACTGGTATGCGGCACATTCACACAAGTTTTTGAATAACAACGCCTCCGCAAGCCAATCGACAGTCGAGGACCTTCCGACACACGAACAGGTACACTTAAACCCTCATCATAATTAAATATTTTGTGTTTTATTTTTTGTTTTATTTTTTATTGGTCTGACTGCATTATTTTGTATTTTATTTTTATAAAACTGGGCCTATACATGGGCATCATTAGTTCCTATACATGGGCATCATTAGTTCAGCGAGGGAGGCATCAGTTCCAAGCGGACGATGAGACAACGACAATTAATTGTGCGTGGTACGATGAGATGGTCGAGTTGCACGGGCGTTGGTGCCATCAGATGCATATCGAGGTCCCCGAGGCGGAAGATGATGCGGAGGAGGAGTAGATTGTGTTTTTCAATTTCGTTGTTTTTATTGTACCCTAAACTAAGTGTTAATTTGTGTTGAACTAATTAAGCGATTACCGTTGTGTTAATGGTTTGTGTTAATTTATGTTAATTTATGTTATGTTTGCCGATAACGTTCCAATTAACTGCATCATTTTCAATATAAATATAATTAGCAATTCATATATATACAAGGGTACAACTACAACAATCATTGGCGTTGAGCGGCCCTAATAGCCTGCCATCTATCAATACGAGCCTGGAAAGGCTCATCCCAACCTTGAACAGTTATGTCTCTAGCTGCTCGCCATCCAATATGAATCGGCGGTAGAGGGCAGTCATCCCGTAAATGGATAAGCATGAAGTGGTTATTGTATCGCACAATTCCCTGAACTTTCGTAGGTGCCGTAAGTCTAGGCCCTCCTCTTATGGGTAATATTGATATGCATAGTTCAGCTGTCTGCGATCGTGGACCAGGAGGTGTCGACAAGAAGATCCACATCATATTCATCGCTGTCGCAGCTGGAAATAAGTCATTTGTAGCTGACATCCAATGTTCGTACGGGGCTGGCCCAGCCAAGTGGCCGTGAATCCTTGCGTAGGTCTCAAGGTACATCTCCTTGCTGTTAGAAAACGCAGTAACATATGCATTTTCACTCGCCTGCAACTCAATGCCCATTGAGAACCTAGCGATTGACCACTTTTCCTCATCCCCGTAACTTGCCTCGGCTACGCATCTGAACCCACTGTTGCCATCAGCTACCATATCCGTCCATCCAACGACGTATGGCAGAATGAAATGTGGCAAAGCGTCCTCGAACGGGAACAGATCTTGACGCATCCGGTTGATACCTGCGAATCATATTATCTTAAGTTATAAACAACAATATATAGTCATTATTAAAACCAAACAAGTGCTATAAAGATTAATATACGCAAACCTGTTGACCCCATCCCAACTGATGAAGAACTGGTTCCTTTTTTCCTTGACGAGTTCGTCGTAGTCTTGCTACCCCGTCCCGATGATCGTCCGTACTCAAACGCACTGGGATTGCGTCGCGTTGATTTTGAAGTCTTCGGTCTGCCGGGCCGTGGGGGGCTTGTCTGCGGATCGTGAATATACTCACCGTCGGGATTCAACTTTCCATTGAGGACCATTTACGTGTCGCATAACCGCTGGTCACTCTCGAACTTGGTTAGCTTGATTCCTCAAATTATTCTAAGTCTGTAATCGATGTAACATCATTTGAGCATGCGATTTCACCATCGCCAATCACGCCGATTGTCTCCAAAACATATTTATCCGTGTCGGAATTGGCTCTCGGATCGTAAACTTCCATCATAGAACACGCGGAGGTGGTGGGTTCTCGACACCAGGTGATCGCATAAGTAACATTCTCCTTCATACCTCATCGCCAGCATCTTATTGAGCTCATAAGACAAAAGGTCCAATGCGTGATGAGATACTCTTCCGTGCAAATTCTTAAAGAAATGAGATGGACCTGATTGCCTGTGCGTGCTCCTTGACTGTTCAAGCTCCCTCTTAATCTCCGTATGTTGATTCTCCAAGTGATGGTGAATCTTCGCAAACACACGATCGAAGGTGCCTCTGGAACTGCCGATGTAATACTTTAGTGATGAATGCTGGCTCTCAACTCTTGAAGTGGTTGTGTTCCCCATATGAGGTACATTATCGGTCCAAGCACAAACAAATTTTTCTTTATGACTCAGCCACGTCCCCGTAAGATAATCAACTATCGGTTTGTTTTGCCCGATCCACGCGTTAACAACCTCTTTCCACTTGACCTTGAAATCTCCAACAGTCATCGCATGTACAATGTCGTTCCAGAAATGATGTCTGAAATGAAGCCCGAGTCCGAGCTTCTTGCCCCCAGTAAGGACGTTTACTTTGTTCTCCACATCATTCGCAATATGCCACACGCACAAAAGTTGGTGCACATTTGGGTAAACCCTGGCAACAGCCCCCAACAAAGCATCCTGCTTGTTCGTCACAAACACGGATGGAATTACATCGGTACCCAACAATTCATGCACCCTCCACATTAGCCACTCATATGATTCCATCTTCTCGTCCCGCATGAACGAGTAAGCAATCTGGAAGTTGTGGTTTGTCGGTGTCATGCCTACGAGCTCACATAAAGGCCACTTTGCCTTGTTAGTCTTGTACGTTGTGTCAATGAGAATGACATTTGGGTACGTACGTAGCAACTTCAACGAGTAAGGATGGCATAAAAAACCTGACGAATCTCGCCATCGTCATCATAAACGACAAAAGAGACGTACCCGCCGAGTTTCGCCATGCGCAAGCATTGTCCCGCAGCCGTCCTACCATCCAATTCCTCAGTGCGCATCTTTGCCCGCTCGTTGTATACTTGCTTCACGTTTATCGTAGAGGCGGGGAACCTAATCTTCAACGACGTTTGTATCGTCGCCGGTGTGCACCCCGTGTTGGTCATATCCCGGACATGTTCTTTCATTTCAGAGGTTAATGGATGTCCGTGACGATGCCCTTCCTCGTACACGATGAAGGCATGATTGTGCTTCCCCCGGTCACCGTCACACACACGAACTCGTCATTCCGTTTCGTTGCGAGTCCACGCAACAATGGCGAATTTACATTGGCACGCCTTCGTTGACGTACTCCGACGAGCCGCATCATCTAGATCGTTCAATTTGCCACGATACTTTCCGTACCTCCAACACTTCAAATAACACCTTAACGGACTATCCGCATCTTTTCTCTTGTACGAAGCCCGTACAAACCTAAAACCGATTGCCGCAGCTACTCCATTGGCCCATTCTTGCAATGCTTCAATACTCTCGAAAACATTTTGCGTTACAAAATGGGAGGAGTAATCAACGCCGTCCCCGCCAAAGTCCTCCAAAAAAACCTTCAAACAATAAAAACAATTATTAATATACTAATAATAACTGGGATACTAATTCGTAATAATAATGTTAGTAGCTTCAACATTAATAATTAACATACAATTCTAATATTAATTATCATAATAATAATATTATAAAAAAATAAAAAATTGTAACATAATTAACATAATAATAACAATTAACAACATTATTTACCATAATAATATTATTTTAAATAAATAAATATTAATTTTAACAACATTTACTAATATTATTAATAATATTAACAACACTTATAAACAACTTGTATTAATAATATTAATTAACATAATTTTAACATAATTAACATAATAATTATAATTAAAAACATTAATTATATTAATAAAAAAATTATTTTAATAATAATATTAACAATAATAATTAGCATAATTAACATACTATAATAATAATAACAACACTTCTAAACAACTTATTTATAATAATATGTTTTAACAAAATTTTAACATAATTAACATAACAATTATAATTAACGACATTGATTACCTTAATAATATTAACATAAATAAATAAATAATATTTTTTACATAAACAATAATATTAACATTTTATAAAAATTTATAAAAAAAATTAAAACCAAAAATTTTTTTGGAAAGCATTGCCGCCTTACATCATCGGCGACGCGTGCTGCCGTGCGAAACTTGCGCATACCGCGGCCAAGACGCTTTGCACGGCACACGCGCGCCACCGGATCCATCTTGCAGCTTCCGGAAAAATTTTTGGTGTTAATTTTTTTTTAAAATTTAAATTTACAAACTAACCTCTTGTTCTTTACTTGAATTACCACCTTCTATTGACATTTTTGGTTAAATTTCAATAACAAATCAAAATTTTAGAGAGAGAATTTGAGAGGAGAGTGAGAGGATAGTGAGAGGAGAGTGAGTTAGAGAGAAGTGAGATGAAATATATTAGGGGCAAAAACGTCTTTTGGGAGGGCGACATTAGTAAAAAGGGAGGCGGCGTTAAGCAATACAGTTTCTTTTTGTCAGCTATCAATTAATTCAATAAATTTTCATTATATATAGAATATATATCACTAATTTAATTCTTTCCTCTCCTCCTCCCTCATGGAGAAAAACTCTAGCCACCTTTTTTTTTTCTAGTACTATATTAATGACAGATTGTGGTGGTAAACCGAATTCTCAATTATTTACATATACACTTTCTTTTTGTCAGCTATCAATTAATTCAATAAATTTTCTCTTCATCAGGTAAGAGCTCGTGCTAGTTTTTTGATCCGGTCGTAGGCTTTTGGCCCTTTTATGAGATTTCATTTTCATAGATATGTAGAAGTTGAAGTTATGAAAGTTGATTATTGCTATGTTGATGATTGTTTTGAGTGAAGAATGAATCAACAATGAAAAGTTACAACGTTCAATCATAAAGACCTTTCTTTCAAGTTTGATCTATTGCATCAAGCAAATATCAATTCCATAAGGGTTTCATTATTGGTTGCGGTTCTTGCAGAGTTCACAAAAGACATAATAAAGTCAGAGGATGCAAATTTAAACTCGACCAATAGTAAAAAAGAGAGTTAAATACGAGATTTAATATATCCAAAATTTCTATCTTAACCACTAGATTAAGATCTTATCGGTCTTCAATCAAATTAAAACAAAAGCATGAAAACCATTACATCCAAATTTAAATTTGAACAAAAGATGCAACTGTGGCACAAATTCAAACATTCAATTTGATCGAATTATTGCTATAAAAATAAGACAAAATTAATTTTGTACATATTACAATGACTACATGTATTATATTATCATATGCAAAAGAGGTACAGTATATAGTGGGAAGAAAAGATTCGTATCACATATTCACATGTGTGAAGTGATGACCACATACTTTTACTTTCACATCAGTGATACTTTACAATCAGTGATACTACCACTACCAGCTATCATTTACAGATTTACCATTATTCAACTTTTTTGTCTATGATTTTATTCTGTTTTGATCGCCATTTTTGGTTTTTTTTTTTTTGTTAAGTTTATGTGTTTATCAACCATATTCATATTTTATTGGGATTTTGATTGTGAAAACTCCAAATTGGAAATCTTATGACTGGAAAAATTTTGAATTGATTTTTAGGTCATGGGAAATCTAAACTTTTTTAGTATTTACTCGTATAGATCCAAACTCAAAAATTTAGACTCGTAACATGCCAAATTTAAACCTCTCATGTCCAAAAAATTTTGAGTTTGAATTTGTACGAATAAATATTGAAAAAGTTTAGACCTTCCACGACCAAGAAATCAGTTCGAATTTTTTCCTGTCACAAGGCCTCCAATTTTAATTTTTCACAGCCAAAATTTTATCACAACTTCAATTCACCATATTATTTCATTTTATCCACCTTACATGTAATATTTATTTAAATTTTTTTTACTTAATAAGTGATGTAATTGTTGCAACTTGCATTTCACTCACAATACCTAATTAAAAAATATTAAAAATATAAATAATTTTCCACGCTATCCCACCAATGATCCACTTTTGTTCATTCTGTCCACATTTTACCAATTTATCAGCACAACCGTTTAACTAACTAAAGAAAAGAATAGATCTGCTTGTTTCTTTTACTACAATGTACTGACTTAATTTCAACTCTTTAATATATGTCAATTGTCATTACAACTTATATATATATATATATATATAGGATTATTGGATTCTAATAATCCCTACTTTCACTCATTGGACAATGGTGGTCTGTACTATCACTTTGTATTCTGATGGTCCAAAAAAAAATATAATTGGATTTGAGTGGGACGCCGGTGAATTCATGCGGTGGTTTGCTGACATGGCATGTTTGGCATGTGTTTGACCAGATTAACTTTAATTTTTATTGCCACATCATACACAAAACACATGCCAATAATTTTTCTTTTTTTAGTCAGGTGTAAAAAATTAAAACCCCTTTTCCTCTCTCTCTCCTCTCTCCTCTCCCTCTCCTTCCTTCCTCCTTTCCCTCTGCTGCTTACCGCCCGACAGCCACGCACACCCAGCCACCACCATAAGCCACCATCACTCTACCTCCAACTACCCTCTTTTCAACGCTGACCGCCACCCTGTTAGTTTCCGACCACCACTGCACCAACTCTGGCCGTCACCGTCGCCCAAACACCAAAAACCCACCCAAAACCCATGTTCTCTCGCCAAGAAAACATCGTCCGCCACCCTTCACCAACGACATTTCCGCCTCCACCCTCCACCTATCCGCAGCATGGCGACACGGCTGGCGTCCGTGCGACTCAGACGAACCGCCACCGGCGACGCCCAATCCAGGGACCAAACGTACCCCCGGTTCACCCCTGTTCTTCCGAACTCCCATCGAGGTTACCCCCGTCAACGCCGACCATTGAGCTGCCTCTGCCACCCAACGCCGGCCCGACACCATCGCCAGCACCGCCCAGCGCTGCCACCCTCTGTAATTGCATGCGAGTTTAGCAAATTCTACCCCTTTGTCCCCAATTCCATGGATTTCCATGATGAGGGTTTGATTCTAACCCCATTCGGAGCTAGAAACTAGGGATTGGATGTCAATTGGGGGATTAGAGGTAGACCGGCGAGTTTAGCAAATTCTAGGTTTTTAATTTGGGTGGGGAATTATTACAGAGAGAGGAGAATTGGAATTGGAAATGGAAAATTTTAATTTGATTGTAGCGATTTAGTGTCCTGCTGATGGAATTTGTGCCATGGATGGTGAAGGTGAAGAAAGAGAGAGAGGAGAATTGGAAATGGAAAAAGAAGAGAGAGAAAAGGAAAAGGGGGTTTTAATTTTTTTCCACCCTGGACTAAAAAAAAAGAAAAAAATTATTGGCATGTGTTTTGTGTATGATGTGGCAATAAAAATTAAAGTCAATCCGGTCAAATACATGCCAAACATGCCATGTCAGAAAACCACCGCATGAACTCGCCGGCGTCCTACTCAAATCCAATTATATTTTTTTTTGGTCCACCAGAATACAAAGTGATAGTACAGACCATTATTGTCCAATGTGTGAAAGTAGGGATTATTAGAATCCAATAATCCTATATATATATATATATATATATATATATATTTTATATTCAAAAATTGAACCTATAATTTTCAAAAAATTGCTCAGATGTGACATATATATCTTGTTTAATTGACAATTTAGTCCCAAATTTTAATAATAGACCGAGAGGTTCCCAACATTTTATTTTTGCTATCTAGTATGTGATTTTCCCTTCATATTGTGTGGGTTATGTATTTAATTTAGTGTTTAGAGTTTAGGGTTGTTATTAGGGTTTGGGGCTTAGGGTTGTTCTTATCCATAATCATTTATCGCTTCACATTCTCATCAATATACTTCCTTCATCCCATTTCTATAGATCCTCCTAGGGAATGAAAATATTTAGGGGAACATTATTTAATGTAGTATTTTATGTTATTTTTAGACGAAGAAAAGAAAATTTAATACTATTATTTATTAAATGGACTATAATTTTGGGACAAAAAAAAAAAGAATGATATATTTTAGATATGAGACGGAGGGAGTATAACTTTTAGCCATGCTCGTCGGACTGATTGGATGAGAAGTTCTATTGGTTCTAATCTAATTCAACCAATCAAATCCAATTCATCCAATTCTATAATTCCAAAAAAGTTTCAAACCAAAAAGTAACTTTTACTCTCACATAAACAATTAAAAAATTACCAATCAATCACATCAACAATATGCCTCCATCCAATTCAATCCAATCCAATTCACACTATCTATCCAATCTATTCAGAGCTCTATCCAACCAATCAAAGCAACATAACCTTTGACAATTTTATCCATACTTTCCATCCTAATAATTAATTTCGATCAACTAAAATAGTAATTTTATAACTTTTTCTTTTGTTACTACATTAATTATTCTGATTTTTTTTTTTAATAAAGTCGGGCAAAAACACCAATTTATTTCATCAGAATCAATGCCTAAGTACATTATTCATATTTTACACTATTGCAAAGTGATATTTTAAAATTGAAATAGTGACAGAATTTTATTTTAATTAACAACCATACAAGTGACAAGTTACTCACAAGAGTTGCGGGTAGCATTTGTATTGGGCGAGTCAGAGATGGCGCGAGAATTTGGCAGGTCAGGTGACTCGGACGTGGCTCACGTGGGGCCCGTTCTGGAATCTGGATCCATCCAGATTGCGACCATCTTTTTTTCTTTTTTTTTTTTCCTTTCTTTCTTTTTAGCTTTTTCTTTGCATCTTTTTCCTATAAATTTTTTTTGATGGAACTTTTTCCTATAACTTTGGTAGACAGTATTATTTTCCAACTTTTTCTTGTTGGACTATTTTGTAGTAGTGTTTGAGTGGGCCCCTTGATTTGCATGAATATTATGTATGGGGAAGGAATCCACTTGCAAAACAAAGTCCCACCTACCCACAAGGAGGAAAAGAATCCTGCCAAACAAAAAAAGATCCCACAATATACCCACCTAAAATATATATTTAAATAATACGTAGCATGTTACTAGCACCATTCCAAATTAATTATTCATTTGACTTAATTTTGATCATTAATTACTTATAAATTACAATGAGTTACTATATGAAATTATCGTAATTAGAAATATACTTGATTAGAGATTTGGAAAGGAAGTAGTACAAAATTATAGTCAAAACTCTCTAGCATCCTCACATCTTTTTCTTCATGGGAAACTCTAATATTCACTTCTTTGAAGAGGCTATTGTCAATCATTATTGTCAAATTTTATTAAGATTGGTATTAGTTATCTGAAAATTGAGTTTCAAATGTATATCTTAAAACTACAATAATTTAGTATCGATTTTATTATAAGAGTCGCTTAATGTGTTTATCACTTTAAATTGTTTTGTTTTGATTACAAAACATATATATAATAATACTCTATCCATTCGCTGATAACTAAATGTGTAGAGATGAGGGATAACAATAAGGAAAAACAAATATATAGGAGACAAAAGGGGTTTTGCTATGTACCAACAAGGCAACAACTAGGGGTGTCAAATAGGTCGTGTCGTGTCGTGTCGTTCTCGTGTTTGTGTCAATGTTAAACGTGTTGAAAATACCCCAACACTAACCCGACACATTTAATAAACTTGTCGAAAGTTCCTAACCTGCACCTGACTAAAAGTTAAACGTGTTGACCTGATACAAACCCGTTTACCTGCTTAACTTAATCAAGTTCCAATCACGTCTGGTTAACCTATTAAAACCTGCGTTGAATTAGTATGACCTGGGTAAAAAATATATATGTCGTCTGCCATTACGTATATAAGTTTCCTTATTTCTGGAATTTTTTTTCCTTCCTAAAAGTGTTGTTTTAACTTTCTATAATATGTCTTTTAGGGTTTAAAAAATAAACGGTAAACAGGTAAATGGGTAAATGTGTTTAATTAATCGGGTTACATAGGTTAAATGTGTTAACCTATGTAACCCGATTAATTAAACGTGTTGAAACAGGTATTTTTCGTGTCGAAAATTTCAACCTAAACCTGACCTATTTAATTAAACGGGTCAGGCGTGTCAACCTATTTAATTAAACGTGTTGAAAAATTGGGACACAACCCGCTTTATTTTGTGTCTGGTACGTGTCGTGTTGTCGTGTCGTGTCAATTTTTGTCACCCCTAGCAACAACCAACCAACCAATTCTCAGGGGAACAAGTTAAGCATGGACAGGAGAATCCAGATGTATGCAGTCTTCATCCAATGAATTAATGTTAATGAAAAGGTTGATTCAATTCACGTGGACCCATAAAAAAAATTTCGAACAAGCACTTTGAAAAAAACAGTTTAGACATTAAAAATATTATGATTCCCGATCTTACTTCCAAGGATTTTGATATGCACATCTTACAATTTCTGTTCCGACTCTACCAATTCGGTTCTAGCTACCCTTCATCGACCCTAATTACGGTACTGATTCTAACAAGGTTGGATACAATCCATCCACAAATGACTAATAAATTTATCCGTAGGTCCCAAGAGAACTTATCCATCATTGATATATACTAATCTATAGATGGATACTAGGGATGACAAGGGGACGGGTCTATATAGGTAAGAGGGTTGTATGACTTGTATCCCCTCTTTGCTCCTCACCCCATCCATGATCCCGCTCCATTACTCGTTGCGTGCCAGAAATGAGAGTGATTACTTACAATTAGGGAGAATAGGGATATGTTAACTTCATGGGTAAATAATACTAAATTAAAATTATCCAACTTATCTAAACTTATCACAAATTAGCTAAATTATTTATCTACAAAATCTAAACATACTTAAATCTACCAAAATCTGTTAAAACTTAATTTTCCCATACCTTACGTTACCAATGAAATAAACAAACTGAAGACACACACTAAAACTACAAATGTGCCTCTAATATTATGCATATAAATTAAAATATGAAAGGTAATTATATATATTTTATAAAAAAATTAGGGCTAGGGATGCATACATATGAGGCAGATAAACTTCGCAGTAGGGAAATGGGAACGGGGATGATAATTTTTTTCTCCATTCCCGCCATCCCTGTGCGGAGATTCGAAAATTTGTCCCATCCCTGTCCCGACTTCTGTTGAGGGCGATAATTTTTCTCAAAGCGGAAAGAGCCCTGGCCGGGACAGGGATTGTTCGCCTATTCTCAATGATTTCTACTATGTTATTTTATTATAGAGTCTACTCTATTTTGTACATAATTACTTTATGGTCTTTTAAAATTTTTTATAAAGTCTACTATAATTCCCTACATCACAAAAAAATCTCATTATCCTAGAATCTTGAAGTGAAAAACGCCTTAATTCCCCCCCCCCCCTCATTTTCACCCATCCCTACACAGAGATTTGTAAAGTTGTCCCATCCTCTTCCCTGTTTTTGTCAGGGACGGAATTTTTACTCAAAGCAGAGGGAGCCCTGCGGAAGAATTCTCTGCCCATTGTCTTCTCTAATGGCGTCTACTACAATATTTTATAGAGAATAACTTTATGGTCTTTCAAAAAACTTCATAAAGTTTTCTCAAAAAAATTTTTTTTTATAAAGTACTGTAATCCCTCCATTGCAAAAAAAAAAAATCCCTCCATTACCAAAAAAAATCCCATTATCCTAGAATCTTGAAGTAAAAAACGCATTATAAATTTTGAAAAAGAAAATAAATTCAGACAAAAATAGAAAAAATTGAAAGATACTAAAATCAACGCCTTTCATTGGTCCCATGGATCACGGAGCCTTTATTAGTATGATTCAATATTCAGCAGGGAATCTCGTGGGCCCCCTCCTTTTGGCACTCCACAAGTGGGAAAACAAAACTGTCAAATTAAAAATTAAAAAATACGCCCCTCCGTTTATAATAGTTGTATTATAATTCCTACATCTCACGATATAAGACTTTTTGAAAAAATCACACAAATCAATAAAAAGTAATTAGCTGGATAGTTGAGTTGTTTTGAGAAAAAAGTGTTAGAGAGAGAATAGTGGTATAATAATGATAAAGAAAAGATAAAGTTGATTAAATAAATAAAATAAGATGCAATATTGCATTGGGATTCTAAAATGGCAAGTATAGAGAGAAAATTAATGTTAATTAGAGTGACTTATATTGTGGAATGGGGGAATAGTTGATTTTTACGATCGTCAATATAATTCTTTGATTGATAATTTATTAGTATATTATTCTAATTTATTAGTATAATATTCTAATATTTTGGATAATTTTTTTTATTATAAATCTAATGATAGTAGTTTTATTTAATAAATCATTGTATATATTGAGAAATTTATGATCAATTTTTTTTAATTTAACTGGATAATTTCTAGAAAAAGACAAATAATATGGACGAGAGGTAGTAATAAAACGGAAAAGAAAAAGGAAAATTAATAGTAATAGTATTTTTTTATGTCCAAAATTAGTAGTATTTAGTACCCTGCAAATCCTCTGTTTCTCTAATCTCCTCTCACTCTCTCCCCCTCATTCACACACAGATCACAGAGAGAGTTTGAGAGGAAAAGAGAGTTTTTTTTAGGGAGAAATAAAAGTGGGGATGGAGTTGCAGAAAAGATTTCTTCCTCTTATTCCAGTTTTTGCTTCCATTGTCATCTTCTTCCTCAAAAGCTCTGTTAAGGTTGGTTTGTTTATTTGGTTTTGAAGTTTTCTTCCCTGTGCATGTTCTTTTTACCACATTATTCGGGTGATTAGTGTTGACTTTTTTTTAATTTGGTTTTTTTCTTTTTAGGTGGTGGGTTTGGTGTTTTAATTTTTGATTAATGCGAAAATATTATGGGTTGAATTGATGTTGTTGAATTGATGTTGTGTTTAATGTTTGATTGTGGGCATAAATTGGACCAAAATTAAAGACTGTGAATTTCTGTTTTTTAATTGAGTTTTGGAGTTGTTTGTAGTGTTATTTTCAGTTTTTATTTACAAATAGAGATGTTTGTAAACAGGGGCGAATATAGAAATGAAATGAAGCGGGATCAAAGTCAAACAAAAAAATCAAAACAATAAATCAAAAAACTTACAATATTATTTTTTTTTGGGTAGTTGTCCTCGACGAGGTGCCATGACTTGAAAATATTCCATGATTTCATTGTTTGATATTTTCTCGAAAATCTCATCCTCAAAATAAGTAATAACCGTGTTTTTCAAAAACTCATCTGAGATTCTGTTGCGCAAACTTGTCTTGATAATCTTCATTGCGGAGAATGCACGTTCAACCGTTGCAGTGGAGACTGGTAGAAGCAAAGCCAACTTCAGAAGTGAATGCAAGAGAGGAAATGTCTTATCCAATTTCGTTTGAACCAACTTCCTTGATAGTTCACCAACTCCTTCAAGGCCCATGAGCCTTGGATCATCACGCAAAGTAAAGATGACATCAAGTTCGCAGCTTAATGCTTCAATGGCCAATGCATCAAAATCCTCTGGATACAACTTAGCCATTCGAAGTATCTTTTCTTTTTCAAAGGTGGACCATAGTACCTTTGGGTCTAGACAAGCCATACCAAGAAGTAACTCAGTACTTGTTTCGGGAAAACGACTGTTAAGCTCTTGCATCTGCATGTCGATAATGTTGTAAAACACTTCTACTCGATAATAATGCTCATTTGTCACTTGAGAAACTCTACGGCTTACTCTTTGTCCCCGAACAACATGGAAAGCATCCATAGCAGGAATCTCAATATCATAATTCATGCAGAATGTATAAACATTCTCAATCAATGAATCCCATCCCATGTCTCTTGTTGTTTGTAATTGTCGTTTAGATCCACCAAGCAGTGCCACAGCATTGACAATATCTTGATCTCTTCTTTGTAGAGCTTGACTAAGTGCATTCGTAATGCCTAAAACCAACTTCATCACATGTAGCAAGAAAACAAACTCAAACTTCTGCATGCCATCTAAAGCACTTTTGGCTTTAATCCTATCATCATCAAGATTTGCATGTTCTCCAATAGCATCAAGCACATCAAGAATTGAATCAAACATGAGAACAATATTGGTGAATGTCTTAAAATGAGAGCCCCAACGAGTGTCTGCAGGTCTTTGTAGTCCAACTTCTTGGTTCAAACCTCGCCCAGTTTGAAGCTCACCCAAACGTAATGCCTTTTCAACCTTAGTTTGATAACAAACATCAACGTTAGTGAATTTAAAATTTAGATTTATGGAGTGAATAATAAATAAATAATTATATGAACTAAGTAATATATATACCTTTTCAGCTTGTTTTTCTCGAAATGCATCTCTACGTTTATAAGAACCTCCAATCACATTCAATATAATATTAACCACTTCCAGAAGGCATCCAACATCAGTATGATGTTTCGCAACCGCCAGCAAAGTTAATTGAAGCTGATGAGCGAAACAATGAATATAGTGTGCTGATGGACAATCTTGTAAAATCAAGCTCCTTACCCCATTTACATGTCCCCGCATATTACTAGCTCCATCGTACCCTTGCCCTCGTATTCGACAAGGACTCAATGATAAATTAGAAAGCACCAAATAAATGGCCTTCTTTAACGCCAAGGACGTAGTATCAAAAACATGAACAAGGCCAACCAAACGCTCGACAACGACACCTTCTTGATCAACATACCTTAAAACAAGAGCCATTTGTTGCTTACATGATACATCTCGTGATTCATCCACTAATATAGAAAAATATCCATCCCCAAGTTCCCTAAGAATAGCCTTGATAATTTCTTTTCCACAAGCTTCCGCAATGTCTCTTTGAACATCAGGGCAAGTCATCTCTTGATTCCCAGGAGCATTTTTTAATGCAACATTTCCTACTTCACTATTCCTTTCAGCATAAAAATTTAACAAAGTCTTAAAAAGGCCTTGCCTTCTTGAAAATTCACTTTCATCATGACCTCGAAATGACAATCCAGAGGACAAAAGAAACCTTGCAATATCAACAAAAGCCTTCAATCGATTGTAATATTCCCACTGACCATGCTCTGATTGTTTGTCAAAAACAACTCGAATAGATTGTTTTTGGTTCTTAAGGTCTTCAAGACATCTCATAGATTTGTTGTGCACACTATTTGGCCCACCCATATGCATCTTGAACCTTTCTGTCTTATTCCAACTCCTAAACCCTTCATAAGTGAATGAGCCCCCACCAAAATGACTTGAACTTTCAAACTCATTCTTAAACAAATAACAACACAAGCAAAAAGCTGCATCCTTACTTTTGCTATATTCTAACCAATTTCCATACATATCAAACCAAGCTTCTCTAAAACGACGTTTTATTCCAGAAATCATCCTTTGAGGAAAATCATGGTCTCGAGGTTGGTAAGGGCCTTTTAGAATATAAGCTCGTCTTACCAAATCTTGTTCATCTGGATGATATTCACAGATAGGTTTTCTATCAGCTGGATCAGCTTGAAGGACACTTAAATCAACTTGATTTGCCTCATCATTATTTGCATTGACTTCTTGATCGAGTCCAGGACTATGCTCCCTACTTTCTTCATTTAGAGGAAAACTGGTAGAACTTGAAGGCAAATTTGTAAAACTTGAAGGAAATCGTGATTGATTAGATACTTTTTTGAAGTATCTTTCCATTTGAACTGAAAAAGGAGATAACAGTAAGTTGTTTATAGATTTACAGATTGCATGCCAAACTATTAATCTGTGAAATATGAATAAAAGTGCATGGACAGAGTATCATGACATAAACTTTGTTATTTCAATCATCAGACATCAATCATCATCATAATCAAATTTGTTATTTCTTTTATGGGTTTTATTTATTGGGGATTGGCAGCAAATAACAATAAATAATTACATTGTACGGTTTCAAAATAAACAATGTGAATTGCCGATTTGCAAAATAAACAATGCACAGTGCACCATGGACAGCAAGTGATTAAGATACAGAGCACCCAAATCAACAATGTTGCATGAATAATACTTGCTATCCAATATCCAATAATACTAAAATCAATCATGATTGTTGTTGAATTGATAACAAAAGGCAAAATTATTACAACAATAATCATTCTTAAGACAAATCTATGCATAAATTACTCTTAATCACACATTCACATGGTCACAGTGTCGCACCCAAACTAATCTGAATTTAAATTGAATAAATTACTCTTAATTTGAACTAAAAATTGAAGAGAATTTTCAATTTATCATAATAAAACATAACAACTTACAAGGCTAGCGGTTGAGAAAATAGTGGTGGTGCTGTGGCGGCTGGCGGTGCCGGTGGGAGAGGTGTCGGCTGGCGGTGCCGCGGTGGGGAGGGGTGGACAGGTGGTGGCTAGCTGGCGGTGGTCTGTGCGGGAATGGACTGACTGACTCTGACTGCGTGCAAAAAGAAAACAGAAACAGGGCAATTGAATCATCTTTACTCTTTTCCTTCTTTATACTGTACGTTTCTAGAATTTTTCAACCAAAAAAAAAAAAATTGAGTGTAAGGGTTTGATGTGAGTCGAACACACAACCTCCCCTCACTCAATCACTCAAACACATTAAACGCATGCACCACTTAGCTACAAGTTTTTTTGTGATTCTCTATTGTCACATATTGTATTTTAACTGTCTTACCTAGTTTTATTCATAAATACATGAAATTTTCGATTTTCTTTTATAAGCGGGGTCGCTTGACCCCACGTGAATCCATGGTGGATCCGCCCCTGTTTGTAAAGATTCTCTGCCTACATTGGAATCTTTTGTTTGGGAGTGTCTTCATTGGAAGTTTTTTCGAAGAATGTTTAGATGAGAAAGTTTTAATACGAGTTCATTACATAACTCACGGACTCTTTAGAGTTTTTGTTCATGTTGTTATAATATCCCTAGTAACTAATTTATGAAAACCATTAAGCATGGGAAGTTGTTTCAAAGACTTATAAACTGCCAACAACATGTTTTATTTTTGTTTGGATGGAAGACTTTAGATACAACAACAATAATCTCTCAGGTCAACACGCTTACGTGCGGTCTGAAGGATTCAAATGTAGGTAGTCTTCCTCTATGGATCAAAATCCATGAAAAGGGACTATAGGAGAAAAAAACAAGTATTGTATTTTCATATTTTTAATGACCATATGCACAACACAGTTTGATGATCATAAATGCTTATTCACAAATATTCATATTGCTCTAATTTTTTTAGTTATTTGTACCACTACTCCATAGAAAAAATGCCTATTCACTCATGATGAGAGGTTTTTCCTTTTTTTGGTATTTTTCTTAGTTGATGATATGATATAGTTGTGTTAGTATTGAAATTCTAAGGTGAGATCAATTTTCTCAAGGTTTTAGTAGGATTAGTATAGGTGATACTAGAATGACTACGTAGAATTCAAGTATGGTTAATAAGCAATGGATAGCCAAGTTTTTATCAGAGGTGCTCAAATAAATTATTTGTAATATCATCATGTATATAATATTTTGTCACAGAAGCTTACGAAAAAACTATTGATTTTAAAAGATAGTTTTATCTAGTTATGTATCAGATAGAGAGTTTAGAGGAAAAAAGGTTTGGGGTTTTCATATTCTTTTGATGATCATAGCTCATAACAATGTTTAGAGTTTTAGATTAGATGAATTTGTATATAATATATGCGAGTTTGAATCTGATTCAAAGACAATATCACAACGATCAGAATCTATAAATTTGAGAGTATTGGTTTTTATTTTGACTAAATATTATTTGATGTGAACTTTGTTTGAATATATTTTGAATTCTTTTAGAGTTCTCCATTCTGCATGACTGATCCTGAATAATTTATTTATCGAACTTAGTACAAATTTTTATTTTCTAAATAGTTTATTTTTCTAAAAGAATGTGAAGAGAACAAGCCTAATGTCTGTTATTTAGCTTATCCAACAATGATTACTTATTCTAAACAATCTGTGAGAGTTATTTAACTTACTCTAACTTATTGTGAATTAATTGATTGAACTTATTTTCATGAACTTATATTGAACTGAACTTATTCTTCTAAATATAAGTTGAAGAAAACGGACCTGTTTACACTTCGGTTGCCTGTGACGTGTGCAGTTTGGAAGATTTTGCAGCCAAATGTTTGTTATCAAATTTTACTTGAAGAAGTTCAAGCGTTTAGTGAGATTTAATTTCACATTGAACTAATTGGGTTAATGATGTGAATTTGTGACACAGTTATCTCAAAGTGACTGTAGTCTTCTTCCCAATGATCATAGATAGTTTTAGATCTACTTTTCATTTTGTGAAATAATGGACTTGAGCCCAATTCAACCCCAAAAGCTAGCTTAGGAGGTTGAGGTACCCAAATCATTATAAACACCACAATATGGGTGTCAAAGGCCGATGTAGGACAACTCAACACGCCCCCCTCACCACGAGGCGCAGACAACTGCGGGTGCGGCCCCAACATCAATGACCCTGGCTCTGATACCATGTGAAATAATGGACTTGAGCCCAATTCAACCCCAAAAGCTAGCTTAGGAGGTTGAGGCACCCAAATCATTATAAACACCACAATATGGGTGTCAAAGGCCGATGTGGGACAACTCAACACGCCCCCCTCACCACGAGGCGCAGACAACTGCGGGCGCGGCCCCAACATCAATGACCCTGGCTCTGATACCATGTGAAATAATGGACTTGAGCCCAATTCAACCCCAAAAGCTAGCTTAGGAGGTTGAGACACCCAAATCATTATAAACACCATAATATGGGTGCCAAAGGCCGATGTGGGACAAGTCAACACATTTCCTCCCTAGATTAGCTCAATTACCTTTGTAATCTAACTCTTAATCAATCAAAAACCAAGTCTTTTTCATTCCAAGTTCAAATGCATCATTTTTAGATATAATTACTTCTCTTCCTATTCCATTGCTAATTAATTGTCATTAGTGCTTGTCTATGTGTTCTTGTGTTGGATTAAATGTGTTTCTTCTACCTTTGCTCAGTACCATGTTTTAGGTCTTACTTTGCTTGTGTTGTGGTTGTTTTAAGGATGATTAGTGGTTAGAACCCTTTGGGTTTGGGGGTGATTAAGCTCCTAATGAGGACCTAGTTAGAGAGATTAGTGTGAAAACGGGTGCGTCGTGACCCAGTCAATGATCCGTAGCGAACGCTACGAAGGGCGTAGCGAACGCTATGACCGTCAGCTGGAAAATTGGGAAATCTGGGCTTTATCGTAGCGTTCGCTACACTCTTCGTAGCGACCGCTACGGTCTTGGGCAGAACCTTCTGCCTGGGCTCGTAGCATTCGCTACGACCGGCGTAGGGAACGCTACGGTCTTCCATTGTTCTTCCAGCCAAGTAAAGGGGCGTAGCGGTCGCTGCAGTCGTTGTAGCGAATGCTACGAACATGGATGCCCCCATACTTAGCCTTTTGGCCCGAACTCCCTCTCTTTTAGGCACGATTGGTCTCCCATGCTTCCTGGGTCTTCACCACGGCATCAAATCAGCTCCAAAGGTCTCGGGATGACCGAGTTATCGCCCTTTTTCGCAACTTCGCCCCCCTTTTATTATTCTCCGAACTTAATACCTAAAAATCACAAAACACGTAATAAATAACCATTTTATTAGGGAACGACAATAGACTTGGGCGTAAACGAGTGGTATTTAGCCCGTAAAATGGGACTAAACACCCCCCACACTTAGCCTTTTTCTCGTCCCGAGCAAAACTAAACAAAAGAAACTAAGAAACTAGAACTAAACAAAAGCAACTAACTCACTTTCGCAGAAATCGCGGATGCATTTAGCACATGCATCAAGCCCTTTAAACCCCCCGGTAGCCCGGGTGGACGAGGTGGGTCTCGTGAGGGTTTATAGCGGCTGTATCCACAAAAGCCAAAGAAAAAGGAGAGAGGGAAAGTGAAAACAAAACCGAAGAAAACAAAAAGAAAGAAAAACAAAGGCTTTGATTCAAAAGATCTCGCAATCCAAACTAAGAAAACTTTATTAAGCCTCCAAAAGTAACCGTTAGGAGCATCTCACAAACACCACACTCAGATAAAGGTCAATCTTGAAGGTTATAACTCCCTACACCTTATACCAAGCGAAACCCCATGTGCAAATATGTGCAAGTGGGTTCTAACGGGAATCAAAAGGTTTTAAAGACTCGTGTCCAAATTTGGAAACAACGAAACAACCAAGAGAAATGTTACCCTCCCTCGCATTTGGTCGCCCTTGGCTTGGTGAGGGCCGTAGGTGATGCAAGGAGAGGCCCCACTTTATTTAGAAGCAAGAAACTTTTTCCGTTTCACTTTCTCCTATATTTTTTTTTCATTTTCTTTTTAAAGGTCGGTATTAGCCTTACTTTCGGGAATTGGGCGGCCTATATAAGGGGTATACCCTCCCAACACGGTCTTTTCCATTCGCCTCTCCGTCGCAAAGCGATATAGGAGGAGGGTTAAGGGGTATCAGTGCCGTACCACCGATACCGGGCCCGTGTAGGTTGGCTAAGTGTAAGTGGTTAGTGTCATTCAGCGACACGCTCCACTTATTCAGGTTAGTGTACCTTATGAAAATTTTTCTTTTTCTTTTCTTCGTTTTCGAATTAGCTAAATGAGCAACAAAACAAACTCGGACACGAGCCCCTAAAATCTCTCGGTTCCAATCAGAACGTGAAAAGAACGGGAGTCTCAATAGACACTTAATGAAGGGAGTCTATTAGGGGTAAGTCTTGACTAAAACCCGAGATGGGGTCGAAAATGCTCCAACCGGTTACTTTTAAAGAAGCTTAAGAACGGCTTCTCAACTTCGATAACGAGATCCAGGAAACAAAGCGGAACAAAAACAAAACTAAAAGAAAAACTTTAAAGGTTTTCACTCCATTTTTTCTCCTTTTTCACACGAATTGTTTTTTAATTTTAAGCAAAAACTAAGAAAATAAAAACAAAAACAGCTAGGTGATCTACCCTTGAAGCAAATATCTCTCACGCCCCCACACTTAAAACGCCACAATGTCCTCATTGTGGGAAGGTGTCACAAGAAAAAGGGTAGAGAACCGAAAAGAACAAACAAACAAGAACAACTAGCAAACAAAAGTGGTGGCGACCCGAGCCCACACGACTCCAACAGCAATATACCCCAACATAAACACTCAAAGGGGTTCGCCACCCAAAAGAAAATCAAGCATGCAGCATGGATCATAGGATATTCAACTCAAAAAGAGAAGAGCGGAGAAATATTACCTCGAATTCTTCAAAATAAATGATTACTCAATCCGCGATCCGTGATAATCGAGCAAAGGGTTAGGATATTCAAGTAAAAACAAGCAAGGCTCGTAAGATCCGCATGCAGGATTAGAAACAAGAAAAAGAAACAAAAGAAAAGAAATTAATCAAAACGGAAGTATGGGTTACCTCCCATGTAGTGCTTGTTTTAGGTCCCTAGCTTGACCTAAATACCCGTTTGATTCTTGAAAGACGGGGTGAACAAGATAGGAACATTTTCCATCTCTTCCACCATTTTCTTTTCCTCCCTTTCCAACAATTCCCCACTTTGCAAGCATAAAGGTCAAGATGATCTAACCAGTTTGTAGTTGGCCTCGGGGCGAAGAAAGGCAGTGGCTTCTTATGTTTCTTCCACCTTCTTTTTCTCATCTTCTTCCAACATCTCCCAACTACCATAGTGAACCAAGCAAGTTGCTGCTCTGGCGGTCGAATATAGTGGAATAGATGAGGAGGCAATTTAAACTCCACTTTACTTGTTTCCCGGAGTTTTGGAGCCTTGGGAGCAAGCATGAGTTGATGACAGTCATCTTCCTTCGAGAATTCTTCTTCCTTCTCAACCCCTTCTTTGAATTCTTCTTCAATGAAATAATTCGAAGTGATCGGGAAGTACTCAAACTCTACTTGAGGAAGGGGAAACTCCAAAGATGCTTCATCATTGATAATAAAATCATGGACCTCCATACGCTCAAATAAAGGTTCCTCCAAGGGAACATCCTCCACCTCTCGAGTATATGCCCCATCAGTAAGATTAGTGAGGAACACGACCTCACTACCATCGGGCTCAACGTGGATAGGCTCAAGAAGGATCTCCTCCAAAGGACGCTCACATGAAAGCTAAAAAGTATAAGGTTCTATCAAGCACCCACCTATTTCCTCATTGAATTCTTCTTCCTCACTCAACTTCTCCTCATTCTCACTTTCAGCTTCTTCAAGAAACACCTCCCTTTCTTCATTCATCTCCAACTCACTCGCTTTTTCTTCTTCTCTCAAACATCCCTCTTCCGCAAAATTTGGTACTATCGCTTCCCCTTCACTCCGGAGGGTAATAAGATTCATCAGCACCATTGGAGTAGGTTGAGGTTGTATGGGGACGGTTTGAGGGATGTAGTCTATGTGAGCCGTTTGGGCCCATTGATTTTCAATGTTCTCGAGGCGAGCCCTATCATTCTCTTGATTTTCAACAATTTGCTTCAGCAACTTCTCTATGTTGGACCCTTGAGATGGTTGGGGTTCTTGAAGATAAGGAGTAGGTTGGTGATAAGTGGGTTGCCAAACTTCTTGGTTTTGGTGGTTGGGTGAGAAATATTGGATGTTTTGGGTGGAGGGTTGGGTCTCCTGCACGACTCCCAATTGGTTGGTTGTTCCATTAGATACCATCTTCTGTTGCATCTCTTGGACGGCGCCCATAAGGAATTTGATAGTAGGTTCGCTATCCAAGGAATAGCCTCTACTTCCTAAACTCCGACGGCTTCCCCAAGAAGGAGAATGTTGAAATAGCTCGTGAAGGAAAACATTTGCTTGATGCTCGATCTTCATAAGGAACATTCCTCCTGATGCAATATCAATTGAGTCTTTAAGATCGTCTTGAAGCCCATGGTAAAACTGATGTAACAATAACCATTCCGGAAGATTGTGATGTGGACATCGCCTTTGAAGAAGTTTAAACCTTGCCCATGAATCGAAAAGAGTTTCTCCCGGCTCTTGCTTGAAATTCAAGATAGCCTGTCGAAGCCTATGCGTCTCATCAGTTGGAAAGTAATGGTGAAGAAAATCCCGGCTCAATGCATCCCAAGTAGTATATATACCGGGTGGACAAATGTCGAGCCACATCTTAGCTTTTCCTCCCAAGGTGAGAGGGAAAAGCTTCAATTTCAAAAACTCCGAAGATACCTCTGGCATATGCACAAAACCAATCCGACCTTCAAATCTTCTAATATGATCGATAGGGTCCTCGAAGCCATCTCCATAGAATTGGTTTCTCTCAAAAGCGTCTAGCAGGCATGGTTTGAACTCGAATGTTGCGGTGGGTGGTAGTGGCGGTAGGATGATAGGATTGCCTCCCGTACCCGATGATGGAACGGCATATGATAGAAAGTGCGGGGTGAATCGACGGACTTCACCCATTAGGACTTGAAACCTCCTACGATGCTCGGTAGAACATTAGAGCGTACCTACATGCATCAACAAGAACCGATAGAAGCATCAAATTCATTTGGATTGGCACAAACTAATTTCTAGCGTGAAAGCAAACTCAATTAACCAAAGACCAAGAAACTAAAACTAGTGGCGGCTCCACAGCGCCATTTTGTACGGTGGCTTGTACGACCTCGGTTTTGTCGGTCTCTCTCAGGGAGCTGGCGGCCTGGGTCATGGGAACTAGGTCAATGGTCGGGTGGAGATTGCTAAGGTGAGGATATTGAGTCGAAAGATCACAAAGCAAGAAATAAAACTAAGGTCGGTCGAGGAATGGAAAAGGTTAGGGTTTTAGACACTTAACGGAACTTTTGATCAAGAAGTTTTCATGATTAAAATGCATAAAGTTAGATTCATCTATGGAACAACGCGGGAAAAAGGCCACGATGAATCCCCTCCCTCGAGGAAGATTCAAATTGACTACCCTATGTCCACCATGGATCATCGGGGTTGAAAATCGCGTTAATTCCTAGTTAGGCCTACACTTACCCTCGTAAGTGTGGGCTTAACTATCCCACTCTAGACTTCCCATTGAGTGTATAACGATTCAAAGAGCTCTCGGACCTTGAACCGCCACCCCCAATGAGAAGACACTAGGTGGAAATAGACTCCTCCAACTAAAACACACTTTAATCAATAAACACCTTAGCCAAAATCCATTAAAGCCTTAATCACCCCCTCACCTCAAGAAAGATTAGGCTCTAGACATGATGGAGAAATCAACAACCATAGACAAACAAGAACAATGAAATAGCAAGTAAGGAAATTAAGAACAAGCAAAGTAATTAAATAAAGAGTTAAGGGAAGAGAATACTTATCAAAATGTTGTAGATGAACAATGGAAAGCAATAAAAAGATGATCCAACAATCTCTCAATTGATTGAATCCCCAAATCTTCAATAATAAACTCAAATCTCCAAAACCCTAGATTAATCTCTCACTAATCTCCCTCTAAAATCTACTAATTACAAACTGAAAATAAAATCTAAGTCTAAACCTAGATGCCCTAGCTACTCCTAGATATCTCCCTAGATTAGATAATAGATCCCAGATTCATGCCCCAAGACGGGCTATTTAAACAAAAGGGGAAGAAGGGCCAAAACACAGTCGTTTTGGCCTAAAATTATCTTTGGAAAAAGGTCGTCGCGACGCTCACGCATCGTGGCGTTACACGACCAAGACAGCGAAAACTCTAACTCGGCGGCTCAACGCCGTCGAATGCACGCTATGACCGTCAGCTGGAAAATTGGGAAATCTAGGCTATATCGTAGCGTTCGCTACACCCTTCGTAGCGACCGCTACGGTCTTGGGCAGAACCTTCTGCCTGGGCTCGTAGCGTTCGCTACGACCGGCGTAAGGAACGCTACGGTCTTCAATTGATCTTCCAGCCAAGTAAAGGGGCGTAGCGGTCGCTGCAGTCGTTGTAGCGAACGCTACGAACATGGATGCCCCCATACTTAGCCTTTTGGCCCGAACTCCCTTTCTTTTAGGCACGATTGGTCTCCCATGCTTCCCGGGTCTTCACCACGGCATCAAATCAGCTCCAAAGGTCTTGGGATGACCGAGTTATCGCCCTTTTTCGCAACTTCGCCCCCCTTTTATTATTCTCCAAACTTAATACCTAAAAATCATAAAACACGTAATAAATAACCATTTTATTAGGGAACGGCAATAGAATTGGGCGTAAACGAGTGGTATTTAGCCCCTAAAATGGGACTAAACAGTTTGTTTACTAGGAAAACTTAGTTCCTCCCCTTTGTCTTCCATTCAAGAGTGGGGTGTTGGTGAAGTGAGAACTTAACAACACCATCAAGCTTGTTATTAGAAGCATAGGGATGGATTATTAGTCCTACTTTTATGAGAATGAAAGTAGGCCTAGTTAGGGTGTGTTGCTCATTTTACTACTAAAATCCATTAGGAATGAGAATTTCAGTGGAGTTTAGAAAGTTAACCTAGGTATCTCTTGCGAAAGAGGATCTAGGGTGGTTTATATCTAGCAAGACCCCACCTAGAGTTCCCGGTCTAACTCATTTGATTACGAAATCCTTTAATTTGAGACCCATTAGATTGTGTAAAACCCCCGAGCCCTCTTTGTTTATATTGAGACTTACCTTAGCCTTAATTGTTGCTATGCTTTAGTTGTAGTTAACAGAATCTCTTTGATTGTTAAACTTTGTGATCTAGATGAATCTCCGACCTTAGACAACGTTAAGTTAGGCCCTTTGACTCCTTGGGAGAACGACATCAAACCGGCAAATACTTGCTACCAAAAATATACTCAACAACGAACAAGAGGCAGAAGCATAAAGAATTACATGTTACAATATTAAAGTAACAAATGGCAAGAGAGAAAGCTAAATTATAACAAGGGCGCCCAAATACAAAGTAGCAGCCTTGGAGTTGGAGATGGCCCTCAACGTTTCCAATGGTGGTATTGACGTGGATGCGTTGGTTAATAATGGAGTATTTTAAACAAAATATCAATATATATAAGGTTTAATATATATTATACTATTTTATTATTGTCTTTTGCAACGCACAGATCTATAATGACTAGTATCATATATATCCAAGTTCTTGAAATTCTGAGTTTCTAGAAGAATTTTAGCAGAACTTGTCTTTATACTCCATACATGTAATGTTATCAAGGTTGAGCAGTGTATGTCTATGCAACGGAGCTAAAATAAATACATATATAATCCTTCAAGAAATGGACAGCCAACAAGAAGCCTGTAGATAAAGTCCTCAGCATCATCATATGGTTCACACGTAAACAACCGAAGCATCTTCAGAATGGGAAGCCAAAAAATCACCATATTTGGAGCATATTTCAAGGCTAATACACCTATATCCAAGTTAGACAATCTCTCACATGAAAAGAGCTTGACAAAAAAGAAAAAAGAATTAGGTCCAACCATATCAACAACACAATCTCGCAAAAAGAGTTCCCTCACTTGGCGAGCATCTAAAGCAGCCATCAATGCATTCTTATGAGCAAAATTGATTTCATCAAGATAGTCAAATCTACAATGCTTTATATGGAAAGCATGGTTGAGAAGCAAAACCTTGTCGACAAAGTTTGTAAAGGAAACCTTTTTGTTTGCATATATCTTACGAAAAAGTAACAAAGTTTGTCGACAAAGCGTGGTTGAGAAGCAGAACTATAGGAATGTTGCTTACAAAAAAGTAACAGACTCACCAATGTTGTAACTAAGATTTCATAGTAACAGTTAAGGGACCGTTACCATAAATCACAAAGGTAACATTTTTAGAAAGGTTACTTATTTTTATGCTATGAAAATTGTTATAATTAAGAATGTTGCTGAAATATATTTAGATAATAGAAAATAGAAAAAATCCATATATTGGATACATTTCAATATTGTGGTTATTATAGTGTTTCAATATTATAACTCGTAGCAATATAATAAATTCCATGCTCACAATCCAACATACCACCAACTGACCCCCTCTTCTCAGAAAAAAAAAATAACACAAAGACACCATTGGCACCCTAACTATATAAACACTACCAAATCAGAGGAAACACGTTGCTATTTTCTTTTTCTTTTTTTCATTAGGCAATAGTCCAATGGGTCGTGGCCTTCTATCTCAAGAGAATACTAACCCAATGGTTCATAACGAACGGGGGTATGAAATGTCAACGTCATGTACAGAGCCCACGCATTTCATTCAATACACTTCCTAAGGGGGTCGTAGCTTGCAAGGTGTACGTAATGACTACTTTAGCGAGCAGATAGAGAAAAACGGTCAAAGAATGGATACTTGAACTTGAATTTGCCTACGCTAAAGTAATTGATCGCTAGCAGTTCCTGACAACATAGAGGAGAAGGTCTTCCAGGGTTTGTTGATCACCATATGTGACTATCGACCCATCCAGCTAGCCACGATATCGATAAGTCAGACATGACTCATGAACGCCCACTTTCAATAGCTAAAGCGAACCACGCACAAGCCAAAGCAGCCCACCGTAGGCCAATGTCCGACCCAAGTTTAATAACAGGTTGGTTCGCTCATGTAACGCCCCAAGATTGGTAATCACCGGATTAAGACTAATCACTCTTTAATCCAACAATTAGCGCAGCAAAAAAATAATCAAGGGGCATTACCGCCGTCCACTTAAGTGGACAAGGCAACCACTAAATACAACCAAACACCAACTACTCTGAATACAAATATCCCCCACTTCGAATAATTACATCACTACTTAACCATAATCCACATCTAACAAGGATTAATACATCACAAGTCCAAAACATACAATACATCATCAACGACCATTTTAGCTACCTTTGAACTTAGCTCAATTCCATAGCTTGCCTTGCTTTACCATGCTTAAACGAGTCACCACCTAAAACGAAAACAGAAAACTTCGCAAATGAGTTAGCTAGACTCAGTACACATGCCCCTACAACGTAAAATTTCGCAATTCATTTTATTTCGCGCATTTTTAAACTCTTTTGAAAATGGAAAAACGTAATCATGTTATAAAACCTTAAATAGCCAAGGAAAAATTAACATCATCATAAACATCATCATCATCATCGTCGTCATAAACCTCAATATAGACCTCGTTATAGACCTCATCATAGACCTCGTCATATACCTCATCATAGACACTGGCCAGGTCACATGACAGATGTCCGTCGACATCGAAAGTACCTCAAGTGCGGTTAGCACACTATAATAACAGACCTCATCATTGAAAGAACTGAATCATAAACTTTTTTATGGGTTAGACATGAGTTCATAAGCATAAATCATCATCTAAACATGCTTGTTAAAGGGTAGGCAATATGTATACCTTTAGAGCGTAGGACCTGAGTTTAGTAAAAGTCGCGTGGCAAGGATCTCGAACGTGGACCGGCAATGACCGTAACTGTATAGGCAATAGAACGTAAAACATAAAATTAGTTTTGAGTCAATAAGAGAAAGGTTTCCAAAATACAACAACAACTGCCCTCATTAAGGTCCCACTGACGCGGGGTCTGAGGGGATCCAGATGTAGGCACCCTTCCCCTCATGCACACAAGTGCAAGAAGTGTGTGCATGAAGAGGCTGATTCCGGCGAACCCAAAAAAGATTTTGAAAACGATAGGAGGACCAAGAGAAGAAGTGAGTCAAAGACTTGGGGGAGAGGTAAAGCAACATACCTGTACGCTATTATCGGGGTGCAATTGAGTATTGAAGTGTGAAAATCTTGAAAATACCTGTAGGGCAAACACAAGAGCAAACGCAAAAACCAAAACAAGATAACTAAACGAAAGGCTTACGTCCCCTTACCCTACTACCTTAATCCTAGCCCTCCACACACTCCTATCTAGTGCCGTGTCCTCCCTCATAGATTTTCTTGGCCTTCCACATCCTCGGCGAATAGATCGGAGGACAACCCTTTCACATCTCCGAACAAGAGCGTCCCCGCTCCTTCTGTACACATGGCCGAACCATTTCAACCTATTCTCTCGCAGCACATCACTCCTAATCCTGCCCATCTTGGTGTGCCCGCAAATCCAACGAATCATCCTCATTTCTGCCACACATAACTTTTGACAATGTGACTTCTTCATAGCCCAACACTCTGAGCCGTACAACATTGCTGGTCTAATTACCGTACGATAAACCTTACCTTTTAGCTCAAACAGTATTTTCTTGTCAAAAAGCACTCCCGAAGTCGCCTTCCATTTTTGCCAACCAACCTTGATCCGATGCGTTATGTCGTCACTAATGTCTCCATCACTTTACATTATGGAATCCAAATACCGAAACTTCTAGACCTTCGGTATTACTGTCTCTCCAACGGTTATAGTCACACCGTTTTCTTCCTAGTCTATCCCACTAAAATGACACTTCATGTACTCTGTCTTGGATCTGCTCAGTCTAAAACCCTTAGACTCCAAGGTATTACGCCAAAGCTCGACCTTAACTTTCAAACGAAAGGTTTCCAAAATATAGAAAGAAATTTGGAAGTGAAAGGATAAATAACGGAAAAATTCAGATTTTCCGCATTTCGTAGTTTGGTCGTATCTCTTTGTAGGAGTGTCGGAAAATTCTATAATAGGACTTTCGGAAGAGAAATTATGTTCTACAACCTTCCCAACATGACCAAAGGCTAAAAAGGCTTGGAAGAGCCTGAAAATAGGCGTTTTAAATTCTGATTTACTCCAGAAATTCCAGCAGTGAATGTGGTCGTCAAGGGGTTTTTGCGAGTAAATATCTCCTTGAGTATAAATCGGAACGGGACAAATGAGTAGTCTATGGAAAGCTTGTGGATTATACTACACTCCCAAATGGTTACTTTGGACCTCCAGAACCGTTATGACCTCCAAAAGTGACCCTAAATATGCCCTAGTCAAATTCGTAATAAGGTTTTGGGGCTACTTTGAAGGGCCGCAACTTGAGTTCTACACATCGATTTTGGGAGATTTAAAGCCCGATGAGAAGCTTACATGAAAGGCTATCAAAAGATATGGTTTCTTTGGTCTCAGGTCACTTAAAATATCATCAAACATAAACCTCTTATATCCTTGCTCAACACGCATACTCAAGACTTAAACTTTGTCAACTTGTAGTTAAACTTGACATATTTGACATGTATAACTCCCAATTCATAGCCAAATCAGTAAGTTCATACTTGATCACTTATATACAACATGCAAGGCATCCAACTCATCCAAAATCTCCACTTAAATATAACTCAAATAATTTATTCTTCTATGGGGCATTTCATCGAACACTTTATGTGCAACCCAATTTTACCAAGTTTCACATAACCATTGATCATCCACTCACATACATGCCCTTTTCAAAGCTAACCCAATCAAAATTTTCACTTTATGCCCTCAAAATCAACATGCAAAGTACCTTTATAGCATCAAGAACCCCAAACAAGTGTAATCAACAATGTACATGTTTTAAACTTCTTCATTCCCACTCCAAATCACAGCAACCTTTCACAAAAACAAAGAGAACCATACTTTCCACAAATTCAGAATTAAAGAGGTTCTAAAATGGTGTTTAAACATACATGCAACAACATCCTTTACGTCATCAACACATCCCCAAACATATACAACTAATATCTCATCATTTCATCACCATTTCAACACTTTAACACCAAGGATTCAAGATCAAACAACCATCAATGATTTCCAAACCATAATCAGCGTTTACAACTCACAACTCACAAAATCGACATGCATGTTACTTTTAAACATCAACAAACAAAATCCAACATAATCCACACATGCTCCATCAAATCCCCCAAAATAACTCTCTTTCTCCTCATCCAAATCAAAACCAAATTAAACCAAACTTCATAATCAAGCTTTGAATGCAATAGTAAGAGGGAATACAACAATTTGAACTTATAAAAACATCTAAAATTATATTGGATTGGAAGGGGTTTGAGTGGTTTACCTTGCTTGGAAGATAGAGGAAACAAGTGAAGGAGGGAGAGTGAGGGGTGGTGGCGAGCGGTGGTGGAGGCTCCGGGAGCTCGCCGGCGATGAGCTGAGGTGGCGGTGGCCACCGGAAACTGCCCAAGTGGGCTGGGGTGGGCACGGTAGAAAGAGGGGGAGGAGGTGTGAAAAGTCACTTTGCTTGTTTTGAGTTGTACGTGAATGAACCAAAATGTAAAGGGATATGTGGGTGGAATGGGTAGGTATTTATAGAAGGAGAGGGAGTAGCAAGTGGGTGAGTAAAAAAAAAATTGTAACTTGTTATAATTATAATTTCAATAATTTCAATAATTGATTGAGAGAAGAGATAATATTAAGAAGAAGAATGAGAGGAATATATGGGATATGGGGTGTGTTTATTACTCACATTACATGGGTATTTATAGGGAGATAACAAAATTGGATTCCAAGCTACAAACATTGGATTCCAAAATATAAACTAATTAATACATAAAAATGATATTCATATATAAAAAATATTTCATAACACTCCCCCTTTAATATCCATTTTTCAAAAGAATATGCCTCGTTAAAACCTTACTAGGAAAAACCCATTGGGAAAAATCCTAGTAAAGGAAAAAGAGTACATAATTCTTGATACGTCACCACATGCTGCCTCATTAAAAACCTTTCCAAGGAAAACCCAATGGGACAAAACCTCGGATAAGGAAAAAAGAGTACAGCGCGTATAAACTCCCTCTGATATGAGCATCAGCAAACATCTCGAAGACGACGCAACCCGATTTTTCTGACTAACTTCTCAAAAGTTGCAGTTGGAAGAGACTTGGTAAATAAATCCGCTAAATTCTTACTACAACGGATTTGATGAACATCAATCTCACTTTTCTTTTGTAGATCATGAGTGAAAAAGAACTTCGGTGAGATATGCTTTGTTCTATCACCTTTGATGTATCCTGCTTTCAATTGTGCTACACAAGCAGCATTATCCTCGTATAAGATTGTTGGAATATCTTTATCTGAAGATAAACCACAAGATCCCCGTATGTGTTGGATTACAGATCTTAACCAAACACATTCTCTACTAGCCTCATGAATTGCCAAAATTTCAGCATGATTGGATGAGGTAGCTGTTAGCGTTTGTTTCATAGAACGCCATGAAATTGCGGTTCCACCACTAGTAAAAACATACCCAGTTTGTGATCGGGCATTATGGGGATCAGATAAGTATCCAGCATCAGCATAGCCAGTCAAAACTTCCTTTACTTTGTGAGGATAAAATAGACCCATATCCATCGTACCTCGAAGGTATCGAAAAATATGTTTAACTCCATTCCAATGCCGTCATGTTGGACATGAGCTAAATCTTGCTAGCAAATTCACAGAAAATGAAATATCTGGTCGTGTATGACTAGCAAGGTACATTAGTGCTCCAATAGCACTTAAATATGGTACTTCAGGACCGAGGAGTTCTTCACCATCTTCTAGGGGTCTAAAAGGGTCCTTTTTCACATCAAGTGATCTTACCACCATTGGAGTGCTTAAAGGATGTGCATTGTCCATGTAGAATCGTTTTAGTATCTTTTCTATATAAGCTGACTGATGCACAAAGACTCCATTCTCAAGATGTTCAACTTGTAAACCAAGACAAAACTTGATTTTACCGAGATCTTTCATTTCAAATTCTTTCTTTAAATGTCTGCTTTTCGGATCTCTTCTGGAGTTCCAATCATGTTTAAATCGTCAACATAAACAGCGATTATAACGAATTTGGATCCGGATCTTTTTATAAAAATGCATGGGCAAACAGGATTATTTATATATCCTTCTTTCAACAAATACTCGCTGAGGAGATTATACCACATGCGTCCGGATTGCTTTAACCCATATAGAGATCTATTCAACTTGATTGAGTAAAGATCTCGCGGGTTCTTATTATGTGCTTCAGGCAATTGAAATCCTTCAGGGAGTTTCATGTAAATGTCATTCTCAAGTTTCCCATATAGATAAGCAGTAACAACATCCATAAGATGCATGGCGAGATTTTCATGTATTGCCAGACTCAATAGGTATCGAAAAGTAGTAGCATCAACTACGGGGGAGTATGTTTCTTCTTAGTCGATGCCTGGTTTCTGTGAAAACCCTTGTGCTACTAGTCGTGCTTTATATCTCACGATCTCATTTTTCTCATTTCGTTTTCGTACAAAGACCCATTTGAATCCAATAGGTTTTATGCCTGTTGGTGTACGAACTACAGGTCCGAATACTTCCCTTTTTGTAAGGGAATCTAATTCTGCATTAATCGCATCTTTCCATTTTGGCCAGTCCTTTCTTTGTCAGCATTCCTCAACAGACCTTAGTTCATGATCCTCATTCTCATTCATGATATTCAGTGCTATATTATATGAAAACACTGTATCGACGTCGATTTCACTTCGGTTCCATCTTATGCCAGTCATGACATAATTGATTGAGATCTCATCATTATTGCAATTTTCAAGTACTTGAGTTTGTGGTGCAACTTCCACATTTGTCGTATGCAGGGACTCTTCGAGTCAATTTTTCCTCGTGTTGGTTATCATTATTCTTTGCTCCTTTTCTTTTCGAGGATTTTTGTCTTTGGAACCTCTTGATGCCGCCACGCTTCAAATGTGGTCTAGACTCATTAGCAATGACACTTTGTCCTGCTGGGACATCAATTCTAATAGGAGCATTGACAGCTGGAATGTAAGATTTAGTGACTCTCTTTGGGTCAGTAAATGCGTCTGGCAGTTGATTCGCTAGAGATTGTAAACGAATTATGTTTTGAATTTCTAGTTCACACTGCTTTGTACGAGGATCAAGATGCTTTAGCAGTATTCGTTCCAACTTATCTCTTGACCCAACTGCTTAGATTCTCCCCCTAATGTTGGGAAAACTGTCTCATCAAAATGACAATCGACAAATCGTGCCGTAAACAAATCTCCAGTTGATGGTTCTAGATACTTAATTATAGATGGAGATTCGTACCCAACATATATTCCCAATCTCCTTTGGGGTCCCTGTTGGGAATGTCCCGACAATGTTCGATACACACGGAGATTAAACCAAAGTAATATAATAATTATATGTCTTGCTAGAGACCTCTATAATTGGTAATTAAATATGTTTAATTACAACTATATTATTTGGTCCTACTGGGTCAACCAAGTCAGTGCCTTGGAACAATGTATGTAACCTAAATGATATTGTATCAAGTTTAGAAAAGTTGGAAACTGATTTCTGTGAAAAATCAGCCCAACACGGACCGAATTGGGCTCAACACGGACCGTGTTGAGACACCACGGTCCATGGTGTCCATGGGCCGAATAATTGGACTCTCTGGAGTCCAACACGGACCGTGTTGGGCCCAGAAAATGCGTCGTCGTATTAATTCGGCCCTTTAGGGTTTTGAACCCTTTCCCTAGGTTTTCTAATCACTATATAAAGGGGTCTCTGGGAGAGATTATTCCACACCAACTGCCTTCGACTCTTAGAGAGATACCAGGGTGATTTCCTGAGTTCCTCTCTCTTTTAGTTTGCAGTTCTAGTTTCAGGAAACACTATCAGTTTCCTGAAACAATCTTACATACATCTTAGATTGAGATTCGTCTCGATCGGGTCGATCTAGCAATCGGGGTCCCGGAGTGCTGCGTGGACTTTTCGATGAGGTTTGACATTGGAATCTGGAAGGTCAACCTCTTCTTCAGCAGGAATTAGCGATCAGGTATAATTACTAAAGCCTCTGCAATTGTGTTGATTAATTGTTTATAACTGTTATAATATTCCGCCAATTAATCTGTATCTGTTTAGTAAATAGATAACCTAAAACCTTACAGTGGTATCAGAGCCACCAATTGCATGCTAAAGTATTGTACTTGTATTCATAATTAATTTTGTCAATAGTTGAATTATATTATGAATATGCTAGAGTAGATTTATGCCTAAAATTTTGAATCTTTATGAAAGTTTTAATCTTTGATGTTCATGATAATAAATCTGAGATTTTATTGTAAAATTTCATGCTTTGTTATTATTTGTTTCTTATTGCCTTTAATTAATCGATTTTATGTTTGTTTAATTGATAAATATAACATGAACTCGATTTAATTTTGAATGTTTTAGAAACAATCATGTTTAATATTGTTAAACAGTAGACAATACATGAAATAGGTCTAAATTCGCAAAATAGGATTTTGTAGAATTAATTATCTGATTTAGTTTATTTACCGTAAATATGAAAAATCGAAATAAACTATCAAACGAACTCGAAAATTTTTGAAATTTTTACTGGAGGTGTCTAGAAGTGTTCTGGACTTTCCATAATTTTTGTAGATTTTTTCCAATTAAAATGGATTTTTAATTGAGTTTTCAGATCTGAAGTGAATTAAAATTTGTTTATTCTCTGAATTTTATAAATTTGTAGAAATTTTTAAAACTTCTGAAATTTTTACAGTAGGTTACTGGGTAACCATACTTTTAGGGAAAAAATTTCCGTTAATTTATCCGATCAAATTATATTTTATAATTTAGATTTTCAGATCTTAGATAAATAAATTTGTTGCTTCTCTGAATTTTGTATATTTATAGAAATTTGCAAATTTTCTGAAAATTGTACAGTAGGTTATTGGGTAACCATTCTGTTATGGATAAAATTTTCGTGAATTTTCGAAATGTTTTACTAATTTTCCTTTAATTTTCAGATTAACATAAAAGTACAATTGTTTACTTTTTTGAATTTTATTCTAATTTCCGAAATTTGATAAAAATCTGAAATTATTACAGTAGCATATAGAATGAACCTACTATATGGGAAAATTATAAAATTTGATTTTTAAACTTATCGGACTATTATTATTTATTTTCCTCTTAAACGGAGAATTAAAAGGTTTAATTCCCTAAATTTTTACAATCTTTTAGAAATTGTTAAAATTCTGGAAAATATTTCATATTGGGTTATTAGATAACGCTGTGATATGAAATCTTTAAATTCGATAAGTTACGATAGTTTTATTTAAGTTTTTTCATTCACGAAATTAACCGAAATTGGGAAGCAACACGGACCGTGTTGGATCAACATGGATCGTGATGCTAGCAGTTTTGGTGAATTCGTATATTTTAGGGTTTGTAATTAATTTTAGAAATTAATTATTAAATCCTATTACTACTAAATCAGATAATAGGCATAAAATCTATTATTTTGTAAAGTTTAGGAAACTTACAATAATTTTGAAAGATATAGTATCTTTTAGACTCCTTGATTTTAGGAAAGTCAAGTATTTTGTATGTATAGGTATAAAATCCTAAATCTGTTTAGGTAACTAAGATAAAATTTGGATTTTGTTTACTTTATTAATCATGCAAACCTTTTAGGAAATTTTATCTAGTACTTATTTCCTTATGTGTTATATTGCAATTATTTATATGCCTTTATAATTTGTTATTTAAGCATGTGTTTATTGCAATATTACATGTTTGCATGTGCTTCTAGTATGGCCATAGATAGTCGGTTTTACCGGTCTGCGTATCGGGTTGGGTGAAATACGGTCTGCGTACCGTCTTTGAATTAAATTTTAAATTTAAGTTTCAGTTAAGTTTATTTTAATTCATGAAAGGACTCAATTATGAAGTCCAAATTGTAAATTGGTTGTAATTGGAGACATCAAATTGAGTGGGAGCCCAACAGCAAAAGAGGTGGTGATTCGAGTGGGAGCCCATCCAATGAAGTTGCGAGACCCAAGAAGATTTTTTTTTTTTGAAGACTATCAAGGCTTAGTTAAATTAGTTGATTAAATCTAGGTGACCATACTAGGGGTTTTATTTATGCTTTAATTTTGTTATTGCATGTTTTATTATGCCTTTTATGCTTTTCAAAAGAGTTCACCTAGAATTGCATGCTTAGGATAATAAAACCTACTCTCAAAATTGAATTATTGCTCAACCTATCGAAACACCACTTAGATGGATAAATAAAGAAAGCCAAAGCGAATTATTTGTCCATCATTAATAAGTAGGGTGAGAGCTAGGTCAATTCAAATTGGCTATCAAAATAGTTTTGGGCCAAGAGCAGAGGAAGAGAAATATTGTATTCGATACAAATTTCTTGCCAAGAGTCATTTTTGAATGATCGATCATAAGATGATCCACCAAAGATAACATGGGATCGAGTTTTGTTGCGCCAAAGTCCACTTGAGCCCATGGGTCTTGTGGGTCTTGGTTAAATTAAAACACTAAGTGAGAGTTAATAAAGTGTTTTGATTTGAAATTAAAATTAGTTTAATTTCTTTTGATGAATAATAACTAAAATGAACCAACTTGTCTCGTAGAATTATTTATGTCTTTTCACTCAAACATCCACCACTAATAAAATATTGTTTTCTCCTTGAGAAAGAGTAACAATTACACCAATTCCTTAATTGGCATCGCTATCACAAGATTGTCTTGAAGGCGATTAAAAAGAAACATGTCTTTGATATAACATTGATCTAGGCATCAATATTAAGAGGTCAATCAAGCCAAATGAATACATGTAATGTCATAGTATTCATACAATTTTAACTTCAAAATGTTTGAAGATTAGAGGAAGATTTCAATATTACCAACTCAAAACCAAGTTCATCGAACTAGTTAGAGTTGATAAATATGAAACCAATAACCAGATAATCTCGGTTGAGCTAGATAAGAGCCAATTGTTGGCGCTCATGTTCTGAAATAATTTGACTATTTTAAAACATGAGAAACCTCAGATCCCCTTTAGCCAAAAGATTGGCGACCAAAGATAGTCTTTTAGTCAAAGGGAAAATAAAGATTTAAGAAATCTATCAAAGACAAGAAGTCAAAGGAAAGGTAAAGACAAACAGTTGTACATACCCAACCAATGACAGCAACCGGTTAACAACCAGATCATATATATATGACACTGGGAGCGTGAATAACTATAAGAAAGACTTGAGATATGATTTCAATTCTAGGCAAATGCGTATATGATACACACTATCCTTATTAAACCCACTTTGAGTATAAGATACCGGGTGTGAAACTCACATTTATGCAAATGTGCAGTATCTACAGCAAAGTAGATGTGCTTTGAAGGATGAGAGTCAACCTACAAATAGGAACATGCAATTAGTTATGGTTCCTTATGAAGAGTTGGTTGTTTATCCATTTCCTCAAGACTTATGAGAGAAATTTATAGGTGATTCTATGTTCTCATTATAAGTATTTCTTACTCTCAATTGGAGAGAGAGAGGATCTCGGATAAACACACCCAACACATCGAAACCAAAGGGTTTAAAAGGAATAACTCATATTCAAACATAAAACTTGTAACTATTTATTAAGTCATGCAAATCAGAGCGCATTCAGAAGCGTCATAGTGATAGACTTTTTGATGTCTGCAAAGCATGACTGTACCTTTTACAAAAAGGGGTGAACGTGCCAACAAACACTCATGCATATGGATGTATGTAGACCAATTGAGCACAAGTACAAGGGTTGAATTACTTCAAATCTTCAAGATGAATAAAATAACACATGGTGATTCATGTCTATGAGATTCATCTGAAGCTGGAATGTTGAAATAGTTTGAAGATTTCCAAAATGAAGTAGTCTTGGCGAAACAATGAGAGCACCTAGATAAGATCGAAAGGATGCTAATGGTTGAGACAAGAGTTTGAAAAAATGACTCAAATGAAACATAATTATGGCACTATAAGCTTAAGTCATATTAATCAGAAATGTATTGAAGCGCATAGTGCAGGATTTTGGAAAACCTAAACTTTGAAAAGTTCAATGTTTGCAAAGCATGTCTGATGAGTAAGATGACTGAAATCACCTCTTATTGGAATTGGTGAACAAGCTAATGACTTACTAGGATGCATACATACTGATGTATGTGGGCCTATGAGCACTAGTGCTAGAAGAAGGTTTTCTGTATTATTTCATCACTTTCAGTGACGATTTTTTGATAAATATGGGTATATCTACTTAATACGCCACAAGTCCAAATCATTTGAAATGTTCAAAGATTTTCAAAGTGAAGTACAAAACCAACTTGGCAAGAAAATCAAAACCCTTTGTACCAGCGGCTTGTAAGACCTCGGTTTTGTCGTTCTCTCTCAGGGAGCTGGCGGCCTTGGTCAAAGGAACTAGGTCAATGGTCGGGTTGAGATTGCTAAGGTAAGGATATTGGTCTGAAAGATCACAAAGCAAGAAATAAAACTAAGGTCGGTCAAGGAATGGAAAAGGTTCGGGGGTTTTAGACACTTAACGGAACTTTTGATCAAGAAGTTTTCATGATTAAAATGCATAAAGTTAGATTCATCTATGGAACAACGCGGGAAAAAGGCCACGATGAATCCCCTCCCTCGAGGAAGATTCAAATTAACTACCCTATGTCCACCATGGACCATCGGGGTTGAAAATCGCGTTAATTCCTAGTTAAGCCTACACTTACCCTCGTAAGTGTGGGCTTAACTATCCCACTCTAGACTTCCCATTGAGTGTATAACGATTCAAAGAGCTCTCGGACCTTGAACCGCCACCCCCAATGAGAAGACACTAGGTGGAAATAGACTCCTCCAACTAAAACACACTTTAATCAATAAACACCTTAGCCAAAATCCATTAAAGCCTTAATCACCCCCTCACCTCAAGAAAGATTAGCCTCTAAACATGATGGAGAAATCAACAACCATAGACAAACAAGAACAATGAAATAGCAAGTAAGGAAATTAAGAACAAGCAAAGTAATTAGCAAAGTAGTTAAATAAAGAGTTAAGGGAAGAGAATACTTATCAAAATGTTGTAGATGAACAATGGAAAGCAATAAAAAGATGATCCAACAATCTCTCAATTGATTGAATCCACAAATCTTCAATAATAAACTCAAATCTCCAAAGCCCTAGATTAATCTCTCACTAATCTCCCTCTAAAATCTACTAATTACAAACTGAAAATAAAATCTAAGTCTAAACCTAGATGCCCTAGCTACTCCTAGATATCTCCCTAGATTAGATAATAGATCCCTTATTCATGCCCCAAGACGGGCTATTTAAACAAAAGGGGAAGAAGGGCCAAAACACAGTCGTTTTGGCCTAAAATTATGCTGGAAAAAGGGTCGTCGCGACCGTTACGGGCATTGTAGCGCTCGCTACGACGCAAGACAGGCGAAAACTCTAACTCTCGGCAGCTCCAAGGCGTCCGCTATGCCCAACGTCGCGACCCAGTCAATGATCCGTAGCGAACGCTACGAAGGGCGTAGCGAACGCTATGACCGTAAGCTGGAAAATTGGGAAATCTGGGCTATATCTTAGCATTCGCTACACCCTTCGTAGCGACCGCTACGGTCTTGGGCAGAACCTTCTGCCTGGGCTCGTAGCGTTCGCTACGGCCACGGCGTGAGAGCTACGGTCGTGGCGTTAGCTACGACCGGCGTGAACGCTACGGTCTTCAATTGATCTTCCACCAAGTAAAGGCGTGGCGGTCGGCTGCGATGCGTAGCGAACGCTACGAACATGAATGCCCCCATACTTAGCCTTTTGGCCCGAACTCCCTCTCTTTTAGGCACGATTGGTCTCCCATGCTTCCCGGGTCTTCACCACGGTATCAAATCAGCTCCAAAGGTCTCGGGATGACCGAGTTATCGCCCTTTTTCGCAACTTCGCCCCCCTTTTATTATTCTCCGAACTTAATACCTAAAAATCATAAAACACGTAATAAATAACCATTTTATTAGGGAACGACAATAGACTTGGGCGTAAACGAGTGGTATTTAGCCCCTAAAATGGGACTAAACACCCTTCAACAAGGTTGAGGAGGTAAGTATTTGAGCCATGATTTCACTGACCATTCCAGAGAATACGGAATTGTTTCATGACTCTCTCCTCTAAGAATACGACATCTCAATGACGTATCTAAGAGCAGGAATCACACCTTATTAGATATGGTGTGATCAATGATGGTTGAGTCAACATTGCCGATTACCTTTTGGGGATACACGCAATTAACCATAGCTCTAATTACTGAATAAAGATTATCGGAAGCATTAGGAGAAGAGAGGTTCTTGAACCGTCTTCTGAAAGAAAGGAGTATCACTTCTACAAACTGTTGTAGAGAAAAGTGTTTGTGTCTCAAAATACTTTCTTCTTAGAGAATATGTTATTCTCTAAAAGAAAGAGTGGGAGAGTTTTGAACTTACCGAAGTTCGAGAGACACAAAACACTATAATCATCACCTGAAACTCCGCTACTTGATCCTTGTTCAAATTTTTTCCTATTGGTGGAAAATTAAGAACAAGGTTGAGGCGATTGAAGTTTCTCAAAACGCGTTGAGAGGGGTGTCATGAACATTACTCCAAGTAAGGTCAGTAAACGACTCACTAGCACATAGATATCGATCTTCTATGGATGAACGTGAGATGTTACTTTTAGAAAGTAATGACTCTACCTACATCAAAGAAGCTTTAAGTAAATCAAGATTCCATGCAACCAAGTCTAAAATGGATTCCATATATTCAACCAAGTTTAGAACTTGGTTGATTTGTCTGAAGGTGTGAGCCATCAGGCATATGAGGGTTTTAAGGCAAAACATGGGTTCATTAAGATAGACATCAAGACTGACTTCAAAATTAGATTTTGAAGAAAGGTGTGTACTTGACACAACTGAGTGGTCTTTTGTTGGAATACTTGTAAACTTCAAGAGACCATCTGTGGTCTTAAGGAAGCTTCTAGGAGTTGGAATCATTGACCTTCTTGACCAGGATATCAAAAAGGTTTGACATACTGGGAAGTGCCAAAGATAATATTGTGTTTACAAGAAGTTCAGTGGGAGCAATGCGTTTTCTGATATCGTATGTGATTGACATACTGCCTACTAAGAAGAATATTCCAATGTTGCTTCTACTGAGGTTGACTTGGAAATAATTTTCAAAGTGAAGGATTGGTGGGGCTAAGAATTTTCTTGGAGACAAGATTTATAATGATAGATTAAAGATTTTGATTGTTTGAATCAAAGTTAACTAGGTGTTGAATAGTTCAACTCACTTCGAGAATGGATTAATTTCCAAAATCATGGCATGTCCTTACGGAATTTGATTGTCTCAAAACAATCAGAAGTTTTAAGAAGGATGAGACATATAACTCATGCTTCAGGCATGAGATTAATGTATGCCATGAGATGTTCAAAGTCCAACATAACATATACATTGTATATGTATAAGCAAAACTAAGGATGTGTCCTAAGTCTAAAGTGGTTGATAAAAGCTAAGTGTGAAGAGTTGCATTGATGCTACACTCATGCAGAGAAATATGATTATCTGAAAGGTCAGAGAAAATTATACAATCTATATTGAGTGGTATTGAGGTGAACTAGAAGAAGTTCCTAACATGACATGCGGTTAATTCTACAAATAAGACAAGTATGACACGACTTTAGAAGTTGTGGCAGAAACTGTTAGGATTGCGAAGTTCGTTTTTAGAACTGGGTGATGTTTCTAGCCTTGCGAGAGAAATGAAGCCTTATTGATAGGAGCCATCACTCAAGCAAAGGAAGAGAAGCTCGCTATGAATCCAAACATGTGTTCCGGAAATATCTTCCTATATAAAAGGTCATTAATGAGATGGTATATGTACGAGGTTCATTGCAAGTATTATGTACTAAACCCCTGTTGTAGTTATAGCATGATAGTCATGCATGGGAAATATGTATTAAACACATTCCGGAATATTAACAAGTCAAATTTGCATGAATCGTTCATGAATTATGACCTTGTTGATTCATCATTGAGAATAAGATTCCAAAATTTACATCAATTGTGGTTTAGAATTATGTAAATGTCCAAAAAGGTTAGCGCATTCAAAATGGGAAATTGGATGAGGTTCGATTTTTGAAACCCCATTAGTGAACTTGATAACGCTAGTCTTGGTTGATAGTCGACCTGGTTCCTAATTGTATTATCACGTAGGAACAGTGATAATATCAACACAATTAGCATGTAGGATTGAGGTGATGATCAAGTTTCGTGATCATAGTGATGTTATGACATCATAAATCAATCACATGGGTATTGTTGAGAACAACTATCGAACTGACCCGCGATGGGACTCTTTAAGTTAGGAATGTCATAAGAGCTCTCACTACTCAAAATTCCTAAATCCTAAGTTCAGTACACAGACTGCATGATCTACTGTGACTTTGGAGCGCGTCAAACGCCTTTCGTAACAGTAGGCTATAAAGGCGGTTATGCAGGTTCTGATTGGATCATGTGAGAATGTGTGTCTGAACAAGATGGCATTGTCCTCCCTATTAGGGACAGTTGTCTCGTTGGCCACTCGGTGAGATTGGACTGAAAATGCTTGGCCGAGCTCAGTTGAATCAATAGTTGATCATCTATTTTTCAAAGTCTAAACTCGGAGATCGAGGAACGTTCGAGTCTTACATAAGGATGACTTTAGCTTACCTTATCCGAACTAGAGACAGTAAGTGACAAGGGAATTCAAGGAATCGAACACTTGTGGGACAAGTGGAGATTGTTGGGAATGTCCCGACAATGTTCAATACATACGGAGATTAAACCAAAGTAATATACTAATTATATATCTTGCTAGAGACCTCTATAATTGGTAATTAAATATGTTTAATTACAACTATATTATTTGGTCCTACTGTGTCACACAAGTCAGTGTCCTGGAATAATGTATGTAACCTAAATGATATTGTATCAAGTTTAGAAAAGTTGGAAACTGATTTCTGTGAAAAATCAGCCCAACACGGACCGATTGGGCTCAACACGGACCGTGTTGACCCAACACAGTCCGTGTTGACCAACCACGGTCCGTGTTGAGACACCACGGTCCATGGTGTCCATGGGCCGAATAATTGGACTCTCTGGAGTCTAACACGGACCGTGTTGTTTCAACACGGACCGTGTTGGGCCCAGAAAATGCGCCGTCGTATTAATTCGGCCCTTTAGGGTTTTGAACCCTTTCCCTAGGTTTTCTAAACACTATATAAAGGGGTCTCTGGGAGAGATTATTCCACACCAACTGCCTTCGACTCTTAGAGAGATACTAGGGTGATTTCTTGAGTTCCTCTCTCTTTTAGTTTGCAGTTCTAGTTTCAGGAAACACTATCAGTTTCCTGAAACAATCTCACATACATCTTAGATCGAGATTCGTCTCGATCGGGTCGATCTAGCAATCGGGTTCCCGGAGTGCTGTGTGGACTTTTCAGTAGAGGGTTTCAGCATTGGAATCTGGAAGGTCAACCTCTTCTTCAGCAGGAATTAGCGATCAGGTATAATTACTAAAGCCTCTGCAATTGTGTTGATTAATTGTTTATAACTGTTATAATATTCCACCAATTAATCTGTATCTGTTTAGTAAATAGATAACCTAAAACCTTACAGTCCCATCTTAGTGCGTTGTGGTGGGGAAATAGGTACATACACCGCACATCCAAAAGTTCGTAGATGGGAGATATTTGGTTCATGACCAAAAACCAATTGTTGGGGAGAAAATTCATGATAACCAACCGGCCTTATGCGGATCAATGCCGCAGCATGCAGTATAGCATGCCCCCAAGTACTAGTTGGAAGTTTTGCTCTCATAAGCAATGGCCTTGCAATTAGTTGCAAGAGCTTAATAAATGATTCTGCAAGACCATTTTGTGTATGAACATGCGCCACAGGATGCTCAACTTCTATACCAATTGACATACAAAAATCCTCAAAAGCTTTAGACCTAAATTCACCTGCATTATCAAGACGAATTTTCTTGATAGAATGATCTGGAAAATGTGCTCGTAGTTTAATCAATTGAGCAAGCAATCTTGCAAATGCCAAGTTGCGGGTTGGCAATAAACACACATGTGACCATCTAGTTGATGCATCAATTAATACCATAAAGTATCTAAATACTCCACATGGTGGGTCTACAGGACCACAAATGTCACCTTGTATACGTTCCAGAAATATAGGGGATTCCACCCCAATCTTAGCTAGTGATGGTCTTGTGATTAATTTTCCTTGAGAGGAAGCTGCGCATGAGAACTCATTAATTTGAAGGATCTTCTGGTCCTTTAAAGTATGTCCGTATGAGTTCTTTAGGATTTTGCGCATCATTGTTGATCCAGGATGCCCCAATCTGTCATGCCATATTATAAATTCTTTATTACTAGTAAACTCCTGGTTTACTAGAGTATGTACTTCAATTGGGTTTATTATTGTGTAATATAACCCGGAGGATAATGATGATAATCTTTCTAACACACATCTTTTGCCCAAGGCAATCTTCGTGATATGCAAATACTCAATATTATTTTTGTTAGTTGTCTCAATATGATATCCATTTCTGCGAATATCCTTGAAACTTAGTAAGTTTCTTTGAGACTTGGTGGAATATAATGCATCGTCAATGTGCAAACTTGTTCCACCAGGTAGCATTATATGGGCTCTTCCGGAGCCTTCAATTAAATTTGAGCTACCCGATATAGTACTAACATTTGCATCTCTCATTAATAAGTAAGAGAAATATTTCTTATTTTTCAAAACAGTGTGTGTTGTTGCACTGTCTGCTAGACACATATCTCCTCCTCTATTCATTTCTCCGATCAAAGAAGTTTCCATGATCTTCACCATAAATAAGATAGAAATAAGAAGATAAGCAAAACATGATATAATACCAACAAGTCATACATTTAGCAAATAAAATATTACACAATATTTGACTTAACTAAGCGACATACAAAAACTAAAAATAGTAAAATATGTCACGTTACAAAACAACAAGTATGGTCTATAAGATCTTATTTCATAAAATCTAATTATTGTCGTTGCCAGTAAAGTGTCCCTCAGGGTAGACAAGGAAATCAAAAACATACAAATGAGACGCATCAACCGGATGGTCATAATCATTATTAGCATCATCTTTCATAAAGTTGGTCTCTATCTGCTTTCCTTTGTTCTTTAATGAGGCTTGATAGAGATCGACAAGATGTTTCGGCGTACGACAGGTACGTGACCAATGTCCATGTCCTCCACAGCGATAACATGGACTTTCCCTAGTATTTTGGCCTTGATCATTCCTGCCTTCCCGCTTCTGGTGGGAAGATGACCTTTTAAAAGAATTGTCATTACCACGACCACGACCATAACCACGACCACGACCACGAACATAACCACGACCATGACCTTGTCCACGCCCACGGTTATTATTGCGGCATCGATTCCTATTATTATTGGGGTCATGTGTTGCCACATTCGCTTCAGGGAATGGGGCAGAGCCAGTAGGGCGGCTTTCGTGGTTTTTCATCAAAAGCTCATTATTTTGCTCTGCTACTAGCAAGCAAGAAATCAGTTCCGAATACTTTTTAAAACCCTTTCCACGATATTGTTGTTGTAAAATTATATTACTTACGTGGAAGGTGGAAAATGTTTTTTCCATCAGACTTTCATCTGTGATTGTTTCACCACACAATTTCAGTTGTGAGGTAATTCGGAAAACTGCTGAATTATATTCAGCTACAGATTGAAGTCTTGAAATCTGAGATGTATCCAGTCATCTCGAGCTTTTGGAAGGTTCACTGTCTTTTGGTGGTTATATCTTTCTTCTAGATTTGTCCATAACTCAAATGGATCCTCAATTATGAGGTACTCTATTTTGAGGCTATCATGGAAGTGGTGGCGCAAGAAGATCATAGCTTTGGCCTTCTCTTGGTTAGATGCTTCATTGTTTTCAATAATCGTGTCTCTTAGACCTTTAGCAGACAAATGAATCTTAGCATCAAGCGCCCATGAAAGATAATTCCTTCCAGTTATGTCAAGGGCAGTGAATTCAAGTTTGGCCAAGTTCGACATGGTAATATAATAAGCAAATAATTAAAAGTTAGAGACAAACATATCTAATTAAAATGACCAAAGTATAAAAATAACCAATCAGACAATGAGTTATTACTGTTCATCTGAATGTCAATATTGGTGGTATGATGAACTTCTGGTTCATCGATAAGATTTATATGAATTTATCATTAAAGGTAGAGTGAACTTCTGGTTCATCCATAAAATAAATTCAATATCGGAGTAGTGAACTTCTGGTCACTGATAAAAAAAAATTACGCAATATTTTTACTATTGGTGCGAACTTCAAGTTCGTTAATATGATGATTCTCGGGTTTCACAACATGGGTCTTAGATGATTGAGGTCGATAAGGGGCTATTACCCATCAAAAACACACCTTTAATCCAGCTCCCATAGGTACTCCCCCGAATACATAGCTTCGGGTTTCTCAGAATGGGCCAGGAAACGGGGTCGAACGGGAGTCATCCCTTAATTAATCATACGACTCTTCAATACTCAAGGCTCCCATAGTTAATCCTGCAAGTTCATCAAGAAGATTACCATTATTCATTTATAGAGTGCTATAAGAATAAAAAACTCAATTATAGGACATATTCAATTCATAAATATATCACATAATTTCAAATTTAACCTTGGCAGCATTATTTCAAAAATTCGTAACTCGAAACATATAACTCCAAAAATTACGAAATTTTAACTCAGTGTGTCAATAATTATGTTTAACCTACAGTAAAAATTTCAGAATTTTTCACCAAGCCAATGTTACACAGAAATTCAAACAGTGGCTGAATTATACTAAAATCCGAAAATTAAAAACAAAAATAAACCAAACTTACAAAATTATAACTGGTAATAAATACCTTGAAATATAATTGGGATAATGAAAGGTAGAGTTTCGTGCTGATAACGTGTTATAATTATAATTTCAATAATTTCAATAATTGATTGAGAGAAGAGATAATATTAAGAAGAAGAATGAGAGGAATATATGGGATATGGGGTGTGTTTATTACTCACATTACATGGGTATTTATAGGGAGATAACAAACATTGGATTCCAAGCTACAAACATTGGATTCCAAAATATAAACTAATTAATACATAAAAATGATATTCATATATAAAAAATATTTCATAACATAATTGACAATAATGATATTAACAATATTTGTAGTAGCTAGAATAATATTAGTAAGGTTACTAGTAGCAGCTCTTCATGGACAGTAGTTCATGGGGGGAAGGCTGTTTACGTCTGGATCCCTCAGACCGCACGCAAACGTGTTGCTCCTGAGAGATTGATTGTTGTTGTACTAGTAGCAGCTGAAATTGGCCATAGCCAAAATTGGTAAGGAAATTGGTTTAACCTTTTGTCTAATAGTTTGACTCAAAACAATTGTGTAATACCCCGCCCTAAATCATACGTATTACAGTAGTTAATCTATTTTAATTAGTTATAATTTGTTAATTAAATACTTTGTACCTTGTGGTTAGCTAATGGTGACAGGTCTCGGAGGAATGGCGAAGCGGCAAATTTTACCGATCAAAATTCTTAATCGAATTTTGTTACAGTATATTTTGGACCTTATAATATAATTATTTTAGGTTCTATGACTTTATTTTAAAGTCGAGTTAATTACTGTTTCGATTTTTACGGCCAAACGGTTTAAATTTAATTTACCGATTTTACCGTCTTTTTAACCCGCATAAATTAAATACATTTTATAGCTATCATCTACTACCAATTTTATGTCTCTTTTATTAAAGTATTAGTATTATAATTAGAGTAATGATATTATTATTATTATTGTTATTAGTTTAAGTTAATAGGGAGGAGTTTATAACCTTAAGTGGGAGGCAAAGGGCCATTCTTTTCATCCAAACTTGGGACAACACTCTCACTTTCCTCTCTCTCTCTCTCTCCGAGCAGCAGCACCAGCCCCTGCCCCTGTGTTTTTCGCCGATTTCCGGCGACTTTCCGGCCAAGTTTCCGGCGGTCACTTGCTCCCCTTCCATTTCCACACCTCCTTGTTCACTTTTATCTCACTTTTCAAGTGGTATTCATCTTATTCCTTCATCTCCATTGATATACAATCTGAGTTTTTAATGTTTTACATGTACTAATTTATTATTCATCCTTCTAATCACCTCTCTTTTTCATAAGTTTCAAAGTATATGTTAGTAGAGTTGATTTTAGTGACAAACTACATGTGTTTAGTGAGGTTTAGTGAATCTTTTGAGAGAGTTGTGTTTCTTGATGAAGAGATTGATATTTATGGTTTTTGCATGTGGTATTTGATGACAATTTGAAGGTTAGTTTCTGTTTTGAAAGGGGTAATTAGGTTAATCATGTTTAATTGGGTTTTTATGTGTAATTAGTGAAGAAAATTGTGAAAGCTATGGTGTGATCTAAGTGCATGTAACTTGGTGTTGTTGCATGTGTAATGTACAAATATGGATGATGATTTTTAGAGGCTTAAATTCTGGAAATTAGTGAGGTTATGCATAGGTTACAATGGGTGTATTATTAGTACAAAACTTGAATGAAAATGGGGCATGCATGTGAGCTCAAACACCCAGTACATTCTGCCCAAAATGTGATTTTTATGGGAGATGTTAAAATTAGTTTTGAGCCCAGAATATGGTGTAAAAATGTAGCCAAGAATGTTAGTAAACACCGGGCTTTGGAATTTCGGGTTTTTGATTTGTATAGCTCAAGTTAGAGCCAAAACCGTAAAGGTATGTTTTTATATACGAATTTGGAGTCAGTGTTTTGTTGGGCATTTTTCGTCCATATGGAGTTGGAGTTTGAGAAAGTGTTCAACATAAGAGGTGTAGGAGACGTTTCAAGCTTTCCAAAAATGTATGGTATGAGTCAAACCGATATCGGGAGAGTGAGTTATAGCACCCGGAAGCGGGGCTGCGAAACTGGAATTTTCTGGGTAATTGATAAATGCATTAATTGGGTTAAAGGTTATTATATTGAGCTTATAATTGGTTTTATGGGTGTGTAACTTAAGTCATATGACCTTTATGATATATTCCATAAGTAGGAACCATGAAACTCGGTTTTAAAGGTTTTAAGGAACCCCGAGATCTTTTAAACTATTCTACGTTTTCCGTTTTAATTTACCGAAAACTCATAAATTTAAGGAAATGAGTTCATTTTACTTTAGAGTTTTAAAGTCTCTTTGAGAAATTTAAGGTCTATATTTTACAAGTATTCTTTAAGTCATAGAGCTCCTTTGAGTTTAAAGGAAATTACAAAGTTCTATTGATTTGGTCTAAACGACAAAACCGCACATAAGAGTATATTTCCGTGTTTCACTGTTGCTGTCGGAGCTTTTTCCGAGCTCTTCTCATCCTTTTAGCCTCTGGCCCGGCCAACAAACTTGTAGAGTGTATTTTTCCCTTTCCGAAAAGTACTCGCATAGCGAAATCCGAATTTTATAGCCAATTACGACCAAAATACTATTTTCATAAAAGCCTGAAATTTTTATACAATTTATTTCCAACACTCTATTGTGAGGCCCTATGCCCTCACCTTTTCATAACTTCTATTCTAATACCGAACTCTATCGTTTTAAGCTCAAAGTTCAGCCTCGACCGAGCCATTCCCGGCGAGATCACCTCCGAGCGATCCACACGTTCAGTGCGCGAATTGTCAACTCTTCGCTCCTTTATGTTTACGATTTATGCTTTATATTTACGATTTATGCTCTATGTTCACGATTTATGTTTTATGTTTGCGGTTTATGCAAATGTTTACGGTTTATGTTTTATGGTTATAATTTATATTTTATTTTTACGATTTATGTTGAAAGTTTATGGTTTACGTTAAAGGTTTCCGGTTTATGTTTATGTTTACGGTTTATGATAAATGTTTACGATTTATGTTAAAGGTCTCTGATTTATGCTAATTTATGCTTTTATGATTATTCATGGTTTTAAGTGGTCCCATTTTATGGATTCTATGTTCTATGTTCTAGCTAGTTACGAGAAGTGCTAGCCTTTTATGTTTTAGATGCTCCTGATCAGAGTGTCCTAGACCTGGCCAGTGTCTGACTGTCTAGCAGTCACCCATCCAAACTCCAGATCGGTTTGGGCGTGCGCGCGCGAGATGCTTTGCATCGATCTGAAGGGGACCCAAAACTCTTAAGTTTATGTATTTACTTCTAAGTTCATGTGACAGGTTCTTTCTTTATGAATTCAAGTTATTTTACTCATGTATATGTTTATGCTCATGTCATTTCAAGTTAGTGTTTTATTACCCCTTCCCCGTTTTCAAAATGAATTTAAATGCCGGCACTAAGACCGTTTTCGAACGGTTTGACGTGTTGGAGGTTTACGTACTGAGTGTTTTCCCCACTCACTTTTCGCAATGTTTTAATGTTTTGTTTTAGGGGGTCCGAGCACCCAAGGTAAAGGCAAAGGCAAGCAGGGGTAATCGCGTGTTGCAAGCAAGGTAGTCATGGTTGAAGTATCTGGGTCGGCTTGAGAATCGCATGTTTTTGAAGTAACCATGTTTATGGAAGAAGTTGTTTGATTTTAATCTTTGTTTAAGTTTATATGCTTTATCCTAGGGTTGTATAAGTTTTATATGTGAAGGTTTTTAAGTTAGTAAGTTATCTTGTTGTTTTGGAAGTTTCTTTGGTGTTGTTGCATTGTCTCCTTTTGGAGACGGCAGTGCTCTCGACCTAAGGTGTTCATTTGCGCTAATCACAGGTTTGGGATTCTAAGTATAGTCTTAATCTTGTGATTAAGGTTGGGCGTTCTGATTGTGGTATCAGGCGGAGTTATAAGAAGTATTTGGGAAGATTAGGAGTTTATAGGAAGTATGATTTGAATATGGTAATTTTGGGATTTTTATGTGTGGTTTATGCGTTCTTTATGGACTGATATGGGAGATATGTGCATTAGTTGGTTTGGATGATGAGCTTGAGCTTGAAGCTCTAAGTGGATGTATATATATGGTGTATATGTTTTCTTTCAGGTATGAAGATATGTAAAAATTTGGGATAGTCCAGTTTATAGGGGAAGTGCTGCCGAATTTTTCCAGGGAATCAGGGAGTTTAGTTGCAATTTAAGCAAATTAAAGGGCAAGTTAAGGGCAACGTAAGAGATTGGACCTAGAAAAGTATGTCATGAGCATGAGTGTAGTGTAGATGTGAAGTATGTTGAGTTAGTCTTAAAAGAGACTTTATCAATTCAAATAAGGATTCATAAAATCCAATTCCAAGTGGGATTGGTGCGAAGCTCAAAATAAGGGCAAGGTGCCTTATCAAAATGTATGGTGAATGGGTTAAAGGTACTATATGACACAAAGGTTTAATGTGATTCTAGGATGGTTTATGAGAAGGGTCAAGAGTGCCTTTTGTAATAGCTAAGGTTCAAGATAGTTGAGATTCAGACCCTGTCTAATTTTCTTTATTCATTTATGTTAACAAGTTTTTAAGTTGCTAAAGTTTATTGAAATTTCGTGTTTATGTTACATATAGAGGGACGCGAATGGAAACCCTCTTCCGAGTCCGTTCGCCATGTTTATGGAACCCCCCCTATGTTTTGGGTAAAGGTAGGTGATGTATGTATGTTGAACGATTAATCTTGTTTAGTTGTTGGGACATACTTTGGAAAAAAAAAAAAAAAAGAAGATGTATGCATGACTCAAAGTCGTAATTACGTGGGATACGTTGCCAATGGGTGATGAATGAGAACCATGTCGTTTGTTGAATTATTCTTTACATACTGTGTAGCATGTCTCAAGCATCGGGGAATTCACCACAAGAAGACCCGACACATGAAGCCGCGGGGAATCAATTAGATTTACGGGGACCCCAACGTGCCCCGGGAGTCATACCCCAACCTGAGTTATCCTTAGGATCAACTCCTTCCAATCCTTCTTTACACCCCGACCATTTTGGGTTTTTAGTTCAGGAGCTGCTGAGACGTATACCCGTTCCATCTATGACCCAACCAGGTAACCCTAAGGAAGTAGACTATGCTGATAGGGTGGCAAAGCGAAACCCTACCACCTATGCGGGGGGATATGACCCTGTAGTCCTGGAAGATTGGATTAGGAATCTAGAGAAGATCTTTGAGGTGGTAGGGGTACCTGAAGAAAGAAAATTGACGATAGAGACCTTCTATTTAAAGGAAGGCGATATATGGTGGAGAACTATCAAGGAAAAATACCACGGGATGACCAAGACATGGAATGATTTTCTTAGCGACCTTAGGCGCAATTCTACCCCTATCTCTCGGTGGCAAAAGAAAAGGAATTTCTAGAATGGAGCATGGTGAACAAGGATATTTCGGTCTTTGCGGTACACCTCTAAGTTCAATGAATTGTCCCGATTCGCCGGAGTATGTGGCGTCGGAGAATATGAAGATATTGAGATATGAGGAGGCTTGGCACCATATATACGTGATCAACTATCTTCGCATCACTTCGACGATGCAGAAATGTATGATAGAGTGCGAGTAGAAAGAGTTAAGAAAGAGTTGAAAGTTTTAAGTCAAGGGAGTTAGGGAAGAAACAAGAGAAAATGGAATGATAAAGGGGCGTCTCCCTCGCCTGCTATGGAGACTAACCAACCCCAGAGGTCGAACCCCTCGAACCTTAGGGAACCATGCAAGAAATGCGGGAGAACGAACCATTCAACCGCGCGCAATGCGGGTGGGCACAAACAATTGTTTATGGTGCGGAGGAAATGATCATAGGGCGTGAGTGCCCCCGAAAGGATTAGGCGTCGAGCACGGAACAACACGGCGATACCACCCTCAGGCGGCTCGTGACAGAAAGAGTGGGGCAAGCCTACGTTATGGGCAAGAAAGAGGCAGCGAAATCTGGTATGGTAGTAACCGGAATTGTTTTTATATATGCTAAACCTTTAGCGCACTGGGGACTTAGGAGTAGATCCGTGTCCTGCTATAACATATGCTAATGCTCGGAAGCTGTTAGATCACAGCTTTCCTAAGGTTTTTCGTTCACGATTAATACAGACAAGTTTCGGGACGAAACTTCTTTAAGGGGGAGGATGTAATACCGCCTAAATCATACGTATTTCTGATAGTTAATCTATTTTAATTAGTTATAATTTGTTAATTAAATACTTTGTACCTTGTGGTTAGCTAATGGTGACAGGTCTCGGAGGAATGGCGAAGCGGCAAATTTTACCGATCAAAATTCTTAATCGAATTTTGTTACAGTATATTTTGGACCTTATAATATAATTATTTTAGGTTCTATGACTTTATTTTAAAGTCGGGTTAATTACTGTTTCGATTTTTACGGCCAAACGGTTTAAATTTAATTTACCGATTTTACCGTCTTTTTAACCCGCATAAATTAAATACATTTTATAGCTACCATCCACTACCAATTTTATGTCTCTTTTATTAAAGTATTAGTATTATAATTAGAGTAATGATATTATTATTATTATTGTTATTAGTTTAAGTTAATAGGGAGGAGTTTATAACCTTAAGTGGGAGGCAAAGGGCCATTCTTTTCATCCAAACTTGGGACAACACTCTCACTTTCCTCTCTCTCTCTCTCCGAGCAGCAGCACCAGCCCCTGCCCCTGTGTTTTCGCCGATTTCCGGCGACTTTCCGGCCAAGTTTCCGGCGGTCACTTGCTCCCCTTCCATTTCCACACCTCCTTGTTCACTTTTATCTCACTTTTCAAGTGGTATTCATCTTATTCCTTCATCTCCATTGATATACAATCTGAGTTTTTAATGTTTTACATGTACTAATTTATTATTCATCCTTCTAATCACCTCTCTTTTTCATAAGTTTCAAAGTATATGTTAGTAGAGTTGATTTTAGTGACAAACTACATGTGTTTAGTGAGGTTTAGTGAATCTTTTGAGAGAGTTGTGTTTCTTGATGAAGAGATTGATATTTATGGTTTTGCATGTGGTATTTGATGACAATTTGAAGGTTAGTTTCTGTTTTGAAAGGGGTAATTAGGTTAATCATGTTTAATTGGGTTTTTATGTGTAATTAGTGAAGAAAATTGTGAAAGCTATGGTGTGATCTAAGTGCATGTAACTTGGTGTTGTTGCATGTGTAATGTACAAATATGGATGATGATTTTTAGAGGCTTAAATTCTGGAAATTAGTGAGGTTATGCATAGGTTACAATGGGTGTATTATTAGTACAAAACTTGAATGAAAATGGGGCATGCATGTGAGCTCAAACACCCAGTACATTCTGCCCAAAATGTGATTTTTATGGGAGATGTTAAAATTAGTTTTGAGCCCAGAATATGGTGTAAAAATGTAGCCAAGAATGTTAGTAAACACCGGGCTTTGGAATTTCGGGTTTTTGATTTGTATAGCTCAAGTTAGAGCCAAAACCGTAAATGTATGTTTTTATATACGAATTTGGAGTCAGTGTTTTGTTGGGCATTTTTCGTCCATATGGAGTTGGAGTTTGAGAAAGTGTTCAACATAAGAGGTGTAGGAGACGTTTCAAGCTTTCCAAAAATGTATGGTATGAGTCAAACCGATATCGGGAGAGTGAGTTATAGCACCCGGAAGCGGGGCTGCGAAACTGGAATTTTCTGGGTAATTGATAAATGCATTAATTGGGTTAAAGGTTATTATATTGAGCTTATAATTGGTTTTATGGGTGTGTAACTTAAGTCATATGACCTTTATGATATATTCCATAAGTAGGAACCATGAAACTCGGTTTTAAAGGTTTTAAGGAACCCCGAGATCTTTTAAACTATTCTACGTTTTCCGTTTTAATTTACCGAAAACTCATAAATTTAAGGAAATGAGTTCATTTTACTTTAGAGTTTTAAAGTCTCTTTGAGAAATTTAAGGTCTATATTTTACAAGTATTCTTTAAGTCATAGAGCTCCTTTGAGTTTAAAGGAAATTACAAAGTTCTATTGATTTGGTCTAAACGACAAAACCGCACATAAGAGTATATTTCCGTGTTTCACTGTTGCTGTCCGGAGCTTTTTCCGAGCTCTTCTCATCCTTTTTAGCCTCTGGCCCGGCCAACAAACTTGTAGAGTGTATTTTTCCCTTTCCGAAAAGTACTCGCATAGCGAAATCCGAATTTTATAGCCCGAATTACGACCAAAATACTATTGTCATAAAAGCCTGAAATTTTTATACAATTTATTTCCAACACTCTATTGTGAGGCCCTATGCCCTCACCTTTTCATAGCTTCTATTCTAATACCGAACTCTATCGTTTTAAGCTCAAAGTTCAGCCTCGACCCGAGCCATTCCCCGGCCGAGATCACCTCCGAGCAGTCCACACGTTCCAGGTACGCGAATTGTCCAACTCTTCGCTCCTTTATGTTTACGATTTATGCTTTATATTTACGATTTATGCTCTATGTTCACGATTTATGTTTTATGTTTGCGGTTTATGCAAATGTTTACGGTTTATGTTTTATGGTTATAATTTATATTTTATTTTTACGATTTATGTTGAAAGTTTATGGTTTACGTTAAAGGTTTCCGGTTTATGTTTATGTTTACGGTTTATGATAAATGTTTACGATTTATGTTAAAGGTTTACAGTTTATGCTAATTTATGCTTTTATGATTATTCATGGTTTTAAGTGGTCCCATTTTATGGATTATATGTTCTATGTTCTAGCTAGTTACGAGAAGTGCTAGCCTTTTATGTTTTAGATGCTCCTGATCAGAGTGTCCTAGACACAGCGATGTCCGATCTGTCTGATCACCCATCCAAACTCCAGATCGGTTTGGGCGTGCGCGCGCGAGATGCTTTGCATCGATCTGAAGGGGACCCAAAACTCTTAAGTTTATGTATTTACTTCTAAGTTCATGTGACAGGTTCTTTCTTTATGAATTCAAGTTATTTTACTCATGTATATGTTTATGCTCATGTCATTTCAAGTTAGTGTTTTATTACCCCTTCCCCGTTTTCAAAACGAATTTAAATGCCGGCACTAAAACCGTTTTCGAACGGTTTGACGTGTTGGAGGTTTACGTACTGAGTGTTTTCCCCACTCACTTTTCGCAATGTTTTAATGTTTTGTTTTAGGGGGTCCGAGCACCCAAGGTAAAGGCAAAGGCGTTGTGGTAATCGCGTGTTGCAAGCAAGGTAGTCATGGTTGAAGTATCCGGTCGGCTTGAGAGTCGCATGTTTTGAAGTAACCATGTTTATGGAAGAAGTTGTTTGATTTTAAGCTATGTTTAAGTTTATATGCTTTATCCAAGGGTTGTATAAGTTTTATTTGTGAAGGTTTTTAAGTTAGTAAGTTATCTTGTGGTTTTGGAAGTTTCTTTGGTGTTGTTGCATTGTCTCCTTTGGGAGACGGCGGTAATGCCTCGACCTAAGGTGTTCCGCTGCGCTAATCACAGTTTGGGATTCTAAGTATAGTCTTAATCTTGTGATTAAGGTTGGGCGTTCTGATTGTGGTATCAGAGCGGAGTTATAAGAAGTATTTGGGAAGATTAGGAGTTTATAGGAAGTATGATTTGAATATGGTAATTTTGGGATTTTTATGTGTGGTTTATGCGTTCTTTATGGTGATATGGGAGATATGTGCATTAGTTGGTTTGGATGATGAGCTTGAGCTTGAAGCTCTAAGTGGATGTATATATATGGTGTATATGTTTTCTTTCAGTATGAAGATATGTAAAAATTTGGGATAGTCCATTTATAGGAAGTCTTTGCGAATTTTTCCAGGAATCAGGAGTTTAGTGGCAATTTAAGCAAATTAAAGGGCAAGTTAAGGGCAACGTAAGAGATTGGACCTAGAAAAGTATGTCATGAGCATGAGTGTAGTGTAGATGTGAAGTATGTTGAGTTAGTCTTAAAAGAGACTTTATCAATTCAAATAAGGATTCATAAAATCCAATTCCAAGTGGGATTGGTGCGAAGCTCAAAATAAGGGCAAGGTGCCTTATCAAAATGTATGGTGAATGGGTTAAAGGTACTATATGACACAAAGGTTTAATGTGATTCTAGGATGGTTTATGAGAAGGGTCAAGAGTGCCTTTTGTAATAGCTAAGGTTCAAGATAGTTGAGATTCAGACCCTGTCTAATTTTCTTTATTCATTTATGTTAACAAGTTTTTAAGTTGCTAAAGTTTATTGAAATTTCGTGTTTATGTTACATATAGAGGGACGCGAATGGAAACCCTCTTCCGAGTCCGTTCGCCATGTTTATGGAACCCCCCCTATGTTTTGGGTAAAGGTAGGTGATGTATGTATGTTGAACGATTAATCTTGTTTACTTGTTGGGACATACTTTAGAAAAAAAAAAAAAAAGAAGATGTATGCATGACTCAAAGTCGTAATTACGTGGGATACGTTGCCAATGGGTGATGAATGAGAACCATGTCGTTTGTTGAATTATTCTTTACATCTTGTAGCATGTCTCAAGCATCGGGAATTCACCAAGAAGACCCGACACATGAAGCCGCGGGGAATCAATTAGATTTACGGGGACCCCAACGTGCCCCGGGAGTCATACCCCAACCTGAGTTATCCTTAGGATCAACTCCTTCCAATCCTTCTTTACACCCCGACCATTTTGGGTTTTTAGTTCAGGAGCTGCTGAGACGTATACCCGTTCCATCTATGACCCAACCAGGTAACCCTAAGGAAGTAGACTATGCTGATAGGGTGGCAAAGCGAAACCCTACCACCTATGCGGGGGGATATGACCCTGTAGTCCTGGAAGATTGGATTAGGAATCTAGAGAAGATCTTTGAGGTGGTAGGGGTACCTGAAGAAAGAAAATTGACGATAGAGACCTTCTATTTAAAGGGAGAAGCTGATATATGGTGGAGAACTATCAAGGAAAAATACCACGGGATGACCAAGACATGGAATGATTTTCTTAGCGACCTTAGGGCGCAATTCTACCCCCTATCTCTCAGGCGGCAAAAAGAAAAGGAATTTCTAGAATGGAGCATGGTGAACAAGGATATTTCGGTGCTGCAGTACACCTCTAAGTTCAATGAATTGTCCCGATTCGCCCCGGAGTATGTGGCGTCGGAGAATATGAAGATATTGAGATATGAGGGAGGCTTGGCACCATATATACGCAGTCAACTATCTTCGCATCACTTCTCGACGATGCAGGAAATGTATGATAGGGCTGCGGAAGTAGAAAGAGTTAAGAAAGAGTTGAAAGTTTTAAGTCAAGGGAGTTAGGGAAGAAACAAGAGAAAATGGAATGATAAAGGGGCGTCTCCCTCGCCTGCTATGGAGACTAACCAACCCCAGAGGTCGAACCCCTCGAACCTTAGGGAACCATGCAAGAAATGCGGGAGAACGAACCATTCAACCGCGCAATGCCGGGTGGGCACAAACAATTGTTTATGGTGCGGAGGAAATGATCATAGGGCGGCTGAGTGCCCCAAAAGGATTAGGCGTCCAGAGCCTGGAACAACACGGCCAGTACCACCCTCAAGGACGGCTCAGCAGCAAGAAAGAGTGGGGCAAGCCTACGTTATGGGCAAGAAAGAGGCAGCGAAATCTGGTATGGTAGTAACCGGAATTGTTTTTATATATGCTAAACCTTTAGCGCACTGGGGACTTAGGAGTAGATCCGTGTCCTGCTATAACATATGCTAATGCTCGGAAGCTGTTAGATCACAGCTTTCCTAAGGTTTTTCGTTCACGATTAATACAACAGCAAGTTTCGGGGACGAAACTTCTTTTAAGGGGGGGAGGATGTAATACCCCGCCCTAAATCATACGTATTACAGTAGTTAATCTATTTTAATTAGTTATAATTTGTTAATTAAATACTTTGTACCTTGTGGTTAGCTAATGGTGACAGGTCTCGGAGGAATGGCGAAGCGGCAAATTTTACCGATCAAAATTCTTAATCGAATTTTGTTACAGTATATTTTGGACCTTATAATATAATTATTTTAGGTTCTATGACTTTATTTTAAAGTCGGGTTAATTCTTTATTTTAGATTTTTACTACCAAACGGTTTAAATTTAATTTACCGATCTTACCGTCTTTTTAACCCGCATAAATTAAATACATTTTATAGCTATCATCTACTACCAATTTTATGTCTCTTTTATTAAAGTATTAGTATTATAATTAGAGTAATGATATTATTATTATTGTTATTAGTTTAAGTTAATAGGGAGGAGTTTATAACCTTAAGTGGGAGGCAAAGGGCCATTCTTTTCATCCAAACTTGGGACAACACTCTCACTTTCCTCTCTCTCTCTCCGAGCAGCAGCACCAGCCCCTGCCCCTGTGTTTTTCGCCGATTTCCGGCGACTTTCCGGCCAAGTTTCCGGCGGTCACTTGCTCCCCTTCCATTTCCACACCTCCTTGTTCACTTTTATCTCACTTTTCAAGTGGTATTCATCTTATTCCTTCATCTCCATTGATATACAATCTGAGTTTTTGATGTTTTACATGTACTAATTTATTATTCATCCTTCTAATCACCTCTCTTTTTCATAAGTTTCAAAGTATATGTTAGTAGAGTTGATTTTAGTGACAAACTACATGTGTTTAGTGAGGTTTAGTGAATCTTTTGAGAGAGTTGTGTTTCTTGATGAAGAGATTGATATTTATGGTTTTTGCATGTGGTATTTGATGACAATTTGAAGGTTAGTTTCTGTTTTGAAAGGGGTAATTAGGTTAATCATGTTTAATTGGGTTTTTATGTGTAATTAGTGAAGAAAATTGTGAAAGCTATGGTGTGATCTAAGTGCATGTAACTTGGTGTTGTTGCATGTGTAATGTACAAATATGGATGATGATTTTTAGAGGCTTAAATTCTGGAAATTAGTGAGGTTATGCATAGGTTACAATGGGTGTATTATTAGTACAAAACTTGAATGAAAATGGGGCATGCATGTGAGCTCAAACACCCAGTACATTCTGCCCAAAATGTGATTTTTATGGGAGATGTTAAAATTAGTTTTGAGCCCAGAATATGGTGTAAAAATGTAGCCAAGAATGTTAGTAAACACCGGGCTTTGGAATTTCGGGTTTTTGATTTGTATAGCTCAAGTTAGAGCCAAAACCGTAAATGTATGTTTTTATATACGAATTTGGAGTCAGTGTTTTGTTGGGCATTTTTCGTCCATATGGAGTTGGAGTTTGAGAAAGTGTTCAACATAAGAGGTGTAGGAGACGTTTCAAGCTTTCCAAAAATGTATGGTATGAGTCAAACCGATATCGGGAGAGTGAGTTATAGCACCCGGCGGGCTGCGAAACTGGAATTTTCTGGGTAATTGATAAATGCATTAATTGGGTTAAAGGTTATTATATTGAGCTTATAATTGGTTTTATGGGTGTGTAACTTAAGTCATATGACCTTTATGATATATTCCATAAGTAGGAACCATGAAACTCGGTTTTAAAGGTTTTAAGGAACCCCGAGATCTTTTAAACTATTCTACGTTTTCCGTTTTAATTTACGAATACTCATAAATTTAAGGAAATGAGTTCATTTTACTTTAGAGTTTTAAAGTCTCTTTGAGAAATTTAAGGTCTATATTTTACAAGTATTCTTTAAGTCATAGAGCTCCTTTGAGTTTAAAGGAAATTACAAAGTTCTATTGATTTGGTCTAAACGACAAAACCGCACATAAGAGTATATTTCCGTGTTTCACTGTTGCTGTCCGGAGCTTTTTCCGAGCTCTTCTCATCCTTTTAGCCTCTGGCCCGGCCAACAAACTTGTAGAGTGTATTTTTCCCTTTCCGAAAAGTACTGCATAGCGAAATCAATTTTATAGCCCGAATTACGACCAAAATACTATTGTCATAAAAGCCTGAAATTTTTATACAATTTATTTCCAACACTCTATTGTGAGGCCCTATGCCCTCACCTTTTCATAGCTTCTATTCTAATACCGAACTCTATCGTTTTAAGCTCAAAGTTCAGCCTCGACCGAGCCATTCCCCGAGATCACCTCCGAGCGATCCACGTTCAGTGCACGCGAATTGTCCAACTCTTCGCTCCTTTATGTTTACGATTTATGCTTTATATTTACGATTTATGCTCTATGTTCACGATTTATGTTTTATGTTTGCGGTTTATGCAAATGTTTACGGTTTATGTTTTATGGTTATAATTTATATTTTATTTTTACGATTTATGTTGAAAGTTTATGGTTTACGTTAAAGGTTTCTGGTTTATGTTTATGTTTACGGTTTATGATAAATGTTTACGATTTATGTTAAAGGTTTACAGTTTATGCTAATTTATGCTTTTATGATTATTCATGGTTTTAAGTGGTCCCATTTTATGGATTCTATGTTCTATGTTCTAGCTAGTTACGAAGTGCTAGCCTTTTATGTTTTAGATGCTCCCGATCGAGTGTCCTAGACTGGCCGTTGTCGATCACCCATCCAAACTCGGTCGGTTTGGGCGTGCGCGAGATGCTTTGCATCGATCCAAGGGACCCAAAACTCTTAAGTTTATGTATTTACTTCTAAGTTCATGTGACAGGTTCTTTCTTTATGAATTCAAGTTATTTTACTCATGTATATGTTTATGCTCATGTCATTTCAAGTTAGTGTTTTATTACCCCTTCCCCGTTTTCAAAACGAATTTAAATGCCGGCACTAAGACCGTTTTCGAACGGTTTGACGTGTTGGAGGTTTACGTACTGAGTGTTTTCCCCACTCACTTTTCGCAATGTTTTAATGTTTTGTTTTAGGGGGTCCGAGCACCCAAGGTAAAGGCAAAGGCAAGCAGGGGTAATCGCGTGTTGCAAGCAAGGTAGTCATGGTTGAAGTATCTGGGTCGGCTTGAGAGTCGCATGTTTTTGAAGTAACCATGTTTATGGAAGAAGTTGTTTCAGTTTTAAGCTATGTTTAAGTTTATATGCTTTATCCAAGGGTTGTATAAGTTTTATTTGTGAAGGTTTTTAAGTTAGTAAGTTATCTTGTGGTTTTGGAAGTTTCTTTGGTGTTGTTGCATTGTCTCCTTTGGGAGACGGCGGTAATGCCTCGACCTAAGGTGTTCCGCTGCGCTAATCACAGGTTTGGGATTCTAAGTATAGTCTTAATCTTGTGATTAAGGTTGGGGCGTTACAGTTGTGGTATCAGAGCGGAGTTATAAGAAGTATTTGGGAAGATTAGGAGTTTATAGGAAGTATGATTTGAATATGGTAATTTTGGGATTTTTATGTGTGGTTTATGCGTTCTTTATGGACTGATATGGGAGATATGTGCATTAGTTGGTTTGGATGATGAGCTTGAGCTTGAAGCTCTAAGTGGATGTATATATATGGTGTATATGTTTTCTTTCAGGTATGAAGATATGTAAAAATTTGGGATAGTCCAGTTTATAGGGGAAGTGCTGCCGAATTTTTCCAGGGAATCAGGGAGTTTAGTTGCAATTTAAGCAAATTAAAGGGCAAGTTAAGGGCAACGTAAGAGATTGGACCTAGAAAAGTATGTCATGAGCATGAGTGTAGTGTAGATGTGAAGTATGTTGAGTTAGTCTTAAAAGAGACTTTATCAATTCAAATAAGGATTCATAAAATCCAATTCCAAGTGGGATTGGTGCGAAGCTCAAAATAAGGGCAAGGTGCCTTATCAAAATGTATGGTGAATGGGTTAAAGGTACTATATGACACAAAGGTTTAATGTGATTCTAGGATGGTTTATGAGAAGGGTCAAGAGTGCCTTTTGTAATAGCTAAGGTTCAAGATAGTTGAGATTCAGACCCTGTCTAATTTTCTTTATTCATTTATGTTAACAAGTTTTTAAGTTGCTAAAGTTTATTGAAATTTCGTGTTTATGTTACATATAGAGGGACGCGAATGGAAACCCTCTTCCGAGTCCGTTCGCCATGTTTATGGAACCCCCCCTATGTTTTGGGTAAAGGTAGGTGATGTATGTATGTTGAACGATTAATCTTGTTTAGTTGTTGGGACATACTTTGGAAAAAAAAAAAAAGAAGATGTATGCATGACTCAAAGTCGTAATTACGTGGGATACGTTGCCAATGGGTGATGAATGAGAACCATGTCGTTTGTTGAACTATTCTTTACATACTGTGTAGCATGTCTCAAGCATCGGGGAATTCACCACAAGAAGACCCGACACATGAAGCCGCGGGGAATCAATTAGATTTACGGGGACCCCAACGTGCCCCGGGAGTCATACCCCAACCTGAGTTATCCTTAGGATCAACTCCTTCCAATCCTTCTTTACACCCCGACCATTTTGGGTTTTTAGTTCAGGAGCTGCTGAGACGTATACCCGTTCCATCTATGACCCAACCAGGTAACCCTAAGGAAGTAGACTATGCTGATAGGGTGGCAAAGCGAAACCCTACCACCTATGCGGGGGGATATGACCCTGTAGTCCTGGAAGATTGGATTAGGAATCTAGAGAAGATCTTTGAGGTGGTAGGGGTACCTGAAGAAAGAAAATTGACGATAGAGACCTTCTATTTAAAGGGAGAAGCTGATATATGGTGGAGAACTATCAAGGAAAAATACCACGGGATGACCAAGACATGGAATGATTTTCTTAGCGACCTTAGGGCGCAATTCTACCCCCTATCTCTCAGGCGGCAAAAAGAAAAGGAATTTCTAGAATGGAGCATGGTGAACAAGGATATTTCGGTGCTGCAGTACACCTCTAAGTTCAATGAATTGTCCCGATTCGCCCCGGAGTATGTGGCGTCGGAGAATATGAAGATATTGAGATATGAGGGAGGCTTGGCACCATATATACGCAGTCAACTATCTTCGCATCACTTCTCGACGATGCAGGAAATGTATGATAGGGCTGCGGAAGTAGAAAGAGTTAAGAAAGAGTTGAAAGTTTTAAGTCAAGGGAGTCAGGGAAGAAACAAGAGAAAATGGAATGATAAAGGGGCGTCTCCCTCGCCTGCTATGGAGACTAACCAACCCCAGAGGTCGAACCCCTCGAACCTTAGGGAACCATGCAAGAAATGCGGGAGAACGAACCATTCAACCGCGCAATGCCGGGTGGGCACAAACAATTGTTTATGGTGCGGAGGAAATGATCATAGGGCGGCTGAGTGCCCCAAAAGGATTAGGCGTCCAGAGCCTGGAACAACACGGCCAGTACCACCCTCAAGGACGGCTCAGCAGCAAGAAAGAGTGGGGCAAGCCTACGTTATGGGCAAGAAAGAGGCAGCGAAATCTGGTATGGTAGTAACCGGAATTGTTTTTATATATGCTAAACCTTTAGCGCATTTGGGACTTAGGAGTAGATCCGTGTCCTGCTATAACATATGCTAATGCTCTAAGTCATAGATCACAACTTTCCTAAGGTTTTTCGTTCACGATTAATACAATGAAGTTTCGGGGACGAAACTTCTTTTAAGGGGGGGAGGATGTAATACCCCGCCCTAAATCATACGTATTACAGTAGTTAATCTATTTTAATTAGTTATAATTTGTTAATTAAATACTTTGTACCTTGTGGTTAGCTAATGGTGACAGGTCTCGGAGGAATGGCGAAGCGGCAAATTTTACCGATCAAAATTCTTAATCGAATTTTGTTACAGTATATTTTGGACCTTATAATATAATTATTTTAGGTTCTATGACTTTATTTTAAAGTCGGGTTAATTACTGTTTCGATTTTTACGGCCAAACGGTTTAAATTTAATTTACCGATTTTACCGTCTTTTTAACCCGCATAAATTAAATACATTTTATAGCTACCATCTACTACCAATTTTATGTCTCTTTTATTAAAGTATTAGTATTATAATTAGAGTAATGATATTATTATTATTATTGTTATTAGTTTAAGTTAATAGGGAGGAGTTTATAACCTTAAGTGGGAGGCAAAGGGCCATTCTTTTCATCCAAACTTGGGACAACACTCTCACTTTCCTCTCTCTCTCTCTCCGAGCAGCAGCACCAGCCCCTGCCCCTGTGTTTTTCGCCGATTTCCGGCGACTTTCCGGCCAAGTTTCCGGCGGTCACTTGCTCCCCTTCCATTTCCACACCTCCTTGTTCACTTTTATCTCACTTTTCAAGTGGTATTCATCTTATTCCTTCATCTCCATTGATATACAATCTGAGTTTTTAATGTTTTACATGTACTAATTTATTATTCATCCTTCTAATCACCTCTCTTTTTCATAAGTTTCAAAGTATATGTTAGTAGAGTTGATTTTAGTGACAAACTACATGTGTTTAGTGAGGTTTAGTGAATCTTTTGAGAGAGTTGTGTTTCTTGATGAAGAGATTGATATTTATGGTTTTTGCATGTGGTATTTGATGACAATTTGAAGGTTAGTTTCTGTTTTGAAAGGGGTAATTAGGTTAATCATGTTTAATTGGGTTTTTATGTGTAATTAGTGAAGAAAATTGTGAAAGCTATGGTGTGATCTAAGTGCATGTAACTTGGTGTTGTTGCATGTGTAATGTACAAATATGGATGATGATTTTTAGAGGCTTAAATTCTGGAAATTAGTGAGGTTATGCATAGGTTACAATGGGTGTATTATTAGTACAAAACTTGAATGAAAATGGGGCATGCATGTGAGCTCAAACACCCAGTACATTCTGCCCAAAATGTGATTTTTATGGGAGATGTTAAAATTAGTTTTGAGCCCAGAATATGGTGTAAAAATGTAGCCAAGAATGTTAGTAAACACCGGGCTTTGGAATTTCGGGTTTTTGATTTGTATAGCTCAAGTTAGAGCCAAAACCGTAAATGTATGTTTTTATATACGAATTTGGAGTCAGTGTTTTGTTGGGCATTTTTCGTCCATATGGAGTTGGAGTTTGAGAAAGTGTTCAACATAAGAGGTGTAGGAGACGTTTCAAGCTTTCCAAAAATGTATGGTATGAGTCAAACCGATATCAGGAGAGTGAGTTATAGCACCGGAAGCGGGGCTGCGAAACTGGAATTTTCTGGGTAATTGATAAATGCATTAATTGGGTTAAAGGTTATTATATTGAGCTTATAATTGGTTTTATGGGTGTGTAACTTAAGTCATATGACCTTTATGATATATTCCATAAGTAGGAACCATGAAACTCGGTTTTAAAGGTTTTAAGGAACCCCGAGATCTTTTAAACTATTCTACGTTTTCCGTTTTAATTTACCGAAAACTCATAAATTTAAGGAAATGAGTTCATTTTACTTTAGAGTTTTAAAGTCTCTTTGAGAAATTTAAGGTCTATATTTTACAAGTATTCTTTAAGTCATAGAGCTCCTTTGAGTTTAAAGGAAATTACAAAGTTCTATTGATTTGGTCTAAACGACAAAACCGCACATAAGAGTATATTTCCGTGTTTCACTGTTGCTGTCCGGAGCTTTTTCCGAGCTCTTCTCATCCTTTTTAGCCTCTGGCCCGGCCAACAAACTTGTAGAGTGTATTTTTCCCTTTCCGAAAAGTACTCGCATAGCGAAATCCGAATTTTATAGCCCGAATTACGACCAAAATACTATTGTCATAAAAGCCTGAAATTTTTATACAATTTATTTCCAACACTCTATTGTGAGGCCCTATGCCCTCACCTTTTCATAGCTTCTATTCTAATACCGAACTCTATCGTTTTAAGCTCAAAGTTCAGCCTCGACCCGAGCCATTCCCCGGCCGAGATCACCTCCGAGCAGTCCACACGTTCCAGGTACGCGAATTGTCCAACTCTTCGCTCCTTTATGTTTACGATTTATGCTTTATATTTACGATTTATGCTCTATGTTCACGATTTATGTTTTATGTTTGCGGTTTATGCAAATGTTTACGGTTTATGTTTTATGGTTATAATTTATATTTTATTTTTACGATTTATGTTGAAAGTTTATGGTTTACGTTAAAGGTTTCTGGTTTATGTTTATGTTTACGGTTTATGATAAATGTTTACGATTTATGTTAAAGGTTTACAGTTTATGCTAATTTATGCTTTTATGATTATTCATGGTTTTAAGTGGTCCCATTTTATGGATTCTATGTTCTATGTTCTAGCTAGTTACGAGAAGTGCTAGCCTTTTATGTTTTAGATGCTCCTGATCAGAGTGTCCTAGACCTGCGATGTCCGATCGGTATCTAGCGATCACCCATCCAAACTCGATCGGTTTGGCGCTTGTGAGATGCTTTGCATCGATCTGAAGGGGACCCAAAACTCTTAAGTTTATGTATTTACTTCTAAGTTCATGTGACAGGTTCTTTCTTTATGAATTCAAGTTATTTTACTCATGTATATGTTTATGCTCATGTCATTTCAAGTTAGTGTTTTATTACCCCTTCCCCGTTTTCAAAATGAATTTAAATGCCGGCACTAAAACCGTTTTCGAACGGTTTGACGTGTTGGAGGTTTACGTACTGAGTGTTTTCCCCACTCACTTTTCGCAATGTTTTAATGTTTTGTTTTAGGGGGTCCGAGCACCCAAGGTAAAGGCAAAGGCAAGCAGGGGTAATCGCGTGTTGCAAGCAAGGTAGTCATGGTTGAAGTATCTGGGTCGGCTTGAGAGTCGCATGTTTTTGAAGTAACCATGTTTATGGAAGAAGTTGTTTTAGTTTTAAGCTATGTTTAAGTTTATATGCTTTATCCAAGGGTTGTATAAGTTTTATATGTGAAGGTTTTTAAGTTAGTAAGTTATCTTGTGGTTTTGGAAGTTTCTTTGGTGTTGTTGCCTTGTCTCCTTTGGGAGACGGCGGTAATGCCTCGACCTAAGGTGTTCCGCAGCGCTAATCACAGGTTTGGGATTCTAAGTATTGTCTTAATCTTGTGATTAAGGTTGGGGCGTTACAAATTGAATATATAACTATTGCATGGTCGTTGCCTTGTTTGAGTCCTGCAAAAACAGTAACAACAATTGAAGAATTTAAAACGCGCGAATTAATTTAATTATGCTTGATTAGCGAAATTAATAAGCATGAGTTAGGTCGAGTTGTTACAGCTCATTAATTTACCCGGTAGAGAGCGGACCTTCCCATTTACCCTAGTTCAAAAAAAAAAATCTTTGTAGTGTCAATCTTACATTGGAAAATTTCTAGAGCAGGCAGAAATTCGGGTCCAGGTGATTTCGAGTTTAGACAAATCAGATGGAAACTTGATGTTCGGTACCCAAGGCTTTCGTGTTCTTATAGACCGAACAAGCATAAATTTGGGTTTAAGACGAGTCCGGACAATAGAAATTAGAAAAAAAGCATGTTTGAATTTCGGTCAATCTGTGTTAAACTTTGGACAAAAATTCTGTGACCGTACCAATTTCTCTAAGTTGGACAAATCCGAATTATCAGGTAAGACACATTTTTGCCTGCCTTAAAATTTTCCCATAAAATTAACACTGAAAATTAACATTTTATTCCAACCAAAAATCTAACCCATCGCCAAAACATAAAACTTGAACCCTAAATTCAACCGCAAACACCAAAAATTTAAAAATCCCTCCAAATGAAAATTTATAATTTTCAATTTTTCGTATTCCATCACAAGTGCCCACCTCAGGTGCAACTTTCCTCAAATTTTGTACTCGTTTGCTGTTTGCAGTCTCACTTTTACGTATGCGAATATTTATATAAAAGTTTTAGGCTTAAATTGTTTTGGAGATCTAAGCATAAGACACAATAACGACAAAGTTAGATTTATATATGGTATGACAAGAATATCACAATTTATTCCATTTTCCTTATTAAAATTAGCAGCCAACGAAAATTTTTCATTGTCTTCACACGTTCGTAAATATGGTACATATAAATTATGTGACCTATTTGTGAATAATTGTCGTTAAATAGCTTTTCCTCAAAAAGTTTGTTTTGTATATGGTATATATCAAATATGATATATATTTTATTGATGGTGCTCGTCTATGAAGCACGGACACTTCTATCAGCCTCACGTATCCGTGTCCGAATCTCTCGGATACTCCTCGGATACGTGTCGGACACACGAAAAAACGTGTCCCCAAAATAATTACCAAAATAAACACCCGACACTTGGAGGACTCATGGTGGACACGCGTATCCCAACCTTAGGACACCTCCGAATCATCGACGGGCATCACATTTTCGGCTAATCACATCCATAGACATCCTCAACTATGATCTCCTTTTTTCAATATATCATTATCTTTTCCTATTGCTTTACCATCTTACACATACTTTTGTCTCTCTGTCTTATAACTTTGTCCCTCTTCCATTATTTTATAAAACTTTATGTTTTATATATATAGTTTTAAGATTCATAAACTATTGAAGAAAATATATTCATTCATAAACAATTTTAAAACAAAATTTGATATTTTTTGAAGTACTAAATAAAATTAAGGTACGTGTCGGACAACGTGTCGTGTCCTTATTTTTTCAAAAATTGCGTGTCCCCGTGTCCGTGTCGTATCGTATCCGTGTCTCGTGTCCGAGTCTGTGCATCTTAGGTGCTCGTGTATGGTAATCTAGGTTTAAGTATGGTATATATCAATTTTATCCATTTTTGTGTATGAACGCATAATATTGAAAGCAATCTAAAATAATTTAATAATAATAATGTTTTTTTAAAATATATATATATATATAATCATTCAAATATTGGTGACGTGTCAATTTCACGTGTACAAAAGGAAGCCACCTAGGATGTCATGTGGATGTCTTACGTTGTCGCTCATAAAGTGCTTGTACTCAACTTTATATATATTACTAGTTTTTAGCCCATGCATTGCACAACGGTTGATATTATAAAATTATTTTTACTAATGAAAATATTTTTTTTAGTATTTGATTTGAGATTTATGTATTGTTGATTTTAAAATTTGATATCATAATTTAATAGAGTTGACAAAATAATTTAAGTGGTGTATGTCGGTGAGTTAAAAGATGCAGTAACTAAAAAATATTACTTTCGTGGATTGTAAAAATATTTTTTTTTGATGGCATAAAAATATTCTAGACAATAATTAAATTAATTTATATAACAATTTTGGAAGGATAAGATCTAACAACATTGCAAAGGCATGCATTAGAAAGCTTTTTCATTTTAAATTTTCTTTGCAAATTTTGTAGCTTGAAATATTGTCTTATTCAATCATGTATTATATGGTAAATAGATATTCTGAAATTTCCTTTACAAACTTTGTCGACAAGGTTTTGCTTCTCAACCATGCTTCCCATATAAAGCGTTGTAGATTTGACGATCTTGATAAAATCGATTCTGCTCATAACTCATAAGAATGCCTGGATGGCTGCTTTAGATGCTCGCCAAGTGAGGGCACTCACTTTGCTGGATTTTGTTGTTGATATGGTTGGACCTGATTCTTATTTTTTTGTCAAGCTCTTTTCATGTGAGAGCTTGTCTACCTTGGATATATGTCTAGTAGGCTTGAAATATGCTCCAAATGTGGTGAATTTTTGGCTTCCCAATCTGAAGATGCTTCGGTTGTTTACGCTTGAATCATATGAGGATGTTGAGGACTTTCTCCAGAAGCTTCTTGGTGGCTGTCCAGTTGTCGAAAGATTATATATGTATTTATTTGACTTCCGCTGCATAGACATACAGAGCTCAACCCTGAGAATATTACATGCATGGAGTTTTAAGGGAAGTTTTGGTAGGATCCTTCTGGAAGCTCCGAATGTAAAGGACTTGGCTATATTTGATAATATAGAACTATGGTATAGGGGCAAAGATATTCGATTATTAACCAACGCATATATATCAGTTCCATCACAGGAAGCATTGAGGGCTATCACCAACTCCAAGGCTACTACTTTGTATCTTGGTCGCTCTGTTGTAATTTAGCTTTCTTTCCTGTCATTGTCATTTGCTGCTTTAATATTGTAACTTGTAATTCTTTATGCTTTTGTTCATTGTTGCTCTATTTTTCTGCTCTCATTTCAGGTGTATAGACAAATTGACTTGGAAAAACTACGAAGGTTTGACAATTTGACTTTTTTTGAACTTGAGGATTCGGTCTACTTGTGATCACGTTTTAGGGTTGATACTTGGCATATTGGAAAAAAGCCCTCGTCTGCAGAATTTTGTCCTTCACTATTTCGTAAGTTAATTCCTCTATATGTTTCCTTAACATGCTTTTATTTTAATATACTAGTTTTTATTTTTAAATCTTCATCTTTATGCATTTTTTATGTTTAAAATATGTAATGTAATATACAACAATATATTTGTCAGATTTAATAATAATATCTAAATGAATCTAAATGAATGTGCAAATTGGAACAATACATTGATCAAACTTAGTGGTATAAAAATGCATTGTAATAATCAGATCAAACATAGTTATATAAAAATGCATTGCAATAATCTGCTGTTTATATTACTATGATCAAAGGATGAGCAAATGAAAGCATACCATGAATCATAAGTTACATAAGCTAATATCATAATTTAATATTAAGTTTCAACTATTTATAACTTTCCAATTATTCATTGTAAACATAAAGGAAATTGAAAAATTAGGACAATAACATGAAGATAAAACAAATTATTTTGTTAAGAATATAATATAATAATTAATTAAGCAGAAAAACATTATCTAAAATGGATTTTTTTAGCATAAAAAGAAAGAATTCAATATTTTTTTAAACATGTTTAAGTAAGGTATATTTGTGTTTCTTTCTTTGAGATGTGTATAAGACATTAAAATTGCATTACTTTTTAGTATTCGAGTAAGAATAAATAGGAAATAACGTATATATTTTGAATACATGTTTAAGTAATGTATATTTATTTATTTTCATTTGTATTTCTACCAAAAAGAAAAAAGTTAGAAGAAATAATCCATACCCAAATATTTTTATTTTTTTTTGGTTTCTGTGACAACTTCAATTGGCAACTATGCTTGAAAGTTTGCTGTAATAATAAACATTATAAGGTTAAGTTAGATTAGAAAGGTTAGGTTGGTTGTGTTCGGTTAGAAAGTGGTGGGATATAATATTTTAATGTAAAAGGTGAATCATTTTTTTGAAAAAAACAATATAACATTGAGTGTTTTATTAGGATTTGATTGAGTATATTTTTTGAACTTGATTTGACAAGTTTTTAGATTTTTTTATCAGAATTTTGTTTGAATGTTTCTTGGGAGGAAGGTAGGTTAAGTTAGGTTGTTTAGGTTGTTTTGAGTTGTTTAACAACTTTTAATTTAATAAAAGATCAGGTAAATTTGCTTTTTCGTTATTATTACATTTGAGCTATCAAAGATGTCATTATATATACAAGTTTTGATTTGCACGTAAAACGTGCAATGGGGTAAAAAATATCTTGAAAAATATAGAGATGTTTGTTTTCTCACAATTTCTTTCACAAAATAATTCTTGAATTTATAAACGTTTCTAAAAGAATTTTGTGATATGATGATTTTCGTTAATAATTTAAAGAAATCATCTATATATATCTATGCCACAAAGAAAAAATGAACTCATTTATATGTCTTTTGTCTAATCTAAATTTTTTAAATAGGTTTCATCAGTTCTAAAATCTGAATAACTATGTTTGCCTTTATTATTTTTGTGACACTTTCACATACCTTTAATGAATAGTACATCCGCATAGAGGAAGAATAATGACCGAAAAAATATATATAGAATTCAAAACATAGGAAACAATGTAGAATAGTTGCAAAAGGGCAGGTAAAGATATATAGAATCTCCCTTTCATTTTTAATTTCTTTTCATTTTGAAAGCAAAATATAGTTTACGAATTTAATCATTATTTTTTTTGTGCCATATAATTCATACATATACTTCAATTTTTTTTTAATTCAAATAGAAGAAACATAATTTTATGTTTACTTCCTCTCCCTTCTTCTCTTCCATTTTTAACGTATAGAATCTCCCTTCCACTTTAATTTCTTTTCATTTTGAAAGAAAAATATAGTTTATGAATTTAATCATCTTGTTTTGTGCTTTCCATCTAATTATGTACCTCAATCTTTTTCATTCAAATAGAAGAAATATAATTTCTAAAAAACTAAATTCATCTTATTTTCTGAGTATCAACTATCAAGTGGAGACTAAAAGTTCAATATCATCCCAATTTAGCACTCAAGATTTTCAAGATAAATCTCATACTTCATCCCATTAAAAAAAAAGAAGATTTCGTGCTATACCAAGACGCCCATTCCGTTCCAAAACCCCTCCTAGAAAATAACTTTGAGTACTAAAGCCGGAAACTTGTCAAAATTATTTATGTTAACAATCCTCCAATGAGTTACAAATTTTTTTATGCATAATTAAATTATATCTTTTGATAAAATTTGAAGAATTTAGGAGTGAGAAGTGAAAAAGTTTTCTACTTTCAATGCATAGTTAAATTATAACTTTATAAAATGTTGAAGAATTTAAGAAGGGCAGGAGGAAATGGTAGTCATATACTGGTTCACATGATAAAATTATTGATAAATCAAGAGAAGTGATCAAAATCCAACGTATTTGTTGCATTTTTGTTAATTGTCAAAACATATAACTCTTTTCTTTTATTACATGTGAAACAATTTTCTCCTTAATGATTCAAAAAAAAAAGCAATTTTCTCCCTAAAATGTAAGATTTAAATATATAAGGGCAAAATAGAAATAAAAAATTGTTCACCACAAGTCCCCTTTAACTCTATACATAACCTAAAGGGAAATTGGATTCCAATAATACAAACTTTTACTCAAAATAGACTAAATAATACGAACTTTTAATTTGGTGATGAATAATACAAACTTTTGACAATGTCATTTTCATTAGTACGCCACCGAGTTGAACTCGGTGACAAGCTGATATGGCAGCCGGAGGGTGTGTTTGACTTTACATTTAGTATATTTTGACTTTTATTTGGTACCTAGTGAGCATTTGTTTTGTCCACCTCAGCATCCCCTCTTTTTCTCTCTACTCCAACCCATTTCACTCTTTTCCCTCCCTCCCCCCTCTTCTCTACCTCTGTTCTGCTCCCACCACCACCACCACCACAACCACCCATCACCAACACAAACACACCACTACCAGCCACCATTTCCGTCACCACACACCACCCCTACTGCCAAACCTCTTCTCTCTTCTCTTCTCTTCTCTTTCAAGTTCAAACAGCATATACACAAGAGCCCCAAAATTAGTCCAAAAATTACAGATCTGAGAAAATCAGTCCAAAACAACATACAAACAAGAGCATTTCAAAAAAATTGGCCGAAGACCCCAATTGCGAGACAACTTGTGCGATATTGGCATCACCTTCTTCCTCTTTTCCAAACCCACCTCTCTCCTCTCCTTCTCCTTCTCCTTCTCCCCCAAACACTCCCCTCCCTCTCCCCCTCCTTTTGACAACACCCTCTTCGACCAGGTCAACTCGGACGATGATGTCACATTCGACCGATGTGTATGTTATGGATTCCAAAGTGAAGGCTGCGGGGTTCAGGTCTAAAATCAAGAAGGAGAAGATTCGTGATGGCTTTGAATTGGGTTAGTGCAATTGGGGTTCTGGGTGTTGTTCATTTTACTTATTTGTTGAGCTTGAATTGGTGACAATTTTGGGTGGGAGCAAGCAGGGCAGGGGTAGAGAAGAGGGGAAGGAGGAGAGAGAAATTGATTGGAAAAGATAGAAAAGGAGGGGGATGCTGAGGTGGACAAAATAAATGCTGACTCGGTGGCGTACTAATGAAAATGACATTGTTAAAAGTTTGTATTATTCATTATCAAATCAAAAGTTCGTATTATTTAGTCTATTATATGAGTAAAAATTTGTATTATTAGAATCCAATTTCCCTAACCTAAATACTTTTCAATATGAATGAAAAAGTAAGGAAAAAAGATTTAGCGCTATAGAATCTATTTAACCGTTTGGGTTTTTTTTTTCATCAAGCCATTATTGTTCAGATAGAAACAGAATGCATAATCTTAACACTATTAACCAACATGATCATTATAGATTTTCTAAACTAATTAAAAAATTAAGAAAATAACAAAAGATTAAAACTATATTTCTAGAGTATTTGGATTGATTACATCAAATATTTTTATGTAAGATGAATTAAAGAAATAGAGAGACTAAAAATATTAAAAATTAGGTATAATGTTGAAAAATTTATAATATATAATATAAAAAATTAGAATGAACTTTGATATTTCATGTCAATATTACAGGAGAAAGGAATTGAAAATGAAAAGGCGAATTATATCAATAAAAAAGTACAAATAATAAAAAAAATAGTAAAAGTAACAAAGTAAAAAAAAAAAAACTCCTACAACAATATGGGGTTCATGCTTGGGGGTAGTTATTGGGGTGGTTTCAAGTTAGTTAATACTTATTTAGATAATGACTTTTGTGTCCATAGAACATAGAATATAAGTCATATGAAGGGCAGACTTGGCAATACAAAAGTTATACACCACTAAATTTTTTTGGGTTTATGTAGAACATAGATATAACATAACATAGATATATATTTTTTTTTTCTTTTCATCATGGTCCTTGTCCTTTGCTATATCCATATGCTCATGAATTGCAAACTAACTTGACTTGTCTAGCTCACTAAAATAATCTAAAGATACCCTCTGTCCCTTCTTATTTATCACTTTGGAAAGGAGTAGAAGAACCATGCCTTGAATGAATTTTAATGGTAGTTTTTTACACATGAATTGCAAACTAATTTTTAATGATAATTGTTTGTCGATGCATTGCATGCCATATTGTTTATCCCACATCAATTGCATTTTTGAATGAATTTTTTTGATGCTGAATAATAAATAAAGCTATTAAAAAGAGAAAATAAATAAAAAATAGAAAACTCTTTTTCCTATAAAAAATTCATTATCCTTATTAATTAGAAGAAGACATAATAATAGAAAAATTTACTAAACTCTTTTTCCTATAAAAAAATGAAAAATTTACTAAACTAATAAAAACGCCACTAAAATGATGCTAAAAATTTACTAAACTAATAAAAATGCCACTAAACTAATAAAAAATGGCAAAGGAAAATAGAAATTTTTAAATTGTATGGAAAAGTTTGTTCTAATCTAGCTATATGACTTAATGCAGATTAACATTGTTACAAAATATATTCATTGCGAACTAACAATACTGATAATTGCATCAAATTAGTATATATGCATGCAAATTAATCAATATATGAAACTTATATGAGAAAAAAAGTTTGATGAACATAGTTTACTAAATCATTATTGCAATTGTGATGGTGAAATATAAATAATTAAGATATACATAAGATTTACCATTTTTTATTTTTGACTGAAAAAAATTATAGTGTTTGTACTTTAAGAAAATGTTGATTTCATGTTGTTTAGAAAAATGTATTCATTTAAATTTAATAAAAATAGCTTTTAATAATAAAAAATGTTGATTTCATTTTTGAATATGTCTATGTCCACCAATATTTTTTCAAGTGGATAGTTGCAATCAAAAACTTTTGATTATAATTTCAATTACTTTTTCCAAATCTTATCATTTAATTTATGTCACATTTAATAGATGAGTGAGTGATTCAACCAATGAGAGTATCACACTTGTCACTCCAGTGTTGAATCATGCACTCTTATATATATATATATAATATACATTGTTTTGACTATATTCTATGGTGTAAATCATTTGTTAACAGGAACGCATTTCGCATGAGGGTGATTGGATGGTACCGCCTTGTGTGCCTCAGTGTTTGCTATCATCCCTGACATTCTTTGAAATACATAGTCGTAAACTATTCGAGTCTGATGTGGATATTTTGAAATACTTCCTGAGAAATGGAGCAGTATTGAAGGAAATGAGGCTATTGGGTTTTGATAAGGCGCGTGGAACTCTGAAGAAACTTTTAACGCCTCATATGTTATCAAGTACTTGCACTGTGACTTTTGCTGACTATATTACCAAAAATTAAACGTGGACGCGTCAAAGCATTATGTATGGTTTTGCAATAGGTAACGATGCTTTTGATTTTGTAGTAGTTAACAATGTCTTTGATCTCTTGACAAACCTATTGAGGTATGTAGAACGTATGAAGTATTAGGGCTGTTCATCGGTTCAAAACCGAACCAAACCGAATAAACCGAAAACCGGATAAGGGGTAAAGTCCAAACTGAAAACTGAACCGAATAAACCGGTTCGGTTTCGGTTCTCGGTTTATCCGGTTCAAAACTGAATAATGCACACTTTCATATGGGACTTTAACCGGAAGGAGTCAAACCGAATAAACCGAAAATCGAATAAGGGCTAGAGTGTAAACCGAAAACCGAACAAAAACCGGTTCGGTGTAACCCGGTTCGAACCGGTTTGGTTCTCGGTTTATTCGGTTCAAAACCGAATAACGTACACCCCTATGAAGTATTGTAACATTTTTAAATTGTATGCTGTAGATTTGTAGTAGTTAGGGCATGTTTGGTTAGGAAGAGTGGAAAGGAACTTGATATCTTTAGGTATCAAGTTCCCATACTTTATGTTTGGTTGGGGTTTTTTGGGGTTTGGGACTTGATACCTAGGGGTATCAAGTTGACCCATTTTGAGGGGTATCTCATATAACTCCTATTTAGGGGAAATGAAATTTGATTCCCGAAGTTTATAAGAATTTTTAAAAAAAACCCACCTCTTATCTCCCCTGCATAGCCCTTTGTTGATGGTGTCTATGCCAAAGCTAACACCTGTATGAGAAGTGAGAACAGCACCGTTGCTTGAGAAGAATGCCACTGTCGTCCGGGAAGAAGTCATCAGAAATGGCCTTCGGAAATCGAAAATTTTGTTTGTCCTTCATCTTCTTGTTGCTTGGAAACTCGATCTGGGTTTGATGTGGGCACGTGGCGTTAGATTGATTGGAATTGGCGTTGTTGGTTGTAACCCGGTGGTGTCTGGGCTTGGGTGGATCCGAAATCGACGGTGTTTGTGCGAGTCGGCGGTCAGAGTGGTGGGTGTAGGCAAACTGAACTCTGGTGGTTCTGAATTTCTGTGCGTGACGACGGTATTTTGGGGCTTGTTTTGGAGGCGATTTCCGGCTGTTCAGAATTTCTATCCTTTCCAAACCAATTTTGCTAGATTTGAATTTCTGGGCTCGTTCTTGACAATTTGAGTTTTGATTCCATTCATTCACAGTACCAAATAACATGTGGGTTTCGATTCCATTCCTTAACTGAATTGAAGCAGGACAGGGCTTAGAGTTTAGGGAAAATCATGTGGATGATGGAAATCCATCCTTAGAACTCATAACCAACAATAACTATTCTTAGGGTTTTGGGTTTTTGTAAGTAAACAACTACAAACAAGAACTTGAAGGGTATGGATAATTGTATAGAGTAGAAATTCATCCAATTGAACTAGGATGTTCAACAACTTGCATAAGGATCAACCTACAAGCAAAGCACCATGAATCATCCAAAAAATCTCACAAAAAATGGAGAAACGTCAAACACTCACAAAGAAAGAGAAATCAACAAGCAATTCCACCCAAAGAATTAGCTTTTATTGATTTAGGGTTTGAAAATCCACAAATACAATCTCCTCAAGGTAGGATTTTGAGGCCTAAGCTCTCAAATTTCTATCACTAATGTGTCTCTAGGCTATATCTAAAATGGGGTGTGTACAAGTATATAAAAGGAAGGGGAAAAATAACAAAAGGAAAAGAAGAGAAAACACGTGTCCGCAAAAACCCGTACCATCACGAGCGTGAAGGACTATGTCACGGCCGTGACACCCTATTGTCTCCATTCTGGCTCCATTTCTTTCAGCGTTACGGGCGTGAGGGACTGCCTCACGGGTGTGAGGGACTGTCTCACGGGCGTGACGTGCCTGTTGGGCCAATTTTGTTCTGCCGACTTCAAATACGAATAACATCTTCGTCTTGACTCCATTTTGGGCGAATTATATATCGTTGGAAAGCTGTCGGTGTCTATTTTAAGCTCACCAAATTTGAAGCCAATCGGAGTTGTAATGAAGGAGCTACAATCAAAAAAGTGGCAGCATGTCTATTTCCGTTCCTGGGTTTGAGTCTTCTTCCCATGTCTTCCTTGAAGTCTATTCTGACTTGACCCATGCTCAAAGTGTTTGATCGTTATGCCCTTGCATGTCAAAAGGTCTATAAACAACCTCGGGTTGATCTCCCTTGAACGTGAAAAGATCAAATTGCCCTTTGGGTTGTTTCTACCTCCGTTTGACGCCAAAACGAGAATCGATCATGTCGAAGCTTCATTATTTATGCCGGTGATCTCAAAGCCCCTTAGAAGGCTCGAGAAAGATCCTAAACAAGACCCAAAATGTCATACCATGACCGGGGTCTTCTTAGAAGTGACGTCGCTTTTCTTGATGGCCAAAGTGACTCTCCGAGAACCCGAATCCACCATGAAATAGATAATCTAATCGGGTTTGATTCGAGGAGAGGAGAGCGAAGCTTTATGTAAGCCGGTATCCATGGTTGAACTAAAAATTGTGAACCCCATATGGTTCATGAACCAAACAATTGATTTCCAGTATGAAGTTTCATTCCTTTTTTCTAGGGATAGAGTTCCATTCCATTTCATTTTTGAATTGGTGAACCAAACAGGCACTTAATACTTTCAAATAATGACTGTTAAGGGTCCTCTGTTTCTAAACTATATTTTGTGGTAACTTAGGTTTTGTGGAAACAATTGTTAGCATTCTGTTTTTTCGTGAGTACTTTTTACAGGGTCTCTTGAATATATGAGTTAAAATTTTGATTCATATTACATTATTATCTAGTAAATATAATGAACTCTTATATAAATATATAATATATTAATATCCCAAAATTAAATTCACAAGCAGACCCCTATGATAAAAACAATACTAATTAATATGAATATCTATTAATAATATTAAAACAAAACCAAAATAATAGAAATTTGACACGTGGCATGCTAATAAAAAAAGTTATATTTAATTTTTTTTATAGAAACTTACCATATTTGATTAAAAAAAGCCCCAGTATAAGTTATGTCTACAGAATAAAAATAAATAAATTTTATTGCAAAATTAAAATTTTAATTTCAATAACATGAATAGAAACCTAAATTTTATTCCAAAATTAAAAGCTCTTTTTGATTGCATGATAATATAGTGGAAAAATATATTACCAAAATGAATGGCACATATTACGTGGAGCTGATGATGCTTTATTTGGTAATTATATTATTGTAATATGTCATATATTTGAAAAAATAAATTCAAAAGAATAAAAAAAGATAAATAAGACAATTTAATCTGTGCATTGCACAGATACGAAAACTTGTTACAGTTAATTATACAATGTTTAGTTTGTATACACCCACTCATATAAGAATATAAAAAAATTGAAAATATAGTGCAGGAGATTAGACCAGTTGTGATGGTGAATCGTTTTTATTTAAAGATGATGTGGTATTCGTTGATTGGAAATTAAATGGAGAGATCAGATTTATTAAATACTCCATCATAGAGTTATTTGATTAATCGTTCAATTAAATTTTTGTGTCTATCCCTTTCCACCTCCTACTCTCCCTACTTAGGGAGGAGAGTAATATAAGAGGGGTAGGGGTTCATAAGAGTAGAGGAGAGTAATAGTAAAGAAGGGCTTGTAAGGGTAAGGGTTTTACTCCTGCTTGGAAAACCATTTATAACCAATTACAAGAGTTGATAAGAGTAAGTTTGTAATTGACATATTTGCCTGGGTGTGTGAACGAATGATGGATGAGATAGATCAATCTGCTTGGGGGAGACAGAAAGTTGGATGAGAAGCAGCAAAAGTTGAAATTAGGTTAAGAGTATTATGGTCATTTTCAATCTTACTCCTGCTTACACTAAAAAATGGGGTGTTAAAAAAGTAGGTGTTAAGAGGGGTAAGAGAGGGTAAACCTAACTCCAACTTACTCCCATTCACTCTACTTGACTCTCTTGACAAGCAAGAGTAAGAAAGGGTAACAACTCTACTCTACTCTTATGAACCCCTAATCAAATTAACGACAACTTTTGGACCTCTAATCATCTTTTGATTCATCTTGGCTGTGCCTTCTCTAGCATCCTCTTCTTCCCTCCAAAAGTGGACAAAGCCGTATCTTCCATCTAAGCCCTCTTCTGATTGGAATATTGTCTCTTTGATGTTGCCAAACCTACAAAAAACAGCCCTCAATCCATACATGGTCAATGTTCTCCGGCAGATTTCCTACGTAAATTGAGTAATCTCCTTGGCTTCTTTGGGTGTTCCTCCCATTGCCTCTCTCTCCATTCCCTACATACGGCTTCTTACATCACATTAATATAGGATAAACAATGTAACCAGACTCTCATATGACTATGAATATCTTTCAGTTAGGATGAGCCACATCAATTATTTCTAGACCCGCCAATCTTGATCCGAGATCCGAATTGATGGGCCCATCTTTGACTCGAACTCGGAGATAATCCGGTCCGAAACTCAACCTGAAATTAACCGAACAAGGAAGACACCCGAAATAATCCGACCCGAGACCTGCTAAACCCGATTAAACCTGAATCCGAAAATGGCCCGAATCGAATTTTACCCGACTTCAGGCACATCTGACCCTGAGACCTGCTAAACCCGATTAAACCTGAATCCAAAATGGCCTGAACCGAATGTACTCAACTCGAGGCACACCCGACCCAAAATGAAACCAACCAGTTTTGTTAGTTACACCCAAACTCAACTAAACCCGAAGCGATTATAATTCAACCAAATCATAACAAAACGTTCCGGTACCATACCAATATAATCTACAACTTTTTTTGTCGCCTAATTTGAAGTATGAGCTACAATTTTTTGCGTCACCTATTCTTAACCATAAGCTACAACTTTTTTTGTCACCTATTGATGATTATGTGCAACCATTTTATTCGTCACCTAATGATTATGTGCATCAATCGTACTCATCGCCTATTCTTAACAATAAGCTACAACTTTTTTTTGTCGCCTATTATTTATCATGGGTAGCAATTTTATCCGCCGCACTTTTTTAAATTATGAGCTACCGGTTTTTTTTCATTATATAATCTTAATTATGGGCAACAGTTTCGTTAATCACATTTTTTTTAACTATAAGCTACAACTTTCATCACATACAGAAAAAAGCAAAAACAATATAATACGAAAAAAATTTCCAATTCCATTGATGAAAGTAATCTCACATCACAAAATCATACTATTCATGAAACTATACAGCGAAAAGGAATGCCCAAACAAAACCCTATTTTATTAATCTCTCTTCTTCTTTTTTTTTCGATAATTTGCTAGTCATTAAAAGCTAAGAAAGAATCAAAGATACTACATAATTCCGCATAACCGCAACAGCAAAAGAAGCTGCAAGAGAAAAGGACAAAGAGTACAACCAAGGAATACCAATCAAATCAACACCAAAAGATCACCTAGCATAAAAATACAGCTATTTAACATGTTTTTCCTTTTTCTCCGGTATATCATTCATGAAAGTTTTGTCTCATTTTCTTGATCATCACAGGCCATCTTCAACTTTACCGCAACCTCTGCTGCTCTACGAGCCTCCTCGTCCACTCTATCCAAGCAAATATCAACAACTTCTTTCAAGCAGACGTTATCACTATTATCCTCATCTTCACTGCTCGATTTGTGACTTGGGGGTGATTTCTTCTTTCCTTTGTTACGACCTGAACCACTTGATCGAGTTCTACACGATGCTCTGCTAACAAGCTGCCATTTTGGATTCCACAAAAAATCCAAATTCCTTTTGAGTCTACCCTTTACTCTGAAGTCACTAAGATAGGAATCCTCAAGTGCTCAGGTTGAAGACGAGACCACTTTAACAACCGCTTTGTCATATGCTCTGTTCAATCATATGCTCTTCGATCATATGCTCTGTTCTGCTCCTGCATTTGACCGGTGGCATGCATCTGTTAAACAATTAGAAATAATGAGAAATCATACTAGAAAAAGGAAACACTAAAATACCATAAAATGAAATAAACAAAGTAGGTAATTACCATACTACGTCTACAAGTGGACTATGCGTGACTAATTTACAACAAAGGGGAATGTAATAGATTTCTTACTGTGAATTACTACCTCCGTCCCATAATAATTGTCCATTTAAGAAAAATTTAAAAAACCAAGAAACTGACAATCATTTTGGAACAAAAAAAATTAGATAAAAAGACAAGTATTGTGGGACGGAGGCAATATATGGCATCAAATATTAGCAAACAAGCATACAAAACTATAAACATCATTTATATTTTTCACCGATTGAGTAGCACTGAAAGATTATACCTTTATATAATTACAATACCACTATAACAATCACAAGCTATCGACTAGAATAAACCAAATAATTAAATAATGATTCACTTCCAATTGATCAACCTAATATTCAAAAGCATGCTATAACTATGCAGAAGTACTAGAAAACATGAGTAAGCATCATTGATGTGCTAATGTGCTGTCTAGTAATTCCAGATAGCTCTACTTCTATTCAAGTATATTGGTAAAACAAAGCAATTAATGTTCTTCAAACACATGAAAAAAAAAAAAAAACAAGGGCAATTATATACAATTCCAAGTCAGATTAAGATATCAATGTCAATCCATGAGTAAGTGATGAATGACCAAAGGTTTCTAGCAATCCAACCCGATTGTAACCCGATCCGAATGTAAATACAACACGGAATTCACCCAAAAACAAGCAACCAAATTAACCCGATCTGAATCTAGAATGATCCGGATCAACCCGGTCCGAACTTGCCCAAATCCGACTCTAACCCAAAGATCCCGATCCGGTCAAACCCGGTTCTAATCCAATCCAAATCCGACAAGACACATCGGAGTCAATCCGAACCCAAACCCCACCCCAACCAAATTTGATCCGAACCCGAGCACTACTGATATGGCCAAACCTGGATCTGAGCACATCCGATCCGACCAATCCGATTGCTAGGGGTGTTCAAAAAATCCGAAACCATTACACCGAACCGCAAATCGGGTAAACCGCACCGAAAACCGGCTACACCGAACCGCTTAAAAGATCCGGTGCACCGCACCGCAAAAACCGTTTAGTAAACAGTACGGTTACGATTTTAGATTTTCAAACCAACGGTGCACCGATAATATTTATATAAATATAAATATATATATATATATATGTTTTTTGAGTACAAAAATTTACAAATCAAATAATCAAGTAAAAAATAGATATATGTCATCAAATAATCAAGTAAAAAATAGTCATGCATTATTTTTGGGCTTGGTTCTTGGTCGAAGAAGTCCAAGGAGTCTTGCCCAAGTAAAATTTTTTTATTTTTTTTTGGAATTGAATGGTGACTTTTTTGGATTGGATGGCGATCTGGTTCACCGATGCACCGCACCGTTAAAGCCGGTGCACCGTTTCGACGCACCGACACCGCACCGTTTTAAATGGTGCGGTTACGGTTTCTAATTTTTGCGCACGGTTTCATCTGGTGCACCGCTTCGACATACCGACACCGCACCGCACCGTGAACACCCCTACCAATTGCCAGGTCTTTTTATTTCAGTTGCTTGCTTCTCGTCTCTTTTTGGGCAATTAACTGCTGAAAATCAAAGCAAGAATAGCGATAAATCAATATCTGTAATAGTAAAGTATGTGGGGTCCACTGAATAGAGTCACGAGATTAAAAGTCGGAGTTTAAGCCAATAGAATTAGAGATAAATCAATAAATAACCGTCGTATGTTAAATAGTTGATTCTGTATCCCCCAAAAATCCCTCTCTCTCTCTCTCTCTCTCTCTCTCTCTCTCTCTCTCTCTCGGCAATCACACAGTCACACCGGAAAATTCTTAAACAACCCACTGAGTTGACAACACAGGGTGAGGTGGATTTAAATTTTAAAATAATTTAAATAAGAATGGGTAAGCCTTCTTAACTGCTTTACACGTTTCTCTCTCCTTTTTTAATTCTCTTTCTCTCCTTTTTTAATTCCCGCATATCATTCTCCCTCCTGTCACGGGATGACTTTAATTTGTACAACACCCGTGCGGCGCTAGCAAACTTTAACCCGATTTTATATTGGAAGTTTGCTAGTAAGCCTTTCACAAGCTTAACTTAGACTATAAGAGACTAAGAAAGCTTTGAAGAATAAGAAGAGAGATAAGAATGTGTTTGGGAGAATGCTCTTGAGTATTGCTTCCAATTGGTGGATGGTTACAAATGAGACCCCAAGGGGGTATTTATACACTTCCACCTCCTCAATGGATGGTGGAGATTGATTTGATCTAACGGTCCATATTGTGCCTCTAGAACCTTCTATACAAGTATCCAATAATTTATACATGTGTAGAGTACTCTAGAATATTCTAGGACATTCATGAGTAGTCTAGAGAACTCTAGGGAATTCTAGGGAATTCTAGAATAGTCTAGAGAATTCTAGAGACCTCAAGAAAGATACGGAATATTCCGGATATTTCTAGAATATTCCGGGACATTCCGGATTATTCCGGAAAATTCCGTGACATTCTCCCCCACCTAATCCGGCGACGTCCTCGTTGCCTTCAAGTCCTCATATGCTTGGATCTGCTTCTTGAATTGCCATAAGTTTTGGATAGGCTCCCAGCTTGATTCGCTATTAGGAAGACCCTTCCACTTAAAAAGTAACTCCCTGCTCGGAGGTAGACCTGGTTGGCGCACCACTCGGTTGGCAAGAATCGTCTCTGCTTGCTTATCATGTTGGACCTTGATACCCATTGGTGCCCGTTGAGATATGCCTCTACTTGGGTCATCTTGGTCTTCGTGGTAAGGTTTAAGTAAGCTTACATGGAAGACAGGATGATACTTGATCCTGGGAGGCAACTCCATCTTATAAGCCTGTGCTCCGACCTTTTTGATAATGGGAAACGGTCCTTCGTATCTTCGAAGTAGGCCTCGATGTCGCCCTTCTAACCTCGCGTGGTTGTAGAGCTTAACAAGCACGAGGTCACCAACTTGAAATTCCCTCGGGCGCCTCTTCTTATCAGCCCATTTCTTCATCTTCTTGGAAGCCTTTTCCAAGTAAGCTCGCGCCACCCCAAGTTGGTCATTCCAATGCTTGGCAAACTGAAATGCGGGTGGGCTTGGACCTTTATAGCCCGTAGCAATAGTGATTGGTGTCAACGGTTGTTGTCCTGTGACAATCTCGAATGGACTTTGGCCCGTGGACTCGCTCTTCTGCAAGTTGTAGGAGAATTGGGCTACGTCAAGCAACTTTGCCCAATCCCTTTGGTTGGCACTCACGAAATGCCGAAGGTACAACTCCAAAAGTGCGTTCACACTCTCGGTTTGTCCATCACTTTGAGGATGGAAGCTGGTGGAGAAGTTAAGCTCGGAACCCATGAGCTTGAACAACTCCGTCCAAAAACGTCCCGTAAAGCGAGTGTCTCGATCACTCACGATCGAGCGAGGCAAGCCCCAATACTTCACAACATGCTTGAAAAAGAGTTGGGCAGCTTGCTCAGCAGTGCATTCCTTGGGGGCAGGAATAAAGGTGGCATACTTCGAGTATCGGTCCACCACCACAAGGATCCAATTATATCCTTCACTCGTGGGTAACCCCACGATGAAGTCCATGGAAATGCTTTCCCACGGTCTCTCAGGAATGGGAAGTGGATGGAGGAGTCCCGCAGGTACCCCTTGCTCAAGCTTGTCTTGTTGGCATACAAGACAAGTTCTGACATATGCCTCAACATCGTTCTTCAACTGAGGCCAATAGTAGGAATCGCCTACCAATGCTAGTGTTCGGTGCGTACCTGGATGCCCGGCCCACTTGCTGTCGTGACATTCCTTTAAGACTTCCCTTCTAAGGCCACCATATGAAGGAACATAAACTCGTCTGCCCTTAGTGAGAATCAACCCATCTTCAACCCAGAATCTCCTCGTCTTGCCATCCTTGATTAGGTTGGAGATGGTCTTCGCAAAGGAATCATGCTCCAATCCTTCCTTGATTCGATCACGTAGGTTGCTTTGAGGTTGGCTAATGTCGGCAAGCTCTCCTTTGCGACTTAGAGCATCCGCTACCAAGTTAGCACGACCCGGCTTATACTCCATTGTATAATCAAACTCCGCTAAGAAGTCTTGCCATCGAGCTTGCTTGGGAGTTAGTTTCTTTTGGGTTTGGAAGTAGCTTGTTGCAACGTTATCTGTCTTAATAACGAACTTACTCCCGAGCAAGTAATGTCTCCAAGTTCGAAGGCAATGCACCACCGCGGTCATCTCGTTCTCCTGTACCGTATACCGCCTTTCGGTGTCATTGAGCTTCCGACTCTCGTAGGCGATGGGATGACCCTCTTGCATTAATACTCCGCCAATGGCAAAGTCGGAAGCATCGGTGTGTAGCTCGAATGGCTTGCCAAGATCGGGAAGTGCTAGAACAGGTTCTTCCGTGACAGCCTTCTTCAAAATTTCAAAGGCTTGCTGACATTCTTCGCTCCAAGCCCATCCTTTTCCCTTCTTGAGCAAGTCGGTGAGAGGAGCGGCAATAGCGGAATATCCCTTGATGAAACGCCGGTAATAATTCACCAAGCCAAGGAATGATCTTAGCTCAGTGACCTTAGTTGGTGGCTCCCAATCAAGGATCGCTTTGATCTTGCCTGGATCCATGCGTAGCTTGCCTTTTCCCACAATATGGCCCAAGAATGGTACTTCTTCTTGGGCAAAGGAACACTTCTCCTTCTTCACATAGAGCTCATTCTCCCGAAGTGTCTTGAACACTTGCTTCAAATGCCCCACATGATCTTCCATAGTCTTGCTATATATGACAATGTCATCGAGATAAACCACCACAAAGTGATCAAGGAATGGAGCAAGTACCTTGTTCATGAGGGTACAAAATGTGGCTGGGGCATTTGTGAGCCCAAACGGCATGACTAGGAACTCATAGGATCCATAGCGGGTCACGCATGCCGTCTTCGTCTCGTCTCCTTCGGCTATGCGAACCTGGTAGTACCAACTCCTTAAATCAAGTTTGGTGAAATACCTTGCTCCTCCAAGTTGATCGAATAAATCATCAATACGAGGAATGGGGTACTTATTCTTGATGGTTACCTTGTTTAGTGCTCTATAATCGATGCATAGTCGAAGTGACCCATCGTGCTTCTTCTGGAATAGGACCGGCGCACCATAAGGAGATTTTGAAGGGCGGATGTACCCGGCATCCAACAATTCCTTGAGTTGTCTCCTTAGTTCCTCCAACTTTGGTGGTGCCATTCGGTAGGGAGCAAACGCGGGTGGTTTGGCCCCCGGCTCCAACTCGATCTCGTGATCTATTTCCCTTCTTGGGGGAAGTTTCTTGGGCAACTCTGCGGGCATGATGTCCTTGAACTCGTCAAGTATCTCTTGGATGGCCTTGGGTAATTGAGCTTCCTTTTTGTTACCCTCTTCCATCTTAAGAGTGGCTAGGTAGGTAGGCTCCTTCTTCTTCACTCCCTTAGAAAGTTGAAGGGCGGATAACATCCTTCCCTTATCAATGTCCGTCCTTACCGGGACGACACACGGTTGTTTTTTCTCCATGATGCACATAATGTTCGCAAAGGGGATGGGGAAGGCCTTCGCCTTGACAAAGAAATCAATTCCCAAGTAGAACTTCTTGTCATCTAAGGGAGCGACAGTGATATCGGCCTTACCTTCCCATTGCCCAATGTGAATGGGTGTGTCCTTGGCAACTCCATATATCGGGAGTTTTTCAGCATTTACTCCCTTGACAAAACCCTTGGTTTTGGTGTAGGAGAGGCCCACCTCATCGACAAGCTCCTTGGCCATATAGACTGTATCCGCACCTGTGTCCAACAACGCTTGGAGAGGCTTGCCGTTGATGTGTGTCTCTACGTACATGCGCCCATGGGATCCTTCCTCGACCTTAGCTTGGACGGCGCTAAGGAATTTTAGAAGATATCTTCTTCTCCTTTCCTTCGCTTCTTCTTCCCTTACGAGGAGGCAATCTTTCCCTCATAGACGATCGGCAACCCGATGTGGCCCATTGCATAAAGCATGAGTACCTCCTCGGGCGTCATCCCTTTGCCTTTACCCTTGTCCTTGTCGTGGCTTTTGAAGGGTCGATCCTTCTTGGGAGACTTGTCTCGATCTCCCCACCTTGCCATTGTTACTTGGCCTCGTGCTTGGTCCTCGAGAACTCTCGCCACGTTCGGCAGAGTGTCGGCGGCAATTCTGAATTGATATCATTTACCCTTGTCGCCACCCATCTTAGCCCACGGTTGTAATCCTTCTAGGAACATAAACAACTTGTCCTTGGCACTCATATCGGTGATCTCCAGCATGAGTTCTTGGAACTCCTTGACGTACTCCCGAATACGTCCATCCTTGTGTTGGAGATGTCGAAGCCTAGTGCGAGCTTCAAATTCAGCATCCTCTGGATAGAATTGCCTCTTAAGCTCCCTCTTAAGTTGATCCCAAGTAGTGATGGGACCGGATGTGCCGGTGGTGGCATCTTCACACCTGCACCGCCACCATATCAAGGCAACATCTTTGAAGTAGCGGGAAGCGGTATTTACCTTCTTCCTTTCGTCCAATATGTCATTGGACTCAAAGTATGACTCTACATTCCAAATGAAGTCATCAATCTCTCGTGCATTCCTCGACCCCTTGTAGAAGGGAGGAGAAGGGGTGCTATCCTTCTTGGAGACGGAAATCTCCCGAGCGCCTCCACCATTAACCAACAGGGCCATGCAAGTCTTCAATTGCAACTCGAGTTCTTCCACCTTGTTGGAAAGAGACTTGATTGTTGACTTGCAATCAGCCAGCTCCTTACTAAGGGCTTTGTTGGAATCCTTCAACTCTCTTTTGAGAGCATCATCCCCATGAACAAGCTCCGCCTTGAGAGAATCAAAGGCGCTTTGCACATCATCCTGGAATTCCTTCATCTCATCCTTAGAAGCGAATTCTTCCGTGTCTTCGGCCTTTCCCATTAAGGCCTCGACTTCCTTCACTAGGTGGGACATGGTGTCATCCACCTCGGCCACCCTTTCGTCAAGAGTGACATGTCCCGGGTTCTCCATGCTCTCCTCGTTCCCCTTGCCCTTCTTGGAGCCTTGCTCGGCCACACTCGACATACCTTCTCCCGCACACGAATTTCTTAAAACCGAGGCTCTGATACCAAATGTCACGGGGTGACTTTAATTTGTACAACACCCGTGCGGCGCTAGCAAACTTTAACCCGATTTTATATTGGAAGTTTGCTAGTAAGCCTTTCACAAGCTTAACTTAGACTATAAGAGACTAAGAAAGCTTTGAAGAATAAGAAGAGAGATAAGAATGTGTTTGGGAGAATGCTCTTGAGTATTGCTTTCAATTGGTGGATGGTTACAAATGAGACCCCAAGGGGGTATTTATACACTTCCACCTCCTCAATGGACGGTGGAGATTGATTTGATCTAACGGTCCATATTGTGCCTCTAGAACCTTCTATACAAGTATCCAATAATCTATACATGTGTAGAGTACTCTAGAATATTCTAGGACATTCATGAGTAATCTAGAGAACTCTAGGGAATTCTAGGGAATTCTAGAATAGTCTAGAGAATTCTAGAGACCTCAAGAAAGATACGGAATATTCCGGATATTTCTAGAATATTCCGGGACATTTCGGATTATTCCGGAAAATTCCGTGACACTCCGTATACCCACGAACTCTCTGTAACTGTTTTAACTGATTCTCCGTATTCTTTTCTCGGTAAACTCCCCAGTCCCCACTAAATACATCCAGTTCTTATCCTCTTCCCGTTCTCTCTGCCAACCAGCAACAATGTACATGTGAATTTGCTTCTAATTTTAACCATCTAAATAATCTTGATTGCCAAATTAAATTATGTGTAAACTGTATCTCCACTGCCACTATCATGTTTGTGTATGAAACTTTGCTCTTAATATTATGTTGGATAGGGAACGAATTGCGTCATTTTTGGTATCATTCCTTGGAGATGCATGTGACCTTACTTACTTGGTAGTTGGTTCAACAGATGATGGAGTGTTATTTTTGGTACAGGAATTACTTTGCATACTTATCATTTGTTTTAGCTTTGTTTTCAAACGTGATTTGCCCCTATCCATCAATATGTTGAAAAGTTCATTAAATTTGAATTTAGTACTGTTGTATACTCAATTATGGGGCAAATCCTTCTTCATGGAGTATTCATAAATTAATCTAATTTGCTAGGTGGATATTAGTCTTAGAAACATAGTTGTTTCTCTCCACCAAACAGTAACTCTTTTTTTTTTTTAACATATATTTCATAAGCTAATTGTTCTAAATTTTGCATGCAGACACTTGAAAGATGTAGAGGAAGGAGCAAGTTGTATACTTGAAAATGATACCTCTTATTATCACCTTCAAGATATACAAGGCAAACTCTACAATATTAAACAAACTCTCAAAGATTTGTAGGATACCTCACATACACTCAAGGAGACCTCTCTGGCTCTCAACTTGATGGAATGCTCTCACTTTGTTGTATGCTTACATAAGAGGCCTCAACTTATATTTATAGTTGCTTAACCTCCTTAGGATGTGGTTGATATTAAACCACTTGTCATTACCCTAATGAGGTTCTAGATATTTCTACTAATATTTTAGATAATTACATAGATGCTAGAATTATCTAGGTAAATATCTAGATACTACTATATCTAGATTTTTCTCTAACTCTAATTTATCTTGCTTCTTTTCTAGATAATTCTTGAAGAAGTGGGGGATGATTTATTTTAACACTCCCCCTCAGCACCCACTTTCTTCAATATAGTCTTTGAAACCATGCCAAGACTTGCTCGAAACTGCTTGAACTTTGCGCCTGCAAGCCCTTTCGTTAAGATATCTGCTACTTGGTCTTCTGTCCTTGTATACTTCATGCTGATTTCTCCCTTTAATACTTTCTCCCGTATGAAGTGATAATGGACCTCAACGTGCTTGGTTCTTACATGGAACATTGGATTCTCGGCCAGTCGTATGGCTGAAAGGTTGTCACACTTCAACTTCACAGGTTCACTTATGGGAACTTGAAGATCCTTAAGTAGCTGGATCAGCCATGCACACTCTTGGGCTGCCATTGCTGCTGCACGATATTCTGCTTCCGTGCTTGATAATGACACAGTTGGCTGTCTCTTACTACACCATGAAATAGCTGATGACCCGATACTTAACACGTAGCCCGTAGTTGATCGTCGGGTATCATGATCACCGGCATAATCGGCATCACAATAACCAACTAACTCCAGCTTCTCATCCTTCTTGTAGTATAGACCATAATCAAGTGTTCCTTTTACGTACCTTAATATTCTTCGTACCGCTTCCAAGTGAGGCTTCCATGGTTGTTGCATGTACCGACTTACTACGCTGACGGCATATGTAATATCTGGCTTAGTCAATGTGAGGTAGATCAAACTTCCCACCAATTGGCGATACATTGTTGGATCTTCAAGATCTTTCTCCTTGCACGAGCATAATTTAGCATTTGCCTCTACAGGCGTTGATATTGGCTTGCATTCAAGCATACCATACTTTCCAAGGAGGTCTCGAGCATACTTGTGTTGGCATAAGAACAAGCCATCTTTAGTTCTTTTGACCTCAGGACCAAGGAAGTGTTTTTAACTCACCGAGATCCTTCATTTGGAAGCGCACTGATAGATTAGCCTTAACTTGCCGAATTTCTCTCTCGTCATCGCCGATGATGATGAGATCATCCACATAGACAAGTATTATAACAACTCTTTCTTCTCGAGCCTTCACGAACAAGTTGGAGTTTGCCGGTGACATCGTGAATCCACTTTGCACCAAGAACTTAGCTATCTTGCCATACCACGCTCGAGGTGCTTGCTTGAGTCCGTATAACGCCTTCTTCAATTTGCACACGTAGTTAGGATGATCCTTGCTTTCAAATCCCTTAGGTTGCTCCATATATATCTCTCGGTCTAACTCTCCATGAAGGAAAGCATTCTTCACATCCATTTGCCATACTTTCCAAGACTTGATGGAGGCTAGTGCCAGTAGGACACGCACGGTGGTGATCTTTGCTACTGGGCTAAACGTTTCTTCATAGTCTAGCCCATAGGTTTGTGAGAAGCCTCGAGCCACCAACCGAGCTTTATATCTATCAATTGAGCCATCAGGACGTACCTTCAACTTGTAAACCCATTTGCATGAGATAGGCTTGGCGTCCTTGGGCTTGGGTATCAATTCCCAAGTCTCATTTTTAATCAAGGCTTGCATTTCCTCCTCCATTGCCTTGAGCCATTCTTTCTTCTAACACGCCTCTTCATAAGTGCTCGACTCCTTAATATGCGGTCCTTCCACTAATGCTGTGTTTGCATATATAGGATTTGGTTTTCGTATCCTCTCGGACCTTCTTACCGATGGCTCTGAGACTTTTTCTGCTACCGCGTCCTTAAGTTGGCTCGGCCTTTCTTCTTCCAAAATCCCATGATGTACTCCTGTTTGCCACGGACTTTTCTCTTTTCTCGGCGTTGTTTCCTTGTCATCTACTTCTGAGGTGTCTTTTTGTGATGTTTTATCATCCCTTAAGTGCTCCTCAATTCTTTGCTGCACCCTTTCCTCGATCTCCTTAGAGTCAGGGAGCACTAATGCTTGAGTAGACCACCACGATGATGCTTCGTCAAACACCACATTTCTTGATGTGTAGCAACGTCTTGTTGTTGGGTCACAACACTTCCACCCTTTTCTTTCATTGTCGTAGCCGACGAATATGCACCGGATAGCTTTTTTATCAAACTTACTTCGTAAATGATCCGGTACGAAGACATAGCACACACACCCGAAAACTCTTAAATGACTTACTGTTGGCTTGATCTTCCATAGTTTCTCATATGGAGAAACAAACCCGAGCCTCGGTTGTGGTAGCTTGTTTGTGACATATACCGCGGTCTTCATACATTCAGCCTAGAAGTGTGGTGGCACATTCTTGGCATGTAGCATACTTCTGCACGTCTCAGCAAGGTGTCGGTTCTTCCTCTCAGCTACGCCATTTTGTTGTGGCGTGTTAGGACAAGTGAGTTGACGTCGTATTTTATGAGCTTGCAGATATTCTGCAAATTCTTTGGATGTATACTCTCCCCCATTATCTGTACGTAGGCAGGCCACCTTACGACCCACTTCACTTTCAACCTTGTTGTTAAACTCCTTAAACTTATCTAGTGCCTCTGATTTTTCTTTCATAAAAGCAACCCAAACATATCTTGAAAAATCATCAATAAAGGTAATCATGTACCTATATCCTGAGATGGATGGTTGCTTTACTTTCCCGAAGACATCAGAGTGCACTAGCTGAAGTGGCGTCGTAGCCTTGAACATAGACTCTTCGTAGGGAAGTTGATGTGCCTTCCTATATTGGCACCCTGCACATACTATATCATCTCGAACTTCAAGCTGTGGAAGGCCCTTCACCATTGACTTTTGTATCATCACCTTTAACTTGTTATAACTCACGTGGCCAAGCCTTGCATGCCAAAGATCCACTGTTTCATTCTTCCTTGTTTTGTCCACATATGCATCTTGAGCAGACATCACATACACGGACTCCAAACGGCGTCCTTCCATGAGCGGGGGAGAGGTAGGCTTGAAGCTGCGATACACCTTCACATTGTGAGGCCCGAACACCACATAGTTGCCCGACGAGGTCAGTTGGGATACCGACAAGAGGTTCTTCTTCATTCCAGGTACATGATAGACATTTTGAAGTTGCACCTGGTGTGGACTGAACCGAGGAGCAATTAGTGTTTTGCCGATGTGTGAAATCGGCAGCTTTGAGTCATTTGCCGTGACCACGACTCGGTCGCCCTTGTATTCGGACATGCTTTGTAACTTTCTGATGTCACCTGTCATGTGGTTGGAGCAGCTAGAATCAACTATCCAATCTTCTTGATAATTGACGGCTTTACTGCTTGTCACGGCAAGTGCAACTTCTTCTTTAGGCTCCTCTACATATCCGGCCTCTTCTGCCTCAACTTCTTGGACAGACTCTTCCATTGCAAAAGATGCTTGGAAATCCCATTCTTCCTCACTATCATTATTTGTGAAGGTTACCGCATTGCCCTCTAATGGGGGTGATCTGCAGTCTCGAGCGAAGTGCCCTTTCTTCCCGCACTTGTAGCATCGATCATTTTGTCGGCGATATTTCTTCTCCTCCTGATTGTCTCAGAACTGACGTGCTCCCCCTCAAGGTGGACCTTGTCCACGATGTCCTTGCCACTTTGATGGTCTCCTTCTTGATGACTCTCCATCATTCTGATACGGTCTCATGCCCTTACTTTGTCTTTGTGGCGCTCTCCTTTTTGTAAAGAGAGCCTTCTCATCATCTTTGATTGAGGTCTTAGACATTTGATTATCCAACTCTTCCTGATTGGCTAAGATACTTTCTAGTTCTGCCAAATCAGGTTGAGTAGCCCATCCTCTAATTGCTGTGATTATGCCACTGTACTTGGGATCTAAGCCTCTAATAATAATTCGACGCAGTCTAGCATCACTTATGGCACTTTCTGGGTCTACTTTTGCTATTTCACCACATAATGATTTAACTTTAGTGAAGTATTGACTCACCGTCATATCTCCTTGCTTTATGGACATGAGCTCATTTTCGAGTTGTTATAGCTTTGCTTCGTTCTTCTTGGTGAATAGTGTTGCCAAGGCATCCCAAGCTTTTTGTGGCGTGTCACAATCTTTGATGTGATGTAAGAACTCATCTTCCACCGTGACTGAGAAAACGTACATAGCTTTTCAGCCTTGATCTCCCATTTTCTCTTCGCCCCTGGGTCGGTTGGCGCCTCCTTTTCACTGCCACCAACTATCTCCCACAAATCTTACCCCTTCAAATAGTACTTGATACGTGTACTCCAAGTACTATAATTGCTTCCATTAAGCTTCTCCATCGAGCTAGCTGATGCCGAAAGATCTGCCATGGTAACTTGGTAAGCGCCCCGCACTCAACCAAGAACTTGTGGTCCCAGACCAACAACTATGACAATCCTTAAACCGGCAGAGTCACCCCTGTGCTTTGGTCCCCGACCGTTGCACACAAAGAATGCTAGCTCAAGAAAGCCCTTGTAACTTGGCTCTGATACCAAATGTAGAGGAAGGAGCAAGTTGTATACTTGAAAATGATACCTCTTATTATCACCTTCAAGATATACAAGGCAAACTCTACAATATTAAACAAACTCTCAAAAGATTTGAAGGATACCTCACATACACTCAAGGAGACCTCTCTGGCTCTCAACTTGGTGGAATGCTCTCACTTTGTTGTATGCTTACATAAGAGGCCTCAACTTATATTTATAGTTGGTTAACCTTCTTAGGATGTGGTTGATATTAAACCACTTGTCATTACCCTAATGAGGTTCTAGATATTTCTACTAATATCTTAGATAATTACATAGATGCTAGAATTATCTAGGTAAATATCTAGATACTACTATATCTAGATTTTTCACTAACTCTAATTTATGTTGCTTCTTTTCTAGATAATTCTTGAAGAAGTGGGGGATGATTTATTTATTTTAACAAAAAGATAGTTAATGTGGTATCTAAGGAGGTCAGAGCTACACTTAGGAAAGGTGAGAACCGGGATTATAAATTCTTTTATATTAAAAGGTCCAAAGTAAAACATGTGTTGAAGAATATTGTAATTACTTTCTCGGTCTCTTTGCCGGTTACCGGTGTTGAGCCATTGTTTAGACCAATCACGGGTATTTAAGTTCTGAGTTTGAATGAGCTGGCTGTATGGTTCCACATGAGGTGAGTTCGTTCTCCATTTTCAAACTATGTTGATTTCTTATTTCCACATGGCTGCTGTATGGCTGTATGGTTCCACATGAGCTGGCTGTAGGAAGATGGATGGATGGATGGGCCTTTCTTTGGGAAGAAGCTATTGAAATGAACACTACAAAAAAAAAAAATGTTGCTGCATTCTTGCTATTCCCATCTAATTCGATATTGTTGCTTCCTGATTGAATATGTAACCGGTTTTTGTGGGATTTTTAATGGTTACTAATTCAGTAAAATAGATTATTTTAACCAATTTAATTGTTTGCTAAAGTCAGTTATTGCAGTCTGTCATCTTGCAGGCAATTGAAACCAGGCACTTGTTCATCCAAGGCATGATTTTTAACGTGATCCAGAAGTTTAGTACCCTTACCCGCCCCATTTGGCCCCATTTGGGGCGGGTAGAGGCGGGTACCGCGATTTTGGGGTTTGAGGAGTAAGGCCAAGGGTGTAGCCTAGCAATTGCAGTAACTGATGGACAAATTACCACAGATACAATATCGTAGAACAAATTAAATGATCAATGTAAGGGTTTATTCTTTTAGAGGATAAAGTCAAATTGTGTTAATGTGTACTAATCACTTTTGTTTATTAGTAGATATTTCCTTTGGTTTTATCAAACATTATTGTACTTTTATACATGTTACACAATTATATTTAAATTGTCTTTTTAAATATTAAATATCAATTTTAGATATTCCGTGCATCGCACGGGTTTAAGGCTAGTAAACCTTAAGCAATAAGTTTTATGTAAAAGTGTGAAACCATCTTATCATGAATCTATTAACTGTATTAAAACGGAACAAAATAAATCACTGCTTGTCATTTGTCAACTACACAGCCTACCACGTGTCACCCAAAATAAAAACTAAAATTTATTCCAAAATTAAAACTAAAATTTATTCCAATATATTAAAACGTTAATTTTAATAATGGTGTTTTATTTGGTAATTACTTTATTATAATATCTCATATATTGAAATTCGGTAAGTGTGCCAGGCAAACCTCCTTTTGATTGCATAATAATATATTGGAAAGAAATGTATTACCAAACTGCAAGAAACATATTTACATGGAGATGACAGGGCTTTATTTGGTAATTATATTATAAACCACATCTTGCCATTTGTCAACCATACAGCATGCCACGTGACACTCAAAATAAAAACTAAATTCTAATCCAAAATTAAACCGTCAATTTTATTAACATGAATAGAAAAAATATTTATTCTAAAATTAAAACATCACGTGTCACCCAAAATAAAAACTAAATTCTATTCCAAAAGTAAAACGTTAATTTTACTAACATGAATAGAAAACAAAATTTTATTTTAAAATGAAAACGTTATTTTTAATAACATGAATATGATTTTTTTTTTTTTTACAAATCATGGTGTGCAAGATTACTAAAAAAGAAAAAAAAACATGCAAACAATAAAAAAACGATAAGTAAGACAATTGAACATGTGCATTGAACAGGTACAAACACTTGCTTATCATAAAAATCTATTACTTTGTCGTGACTTTCATGAATATAATGGCATGAAGACTAATAACTTACTTGGGACTTGGGACGACACTAATAAAAGTCATTCTTCGATACATTATTGATGACATTAGTATCAAAAATTCATTCTAATATCACTAATTAGTGATAGTAAAATAGTATTGTCTTGGAAACAACCTCTTGTACAAATGCAAGGTGTGCGTACATTACACCTTCATGGTGGGGCCATCTTCGGACCTCTGCTTGAGTATTTAACCAAAATAAGAATTTATCTGTTACTTTTGGCTGAAATCAGCCTCTCCATGGGCATCAGTTGATGGGGGAAGATTGGCTACATCTGAGTCCCCAGACCGCACTCAAATATATTTCCCTTGAGAATCAGTTGTTGTGGAGGTAGATTTTAATATCTTCATCTTGGCGGTGCTTTCTTTGTCTGCAACAGGTGTTATTGATGTACTTTTTAACTTGGACATTTGAGATTGCACACTAGTTGAAATTGTGATTTTTTTTATAGGGAGGCCTGTCCACTACAAATCTAGTGTTTCCCAAGATCTTTTTTATGGCTACTATATGATCCCTTGCCCTCCACTATGCAGATTTTCAAAGCAAAAGAGGAGCTAAAGAAGCGAAATCACGTGCAAGGCAATCACCTATATGTTCCAGTACTTGAAGTCGATGCTTCCAATAACTAACTCTAGGTCAATCCTAAAGCAGGACTACATGCAAATTTTACAGTTGACAAGGATAGACAAGAAGGTGATGATGCTTTAAATCATGGCCAACAGTCTTTTCAATTGCTCGACATGGACACTGCACCACCCTCTGCAGATTCTGCTCTTAAAAAGGTTGCCAAATGACGTACCTAATTAGTAATCAGGTAATTTCCTTGCAGTCTGTTCAATTCAACTCCGTCTATGATACTTATGTTTTACTGAGGATGTCACCTGCTAAATTTATCTTAGTGCAAAAATATCTTGCCTGATTTTCAGTAGCTTCTTATCTCCTGAAATTTTGGAATTCATATTAGTGCAGAACTATGATCATGAAACTTGGGAAAGAGTGTTTGTCTACAAGTGCAAAAATTGACCTCATGCGAGATCCCGTGAGTTACATAAGTTGGAATTCATATTAGTGCAGTAATTAATAGTGGCAATGTTGAATAAAAGGCAGAATAAAGTAAGCAAAGGGAAATAAACAGCGCTTGAAATTGGTTGATTGCAGGGTTCTGTTATCAAGTTTTTCCTTTGAAAAAATTGACGACTCTAAATGGGACTGTTGTAGTTTTAAGTTATTTGTGGCAATTGTGGGCCTTAAGATCATTAGTTGGAGTAGGTTTTGGTTGAGTTAGTTTTTGCATATGATATTAGGCTATTAGCGTTTATAAGTGATAAGTTCAATTCATCTCAGTTACCAATATGTATATCTGCACATAGTTAAAGAAATTCTTCATGACATCCATGTTTTAAGCCTAAAGGATCATTCCCATTGATATAATGTAAGGATAAATAAGATACAGGAAATATTGGTATATTCTACAATCTATGTTAAGATCATTTGATTCTCATTTAACTTGTAAATTTGGTAATGTAGCCCGTGATAAGAATTAGAAAGGTTATTCCTTATTTCTTGTTCAACCTTAGTAGCATTTCTTTGTTGTTATATATGCAACTAAAGGTCCCTTAATTTATCTAATCACGTACGCCAAAAACAAAATCAAGTAAATGAGAAAACGAAAGATGGGGCAGAAGAGTGTCATTTTGGATTTAAATTCTTAGCTCACGTGTGTTTGTTTTCTTTTTTATTTATTTACTGTTTGCTTATTGTTTTTTCAATCACTTTTTTGGGTCCATGATTACATTGTGTCCCACTATCATCGTCAATACGCAATAGTCATCAATACACGTATTACAACTATTTTTAACGTTCACAATTTGAATTTTGAAAAAAAAAAAAAGATAGAAAAATGAGGATGATAAGACATTATAAACATTTGTCCATGAAATATTCTTAGCCTTTTATTTTCAAAGTTTGTCGCTTGAATGAGTAGACAGACAAGTCACAAGTCACAAGAGAACGCCATATATCATAAAAATTTGGTGACGTATAGTCAACTTTGAAGAAACACTTCATAAAAATAAATAATAATAATAATAAAAAAGACTTTGAAGAAACACATGATCGTTACTACAACTTACAATTTGCACACTCGGGTCTTGGATTAAACTCCAGTTGTTTGGATTAACCAATACCAATTACCAATATTCCGAAATCATGTCAGGTGGGGTATGGAGAGCTCAAATCTAACAGTTTTACTCTTAAATCTTGCAATTTAAAGAGACTGGTTCCAGTTGATTCAAGATTTAGAAATCGTTCATCTTTTACCTCTATGAAAAATAAGCATAAGAGATTTAATGAGACATTTTATTTTAATCCGTTACAATCTAAGTTGAAAAAGGTAGGGGAGGATCAACCAATGATAGTGTTAGAAATTAAAACTTAAACGAAAAAATGATGTTTAATATTTAGGGTTCTATCGTAAGTTTTTACTAGCAGATAATTAAGACAGTGACTAAATTTAGGTTAAAATTGACTTTAGACGACGGGAGTAAGAAAAAAATCTTGGTTTTTTATTGATCTATGAAATATTTATAGAGATATATAGTATTTTCAAATGGAATAGAATTAAATATTTAGTTTGTATAAACTTTATAAATTCTACTTTTCATTAATATTTGTTACCTCACTATTAAATGGACTCATTTAAGCAAATTATTTGTTAATTGCTATATTTGTTAATTGATCTATGAAATAATTTTAGAGATATATAATATTCTCTCCTTTGATTATTACTTTCTCCAGCCTATATTAATTGCTATATTAATCTATGTAATAGTTAAAATGTGAACAATAACTTTTATGTAAGACCGTCTCACCATAAATTTAGTGTGTGATGTATGACATTGTCGTGACTATTTATGAATACACGTGTGACCAATAATTTATCAAGGGATGACTATGATAAAAGTCATCCATTAATAAATTATTAGTCACATTAGTATTAAAAAGTCATTCTAGTACAACTTAATAGTCATAACAAAATATTAAAAAAGTCACCTTATAAAGAGTTCATTTCACGATAAGTTTATCGTGAGATAGTCTCATACCGATTTCCCACCCAAAGGTTAAGTTTAGGTGGTAATAAAAATTAAGCCCAAGATCAAAAACAATCCAACAAATACAGGTTCTTATAACTTATAAACTATATAAAAATAATTATTTTTTAAAAATGTAGAATTATGCATAAAATGTGCATTTTCTACCATAATTGATAAAGTTAGGCTATAATTTAATCTTTTTGACATAATTAATTAGTATTATATTCTTATAGTTGATAAATATATATAATTACTTGAGAAATTATTATCAAAAGTTAGAAAGATATAAATTTTAGAAAATTCAAGATGGTTATGATTGTCCTTTTTAAATTTGGTTGTTGGTTTGGCATTAAGGGTCGTATCCCTCATACAAATATTCTAGTTGTTGAAGGCTTTTATTCATCTTGTGGTGAGTGTTTGGGAATTCTCCCTATTGTAATCCTCCATGAATCATGATTGAAGATTCTGAGTGAGATGTTGACATCAGGGTTTTAATTATGTTGAAGGATCTAATCACACGCTTTGCTTGTGATGATTTCCTTTTGTGTCATAGTGAATTATTATCCGGTTGTCACTGTTTGTGGGTTTTTCTCCCATTTTTTGAGGTTCTTGCGTAATTCTTATATCTTTTTTCATCAATTTAATTCTTCCTTGATTTTTTTTTTGTCATTTCTATTATTTCTATTACGTTTTCGCATTATTTACAGTTTATAGGTAGTATCATGATCGAATTTCCTTTCAAGTGGTATCAGAGCGCATATTTGAAATGGCTTCAATCATGTATGAAGTGTGAGATTCCAAAATTCGATGGAAAGAGAAATTTCCTTTCAAGTGGTATCAGAGAAATTTTTTTGTCATTTCTACTATCTCTATTACGTTTCCGCATTATTTACAATTTATAGGTAGTATCATGATCGAATTTCCTTTCGAGTGGTATGAGAGCGCATATTTGAAATGGCTTCAATCATGCGTAAAGCGTGAGATTCCGAAATTCGATGGAAAGAGAAATTTCACGTTTTGGAAATTACATATGAGAGTGGTTCGCATTCAACTCGAGCTGAGGAAGGTGCTTGAGTATCCTGACACTAAGTCTGACAAAACAATGACTGAAGTTTTTAAGGCATTCTAGAAAGAAATAGTCGACATTTGAAGCCAAGAGAGTGGGATGAATTGGAACTCAAAGCATTGGCAGGTTCAAATGTGTGTTGATAAAGCATGTACTGAGATTAGTTATGGATGAGCAGAAACCGAGGAAGCTCAGGATAAGCTGTAGGAGTAGTACATGGCAAAGAGCATTTCTAACAAGTATCAATTGAAGAAAAAAACTTTATAGGCTGTGTATGCCTACTCCTATGCAGTCCCATCTTAACGAGTTTGATTCTAATATTACTGATTTAGAGTCTCTAGATGTTAAGGCAGATGATGAGGATAAGGCTTCACCTGATATTATCCCTGCCATCGTCGTATAAACATTTAAGGAGACAAAACTTTATGACAATGGTGGCCCATTGCATATAGACAATGTCAAGTCCAATATGCTGTCTAAAGAGAAGTTACAATATTTTGTAACTCCCTGGTTATCTTAGCAGTTGTGCTTATTGCTGTAATACGGACTTATGTAGCATCTTTGATGCTTTTTAACCTTCAATGACTAGCAAATTATTGCAAAAAAAAAAAAAAAAAAAAAAAAAAAAAAAAAAAGAGAAGTTTGATTGTGATGGTAGTGAAGAGGCTAGTGAAGCCTTGAATGCCAGGGGTAGGGGAATACGTGGGGAAAGGTAGTAGAGCAAGTCTAAACACCGTTCTAAATCTAGGAATCCTTACATGAATAAGAACTGCAATTACTATGGCAAGAAGGGTTAGGTTGATTATTGCTAAGGATGATGCCCCGATTACTACCTCAAGTAGAGGAGCACAAGATGAGTGGGTTTTTTTTACTCCGGTTGTACCTACCATATTTGTTCTCATATGGACTAGTTTGATTTTTATGGGATTGTTGATTCTTGTGTCGCTGTTATGGCAATGACATTATCTACAAGGTTGCTGGAATCAGTAGTGTCAAGATTAGAATCTACAATAGTGTCGTTAGAACTTTGAAGAAAGTTTGTCATATCTCCAACATGACTCATAATCTTACAAATAATTAGTTGTCATAAGACCATCTCTTAATTGATTCTCCTTTCAATTTGTGGTGTTAGTTACTAATTATGTGAGATAATTTTACAATGTTCATGATAACAATGTTTTATATAAGGCTTACTACCTCAATTCATTAATATTTGTTACTTTTAAATTGTTATGATTTTCAATGCAAGACTTTGATCACCAGTTTTTATCCGTATAGTTTTGAGAAAGTTAGAGGGGGAGGGGGGGGGGGGCTACACTTTTATAACAAATTTTTCAGTATATAGTTTCAAATATCCATTTTACAAGAACTTCGTGCATTCTTTCCATCGTATACATAGAAACTTTTGAGATAATGGTTCTCAAAAGGAAATGGACTTAAATTTGGTTAGCTTTGCACATATGAAATGGGCTGGCCCAGACAGTAAACCTATCAAGTATCAACAACTAAGGAAGCTGTAGCTAGTTCACTAAATTCTAAGACAAACGAGATGGGTTTTTGAATGTTAAGGATGTCCCAAAAACTAATTTTTTTCAAAAAATTAAAAGGATTAAGAGGGATAATTTATGTCGAAAAGAGAAAATGTAAACCATGGTTTCGGTATATTGAAATCATCATCACAGACGAAGGTAACCATGGTTTTCAATATACCGAAACCATGATTTACATTTTTCCGTGAGACCCACTTTTTGACATAAATTCGTCCCTCTTGGTCCTTTTAATCTCTTAGGGAAAAATTGGTTTTTGGGTCATCCCTAACAGTCAAAAACCCATGTACTTATTGACAAAATTCAATAACCCTCTGAAATCGGTCGAAAATTTTGAGTTTTGAACATGATATTTTCAATCCACATTTATAAATTTGCAAGCTGGTCAAACTTCACCTATCTATTTGGCCCGAATATTTTACATTTTAATTTCAACTTTGCTGAAATTTATGACTTTCATTGGAATTAATGACTATTAAATTACAAGCCCAACTCTTTCATCTATTGTTTCTCTAATTTAAATTGAAACATTCTTTATAATATATCGTTGCTAGAAGATAATCGTATTTCATTATGTATATTGTATAAAACCTAGCACTTAGAGACAACTTTTTCAAAGAAACAATGGAAAAAGAGTTGCACCCATGATCATGGATTGACCAAAAAACGAAATACGCCACTAATATTTACTTGAATCCAATGTACATTTGTCCGGTATTTAATCCATCTGTCCAAATTGAGAGGTTTATTTGATACCACGTATAAAAACTTAAATTAAAAGCTCGATTTTATGGTTACTTGAAGATCCATAAATAATTTTTTATAATGCTAACCTTTACAACGTTGAAGAAGAGAGAAAAGTAAAAGAAGAACAAAACATATTACCTCAACGTACATAACCATTAACCATGTTTTTCCATTATAACTCGATGAACCATTTTTTTTGTTTGCCTGTTTGATATTTGATATTTCAGAGCTTCTCTCCAAGTCTCCAACTAATCCAGAACTTTGTTGAATTTTGCGCATTTGACATTTTGATTGTATTGGATGAGTCTCCCAATAAAAATAGTTACATAGGTTAAGGTCTCGAACACGAAACCCACGCAATTTGAAATCTACTACCTCCGTTTTGTTTTATCTGTCGCCTAAGAAATTGTGGCAAAAACTTTGACCGTTAATATCTTAATTTGTATAAGGATTCATCATACAAAATTGATATTATTAGATTCGTAATAAAAAATACTATTAAAAAAGTATAATATTATATTTTTCTATATAAATTTTATATTAAAAATTATTTATTAAAAATTGACACTGAAAACCATAAATGACAGGTAAAAAAGAACGGAGGGAGTATTTCATAGCTTAATCAAATTAACTTAATTGTATGGGGGATGGTGCTTATCAGCTTATGGAACAACAGGAAAAGCATGGCAACATGGCTGCAAAGTTAAACTGGAAGTGACAACTCACAACCACAATGAGTTTTGTACAAAGGTCTTTACCTACTCCCTCCGTCCTAATTGTTTGTCATTATAACTAATTCACCAAAACCAATAATTCTAGCAAATGATGTGAAAAGTTTATAAGTTGTCAAAAACACCCACAAGAATAACCTTGGAATTAGTTAAAAGTTTATTTATTATGGGTAAAATTGGTATTATGATTGTTGAAAATATAAAAGTTAGATAATTTGACAAATAAAAAAGGACAAAGTAGTTAGAAAATTTGACAAACAAAAAGGGATCAAGAGAGTACTTTCTAAAAGTCTTGATGTATACCTTTGGGCTTTGGTGGTTAGCTTGATTTGGGTATTGTTTGGTGGGGTGTAGTTGGCACTTTTAACATATGTGAGTTGTATGGTTATGTGTTTCAAATGCTGAGTCTAATATATGTGCACACGACGCCCTATGGGGAAATATAACCCAGTATGCCATCCAAGTGTCATAAAAGACAAGACATGGGTTTCTATGCCTCTGTAAATTTCTGAGCTGATAGTTTGTGCCCTGTTTGTCAAGTGAAACTTGTAGCTTTATCTGGAACCATAACTGGTGATGAATACGGAATGAGGGGTTACTTGTGTGTGACAACGGTTTGACAATAATGGTGATGCGAGTTTTCCCACAGCTTCGAAAAAGACAACTTGAGGCTGTAAACGTGTCTTTCTTACACATGGAAATTACCTCCTCTATGGTGTCAAATACCAGGTCAAAAATATTTTTTTAATCCCCTCCAATTAAAAAACTCCACGATGAACATGACAAAGAATGGATCAGCAATTAGTGGATGGGATTGTTACCTCCACGATTTTGTCATTGCACTTAATCCATTTCTGGTGGTCTCGGCAATAAGCAAAGCAAACAAAATGCTTAGCAGAGTAGCAAACCTACAGATCACACAAATAACGTTGTATCATATAACTGGAACATTAATATACCAGAAAACTAATATACCGGAAAATTAATAATAGTATTTTTTAATTTAAATTTAATAGCATCAATTTGTATGATGAATTAAATTAAGATATTCACGATTAGTTTTTAACATAAAAGCCTACGTGCAGTGGCTAATCTAGATACTAGAGTTAGGGTTGTTTACTTAATAATAACTATCATTACTTATATTTGAAATATATAATAATCCTCCCAATATATAATAGATTATTTTTAAAAAAAAAATCAAATAGTAGGGTTGTTGTATTAAATTGGACATCGTTACTGATATTTTGGACCTTTACTTAGAGTGTCTAGTCAATATAGATATAGAATATCCTCCCAATGTATAATTGGTTTTTAAAATTTTTTCTGGATTTGGGATGTCCATGGACACCCCTAGACCTAATACAAATCCGCCCATGTCTAGATATTTGTTTTGGGTTTGTTGAGTTGGAGAGCTCATTAGTCCCAAAAAAAGAAAGAAAGAAACAAATAAATAAATGAGATAAAGACTTACTAAAAAACAAACCCTAGTGTGAGCCTACTAATACGTAATCCGAAGATGTAGGTGATATTCTCTTATGTACGAGAGTGCATGAAGGTGCACAATCCAACGAGCTAAGGAAATCTTTTGAAAACGATAACGAAATCATTTTGAAAAACATTTGGCAAGCCGTGTGGGAGACCAAAAGAAACCGAGAGAAATATAACTTTATACATATCTACTCCAAGCAATGAATAGTTAAACATGTGAACTAAATGTATCTAAAAGACACATACACAAAGAGATCACTAGAAAACAAATATAAAAAACAAAACAAGGCATCCTGCCAACCTCTATACCTATCTGCTTCAACCATAGATCCACTTAATCATTTTTATACCTGTCTGCTTCAACCCATAGATCCACTTAATTATCTTCATTTCCGCGACACTCATCTTTTTACAATGCAACTTGTTATCAAACGACACTTTTTAACTTTTAGTTTAAGCGGTATCCCTGCCCACATGCTTGATATAATCAGTTCCCATATATATATATATATATATATATAGAGAGAGAGAGAGAGAGAGAGAGAGAGAGAGAGAGAGTATCCATTGAAAACTACCGCTTATAATAAGAAGTACAGAACTATCATTTAGAACCGTTGGATTACAAGTTAGAGGCTACGATTAGTTTAGATTTGCTTTTGTTTTTCTTTTATTTCTTTTTGAAAAACTGGGGGACATAGAAAGGGGAATCGCCATTGCACTTCTATCTCTCTTTTGAGGTTTGTCTTTCAACCACAAATACACGTTCTAGTGCAAAAATCAATTCATGGCACTAATAAATTCTACGTTTTTGTTCCACCTCGACATGGGATTACACAATAATGAGATTCATAGCACTAATGAATTCATAGTATTGATAAATTCTGCCGCTGCAAAAGAAGGAAGACATTGTAATGTAAGGCAACCATGGGATATGGAAGCTAGACATCATACTTCACTTTAATAAAAGATAATATTGGATTAACGTCAAGACACGACAAATTGAGGTTGAAATCTAAAGTTCTCTGGATTCATATGATAATATCATTAATTGACAACTTAATGCAAATTATATATCTAATGATAGCAAATACACGATCCAAATTTAAACAAAACATGAATTGGATTAATCTGCATTAGGTTAGTTCAGATTATTTATCATTTGTTTCTGCTATTTGCTAATCAGTCATATCTAGTAGAAAGGAGCAAGAGAGGTTGCAGACAAAGAAAGTTTTGTTTCACATATTTAATCTAATCATAGCCCTTCTTTTTTAATCTAAGGATGTAATTGATAGTTCTTTAGTTCTTATTATAAGTGGTAGTTCTCAATATATACACACATTTATATAATTAACCTTAATTTCATTATAAATCAATGTATGTTCTTTAGTTCTTGTTATAATTAACCTTCTTTTTTCACGTAGATTCTACTGTAGTTGAAATTTTTTCAACTATGACGGTTGAAATAAATAATTAACCTTAATTTCACCTTTTATAAAATCAAAACTAATATATATTGTTCAAGGGACTTGTTTTAATATGTAATACTTTGTTGAGGTATAATTTTTCACAAAATTTCATATTTTTAAGGAGATTATACAATAACTAATTTTTTTCAACTACCGTAGTTAAAAAGTACAAGTAACATCAATTTTACCATAAATCAATGTATGTTGATCATAGTAATTTATTAGAATAGTTAATCGTATTTAGTGAGACATAAATCTTTTTAACGGATGTGATTTATTTTTGATAAATTGATGGTTTAAAATTCTCAACTACTGTAGTTGACAAAAAAATCGACTATGGTAGAATTATTATTATTATTATTATTATTATTATTATTATTATATATATATATATATATATATATATATATATATATAGAAAATGCATCCAGTAGGAAGAGAGTTTAATAGGAAGGTGAGAAAAGTAAATCTCAACCATTGATTTAAAATTTGACGTGGTGTGGTCATGGATATTAGAGAATGTGGTCATGTATATTAGGAAGTGCGGTCAAGAAATCCATGACCACACTCTGTATAGTAGGAAGTGTGATCAATGGTCAAAATTTACTCTTCTCACATTCATATATAAACTCTATTCCTATTGGATCCATTCCCATATATATATATTTAGGAAAATTAGATTCTAATAATCTCGACTTGCGAATTGGACAATAATAATCCCTACTATCAATTTGGATTCTGATGGTCCAAAAAAAATAAAATTGGATTGTAGTGGGACATCATTGAGAATATACCCTAAATAGATTTTGTGTTGCATTTGATTCAAAACTTTGTATAACATTTTACCATATTTTTAATGAATTTACGGCGTTTCTTTCAGTTTTTTTAAATTTATTTTACTATTTTTTACAATTTTTTCACTTTTATTTTACTCAGAGTCTCAACAAAATAATTTAAAAAATGTTTTAAAAATTACATTCATTACCTATCTAGGGACAGGAACGAAAAAGACAAAAACAATATGGGCTAGCAGTGAAAAAAAATATAAAGAATATGGAGGTGGATTTGATACCACAACAATCCAATTTTATTTTTTTTACCACCAGAATCCAAATTGATAGTAGGCATTATTATTGTCCAATTCATAAAAGTCGAGATTATTATAATCCAATTTTCCTATATATTTATGAGGGCTAGAGTTGAGTTTAAGTCTAATCACAACAAATAGACTAAAAGTTTAACACAGTTCCAAACTTCCAACCAAAAAGTCAGTTAAGATTATTCTGAATACCAATTATTATACACCAAAACCCCTAAGAAATTATAATCTTGTGTTCCTATTCAAAATACTGTAAAAAGGACGAAGTACTATTTACTTTCAATTCTCTGGCAGGGTTATCAAGCTAATGCACAATGACAAATATAAGTTCCAATTCATGCAAAACTCCTATGGCCTATCTTGCAAATGATGTTGGCTCAACCCTAATCATGCATGGACAAGCTTTTTTCAGGTCTATTTACACAAGTACATTGTTTTGCCACAAGATAACAACATGCTACAATATATGTTAGCATAGTACAAATTAGGATTCTGTTTCTATGGCTCCCAAAAAGTTACAGCTCTAAAGCATGAATGATCTTTGGGGTTTAATCTTGTGATGCTTTGGGAAATAATGTGAATTATCTTAAACCATAAGAAAAGTCTCAATCAACCTGCTGCTTCCAAATCAACATCAGCATAAGTTTCCCCATCAATCATCCCGGGCTCCGGCTCACCTTCTGCATCGGTTTCTAGCTGTCCTGGTTCCGGTGCATCGGGAGTTCCTGAGCTCTGCTTTTGTGGTTCCTCTGGGGTGCCGCCTTGAGAATTGTTTCCGGTTATTGGTGTTGAATCCATGTCCATGGCTGCTGCCGGAGCTTCAAGATCAGGCCGGCCTCCATCACCGTCCACCTCACTTGCTGGTGTTGTGCTCTGTTTGATTACATATGTAATTAATAGAGTTCCCAAAAGTTGCTCAAAGTTGACATTCTCAAACATCTAGATGGAATTTTGGTTTGTACTCCTTGGGTTTACTTGCTTGGGGCCTACTTTTAGGTCATTCAAGTGGAGAATGTGATGATGATCACACATCCATATTCAATATCAGTTTTTGCAAGTTCTACATAATATATACGCAAAATTGGATTCTAATAATCCCTGCTTTATTTTTTCATTCTGGTTGTCTTAAAAAAAATTGTATTCTGCAGTGGCACCACCGAGTCACCGCCATGAGTGCGTTTGACACATCAGTTTTCCATTGAGTGACCGCCACTTGGCTCATTGGCGTCCCACCAAAATACAAATTTTTTTAGGACCACCAGAATCCAAAAATAAAGTAGGATTATTGGTATACAAAAGCTGAAAGTAGGGATTATTAGAATCCAATTTTCCAATATATAGTGAAGTTAAACACAAATAAAAAAATTACTCGGACGTACCCCAATATTTGGGGAAACTATTTTTCGGTACCCCAACTTTTCAAAACTCATTTTGAGGTACCCTTAATTTTTGGGTTAGTAATTATTTGGTGTTTTTCCGGCCACTAATTTTATTAAGTGGCCGAAATACCCTTATTGTTCTCCTTTAAGGGTATTTCTTCAGGAATAGAAGAATAAGGGTATTTCGATCACTTAATAAAATTGATGACCGGAAAAGCACCTAATAATTAATAATCCTAAAACTAAGGGTCCCCCAAAATCCAAACTCAGTGAACTGCAAAACACAAAAAGTTTACATTTCCTTTTCAGCAGATGATTTTCCAATCCCTATATTTATACATGAGTTGTGCAAACAATAATATATCTCACCCGAGAGAAGCCTTCCAAGTCCTGTCTAGCAGAAAATCTGCAAATTATTGTATGCTCCTGGAGCATGTGCTCCAGGAGATGACATGGCAGCCACGTGGCATTTTTTTTGGCATTTTTTTTTTAATTTTAGCAAAAAAATTGGCGGTTACCGTACAACAAGATTGATGCATGTAGGAATGATTGCATGTAGGAATGATTGCATGTAGGAATGATTAGAAGATGCAAGAAGATGCAAATCTTGATGCTTGTAAATTGTGTCATGCGTCAAGGTGGCAAGATGAGAAGCACAGCGGAGACGAAAAAATAGGTAAAAATGGTAAAAAAAAATACCAGTGAAAGTATTACGCCATTTTCCGTTGAAGCCACGTATGCAACGTCTCTTCATGTGCTCTAAAACTGCATCTGAAATGAGGTGGCATCATGAAGAACGTGTTAAAGATGGGGTAATGAGACACCCTGCTGATTCAAAAGCTTGGAAACATTTTGATGTGCTTCACAAGGATTTTGCTTCAGAACCACGCAATGTGAGACTTGGGTTGATGAGTGATGGGTTTCAACCATTTTCCAATACATCTACTCCTTATAGTGTTTGGCCTGTGATGCTTATTCCATACAATGTAGCTCCATGGAACTGTATGAAAAAGAAAAATTTTATCTTGTCCCTAATCATTCCTGGCCCTGAGGGTCCTGGCGACGCGATAGATGTATACTTACAACCCTTGATAGAAGAATTGAAGGAGTTATGGGAGATAGGGGTTGAGACGTATGATGCATCTTTGAGGCAAAATTTCAAGTTGTTTGTGTCATTAATGTGGACAATAAATGATTTTCCAGCTTATGGAATTTTATCATTTGAAAGTCTGAAAGGAAAACTCGCATGTCCTGTTTGTCACAAATACACTCACTCTCTTAGATTACAGCATAGTGCTAAGGAAGTTTATATGCGACATAGACGTTTCTTGCCTGAAAATCACAGTTGGCGCAAAAAGAAAGATTGGTTTGGGGATGTAGAGCTTGAAGGTCCTCCTAAACCACTAGCAAGGAAGGATGTGGAGAAGCAGTGCGCGATCTTAAGGGCATTCCCCTTAGCAAAGATCCGTGTAAAGGTAAAATTGACCATCAAAAGAGGGGATAATTGGAATAAAAGAAGTATCTTTTGAGCTACCTTATTGGGAAACCAATTTGCTCGGCATAATTTGGATGTCATGCATTGAGAGGAACGTGTCTGATATCCTTGTTGGAACTTTGATGAACATGAAGGGGAAGACAAAAGACAATGACAAATCTAGATTAGATTTGCAAGCATTTAATATTAGGGCAGACTTACATCCTCGTCAAAAGGGTACTAAGCTTGAGTTACCTCACTCCTTATGTATTATCCTTGAAGCAAAAACAAGAGTTGTGTAAATTTCTGAAGGAAGTACAGGTCCCAGATGGATTTTGCTCAAATATATCAAGGTGTGTAAATGTGAAAGAATGTAAGATCTCAGGATTGAAGAGTCATGATCACCACATTCTTCTACAGAGACTACTTCCCTTAGTCATTCGCGCAGGCATGCCCATTAAAGAAGTTAGTGAGGCAATCATCGAAATGTCTATGTTTTTCAATGTCCTATGTGCTAAGACATTAAAGATTGAAGACTTGGAGATGATCAAGGCCCAAATGCCACTAACTTTGTGCAAGTTAGAAAGATGGTTTCCTTTGGCATGTTTTAATGTCATGCTACATTTGCCTATACATTTGGCAGATGAGGCTATTATAGGTGGGCCGGTAACATTTCGTTGGATGTATTCTGGGGAGCAAAGCCTCTATGAACAAAAGTCACGTGTTCGTAATAGAGCACGTCCCGAGGGTTCAATGGCTGAAGGCAATGTTGCAAATGAGTGTATGACTGTTTGTGTAAGATATTTACATGGTAATGAGAAGCATTCGGGGCGATATAATGACGGTGGTGTACAATATAATAAAGTTCTAAGTATTTTTTCACATCCTAGTAGGCTACTTGGAGCTCCGAAACTGTTGGACATGGATGAGCGTGAAAAATATAAAGCCCATATGTATGCTTTGATGAATTGCCCCGAAGTTCTACCTTTTATAGAGTAAGTTACATCTTTTATATGTATTTCATACATATTATAAGTATCAAAATGAAATACTAATGTTTTTAATTCCTTAGAGAACATGATTTGATGTTGGAGAATGATTCGAAGGAAATGACCCAAGATGAAAAGAATGATCACTTTGTCAAGTGGTTTAAGGTCAACGTGAGTTATAATTCTTGGATATATAGTGTTTTCATTCCCTTTTGTGTGAACTATTGGATATCTTATATATATTTTTCCTTTGTAATCATAGGTAGAGGAGTTGGACCAAAAAGGAGCATGTCCCCATGGAAATGAATTATTATCATTGGCTCGAGCCAACTCCATATGTGAAGAGTTATAGCGGTTGTGTTACTAATGGCTATAAATTTCACACCTTGAGTAGAATCTTGGTGCGAAGACACAAAACAGTGGAGTTTTAGTGGTTGGTAATGATGGGGATGGAGGAGCTAATATAGACTACTATGGGGTACTCACAGAGGTGTTTACTTTGGAGTACACGGGGGGGCAATGAGGTTGTATTCTTTCGGTGTAATTGGTGGGATATAGATCCAAAAAGGGGAGTTAAGGTCGATAAGTTTGGCTTTGTGAGTGTAAATTCTCAACGCCTTCTCAATATTGATGATCCTTTTGTGCTGGCAGCTCAATCATCACAAGTTTTTTATGTGAATGATATTAGTCAAAAGGGTTGGCGTGTTGTGGTGAAGGTACAACCTCGAGATTCCTATGAGCCAGCTATCGATAGAGTTGAGGGTCAAGCAAATGAAGATGATAATGAAGCTTATCAAGAAAATGCTTCATCTACTACCCAAATTGGCACACATGCCTCCAATGATGACCTCGAATATACAAATGTTTGCCCTCCTGTTGATGCTCAAGCAGAAGTTGTTGATGTATCTTCATCGGCTAGAAAATCCAAAAGATCTAGGCGAAAATGAGTTTCAAAAACCTTATGGTTATGTAACAAGACATACATATGATGTTTTGGTTTTGGCTTTGGCTTGTGCACTTTGTCTTAATTGTAATTTTATTTTATATTTTGGGGTGAATGTCATTATGTAGGAAGTTATTTATGTTTTGAATTTCCTTATATATATGTTGCTGTTGGTTTTTTATGTCCTGATTTATATGGTAATATGTTTTGGTTTATGTTTTGCGTTTTTTGCCCGAAATAGGGAATACGGCACCCCAAGGGAAAGGTTCAAGAAAGTTGAGATTTCTATCTCCTGGTGCACTCTCTCGAGGGCGACTATCGGGCTTAAAACCAACAATGCATGAGACAGATGTGGTAAGTGTTTCCCTTACCATTTATGGGGGCAATAATATGAAAAACCAACTCAATTTGATCGAATTTGTAATATTGCATAGCCATAAAATAGGTTGTCTACAAAAAATCGAGGGTTGGAAGCTATGAGGCTTAATTTGTATTTTTTGTTGGAGTGTATCATTATATCTAAGTTATATTTAGACTGCATGATCTTTCTTATATATAGATAACCATCTGTGCACTTACCATTCATTTTCGCATTAGAATGGATCAAACGTACAAGGTGTCAATAGAGATGCACAACCGGAAATTCCAGAATGGTAATCAAGATTTACTTGCCTTCTTAAGTGTAATCCTTTGTCAGGAAAGTTGTATAAATGATAATGCTTTTGTAATTGTGAAATAGGGTCCTACATGATGTTATAGGACCTCTTATGGAAAAGAATGGGGAAACTTCTGTAGAGGTGAATGGTGGACATGTCATCCACAAGAAGAATGGGGTGAGTGTCTCCCTCGAACATTAATTATTCAGGTTGAGTCGTATGCCTTGATAATGATATTTCAATGTTTGCTTATTTATTTTTATGTTGGCATTAGATTGAGTCAAAGGAACATTGTTTGAATGGAGATGGCAAAGATGTAGCTAATGGGGATGCTGATCAATCTTGCCAAATGACTGAAGGTTTGATAACCATTTATGTCTTTAGCATTTGTTGCTCTTTTTGATATATCATTTCATTACTCATTGGAATGGTCAGCGTGAGATTCTCTGTAAGTGCCCATTAATCTGTAATCATAACTGGTTCTTAATGATTTTACTGCTACTATGTGCTCATCTATTGTGTTTATTGGGGAAATTGTTTAATGGACATCGATTGTGAGTTATTAGCCCCCTTCTAAGTCTTCCCCTCTCTCCGATTTGGGTTCTTGGGTTTTGATGGAAACTTATTTCCTGATTTTTGAACTGAAATTATGGAATTAATCTGCTCAAAATTGTTGTCTTCTAATATTATCAGGGAACCCTTTGAAATGTGTGTTCTTGGGATGGAAGAATCATGGTTGAGTTATTGCATGTTGTTGTTTAGGATTGTTGTTGAGTTGAATTTTATCTTTTAATAGTACATTTTGGGTGATGATCATATGAATAGAGCCTTTAGGGAAATCAACTAATTTCTGTGAGATTTGCATAATGACGACGATTAAATGTGATTTCTATCAACAGCTGCCAGCTTATCAATTGATTGAGCTGGGTTTCCTTGATCCTGGTTTAGTAGGTGTTACCCACTGCAAATGAAGCTTATTTTGATAGATTTTATTAGAGTATAAGTTATTTCTGTTGAAGTGCAATTAACTATGTTGTCTATTTTCTTCCCTGGTGACTGATGTGCTATTATTGCCTTGAACAGTTTACTTTTTCACAACTATCATCTGCAGTTTCCAAATACTGCTTTCCTCTATTTGATCCTGTGAAGAACTAGTTACTTCATACTATTGAGACACATCTCTTTCTTAAAAAAAGAATTGGTTGGAGTTTGCAAACAATATTCGTGAAAGGGAACAAACTCTGATATAATTGTTTGTTGTATTATCTGTCCATTCAAGTTTCAACTTGGAACACAAGCTAATGGTCATTATAGATACTTTGAGAATCAGTTGGCAGAAGATGTGGAAGATATTTGATATGCATATGACCAGTGAATTCGATTAGCTACCAATTTTGATTTTTGGTTATATGAATAATAATTTGTTAGCTAATATATTACTTCTCCATTATAGTTAATAATTTAATAATTTTATGAACCGTATTATCCATTTTAGTCTTTCCTGAATTGATTAGCTTTTATTGTGTTTCTTTGCATCCAGTATTGCATTTCATTGGCATTCTTCAATTATTCTTAGTAAAGGTGACTGACTGGGTGAAGTGATTAGCATTGTACATGGGAACGTGGGAGTGAAGACAATCTGTGACAAATTAATGGGCACTTACAGTGCCTCGTGCTGACGATTTCACAAATTAATATGGATCCAGGTGTTTCTTTATGTCATTTGAGCACAAAATGCTTAACACCCTCTTCAAATTGAGTGCAGATATGATTACAGATGGTGTAGTGGTACTGGTGAAACAAGAAAAAGAAAACGAAATTCCAAAGGACGGGGTAGGAACAATAATGGTCCAGTAGGTGACAACCAATGCCCACTTTCAAGGCATATCGGCAAACTCGTTCGTGATCGAAACATGCTACCGATCCAAGTGCGTAATTGGAGTGCAATATCTTCTAGGGATAAAGAAAAATTATGGAGAGCTATTGCAGTAAGAGATCCATATTCTTATTAATATCTCCTTATAATATGATAAATAAATGTTTTAGTGATAGCTTGCCATGTTCGTATATTATTATGTGGGTTTAGGATTCATATTATATATATGCAACAGGATAAGTTTCATGTAGAAGGTGGTCTTGAAAAGCATCGTACAAGCATCATGAGTAAGGCTCGGACTGGATGGAACAAATGGCACGGGGAAATGAGTCAACTACACCTGAAAAATGTGTCCACCCTTGACAACGCCATTGCACCAGACAACATTCCTAAAGGTTTACTTAAAGAAGATTGGGAATGGTTGGTGACGGAGCATTACACAGATCCAGAATTTATTGTACGTACTCGATAATTTTACAGCTTATTAAATGTGAATTTTTATGGTTTCTCTCCCTTTTTTATGTCTTAGGGAAGTGGTCAGTGTCTATTATATCATCTTGTTTAACTCATCGAATTGTGCATGGAATGTAGATAAAGAGTGTAAGAAACTCTGAGAATAGAGCTAACTTGACCAACCTTCCTCGCACCGGTAGCAAGCCGATTCAACAAATTATATACGACGAGCTGGTATATGTACAACGTTTTAATAAGAGTTTTTGGTGTTTTTTTAATCAAGCTAATGTGAAGCATTCTTTTAATGTCTTTTATATCTTTACGTTAGGGGAAAGAGGAAAGCAACCAAGCGTTGCCGATATCTTCAAAAGAACACGAAGAAGGAAGGATGGTACATTGGCCAGAGGCGAAGCTAAACATGTATTATTTAAATTTTGTCATTTTCAACGATTTTGTATTGTCGAAGCATTGATTTTTCATTTACTTATCTAAGTTTGTATACAATATATTGAACTTTGAATATAGGATGACATTCGGATAGAATTGGAAAAGAACCCGACAACTCCGCTATTGATATAGTGGAGAAGTGTTTTGGCCTTCAAACAAAGGGTCGCGTCATTTGCTTGGAGAAGGGTGACTCCTCGGGACTTTAGGGGTCCTCTACCAAGTAAGGTGAATTAAGAGCCGAACTTCAACAAAGACCAAGTTATTCTTTGAGTTGAAAGATCAACCGGAAAGCGTTGAGGGTCGTGAAGAAGAACATCAAAAAAGATTGCTGAAATTGAAGCATCTCATGAAAAAAATATGAATTGGTGAAATCCGAAGCTAAAGGACAAACTCAGTCACATCGAATGAACCGGTCACCATCTTCTAACCCGTAAGTGCAACTTCTCTCTTCTTTCGTACGTGAATTTTACATTGAGTTGGAGTTATAATGACTTTAGATATATGAAACTTGAAGGATCATAGTTACTTGGATGTGATTGACTGTTTGAGTTGAATAGGGTATATATTTGGTTGAATTGGGGTGTGCTAATTGAGTGAGTAGGTTAGTGATTGTAATCTGATCCATTATTTATGGGTTTTCTTATTTATAGTTGATAAATGAGAGATTAGCTAATTATTAAGAACACTAGAGAGAGAAAAGCAAACCCATCAATCTCCCTTTACAATATGGCTTTGGGTTATCTTCCAATTAATGTAGTTTGAAAAACCTAGATCTATTCTTCTGCCATGGATACTATAAAGCGTCCAGATCATCATCATCCAGATCGTCATGCTTTGTCCAATTCTTTCGTCAGTCCCATCACATCCCATATATATGTTTGTCTTGATCGACCACCGCCAAGTCAGTTCAACCATGGCACATAAGTCTTTCTCATTTTTTGACATAATGCTGCAGACCCCGTTTTTGTCTTCAGTCCTCTTTCTTGCTCGAAAAAAAAAAAGAAACCTTCTTTACTACCGAAATCAGCCTAGATCGACTATATATGCTGTGAAAATTAGACACAACAACTCAAGTTCATCTTTGAAGAGTCATTTTCGGCAACAAGTTGTCAAAAAGACCACTCCTTGGAGTCAATTAGTTTAGACGTATCGGGAATGTTGAAGTTAAGGCCACCATGGGACATAGGATCAGCTCCGGCAGGAGCTAATGATGTCGTTGTAGTGGTTGAGTTGGACCCTTGACCGGAGGTTGAAGAGCCAGACATTAACATATAGGCAGCGGCCGAGGTTGTGGAAGCCATGGCAGTTGCTGAGATTGGGAGTGGGTGATTGTGAGTTCCTTCATATGTTGTTATTAGGATTGACATGTCCTCTGCACATCTTTGCACCTAAACCATCAAATTAGGAGGTAAGAAAAAATATATGTTGGGTAAAATCAAGGGTATTTAGTAACTAGTGACAAAATGTCATTTCCTATGTCCTATATAACTATAGCTAAATGGGCAATAATTTTGGATTGTCGTATAAAAAAAAGGTTAATTATGTATAGTTAATTATGGGACGGGGTGCAAGGGAAGTGGTCTATATTGCGTACATATAGCCTAAGTGAACCAACCAATCCATTTGTATTTTATATCATATCATTTAAGTGGTCTATATTGCGTACATTGTGTGCAAAACTGCAAAATTTAAGGTTTAATTTACTGTCTATACACAAGCGTTTTTTACTACAATGTAAGAGTATATATAAACTAGGATTTGTAATTCATTAATGAGTATACTGTACGTGTAATCTGCATGTAATATTGGCCAAGTGTGTATGAGAAAAGTACCTGCTTTCTAACTGGACAAGATGGAGCGACAGTGCAACGGTAGTATGCTCGAGGGCAAGGATTACCCTTTGCTATTTTCTGTCCATATTTTCTCCATTGGCATCCATCATTCAAGTTCATCTTTGAAGAGTCGTTTTCGGCAACAAGTTGTCAAAAAGACCACTCCTTGGAGTCAATTTGAACGAGCTAATTAATCTCTCATTTGTAAACTATATATGAAGCAAAAATGAAACTTCTCTCAATATATATAAACTCTTTTTGCTTTCATATATGTAGGTACGATAATAGTGTACGTGGACATTTTGGTTGCTGAGTACAATCTACAGAACTTTTGGGACGCTTTGACTTGGTGACAGATCATATGCATTTTGGGGTATATTATACGCAATGGCTTTATGCGCCATGGATATTATCAATTAACAGGATGTACCTTTTGTGGGGTAATGGATGTATTGGTTTGTTGCATGTGTTTTGGTTATGTCACCGTATGCAAACTTGGCGTTGTAAACGTTACATTTACGGTCTATGAGAATGACTTATGATTTTGACTTTCATATGTATTATATATATAATGTTTTATATGTGTGGTTGACAGGGAATAGATGATAATATTGACTGTTATTTAAATTTTATAGGTTAATTTAGCAGGTTAATTTAAAAATACTATTTAGTGGGTCATCAATACTTTTGCGTCTGGGACAAAATCAGGTCGTAAATATTGTAAACAACGAAATAAGCAACAGATTTGTACATGGTCAGTAATGAATGGTAAACTCGTCGGTAATGTTGATGAATAACTATGACGGGGAAGAAAACCCGTCGTAGATAAACGAAAAAAACCCGTCGTAGATGGGCTCTGATGGGAGTACATGGGCATTAATTTTTAGGACGGACAGGAGAAAACCCGTCGTAGATGGGCGTTAATTTTCAGGACGGACCTTAACACCCGTCATAAATAAGCTCAGGTGTTTTACGACGGCATGGTCGTAAATATCTTTTAACGGCGAGGCCTTTTGTGACGGCTGCTGACGGGAGCTAACCCCGTCGTAAATTAGCTTTACCGACGGATTTCCTTCCCGTTGCGACGGTATTTCCCTTCGTAAAAGACAAAAGTTCTAGTAGTGTCTCCTCCGTGGCCGACTGTAAGGTCATAGAATCATCAGTACCATTTCAGAAGAGAGGTTAACCACAAAAGCCAAAAAAAAATAAGCTACCAAAGATGGACAAGACTTCATAAGAGATTATTTCATCAGCTATATGTGCTGATTGTGTTCACAGAAAATCAATCACATAATCTTTTTCCGCAAACCCATCCCCCTCTTTTATTTTCTTTCTTTTTTTTTTTTTGGGTTGCTTTGGGGTGGGCTGCTCTATGGAGGGATGCAAAATGGGAATAAAAGAACACTGAAGACTATCAGCAATAGGATATAAGGTCAGCAGGGAAGCAACCAAAATAAGTGCAAAGAAGCACACCAAGAACCAATATTAATCAGAACAGTAATTACAACACCTTCAGATCCTTCACTTACACCAAGGCCGGGAGGTGGGAGAAAATTTTGAAACTAAAGAAGGTGACAACCCCCTTCCCCCAATTCTACCACGTGGAAGGAATCCAACTCATTGTGGTATATGTATGGAGAGGCGATGCAGACCTGCAGATGGCCACCTCTCTTCAGAAGTTTAGCCTATTATACAAGCTGCTTAAGAAGATTTCCTTTTTCAATGATAGAAGCTTAATTTGCCCTAAGTTTCAGGATGGCCTCGTACCGTTTCTTTGCTCCATCTACTTTCTTCTCTGCAGGTTGTTTTTCAAATGGCGGGCAACCATCACGTTTCCACCGCACCTAAAATGAAATAAATAAATGAAAACTTGATTAACTTTATCATGGTTCAAAACTAACATAAGCAACTTATAAACAATTAAAACTATGTTACAGATTTATCTTCCTAATTATTTTAAAGTAATAAATAACAAGAACTTACTAATAAATTTAGTGTTAAGTCATTATGTAAATTTAGTTGTCTAAGCACTTTGATTGAAAAGAAAGAGGAAGGTTGGATAAGAGTTTATAAAAACAAGTGTCTTTAAGTACTGAGTGAAGTTTATCATTACGTTGGGATATTCTTGTAAAAAAGTCAAACTTTTATTTTTACGGGTTGGAAATTGTACGTTACAAGGTAGGATACTGAGTTTGGTAATTTTAAGGGCTTTTGGCCACAAATAATCCGTACTGAGGGGTTTGTGACTGAGAATAATTCAAAGTGACTTTTCGGCTACTGACAATCTATACATTTTCACTATTTTCTCATAGCAGTCTATAATCAATTTCCAGCACCGGAAAACTAACATGACGACCGGAAAGTATGTTTATTCATACTTCAAAAGGGAAATTTTTGGTCGCCACGTCAATTTTTTGGTCTCGGAAATTGATTCTGCACTGCTATGAGAAAATAGTGAAAAAGTGCAGACTGCCAATAGTCGAACAGTCTCTTTAGATTATTCTCAGTCACAAGCCCCTTAATACGGATTATTTGTGGCCAAAAACCCTAATTTCAATATATATTTTTTTTATTGCCTGCAAAACAAATGGTTTCAAATTTACCAGACCCGACTAGACATTGAATCAAATCTTACCAAAGTTGTATTACAATCAGCTAACGTTAACCCTGAATGAACCAACCATGTTTTAACCTAAACCAATTCGAACCGAACCCGACATATGATCCAATACCATCCGACCCATAGTCTAACCAATTGAGATTTGTCGGGAACCAACCAAACTCATTTATAACCAAACCACTTCAAACCCGACCTAAGGTTGAATTGAAAATTAAACCGAATCATACTCGAACCAGATTCAACCAACTCATACCCGACCCGAAACTGAGTCACTGTAACACGTCCCAAATATACTCGACCGAAACTTGAACCGGATCGAGCCCATATCCAACCGCTCATGCCTCAACTAGATACGACACGAACCCAAATTTCATCTGAACCAAACTGGTAATGACCCGTAAGTTCTATACTCGAAATGCATCTTAAACAAACATCAATCGACCCGCAACTAACTCGAAATACCCGTTTGCCAGGTTTATTGAGAAATAGTGTTTAGTGAAGTTACCTTTTTCAGTGAGTGATATTTGGTAAAATTCCATATCTTCCATTCATCTGGTTTAATTTTGAACTTTATATATTTAATATTTATATAATGTTTTTGGAAATAATTATACATTCGTAAAATATGTGAATTAATATGAAACCTTATTATCTTAATAATTTTATTTTATGTTTATACAAATTCATGTGATACCTAGTTCTTATAATATGCAAATTAATATGAAAAACATGATTATACTTATCAAAAAGATTATAATTTATATTTATCATAGTTCCTAATGTGGTTAGGTGAATCAATTGTAATTTACATGAGATGTAAATATTGCTTTCTAAATTATTGATATACATGTGCGTTACATGGGAAATTATTGGATCACGTATTTTATTTTTCTATGTTGAAATATATGTATAACAAATTTGTTGTAACTTTTAAGTTTTCAAAATATGCTCTTTCTTTATTTGATGGAAAGTTCCTTACGTAGATACTTTAGTCAACTTCACTTAAATTCATTACTAATTTCAAAATTGCGCCTATTGCTGGTGACAATGCTTGTTCACGAGTAAATTACATTTACCCTATCTGACATTTGTGGTAATAATTTTTGCACACCCGACATTTGTGAAATAATTTTCACCTTATCTGACATTAAGTGAAAGTGGTTTTTAGTGGCAAAATCTGGTTACTTCTCATCGGAAATGAGAATACAATAATGTCCTTATATATATGACTATGTGAATATATCATGTTGCACATAATATTGAGAAGGAAATGACTTGAATGACCCTTTCATTGTTTTGTATGGAAAAAGGTGTGCCGAAACTCCAAATAGAAAACACTAACAATCGATTCCTCTCACACTCTTCTTCTTCAACACTCCCCTGTTAATGCCATATGAATTCATTTATTCAATCGACCAAACTTTAGAATTCATTTCGTCCAATTCAAATAACATTTGGTACCGATTTGATTGGTACAAATGAAATATCCTCCGAATTCTCTATTGATACGACATGCTCTTTTTTCCATTCATTTCTTTTCAGGATAAATCGTGGTCTGATAAACTCTACTGATGATGTAAACGAATATTAAAGGTAAAAACGTCAATTCATATTTAATTGAAATTCATATCAATTAATATCAAGGGTAAAAAAGTCAATTCATATTTATCTTTTTAATGTTACACCGGAAAATCCAACAAAAATCAATTATAAAATATCTTAGGAGGTAAATTTATGAATGCTTAATGTCAGGTAAGGTGAAAATTATTTCACAAATGTTGGGTGTGCAAAAATTATTACCACAAATGTTTATATATATCTCCAATGTCAATCTTTGATTGATAATTTCACATATAATATGTTATTAATAATTGCAATATTATACTTTTACGATAATATTTTTCATTGCGAATTTAATAATGATAATTAGCAACTCATTGTGTATATTGAAAAATTTATGGTGCGTTTGGAAGTTTCCCGGGAAAGACTTTCCTTAGCCCCTCTTGGAAACTTTTTCCTAAAGTTGTGAGGGAAATAATAGGTTCTATATCAAAACTTTCCTATATATCATGAAAAACCAACTTTCCCAGAAAAATTTTTCAACCAAACGTCTCATTATAGTCAAAAATTTATTTGAAATTTGAGTACACAATTTAAAAAAAACAACAGCTTATATGGAATAGAGACATTAGTACGTCAGTTAGAAAATTTTAAAGGAAAATTGGAAAAAAATAATCCAAACTTTGGGAGTATTGGAAAAAATAATCATAACTTACAATTTTGTTATGAATGAGCTGAACTTTAACCTCTATTATTTTTAACATCCAACGTCTAGTTAAACTTGTCCGAAAATTGACGTGGTGGTGGCAATATTCTTGGAGCATAATTTTAACTTTTTCTTGAGTTACAGAACATTCCACGTATAATATCGCCACCAACACGTTATTTTTTGGACGAGTTTAACTAGGTAGTGGATGCTAAAAATAATAGAGGTTAAAGTTCAGCTCATTCATAACAAAATTGTAAGTTCGAATTATTTTTTTCCAATACCCCCAAATTTGGATTATTTTTTTCCAACTTCCCAATTTTAAATGTCAAACACGCCGTAATTTGGACAAAATGGTTTGTATTTTGGGCGGGAAACCCCAAATTTAGGAACGCTCTTCGTTTGAGTTACGAACTGTGAGTTAGAGTATGTGTAGAGAGAGAATAGAAAGTAGAAGCTTCAATTCCACGAGTAAGCTCATCAATGGCGGACGCCATTTCCAGAATCCTCGACGACCTCGAATCCCACCCAAACCTCAACCCTCCTTCCCCACTCTCCCGCTCAACCCTCCTCGATCTCCAATCCTTCCTCTCCGACCTCCATGAAAATGACTCCTCCAGCTCCCTCTGGCACCATCTATCCTCCCGCAACCTCTCTCTCTCCTCCCTACTCAACCCCATCTCCGCCTCCATGGATTCCACCTCCTCCTCCACGTCTCTCATGGCCGCCGCCGTCTACCTCTCCCTCTTCCTCTCCCCCGACGCCCCCGTCTTCTCTCTCTTCACTCCCATGGCGTTTCTCTCTCTCCTCCACGCCGTCCGGCGAGCTCTGAAGGCCAGGAAGGATGACCCGACGTCGTCGTCGGCGGCGAAGCCCGCCGGAAAAGGTGGACGTGGCCGGGGAAAGAGGGTTAGGGATAGGGTTTCGAATTCGGATGAGGAGAGTGAAGAGAACGAACTCGATGTAAAGTTGTTGTTCAGTGTGTTGGATAGGTTAGGGTTTGTGCTAGGGTTGGTGCATTTAGCAAGGTTTCCTGATAGTTTGAAGTCGTTGGTTCAAACCGCGGCGGAAATTCCAGTTCTAGGGTTTGATGTTTGCGGGAATTCGTATAATTACAAGAGATTGTGTGAGTTTTGTGGGAGAATTTTGCGGCAAGCTCTGAAACCTGAACATGGGGAGCAAGAGATGAGTGCTGCAGAAGTGTTGAAGTGTCTTTCGGGTTTGATTTTGTCAGGTAAGTCGCAAGCTCGTGATTTCGCCCTTGTTTTTGTGATCAATGAGATGAAGAACATAGCTAAGGATTCAGAGTCTGTGATGAAAACTGTGGTGAATTTGCCGCGGTATTTGTGTCAAAAGGCTCCTGAGAAATCTGATGCTCGGGCTCTCGCGGTTGAGTCTATAATGGAGATTCTCAAGGCCATTCGGTTTGATGATCGAGTTGGGTTTGTTGGGTATGTTGTGAAGATGTCTCAGGGGAAGTCTCACCTTCGATACTTGGCTGTTGATCTCATCCCGAAGCTCATGGCATCCTTACCCGACAAATTCGAAACAGAACATGAAGATGGGGATGGAGATGAAGATGAAAATGAAGATTCTTGGAGGCTGAGTTGTTTGGCGGCATTGATTCAGCGTTGTTCGGATTCGGTTGCAGGAATCCGAGCTCGGGCACTCTCAAACTTGGCCCAACTCGTAGGGAACATGTCGGGGAACGAGGAAGGGTGTGTGGTGTTGAAGAAGGCATTGGGATTGAATCACGGAGAAGGTGATGGTGGGGTGAATGACCTACTTAGAAAGAGGTGTACCGATGAGAAGGCGGTTGTTAGGAAGGCTTCACTTTTGCTGATCACCAAATTGATGGGTCTTGTGGGTAGTTCGTTGGACCCGGAGATTCTTAGGACGATGGGGTTGGCTTGTTCGGATCCCCTTGTTAGTATAAGGAAAGCGGCGATTTCAGCTCTTTCGGAGGTAAGTTCACTTTTTGTATGCAATTGATTACACATTCTTGGAATTTGTGATCTAAATAGTCTAATTGTTCACGTGCACATCACAGGTTGGTCACTCTCAATAGTGATTGTTCACATGCAGATATTACTAGTATAAACTCTAGGTGCATGTAATATATAAGTGTTGTATGTATGACCTATGATGCTAGCAGTTGCCTGAACTTTGTGATCTTATATTGAATGCACTGATGGGTATTTGAAAAAGTTAAGTCAAATGTAAATGTGCAGAGATGAATGCACTAAAGATAGAATTGATAGCATGTAGAATGGATGATAGGTTTGTGATAGTTGAAAGTTCTCCAAAATCTGAAAACAGCATTTTGTGTTTTTCGATCTGTTCTCACTGCTGAGGGCCTTCAAGCTAATTTAGTTTTGAAAGAAGATTTCTGAATGCATATCCACCCTATGCTGGGATAAAATTAGTGATATAGAACGGGAAGGGAGAAAATGAATCGAGGGGAACGAAAGGGAAAATCAGCATTGCTGTGGTGGACTGCTGATAACACTAGCATCTCTGTGCTAAGCAATAATACTCTTAATTTGAACTTTTGGAAAACTTTGTATGTTTTTGATGTGTGAGTGTCCACACTCTTGTCTGAGTGTTGAGTACCCAACATTGGTATTTGAGACAAAATGAAGAGTCCAAGTAACATAGGATCATACTCAATACTTCATTGTGTTCCTGGGATGTCTTATCTCTTTCTTATTCTCAGGTGTTAATCTACTTCTGGTTACCAGTATCCATCATTCTATCTAGAATTCTGGACAACAGAAATGACAGTGAGAGACACATTGTCACCCAAGTTCTTGCATTTGTCTGATGCTGTTGCTAAGTCCTCAAATTTCCAACAAAATCTACCTTTTTACCCTATCTGAAATTGATCTGTTACAAACTATAGGTTGGTTACTTTGCCAATCATAATTCTATATCGTCAAACTCTGAGTCTCCATATTAGAGGAATAGAATACCTACATTTACATATGTTATCGAAGGCCCCCACACCGCCACATGCGTCCTCACTTTTTTTTCCATCTGTATTAATTTGGTGCCTTCAATTGTGCATCTTATGGTTAATTCTGGCAGTGCAAGCTCTTTGGTGCTTCTATTCTCATTCTAGAGTACTTGCCGGTTTTGTAGGCATTCAGAAAATTTTCCGATAGGAGTGTTATCACTGAGTGGCTTCATTCTGTTCCACGATTGATAACAGATAGTGAGACCAGCATCCAAGAAGAATGTGAAAATTTATTCATGGAACTGGTTTTAGACAGAGTTGCTAGGGCTGGCTTCACAGCATTTCATGAAAGACCAAATGTTCCAGATCCAAAATCAAGTACTCCAAATTTTGAGAAAGAGTTGGAAGCTTTATATGCAGAGGGAGTTCTTCATGTCTTGGAAGAGATTTGCAATGGAGAAGTGACACCTTGGGTAAAAAAAATATGCATGAACCTTGGAAAGAAGAAAAGATTGAAGCCTAAAATTGCTACAGCACTTCAGAATATTATAAAAACATCCGAATCTCTTTGGTTGTCCCATTCCTTGCCGATAGAGAATTGGACTGCCCCACCAGGAGCTTGGCTTCTTCTATCGGAAGTTTCATCATTCCTCCCTAAAGCAGTTAACTGGGATTTTCTTCATCATCACTGGAAGCTTCTGGACAAGGATGGACCCGGGAATAAGTCGAAGTCCTCAATCGCGGGGGATTGCATCTCTGAAGCAGTGGAAGGCTTAGAATCAAATTCTGTTGCGTGGGCTGGTGATCGTGTTCTGCTGCTACAAACAATCTCTAATGTTTCAGTAGAGCTGCAGCCTGAACTTGCTGCAGAATTTGGTCATGATTTGCTGAAACGAATAGAGGGATTCAATATGCATTCAACTGAGGTACTAATACAGTAAGATTTATTTGCATTCGACTCTGTTTTCTAACTATTCCAATCTGCGCATATTGGTTTTCCCTATTCTGCTGCTACAATGTTCATAACTAACGCTGACAAACTTTTGTCCGACCCGGAAAAGACCTGGTTGTGTCCGAACTTGATTTTGGCATTGACCGAATATTTAAACAAAATATTTCTCTTTTTCAATTGTCCAAACCCGGTTTTGACCTGAATTTAGGTCCGTCTTAATTGTCCGACCCGGTTTGACCCAAAAAGAAACGGCCGGACATCAATTTCCCGTCCGAATTTTGATCTTGACTGAACCTGAATTTACCCGGACCCTAATTTTTTCCAGCGTTATTCATAACTAATATTTGCATATGATGCTAGGTTAATGCTCACATCAAAGCACTCAAAACATTGTGTAAACGGAAAGCAATGAATCCTGATGAGGCAGATGCCCTTATTACACCATGGGTTGCTCAACTGGTTCATAAAGCTTCCAGTATCATAGATGCTTACCTATCTGAAGAACAGAAGGCAAACAAAGAGAATACGTTTTTCACACCTCCAAGGAGCAGTGGCAGTAAGGGAAAGAGAGTGTCTGCCTCATCAAGTTTGCTATCACAAGCTACTACAGCAGTTTACACCATTGGTTCCTTGGTCATTGTTTGTCCAACTGTAGATTTGAAGGCTGTTATTCCTGTTTTGCATGGCATGATCACTTCGGGAACTCATGAGGCAACGTCACAAAAGTTACCGGGGTCTACGATTTCTGTCAAGCAGAATGCTCCTTTGTATATTCAGGCATGGCTTACGATGGGGAAGATCTGCCTTGCTGATGGGAAGCTCGCGAAAAGATATATCCCCCTGTTTGTGCAGGTTCGTTTGCTTGGCTTGTTGATTGGCAGATTTATTTAATAATGATTGATTGTTTGTTGTGTCAACCAATAACAAATGTGAGAACTCGATACATTGAGGTACCTATGTCAGTTTGAGTCTGTTTGTCTGTCTTCAAGTTATGTTCAGATTTTTCACTTTTGTCTGTCATCATGGGTTTCTGATTAGGTGCTATTCATCTATACTCAAGTGACATGAACATCACAAGTCTGGTCTTGAATAAGCATTCAGTTGCGCTTTTGTAGGTAGTTAATATGAAATCAAGGTATGAAGAATAAGATTCATTATGAAAACTAGTGTATTATGGTTTTCGGTTTTTAACTTATTGTTTGCCCCTTCTAACCGTTGCTTTCAAATAACTTTTAACCCTGAATTTTACCGATGTGCCCTTCAGATAACAAATAGCAAAGAGCAAATCTGGAGGCCTGTTGGTAAACTTTTGGGTTAAAATATTTGACACAAAGGTGAAGGGAGTAGATACTAATCTAAAATGTGAAGGTAAAAAAAATGCTTACTAAAAACCTTGGGGGAGGGGGTGTTTAAATGATAATATTTCATACGAAAACACAAGAGAAAGTGAAAATGAGAATAAAGGGGAGCAGCCCACCCACCAAAAAAAAAAAAAAAAAGAATGAGGATGATGGTTGGACTTTCATTAAAGTTGTAACACAAGCTTTTGTCCCATTGAATTCTCAGTTCTCACATTCCCTAAGGCCTAACCTTCTAAGCTTAGGCCTGCTACTAGCTGGGATTGACTGACTAGAACCAAATGGATAGGTGAGAAATCTTGAAATTTACATTTCTTCCTTCATGACATTAGCATATGCTTCTCCTGTCAAATACTTACCAGAATAGTGTATGCTTGAGGACCTTGCGGTTGCATATGGATTGATCAAACATGTTAAAGCCTTTGACGAATTTTAAACTTTCATGCCTCACTCTATACTTGCTGCTGAAGGAACTAGAGAAGAGTGATTGTGCTGCACTGAGGAACAATATTGTGGTCATGCTTGCTGATTTTTGTGTTCGTTACACTGCCTTGGTTGATTGGTAAGCCTGTAAATAACTTATCGAGAACAATAGGCCCCGTCTTTTTTGGGGGCAAATGATACATTGATTTCTACTTTTCACCTAACCTAACCCTGCTTGAAACAACAGCTACATGGCTAAAATCTCCAAGTGTCTGCATGACCCCTGTGAACTAGTTAGACGGCAAACATTTATCCTACTCTCTAGATTATTGCAGGTATGCTGGTTCATTTATCCTATCATTTACTGCGTCATCTTTATATCATATGTGTCGTCAAATTTTGAAAACTACATCAATTCTCTATTTGTGCAGACTGACTATGTGAAATGGAGAGGGGTGCTTTTTCTTCGCTTTCTGTTGTCCCTAGTTGATGAATCTGAAAAAATTAGACAGCTTGCTGATTTTCTGTTTGGGAATATATTGAAAGGTGACCTTTTCTCTGCTCCTTTAGCCCGGTTGTGTCATTATGCATTGGCGACGAAAGTGGGACTCGGGAAATCTGACCCTGATCTTATGTCATCTCTCAGCCAAGGCACCTCTTCTAGCTTACAACAGTTTTGTGGAAGCTGTATTTGTTCTAAATGACTGTCACGCTCATATGGGAAACAAGAAGTCGCAAAGTTCAAAGGCTGAGAATAGATTGTTCTCAATAAGGTATAACTTAAAATTCTAGTTTCAATATGTAAGCCCATCTATCTACATGCCGATGTTCACACTATATTCCATCAGAGGTAATGATGAAAAGTCAAGGTCCACGAGGATGCATATTTATGTGTCGTTGCTTAAGCAAATGGCTCCAGAGCACCTTTTGGCCACTTTTGCAAAAGTTTGTGCTGAAATTCTTGCTGCCGCTTCTGATGGTGTGCTTAGTTTGGATGACACTGCTGGGCAGGCCGTAATACAGGTACCCTATCCTCTCATCGTCTCAGTACCTGTGTGTGTGTACAATCTGTTTATTCATGTAGAGATATATCTTGTCCTAAGGATATTTCTCAAAGTGATTATGAAATAACCTCATAAAGGGGATTTAATTGAATGATATGACCATTGACCAAGCATAATTATACAAAAAAAAGAAAAAGGAACACTCGTATGGTTTGTACGTGACACCCAACCCCAAAGTATAGTACATTATCATACAAGAAAATCATATAATGTATCATTGTCCAACACCCTCCAGTACTATATGCCAGCGTCCGAAAATCGTTCTTCATCTGAAATGAGTTTCGACTTAAGTTTTCCAACTCAATTATCGTCTACCGTGTCTTTACAACCCCGTAAACTGTTCAAACCAGGATGCATTCCAGATCCTCTCCTGCAAAGAAATGAGGCTGCCTTCAAACAAGGCGACCTCGTCAGAATCTGCTGACATGGACGAAGAAGGCGCAGATGCCAATGTCAACACCAGCGGCAGTGCATCGGCATCAGCCACTGCCTCCGCCAGAGGGCGAGCGATAACTCAGGCAGTAAAAAAGGGTCTAATCCAAAACGTCATCCCCATTTTCATCGAACTGAAGCGCCTGCTTGAGAGCAAGAACAGCCCCCTCATCGGCTCCCTCATGGAGTGTCTCCGCGTGCTTCTCAAGGACTACAAGAACGAAATCGACGACATACTTGTCGCTGACAAGCAGCTCCAGAAAGAGCTTGTCTACGACATGCAGAAATACGAAACCCTAAAGGCCAAGACAACCGCTGCTGCAGCCATGGCAAGCATGCAGAAAAGACCCGACAACTATCACACTCCAAATGCCACCACGCAAAATAATGACAAGTCGGCGAATAAGCTGTCGAAGAAGATGCACAGCGATTCTAAGGTGGCTTCAGCCATGGCAGACGTGTCGGCTGCAGCTGTTGCTAAGTCGGTGCTTAAAGAAGTTAACCGAGGTGCGTTGACACCGCCACTGAGTGCTCTCAAGATGCCCAGATTGAAATCTACAGAGGCAGGAGGGAGTACTTATAGAGGAGATAAGTCTGCACAGGTGATTGAATCTGTTAGAAGGCGGCAAACTTTTGACTCTGACGAAGAAAGTTGAATTCGCCCTAGGAAATTTATCATTCAGAATCTAATCAATGTGTGTACCTATTCTAATGTAACGTAACAAGTGTATCAACTTTATAATAGAAACTAACAGAAATCAGTCCTGATGATTTGTTATGATAGTATGTTGAATATGGTTGTAGATTTGGGCTGATAAATGAGGTTTCAATATAAAGAGGTAGTATGATTCGAAAATGCAAATCCCCAACTTTGGCGGCTATTAATCATAATATTTTGAATTTCATATTTGACTCAGCATTCCAATCTTTGGTGGTAGTATTTGTCAGTAGCACAATACCAATTTAACGGCTATAAATTTCGGACTTCTTGGTGATGTAGCGGTTTTTTTACACCGCTACATCATAGAAAAATTCAAGTTTAAATTGTTTAATTGACATGGGATTACTAACAAATACTACCATGAAAGATTGGGATGCTATGATTCAAAACATGAAATACGGAATATTGTGATTAACCCGCAAAGTTGGTGATTTTAGAACCTAGTAACCCTTTTGTTTTTGGGTCGTACTTTTGCAGTTTTTGTGAAGGTTAAGATGTAAAAGGCATCTGCATTTCTTACATGTTGCACTAAAGGGGCAAAAGCAAATGGCAAAAATACCATCTACATAATAATGCTAGAAAGAAAAGGGGAAAAAATACATTGAGTTACAGAGCTACAAGCTATGCATTTCCCTCAATAGGGATTCTATCATCATGTCCATCTTGATCTGCCAGCATATGCAATGAGGGATGCATTTCCGAACGAGGGAATAACAATTTCAGCCTGAACGCATCGACACCATTCAAGTAATACCGGAAGAGCCTTTTCGCTCTTATGAACCCTAGACGGCCGTAAAGTGCAAGAGCTCCTTTGTTTGTCACCTCAGCCTCCAAAGTCACCTTCAAAAATTTTCAGATAATTGAATGAGTTAATAACAAATGACAAATTTCGACTGGGGAAACATAACTTGGGTAAGAAATAAGAAGGTAGTTAGGATAGAGGAGCAGAAAGTCAAAAGTAAAGGTACTCCCTCTGTATAGTTTTTATCTGACTTTTTAACTAACTTTTTTCATTTCATATTATCTATCACTTTACAATCCGAATGACATCTTCATTACTCTCTAAACATCAGTCGAAGAATAAATTTCATGTTTCTGAGTTTGGCACATCATGATCATGAATCATCAATTGATACATTTGAACCCTAATGTACTGGGCCTACTTTTTTCCGCAATAAATAATTTAAAGAGCTTATGCATGGAGGCCAACACCAAAAAGATAGCAAATTCCAAAACTCTACAAGTATGAACCAGTCACTCCCTCCAGTCCAAAAATCTGTTCACCATTCCTTTTTTTAGATGTCCAAAATAGGTAGTATTGAGTTTGTTGAAATTCTTATGTTGCCATTGTTTTGAATGGCATTTTTATACTTGGAAGCACTTTTATACAACGGAGAGAAACTTGAAATGGTATTTTTGAATTCAGGATTCAAGGATGTTGCTGTTTTACCACTAAAAGAGATCAGTATATTGATTTATTTAACATGTGTGATATGGCAAAGTGGACAAACATTTTGGGACTGAGGGAGTATAATTCAGTTCAAACATAAAGTTGGGCCACACCATAGTCAGATGACTCAGATCCGCTAACCACACGAAAAATGCCAAAAAAAAGCAGTATTGAATCTGGTTAAATGGCTAAACTTAAGGTTCCCAAGATACAGCACAGCACATGCAAAATTTAGGCGGGCCAAGGTTGAACTGAGGGCTGTCAAAAACCCAACCCATATGCCTATCTGAATTTCACATTGACCAATCTGACCAAAAGTCCGGCCACAATCCTTTTTCTTATTTTTGTTGCCCGAACCCAGTTTTGAGTTTGACGCAAATTTAGGCTTGTTTCAAATTGTTCAACGCCAAAAGAACCCAAAAAACTAGGAATTAGACATCAATTTTTTATTTAATATCCGATTCATCCAGACTCGAAATGACCCCCATAATTTTGACAATGTACTTAAACATATCTAGCAAGTATGTCAATTACGCAACGCCTCCGCTCTCCAGTATATAGACTTACTCATATTTCAAACAAACAAAATGCATGCCTCTTCCTTTTCACTCAGTACCATTAACAAGAAAATATCACCGTGATCAGTATCATCAAGTGTAGTCATCCAAGGGAGCCGTTTAAAGATTGTATAGAATAAACATAAAAGGACTGTACCTCGTCACAGCCAGATTCCATCATCACTTTGATCGCTCTAGTGACTAGTTCTGTTGCTGTCAAAGCAGATGAAAAAGAAAAGTCAGAAGAAAGCTGCATATATGTTATAGATGAAAATCGTTGCTTCATACAGACATACACCACACCGTCGAACAAGTACTAAAACTCAAATAAGGAAAACTCAAGTATGAAGCATAATCAAAATATGTACTTAACACACAACAGGATAACAGTTGAGCATTTGAGCTATCCAGTACAAATCAGCTAGGAAACTGAAGCCCGTAAATGGATCATAGACAGGCTCTGCTACATCAGCCTTATTAATATCCTGCTTCCTTTCTATAGAGTTGTAGAATCAGTATATCATTGACAGGTTATTAACTTAGGGTCTAATGGATCTATTTTCTCTACAATTCAGTAATTTCAAGGATGAGGCTTCTACATCAGACACCAACAGACTCCGAATTGACAGGATTTTTTGAGTATGATTTAGACATTGCCTGACTGCCCAAATGAATTACAAGGGGAAGGACGTGACTATTTTCCTAGGCATAGCAAACGCAACATCTACAAAACTCGATACAAGAACCCAAGCCAACCCATTTGCGGCAGACCAAAAACTACCATTTGAAAGCAAATTCCTCCAACCACCCACTTGGAGAAAGCAATCTAGAGATAAACAAAGCAACCATACAGCAACCCATCAATTCTCTTTCTACGCATGGTTTGACTCAATACAATAGTGACATGCCAACGAAAAGAGAATGAGGAAGGAAAGACAGGATACGAGGAGGGAGGATGGATGAGCAAGACACAGAAACATCACCAAATGCCCACATACAGTCCCAATCTAAGAAGCATAGACACTGCAAGCGAATGTGTGAAACGGATAGAACACAAACCGACACGTGAACACATGAATTGAAAATTTTGGGATCCAATAGTACAGTGAACACATAGTCATGAAAACACACTTATTCTATTCTTGATGTGTTTATGACTTACTTTATGTTTTCAGCCTCAGAGAGGGTTGTTTTTGGATCATTGCATAAAACCAATAGCAAACTTCCCATAGTGCATGCATCCTACAAGTACCAATTGCAAAAGTCCATTTATTGGGGTTGGGGCTATCCCTATGTTTGGAATTTCTTTGAGAATGTTCGAACAGTGAGGTTAGGTGAAGTGTCCGCACTTATTAGGTTCCATTATCATAAGCACTATTAGATGGCAAGATGCAATGACAATTAGAATCAGTTGTAGAGTTTACATCAGAAAGGTGATCACATAAGTGAGAATAACTTCATATAAACACCTCACAAGCATCATTACAAGCGCAATTTACTCCATACTCCTAGAGACTATGGTCCAAATGTGCGATTGCTTAGTTGTAGATATCATGTTATTCACTCTCAAGTTGTTCACTCTTAATTATGTGATTGTTCACTTGCAGATAACCTGGAGTATAAACTCCAAGTGCATATAAAGTTTGTGCAAGTTTGTGCTCTAAATAGTGTGGTTTTGCACTTGCAAATATCATATTGTTCACTCTTAGTAGTGTGATTGTTCATTTGCAGATAATCTGAAGTAGAAATTCTAGGTGCATCTAATATACATTGCATTACAAGCAATGATAAGTTTAATTAAACCCCAAAACTCTTCCAAAAAAAAAAAGGAGCAGATGAAAGATACGAAGAGAGGGGGTGTTTATACCAATGCCTTTGCCTCTATAAGGTTTGATAACAACAAGCATGGCAATGTAGCCTCTGAACGTACGTCGATGGTCGCCCATTTTACACACCACAGTCCCAACACATCTCCCTTTATGAAACGCCTATCAACCAAAACAACAACCAAATTCACCAACACGATACCACAACAACACAATCGACAAAATCAACGCAAGAAATAAGCAAGGTACTCGACAGAAACTAAAGTGCGACAAAATTAATTGACAAATCAATGCAAGAAACTCGAAACTTGAGAGAAACTAAGAGCATTTACAATGGGGGACTTAAAAGAGGATTGAGAGATAATGACGGATCCTAGGAATCGAAACTCTTATGATCCCATCTTAGACGTGGCACCCACCTATATGTGGTAAAACTTTTACAATTATAGAAAAATTAATACAAATTGGAAGTAATATGAAATGTGAGAACAATATGATATCCAGGACACTTTTATTTTGGAATAACAACTTTGTAAAAACTTAGCTTAGACACCACCCTTGTACAAATGAATTTCATAAAGATGAGATTTGATGTTTATTTCGGTAACATAAAATCTTTAAGCACCTAACATAAGCTTTAGCATTGTAAATACTCTAAAGTGCGACAAAATTAATTGACAAATCAATGCAACAAACTATAAACTTGAGAGAAACTAAAGTGCGAAAAAATTGACAAATCAATGCAAGAAACTATAAACTTGAGAGAAATTAAAATGCCACAACATTGACAAATCAATGCAAGAAACTATAAACTTCAGAGAAACTAAAAGTGCGACAAAATTAACCGACAAATCAATGCAAGAAACTATAAACTTCAGAGAAACTAAACTGCGACAAAATTAATTGAGAAATCAATGCAACAAACTATAAACTTGAGAGAAGCCAGAAAAATCCAAGCTAGAAGAAATTAGGGAAAGTGATTTCATACGAGGAAGCATAGCTGAGGCCATAGGTAGACGAAATAGCGATACGTGAAGATGGAGTAGGGTTCGCTGAGTTCTTGATCGACGAGGCGCATGATGAGAGGGAGGTGATGTTCGCCGCCGTAGCTCACGTACTCAATCTCCGACGGATCGAACTCCGCCTTCTCCTCCGCCGCGGCCGCCGCCGCCTTTGCGCCCTCCATGAATTCTGCCTCCGCCGGAGCCGCCGTGAAGACGGTGGTTGATGCGGTTGTTCGGTGGCCGGCGATTGTGGGTTTTCGCGGAAACTCCTGAACTGGGTTCCGCTTGTCTCAGTATTGTCTTTTGAGTGGAAATTTACATTGTTGTACTCGGTCCGTTCAAAATTAATTGTCATTTGAACCGTTAGTTATTTCCAAAATTACAATATAAAATTAGCGTTATATACCTCGTGTATATAGATTATTAAATTATTCAAATTTTGGATTATTTGGTTTTAAAATTCTCAATTTTGGATTTTATTTATCAGAATATTCTAAATTTTAATTTTGACATGAATATCCCAAACTTTAGGGGTCGGTATTTATTAGCAGCCCAACACTAAACTAATATCAATTAAACTCGGATTTTTATCAATACAATGGTTGTTTTTTGACTTAAATACACTTCTATTCTAAAAATTACCCCAAAAAATATTGTTACATCACAAAAAAACTTGAGTTTAATTAATGTTAATTTGGTGTTGGGCTATTGCCAAATATGACCCCTAGAGTTTGAGATATTCATATTAAAACTGAAGTTCGGGATATTCTCATTAATAAACCCTAAAGTTGGGGATTTTAAAACCTAATAACCTTCAAACTTATGTATTAAACTTCTTTTTTTATAAGAATATTTGTATTAAGCTAATTAAAATTACACATAAACCCTATCCTCTTCTTTTCTTTATCTCTCTAGAAAACTCTAACCTTCATCTTCTTAGGGGGCTGTCATCGATTCTTTTGTCGAATGTAAGCCTCAATTTGTTTGTTTTTTACTCCAATTATTATTTTGGTTTTACGTTTACACAAAAAAAGTTAGTCTCTTTTTTTGTAAGAGTTTTTTGTACCCTTATTTAGGGTTTTTAGTCTCTTTCTAGAGTTTTTGTTCAGTTGGTGTGGTCTAATACGTTGGATGAAGATCGATTTTCAAAACACTATAACACGGGTTGTGAGGTTCTAGAAAAAAAAAGAAAGAAGCTAAGGTTTTCTAGAGAGAAAAAAAAAGAGGAGGCTAGGGTAGGATACAATTTAGACCCTCCTAATGCCATTACTTATTACAACACACTTTGATATATATATATATATATATATATATATATATATATATATATATATATATATATTAATTTTGTCTTTGAAAGGTGAAATATACTTTTTAACTACCATAATTCAAAAAGATTTCAACCATGATAGAATCTCCCAATTAAAATGTTTTTTTGCTATATTTTTCCAAAGCTATAAATTTATTTTACTTCTAGATTTTTTATTAGTTTTTCTTTAACTTTTTTTGGTAAAAATGTAATTTTAATAATAAATAGACGACTTTGTCATTCCAACATACTCATGTTTCAAGTCGTCATCAAACATGCATGGAGATTTAGTCACCAACAATATATTTTTAACTTCCTCAAATGCGTACAAAATCGGCCATCATTCTCAATATCCATGAGGAAATCACCGTAAAAACCACACATTTTTATTTATTTATTTATTTTTGCAGCATGAGTCATCTTGTTAGGAATCGACTAATATTCTTTTTAATGTCCATAGTGTAACCAAGGTCTGTCTCAAGTCTTATCCAAGTCATACACATCTGGAGTGATTACCACAATCCAGGAAAGACAAATCAGGCTTGGCTCGCCCTGGGTAATAGGGGCTCCTTCCCTATTGGACCTCTCCGAGACCGCGACTCCCATAGTTAATCCCTCAAATAATTATTCGGGTTTTCCAGAATGGGCAGAAATTCAAACTCGGGGTCGTAGGGGCGTCTTCCCTTTTTCTACTATCCTAACTCGATTTCCAAGAACAAGACTTCGAGTAGTACCAGGTTATGTGTACTTTGTTGTGCGGGGAGAGGGCCATATTTATTACTAACTGTCATTATTACATATACATCGGTCTTGTACGGGATAAAAGGAAATCCATGATTATTCTTAGTACAACATTATGATTTATTCGCTACAGCCCGTATCCACTTCCGGTCACTTATTCTGCCATGTCTCCACTTACAACTCCAACTCGGTCTTGGGATGCATTGGTACCTATCATAAACAACGAGGAGGTCGCGGCAGCTAAGTAATGGAGGAGAAACACTATGAAAATGAGTGCATGTTCATATCTTATTTCTTGTGATATTCATTAAACTTCTCGTACATGCATCGAACCTTCTTTAAACGTTATTGGTGCACAATTCTTAGGCACCGTTCTTTTGTACGTTTAATTTGCGTTGCGGTTTGTTACGGTAGATTGCGGTAAGTTGCGGTGAAAATAGTAAAAAGGTAATAGTAATTTGCGGTAAGTTGCGGTAGGTTGCGTTGCGGTTAGTTGCGTTAACGCACTAAATAACGGTGCCTTAGCTAATACCTGGCCAAGGCATTTACTTCTCATTGTTTTCTTTACCCATGGGTCCTCATTTATTTGTTCAAACCATTGCTTCTCATTTGGGCTTTAATTAACGATGTAAGTCGCCAACGTCCCCATGCATGCATTCGTTGTATTAGTGACATTTCTGTGACTTTATTCCTTGAGTTTCTAATAACAAATGGGGCGTAGTGATCTCCATACCTTGTTGAATTTATCCTTCCTACATGGAACAATATTCTTTAGTTAATATTGCATCCTACAATTAGGGTTTTTATTTAAGATTTCAGGGTTGGTGATGTTTAAAGAAAATTACACCATAATTTCATTTCTTAACCTTTTGATCTTATTCCACTTGGAAAAGTTCCTAAAAGTTATCTAGTTTATGGAAAAAATTAGAAAAATAATAATTTACCTGCATTTTTACGAAAAACAGAAAATGTGGACTGATGTCAACACTGTTCATGTCTAGAATTTCAGGTTTGAAGTTCTTGAAAGAAAATAGCACCATAATTTCATTTCTTAACCTTTTGATTTGATTCCACTTGGAAAAGTTCCTAAAATTCATCTAATTTATGAGAAAATTATTAGAGAAATAATACCATGCATGCGTTTTTACGAAAAATAGCAAATGTGGACTGATGTCAACATTGTTCATGTCCAAAATTTCAGGTTTGAATTTCTTGAAAGAAAATAGCACCATAATTTCATTTCTTAACCTTTTGATGATTTGATTCCACTTGGAAAAGTTCCTAAAATTCATCTAGTTTATGGAAAAATTATTAGAAAAATAATACCATGCATGCATTTTTACGAAAATTAGAAAATGTGGACTGTTATTATTACCCTAACTGAGTTTTAGGGTTTTCACCTTCTAAATCTTATGTTAATGGAAGTTATCACTCTAATGAAGGATGTTCACCTTGCTTGAGGTGATGTGGTGATGCTAGGATATGTCTTGATTTGGTGGAAGTGAATTAGGCACGTGTTAGAGCTTGTATAAATTGACTTCTACTCTTGGATATCTATAAATTAAACTTGAAAGTGTTGAGTGTCTAGTTCCTCTTGTTGCATGTGTCTCCTATTGGACCCATGTTATTTTATGAAGAAAGAGGGTTTAATAATGCTAGAGAGAGGAAAGGAGAATACGGTGAGAGAGAAAGAAAGGGGTGAAGTGGGGAGGTGTTGGGTTTTCTTATACGTATAAGGGTGAGTCAAGTCACCTTCAATGAATATTATGCATTTTGTATGCAATAATTCAGCATTGTGATGATGGGGAATAAGACCAATATTCTTTCCCCCGTGCATGAGAATAGTGTTGGTGAAAAATAGGTCCATTATGGGTCTTTGCCTTGTCCCTACCAATGCTATTTTAATGTCTAGAGAGAGGGGTGGTGAAGGTTAGGGGTTTGATTCCCCTAACTCTTCTTTGGTTTCCATGCACGTGCCCCCCCCCCTTTTCCTTTGGGTAGATACAATTTATAAATTTCTTCATTGGGATCATATACTTAAGTAAGAAAATAAAAAGACAGTCATTACAATCACGAATTTTGGTGAGGGTTTATGACAGGAGAAGAGTTCGTACTAACATCAGAAAAGACGGGAACGAAAGGAGATGTTAAACATTTGGGACATTGAAGGTTTTTCTTTCAAATTAACACAAGGGATATAATCGTCTTTTAGTTAGTACAAATAGGTCAAATTCGTCTCTTAATCTTTATACATTTTTTTTAGTAAAGCTAAAGAGCGCATCTTATAAATCAGGAGCAACACTATTCCCTTCAGAGGCGGCAATGGCTGCCACCTCCTCCAGACACACACCAGACCAGTTTTTAGAAGACTTCATTTTCTACATCTGATTTAGCTAACAAATGGGCAACCTTATTGCAATCTCTCTTACAAAAAGCAAAAACAATGTTTTCAAATCCTGGTGTTAGGGTGGTGACATCTCTAACCACTACAGTTGTTCTCGGTTCGATATTATGACCATGTTAGGCTGCGCCATAGATTGTCAAGCAGTCTGTTTCAACAATGACACAGCGCAGACCTAAGCAGAGTGCAAGCTTCACTCCAAGTCTAAGTATCCTCGCCTCCATAGCTTCTACACTCCAGGTTATTTCTCGGTAGGAGGTTTGGGCTGTTATCACTTCCCCTAGGTTGTTTTTGGTTACCACACCCCAACTCCCAGCCTCTCCACTACGCACTACTGCATCCACATTAATTTTCCACTCCCCCTCCGTCGGTTTGGTCTAGCCACCCCTTTCTTCCTCTCTGTCACAAACTCTCCCACTTTTTGTCCATGCTTGAGCATATCTCTCAGAGAGGTTCAAAGCTCCTGCAGCCCCATTCATCAGCCGCTGGGTAATCCCATCGAAGACCTTCTTGTTACGTGTTTGCCAAATATACCACAGTACAATTGATAAGATCCCACCTTGGTGGTGGTCTAGATGTCAAGCATTTCCATGAGCCAACATCCCATGTTTTGGTGCGTCCGCTTCTCCACCTCAAGTCTCAGTACGGACATCCTCCATAACATTTAAGCCCACTGGCAGTCAAGGAAAATGTGGTCAGTGGACTCGTACCCCTCCCCGCAAATCTCACATATTGGGTCAACTGTCGTCCCACGCTTGCATAAGTTCATCTTGGTGGGCAGGATATCACGCCAGACTCTCCAGGTCAGATGTTTCACCTTGGGGATTTCCTCGGTGTTCCAAATGACCGAAGCTCAACCATCCCTTTCCTACGAGCTCATTTCCATTTGGCCTTTATCCCTCCTCTCCATCTCCCTTGCTAGCTAGTATGCCGATCGGATTGTAAAGATACCATTCCTGATGAGTCTCATGTCGAATTCATCCTTTTCTAGGTGGTCACTCAGTGTTATAGTCATGATCTGCCGCTTTATATCCTCCGGGAAACACGGGCTTAGGAGGTTCGCCTTCCACTCTCGTGTCTCTTCATCTATAAGCTATTGCACTGTGGCATCTTCATTCAAAAATTTGAGTGGTGATGTGATACTGCCACTGTTAGGTTGGGGTAACCAGCTGTTACCCCAAATTTTGATCGTCCTGCCCGAGCCCACTCTCCATAAATACCCAGATTTGATTAAATCGCGCGCCTTAAGGACACTTTGTCAAGTGTAGCTAGGTTGGAAGCCCACCCTTGCGCTCCAAAAATCTCCATTCGGGAACTGGAAGTATCATGCCTTCGGTACTCTTAATCTACATATATGGAAGTAAATATAGATGTATTAATTATATATGTATGTCAACATATGTGAACATAGAATTCTCATTGCTTGTCTATAGCAATTCCACCATTTGAAAGTGAACCAATCACTCAATGTTTGAAAACTAGCACAAGGATATATAATATAATGTTATTTGTAACAATGTCAGTTCACTGTAACACAATTGCCAAAAAAACAAAACATAACCAAAATTATAGAGAGAACAATGTCTATTAAGACATAAGATGATCGTCCTCTTCTCATGCACCAAACCCTTTTAGAGGGGTAATAATGTCTATTCATTATAGTCTCTTCTCCCACATTCCAAATTTTGTTTTCTTTTTTTATAGTACAGATAGTCTTTTTTTCTTTTATATATATATATATATATATATATATATATATATATATATATATATATCTTAAAATTCTCACATCCTTTTTACATTCTTTCAAAGAACCTATCACACTACCACAAAAGACAACCCCATGGTGAGGCTACTCCTTGTTAGTCTTGTTGTTGTCCAAGTTACTAACTCCAATATTCATTACATGTAACAAAACAACACACAATAGGTTAATCATCTCATTATCTTGATGACAGATCTGAATATAAATATTTAAAACCCAATTGTTACTATCACTATCAAAATTCAAAAATATAGCATAATGGTTCTCTCATATTATATATGTATGCTCATTAATTATTGAGCAATTTAGTACTTTTAATTCTCAACTATTTTCTTGAGCAACATTGATTGTCTCTTAACAATTTCAAAATGAACCAAAGTTAATATGAAACAGATGGAAGTATTTAATAATCAAGCACAAAAACTCTATAATGCACCTATTAAACTGCGCTTTTGATCACCTATTATTTCTGTCCCTCATTATTTGTTCACTTAACTAACTTTTTTTTATCTCTCATTATCCTTAATAAATAACTTTTGAACAAATAACTTGACAATAATTAAGAACAATTTTATCATTTTTATATTTGTACTTAAGATTTTGTGTTGCATTGACTTTTTCATTTCTTTTCAAAGTGACAAATAAAAGGGATAGAGGGACTAACGTTCACTAAAAACCGGGTTTTGGGTCAAATTTGGGTCAATCAATGTTATAATTTGGACATAAGTTGATGTCCGGATATGAGATTTATGGGTTAGACCCGATTGGACAATTTGGTCAGTGCCTATATTTGGGTCAAAATCGAGTCCGAACAATAGGAAAAAGAGAAATATTATGTCTGAATATTTGGTCAATTACAAGTTCAGATGAAAAATTTATATCCAGACGTGATTTTTTTTTTGATGGAACAATTCAAATATTTTGAATTGGACAAATTTTGCCATCTCTTAGAGTTAGAGGGGGTATATTTTTAGATTTCAATTGGGGAAAAGATATTTTGGGGGGGTTTGATTTTCATCCCTACATAACTATTTCATATTTTCATGACATGATGATGATAGTGATAGATGAAACCACTCCTACTCCTGCCCAGCACAGCAGTTACTTCACATTGACTCCCTCCTTTTACTCTGTCTCTACCCTACCCTTTCCACCATTACATCTTCCTGCAATTATTCCGAAAACACACAAAATCTTTGCTGTTCATCTTCGTAACTGACAAAAACCCACCAAAACCCTCCAATTTCTTTGCCGACACCTCAAGTTTCCCCCTTACTTTCTTGCTGGAATTTCACAATATTCTCCTGTGTCCAACCTCTTCTTTTTTCTTCTTCCCTCTCACTTAGTTTCTCTCTCAATCATCATACACTAATCTGTTTCTATCTGGTTCGAACGATTTCATCCTACTTTTGATTGATTTTTGAGGCGAAATGGGGAAGAGCAAGGAGAAGAAGAACAAGGACATTATTCGATTGGAGCGTGAATCTGTTATTCCTATTTTGAAACCTAAATTAATCATGACCTTGGCCAATCTCATTGGTAACTTTTCTCTCAAAACTTCCTTCGTTTTGAATTTGTTTCTATTTGTGTGTATGTTGGGGAGGAAAATCTTGTTGTTCGTTTGTTCTGTGATGAATTTTGCTTGTATGTGTTAATGGGTCTTTTGGATATGGTGTCCCATGTTTTAGTTTAGTTGTTTTGCTGCCCCTTTTAGCAGAAGCTTTAGTCATTTTAGGTCTTACATGAAGGGTGTGTTTGGTGCAAGTGAAAATCATTTTCCGGGAAAATAAGTTTTCAATTGATATTTTCATTTGTTTGGTAGATATATAGATACATAGTTACATACCTCTCTTGGGTTGGATGAAAGAGAAAAAGAAAGGGAGAAAGAGGAGCCGAAGGAGAGAGAAAGAGATGGACGAGAAATGAACTCTTTCTAGTGGAGATAGGAGCTAATGCGAGGAACTTGGGCCGTGAGGAATAATATGGACTCGGAAATTGGATTTTCTTTAGGTTGGACGTAAGAAAATAGTTTACAATGGGAGGGGGAAATGGTCTTCATCGAAAATGAGTTTACCCATTTTTTGGCTGTCAAACACTTGAAAATGGGAAAAATTCTCCCCACCAAACACTCCCAAAGTGAAAAGTTGCTTTGTTATATTCATAGAAGTAATTGTAGAATGCTTGGTTATTGTCCTTTTAAGGTCTGTTTCTAAGCATTGACAGTTTTAGGATGTCGATAGCTCCCCATAGTTGGAGGGTAGTTGATGGATGAAAGTGCTGTAGCAACTGGTATCTTTGTTGACTATGAGTCTATGAGATGACTTTGTGAGATGTCGGATGTCCCATGGCCTTGAATTAGTTGGTTGGAGTTCATTTTTGTGTCTGAATTGGTGTAGAGAAACAAATTGAGTGTATCTTGGGAATTTTGGCTCTTGATCATATTGGTTGTTAGGATGAAGTTTACTCGAGCCCTTCAGAGTCCATTCTTAGGATTCCAAGATAAATGTCCACCTTGATTGATATATTTTGTGCAAAGTGGAAACGGTTCAATCTTGAGGGCTTAGTTTTTAATGTAAACACCAAAAGGAGAAAGAGGAGGCTCAAAGGTACTTACTTGAAGAGTTAGATACTCCATATTGAAAAGAAGACGACTACCCCAATTCTCGGGAACATAAGCAATATGTCCCAGTGTGGTACAAGCATAAAGCTTTTGGAGGGATGTGTTAGGTAGGTGTCAAGGTTCAATGCCAGCCAAAATAAAATCATCCACCTTAAAAGTCAGGACAGTAAGATGCACATCGACTAAAAGATTATAACTGTCATTACTGATTGCAATTTGACATTGGATCTTAGCATGCAAGTCACATGTATGTGGTGCAAACATGAGTATGGGTTGTGATTGTGTGAGGTCGCCTATGGTGTGAGGGTAGTAAACATGATTGATTTTTCATGGTGACTTTGCAATGTTAACATTATTAATAGCAACCTCAAACAAGTCCTCACTCTGAGCTAGGATTCCTTCATGAGGAAGGTCATTAAAGGCACAAGGGAAGGAAATAGAGTTCAATGAGTGCTTCCTAGTTGGAAAAGTTTATTAGACTATTCTAAGTTAGGAAGGGTTCTGGGATGAAGAACAAAAACCGTGTTTCTAATAAGGATTGGCAAGTTGATGGAAGAGGATAAGGTCAAAGAGAGTGTTGAATTTTTTGGCGGTAAATAGCTTTATTGGTCAACTAAGGGGGTAAGTGATAGCCTTGTTGTGAACTTGTGATACCTAAAGGTACAGTTATGTTCTCAACCATGGTGTGTGAGATTCAGTTCATAAAGCCAAGGGCATCCTAAAAGGATATAAGCTTCATCCATAGGGAGGACATCTCATAATCGTACTTATAAAATGCCACTCTGGATAGGAACATTACACCTATAGGGCAGCCCGGTGTACAAACTGTTCCCCCAAGCAGGGGTCCGGGGAATGGTCCCACCACAAAGGTCTAATGTAGGCAAGCCTTACCTTACATTTCTGTAAGAGGCTGCTTCCGGGACTCAAACCCGTGACATCACGACCACAAGGCAACAACTCAACCGTTGGATATAAGTATAAGTGGAAATTTTTATTAATTAATTATTAAATTTTTATTAAATTTATTCATCAATTTCGTATGAATGGCTTGATGCTTCAAGAAAGTTCCAAACCAATCTCTGGCAAAAAGTAAAGATTTTCTATTTCCGGGTTCTTCCAAGTAGTAACTCATGAAGGTCTATAGTAAACTACGGCTATTGAGCGTTGAGATGCTTTACGACGCGAGATCCCTTTCTCACGCACTTTCCTTTATATATACGAGCAACAGCTACCGGCTTTGCTTGGTCGAAACAGACAGATATGGGGAGAGGGAAAGGTCAAAATCTCTTTCTATTCACAGCCTTGGAAATGCCTGAATAAGTCGGCTCTAGAGCAGTCATTGAATGTGCGACATCAAAAAAATTGTCTTTAATCGGCTTGGCTGTTTAGCTACGAACGAATCTCCACACTTTGGTATTGAACAGGAACGGTTTAATACCAGAGTCTGTCAGACATCTCTATTTAGTTCCCTTCTTAGATGTAATGTAGTCAGACCAACAACTTAATTTTTTATTACTTTCCGCTGAACTCGTAGCATTCTCGAGTGTTGACTCCTGCTTCCCTTATCTGACACATTTTTTTATACTTAGATGATCCTAACCTTTTTAGGAAGCTCCAGAAACATTGCACCTGTGAGTAACGAAAAGATGTGCTCCATCAACTTATGTGAATTGAAAGGGCAGGGGTAAGGTTGTGTTTCTTTGCGACAATGTTTCTCAATGGAATGTGCAATAACATTGAGTATGCTACCTCCATCTATAATAGTTTCTGTTTAAGTTCCCCCACATTTAACAAAGGTACTAAAAAATGGTGCACCTCCATGCATCACTCTAGATAGGTTTGGGTAAGTTACTCCTGACAATGCCTAATGTGCATACTGAAGAAGGCTATTATCCATAACATTTTTGCGTTTCCTGTTTGGCACGAGCATACACGTGTGTGCTAACATTTTTTATCCAGAACTGAAGAAGGCTATTATCTCTGCTCATGTCTCTGTCCTGCATTTTAGTGAGTGATTAACTCACGTAACTAGCTACTGGAATTCCTGAATTAGTTTTGATGTGTTGGGTGATGTTATTGTTGTGATGTATTTAACTATGTGTATTGATGAGATTAAATCCTATATTTTGCTTGAAAGACAAATATATATAATTGCTTCTCGCTGTTCTGATTTAACGAGAAATTAATTGATGCTGATCTGGGAGCTTTAATCTTGTGCAGAGCATAGCTCTGACCGAAATGAGTTTTTAAAGCTATGCAAGAGAGTTGAGTACACTATCCGGGCCTGGTATCTTCTACAGTTTGAAGACTTGATGGTATTGTGATGAACTTGCTCTTTCCTGTGAATATCTTAACTAATATTGTTTCACATTCTTCCATCAACAGTCTTTGCGAATAGTCAATACTTGTTCCTTGCTGAATTGATGTTTCCTATGGTTACAGCAATTATACTCCCTGTTTGACCCTGTACATGGAGCACAGAAGCTGGAGCAACAAAATTTGTCTCCCGAGGAGATCGATATACTTGAGCAGAATTTTCTAAGCTATTTGTTTCAGGTAATTGGTGTATGAGATTGTTTAACCCTATTCCATTTTATTAGTCATGTTTTCCAAGTTTGTATTAAGTTCATTTTGGTTTCTCTTTTATGGTGGAGCCGTTCTTGAATGATTTGCAAACTCTTATCCGATTGAACTACATCTGTGAGATTGTGACCATAAGTCTGTTCACTAGAATTGGTGTTGAACTTTGGATGATAATCTTTGTGGAGGAAAGTGCTTTCGTTAGAGCTTTGCAATTCCTGTATGTGTCCCTTTTAGCCAATAACCAATGGATTCTATCTTGCATAAGTTCAGCAATATATGGATTAATGTGGAATTTTTATTTTTGGGTATTGATCCCCCACCCCGGCATATGTTTGGACCAAAGAAACTGAAAGTGGAACAAAGATAAAATGGTGGTGGAAGGCAGGTAACTCCCTTCCCTTCTGTTAAGAACTAGAGAAAGGTTGTTACTCATAAAAAAAGTAGAGAAAGGTGGTCATTTTCAGGTTGGGCTCCTGATGTTGGCAGATGGCTCAGTGTTTAAATTCTATTATATCTGACATCTTTGAGCTAATGAGGTGTCAAGTTGGGAACAAAATGCTTATGAATTTAGTTCGCTTTTTCTTGGATAAGCTGGGGTTTAGATTTTTGAGCAAATTTTCGAATTGTGGTATATTTTCAGTCGTAATGCAGTAACCCAGAATTGATTCAATAATTGGAAAATCAAGACCAACTCCTGGATAGGGAGGTTTCGGATTTTTGTGGAGAAAAATAAAGGAGACCTATGAGGGATTGTAATTATAGTGATGGTGACGGCAGTAGTTGAGAAGGATCTTTGGGCGGTAATTTTGTTGTTCATGACTGAAAGTGCAAAAATCTGTATTTCTACTCTTTTTTTTGGTCTTCAATCCTTGGATCCTACTCTCTGCTCTTTCTTCTTTTTGTTTTTTTTTTTGGGGAACCCGGGGGGGGGGGGGGGTTGTTTCAAACTTGCCTATTTTTCATCAGACCTTATTTCCTTTGTGTTCTCTTCCCTTATACTTTCTTTGACCCAAAAAGGGCGTAGGAGAATCAATAGGATGCATAGGACGAATCATGTGTCCGGCAATTATCATTACGTAGTTTATATTTATTGTCCAGATCCTCTTTTCTGGATAATACACATGATGGGGATCTTTTTGTTGGTGTTCTTTGGAGTTCCATTTCAAGACACCCTAGCAGTTAGCGCCTATATCTGCTAGTAATAACCTAACTGGTAGTGTAGGGTTGCTAGATTTATCGCCTTTTAATTCTGATATTAGATAGCATGCACTTCTTATGTAAATCCCCCCCCCCCCCCACACACACACAAAACCCCCCAACAAACAATTTCCAAGCTTTGATCTCAAACTAACAGTGCAAACTGGAGTGAAGGTTGTTTGGCATACAATTTCGGGACTGATGCTTATATCTCCTCTTTATGTCTGATATAAACCAAAAAGAATACTCTTAAATCCTGCCAGGCGAGGTACGGAGGGGTTGGATCTAGCAGTCTTACCCCTAAATTTTGCAATTTAGAGAGACTAGTTCCGATTGACCCAAATTAGAAATTGTTCGCGACCTACAACTCCATGGGAAAGAAGCATAGGAGGTCTAATGAGACATTTTACTTTAGTCTTAGTGTCATGCAACTCACCGTAGAGTGCTAAACAAAAGTTAACCAACCAACGATGATGCAAAGCAGCCTCTTATCTAATTGTTTGCTCTTTTGTGTTTGCCCTTTTTTTCAACATGACATTATATTTCCCTTTTCATGCTCCAAACTCAGGTAATGGAGAAGAGCAATTTCAAGATTGCGACAGATGAGGAGATTGATGTAGCACTTGCTGGCCAATATCTTTTGAATCTTCCCATATCTGTAGACGAATCAAAGGTCTCTTGCAAAATTGCAATCACTTTAGTCATCATATTCATTGAGGGCATTGTTCTGCTTTGCCACTTGGTGCGTGCCTCTTTTTCTTTCTAATTTGTATTTGTTTGGTGGTGAATATAGCTGGACAAAAAGCTTCTAAAGAGATACTTCTCTGAGCACCCTCATGAACATCTGCCGGAGTTCGCTGACAAGGTAATTGTTGGAGTGGAAAATTAAGCTTCTAAAGAGATACTTGCAGATGCTTCCTCCCCCCCCCCCCCCCTTGGACTTACCATTCTGCATTTTTTGCTTTGGAAATCTCTTGCCTTGGTGTCCAAAAATAAAATAAAATTCATGTTTTTTTACTGGATGCTACCTTGGTTTGATATATTTGTTTTCGTTGAGGAATTTGAGTTCATGTGGTCTCTTTTCTTTTTCAGTATGTCATTTTTCGACGTGGCATTGGTATTGATCGTACCACTGATTACTTCTTCATGGAGAAGCTTGACATGATCATTTCACGCATATGGGCAAAGCTCTTGAGGGTGACTGGGTGAGAAAAATAAATTCTTAATCTTATGCTGATTGTTTGAGACAACGTAATGTTGAAAGCAAAATGCGTATTCCTTGAGCATCATACATGATTTGTTTTTTCTTTTTTTATCCATTGTGGACGTTGGTTTTTGCAGGATACAAATGATTTTATCCAAGTTCTCCAAATCGCGTCAGCGGTCTATGAACGGTAGAAACAATGAGGAACTTAATCCTGAGTCTGATCAGGATGCTCTGTTTGTTGAGCGGATCCGAATTCAGAATATGGAAATCAGGTCTTGATCTGCAAACTAGTATGTTCTAATTTCAGTGGTTTTCATGAAACTTTGCCTGAATTACTTTACAATTCTCATTGGTCTATTCTTTAGTGCCCTGAAAAAGACAAGGTGAGTAGAAGAATAGAATAGCATATGGCACATTGGTGGCCGAAAAGTAAAATAAAATAAAGAAATAGCATGGCATTATTTTCATGCGGTGTATATTTTCCAGTTGAACAGTTCACTTAGAGACATTAATAACTTTGACAATTCTTTATTGGCCTATGGTCACTAAGGAAGTATAGTAAAAGAGCGTGATAATGATTCTTTAGCATGTGTTTAGGGTTTAGGGTAAATCGTGTTATTTATAGTCCTCTTTCAAATTAAGTGACCAAAAGAGTATCATCACCCATACTTGTTATTTGTTAGTAACAAAGCACGTTGACAATTTGGCTGGGCCACTTTTATTTTATGTTACTTTTAACGCATTAAACACATTATCTTACTACAGACAATGATTCTTTAGCATGTGTGTAAGATAGCTTCATTGTTAATGACAGTATGTGGATTTGGACGGTTCAACCCCATGTACGTGCGTTGCTTTGTGTGTCTTTACTTACACAAATAGAAGGGTTGGGTAGGGGAGAGAGGTGATGTTTCAACAGCTTCTTTCAACTCGTAAAAGACCTGCAATCCAACTCTGAGATGAACTCAGAAAATCGCCTTGGGTGTATCTTTTGGCCCATAAATGTAAATACCAGTTGGCAAATACAAAATTTGAAAATTAAAGAGACAAGAATAAAAGGGATATGTTCTCTTGATTTCTGGGTCTAGATTGTGGATTTGTTCTCCACAAAATACGAGAATGAAGTGATATCTTAACTCAGATTCAGGGAGTAAACCGTTGATATCAGAAACTCATCAAAAGCTTATAAAAAATGTATATCTTTAATCTCCTTTCTGCGCTTTGATCTCTAACTTCGCGATTCTCACTTGAAGCTCGTGCAAATAGTTTCTTACAATTTCCATCCAACTCTTTCTAATTTCTCCTGACTACTAGTTTTTAATAACATTTTCAAACTTCTTCGAGCTCCTAGTTCCTTCCTTCCTCTTTCTAACTAAACAATACAATTGTGTGAAACATGCTTGTAAACTTGAATAAGTAGTTCCGAAATACAGAAACTTTTGACTTTGGACTTCGAGGAGCAAAATGCGATTCTCGAGATGTACAATTATGAAAATATGTTTGGTCAATGCACAACTGACTTGTATGTTCCTGAATTCACTTTTGATTAATTAGTGACACATTTAAGTTGGTTTTTTTCCCTTCAGTTTCCGCAATCTGCTGAGCAAGATTATGGTTCAGGAGCCTACTTTTGACAGAATTATTGTCGTGTACAGGTACTGCCACTGATTAAACATGCTTGTAAACTGCGACTTCTGTTGTGTATTTGTAGAGATTATTGGTTTTATGTGCTTGTTGTAGAGATTTATATGACAAAAGTTCTGTGAGAAAACATTCAAACTTCTATGAGCTTTTATGGACCCTGATAAATTTGACATCTTCAGTTACAATCAGGAAACCCCATCTTATTATTAATTTCCTTGCTTTTCATTAGGGCAAATAATGATCGTCTTTGTTCTGTGGCATCTTGCTTGCCAGAGGCTTTCTAGAGCTGGCAAATTGTCTGACCCGGAAAAAAACAGGTCCAGACACAGACTTTTCATCCGAATTTTTATATTGACCGAATATTCAGACATAAAATCTCTTTTTTCTATTGCCCGAACACGATCCTGACCCGAATTTAGGTCTGTCCGAATTTTCCAACCTGGTCTAACCCTTATAAAACCCGGGTCTGGAGATGAATTTCTCGTCCGAATTTTGACATTAATTGAATTTGACCGACCTGAATTTACCCAGACCCGAATTGCCAGCGGTAAGGCTTGCAATGCTTGGATTCAATTCAACACTTTTGGTTGCAAGGGTCTATTTGTGTGGTTTTATTCTGCATTATTTGTAAACAGCTACATCTTCTGTAACTCCTCAGGCGAGCAGGATCAAAAGGAAAAGAAGAGAGGGGTATCTTTGTGAAACATTTTAAAAATATTCCAATGGCCGACATGGAAATTGTTCTTGTAAGTGTTCTCTGTTCATTCCAAGTCTACCTAGCTGTATCGTTATTCTTTAGATATATTCTCAGGTCAATGAGGTCGTGTTCGGGTCAATATATATTACATGCACATGGAGTTTATACTCCAGGTTATCTGCAAGTGAACAATCAAACTATTGAGAGTGAACAACCTGATATCAAGTGAACAATCATACTATTTGGAGCACAAACTCCAGAAGTTCGTAATAAATTGCATATTCAGGTCTTGTAGTAACATGATCCTTTGTTTCTTGGTAACAGCCGGAGAAGAAAAACCCAGGTCTTACTCCGATGGACTGGGTCAAGTTTCTAGCGTCTGCAGTTGTTGGTCTGGTCAGTTGCTTGTCGTCTTCCATGCATCGTCTGGAGTTGGCTTTTCTTGTCGTCTTAGCAACTTTATTGATGCTTTTGTGAGTTTTCTGTTTATGCAGGTTGCTCTTGGAAGTTCAGTTGAGATTAATACCGATCCCCGAGTTGTCATCGCCGTCCTTTCTGCAGTAGTTGGGTACTGTGCAAAGACATATTTCGCGTAAGTATTCTGCATTTTATTGTTCCTTGTATTTGTCATTGCCGTCGTTTCGGCGAAAGTTGCTTTCTTCCCTGTGTATTATTGGGTGTAAGTCGGCCCACCCGCTAAGCCTCTTGTATACGGGTGGTAGACTCAACAGAGGCCTAGCTTTGAAAACAGGCTCACAAGGATCCCTCTAGAAGCAGTGGTGGATCTGGGTCTTCAGATAAGAGGTGGCCGATAAATTAATTACTACACTCATTTGATAAATAGACAATCTATAATTTCATATTTTTATCCCAGTTATACTAAAATTTTGAACTTTCCTACTATCGATACTGTAGCCATTGGGATTCCAACCCTGGTGGGGAGGATACGTCTTTTACCTCCATGCCACTTCGGCTACTAGCTGTTGGGCAGTTCAGTTAGGTTTATGTAGGACTGTCAAAAAACTGTCCGGCATGGGTGCCCGGTTTAGTCTGACCCAGAAAAAACCTAGCACAGCCATAAGTTTTTTGTCTGAATTTTGAGGTTGATTGAAAATCTGAACGCAATATTTCCATAGTTCCATTGTACGAGCCTCTCATCTTGTCGTGATGTTTAGCTTGTCCGAATTGTTCGGCTCAAAACTGGGTATCGGACATCAGGCTTTTCTCCGATGCCCGATTTATTCGGACCGGAAAATGCCTTGCTGAATCATTGTATGTATACTTGTGTTTTTCAGCTTTCAGCAGAACATGGCTATGTATCAGAATTTGGTTACTCAGTCGATGTATGACAAGCAGCTTGACAGTGGGAAGGGCACTCTTCTTCACCTGTGTGATGATGTGATTCAGCAAGAAGTAAGCCTAAGTCCTTGGCTATCTTTTCTTTTGGTAGCTTTTAGTAATACCGGGTGGTTTTTGACAAAGTTTTTTTTTTTTTTTTTTTTTTTTTTGGATTCTGCAGGTAAAAGAGGTGATCATTTCATTTTTCATATTGATGGAACAGGGTAAAGCTACTAGAGAGGTAATTAATTCTCTGCTTGTGTTCAACAGTTCAAGGAATAGAAGCTTTGTGGTTCATCGTATCCTTGTTTGCATGGCTTTATGTCGATGATCTGATTAGTTGATTTTTTTTGTTATAGGAAAAAAAAGATATATTAGTGATAGGATGAAAAGCTCATATACTAATGAAGCATTTTACAAAGTTACGTACTACCAAAATATATAATATCCACAAACTTTATTACATCAAAAGGCGAAGAGCTAAATTCCCTAGTAACCCAAAAGAAGAAAGACTTCGTAAAGTTATCTTTCAAGCGTTGAACAAGAGTTTCAACTTTCTCAAAACCCTTTGGTTCCTTTCATAAAACTATTCTAAACCTTGGATCAATTGAGAGCGGTTTCTCTAAATTGCAAAATTTAGGGTTAAGACTGCTACGTTCAACCTCTTCCCACCTCACTTGGGCGGGATTTCAGAGCATCGGTTCTGTTTTTTGTTTTCCTTTTTTTTTTCCCCTTGGCTTCAATATTTATGAGAATTTGCTGCATGCTTAGGATCTTGATTTACGCTGTGAGGAACTAATCCTAGAGGAGTTTGGCGAGCGTTGCAACTTTGAAGTGGATGATGCAGTTAAGAAGTTGGAAAAGCTTGGCATTGTTTCGAGGGTGAGATTTTCTTATTCCCCTTTTAACAGTTTGCTTTTGGTGACAAAGTTTTATGTTAGTTTTTGAATGTAAGACTTTCGCCACCACAATATACACCAAGAAAATCGATTTTGTTTCTGCTCATTTGCAGGATTCGATCGGGAGGTATTACTTTGTCGGGCTAAAGCGAGCGAATGAGATAATTGGGCCAACAACTGAGGAGCTTGTAATGAAGGTGAAGCAATAGCACCTATGAATATGATGTTAAAATACTTGATCAAGTCAAACTGTTGTAAATACATTTGTGTACTGTAATGAGTTGTTTGCCTAGCAGTTCTTTGTGGACAAGGGAAAGAGAAACATTAGGCCTTTCCTGGTTTCTTTTTTAAAAAGAAAAGAATCTATATGTTTCATGTAAGTGGCCAAAAAAAAGAAAAGGAAAATTGAATTGCTTGGTGAATGTAGCCAAAGGATGAGATGAGTGGTGTTTAGTCTAGCATCATGTAAAGAGATATGGGTTCAAATTTTACTTTAGGAATGTTGGATTCTTTCATTGGCTCTCATTCCGTTTGTCCAATAACTCTAATATGAGATCATCTCATCGTAAATTTATCGTTAGTCATATTATTTTGTGGTGATTTTTTATGAACATAGTGGTGACTAATAATTTATTTGGATGATTTTCACAAGTCACCTTTTGATGCATTATTAGTTACATTTGTATTAAAAAGTCATTTTAATATAAGTTATTTCTCATAATAAAATATTAAAATGATGACTATGAGGAGTTTGTTTCACGATAAGTTTATATGAAATAATTTTATACTAGTATTTGCGTTGTATGTCATACACTCATGAATGTCTAGACCCATTTTAAGATAAAATAGTCATAAGTTAAAAGCCTCAAGTAGATTATTTATGCAACTATCTTTTATATATAGAAGCACCAAATATTACCATTTGTCCGGTAATTTGCAATTATAATAATTATGTCCGAATTTAGGTTTGTTTCAATCATCCGGTCTGGTCCAACCCGAGAATGAACATCAAGAGCTTGTATGCCAGCCATCAGGTCTTTTTTCTTGGTCAACTCAACAAACTTCAAAAGAAAATTGCAAAGGATATTTACATCATGAAGTATGCCAAAATTCAATGTTTGGTATCTCCACACTAATGACATAATGGTACAAGCAATTGAAGGATTATGTAACAAGGACCTTGACCAATCCACTTACTCTGTGGAAAGAAACGTCAATTTCAATCTAATAAAATTATTACACAGCACCACAGATGTACAACTAGTCAAATCATTGTATTCCCCCCAACTTTCAACTGATTTTAACAGATTCTGAATGAGTCAACTGTCTCCCATTGTCAAGTCGAATTTCTTCGTTTTGCATTTGGAGCAGCAATCATCAATCCTCTGTTCTCTATTCAATATATATTACATGCACCAAGAGTTTGTGTTCCAGGTTATATGCAGTGAACAATAATTCTATTGGGAGCGAATAATCTTACTATATACAAGTGAACAATGACCCCTATTTGGAGCACGTGCTTATGGAGCATGTAATAAAATTGCATTCTCTATCTGATTGAGCTGGAGCGTAGGGCCTTTAGGTCATGAATTCACCTGGACAAGTTAAAATTACTGTCAGCCCGAAGCAAAAGGAAAAGATTTTGCATAATCGTCGCAATATCTTAGACGTAAGACACTAAGACAGTACTATAGCAGGCAGCAATGAATGGAAGTACAAGTAGATGAACTTGACTTGTTACCTGTTTGTTCCAGTGTTTCCCATAAAGTTGTTTACTTCAGTAATAGCCTGAAAGCATTTCATTCACCCCATATTCCTCTCCCTAGCTGAAGATCGACCGGTTGGCAGATGGCAATTTTACAAAATTTACCGCAGTAGAAAACACAAGCACAGCTTTGGAATAGCATGTCAAGTTCAGCATATCTGAGAATCGTCCGGACCATACCACATTCATAAGAGCCATTGGATCTCTGAAAATCCCTTGCTACTCGATAGACAAAGATCGGTAGTTCTTGGTAACCAAACATAATCGTCGAATTAATCTCAGGGTAAAGTTGTTCATTCTTGGAAGTGCGCATCGGTATTGATCAATCAGAAGAGGTTCCGCATAGCCAAGTAGTTGGTGGAACTCAAACGTCCTCAAAACTCTTCATAATGCTATTTTTGACACTCTTCTTGGCCATCAAGCCGACCTAGAGACGAATCACGAGATTGGGTAAGAAAGCATCTTAGAATCAATATCACAAAAATGAAAATACTAAACAAGCTTACTTCCAGAAAGTCTACATTTGCTCTCCAAGAAATATGTCTTTGAAACATTATGCTACTGCAAAGTAAATTTGGAAAGACTTGGTACTGGGGTTGATGAGAATACCGTGTACTGGTGAACATCACTCCAGTCCAGTCACTGCACATAGCATGCTCGGAGAAACGGATCGTGATAAGCAGACATATTACGCTTTTTCAGGGGCTCATCTGTTTCAATCTCTCAAGGACCTGTTTCATTGATGGCCTGACGGAAAGGGACTCTAGAGTGCACGACACAGCAAGGCGCATCATCCTCAACAAATTCTCCTGAGGGCCGGCTTCCCATAATTCTGATGGGAAAAACTGAGAAGGTCGTTCTTCCTGCAGCAACAATGTGGCCCATCCAACAATGTTGAACCCATTACCGTACTCGGAAAACGATGGATCGAGAGATTTTTTCCCAGACATCAACTCCAAGAGCACAACACCGAAGCTATACACGTCAGCCTTGTCTGAAACCCGACAAGTGGTTGCATACTCAGGCGCCACGTAGCCGAATGTGCCGGCCACGTCTGTGGTGGCATGGGTCTGAGAAACTTCCAACAGCCGAGCCAACCCGAAGTCCGACAGATAGGCATTCAGATCTTCATCGAGCAAAATGTTGCTTGGCTTGATGTCTCGATGAACGATCCGAGGAACACATGAGTAGTGAAGGTAGGCGAGGGCGTGGGCCACATCGACTGCTATCTTATATATTGTTGGCCATTTGACATCCTTTGCTGCCCTGTCGTGTATGAATGTGTCAAGGTTCCCCCCAGAAAGATAATTGTAAATCAGAAACATCTCGGTATCTCCAACATAGTACCCAACAAGAGTTACGAGATTTTTATGCCTAACTCTTCCTAGTGTCTTGATCTCTGCCTCGAATTGCTGAACCCCTTGAAACCTACCCAGAGCAAGCCTCTTTACAGCTACAAGATAACCGGGCACTAGTTCGGCCTTGTAAGTCGACCCAAAGCCACCCGTTCCAATTAAATTCCGGATGCTGAAATTCCCGGTTGCACTGACTACATTCTCGTAGGTCAGTTCGATTGGGGCATCAGTAAAAGTGACCACAACTTTCCTTCTGAGACTAGTCAGCCCACCGAGCTTTTTTCTACCAACGGTTAGGCCAAGAACTATGATCAAAAGGACACCAACCACAACAGAGACAGAAGCAGCAGCGGCAATTATCAGCGATTTCATTTTACTTCGATTGCGCCATTTATGAACTTCGAGCGGATACGGGAGGCCAGCTGGGGGCATTGAGTATGGATCGGGACAAGAGTGCAGAAATCTATTCCCCTTGAAGCTTTCACAGTCACTAATATGCTGAAGACGGGGAATATGACCACTGAGGTTATTGTATGAGACATCCAGCTCCATAAGATGGGAAAGGGAAGTGAACGAAGAAGGTATTTCACCGCTAAGTGCGTTGTGATCCAACAGAAGAACTTCAAGACTACTTGCATTTGCCAATTCGACAGGAATCGATCCTTGGAGGTTGTTCTTGGAGAGAACCAGGATTTCGAGGGAAGTCAGTTGGCCCAGTTGAGAAGGAATTCCCCCACTGAGACTGTTCCCACCAAGATGAAGCGATTTCAGATTCTTCAAGTCCCCCAATTGTTGAGGCAGAGGCCCAGATAACCGGTTTTCTGTCAAATCAAGATGTCTAAGCATATGCAACTTGCCGATGTCTGGGGAAACTGCTCCAGAAATCTGATTTTGTGCAGCTTCAAACCCAGTTAACACAGGACAGTCTTGGAAAAGGATTGAGGATATTTCACCCGATATCAGGTTGGCACTCAAGTTCAATGAGAAGCTATGAAGATGGCTACAATCAGATAACAGCCTTCCATCGACAAACCCACGGAAATCATTATTGTTCAGCAAAAGCTTATATGACACATTACCATGGAGGGTGAACAGTGCATTCGATAGAGCAAACCGAGGTAATGAACCGGTGAAGTTATTCCAAGAAAAATCATGGTTTACCATCAGACTATTATCCAACATCTTTCCTTGTTGGCCATTCATTTGGGAGTTCCAAATGCTGATACTTGAGTACGCATTCAGAGCATCGTATTCATCAAGACCTAATAAATCTTTTCCCTTCAAATTCACACCTCCATTACAACTACCATCTAGAGGTTGCGTAAGAGGACCCAAAAGAGAATTCCTACTGACATTCAAATACAACATGCATGGAACTTGAAGCTGTGTTGGAATGTTCCGCGAGAAGCCATTCGAGCTCAAATCCATGTAAGTGAGGTTCTTACACAATCCCAAACTATTCGGAACGATACCATGTATATAATTTTGAGCCAAATTAAGAACTCTCAGTGAGCAAAACTGGGTCCAATTCCTAGGCAACCGTCCCCCGATATTTGCTCGGGGCGCCCATAAGACTTGCATATTAGGAATCATAAAAACCTCTACAGGTATCCCTCCCACGAATGCATTGTACTCACCCCTAAATATATCCAGCGATCTATCATCACTATACTCTTCCAAATTAGTCAACACAAGAACAACCAACTTTCTGCAATTAGCGAGCTCGTTCGGGATTGAATCAGTAAGACTGTTTCTAGACACATCAAGAATCCTAAGTTCCGAGATTTGACCAATCTCAGGAGGTATACTACCTTCCAAAATGTTCCCATCAACCAACAATGTCCTCAAATTTCTACATTTCCCAATCTCAGCCGGAACATTACCAACTAAGAAGTTATTCGAAAGCTTCAAATGCTCAAGCAACCCACATTCATCCCCCGAACTCCCCACATCAATCCTACCAGACAGCTGATTGTTAGACAAATCAAGAACCCTAAGTTTCGCAGCCCCAATCAATCCACCAGGGATAGGACCAGTGAGAAAATTATACGACAAATTAACAACTCGAAGTGAATAAGACACAGAAAGATTGCTTATCTCCAGCGGAATCCTCCCGGTGAAGTTGTTCCCCTGAAGCTGAAGAACCTCCAAATGCCGAAGCGCTCCGATCTCGGCAGGAATCTCTCCGGTAAACGCATTGTACGACAACGACAAAACCCTAAGCTCCGACAGATTCCCGACGGCATCCGCTAGGGTTCCGGCGAGGACGCCGCCGGATCCAGTGAGGTTTACCGCCACGACTCTCCCGGTGGCGCCGTCGCATGCGACGCCGCGCCATCGGCAGTGGTCAGAGGAGCCATTCCAGCCGGCGAGAACACCGCCGGGATCGGCAGAGACGGCGGATTTGAACGCGGTGAGAGCAAGCATGTCGTCGGAGAATGCGACGGCGAAAAATAGAGAAGCGAGGAAGAAGAAGACAGAGTGTATTCGGAAAGGCATTGGTGAAAGCGACATTGACAATGGCGGAGGAGGTGAGGCCTTCAGGTCTCCGGCGACGGAAATGGTGGCGGTGACGGAAATGTCGCCGGAAAATATGGCGGCATTCGCCGGAGAAAAGAGAGGGAGAAAGGGAGGGTAGGAGGAATCAAGTAAAGAGTGCAAATGTTGGGAGCATGTTAGACTTCAGCAGTACCAAGGTTGAAAGAAATGGCATATGCTCTTCTTTTTCTTTACCCGTATTATTTATATTTATACCTGGTGCTGTTAACATTCGCGTAGTTTGTTTTTGACCCCTCATGAGTGTTCGTCGTGGCTCGCAAAATTTTGTCCGATTTAAAAAAGTTTTAATCGTGTAATTTGGAAAAAATTGGGTGTAAATATAGATTTTTCATCCGACTTTTTATATTGATTGAATATTCGGACATAATATTTTTCTTTTTTTATTGTCCGAACCTGATTATGGCTTGGATTTAGTTTCGTTCGAATTGTCCAATCCGGTTTGACCCGAATAAAAATTGGGTCTGGACATGAATTTCTAATGTGAATTTGATGTTGACCAAATTTGACCGACCCGAATTTTTGCCTACCCTAGTGCCGGTAGAATTTTGTTTGATTTGAATGTCCGAATTTATTTGACTCGGATAAGATATAGTTCCGTTTGAAGCCTGTTTTGACATTGTTCAAATTGATTGAATATTCGGACACAAATGCTCTTTTTCTCTGTAGCTCGGACCAGATTTCGATCCAGATTTAGTTATGTCACTATTATAGATAAATGTTGATAACGAGATGAAACAATTCAAGCACCCTCACCCTCACCCTCACCGATACAAAATATACTATGGAGCCTTTCATCAAAGTTTAATGATATAATGGTTGCAATAGAACAATCCAAAGATCTATCTATGCTCACCCTCACCGAGTTAATAGGGTCTCTACCAGTAATTGAGGAGAGAATGCATACTTCCCTTGTTCCATATTAATTGTCATATGTTTGATTGTCACAGCCCCTTATGTCATTATTTGATTGATAATTTCTTTATATAATATTGTATTAACAATTGTAATATTATATTTTTATAATAGTATTTTACGAATCTAATGGTAGCAATTAAGTAACAAGTCATTGTATATATTAAGAAATTTAAGGTCAAAATTTTTAATATTTGACTTCACAAATTCCAAAGACAATAACTAATATGGAACAGGGGGAAGTAGATTCATACACCAGCCATTCAAGCAGACTTTTGAAATCAAACTAAAATTTTCTACCATGAGAATAATAAAAAGGAGAATAGTCATGGTAGAAATTTCTAACATAGAAAGACAATATCCAATAATTGTGGCCTGGGGAGAGGAAATTACAAGAGTCAGGAAGTCATGAAGATAAAAAATTGAGGCTCATACTGTAAGATTTGTAAGATGACTAACAAATAACCATGATACAAAGGATTGGCGATTCAAATGCCAAAAAAAAAAAAAATACATGGCACGCGAATCATATATGAGATTGTAGGAACCGACAACAGGATCAGGTCAACTTCATGGAGAATGGCGACCCAAGTGAAAATGTATACTACTCATGTTTGAATGTCATGCAAGAGGGAAAAGACTATTGGTACATAGATAGCGATTGTTCCAACCATATGACGGGAAATAGAGATTCCTTCGTGGAGCTAAATGAAGACATAAAATTTTAACAATGTCAAATCGTAAACTATATGCATGAAAAATTTCTCCAAACTTGGCCCTGTTCTTTTCCATGGTTCCATCCGCACCATACCAAAATTTATCACACTAACTAAAAAAGTATTAGGGGTAGGCATAACCGGTTAATCGCATTTGCAATTTTCGATCTATAAAACTAAACCGCATTATACGGATAGTCGCAAGTGAAACTTAGAAACTGAAAACAAACTGAAACCGTCGGTTAACCGCATTAAAAACACGGTTAGCCGCTTTTTGGATTTGGTTTACGGTTAACCGCGGCTAATCGTCGGTTTTTTAGATTTAAAGTAACATTTATGGGGGAAAAGTTAACATTTTACTTTGAAATTTTGTATTTTGCTACTAAATTAATCAAACTGGTTAATTGTGGTTAACCGCTCACGAAAATGTAAAACCTAATGCTAGACCTGTTAAACCGATTCGGTTATAAACAACATTTCAAGAAAACCTAGACGCTTAAGTGGTTCTACCGATTCAATGTTTACGGTTTTGCAGTTTGATTTTCAGTTTAAGTTTTTCGTGCCCACCTCTAAAAGTATCATACCATGTCATAACATACCACACTTTACTACAATAATCATGACTCTCTCTCCTCACTTTTTTCCTCTATTTTTCACATTATCTTTCCTCACCTACCACATCCATCACATTTTCCACATATTTTACCATACCATTCGGTCCATTCCATATTATACCACACTTTCTACAACATACCATATCATATCCGCATTTTACCGTACAATCCTTCCATACCATATCATATCCGCATTTTACGATCTGTACATAAGAATAAGGTCTAAAACTTCTATAAACTTAGGCCTTGTTCTTTTATGCTGTATTCTGCGGTATGGTGTGGTGAAATTGTGGCGGGTTGTGGTGTAATTGTGGCGAATAATTGGTATGTTGTGTTGGGTTATATATATATAATTGTGAAAATGTAATTTATGGTGGGTGTGGTGAATTGTGGTAGAATGGTATTTTCTGGTGGGTTGTGTCAAACTGCGGTAGGCTGTGTCACCGCAGTTTGTCAACCGCAAAAAAGAACGGGGCCTACCCAACATACCAAAATTTATCCGAACTTTTCAAATCTTTATTTGCCTAAACTTATCCAAACTTATCTAAATTAATCCAAATTAATCTCACCTTATCTTCTCTTCCCAATAAATGTTATGAATAAAATAAAAAAAATAGTAATTAATATGTCATTGAAGTTATAAAGTGAAAATAATATTAATAAAATTTAATAAAATTAGTTAAAAAGTCAAATAAAAGAGAACAAGGGAGGTAGGGAGCCTAGAATTGGTAAAATCTATCCGACCCGAGTACTTAAATTTGACCGACCCCCAAAAAAGCGTTTGATTATTTTCGTCTGAATATTAACATTGATTGAATTGACCGAATATCAAAATACAATTTTCTCTGTTTCCTATGTTAGAACCTGACTCGACCAAAAACAATAGGTCCAAACATCAATTATCCATCTAAATTCTAATATTGACCGAATTTGATCAACCCAATTTTGATCTGGACCGAACTTTCTATTACAAATGTTCACACCTCCCAATCTCAAGATACTTTGATCCCTTGTCCTTAAAAGTCAATCACACCACTTTCCAAGAAACCAAGGTTGTTGTATTGTCCCATAAAATCTCCATATTCCATACCAAGATGAGGAAGACAAATTTCCCACAAAAAGCCAAACACAGTAGTATCATTTCCAAAAATCACATCATTCACCCCCACTCTTCACATATATTAACAAACAAATAGTATCAGTTTACAACACCAATTTACCACTCATTTTTTTTCCCAACAGGGGGGCAAAAAAAATTAAAAAATACCACAGCTATTTTTTTTCCTTTTATACAATTACAAACAGCTGCATGCCTTTTTTTCACTTTTTTTTTTTTGAATAAATAAAGATATAGAATAAGGATGCACAAGATGAATGAAGAAGAAAGAACTAGGAACCAAGAATCACACTACTAAACTGCAACAATCTCAGGCAATTTTTTTTTTTCTGTATGTTGATGAATGCATGATGATTGTCATGTCATGGCATGGCATGGCATGGCATGGGATGGCATTTATTTTGAAGCCCTAAAAAGCTGGCTTCCGAGGGTGACGATGGGGGTTTCTTCTCCCATGCCGGTTGTCAAGCTCATCTCTTTCTCCAATATCCGATCGAGTTCCGAGACCACGTAGCTCATTGCCGGTCTAAGCTCACTAGATGGGTCGATGCAACGGACGATCAGCTGTACAAACTCTTCCATTCCTTCCATGGTGAACCGATCTCCCAACCTCTTGTCGATGATGGGGGATATCGTGTTGAAGTCGTGGTAACTTCTTACCTAATGGGTTTAGAAAGCAAACACATGCGCTATCAGAATCATAGAAACGCCGCAACATCAACAACTCCCAGTGTGGGTCCCGTATATATAGGGAGATCTGAATGTAGGCAGTCTTACCTCAGCGAACAACTATGTTCTTCTTACCTAATGGTTTAAAAGTAAAGGCATATGCTATCAAAATCAAAACAAAATGCCCCAACAACAACTCTTTGTGTGGATCCCGCATATACAAGGTTCGGGGAGATTCAGATATGGGCAGCATTACCCTTGGCAAACATACCAAAATCAAAACAAAATGCCCCTACAACTACAACTTCCAGTGTGTGGGTCCCGCATACACGAGGTCTAGGGAAATTTAGATATTAAGCAGCATTACCTCAACAGACATAGTTAGTCACTTACAGAGAATCAAAACAAACGCCCCGGTATGAATAAATCTAATCAACATGTGGGCAGGTGCTTGTATTAGAAATTCTGCACGATATCGGTCTAAAATCATATGTTAACCATCCATATTTCATTCCCTCACCTTAACCATGTCAATTTATTGAGTACCTACTATAAGACAATTTGTCAAATGCACCCACAAGGCTACAACCGTTGTTTGACATCAACTAGGCCCTCTAGTTTGTCCCCCGATGTTCATATTTTCTTTCTTTCTTTCATGTCTCTCTCAAAAAACAAAGATGTTGTTTCCCTCGTGATGTACTAGTCTACCCTTTGGCTTACATGAAACGGACAATGCATTGAAATTTGAAATTGTATTTTAGGAACTAGAAAGTCATGAAAGCTTCTTCCCTAATGGTTCCTATGCATATGCTATCATAATCAAAATGAGCGCCCCATCAACTCTCGGCGTGGGTCCCGTATACACAAGGGTCTGGGAGATCCAGATATAGGCAGCGTATACACAGCAAACATAGCTGCTTACATAGAATCAAAACAAATGCCCCGATACGAATCAATCGAATCAATTCATGGGCAGGTGTTCGTGTTAGAGATTCGGCATGATATCAGTCTAAAATTAAGTGTCAACTTTAAGGTTTGGAGTAAAATGAATTATAAGCACAATAGCCATGTCAATCTGTCTGAGTACCTAGTATAAGACAATTTGTCAAATGCACCCCACGAGACGACAACTGTTTTGTTTGACACTTTGACTTTGACATCAACTGGGCCCTTTGTCCCCCGATGTTCATATTTTCTTTCTTTCTATCATGTCTCTCGTCTCTCACTCAAAAAACAAAGATGTTGTCTCCTCTGTGATGTACTACTCGACACTTTGGCTTACATGAAACCGACAACAGATTGAAATTGTATTTTAGAAACCAAAACGTTTGCAGAATAAGGTGAGATTCTTACCCATTCAACCAGAGTCTGGTTGGATTCCGGAGACTCCCTTGCTTCTTGTCCGCTAACCAATTCCAAGAGGAAAACCCCAAAGCTGTACACATCACTTTTTTCGGAAAACTGTCTGAACTCCATCACCCTACAACCACAAGGAAATCCAGGGTTAATAGTATTGTTATTACTTGCAACATCCTCAACTTTCTAGGAGTCCTACTCGGAACTTTCACCATTTCTTTTTAATGAAGGATAAGTAGGCCTGCCCATTGGGCCCCTATTTCAAGGTTTGGGCCGTGCTTGGTATGGGTTGATTTCAGGTTTATTTAGGTTTCAGGTTCGAAAATCGTCTTCAAAACCCTAAACTTTCGGGGAGGTTCAGATCAATTTACACGTCGGGTCAAATTTTGCCACGTCAGGGGTAACCACCAGTAAGTTTTGCAGGCCGCGAATAGGCAGTAGGCAACTGTCGACGACGAACATAGCCCATCAACCCCACAATTTCCACTCAAGGAAAAATATTTTTACTTCCACCAGAAATTGAACCTTGGTGGGGAGCGTAGATGGTGGGGGTGGTTACCGGCTTGGCAACCACCTCTTTGGTGCTCCGCACTTTAACCAATGATCCCATCTTTTAGACCAAAAAACCAAAACCAATACTTCAAAATCCCGCCTACGATGAGGTATGGAGGGTCGGATATAGCAGTCTTACCCCTAAATTTTGTAACTTAGAAAGACTGGTTCCAATTGACCCAAGGTTCAGATTTCGTTCGCTGCCTACTGCTCCATGGAAAATGGCAGAGGAGGTTTAACGAGGCATGTTACTTTTAGACAAATCTATCAAATGAGGTTTGGATGGGAGTCTTACTCTGGAGCAAGAAAAATCTCATCTGCTTCGACTTGAGAAGACGGGCCCGCCGCGGCCGCATCAAATTTTCCCAGGAAATTCCGAATCCCTGCATCGGCAACCTTTGCAATGAAATTCTCATCAACAAGCACATTGGAGGTTTTGAAGTCCTTGTGTAACAAGCGGGGACTAATGGAGTGAATATGAGCCAAACCTGCATTGTCATGGCAAGCAATGACTCCCAATACTCAAACAAATCACAACATGCTTACAGTTACACCCCCAAACCCCTTCTCATAAAAGAAATAGTAATAATAAAAAGAGCAAGGATACTCTATTTAGTGAACCCTAAACCCTAAATCCTAACCCTAAAAAAAAAAAAAACATAAGACGGGACAAAATAACTATGAATATATAAAACAAATAACCTTACAGAAGCTTCTGATAGAATTAGGCCCAAAGCTATTACAGAAGCTTATGAATTATGATATAGAACTATACTAAGCATCGTTACCAGGAACGCTTCCCGGGTCGTTAGCCGGGAATGAGGGTCGCTAATTTTTACATTAGCCTAGTTTTGACTTTGGAACGCTTGTTCCTGGCACGCAGGTTGCAGGTGTATATACCGTTCCCGGTAACTATGATACTAAGTCAGCTATTGGGTTTCTTGCAAGTTGCAACTACATGCCTTAGCTTTTTTTTCTTCGATTTTTGCGTGTTTACTTGAGACTCGGGACACAACAAAAAGAAAAACTAATACCAGGAAAGCCACAAATGCTCACTGATTTGGCAGAGGATCACCTTTAGCCGCCCCTAAAGCTATTGAAAGGCGGTGTTTGAATTCCAATTTCTCCCGTGACCCATGACCAGCTCCTGCAAAGTCCCTTAAAAATTAAGCCGCCATGCATTTGGAACAGAATACTATTTTTGAAGAAGCAATCTCAAGCCCTAGAAATTACCGTATAAATGACTGGAAACACTCCCATTAGGTATGTACTCGTACACAAGAATTTGCTGCTGATTGTCTTGGCAGTAACCCAGAAGAGTAACGATATTCCGGTGGTGAATAGATGAAAGGTAACGTACCTAAACCAGGGTACCCAGCACAGAATGCATCAGACAAGTTAGAAAGAATGAAATAACCATATTTACATTGAAAATAAGAAACACGTAATAGAACAGTTCAAAACGGAAAACCAACTCGAACCCACCCAAAAGTTTAGGGGTTTGAACACAATTTCCACGCCCGAAACCTACAACCCGTACTGAACTTGCCCGCCCTAATTGACAGGCTCTAAGCCGTACAACTCTAAAACGAAAGCAACGCGCATGTTAAGCGAGGGACAATGCTAATTTCTCGTAAAATGCGACATTTACCTCTTCAACAAACTCTTGACTCGGTGCACCCTGTCGTTTTTTGATGGCTACCAGCATGCCATCAGTAAGCAAACCCTTGTAAACCTCTCCAAACTTCCCAACACCGATCAGGCTTTGATCACTGAAGTTCTTTGTCGCTAAGGACAACTCTTCCCAATCGAAACGCCTTGCTTCTCGAAAAGGAAGCTCGATGCCGCCACCGGGTTTACCTACTAAAAATCAATGCGAGAAGCATCGAAATGAGCCCTTTTGATAAGGAAAAGCTCAACGAAGATCAAATAGTGTTTTTGACCTTGGGGTTTTTTAGTATGAAAGGTGGCCGGCAGACTACGAGGTTATAGGAGAGACTATAAGGTTTGTAATTGTATTTATATTCACGCATGGTATATACAAGTATCCATGGATGGTATACGTAACTGTCCATCGATATAAATATAATCAAGAACCTCATAGTCTCTCGAGAATTTTACACTCCAAAGCCTTTCATATTAAAACACCAAGGTCAAAAAACCCTAATCAGATCCGTCAGAGCAAATAAATGACAGTAACCATCAAAGTTACCTTGGTAAGAGGGGTCAGAAGAACCCGTCTCAGATGCTCTAGAAATGCCTCTTCTGTGGAGGAAGCAAAACCAAACAAGAACCACTATTATCCCCACCAATGCCACGGCTCCTGCAGCACCTCCTACTAAGGCTGCAAGGGGCCTTGACATTTGGTTCAAGTACCCGCCTTCAGCTACAAATTGTCGTACTAACTATCATTCATCAACAGCTTGATTCTAACACGAGGCGCACATGAAAACCCTTCCCTAAGAACTTCCTACCTGCAAGTCAACATCGAATGTAACCATGTAAGGGTCAAATACAACCAAATTAGAATCATCCGGGGTCCCCAAAGCATTCATTAAAAAAAAAAAAAAAGGTTAGCACTAGTAGAGCATATACATCCATATTGAACCCTCGTCGTCATATTTTAAATCATCCCAATTTGTGTCCATAACGTGGATAGTTTCAACTTAAATTGTAACGGGCTTCTCTAAATTGCAAAATTTAGGGGGTAAGACTGTTACACCCGACCCCTCCATACCTCGCTTGGGGGGATTTTGGAGTTTTGGTTTTGGGGGGATTTTGCACCCGACCCCTCCATACCTCGCTTGGGGGGATTTTGCAAGTCAACATCGAATGTAACCATGTAAGGGTCAAATACAACCAAATTAGAATCATCCGGGGTCCCCAAAGCATTCATTAAAAAAAAAAAAAAAAAGGTTAGCACTAGTAGAGCATATACATCCATATTGAACCCTCGTCGTCATATTTTAAATCATCCCAATTTGTGTCCATAACGTGGATAGTTTCAACTTAAATTGTAACGGGCTTCTCTAAATTGCAAAATTTAGGGGGTAAGACTGTTACACCCGACCCCTCCATACCTCGCTTGGGGGGATTTTGGAGTTTTGGTTTTGGTTTTGGTTGTGGTTTAAATTGTAATGGACTAAAGTAAAATGCATCATTAAACCTCCTCCGCTTCTGCTTCTTTCTTTTTTCATGGAGTAGTAGGTGGCAAACGACTTTTAAATCTTGGGTTAATTGGAACTAGTCTCTCTAAATTACAAATTTAGGGCAAGCTCCATACTTCACCTGGTTGGGATTTCAGAGTATTGGTTTTGGTTTCGGTTTCGGTTTTGGTGATCATCCCAAACATCAAGTATGATATGTTCTCACCTAATGCCACCATGCTCACATACTAAACCAACGCTTCAACACTTCAACCTTCAAGTTCCAAATCAACGGCCTACGAGTATACAACCACCAATTGGAAGAGGGATTCTCTTATGGATTGCACTTCATAGTTCATCTTTACCCCCCTCAGGTACCAGATTACATACTTACACTATGAATGCAGACCAAAACCAATACTCCGAAACCCCGCCTAGGCAAGGTACGGATGGGATGGGTCGGATGCGGCAACCCCACCCCTAAATTTTGCAATTTAGAGAGACAGATTCCAATTGACCCAAGACGTAGAAATTGTCCGCTGCTTATAACCACCAATTGGAAGATGGGTTCTGCTAAGAATTGCACTTCATAGTTCATTATTTTCTCCTTCTGGGACTAGACTACATACTTACAATATGAATGCAGACCAAAACCACCACCCCAAAATCCCGCCCTGCAGCCATCTTACCGCTAAATTTTGCAATTTAGAGAGACTGATTCCAATTGACCCAAGATTTTGAAAATGCTCGCTACCTACAACTCCATGGAAAATAAGAGGTTTAACGAGGCATTTTACTTAAGTCCATTACAATCTAAGTTGAAAAACATAATCTTTTTCAACTATCCACATTAGGGACAAAACTTACCATATGAATACATGCAACCTATAAGCTTCTACAATGAATGAAGTTCAGTGATTCTAGAGTCAACAAGAGTTATCAACCATGATGCATCACATTATACCCTAAACAAAGGGGTAAAAATGAAATAGATAGAAGAAGTAAATCCTTTGCAAACCTGAAGTCTAGACAGATACAATCAAATGGGCATATGTCGCGGAAAATCACAACTTTCAGGTGCAATCCAAAGCATCCAGATTACATCTATCTTCAAATCTCTGATGCACCCACATGAACATTCACGCCCAACTCCAGAAAATTCAAATTCACCACCAGATTTTGCCACATTGACTGCAAAAAAACTCAACCCCTCCAAAATCCCAAATCCAATCAACCAATATAAGAACTGGGTCTTTGCATTATTGAATGCAAACCCATAATTTCTCTCTCTCTAAATTTCTCTCTCTATATCTCTCTATTTCTCTCTCTGAAAGAATATATGAAAAGAAGCCCAGAAACAGTAGAGAGATAAACTAAAAGATGTTGGTAATGGCAGCTAATCAATCCACTTCATCAAGTTGTACTTGGGATTAAATTAACCCTAAAAATTAAATTTCGAACGCAAGCAAGAAAGAATGATTATGATTATGAATGCCCTTCAAACACGACAATGTCGAATGGAGGTGACCCCTGCGCCGACACACCCACCACAATTTCTCTCTCTCGATCAAAAGTTTCTCTCTTTTTTCTATAAATCATCCGGGTTTGTTTTCTTCTGTTGAAATTAGCCGTTAGTAGTGGTAAAATTAACCACAAATTTTTGCTGCTTCAGTAAAAACCCAGAAGACCAACTTTGATTTTGGTGGTAAAATTATTCTCACCCTACCAAAATCCCAGATGCATTACCCACAAATTTGATGGTTCAGTAAAAACCCAGAAGACTAATTTGGGTTTTGGTGGTAAAATTCCCCTCACCCACCAAAATCCCAGATGAATTACTCACAAATTTGATGGTTCAGTAAAAACCCAGAAGCCTAATTGGGCTGAAAACACTTTAAATTGAAGAATTTGGGGAGAAGAAAAAGGGGAAATTTGCATAATTTTGTGGGCTGGAAAGCAGTATGAGTCTACTAGACAGAGTGCTAGAGAGAGAAAGTAGAGAGAGAAAGAGAGAGGAGTGTTGTTGTTGGTGTTGTTGTGTTGTCTGATTATTGCAAGTTGGAATTGGGAGAGTTTTATTTGGTTGTGGTCCATGCCCAGGGCATCTTGGTTGTAATTGTAACCAACATTATTTTTTTTATTTTTCTTTCCAATCAAAATTAAAATCTTATTTTTATTTGCTATCATATTTAAAGCTTTTTGTTTTGGTGACATGCATTTCTATGGGGGTTATCCACCAATAAAATCTTAGCTTGGAATTATGACACATGGGGAAATATTTTGTGGTTTTTGTTTAGAGTACATGGGGAAAATTTATGGGAAAATTGTCAAATTTTTCTAAGTTGATTTATTTTCTACATATTCGATTGTATTTTGACTTTAGAAATAATTTTATAGGGGATTCACAATTTCTCACCTTTACATAGAGAAAATTTCTCTTGGATTTTCTCAGGAAAATTTTTCCCATGTAAAACTTCTTCAATATTTCTCTAAGAAAACTTTCTATGGGGTTTTTACCAAACACTTTTTTATTTAAAAGTTTCAACGCAAAATCTAGTCTCGTACCGTTTCACATATCTTACTGTGAGACACGGATGTTGTATGGTGACTTTTTAAAATATTTTACTATGATTATAAGTGATAATATAATGACTTTTCAATATGAATGTGACTAGTAATTTATTAAATGATTGTTGTCACTGGAGACATCACAAATAATTTTTTATAAGGAAACAAAGGATACATTAACCGACAAAATTGTACAAAAAAAAAGGAGGAGGGACACAACCTAAGCTCCAATTACAAATTTAGCCCTTAAACTTGCTATGATGCTTGGCATACGCGGGACAACGGGTCCAAACAACATCTTTCATTTGTAGAAGGATGGTGTGAGGGTGTCTTCTTTGCTCCCATGGACTCTATTGTTCCATTACCACCAAATATGGCAGATGTACGCTCTAAAAATAGCGTACACAAGGTATTTGATTTGCCCTGGTTTGTCAAGGGCGGTCAAATGTTCTGCCCAATCTAAGTATTCACCATAATCCTTGAAAAATTCACATTAGAGTCAACTAACAATAGCACCACGAATCCCCTTACTGTAGGAGCAAGCCATGAAAGATGCCCTCGCATTGCCTCAGTCTCCTGGCAAATGGGACAATTGACATTGATGTTCAAGCCCCATCTATGAGTACGACTTCTAACTAGGAGTCTTTCCCTGAACATCATCTAGAATGTGAAGGTATGTCTGTGAGTTGTTAGGGAATTTCATGATACCTCCACCCCATCAAATATGGTTTGGCGATACAGGAGCCATTTATATCGTTGTGTAACTTTGTAGTCTTCATTAACATCAGCGTCCTGTCACCATCTTCTACAGAATGAGCAACCACATTTGAATAGTTCTCTCACTCCGCGTAGATGTTTGAAATATGTGCAAACACATATGGAGGTGAGTAGTTCCACCAAGTAGCCTATCTGGTGTACTTTTTATGAATCCATGTAATCTACAAAATCTCTTTATTTACTCGAATACCCAATTAAATTATTAATTATCTATATATTCATAAAAAAGTAAAAAAAAAAAGGTTAATTGAATGATTATTTTGGTTGACCAATGCAAATGTACAATATATCCTTTGAGACGTTAAGCATCAAAAAATATAACTTTTCAATGGTTATAAGCAGGTGTCAAAAACTTATAAACAATCTATATTAATCTTTTATATAATTATTGAAGTTGAATGTTAGTTTTGAACAAACTATTTTATGTCCTTGTTCTTTTAGGCGTATGATAAGCAACTATGGATCAATGTTGATGAGTGCTGACCAATATTGATGATTGTTAATGAGCATTGATCAGTATTCATTAGATTAATTTATAGCAAATTAAATAACAGTTTGAACGCGTTTCAACCACTCGTAGACGTATGATAAGCCACTCACTGGTTTTTGGCTTCCCCCTCCTTTAATGTATGAGGTCTCTAGCTCATATAACCCTACACTAAGTAAAACTTGGTCGATGATTTAGTCTAGCATTCATCACCTCATCATGTAGATAGTATTTAGCTTTTAGGAGGTATAACCCGGTGGGTTTGGAGAAGGAACCAACCTCCACAGTTGTTTGATAAGAAGGGTAGTGTTGAAGTCTTCCAAGTATTTGAAATTCATTCCTCCTTATGCCTTTACATTTTGGCGATAAAAAGTTGAATTGTTCTATTCGAATTTGGAAAATGCTAATAAAAAATTTCCCAATTGGGGAGCTAAATTTGCATCCAAGGCAAGAAGACGATTCATTTCTTAAGAAATTTAGAGACTCTTCCTGTTCATGATATGTAATAATTTTTTAAGTAAAAAACAACTTGCAATTTAGTTGATAAACTGAATTTTAAAAAAACTTATTTTGGAAGAATTCATCTTTAACCAAGGGATGTCTATGATTTCAATGGGATAAATTTATTGGCCAAAAGAAATGGGAGGCTTGAGTCTTAGAAAGACGCAAGTTGTAAACTCAGCCTTTCGTAGTAAACTCGTTCGACAAATCTTTTAAGATCATAACAACTTATGAATCTAGAAGAAAATTCTCCAACTCATAGAACAAATTTCTAGTATAGAACAAAAACTGCAACAAAGAGAGGCTCAATAAAGAAGTTAAATTAGATGGAACCAACCAATATTCAATTGGATCAAATTTAATTTTGATTGTTCACTCAATCTACATGAGTTAGTAGATGGATTTATTCCTTATGATCATTATAATCAACTTAAAAGGCAAGCCCTTTAAACTCCCATCAATTTTTTTTTTATAACCAAAGCTTCAAAGTTAAGATTTTGATTGCACCATACTTAATAAGCATGATACCTAACAATTCATACCATAGGATACAAAATTTCCTTATTAAAGTCACCCTAAAACCATAGAGTACAAACCCTATAAACTCACTTAATAACCATCAGTGACAATCAATACTCATTTTTCCCAATACTACTGGTGTCGCTCCTTTTTGGAACCAAACTCAACTTCCTTCAACTTTCAAGCATGATTCCCATCTTGACCACCTTGAAACATCTCCTGACTCCGAGTGCATTAACCTCGACCTTACTATCAACTAAGGAAGTCCACCCTTTCATTTTCCTTCCGACTTCTTATTACATCCCCAACACAATTTGAGTTATGGATTGGTTAAATCGACCCACTCTTCAATTTAAGATCCTTGTTATTTTCGATTTACACCGAGGAATAGCTGAAAATTACATTTAGTAGGATGGTAATTCGTTTATGACATGGATAAATATATGTTTTTCATTTTAAAAATTACTCCCTCCATTCCATATTAATTGTCATAATTTTGACTATTACGGTCTTCCATGTCACTCTTTGATCAATAATTTCTTACATAATATGTTATTAACAATTGCAATATTTTTTATATTTTTATGATCGTATTTTTCGTTATGAATTTAATGGAGGTAATTTTATATAACAAATTATTGTATATATAGAGAATTTTACGGTCAAAATTTTTAAGATTTGACTGCACAATTTTCAAATACGATAATTAATATGGAACATATGGAATATTTGGAATTTAACATTAAATCACATTTGTTGGAAAAGCAGCACCATATAACTTTTTGAAAGTACCAATTCTTAATAATTAAATTTCAATTTAAAATAAGTTACAAAATAACTTCTTCCTTTTTCTGCAAAAAGGTTCTTAAATTATTGTCCCTAACATCAAACACCGGACTAATTAATTAATTAATTGTCCTGGTCATTGGCAGTTGCACTATATCATATATTTCCAGGATACCTATTTATGTCATACATACCAACCACTAAAATATGATGTTAATATTATCTATAATTTATTCTCCATAAAAATTAGTTGTTCAATTCAAAAAGGAATCAACATGCATGGTTGGCATTTATGTTAATCCTTTAGCACATGTCATGCCTAAGATTATGCCATAGATGACTTTAATTTATTATTGAATAATTTTTATAAAAATACTGGATGTAAATATTTCTTTTAAGATATTAAATGATAATAATGTAAACAATTTTCTAGTAAGTAAGCACTCAGATCATAATAGTAGTATTTTTTTTTATTATTGAAAGTCAATAAAAGAACGTTTGCATCAAATATGTTACAAAGAGTGGCACTAAAACAGCAAAGCAACACAAAACAACAAAAAGCACACAATTGGAGCAACATGCAGAGCAATTCACATAGGTGCCCGACACAAAATTAAGAACCTTAGAAGAGAATAGACTACTGAAAATATGATAAAAATTAAGATTAATTTTTTTTCTCGTCCCTCTTGAAGTATTCCATAGTTGCAACCTAATCACCAATGATTCACAAGCCACTACAATTGCCAAATAATACATCCCTACAAGTCTTCGTATTGATATCTTTAATTTATTGGACTCCTTTAGGCCCTAGGGTCTTCATTTGAAGTATATTTAGCCATTTGGATTGCTTTTATAGTCATTCTCACCTTAGTTTGTAACAAGGTTTTTTTCCCTCCTCTTCCTTTTGGTACATGCTTTGGAACCTTCTAAGCTAGAGGGGTCGGCTCTAAAGTGAAACGACAAGGAATCAATGTCCTTACTGTCTTTCTGATCACCATTTAATGCAGATGTAGACGCGTTTCGGGGTGAAGACAACTAAAATCATGAAAAATAGGGACACCGATACTGCTAGTTCTTGGATGTCTCAAAGCAGCACGAAAAAGAGTTTGAGATGGTTTGATCAGAATCCCCTAAAACAACAAAGTCACCACTAGGAGAGATAACAGATGGAATAACATTCAGATTGCAATGTGAGCTTCAAGGTTGTCAGCCACCACCTCAATGACTTATCATATTCTTATCATGGGAGGATTTTACCTCCACATTCTGAAAGCTTTCGAAACTAGTATTTAACGTTAGTAGAATATCATCGAGTTGGGAAAATTGAGAATCGCATTGATTTAAATGTGAGCGACAGAGCGAATGCAAAGTATTTTTTTTCCGTCACGGTAATAGTATTTGTGAAATAAAAGAATAAAATTATATTTTATTTATATTATAAAAGCTTTACTCACAAATAAATATAAAAAAAAATTCTTACATATTATAAATTGTTATTACTACTAAGATTACTATTACTACTATTATTTTAAAAAAAAACTATAGTTGATGCATTTGAAAATCATTATTCTTTACAATTTTATTTATTATTTAGATGGTTTTTTCATATTTTATTTTACATTTTTAGGTTGTTTTATAAAGGGAAGGGCATAATGTACGGTTTTTTTTTGTTTTGCCTAATGCTTTCAAAATTTAATAAAATGGTATTTCATGTACTTTCGATGAAATTGTATCTAAATTATGTTGTTGACACTGTTCTTTATATTTTAGTAATTCCGGAAAATGTCTAAAAAAAGTCCTACATATATCATAGTATTGATTAGTTTTAATATTGATCGAGCATATATTATGTAGATTTTTGATCACTCAAAAAAAATCAAGCTCCCTACAATGTTCTATATTATGGATCAATTTCTATTTTTACCACATCAAGAAAGTTATTATTATTCACATTAAGCATGATTTATAACTAATATTATATATATAAAAGAAGAATATTAAGAAATTCCTAATTTTACTTGGATGTACATGTTGTGGGGTTTGTTATCCCCACCAGCCAGCAATGTTGATGTAACGCCAACTTTGCATTATATTCCTTTGGTTGATTAAATTAATGAGAGTAGCAATGGAATATTTTATGCCTAATTTTCTTGTCTTTTCATTGTTTCTATACAATATTATCACATGATATTTTGGGTCCTTTGTACTAATAATTACATTGGCCTTTGATTTGCATGCAGGTGTGTATATATACCTAGTTAATCATGTACTCATGTACTGCCTCCGTCCCAAAATATTTGTCCGATGACTAATTTTGACTGTTAATTACTCACAAATTATAATGAATTAAAATATGAAATCACTACCATTAGGAAGATAATTTGTTAAAGATTACAATGACAGTAATTTTATATTGTAACTCATTATATTTTGTGAGTAATCAATAGTCAAAATTTAGTCAACAGACAAACATTTTGGGACGGAGGTAGTAGGTGAAGCTGAGATTTCTTTGAACTTTTGTAGGGTGATATTTGATTAACTTATTTATTTATTTTATGTATAAAAGATTTTATAAGAAAATTTGAATTAGCATTTAATCACACAAGGTAGTGGGATTGACTTTAAGCTTTTCCCTCGAGCGGATCATTTACATTGTCTCCTGTTTGCAGACGATAGTATGTTATTCTTCCAGACTAAACTTTAGCCTTGTTAATTCTTGCAGTCCATCTTGAATTATTTTTGCGAAGTTCAACTTGTAAATTTTCACAAGAGACACATTGACATTTTCTAAGAATGTCTCTAGCTTCTCGGGACAAACAAGTAGTAGCTGAATTTTTACTGGTATTAAAAAGACTCGGCTAGTTTTATCAATTTGTCTATGATAACTGTGTTTCATGACTATATTTTTAGGGGTTTTTAATAGTAAATTAGGGAGTGTTTTATGTGTGAACCATGATTTTTATTCCAATTTCCCTACTACACTTGGTGTTGTTGTTTTTGATGTGAATTTATAGGTGTTGAGGCCAAAACACCAACTTTCTCTCAACTTCAGGCAAGAGTGAATATACCACGGACCTCTACATGTCAAACCCAAACTGTGGTACAAATTTGGGACGAAAAGGAGTAAAGAATGGCCGGGCAGCAACAACCTCGGGCAGCCCGAGGTGGTGGCCACGGTCCGTGGCGGTTCAACTCCTTGTGCCCAACTCATTTTTTACGAAGGAAAGAAGAAATTAAAGAAACGAAACAGTGGCAACCTCGGGCAGCCCGTGGTGATCACCACGGTCCATGTACGGACTGTACGGACCGAGGCGGACTGCCTATGTAGAGCGGTTGTTTTCGCGAGTAGAAAAGGAAGGAAGCGACGGTTTTTCAAGGGGGATTCAATTTCTATCAGTTTTCCTTCATTCTTTGGCCGTCAAGGAGAGAAAAGAGAGCCCTAATACTTCCATTCTACTCCTCTTCCCCACCATCAAGATTCAAGACCGAATCGATTCAAGAGAAACCAAGATCAAGATTCGCAAAGGAAAGGAGCGACGTTCGCGGAGAAGGTTCAACCCCGGGATCGAAAGGCTCGACGGGTTGTATTCTTCGCAATTCTATTCTTTCTTTTTGATTTCCTTCTTAGTTTTGAGATTCAATTGTGATGATTGGAACTTGTTTTGTGTTTTCATTGAATATGAGTGAGTAGTTTCTTTGAATTCTAGGGTTTGGCAACCCGAAACAATGTAGTTTTGATTGATTGTTACTAGTTTGTGCATGAATTCTTGATTAGAATCAATAGAAGGTTGTGTTTACCATGTTTATGAGTATTTTTAATGCCTTGAATATTTGTAAGTTTGAGATTAACCTGAGAAGTACTGAAAGGTGAATTAGGGTAGTCTGACTACCAACTTGTCTACCTAGGTTTGCGAAAGTTGAAAAAGGAGTAGTGAACTAGGGAATCATTAGATAACCTAACTTTTTGAGACCTTCAATTCTGTTTAACCTAAAAGGCACACGAAAGTTGTTGATTAGGTTGTTTAGAATAATTCTATTTAGCATCGAAAGGGCGATATAATTCAGAGGTTGTCGATTCTTGATTCGTTCTTGAATGTATGATTGTGCAGGCTAGGTTTTAGTAATCGAACTCGTTGTTAGGTTAGCATCTCCCTAGAAGTCTTTCTCTCTTGATAGATTCTTTGATTGTTTTCTTTCCTACTTTATTAGTTTGATTAGTTGTTAAACCTTTTCCAAAACCTAAAACTTGATTAGCTTAGCAAATAGCAATCTTGATAGAGTCTAGTTTATTGAGCTGCTAAGTGAATCCCTGTGGGATCGACCTTGATGTGCTACTACGTACACCGTGCGCTTGCGGCCCTGTCAAGTTTTTGGCGCCGTTGCCGGGGAATCTGTCCCTAGCAGTCGGTAAATGAACCTCTTAGGTTGACTTAGTTGTTTTCTGTTTTCTTTTTTTTTTCTTTTCTTAGATCTTTTTAAAAAAAAAACAAAAAGAAATGGCCATTCTTGATTTTCCCCAATTTGAGCAGGAATTATTTTGGCACTATTTTGAGCGATTACGTGCATGTCCTGTTCCACGTGGTGTTGTGCCTGGGAAATCAGATATTCTTGACATTGTTGCTGAGGGGGTGAATAGAGAGACTCATACTCTATTAGAATATTTTGGATTTCATGCTAAAACTGTTGATGAAGCTTGAAGTTTGCTTGAGTGGCTTGAACGTGACACACTTGATTTTGAAAATTATTATTGTGCTAGTTACTCTTACTCTAATCCTTGTGCATCTCATGCTAGATTATATACTCAACCTCATTGTTTGTCTCCTTGTCGTTTATGTAGTTCTTTTGACCATGATGAGTATACATGCCCTAGTTCAGCTAGACTTGACATTTTAATGAGGGCAGTGCTTGAGCAACAAGATAAGTTGGAAGCTAACCTAAATGAAATAGAGGAAATAGTTTACTCTTTTGAGTCATCTTTGCCAACTGTTGCTCCTTCTCATCCTAGCTTACCTAGAGACACTACTGATGGGTCTTTGCTTTTCATAATGCATCCTTACCTTTTTCTCAGTCGACGGGGTTTGAGGTGAGTGATTCCCATGGGTTTGATTCTAGGTATGATGATGATGTTTGTCATGAGTCAATTGATGCTATTGATGAGGAGACTTGTGAGGGGTTTGTGGGTGGATTAGAACCTTCAAGCAAAGAAATTGATGATGTACTCCATGTTTCTATGCCTTGTTCACCATCTTTTGTTGCCCCTAAGAACCTTGAGAAGCCCATTCCCTGTGAAGAGACCATTTATGTTCATGTTGATGTGGGGTGTGTGGTTGACTCTTGTGATGTGACTGTGATTGAAGGGACCAACAATGTCTTTGACTTGTCCTTAGGCACTTTAGAAGGGTTTCATCCCTATCTTGATCCATATTGTGAATGCCTAGAGGACTCAGCTAGAAAAATCATGTGGACTACTTATTTTGATTCTTTTGATTTTTCTAGTACTTTTGACTTATTTGAGAGAGTGCAACTAACATTCTTTGCCATGAGTATTTTGTTGCTCTCTTATTTGCAGGCTTGTGAACTGCATGCTGCGGAGTTTGACAAGCTTCTAAGGGCGTTAACCGCTTCTAAGGTAAGTTTCGTCTAGCTAAAGACGTTAAACTAGCACTTCTTGGGAGGCAACCCAACGTTTAATCGCTTTATTAGGTTTTAATTCGTTACTTTAATTTGCTTCGTTTTTATTTTTTTAGAGTGTGATGCATTATGTCATTTCTTTCTTGTGCATGCTACCCTTATTCGAAATGCATTACGGACATTGCTTTGTCCAAGCAGGGGGGGGGGGAGGTTTGCGTTGATTGTCTTAAAATCATGTGCTTGAGTGAGACTGACGTTTATAGTTGCATATTTGTTAGTTTCTTTTTGTGTTTGTTAGGCATTGAATTTGCATCTAGGTTGCATATAGGAGTAGGTTTCTTGCTTTCTTGCTAAAAGTTAAAAAAAAAGAAAAAAATTAGGATAGTCTTTCGCCTTTATGAGGTGTGTTTGGATTGTCATTGCAAGTGTGTACTCATGAGATTTTATTGGCTTGATGTAGATGATAAGAGAGACTTGGTTGTTTGTTTGACTTAGGCTGCTTGTCTTGATTGTGATTCATCTAGTCTTGATCAATTCCTGTGCATGATAATGAAATTCCTATGTTTGGTACATCAAAGGAACTAGTTGTAGTGATTGTGGTAGGGTAACCCGTGAGACCTTTTGAGCCTAAAAGACTATCATTTTCATAGTCTCGTATTCTTTTAAGTGTGACCTTACCATGTTTGCATCTCTAGAACTTGATTTGACTGTCTTTGAAACCGTATTTGACTTGTGCATTATGTTAATATGATTGAGGCCCATATTGTAGCAACAAATCCAAAAAGCCACCAAACAATATGACCCTTTTTGCTAGCCCTTTACTAACCATTTTTCCTGTCTTGTTGTTTACCCTATTCGTACGCACCTTTGGTATGTTCTTAATTACATACCCTTTAGCCAAATTAGTGGAGCAACAATTCAGTTGGAAGCAGTTTTTGTAGTCTATATCTTTGGTGACTTCGTTGGTTGGTTTACTTGATGAGGGAAGCATTGCTCATAATCATTATTTATCCCCTCTTTTCATTTGAGGTTGAAATTGGGTTGAAAGAAAATGAGTCCATTTTATGTATCCATGCTATTCACCACAAAAAAAAAAAAGAAAAAAAAGAAGAAAGAAGTAAAGTAAAAAATAAAAAAAACAGAAGTTTTGAGGGATAACGTGATTAGCATGGTGGTTCTCTTGCTTATATCGACTCTTTTCCCTTACCTTTCTTTGATGGGAATATATTTGAGCTTAATCGAAGTGTGAAGTAGGAGGTGTTATATTTTAAGTCATTGGGAATGTTGCTCTTTAGGTCCTTGGCTCTTAGCTCCACATTTCCTAAACTATTTCCCTCCTTACCCTACACCTTAGCCCCATTACAACCTTCGAAAAGTCCTCATGATTAACTTTTGTGCATATTGTCTATAGCGGAAGAGAATTGAGAGTCTTGTCAAGCTTATGGTAGGTTGTTTACATTGGTTGAAGGTTTTAAGTGAACCGTTATATCTTTTGCAAACACACGAGGGGAGTGACCCACATACCCCAAAGTGAGGTCCTACCGATCCCAACTAGTTCGCCAAACATGTGAATGAATTTTGATTGCATTTGGGTTGTGATGGATTAGTTGTGTTGCTTCCTGACATGTGACTCTATTTCGAACAACAATTTTTGTTTCAATTTGAATCTTATTCTCGCTAGGGAGTCCTTGAGTGTATGCTTGCTTATGTAATCCTATATGCCCCTTTAATTGGAGGAGGTGTGATTAGTTTTTCTTTTTGAGTCCTTTCATCTTGTTTTGAGTCTTGTACTTGCTTGGGGACAAGCAAGGAGTAAGCATGGGGGGATTTGATAACTGCGTTTCATGACTATATTTTTAGGGGGTTTTAATAGTAAATTAGGGAGTGTTTTATGTGTAAACCATGATTTTTATTCCAATTTCCCTACTACACTTGGTGTTGTTGTTTTTGATGTGAATTTATAGGTATTGAGGCCAAAACACCAACTTCCTCTCAACTTCAGGCAAGAGTGAATATACCACGGACCTCTACATGTCAAACCCAAACCGTGATACAAATTTGGGACGAAAAGGAGTAAGGAATGGCCGGGCAGCAGCAACCTCGGGCAGCCCGAGGTGGTGGCTACAGTCCTTGGCGGTTCAACTCCTTGTGCCCAACTTATTTTTTGCGAAGGAAAGAAGAAAGAAACGAAACAGTGGCAACCTCGGGCAGTCCATGGTGATCACCACGGTCCATGTACGGACTGTACGGACCGAGGCGGACTGCCTATGTAGAGCGGTTGTTTTCGCGAGTAGAAAAGGAAGGAAGTGACAGTTTTTCAAGGGGGATTCAATTTCTATCAGTTTTCCTTCATTCTTTGGCCGTCAAGGAGAGAAAAGAGAGCCCTAATACTTCCATTCTACTCCTCTTCCCCACCATCAAGATTCAAGACCGAATCGATTCAAGAGAAACCAAGATCAAGATTCGCAAAGGAAAGGAGCGACGTTCGCGGAGAAGGTTCTAGGGGTGTTCACGGGGCGGGTACCCGAACCGATTGGATAATTTTTCCGGGTACCCGAAAATTCGGGGCGACCAAACCCTCGAACCGTAACCGTAACTGAAACTATCGGGTATCCGAAAGTTTTGGGGCGGATACCGGTTAACCAAAAAACCCGATTAATTAAAATCATATGAGTTTCCAATTTTTATTTTTAATTTGTGATTATTAATTAACACTCCAGTAGCAAAAAATGTTTCAAAATTGTTCTAAAACTGGGCCAACAGAACCACAGGCACTGAATTTCCATACGTTTTGAGTTTTTGGACGATTTGAATTGGAGCACTGAGCGCCAACATTAACGTAAATTAGGGTTTTTTCAAGATTAAAATTTGGGCCTAGACAGTGGACTGGAGATTGGAAAAAGATAGGCAAAAATTAAATCTGGACCTAAATGTTAAATTTAATTTCGGGTAATTCGGGTACCCGAAAACGTTTAGGGGCCGATCCGTAACCGAACCGATTAACCGAAAATATTCCGGGGCGGGTACCCGACCCGATTAAAATTGATTTTTCCGGGGCGGGTACCCTAAATTAATGACCGGGTAGCGGGTTTTCGGATCGGATTTTTCGGGGCGGTTATTTATGAACACCCCTAGAAGGTTCTACCCCGGGATCGAAAGTCTCGACAGGTTGTATTCTTCGCAATTCTAATCTTTCTTTTCGATTTCCTTCTTAGTTTTGAGATTCAATTGTGATGATTGGAACTTGTTTTGTGTTTTCATTGAATATGAGTGAGTAGTTTCTTTGAATTCTAGGGTTTTGCAACCCGAAACAATGTAGTTTTGATTGATTGTTATTAGTTTGTGCATGAATTATTGATTAGAATCAATAGAAGGTTGTATTTACCATGTTTATGAGTATTTTTAAGGCCTTGAATATTTGTAAGTTTGAGATTAACCTGAGAAGTACTAAAAGGTGAATTAGGCTAATCTGGCTACCAACCTGTCTACCTAGGTTTGCGAAAGTTGAAAAAGGAGTAGTGAACTAGGGAATCATTAGATAACCAAACTTTTTGAGACCTTCAATTCTGTTTAACCTAAAAGGCACACGAAAGTTGTTGATTAGGTTGTTTAGAATAATTCTATTTAGCATCGAAAGGGCGATAGAATTCAGAGGTTGTCGATTCTTGATTCGTTCTTGAATGTATGATTGTGCAAGCTAGGTTTTAGTAATCGAACTCGTTGTTAGGTTAGCATCTCCCTAGAAGTCTTTCTCTCTTGATAGATTCTTTGATTGTTTTCTTTCCTACTTTATTAGTTTGATTAGTTGTTAAACCTTTTCCAAAACCTGATTAGCTTAGCAATCGTGATAGAATCTAGTTTATTGAGCTGCTAAGTGAGTCCCTGTGGGATCGACCTTGACGTGCTACTACGTACACCGTGCGCTTGCGGCCCTGTCAGTCTAAGAATGGTCTTGGTAAGAAATCATATTCAGAATCACTTGTGAGCTTCATCCTTGAAAATCCAAATTTATTTCCAAAGCTTGTTAGACTACCCTTTTTCAGTTGCATAGTGAGCCCATGTCGATCCAGACTCTCCAGTGCTTCCAAATCCCAAATGACATCGCTAGACAAATTAATAAAATTAGTCGGGTCTTTTTTTTGGAAGGATCCGTCTACAAATAAAGGTGTGCCTATAACTAGTTGGGATAAAGTTTACATGCCCAAAGATATTGGTGGTCTTGAACATTGCCAAATGGAGGCGGTCAATTACACCGATTCTGTAAATTGTGTTGAAAGTTTCGTTCAGTTAAGGACTTTGGGTTGACCAGATTTGAACTAAATACCTCTCGAACGTGGATTTCCTTAAGACTAAGATTTCTTTAAGACTAGAACAAGTGGACTCTTGGACCCGACGATCAATTCTCTGAATCACATCCCTATTTCTTAAGGGATTTATATGGCGGGTAGGTGATGACAATAAGGTTGTGTTCGACAATAGCATTTGGGGTAGCGTTTGGCATCTTGACCAAGTCAAAACTCTAATTGCATAAATATTAGCGTTTGGTAAGCTAGCGTTTTGAGGAGCGTTTAGCGTTTTAAGGAGCGTTTTGTGAAACGCTAATAAAGTTAACGTTTAGCGTTTGGAGTAGCGTTTCATATTTTTCGGTCAAAAAATATCCTTTGAAAATTATATCTTTGGAAATTATTGATACCCTTTTATGTCAATTCACATTAATATGTTAATTGAACCGCTAAATTTACCGAACACAATTCTTATTTGAACAGTCATCCGCTATCCACTACTTAAAATGCTATCCACTGCTTAAAATGTTATACGCTACATAAATCGCTATCCGCTATCTAAAACACTAATTTTGCCGAACAGGGCCTAAGATAAACTTTTGGCTTGATAACTGGTATGCAAATGGAATCTCCTGAACCTACACAACTTTGAGAATGTGGACAATGTTGATCTAAACCTTCGAGGTGCGAACTTTATTCTCCCAAATAAATAATGTAATATTGCTCATCTGATGTATGTCTACTCTTGTGAATAGACTTTTACGTGTCTAATTTGGATATTCCTATGCTTTTCATAATCTTGAAGACTCTATCTGATGGGATCCTTAAGTTGGTGGTAGTTTTCCACAAAATCAACTTAGCTAGCCCGTAATGATTTGACCTCAATTGCACCTTGAGAATTTAGATGGATTTAAAAATCAGATATTTAACCTAAGTTGAAATATTCATCGGACAACTTTATCAAATAGTCCATCTAATACACCACAACCTCAATAGGTGTTGTATTATGGTGGATTAGAGATGATCTTTCTATTATAATAATGATGAAATAGAGGATATTCATTTCCTCATTGTAATTTTGTTGAAGACATGTGGGCTATTGCTTTGAGTCATAACTGGATTTAGGTCTCCATTGCGATGGGCCAATCGGTATCCTTCAAGTACTTTATCAGTTGAAGAATGAGTCTAAGTCTACTAGTTTGGACCATTTTTACTTACTCTTATTTGGAGAATTTGGAAGTCAAGAAATGTGATTGCGCTCTACAATGAAACATTTGATGGATGCATAAATTTGGTGCACGTTAGACACGCATCTATTGAGTGGAGGATTATACACAAGATCTCCATTTTCTCGTGCAGTTTATTCCTAGCATATCAGTTCATTTGTTCATGGTTCATGCTAGTCTTGTGGAGCAAACTTTTATTAGTAGCTATTAGAGTTAACCTCGAGGGTTCTAAGCTACCGTTAGTAGCAACGAGAAGTTACATTATTAGACATCGCAAATACATTCTTCTTCATGAGTCTGCATTCAACTTGGGGCAAGTGGCAGTCTTGTAGCTAAAGCCACTGTGATGAGAAATGATGCTCGTGATGTGTTATTGAAAAAGTTTCATAACAATCACATCGAGGGAGACAACTTGGTGCTTATAATTTCATTAAGGGGTTCTTTTAAGATTCCTCGAGAGATTTTCACATTGGTTCAAACTATATTTAATTTGTATGTTTCGATCTACACGCGACACAGTCATTATCAATCACATGCATTGCCAAGGAAATAGAATAGCTAATTGACTGTGCATATTTGATCATTGTTAGAATCGACTAAACATTCGGTCATAATATTCTTTTTTTTTTTGTACGTAATTGAATTTGATCAAGATCTAGTTTCATCTGAATCGTTCTATATGAAAAAATCGGATCCATATATCAATTTTTTGTCTGAATTTTGACATTAATTTGGTCGATCTGAATTTGATAGAACACAAACTTTTGCTTGTACTAGTGGCTATTGCCCGACATTTCCAAATTTTGTGATACATTTGACTTTAAGTAATGCTAGCGACAATTTTATCAGAATACTTGGATTAGGCACGTTATAGCATATACAACATGGATCTTTTTAATGGAATTCTTGCCTAAATTCTTAGGTAAATAGTGCAACCAAGAACACAAAATGTCAATTACGTGAGAAGGAATGGGGTTGTAACAGCCAAAATCCCATAATCACACAATTACCCTAATACTACTAGTAATCCTGTGATTACCGCAGCGGAAAAGAGGATTGAGGTATTACCGCCGTCCAACTAGGGACAAGGCACACGTCATCACCCCAAGACAACAACAATCCCAAATAATCACTGACGACATCAAAACATAACCATAAAAAAGATTAGACACTAGGACTCCAACAACCCGATATCAACGTAAATTACACATACCCAAATATTGGAAAAACCTTAGATACAAGCATCAAAACATACTTTTTCCTCAAGTAAATCAATCATTAGGTCTCAACACCCTTGAAGTTCCGGCAATTCTCTTACGGAGGGACTACCTTACAAGCTTGGAGGCGAAATCGCTTTTGTTTGCCTTTATCCTTCGCTTGAGAACTCGGACCGCCTAAAAACAAAACATTAAAAACAAGTCGCAAATGAGTGGGGGAAACACTCAGTACACAAACCTCCAACACGTCAAACCGTTCGTAAACGATTTTTAGTGCCGGCTCTTAAAACATTTCGAGAACGGGAAAAGGGTAAACAAGTAAATGATAAGTGAATGATATATATATATATATATATATATATATATATATATATATATATATATGTGTGTGTGTATAGATTTGTAAAACTTGCGATATATAAAAGAGTGGTATCCCTTACGATCGATGCTAAGCATCTCACACACGCGCATGCCCAAACCGATCTAAGTTTGGATTGGGTGACTGATAAACAGTCGACACTGGCCAGGTCATTAGGACACCCTGATCAAAAGCATCTAAAAATGGGGCTAGCACTTCACGTGACTAGCTAGAATAAATGGAGCGGGACCACTTAAAAAATGAAATAGAAATTATTAGAACATGACTTGAAATATAAATAATAGACGTTGATGGATAAATAAAAGATTGGACAATTTGCGTACCTTGTAATGAAGGGTAAACTGGTGGCGTGTCTCGGGCTCGGGACGGCTTGGGTGGCCTGGGAACTAAAACCACGATAATAAAGATTAAGAAGCAAAGATAGAAGTAGAGACTTATCAACTCCTTGAATAAATATAAAAGTTGAAATGCGAGAGTTAAGCAAGAAATTTCAGTTTTTTCATTAAATAAAGTTTTTGTTATAATTTGAGTTAGGAAACTCGGAATATAATGCGCGAGTACTCTTCGGAAAGGGAAAAAACACGTTCTACAACTTTGTCAACTGGACCGAAGTCTAAAAATGAAAGGAAGGCTCAAAAAGTGGCCCGAACAGAAGCAAAATTTCTATTCCTAAAAACAATTGATGCGAGTTGGATCTTCCGTTATGAAACTCGGATAAAGGCCCAATTAAAACAATGGAAAGCTTGTAAAGATTAATAGGTAAGATAGATAATTAGTTTACTTGCAAAGGAAATCCAAAAGTTTGGAAACTAATATTATAAAAAGTATTAAAGTTCCCTAAGATCATGTAAATTTGCCGACAAGCGAATAAAAAGTCATAAAACGAGTTTTAAGACTCCGAAGGTTTCGAAACGAACTCTCATGGTTATCTAATTTAGAACTTCCAGCCTAGAAGTTATCCTTGCTCATCCTAGCTCCAAAAGCAAGCCACAAGTTGGATTAGTCACTTTAAGTTGTCAAACTAGAAGTAGTAAAACAGGGAAACATATTTCAGATTATATCTCACTCTCCCGATATCCAGTACTGGCCCAAAACCCCAATTCGGAAAGCCTACAGAATATTCTTCAAGTCTTATGTTGACCACAAATTGGTTAGAGTATCTTAAAAGGTCGAATTATAGCCATAAAATCAGAATACGTACTTAAAAATTCTGGGCAGAACCCAGATTACAGCTCCTCAATGAAAACCTCGTATCTTCTATTCCCGATATCGTATGGACGCATACTATACATTTCCGGAAAGCTTAGAGCGTCACTTAAAACTTTTATGATCATCACTAAGACCTACAAGGTCCCCAAATGGCCGAAATTATTGCATTTACCTACTGACTACACTCACGTCACCGATTGCATACTTTTCACGGTTTTGGTGGTAACTTGGGTTATACATATCGGAATCCCGAAATTCCAAAGCCGGGTGTTAGCTAACATCTTTGGCTACCATTGTAAGTAAGAATCTGGGCTAAACTCCTATTTTTGAACCTCTGAAAAAATCAGATTCTAAACAGAACCTTCCCAAGTCAATTAGCTAGTTTTGCATGTAGTTTTGGCATAAAATTCCTTACATTAATCTCAACCCAAAACATACTTTACGCACTAAACTCTATTTTTCCAGAATTGATGCCCAGAAATTTCCAAAAAATTGCTGGGGGGTGCCACAGATCTTTTTTAATTGACTCGGAGGTCACCACTTTTATTTAATGCATTCCCGGGTGACATTAAACTTATATAATTGGCTGGGGGGTGACAAACCGGCCAAAAATGGCCGGAAAAAAGGAAAAGTCATTATTACCCTTGAAAATATATTGAAGTGCCCAATTTACCCTTATTTTGCCCGCCCAACACCCCGAAACCCTAATTCTAACTTCATTTCCCCATTTCCTTCGTTTCTCCTTTCCCTCTCATCTCCCTCTCTGCTTCTTCTTTGCGCAAACACCACCGAACGCCTATCATCACCATAACCAACCATCTCTTTCTCTCTTAATCTCCCTCTCTCTTCTTATCTCTTCTCTTTCATCTCTTTCTTCTTCTCTTCTCTTTCCCATTATCTCGTGATAGCTCATCTCTCACTCACTCTCTTTCTTTTTGTGTAACAGATTCAGTTGAGAAGATGAGAATGCACGCAGCACCATGGATGCATACACCTTCTAACCGTCCAAATGCATCTTGTCCGTCCATGATTGAAGAAAATCGATGGTTGATATTGAAGAGGGGAGCACGAATTCGAGTATAAAAGGAGAAGGAGGAGCTGAGTTGCGATAGAGGGGTTGCTAGAGGGGAATGTGACGCCCCAAATCCTCCATTCTAGGGTTAGGATTAGGTTGGATTTAGTTTTATTCGTATTGTTATTCATGTTCGATATCTATTTTTTTTTTTGCTCTTGTTAATCGAAATATGGGTTTTGGTTCTTGAATGTTTGAGGTATTGAGTTTTTGATGTAATGTTCGAATTGGTGTAATTTTCTAGGTTGAATATTTAATGGTTGATGTTTGATGCGTTTGTGTTTTGGTATCTGTTTCGGTATTGCTCGTCTCACTTTCTCTATTTTCTCACTTTTTTCACCTGCTTCAAGACTAGCTGGTATTCTTCTTCTCCTTTCTTCACTTCTCTGTCTCATTTTCATGCTTTGCTCTGTCTCATGTGTGATTGATGGTGTTTGATTTGGTACCAATTTTCAATTTTGGATGCCCTTCTCAACTGTCATCGGATTCCGACCATTTTTGGCCGGTTTGTCACCCCCCAGCCAATTATGTAAGTTTAATGTCACCCGGGAATGCATTAAAAAAAAGTGGTGACCCTCGAGTCAATTAAAAAAGATCTGTGGCACCCTCCAGCAATTTTTTGAGAAATTACTCATCTAGTTCCATAAAATCCACATGCAACCATAGATAAACACATGCAACTTAAACCAACACTTGTTCTAGCAATTTCTTACCAAAATCCATTCTAATTCATATAATCCAAGTAGGAAAGGACTTGATTAACATTTCTAGAACCCAAATCAGTCCACTAATCTCATGATTCTCATCAAAAACAACATGCATACAAGTAATTTCAACACTCACAACTAGTTTAGAAAGAACCTTCAACAACCCATCCAAAATTCATACTCTTTCAACACGAATCACTTCCAAAATCAACCCAAATTCATTCAAACTTCACCACAACATAAATTCATGATAAAAGATGATAAAGAAGATGAAAACAACAATTTTTAACTCATTTAAAGTATAAACTCAGATTATAAATAAGGTAGGAATTAGGGTTTGAAGGATATACCGCTTGAATATGAAGTGAGAGATTGAACAAGAGGAAGAAGGAGGAGAGGGGCGGCCCCCTGGTGGTCGCCGGAAAACGAGAGGGAAGGGGAGCTGGCCTGGTCGGCCGAACAGGAGGGAGGAAGAGGAGAGTTTGAGAGTTGGATGAATTTGGGGATTAAAACTAATAAAGTCCCCCCCCCCCCCAACCTACATATATAAACTAATACTCACTCCACCTATTTAAACACTTATAATAATAATAGTAATAATAATAATAATGATAATAATAATAATAATAATAATGGAATATTAGAAAGTTAAATGATAAAGGAAGTTACTAAAATAATGGTAAGGTAAATAAATTTGTAAAGGTTAAGTGATAAAATATAAATTGACAAGAATACCGATTAGAATTCTTTTGGCTATAAAATTATAAACGAAGTAACAAATTCAATTAAATATTTTAGGGGAGTTAGAATGTTCAAAGAGAAACCCGGTAAATAAAATCTATGATTCTAAAATCGATACGGTCGACCCATATAGCCATCTCCTTGCTCGAGACCTGTCACCGTTAAATAAACAGTAAAACGAAAATTTAATAATGAAATTTAACTAATTAAAATTAATTAGCGAGTTAATTAATACTGATTTGGGGCGGGTCGTTGCAAGGGTAGAAATCTTATAACATTTTCCACAAAAGATTATTTTATTGATTTTAAAAAATAAAAAAGGGGGAAACACATATAATTTAATGAGTGGAGCCTGGGGTTGTTATATGGATTTAGGCCAACAGTAGTAATTTCAATGTAGTGGCTAATAATTTCCAACTAGGTAGTTCTGATTTTCTTTTTTTTTTAGGAAAATTATTCTTTTTCTTTGTTTAAAAAATTTTAAAAAGTGACAAGTCTTTTTTTATTTTTTTAAAGTTTACTTTTAAAAAGAAAATGTGTTGAATAATAATCTTATTGAACTTTATAAAATATTAATATAAATAAATCTATTAATTATAAGAGAAAAGGGGTCTATAAGACCATGTGCAGCGCCAACACTCTACATTGGAACACGTGCAAATGAATGTCATCCCTCTATACTAAGAGCATTAACAATAGAGTGAAAAAATAGTGAGAATATCCCACATGAGAGTGGAATATATTAGTTATTATAGCAGTTAGACATAGTTCCTTATTTCACGGATGTTTGTTAGGCTTTTAGTTCCTCTAATATATCAACTATATATGTGCCCTTCTTCTTTTATTGTCAATTGTTTCAATAATAAATAGATCCTTTTACTTTTCTCTCTCTATATTCTCAATCTCATTCTCTGTGTTCATATGGTATCAAAGCTAACATTGCTCGATTATGATTTCTTGGCTCAATTCTTGAGTTCTTTTGATCATTTTTTTGTTGATCTTTCTTGATATGTTCTCCTTTCACTCAAATTCTCTCATAGAAATAGTCTTTGATTTCAAAATGGTGTCTAGTTCTTTTGCTAGAGAAATCCATATGCATGTAGAATAATGCAACAATGATCCATTGTTCTTGTCCAAGTGTTGATCATCCCAGAATTCCCTCCACCAATTTGAAAATGGCTCAAATTTCCGAAAATGGAGTAAAGCGGGCAAGACTGCTCTCAAGACTAAAGTAAAGATGGGATTTATTGATGGCAAAGTTCCAAAGCTTGCTGCAACACATTCAACTTACAACCAGTGGATTAAAGTTGATAGTATGGTAGTAAGTTGACTTCTTGATTCCATGGTTAGCGATCTCTCTGATGCTTTCATATATATTAAGTCTGCCAAGGGTTTATGGGAAGATATTGTTGAACATTTTGGTCAATCCAATGGTCCTTTACTTTTTCATATGGAAAAAGAGATAAATGAATTACAACAAGCTAATGATTTTGTAACTGTGTTACTTCACTAAACTCAAGAAGCTTTGGGATGAATTAAACGATGTTTCTGAACATCTTGAATGTACTTGTGATGATACCTATCCTTTTATAAAGCAAGCGTATGAGATAGATCAAACAAAGAAACCAATGCAATTTTTGATGAGATTAAATGATCAACATGAGATTGTCCGAGGACAAATTCTATTGATGGAGCCTATACCAAGCTTGAACAAAGCATATAATATGGTTCAAAGAGTAGAAAAGCAGAAACAAATTACTAATGGGATTAGAACTTCAAAAGAACTGGCTACTTGTGTTAAACAATCTGCTTATGATAGTATAGAAGCTGCTCAAACTTTTTGTGCTAGGAATTCTAGCAAATATAGGAAAGAGGTTGATCCTAACAAAGCAAAGAGGATTTGCAATCATTGTAAAAGACAAGGGCACATTGAAAATAAGCGTTCTCAGGTCATAGGGTATCTTGAATGGTATAAGGGCCCTTGTGATGTTAAAAAGAAGTACCCTGCTTGTAAGGTTGCAGCTAATGTAAGCACCTATGAAGATCTGGATGCACCCCTGGAGATTATTGAATACAAGGCATCAGAAGCAACAATGCCAAAGTTTGACAGCTCATTCATTCAAGCTCTTGCACATGAGGTTGCAAAAATTCAGAAAGGTAAAGAATCTGCTGTAGAAAATATTTCGCCCATTTTGTTAGTAGTAGCAACTTTACAGGTAATCTTAGTATCTATTGCAATGTTCAAGGTCCAAATCATGCATCTTGGGTTGTTGATATTGGGGCTAGTGACCACATGTGTTATGATATTTCTTTATTGCATGATGTTTATACATTATCTAGACCAGTTCAAGTCATTTTACCAGATGGTTCTTTAAAGGTTGTTACATTGGCAGGAAAAGCTATCTTGAGGGAATTTATCATGTTACAAGGAGTACTCTATATAATTGAATTTAAATACAATCTGTTATCTGTACTTAAGCTTGTTAATGATCAGAATTTTTGCCTCCATATATATGCTGATGCTTGCCAAATCCAGGACCTTACAACTAACAAGATCATTGCCAATATATCACCAAGATCTGGTCTATTCAAGCTAGGTTTTGACATAACTATTGCTACATCAGTACAATATATCCAAGCATCCATTACTGTTATAGACCCTTTAGTACATGCTGCTCCTACAAACTCTTCCATAATTCTTGCTACTTCTTCCAAGTCTTGCACACAAGCTCACCTTTATACTTTACATTCACGACTAGGTCACACATCTATTTTTAAAATGTCACATATAGATGAATGTAAGGGAATGTCTTTCAATAATTTTTTCAGTGAAACTTGTATATTGGCTAAACCTCATTGTAGGACCCCAGAAAAAGAGGAACAGGTTGAAGGCCTTTCTCTATTCCCGTTGCGCTACTTAGGTTGTGATTGGAAGCCGACTAAGGTTGCTTAATCCTTAAATAAGGATATTTTTATTTATTGAAACACTTTTGTCTTTTTTTGAATCAAACTTATACTAATTCATACGAGATGACATCTAACTATTAATGCACCGATAACAAACTATATCCAAATTTGGGCCAAGGATGGCGCAATAGACCACCAGGATGGTCCCAAGGCCTGGCGATCATGGTGAGTTTTCAGCTTGGGCCCATTTGCGCCAGGCCCATGAAAAGGGGAGTAGAATCTGGCCTAGGCCGCAGGGCCTATGCTGAATTCTACTTCGATTTTTATTGGGTCGGCCCATGAATACAGACGTTTGGAGAGCTATCGACCCATTCCGATTAGCCTGTCATGATACACGTACAAGTTAGATAAGTCGAGGTAAAGAAAAGAGTCACCAAGTTGATTTAAGAAAATCAACGAACCAAAAAAAAAAAAAAAAGAAAACTTCGGTCTGCGAACTTAGTTTCCGAGCCCAGGGGTAAGGTTACAAATCCAAGAATTAAAAAATTTTTGGATTCGCCTTTTTAAAAAAACAGACTCTACTTAAATCGAACTTGAAATAAAAAGAGCAGGGAGAAGTTTAAAAGATTTCACAATATTACATTCTGAACATGCAAAAATGAAATGTCTATTTACAAACTATACAAATGTGGTTTTGAGTATAAGATTATGGCCCTGTTTGGCAACCAGCTGGTAGCTGGTAGCTTGTAGCTGTTAGTTGATAGCTTTTTGGATTAGCTGTTTGACTTTAGCTGTTTGGGTTAGCTGATTGCAGGAAAAGTGTTTGGTAAAGTAGCTTTTTGTGAAAAGCTACCTCAAAAAGCTTCATCAACTAGCTTTTTGAAAACTAGCTTTTTGGGTCCAAAAAGCTAATACAAAAAGCTATTTACCAAACACCTCAAGTAGCTTTTTAACCTTGGTCAAACAGCTAAAAGATATCCAAAAAGCTAAAAGCTAACCAAAAAGCTTGCAGCCAAACACCCCCTATATGATTATGAAATGAATGATCAAAGATGATCAAACCTTTCTTGTTTGCAAATACCAGTGGGGAGTAGGACGATGAACTTGGATGTTGTGCTCCCTTAGGAACCTTTGTATGGAGATTGGATGAAACTTTTTGAGAGGGAATGAGAGATGATGGTGAGAAGGAATGATGATAATGAGAGTTGATGAAGAATATGGAGAATAGTTGAGGGTGATTGTTAATGAAATGAGAGATGAAATGGGTGGTATTTATAGGTGAGGATGGAGGGTAGTAGGATGGAAAGAGGAGGGAGCATGATCCAAAGATCATGCACTTTGATCACTGCCAAGGCCTGCGACCTTTGACTCTGCACGAGTCAAAGGCGCCGAGGCGATGATCATGGAATCGTATGGAGGCAGCTTGGAGTGAAAATCCAATTCGGCGAGCATGGCCCCGTGGCCAATAACAATGCATCACACAGATTGTTGATGTGGCGGGGCGGCATGGATCATTCTCTCAGGCTAGGCCCTGCGACCTTGGTGAATATTCCTAGGCCAAGTTTGCGCCTTGGGCCTAGATGGAAGCCAGGCAAGGCCCAGCGGCCATGGCTTTATTTCCTGGGTTGTCGTCGCTTTTGGGCCTTTTTCCTGGTGTTGGCCAAGGCCCAGGGGCCTTGGCAACTATTTTGGGCCCGATGTCTCATTCTTGTATTCGGGTTGTGTAATTGGAACTCGTCGGTGCAAAACTCGTTGTCTACATTCATAGATTTCCGTTTGATTGAAGTGCAATCAGTACAACAGAGTGTTTTCAGCTTCTACACGTTGACTTGTGGGGACCTTATAAGGTTTCAAATATTGAAGGCTCTAAATATTTTCTCACAATAGTGGATGATTACAGTAGAGTAACTTGGACCCAATTACTTGCTGATAAAACAAAAGTTGTTGTGATTATTCTACTTGAATATGGTTGCTACACAGTTTCATGCTTCAGTTTTTATTATTCGTATAGACAATAGTACAGAATTTGTAAATGCTTCATGTCATCAATTGTATGTTGATAAAGGTATATTACATCAAAAGACTGCTCCATACACACCTCAATAAAATGGTGTTGTTGAAAGAAAACACAAACACTTATTAAATACAACAAGAGCGCTCAGATTCCATGCTAATCTCCTTAAGAAATTTTGGGGAGAATGTGTTCTTGCAACTACTCATGTAATCAATAAGCTTCCTATGGCTAACTTGAAATGGAAATCTCCTCATGAAATATTATTTGGTACTCCTCCTGGCTTAAGTGGCCTAAAAACTATTGGTTGTTTGTGCTTTGCTGTTGATTTCAGGCCTAAAGATAAATTTGATTCTTGAGCTGTTAAATGTATATTACTTTGGTATACTTTTGGATTCAAAGATTATAAGTTTGATTTACAAAATAACAAGATTATTCACAATAGAGATGTTGTTTTCCAAGAACACATTTTTCCTTTCAAAAGCATGCACAAGGTTGGTGATTTTAGATCTAAAAACCAAAATTTGCCGCCTGTTGATGTGTAATTTGTTTATATGCTTTTATCTTGTTTATTCTTGGATTATGTGACAATTTGCGAATTACGTCTATGTTTTTAAGTTTAAAAAAATGCTTTGGTTACGTGTGACTCTATATTAGCATTAGTATTAGTATTAGTATTAGTATTAGTATTAGTATTAGTATTAGTATGATGGGAAAAAGGAGAAATACAAAAGGAAAAAGAAATAAATGAAGAAGGAAAAAAATAAAGAAAAGGAAAAGGGAATAAGAAAAAGAAAAGAAAAAGAAAAAGAAAAAAAAGAGCAATTAGGGGAGGCGTGTCTCAGTATCACATTATTCTCACACACACACACACAATTTAGAGTGAGAAAGAGAAGAAGAAGAAGAAGAAGAAGAAGAAGAAGAAGAATAGGGGGATTAGAGCTTGGATTCTTTAACTAGGTGAGTAATTATTATCTTTTCTGATTAAAATTGATAGGGAAAGATTTTGATTATGATTTATACTCAAATTTGGAATTGAATTCATGAATTTGGGTTTAAAAGACTAGAAAACTCTAATTTGAGCACTTAGAAACCCACCCCTAAATTGCATGTTTTAGATTGTTTAATTTTGTGGGTTGAATGAAATTTGTTGATAATAATGTGAATCTTAGTTTGTATGCATTAGATGATGATTGATTCTTGAATTTGAGGGTTTGGAGAACAAAAATTATGGATGAATATTATGAGAAAATTCGTATGAATAGTAATAGAGCCACTGTTTGATTTTTCTTGAATTATTGGCATGTCCAAATTGAATGAAATTTTTACTGTAGGTTGGACCTGCTATTAGACAGCTCGCGGTAAATTTTTAGGAATTTTGGAGTTGTATTACGTCATATATGAATTTTAGAGTGAAACTGCCCTGTTTTTTAGTTCAAATTTGATGAAATTGTGTGATTTTTTCGTGAACTATGTACTTTGATTTCATGTGTATAAAATTACTGTACGATCTGGATGGTATATAGTATGTGTGGTTAAGATTTCAAGAATTTAGGATGTTTATATTAGGGAAATTGGAAAAAAAATAATCCAAACTTTAGGGGTATTGGAAAAAATAAACCGAACTTACAACTTTGTTGTGAATGAACTGAACTTTCACCTCTATTATTTTTAGCATCCACTACCTACTTAAATTCGTCCGAAAAATGAAGTGGTGGTTGCGATATATACGTGGTACTTTTTGCAGCTCAAAAAACAGTTAAATGTATGCTTCATGTGTAATATCGCCACCACCACGTCATTTTTCGGACGAGTTTAAGTAGGTGGTGGATGTTAAAAACAATAAAGGTGAAAATTCAGCTCATTCATAACAAATTTGTAAGTTCGAATTATTTTTTTCTAATACCCCCAAAGTTAAGATTATTTTTTTTTCCAATTTTCCATTATTTTAAGAGTTATGGAGTTTTGAATATATATGCTGAATTGGTGTAAATTGGGCTTGTTTGTGTGCTAAGTGGGGGTTATCAATTGTGAAAATATTATGTATTATGCCTTGAAATCAGTAGGAATGTCAAGTATTATGATGAAAAATGTACTCATACCTTGGTGGATATTTATGTTGTTGACTATGATGATTTACTTACCTTCAAGAGAAGAAATATCTTGAGTTTGTTCTTGTTAATGACGTAATTAAACTAAGTTTAGGGAATGAGATTTGTGTCTTGCTTTGGGCTATTACTTATGTGTCGTTCTAGGACTATGGCCACAGAAGTAGTGTCTTTGTGTCAGGTCGCCTGGTTGGTACGTACCTTGAGTGGGCATTGCCGATCCACCAGGATGTGATTTTCGGCCTTTTTGTTTTGGATCTATGTGAGTCCCTAGTTGGTACCTTGAGTGAGCTATGCCCGGTCCGCTAGGATGTGAATATGACTCCATAGTTTGTGAATTGAAGATATTTGCGTTCTAGAGCGATGGGTCCCTGGTAGGTACCTTGAGTGGGCATTGCCCGGTTCACCAGGATGTGTTTGTGACCCTTGTGATATATAGGTGTTAGTCCATTAAGTGAGTTATAAGTTGAGTTCCCTTGCAACAAGTTACCTGAATTGATTGAGAAAATTGTGTTATGTTGTGATTTGTGTTAAACTTTCCGAAATTGGAAGATTGTGATTATGTGTAACTTTGATTATGAAATGTGATGTGGTTTTGATAAGAATGTGATAGTTTATGTAAATTATGTGATATCTATGTATGAGTTATGGTTATATTCGAGTTATTGGTCTAACTTAGTAGGCTTTACTTCCTTTTGGACTCGAGTGAGGACTACGAGCCCAAGGGACATGGTTGGTATGGGACAACCATGGATAGTTTAGCCAATAAACTAACAGTAGAGTTGTTTGGGGACTTTAGTGAGAGCTAGAGCTCCTAAATCGTATATGGTATGGGACATGCATGGTTGAGTTATTCTCGTTGCTTGTCTTATAACACTTGTGATATTTCGTATGTGTATGTTTTGAATCTTTTAGCAAATGACTGATTGAGTTGCACGAGTTTATGGTAATGCTTTGGAATATGTTCATTTGTCTCTTTCCTATGCTTGTTACATTTTAGAAAGTAACGATATGTATATGATAATGTGCTTATGTGCTAACCTGTTAATGTGTAAAGTGTAACAATGGGGGAGATAAGCATTATTCGTTGGGTTCGGGGAGCTCATGACCTTACCTTTTTTCAGGTTTTGAAAGCGGAAAGGCAGGAAGGTACCTTAGCAACTAGCTCTTGAAGTCTTTTGAAGTTATGGCTAGGAAGGAGGCTTGAAGTTATATATTTGATATTGAAAATGTTGTTAAGTATAATATGATTGTATTTTGTGTGTAAATGTGTAAACTTTGTTGAATGTAAGTATGTATGGATTTGTATGTTTTAGATTGACTCCTACGACTTAAGTCTGAGTTTTGTTATGGAGAAAAGCTTCCGCTGCTCTACGATATTTGGGAATAGTTATAGTTTTGGAGCTTAGGTAGCCTTGTGGGTGTCTAAGGAGGACCCCACGGGCCACGACAGTAGCGTGCCTAGCCACCCGAGGTTGGGGCGTTACAGATGTTTTCTACAGATCAAAGACAAAGATTATAAACACACATTCTCTCCAGTTGCTAAACTTGAAACTGTTTGAATCTTTATTGCCATAGCCACTGCAAAGTCATGGGATTTACATCAATTGGATATAAATAATGCATTTCTTCATGGCTACATTCATAAAGAGGTGTATATGCATCCTCCTCAAGGGTATTCCAAAACAGAACCTGGACAGGTTTACAAGCTTGTAAGATCTTTATATGGTCTTAAACAAGCTTCTCGACAATGGAATTTAGAATTAACTGAATTCCTCCTTAAACAAGGGCTTGTTCAATCAAAGAATGATTATTCTTTATTTTCCGTACACACTAACAAAGGTCATATTTATGTCTTGGTTTATGTAGATGACTTGCCCATAATAAGAGATGATATACAAAGAATTCAATCACTCGAGCAATCTCTTCATATCGAGTTTACTATTAAAGATTTAGGTCTTGCTCGTTATTTCCTTGGTTTAGAAATAGCTATATACAAGCACATTTCTTAATCAAAGGAAATATATAATTGATCTTTTAAGTGATGCGGGGTTTACAACATGTAAACCAGCAAAATTCCTATTACCTAGATGTCTCATCCTATCCTTGGTTATTGGACATCAACTTGAGGATGCCTCATGTTATCGAAGGATCATAGGGAAGTTGTTGTACTTACCTTTGACCAAACCTGACATTAGTTATGCAATTCAACACTTAAGCAAGTTTCTTCAAGCACGATAGACACTATGAAGTTGTACTTCATGTGTTGCGATACTTAAAAGGATCTGTCAACCGAGGATTATTTTATCCGGCCAACAACAATCTTCAAGTCTCCACATTTAGTGATGCAGACGGGCAACTTGCAGGTTTTCCGCTCGTTCTTTAACTGGGTACTGTATATTTGTTGATCCCGTCCTACTCTCTTGGAAGACTAAGAAACAGAAAACTGTAACCAAGTCTTCAACCGAGGCAGAATATCGTGCCATGTTTGCTAGGACTTTAGAACTTGAGTGGATCTCTCGATTACTTGCAAATTTTCAGCTATCTTTGGTCTCTCCTATCACTCTCTTTTGTGACAACAAGGCGGCATAACAGATTGCAGCTAACCACCTTTTTCAAGAAATAACTAAACACCTACGGATCGATTGCCACTACATCTGTGATAAGATCCAAGAGGGATTAATTCAGACAGCATATGTCCATACCACTTAACAAATCGCAGATCTTTTGAAGCCTTTAAGTGAGCTTCAACATAACACTTTATCTTCAAAGATGGGTTTGCTCGAGCTTCTCCCTATCCACCTTGGAGGGGGGAGGGGGGAGGGGGGAGGGGGGAGGGGATGTGAAATATATTAGTTATTATAGTGGTTAGACATCGTTCCTTATTTCACGAGTGTTTGTTAGACTTTTAGTTCCTTTGATGTCTCAACTATATATGTGCCCTTCTTCCTTTATTGTCATTAATTGATTCAATAATAAATAGAACCTTTTATTTTTCTCTCTCTGTATTTTCAATCTCCTTCTTTGTGTTCATATATTCTCCCCCCTCTTTTTTCCCCTCTCTTTCTCTCTCGTATTCTCCCTTTCCTTCCTATCTCTATCCTCCATTTTTCCTTCCATGTCACAACTGATATTCCACGCATACTGTGGGAATTAGGGGTGGAAACGGTGCGGTGCGGTTTCGGTTTGTCGAAGCGGTGCACCGGAGGAAACGGTGTGTTAAAACCTTAAATCGGAACCAAATCTCCCGGTTTTTAAAAACTGGTGCACCGACTTTAATGGTGCGGTTTCACCGGTCAACCGGAATCGAATTTTAAGTCGGTTCGGTGTTGCCCGTTTCCCGTTTTTTTATCCAATCCGGTGTGCCGGTTCCGGATTTTTCTTCCACCCCTAGTGGGAATAAGCCTGTGACATTTTCTTCTCTTTCCAATCCAACCACTCACAGTGTGATAACTTTGCTCATGACTATTTGACCCCACGCTGCTGGGATTGCTCTTAGGAATGAAATCGATGAATACGCAAATTTGGAATGGAATGAAACGGTGTGTTAAAACCTTAAATCGGAACCAAATCTCCCGGTTTTTAAAAATTGGTGCACCGACTTTAATGGTGCGGTTTCACCGGTCAACCGGAATCGAATTTTAAGTCGGTTCGGTGTTGCCCGTTTCCCGTTTTTTTATCCAATCCGGTGTGCCGGTTCCGGATTTTTCTTCCACCCCTAGTGGGAATAAGCCTGTGACATTTTCTTCTCTTTCCAATCCAACCACTCACAGTGTGATAACTTAGCTCATGACTATTTGACCCCACACTGCTGGGATTGCTCTTAGGAATGAAATCGATGAATACGCAAATTTGGAATGAAATGACATTCCTTTACGTGAACTTCTTTTTAACTGCATTCTCCAGTTAAATTTTGACACGTGGCTCTCACATAGATTTTTAAAACAAAAAATCAGTGCTTTGGGGTAACTTTGATGAAGTGAGTTTTATAAATAAATATTTTAAGATAAAAAAGTAGGAATGCATTTTTATTGTTGTAAAAAAATAGAATAGTGTTCCGAAAAGAAGGAATGATGAGTGATGTGGAAGGGTGACCCCCTACTTGCAATCCAAAAATTTGGAACACTATTACATTTGCTCTAATGAAATTGTAAAAGAGTTGAATGAGTTCCTAATTGTTTTAGAATAAATAAAATAGAGTTTCAAAAAGTAGAAAGTGTAACTGATGTGGAAGGTGAGTCCCACTAAGGGCATGTTTGGTGAGAGAAAAATGAATGGAATTAGAAACCTTAGGTATCTAATTCCTTTTCTCTTTGTTTGGTGAGCCAATTCTGGAATATGAATTTCTCATGTATTTAATCCCCCTCAAATGGGTGGAATTAGAAACCTCCCAAATGTGAGGGGTATCAAATTGATTCCTGTCTCCTTTTTTAAAAAAAAACTAAAAGAAAATTTCTCAACCTAAAATCAAAAGCCCATCTTGAAGCACTCCTTCGTTGCCTCCTTTAGCAACTCCATCGATGACCACTGTGACCACCACCAGGTCCACCATTACAACCACCTTCAACTTCAATTTCATCTCTCAATTATTTCCCAACCCAAAACAAAAAGCCACACAATAAATTCCATGTCTACTTTTAATCCAAATCAAAAAAAATGAAAAACAGAACCCCAAAGTTTCTAGTTGAAGGACAAGAGGAGAGAGAAAGTATAGAAAAAGATTGAAGAAGACTACAACAGAATTTTGTGTGGTGGCTTGGCTGGGAAGAGGGCGGCAGTAGGGCTGAAGATGAAGATGGGGTGGGTGGGATTAGGGAAGAGGATGAAGGATCCGGGGGATGGAATTTGACTGATGATGGAATTGATTTGGGGGCAGTGAGAAATGAGAATAGGGGTGGGTGGGGATATTATTATTATTATTATTATTATTATTATTATTATTATTATTATTATATATTCCATTACATTCCATTCCAATATCTAGCCAAACAACATCATTATGGGGTTCTAATTCAATTCCCATTTCTTCAAGATTCTAATTCTATTCCTATTCCATTCCTAAAATTTCTCACAACACACCCTAAGGCTATCCTCAATGATGTTCTTCAAAATGGAGAAGAACAAGTACATAAATAGTATGTTTAATATTATTTTAATAGGTGGTGAAGAATGAGTATTGTTAATGGTAAAGAATGAGTTGAAAAATGGAGTTGGGAATGAGTAATATATAATTATTAAAATAGTACAAAAAAGAAAAAGATAACACAAAATAAATTTTGTTTAATATTTTCTCTCTCCTAGTTCTCTCTATCTCTCTCCTCCCCATACCCTTTTCTCTCTCCTCCATTCTCAAGAATGCCTGTCATACCCAAGAATGCTTCACTTTTTTATTTTTTCTTTTTTTTACACTCTCTCTCCTCCATTCTTGGTGTTTTGGAACACCATTGCTGATAGCCTAAGAGCATGTACAATGTTCTATTTTTTGCATTGGAACATGTGCATGGGTGTGCAATTCCTCCCCACCCAGGAACAGTGATAATGGGCATGCAAGTTACGAATTCAATAGCGTTCTTGCACCAAATGACTCTCTCTCTTGTTTTTTTAATTTTCAATGTATTAAAGCTGCCATTTTTGGCGAGTAAATTACATTTACGCTACCTGACATCTATGGTAATAATTTTTGCACACCCGACATTTGTGAAATAATTTTCACCTTACCTAACATTAAGTGTTTCATAAATTTAAACCTCCTAAGATATTTTATAATTGATTTTGTTGAATTTTCCGGCGTAACATTAAAAGGATAAATATGAATTGACTTTTTTACCCTTGATATTAATTCATATGATATTAACATGGGAGCGTTGAAGAAGAGGAGTCTGAGGGGAATCGACTATTGGTTTTTTCTATTTGGAGTTTCGACACACATTTTTCCATACAAAACAATGAAAGAGTCATTTAAGTAATTTTCCTTCTCAATTTTACGGGCAACATGGTACATTCATATAGTCATATAGGGAGACTATTGTATTTTCTTATTTCCGATAAGAAGTAACTGAATTTTCCACAAAAAAATCACTTTCACTTAATGTCAGGTAAGATGAAAATTATTTCACAAATGTCGGGTCTACAAAACTTATTACCACAAATGTCAGGTAGGGTAAATGTAATTTACTCCATTTTCGGCAATAAACTGTAGACAATAATAAAGAAAAATGTAAAATTAAGATAAAGTGAGTTCCACATAAATATTTTAGAGTGAAAAATTGGGAATGAGTTCTTATTATTGTAAAATAAATGAAATGGAGTTCTAGAAAATAGGAATGGTGAGTGTTGTGGAAGGGGTGGATCCCCACTTACATTCCAAAAATTCGAAATGCTATTGCATTTGCTCTTAAATTCAAAAAACGTGGAATGTAGATTATGGGTGGCAATAATACCCGTAATCGCGGGTACCTGCTCGTACCCGACCCTGGAAAAACGGGTATGGGTAATTTTTTAAAAAATGCGAGTACGGGTCGGGTACGGGTGCAGAGGAGGACCCGGTGGGTACCCGACGCGACCCGCACTTAAAAAACCCACACAATGCTTGCATACGCGCAATCCATACTCCACGTCCATTTGGACTTAGCCCAATCTGTTTCATGCTTTTAACCCATACATTTGAAAAAAAACAACCGATGTAAACTAATATTAATATTATTGAACTACATCTAAATTCGAAAGTCAATACACTTCCTTCTTCCTTTTTCCATTTGCGCTTTTATCAAGATGCTAGTTTAGGGTTCCTTCAAATTCCTCCACTCGCACTTAAACATGCCAATTGTAGTTGAATTACCCGAATACGATCCGTAAATTTGTACATATGAGTATAAAATGGGTGGTATAATTTAATCTTTATTTATACCCGAATAGTACCTGTTATACCCGCATACCCAGTGGGTACGGGTAAGGGTACTAATTTTTAGTACCCGCTAAATATGGGTAAGGGTAAGGGGATTGATTTTGAAAACGGGTACAGGTAAGGGTACGACTCTACCCGCCCTGAACTCGACCCATCGTCATCCCTAATGTAGATTACACATGCTATGTGTAATGGTTTTAACTCATTCCAATGATTCCACTAACATTCCATTCAATTCCTTGACACAGTGATAATTTTTGTAAGTTCCTCAATTTTGAAACTCATTTTGGACATGCTATTCCAAAATGAAATTCACATGATGTATCTTTCCTTACTTTTTATTAATGAGAGATTAATCTTTTTTTTTCTTCAAAAATATATATATTATGTGCGGTAAATTATGAAAATGACAAATATTTAGTTGAAGTCTGGAATTGAAATTCCATCTATCATAGAAAATAAAGTAAAGAAATGAGTTTCAAAATTTAAAAAAGTAAGATGATGTATTAGATGGTCCCACCCAACATTCAAAACGATGGAAGGCCGTTGTACATGCCGTTACGATTCACTGATGACTCGTGAATGGTCACCCTCAGTTCCTCAGCTTCTCGGCGCCGGTCGGTAAGCTCTTCTCTAAACCCTAATTCTAGGGCAACTCCACCTGCTTCGATTTTCTCTTGTTTCGGTTATTCATATTCTTTTCTTCTTATTGGATTTAGGGTTCCAATTAACATAACATAACATAGCTTTTAGGGTTTGATTTTGCAGTCCTGAATTCGCATTTCTTGTTTTCCCATTTTTTTGATTTCGTAGAGTTGAGTTTGCGCAGAGAGTTTCAGTTGATTGCTTTTGAGTAGAATTAATGGAATTTGGGTTGTAATTATATCAAGTTTCTGTGCAAATTTAGTTGATTGTTTTTTAGTAGAATTAGTTGCCGTTTGGTTTGGAATTGTATCAAGTTTTTGTGAAATTTGAGGTTAGGTTTTCTATGTTCCTTCCTCTACCATGTTCTAGTTTTGACTATTATTCATTTTAAGCCTTTGATTACTCTGAATTGGAAGATCTTGTTTGTTTTCAACTTAGAGTCCTGTCTTAGTAGAGCTGGAAAAATTTTCTCCCACCCGGAATACCCGAATTGTCCGACCCGGAAAGAAACCGGGTCTGGACATAGATTTTTCGCCCGAATTTGAGACTGACAGAATAGTCGGACATAAAATTTCTCTTTTCCTATGTCCGAAACCCGATTTTAACTTCGTCCGAATTGTCTGACCTCGAAAAAACCGGGTTTGGACATCGATTTTTTGCCCGAGTTTTGATATTGACAGAACATTCGGACGTAAAGTTTCACTTATTCTATTGTCCAAACCTGATTTCGACCTTAATTAAGCTTCGTCCAAATTGCCCGACCCAAAATAAAGCTGGGTGGGACATGAATTTCTCGTCCGAATTTCGACGTTGACCGAATTTGTCCGTCCCGAATTTACCCAGACCCAAATTTTTGCCGACGCTTCTAAGTTGGGTTGGTTGAATAGGTTGAGTTAGACTGCTAGAGGCAAAGTTGCCTGATTCAGCTCTGTGTGAGCCTTGGTTTTGCAAATCACTGAATCTGAATTCTCACTTCTTTGCTAAGGAATAAAACTATTGGAGGCCTGGCTTGTGTTGTTCCTATGAAATTCATGCTTTTAGGATTGAATCCGAGTTCGTTGGCCTGTTTTTCAATCACGCTCCCTGGTTAAGTTTCGGATTATATGAAGATGATATTAGAGTTGTGTCGCTATTAGTTGAATGTTTTTTCCCCCTCCGAGTTTAGTTTCTTCTTATTAGTTGTTATTTTATTTTGACAGCATCCATCAACTACCAATTATTACCACTAATATGTCATCTATTTATGATTTATAATTTTATTTTGAGATAACTTTGTTGACTTTTTACGACCAATTATTTCCATTTATTATCATCTTGAAATTCCAGGGTTTGATTGTTGAAGGTCGATAAAACATACAAGCAGAAGCTTGAGTAGTAGTGGTAGAAGGAGGACAGAGAGATGGATGTAGTACTTGTAAATACGCGCAGGTTCGAAGGTCACAAGCACAAATTGGTATGATTTCTCAGCTTCTAATTTTTGTTGTTGCTTGTATGCGGTGAGTATAGAAAGATTGAAAGTTAATTTCTTTAAGATTTTAATTGTAGTATGTGATTGGTGGGAGGCCTGTTTAGATTCTATGAAGGTGTAGTATAAACTTACGTACTGGGGCTCGGATGTGCCTATATGGAAGTGTTGAGTGGTAACAATGGAAGTGTTGTGTTGGACTTGGCAATTTTTCGAGAAAATATGTGTATGTCATGTCTGAGTGGTGTAGGTGCTTGAGGCAAGATTCAACATTTCTTACACCTAGAATCCATGTTTCATTCTTCTTTATGTCCTTCCCTTGTTGCCTTCTCTCTTTTCCGGTGGTTTTATGATTTGTCGACTTTGTTTTTAATCCGCATCTTAGGAGCCAATCTTGGTCCAACTCGTACTTTTGCTTGTACATTATCCTACCCCCTTTTAATCCTCTACATCATAATAGCATGAAAAGATTAGATGCTTATTAAGCATATGTACAACCAAAATATAGACCATCCTCAAAACCCACTACATCAAAAGACGAAGAGCTAAACTTCCCAGTAACCCAAAAGAGGAGAGACTCGATAAATTTGTCTTTCACGCGCTGAAGAGGAGTTTCAACTCCTTCAAAACCCCTTTGGTTCCTTTCTCTCCAAATGCTTTAAAAAAAATAGGAGGATTAACTAGGGTTCTCTTCTTCTTCGACTTCCTACCAAAGACACCCTCCCAAGTCCCAAGTAAGAAGATGATTTCTAACCAAATGGGAAACGACCCAAGCAACACCTAGACAACGTTATGTTTGTTACATTTCCATCTGGCTGGTGGCGGAGTTACTGACAAGGATAGAAAGGCAGCCAAGAATATTATGAATCTGAAATACATTCCGAGGAATTCTCTATGCCAAAGTGATCTTTTAACTGTGTTGATTGATTAATTGAGTGGTTGATTGCTTGGTTTGGTGAATTTGGTGCAGGAGAAGCCAAGACGTTCGGAAGTTGAGGCACATGAGATTGACGAATTTGATTGGATATTGTTGTGAAGGCGATGAGAGGCTGCTCGTTGCAGAATTCATGCCGAATGATACCCTTGCTAAGCATATTTTGCATTGTATGACTGCATCTTTTAGTTGGTTTTTCTTTTGTTTATTTTTTTGTTGTTGGCACTGCATAGGGTTTGTATTGGGAGATGGGTTTTCTTATTTTTGTTAGAGTTTATGTTTGTGGTTCTTGTGATTAGTAGGGTTGCCTGGGTTGAGGTTCCTGCTTTTAGAACGAGCACCTTTTACTGGCACGGGTGGGATACAGAATCGAATAACTATTATGGTGCGTTTGGAAGTTTATTGGGAAAGTCTTTGTGGGAAACACTCCCCCCCCCCTCCAGAAACTGTTTAGTGAGTTTGTGAGTGAAATAATGGGCTCCACATTAAAACTTTCTCATCTATTAGGGACAACCAAACACAGAAAGTTTCCCAACCAAATGCTCCCTTAGCTTTGATTGCCTAGAGAGTTTGTTGGTTTCTCTAAATTCATACTGCTTGTTCGATAATGCTTGACTTACAGTTCATTAGTTCAACAAGTAATACGCAATCTTGTAGGTTTGTTTAAGATTGTTCAAAGTTCAAAGTGATCTTCAACTGTGTGCACTGCCAATGATAGTTGGTGCTTGCTTGAGGTGAATTTGTGATGTCCCTAGCTATGTTTCTTTTATCATATTTTATGTCACTGGATATTAGAGCTTTTCTAGCATAATGCATTAACATAAGTGTGTTTATACAGGATACCTGGCCTGTGCTCGATGCTCAACAAGTGGTGTGTGCTTAAAGACTGAACCGATTTCAAGATCTGGTGATTTTGGTCGCCCCTTACAAGCAACAACAATGCACACATGTTCTTATTGTTCATGAACAGGCAAGGTATGTAAAACTTATGATCTCGATGTGTGGTATCTATGACTTAGCCTGAGTAGGGCAAGGGGAGCAAGGCCTTGCAATTAATATGCAAGGAACCAACAGTTTGGCCTTGTTTGACAAACAACTGCTAGCTATTTGGATTGATTGTTTGTGTTAGTCGTTTGATTGGCTGTTCGGAAAAGTTGTGTTTGGTAAAACTAGCTGTTTTGAAAAAGTAATTCATGGAATTCAGTTTATAACCCTGTATCACTAATTTTAAAATAATATGTATCAATTACTTTTATTATGAAATGTATGTATTTTTTGGTAAATTTTGTATTAAATGGTAATTTCTACAAATAACCAATCCAATAGGCTGCTCATTGTTAGCCTATTGAAACTAAGCCTATCAGTTCTTAGACCATACTCCCGCGGGAGTATGGCTCTCATCTCTACTCCCGCTATGTCCACCCCAGCAAAGCCCAATACAACATCCAAAAAGGCGCCCAAAAATAAGCCCAGGACAAAACGCAGCGTTTAGGGCATTCTTGAGCACACGTGCTGGGAAACATTCGCACACCAAACAATTTAGGTACTCTATTTTGTTTACTGCGAAAACTACTCTCTCTCTCTCTCTCTCTCTCTCTCAATCTCTCTGCCTAATTTCCCACAAATTTCCAGAAATCGTCTTCCATTTCTACAAATTCAATGGTGTTGGATCTCTTCGGTGTTCAACAGCACTTCGACCTCCAAAAAATCGAATAGATTTTCTCAAATTCGGTGATCTAAGGTATGAATTTCAAATGTATTCCATTTCTACAAATTCAGTGGCGTTGGATCTCTTCGGTGTTCAAGAGCACTTCGACCTCCAGAAAATCGAATAGATTTTCTCAAATTCGGTGTTCTAAGGTATGAATTTCAAATGTTCTTCACAAAAATCTACAAAATCGAAAAAATCAACATGCAAACATCTATTTCTTAGATTTCTGAAGTGTGCACTTCGACCTCCATAAAATCGTCGACATAACCCTAGTTTTGCTTTCAGAAACCTTCAAGCAAATGTCTGCACAAATCAACAACCCAAGGGAGCACTCTGAAGCTTCCAACATAGATGAAAAAAGGTATAGATTATGGTCTAACATCTATTAGAGTGTAAAAATTGTTTGTGTTGATGTGCAAACATCTAGTTCTTAGTGGGCAAATTTATGTGTGCTGCTGTTGAAACTTAAATTCAGAAAAATGATTAGCAGAACATCGAAAAATAAAGTTATTTTTATGTGTGTTGGGGTTGAAAATTTATGTGTGTTGGTGTTTAAAGTTGAATTCAGAAAACGATCAGAACATCAAAAGATAAAGGTTATTTTTGTGTGTATTGGTGTTCAAACTTATGCATGCGGTGTTCAAAGTTGAATTCAGATAACCGATTTGTAGTGCATCAAAGATAAAAAGTTACTTGTTAAGGACATTGATTCCATCATTTTGGAGTCCTTTTCTCCTTTTGAAATGTAAACTTAAATGGATGAATCATTTGGATGGGTGCAGTATGGAAAGTACTGTAATGCTAGCACATTCCAGTAATTATGGTGTGCAAATATGTGCGTACTGGTGTGCAAAAATGTGTGTTGGTTGGCAAACATCTACATGTTATACTGTGTGAAGATGTGTGTAGGTGCGCAATTATATCATGCTAAATGTGACCTGAAATTGACAAGGACAATCCCATGCCCAGTAAACAAGGGTTTGAGAAACAAAAGGGAGACAATCCCATGCCCAGTGAACCGGAAACTGAGAAACAAAAAGGAGACAATCGCATGCCCAGTAAGCCAGAGTTTGAGAAACAGACGGGAGCCAATCCTACGCTCAGTAAACCAGAGTATGAGAAACAAAAGGGAGCCAATCCCATGCCCCGTAAACTAGAGTCAGAGAAACAAAAGGGAGCCAATCCCACGCCCAGTAACCCATTGTCTGATAAACAAGCGAAGAAAACTGGTAAATTCTCCTTGTTTTAAAACTGTTACCAATGCTTTTGTTTTAAAACTATTACCAATATGCATATAGTGCGCAAATGTTAGCTCTTAGAGTTTGTTTTGATATTTTTGAAGCTAAGAAAGTAAAGCACACCACAGAAGGATATATAAAATTCAAGCACGCCTCAGCAGAAGTCACAAAAATAATTTCAAAATTGAAGAAACCAGAAGTACAACAACAAAAAGAAACTGATAAGAGTTCAAAAAGGGGAGAAGGAAAGAAGAGGAGGAAAGATGACAAGGATTTTGAAGAGAGTTCAAAAAGGGGAGAAGGAAAGAAGAGGAAGAAAGGACCTGAGAAGGGTTCAACAAAGGGAGAAGGAAAGAAGAGGAAGAACCTGAGAAGGGTTCAAAAAATGGAGAAGGAAAGAAGAGTAAGAAGGAGGAGAAAGAACCTGAGAAGGGTTCAAAAAAGGGACAGAGAAAGAAGAATGAGAAAGAGGAGAAAGAAACTGAGAATAGTTCCCAAAAGGGAGAGGGAAAGAAGAAGTAAGAAACAAGAGAAATAAAATCAGAATAGTTCAGAAAAGTGAGAGGGAGAGAAGTGAAACAAAACTAAAATTCTCCAAAAAAACAACAACAGCCACAACCGAGACAACCTGCCAAACAAACCAAAAAATATCCACAAAAGGGAGAGAAGAGAGGAACGAAGAATTACGAGAAACTCTTCCCTACTCGTGTGAGCATAGAAAAGTTCGTAGCTTTGATAGCTAAACTAAATGATTCTCAACGGGAGGCTGTGAAAACACTTGGATTTGAGCATTTTCTGCGCCTTAAGGTAACCACAGTGCCCGACACTCTAGGACGGTGGCTTGTACAAAACTTTGACCCTACCGGAAAGTGTTTGAACACAAGCAAAGACAGCAAAATATTGATCACACCCTTAGATGTGTATCTAACTATGGGGTTGCCATTGGGGCCAAAACAAATCACTGAAGAGAAACATGGATCGTCAGAAGCATACAATGCCGTCCTCGGCCCATTTCTCAGCGAGCACGAGGACAAAACCCTTGCACTGTCTCAGTTACCAGAATATATATTGGCATGCAAAGATGGGGGTGATGCATTCAAACGAAACTTCCTGATTATACTGTGGATAATTGTATTTCCGGCTCCCCTAACAAGTACGCTCCCTGATATTCTCTAAAACCTAGTTAATCTAAAGGAGATTGCTCCCCTGAACTGGTGTCCATATTTAATTGAAAAACTTTTCAAGTCTGTGGAAAAGATCAAGTCTGGGAAACCAAAATCATGTGAGGGTTCAACACCTTTTTTGATGGTAAGTATAACTGACTTCCTTTCTGGTGTGCCAAAGGTTTCATCTTAAAAACTAATGCCCTTTTTTGTTCATTACCTATCTTGTGAGTAGTTGAATCGGTGATACAATTGACCGTAAAAGAAAGTTCCCCACAATGACACGGTGGACACAAAAAGATGTATATAACAGAGTGACCGCCTTAGAGAAGCCTAGAAAAAGCTTCGGTGATGGATACATTCTTGACAGAATCGAGCTACCTGACGAATATTTGAATCTACAAGCTATGGTATAATCTATTAATAATATTAAAACAAGTATTTCAAAGGAAAACCCAAAGCTAAGACAATGAATTTGGGAGGTTTGGTTTTTCCAAACCTAACTCCAAGTCTATGAATAAATGTTTTGTTTCCACCAAGATTTGAACCTTGGTTAAGAGTTTAAAAGTTGACAATGATTACTATTCAACTACCAATTCCTTAGTGATGTAAATCATGTATATAGGTAACAAATATAAACTCACAATTAAAATAATATTCAATAGCTTTTTATAAAAAATATTCATTGGTTAGCCTTTCTTCCACCAAAATTAACTATTATAATATGTCAATCTCAATTTAAAAAATAGATTAAACTCAATTTAAGAGATATTAAAGTGTGACACTCCCAGAAAAATGTGCACTATTGTTTTATAACTTTTTAACAATTGTAAAAAGAAAATAAAATTGTAATTAACAATACGATAATAAAATTGTAAATTAATAATTATGTAAGTGATATAGCCATCATATGAAATTAAACTGAACATAAAATATAAAGTATCAAAATTTGTCTCAATGTATAAGATAAAAGATTAAAATTTGAGATCATTATGGTCATTTATAACAAGCAAATATTATTTCTTATTGGAAAAAGTGGTGCATGAACTACATATATAATCACCACAAAACACATAAATTGTAAGTTCATAAAATATTAGACCCTAAATTCTTGATTTATTCTCCTAAGTTAATTATACAAAACTAATAATACGGAAATATTAATTAATTATTAATACACAATTAAAATAATATTCATCAGTTTTTATAAAAATATGTGCATTAGTTAGTCTTTCTTCTACCAAATTTATTATTATAATATACCAATCCCAATATTATAAAAAAAAAAGACTAAAGTAAAGTCTAAGAGTTATTAAATCGTGAAACTCCCAAAGAAAACCTATATTATTGTTATCTATTTTCTTTAAAAATCATAAACAAAAAAAAATATAACATTACTCAAAATGTAAATTAATCTCTCTTTGTTATAAAAAGAAAAAAAGTAATTCAACTTTGTTGATGTTGTGATTGTTGATATATGCTTAAATTTTAGAATTAATAATTATTTCTAAATTTTTGATTATTAGTTATTTACTGCTAAATAGTATTGTTTTATAATTTCTCTACACTTTAATTATTTTAATAAAAAAACTTATATTTATTTAATGAAAATAAGTTTCCAATAGTAGTTTTATTATCTTAATCATTATTCCTATGTTTAAGATTTTTTTTTTTGCATGTTATTGAGAAAGATTTGAATGAATTATAGAGTTGCTTGCATTTATTCATATTGACTAATAAAAAAATTACTATTGTTCTATATTATATGTAATTAAGACAATATTGAAAAAATATGGATTGCAGCATCCGTCATTGCTATATTATCTAAATTAATTTTAAAGAGAATTTATAAAAAGAAAATACAATGATAATGATAGTATAATTGTTTTATAATTTTTTTTAAAAATTCTAATTATTATTTGAATCAATAATTTTATGTAATTATACCGAAAAACAGATCACATATAAATACTAAAATATTTTCCGTTTGAATCTTTCAATCAACATATTATTGTATGTGTTATCCGTAAAAAGAACGTGTATTTAGTGTGTAAATGCATATGTGTTAGAGTGTAAAGGCATATGAGTTAAGGCTGAATATGCATTTACACTTATGCATTTACACTTTAACTCATATGCCTTTGCACTCTAAATACACATTCCTTTTACACACTAAACACACGTTCTTTTACAGATAACACATACAATAATATATTGATTGAAATATTTAAATTATACCATAGCTTGTAGATTCAAATATTCGTCAGGCAGCTCGATTCTGTCAAGAATGTATCCATCACCGAAGCTTTTTCTAGGCTTCTCTAAGGCGGTCACTCTGTTATATACATCTTTTTGTGTCCACCGTGTCATTGTGGGGAACTTTCTTTTTTCTGGTTCAATTGTATCAGCTGATTCAACTACTCTATCAAGATAGAGTTGCTAACAAAAAAGGGCATTAGTTTTTAAGATGAAACATTTGGCACACCAGAAAGGAAGTCAGTTATACTTACCATCAAAAAAGGTGTTGAACCCTCACATGCTTTTGTTTTCCCAGACTTGATCTTTTCCACAGGCTTGAAAAGTTTTTCAGTTAAATATGGACACCAGTTCAGGGGATCAATCTCCTTTTGGATTAATTAGGTTTTAGAGAAAATATCAGGGATCGTACTTGTTAGGGGAGCCGAAAATAGAATTATCCACAGTATAAATCAGGAAGTTTCGTTTGAATGCATCACCCCTATCTTTGCATGCCAATATATATTCTAGTAACTGGGACAGTGCATGGGTTTTTTCCCCGTGCTCGCTGAGAAATGGGCCAAGGACGGCATTGTATGCTTCTGACGATCCATGTTTCTCTTTGGTGATTTGTTTTGGCCCCAATGGCAACCCCATAGTTAGATACACATCTAAGAGTGTGATCAATATTTTCCTGTCTTTGCTTATGTTCAAACACTTTCCGGTAGGGTCAAAGTTTTGTACAAGCCACCGTCCTAGAGTGTCGGGCACTGTGGTTACCTTAAGGCGCAGAAAATGCTCAAATCCAAGTGTTTTCACAACCTCTCGTTGAGCATCATTTAGTTTAGCTATCAAACCTACCAACTTTTCTATGCTCACACGAGTAAGGAAGAGTTTTCTCGTAATTCTTCGTTCCTCTCTTCTCTCCCTTTTTTGGTTTGCTTGGCGGGCTGTCTCGGTTGTCGCTGCTGTTGTTTTTTGGGAGATTTTTTTGTTTTGTTTCGCTTCTCTCCCTCTCCCTTTTCTGAACTATTCTGATTTTATTTCTCCGGTTTCTTACTATTCTTTCCCTCTCCCTTTTGGGAACTATTCTCAGTTTCTTTCTCCTCTTTCTCATTCTTCTTTCTCTGTCCCTTTTTTGAACCCTTCTTAGGTTCTTTCTCCTCCTTCTTACTCTTCTTTCCTTCTCCTTTTTTTGAACCCTTCTCAGGTTCTTCCTCTTCTTTCCTTCTCCCTTTGTTGAACCCTTCTCAGGTTCTTTCTCCTCTTCTTTCCTTCTCCCCTTTTTGAACTCTCTTCAAAATCCTTGTCATCTTTCCTCCTCTTCTTTCCTTCTCCCCCTTTTGAACTCTTATCAGTTTCTTTTAGTTGTTGTACTTCTGGTTTCTTCAATCTTGAAATTATTTTTCTTACTTCTGTTGAGGCGTGCTTGAATTTTATATATCCTTTTGTGGTGTGCTTTACTTTCTGAGCTTCAAAAATATCAAAACAAACTCTAAGAGCTAACATTTGCGCACTATATGCATATTGGTAATAGTTTTAAAACAAAAGCATTGGTAACAGTTTTAAAACAAGGAGAATTTATCAGTTTTCTTTGCTTGTTTCTCAGACAATGGGTTACTGGGCGTGGGATTGGCTCCCTTTTGTTTCTCAGACTCTAGTTTACTGGGCATGGGATTGGCTCCCTTTTATTTCTCATACCAGTTTCATCGAGCGTAGGATTGGCTCCGCCTGCTTTCAAACTCGCTTCCGGGCGTGCGATTGTCTCCTTTTGTTTCTCGCCTGGTTCACTGGGCATTGGATTGTCTCCCTTTTGTTTCTCAAACCCTTGTTTACTGGGCATGGGATTGTCCTTGTCAATTTCAGGTCACATTTAGCATGATATAATTGCGCACCTACACACATCTTCACACAGTATAACATGTAGATGTTTGCCAACCAACACACATTTTTGCACACCAGTACGCACATATTTGCACACCATAATTACTGGAATGTGCTAGCATTACAGTACTTTCCATACTGCACCCATCCAAATGATTCATCCATTTAAGTTTACATTTCAAAAGGAGAAAAGGACTCCAAAATGATGGAATCAATGTCCTTAACAAGTAACTTTTTATCTTTGATGCACTGCAAATCGGTTATCTGAATTCAACTTTGAACACCGCATGCGTAAGTTTGAACACCAATACACACAAAAATAACCTTTATCTTATGATGTTCTTCTAATTGTTTTCTGAATTCAACTTTAAACACCAACACACATAAATTATCAACCCCAACACACATAAAAATAACTTTATTTTCGATGCTCTGCTAATCGTTTTTCTGAATTTAAGTTTCAACAGCAACACACATAAATTTGCCCACTAAGAACTAGATGTTTGCACATCAACACAAACAATTTTTACACTCTAATAGATGTTAGACCATAAACTATACCTTTTCTCATCTATGTTGGAAGCTTCAGAGTGCTCCCCTGGGTTGTTCATTTGTGCAGACATTTGCCTGAAGGTTTCTGAAAGCAAAACTAGGGTTTGTCGACGATTTTATGGAGGTCGAAGTGCACACTTCAGAAATCTAAGAAATAGATGTTTGCATGTTTATTTTATGATTTTTGTGAAGAACATTTGAAATTCATACCTTAGAACACCGAATTTGAGAAAATCTATTCGATTTTCTGGAGGTCGAAGTGTTCTTGAACACCGAAGAGATCCAACACCACTGAATTTGTAGAAATGGAAGACGATTTCTGGAATTTCGTGGGAAATTAGGGCAAAGAGATTGAGAGAGAGTAGTTTTCGCAGTAAGAAGGGAGTACCTAAAATTTTTCGGTGTGCGAATGTTTCCCAGCATGCGTGCTCAAGAATTTCCTAAATGTTGCGTTTTGGCCTGGGCTTATTTTTGGGCGCCTTGTTGGATGCTGTATTGGGCTTTGTTGGGCTGGACATAGCGGGAGTAGAGATGAGAACCATACTCCCGCGGGAGTATGGTGTAAGAACTGGTTTACCAAATACCTATTTAGCTTATTTGACTTGGTCAAATCTTCCAATAAGCCATTTTTTCCAATAAGCCATTCAATAGGCTGTTTACCAAACAGGGTTAATTTCTGGTTGTTTTCCCCGTTTTGGTCCCCCTTGTGGAGAGCTGAGAAAGAGGTATCTGAATAAGTTTGATCAAATATTCAGCTTCTTGGTCTGTTTGCTGAGTATTGAGGTCTATAAGGGTTTACTTTCCTTTTATGAGGAATAGAGTCTGAGGTCATAGTTTGTGAGGAACATGTGATGGATGGGGTTGCTAACTTCATTGCAATGATCCAGTCCTCTGTTTCAATATGGTTAGACAAGAGTGAATGAGCACGCTTCTTACCATGTTCTTTTGTGTGGTACCATACCGCACCTACCACAATTTACCACAGTAACCACAAACCATCACATATTACCATACCATACCACACTTTACTACAACAATCATAATTTTCTCTCCTCTCACTTTTCTCCCTCCTTACTTCTCTCACTACTTTTTACTTTTCTCTCTCCTCATCTACCACACTAACCATTCTTACCACAATTTTACCACAACGTACCACATCATATCACACTATTCACATTTTTACTATACCATACCATTACCATTTACCACACTATACCAACTGTAGAAAAGAATATGGCTACCAATTTGCAATGGTGAGTCATTTTTTACCTGAAAATGGTGTGGCATTCATTGATTGGATGTTGAATTGGGCAGTGATCAATCCCTCAATATTGACCCGCTCGATCAATCCCTCAATTACTTTTCTTGTGTCTATCTCTCTCCTCTTCCTCTTCCTCTCCCTATCTTACTTTTTATCTCTCTCTTTCCTTAATCAATCTTGCACGCTGTAGAGTTTACTCATTCCGATCCATTTTCATTGCCTCACTATCGTAGGTGGTCTTACAGAGGATCGTATATTGTGGTTTAGTCCTTGATGTCTGACTGGTGTACTTTGTTAAGATACCACAGCAGTGGCTTTGCCCCTGGTTGACATTCTTAAATTAGTCAATCATACATACTGTGCTTCTGAAAGGTTAACATCAGAAGGACTATCATTATTTTGCATTCCTTTCTCCTTTTGAGTTGAATTTCTGTTGTGAGATACTAGAAAGTTCGCCACTCGACTCACGCCAATAAGTTAGTTCAAATGAAGGTATTTGTGTGACCATCAATGGCTATCAGATAAATTACTTACAGATATTGAGCTGTCACTTGTCAGCTTATCGGGTATTCTTGGCTGGACAAAATTGGGGCTACATTTAGCTCCTTAAGCACCTACTTCAGTTGGATCTAGACCAGTCAATTCGGTAGGGCAGGTCGGTTTCGAGGGTACGGGTTGGGTTCGGGTTTATTTATGTTTTAGGTTTGGAAATCCCGGGCCTAACGTTAAAACTTTCGGGCGGGTTCTGGCCTAATCTGATGTTACATGTTAGGTTTACCCTCCAAGTTGTGGCCTGAAGTTGTGGGCTCTTTGAAATTTGATTTTGGGCTGATTTGAGTTGTGTTTCAGTTAATAAGACTATGTAATCACAGGCTTTTAATCTAATTCAAAATACAGACGTAAACACATTTGTGCAAGTGTTACAAATGTAACTACATATTTGTCCATGACAGTCGTGTCTTAATGGGAGATGCTGTGGTTCCTGAGGACCCTGAAGAACCTGAGAATTCTCTAGTTAGGGGTATAGGGTTTAGGGTTACGGTTTGGGGTGCTAGGGTTTAGGGTTAGGGTTTGCGGTGGAGGGTTATAGGGTTTGGGGTTTAATTATGTTGTTTTCTGTTTTCATGTTCTTCGATGGCATATTATATATATATATATTGGCAACCAATGAAATATATTAATAGCTAATATTAGTTAGGGTTTTTCGATGCTAATATACTAAACATTTGGGGTAGTGGACAATAATGCGTTGAACTTTGACCTTAGACAATAATACACTGTACTTTGAGGGATGTTGAATAATAATGCATTCAGTACGATTTCGGTAGTGGTTGACTTGGTAGCAATCCTATGTAGCAGGAGGAAGAGATGAATTGGTCAAAAAAATATTTAAATTTATGACATGTCAGCTAATCTACAAATAAAAAAAGAGAATCAACTTTAAACAGAGTAAAAAAAACAAAAAATTACATTTGTTTAAACGTGTTTTTGTTGGGAGGTTGTTGTAGTTGTATAAAATCACCTTTGCTTGTGTAGGTTAGTTGACATGTTATAAATTTAGATATTATTTAGCCTATTCATCTTCTCAGTCTGCCATATAAGATCGTCACAAAGTCCGCCACCGTCGAAATTGTTTCGGGTGCATTATTGTCCAACACCCCCCAAAGTTCAGTGCATTATTATCCAAGGTCAAAATTCAGTGCATTATTGTCCAATACCCTAAAAGTTCAGTATATTAGCGTCCAAAAATCCTATTAGTTGTATAATGAGTGATGTAGATTTGCCATGAAATCGTGAAAACATGTATTTGTACATAATCTATTTCAATGATTTAAGAAACAAAAGGAAACAAATGATATAAGTTTCCGTATTGGTATTTATTTTAGTTGTATAAAATCACCTTTGTTTGTGTAGATTAGCTGACATGTCATAAATTAGATATTATTTAGCCTATTCATTTTCTCAGTTTGCCATATAAGGTCGTCACCAAGTCCGCCACCGTCGAAATTGTTTCGGGTCCATTATTGTCCTACACACCTCAAAATTCAGTGCATTATCGTTCAAGGTCAAAATTTAGTGCATTATTGTCTAATACCCTAAAAGTTCAGTATATTAGCGTCCAAAAATCCTATTAGTTTATATACTGAGTGATGTAGATTTGCCAAGAAATCGTGAAAACGTGTATTTGTACATAATCTAATTCAATGATTAAGAAACAAAAGGAAACAAATGATTTAAGTTTCTGTATCAGTAATTATTAACGAAAAAGATTATGAATTCATAATGTGAATGAGAATGATTGTAATTAGTTAGCAATTTAAGTGAATGATTATTGAAATCAAATTCCCAAATATCTTATAAATTCTCCTTAGCACACCTTCCCCTTCTACCTTCAATTCCTCTGTCTCTCTCGAGTGTGCAACTTCTTTCGAGTAACTTTCTTCATTGTGTTTGTCTACCATTTACATCTTCTATTTGAATTCTGAAAGAGGATTGTCTTGTCTTGTGATTTGCTAAGTGCTTCATATACATCGTTTTACCGAGTTTTCCATTTTGTAAGAAATGTCTGTATCTGTTCAAGAGATCCGTAACGCTCAAAGAGCCAAACCCTCCCAACTATGTCGATCAGGATGATTATCCTGACTATTATTTTCGTATCACTAAGAGCGAGCATATGACTGAATTGAAGGAGAAGTTCGAACGAATGTGTATGTATAATTGTATACCTACTTTGTTTTTTTTCGAAATGTTTCATTGATCTTCATCATACTTGCTCTGCTTTGGTCATTTTGGCGACTTGCGTTTTGTTCTGTCGCGCTGTAAACTAGTCATAACCCAACTGTAAATTTAGTGTTCTTTCGCACTGTAAACTATCCACAATCCGACGGTAAATTTAGTGTTCTTTTGTGCACTGATGAAATGAACACATTTTGATGAAACAGGCAGCAAGTCGATGATCAGGAAGCGGCACATGTACTTGACAGAAGACATCCTCAAAAACACCCCCAGCTTGTGCGAGCACGCAGCCCCCTCCCTGGACACCCGCCAGGACATGGTGGTCCCCGCGGTCCCCCGTCTCGGCAAGGAGGCGGGGCTGAAGGCCCTGGCGGAGTGGGGCCTACCCAAGTCGAAGATCAGCCATGTCATCATGTGCACGACGTCTGGTGTGGACATGCCGGGTGCCGACTACCAGCTGATGCGGCTCCTGGGGCTCAGCCCGTCGGTCCGCCGGTTCATGCTCTACCAGCAGGGCTGCTTCGCAGGCGGCACCGCCCTCCGCCTCGCCAAGGACCTGGCCGAGAACAACCGTGGGGCCCGCGTCCTCGTTGTGTGCTCGGAGATCACGGCGATCTGCTTCCGAGGCCCGAGCGAGGCCCACCTGGACTCGCTCGTGGGCCAGGCCCTGTTCGGGGACGGGGCGGGGGCCATCATCGTCGGGGCCGACCCGGACGCGGCCGTTGAGCGGCCGCTGTTCGAGCTCGTGTGGGCGGCCCAGACGGTGGTCCCGGAGTCCGAGGGCGCCATCGAGGGGAACCTCCGCGAGATGGGGCTCACTTTTCATCTATTAAAAGACGTCCCCGTCCTCATCGCGAAGAACATCAGAGAGGCCCTCGATGAGGCGTTCGGCCCGCTCGGGATCCGGGACTGGAACTCGGTGTTCTGGATCGCCCACCCGGGTGGGCCCGCCATCCTGGACCATGTCGAGGACGAGCTCAAGCTCGACCCGGATAGGCTCCGGGCCACGCGGGCCGTGCTGCGCGAGTTCGGGAACATGTCGAGCGCCACCGTGCTGTTCATCCTGGATGAGATGAGGAGGACGTCCCGAGAAGAGGGGCGGGCCACCACGGGCGAGGGGCTCGATTGGGGGTTCCTGTTCGTGTTCGGGCCGGGCCTTACGATCGAGACGGTTGTGCTTCATAGTGTGCCCTTGGACAACTGAAGTTGTCGTATGAGTTAGTTATCACCCGTACCATTGTTTTGCATTTGTTTTGTGTTTTGGATTTGGAAATGAGTTAGTAGCAAATGAATTCTTGGATTTATGCGGATCTTTTCAATATTTAATATAAACTTTTTTGAACCTTTTTAATGTATAGGATAATATATGTTTTTTTAATATTGAAAGTCATTAAAAGGTTAAAATTCGCATTAGAGATGCTACAAAAATCAACAAAACAACAAAAGAAGACAATAAAATAGGACATATTGCAGCAAAAAGATACTTTTTTATCTGTCATTTGTGGTTTTTAGTGTCAATTTTTAATCAATAATTTCTAGTATAAATTTTTTGTAAAAAAATATAATATTATACTTTCTAATAGTATTTTTAATTATGAACCTAATGACATCAATTTTGTATGTTGAATCATTATACAAATTAAGATATTAACGATTAAAGTTTTTAACATAATTTTCTAGGCGACAGATAAATAAAAATGGAGGTAGTACAAAACAAGCGTTCCTCTTATGTCTGTATACTTTATGCTTTTGTAATTTGTTTTTGTGCTGCTTAAAGAGAAATGACGCAAAGAAAAAAAAAGACAAAATCTAAGAGTTAATTATGTTTTCTCAATTTTAGCTGTCTGGTTTTGTTTTACTTGTTAGTTCCGTATAGTTATCAAGCTAAACTCCTCGACCTGTTCAGGTTTTGAATGATAATAAAAAAAATGATTCACTCTTTTGCTCATAATGAGGAGCTGGTAGGTAGTCCTACGTCCATTTATCAGGAAGACATATATACATTTATTTTAGAGGTATAAATGAAAGTATGGTGGTTTAGGGGAAAGAAATAAAAGAAAAAACTTTTATAAATTGGGTTTATGACATAGGCCCTGTTTTTTAGTCGGGGTTTTTTTTTTTTGACGGACTTTTAGTTGGGTTAAACCCAACTAACTTAATCTAATTTAACTTAATTTAACTTATCTTTACCTAACCTAACTACCTAAAAAACACCAAGATAATTTTTTTTTAAATAATGAAGAAACTCAAATAATATTATTTTAATATCAAATCAATTTATTTTTTTCAACACCTATAACTTTTTCATTTATTTTCCCCAAAATATTCAAATTTTATTAATAAAATATTTCCACCCAACAATTAACTTTCTTTTTGATGCGGGAAGCCCGTGCGATATTGTTTAATTAAGGTTTCGCCCGCCTCTGAAGCTACCAACATGGCAACCTCGGGGGGGGGGGGGGGGGCTCATTCCACCAAGTTTTTGAGGTACTCAACTCTATCGCAAGGCGAGCTATCGAATGGGCTACCTTGTTACAATCTCGTCTACAAAATAAAAAAATGAACTGAATCAAAATTTGGTACCAAATCTAAGCTATCTCTTATAATGTTCGCCATGTGGGGGTTCACCATCCTTGTTCCAACAACTAACTTAATTCAAACATATTTTATTCTTTTCTATCATACCCTATCCCAACTTATTTTAACTAAGCTAACTTGATTTGAACTTAACTTGATAAAAGAACAATGTCCTGACTCATCAGTCTACCATGTTTTTGCAACCAAATTAAGTTTGTTAAATAAATGTCTTTGAGATGATTGTTAGGGTGGCCCATTATAACTGCAGCTATAACTTTAACCACGTTTTTGACAAGCCGAAAGGTGTTCTTATTTACTCCCTCCGTCCTAAATTAATTGGCACTTTGAAAAAATTTTGATCGTTAATTACTCACAAATCACAAAGAGTTACTATATGAAATTACCATCATTAGAAAGATATTTAACTAAAAATCACAATGGAGGTAATTTCATATTGTAACTCATTATAATTTGTAAATAATTAATGGTCAAAATTTAGTCAAAATGTCAAAAAGAAATTGTGCTCATATCAGACGAAAATTTGACATTTGATATTAAATTTTTTAGATTTTTTCAAGCCGAACAATTTAAACAGGCCTAATTTGGGTCAAAACGAGCAACAAAATTAAATTGCACTCATACCCTCCCCCACCCAAAAAAAAACCGATGTTTATAATTTTTTCGGAAGAGACAAATTCGAGAACACAGGTCAATTGGTACTAGCAGGCAACCAGACCCTGTTTTTTTTATACGATACCACACCGCGCGGTACCGCATTACTTAATATTCTACCACACTTTCACTACACTCCACCGCATTACTTTTCCCTCTCATCACTTTTTTCCTCTATTTTTTACATTCTCTCTCCTCACCTACTCCACCTACCACAACTTCCACCACAACTTAGGCCCTGTTCTTTTCTGCGGTTGACAAACTGCGGTGTCACAACCTATCGCAGTTTGCCACAACACGCCACATTTTACCGCAGATCATTACTTTTCTCTCTCCTCACTTTTCTATCTCCTCACTTTTCTCTTCTACTTTTTACATCCTCTCTCCTCACTTACCCCACATACCAATAACTCACCACAATTCCACCATATCTCACCACACCATTCCGCAAAATACCGCATAAAAGAACAGGACCTTACCACAATTCACCACACTTCACCACACTCCACCATACCGCAACCGCACCGCACCGTAGCGGTACCGTATAAAACAACATGGCCTGTGTAGTGTACACACTACACTCCTAACTAACATCTGCACAGTGTAAAAAGGGAGTGGGTGGTTACTGTAATTAATTTTGTGGTAAGCTGGCAATTAGTTTTGTCTAGATTAATATTTGCTGTACCAATGTACCATATCCTACATGTGAATACTTGGTAATCAATCTGAGTTAGAAATTTCATTTAATTTACTTCACTTTTTCCATCAATTTGCTGTAATTTTCTTATCCAAAAATTCAACTGTAAACTATATATAATAGCCACTAATATAATACAGAGTGGATGGCCCCCTCCTTCTCACATTAAATTTTTCTTAGGTAAGAAGGTGGGAATGATGAGAAATTCAAAAAAAAAAAAAAGTTACAAAAATACATTATTGGCATTTTTTGATGTTGAGATATGCTTTCGGGAATGTATATTGTCGACTTCAAGGAGCTAGGTTAACGAACTTGTCAAATTCATGGGTAACTCAAATTTATCAAAATTTACTAGTTTTTGCTTAAATTTACCAAAATTTACTAAAACATACCAAACTTAAAAAACAAAAAAAATAAAATAAATTTTGATATATTGACGTAAATTTGTCAAAATTTATCAAAATTTATCAAAATTTACCAAAAATTACCAAAATTTAACTTTTACCTAACTATTTTTTATCTATGAATTTGACATCGGTTGAAGGTTTGGTTTCTCCAAGTACAAGGTGTAAATTCGGAAAATTAAAATATTCTAGTTGGACGACGAGAAATGACAAGAATTCTTTTTTTTTTTTTAAACTATGATTGTCGCATTTCATATTGTTGAGATATACTTTCGGGAGTGTAGATTGTCGATTTCAAGGAGTTAGGGTTAATAGTAGCTAAGTAGTAAGTAGGTTCTCTGCCTAATTTAGGTTGGTTAGTCGGTTGAAGGTTTGATTTCTCTGAGTACAAAATGTAAATTCAAAAGATTTAAACTATTTGGTTGGAGTTAAATAGCATGGATTGAAAGTTGTCTAATCACTATATAGTCCTGTTCTGGAGAAATTAGGGTGGGGTGAGGTAAGTTAAGAGGATCAAATTTATGTGGACGATACAAGTTGGAATCTCGTGGTGATTCAGACCTGCAAAACAAGACGTGCCCTCGGGTTTGACCCCAGGAACGCCCTTCTGATACTCAAGCTAATTAGCATAGGGATCAAGGATAATGTGTATGGAGACAAAAGTGAGTATTTCGAGATGGAGGTATACGAGAAAGATTTTTTCACCAGAGAGGAAAAGAGGAGTATGAGTTCTTGGAAGTGGTCTGAGTATTTCGCAACTCATGTCCCATCATTAATAGTGAGAGTGACATTTATAGTAGAGTGAGTGGGAATAAATGAGATATTAAACTAGCTAACCCTGACCTTAAGGAATGAGAATTGGGCTCCACCTTGACTATGTGGATTGGGAGTTGGTATACTTAGACAAATACTCTATTTGGGCTAATGGTAGAAATTTGGTCCACATTAAAACTATTGACCTGACGAATAATCTGATATGCCAAAAAACGTGGTGAGAATGAGTTTTTTATCACATCAACTCCAATTCAAAGCAAGTTAAGCAAGTACTTGAACAAACAAACTCATGAAAGGTACATTACATTCCTCCTCCAATATATATTACATGCATTTGGAGCATCTGCTTTAAATATATGTGAATGAACTATCATAATAATAAGAGTGAACAACCTCATTTACGTGAGTGAAGAACCCAACACATGTGAACGAACAATCATAATACTTGGAACACATGCTCCGAATGCACCTAATAAATTGCATTCTTCCACTCAAAGTTCAAAATCTAAAAGAGCATGCCAAAGAAAAAACCTCACTTCTCATGGTGGAACATAATGAAAGGATCAAGGAATATATATGGTGCCTTAATCATTTATATGCCAAATCAAAGGTGGTACCATGACGAGAAATATGAGATACTCACCAAAAGTATAATTATATTTTGACAGGTTGGGTTTTGTTAATAAATTTAAGATACAAATATTTATCAAATATGATACTAATATATATTAACCAAATACGATACTAGTATTGTAATGAGTAGAAATGAAAGACAATGGTTGCTAAAGGAAAAATTCACATTGCGTCATGGGTAAAGCCATTGTCTTGAAAATGAATTTACCTTTGATTACGGTGCAAATCAACTTCGTCGTTCGTTCCTGTAAGGTTAACACAGTTATCCTCATATCCGCACACTCGAGGCTAGGAGATTGAAATATACAATAACAATCGCCAGTAAAATAAAGAAAAGTAGAGGAGATAGGAGCGTATTATGTATTCTTCAATAGTTGTGACGATGACTATTTATGTAGGAGTGGATAGTTGTTGAAAGTGAGCAACAGCAAAAAGTAGGAGAAAATCGAGGAAGTGTGGAGAAAAGATCAGGAATATGTATGATCAAGTAGTCATAGAACGTTGGATAGCAACTGATCGAACTTGTCAACCGAAATAGGTAACCTGAATTTGTGTAAAAGGACTATAGGAGGGACCCCCTCATCCAACCTAGGCGAGCTATGACAGTGCTCGCCTGCGTGGTTGTCCAAGCCCAAATTCTCCCCACAAAATTAAGGGTAAAGCTCATACACAAGTCCCTAAAAAAAGAAAATATAAAAAGTCATTCGAACTCCATGAATCCCCCTATGCAAAATAAAAAGTAGAAAGTGAAAGATAAGAAAAATGGTTAGGTATGCCATTATTATCAACAAATATCACTAAATATATTATACTCCCAAAATATATTAAAATGTGTGCCAAAACTTTCTAGGATCTATATTCATGGTAAACAAAGTTTTTAGTTAAATACAATATTATACAAAATAATATCGACAAACCTAATTAAATCAATCAAATGAAATAGAAAAAGCATGAAAAAGATGAACCTTCATTCTCGTGGTTGAACACAATGAAAGGATCAAGAAATATGCCGTTTATTTGCCAAACTAAAGGCATTACTACCATGATGAAAAATATGAGATAGAAAATATTTAATTTTAAAGGGGTTGGTTTTGTAAATAAACTAAAAGTATAAATATTTATCCAACATAATGCTCATATTAATCAAACGAAAATGATAAACATCTTGATGCAAGATGGTCATTAATTAACCATCTTGCATTTTATGTAAATCACTCAAAAAATTAAATGTAAGTATATTTAAATCATTATAAAGGTAATTTTCATTACTTTAAGGATTATTATGACTTATAAATTATATAAAAATATTTATTTATTTACATTTTGTCATAAATATACAAATATGTACAAAATATGCATTTTCTACTGATAAAATTAGGTTATCATTGATATTTTTTGACCTAGCAAATAAATATTATACTCTTATATTTGATAAAGGTAAATATGTATAATTACTTGAGAAGATATTATTAAAAATTACAAAAATGTGAATTATGCACAATTCAAAATAGTTCTTAACCATCTTGAGTCAAGATGTGTATCATTGTCCCCAACCAAATATAATGTTAATGACCTCTAAATATAATTCAATCTCTTAGCATATTAATAACTGTACTTACAAAATATATAGCCATTGTTTGCTAAACTTTCTAGTTATACTAGTTATTATACCCATCCTTTGGACGGGACAATTACTAAAATCGTTCATTTATTTTTGTTAAAATGAAAAATTATAATTTTGTGACTGAATTTCATTGTATATTTAGTAATAATAGCTTGTATAATAAGAATTTTAATAATTTTTGAATTAAATACAAATGAAATATTGTGACAATTAAGATTAACCATATATTTTAAATTATTATGTATATTGGATAATTTGTAGTCAAAGTTAATTAATATCTATATATTTGAGGATAATATAGTAAATTCGTCTAAACACAAAGATACAAGATAAACTATTGATTAGTTATTATATTCATGATTTTTTTTAAATTTTTTATAATGGTAAGTCGGGCCATCTATTAGGCCCCCTATCTCAGGGAAAGTCCAATGGGTCCACCAGTCCATGAGGGAGAGGGGAAACCAGGCATATACGTGCAGATCCGAGGAATCGATCCCGGGACCTGTGGGATACCACAGTGCAGCTGGTACCACTTGAGCTAGAGCTCATTGGTTATTATATTCATGGATAAAAAAGTAAATTCGTGTGTGAATACATGCTACAAAGCAAATAAACAACTGGTTATATTATTATATATATATTCAAGGACGAAAGAGTAATTACCTGTGTGAACACAAACTAATAACCAGGCAGACAGACTTTCATAACACACGATGAAACATTCTCTTCTACTTTTTGGATGTGTTAGAGAAAAGTAAATAATTGTGAGGTTACAGCGGAAGCGAAATAAATTGAGATGATGGAAATTATGACAAAATTCAGGAACCAAAAATAAGCGATAAGACAAACACCAAGTTTACGTGGGAAACCGAAGAACTCGGAGGAAAACCCACGGACGGCGACAACTAGAAAAAAATAATTCACTATGAGATGAGGAGTACAACTCGATCACTATCAAAGGGTGTGATGCGATCATCAGGAAAGGAGATTACAATATAGATATTTCTAACTCTCAACTCAAAATCTCTCAGGATACACTTGGGAAAATATTGGCGAGATTGTTTCTCTCTCAATATTTTCTCCCTCCCTGACTCTCTGTCACTCGATGACGCTTTTTGCCGTGAAATAAAGTGGAAAAAACTGAACCCTATTTATAGGGCGGCTAGGAGATCAAATAGAGTCAGATTAAAATTCAAATAACAAGTAGTATCTGACTTGAATATGGAATTAGAATTAGATAAAATTGTATCCTCTGCCAATTCTTCTTAGTTTCTGGACTCCACCGAGAATCCAATGGACCACAAAACCTAACAGAATGAAATGAAGTGTCCATGCTTATGAGTCGACTTCGACTATTTATTTTTTTTTGAAGGTAAATATGTATTTTACTGTATTTTATTTATTAGCACATTATATTTTGTTCAATAAATGCTTGCACGCGAGAGTACTAGTACAAGTGATACGTGCTCCCACGCAACTATACTCTAAATTTCAATGATGGTGAGGCTACGCTTTATATATTGTAACTAATCTTGTTTTTAAGGAAAGAAGGATAGTACTTAATTTGAAGCAGTAGACCTGATAAATGGATGAATCGATTTGGATTGAGTGAAAATCGGTTCAGGTTAGCATTGGGTAAATCAATATTGGGTCGGGTCGGGTCGGTCCGAGATGACGTCGGATGGGTGAGTGGGTCTTTTCGGGTTGAATGGGATGAAGTACTTTCAGATTGGGTTCTGGTTCGATTTGGGGTCATTTGGGTGTGGATTTTAATAAGGTTGCGGTTCAGATCAATTTTGGATCGAGTTTTCCTTGGGTTCGAGTCAAGATCGGATCATCTATCAGGGTGTCGGTTCAAGTCCGAATCCGATTTTTGGTTCAAATTTCGGGTCAGTTTTGCTGGGTCCAAGAAGTAGACTAGTTTTCCCCACTTGGCTCTAGTAAATTTGGCTTGCCCACTGGATCATATCTGAAGGATAATCACTTGTGAATTTTATAGGCGGGGCAAAGGTGCTAGATTGCTAGGTATCAAACTGTGGGTATTTTGCATTTTGGACCGAAGTATATGTAGTTTATTTTCTGGACCATTGGTTTGCATTGTTAATATTCTGGACTCTAAAGTTTATGAGCTAAATAAAAAAGGATCTTAAAGTTTGTTGGCTGAAAAAATGTCCGTGGACCATTTTTCTTTTTCCTCCAATGTTTGAATTGCTCTCCCGATTAGCGGCAAACTTCAAGACTCAGATCAAAACTGATATTGTAAGCTACTGTATAATACACCTTTGTTATTCATGTCGAAACTACTTAGATCCTTGGTACTTATGGGTCTAAGTAGCTCCGACATGAATAAGAGAGGTGTATTATAACTTCAATATCAGCTTTAACCTTAGTCCTGAAGTATTGGGCAAATTGAGAGAAAAAAAATCAAACATGGGAAGAAGAAAAAGAACAGGACAGACAACCCCATTCATTGTGCATGACAGTTATGACCCATCAACCCTATAGTTTTTCCCCATGTGAATTTTTTGTTTTGACTGAGAGTTGAACCTTGGAAGATTGGAAACTTGGAAGATGGAGGTGATTGTCAATTAGGCCACTGCCTCTTTGAAAATTCGATTATACTCTCGAGAGTAGCATGCTCTTGAACTCTCGGAATGAGTTTTATGAAACAATTGTGTGTAACTTTTTAAGCACACATGTATGAATTTATGAGCATACAATTTCGTTCTTTGATCATATACATATTTGTAATTTGAGTTTATAATTTATAGATGATAATACACTTATAACTTTATGAGATCATAAAATCATACACATATCCTTATAAAATTATACACTAGGAGTTTTGACGCATCTTTAGTCCTTAGAAATAGACTGTATCTATAACATGATTTAAAGCCTGAAAAGGTTGAAGAGTTGATAACAACGTGGCATAAGTCGTAAAAGCAATATCAATACAACAATATCAAAAGCCTATCACAATATAGACAACTAAAAATGACAACTCAAATATACACTAGGTATGGGTACTAGTCAAGTATGGCTCTTAAATACTTATATTCAGATAAACGAAAAATGAACATTCAATATCCAAGACTTTTTTTTTTTTGAATCAATGTATTAAGAGACGTTCGAATTAATGTCAAAATCAAGTTCAAACAATAAATATAAGAAAGAATTTTATCCACAATTGAAAAAACACTAATAATATCGAAATTCAAATTTTAAAAAATCTATTATTATTTTCAATCTTCCGCTGATCACATCGAACCATATATCTGATAATGTCAAAATTCAAATAAAAAAAAATCTATGATCATGTCAAAATTCAAAGAATTTTATCCAGTTTTTGATTTTTTTTTGAATCAATCTATTGAGACATGCCCAAGTTCATGCATATGTTAAAATCAGGTTCAAATAATAAATGCAAAAAAGAATTTTATCCACAATTGAAAAACACTCATAATATCAAACTTCAAAATATAAAAAAAAATCTATCATTATTTATAATTGTTCTTTGATCACATTGGACCATGTACATATCTGATAATATCAAAATCCAAGTAAAAAAATCTATGATATAATTTCTGATTTTTTCCTAATCACATTGAACCAGATATCTTAGTCTCACCTTTTTTTGAAAATCTAACTATATGGAAATTAATTAGTAGTGCTAGCTAGGCAACTGTGCACCTAACATCTGGACAGTGTAAAGAGAGTGGGTGAATTAATTCTGGGTATAAGCTGGCAATTAGTTATAATGTCTGGATTATACTCTTCCTTCCATATTACTTCTCACTTTTCAATTAATGTAGGATTATTGGATAACAATAATATGAACTTTGAAGGTATTGACTGACAATAATACCAACAATTTTTTTGGACACTAACAGTACCAACTATGGACCTATTTTCCACCAATAGTACCCCACCGAGTCGTTAAGTGTTTAACTCGACGAAAAGATGAAGTGTCACCTAATTGTCTGAACTGGAGGCCGGAGCAAGTGGAAAAAATGTTGATTGTCACTTTTTTTTGTCAATTAAGCAGCATTGACCAATTTAGCTAAAAACGATTAAAGTTTTATTTTTACATTATTATTTTGTTAAGTTGATTAATGTTGCTTACTGACAAAAAAAAATGTGGTAGTTAACATTTTTTCAACTTGTTGTAGCCTCTGGCTCAAACAATTAGGTGATATATCATGTTTCTCCTAAATAAAAAACCTACTAAGTGTTGTACTATTACTTGAAAGTAGGTCAATAGTTGATACTACTATTGTCCAACAAAATTGTTCGTATTATTATCGGCCAATACCCCCAAAGTTGGTATTATTATTATCCAATAACATAATTTTTTAATTAACAATTGTTTATATAATATTTTATTAATAATTATAATTATCATACTTTTAAGATAGTATTTTTCGTTATAAATTTAAGGAAAATTGGATTCTGATGGACTCTATTTTCAGCTTATGTCCTTGTTCTTTTGTACGGCAAATTGGGTGGAGTAAATGATATGGTATGACAATATTGTGGAAAGTGTGGTATAGTATATGTGGTAAGATATGGTCAAATTTGTGGTGAGAATGTTTGATGTGATCTGCGAGGATATGAAATGTGAAAAGTAGAAGAGAAGAGTGAGGAGAGAAAAAGTTATAATTATTTTGGTGAAGTGTGGAATGATATGGTATAGTATGATATGGAAAGATTGTGGTAAGTGCGGAAAAATGTAGCAGGTGCAGTGTGAAACCTCACAAAAGAACCAGGCCTATGTATGTTGGTAGCGCCTACCTTTTTCGTATTATGGTGATTCCAAAAACATACAAATTGTATTCTGGTGGGATGTCCCCGCGTCAAGGGGCGGTGACTCAGTGAAAATCTTGAGTAGGCTGCCGGAATTCCCATGCTCTCTCTTCTCCACATCAGATTTCCATCGAGTCAACGCTCCTTGACTCGAGCCATGTTCTTTAAATCGGTAGGTTAGGTTTAACAGACATATATATACCTTATCTTACCTTACCATCCAAAAAGAACATGATTATACTTTTAGATAATTTATATTTATAATTCTTTATTCAACTCACAGAATTTATTTAAAAATAATAAAGAAATAGGTGATGTGACATTTATCTATCTCCACTACTTTCCTTACTTCACTTTCCTTGCATTACATTACTTTACTTTACCTAACTTAATCCTCCACCTTTAACAGGGTCTCAGGGGTGTCCCACCGTAATACAATTTTTATGTTTTGGGAACACAAAAAAAAAAAAAGGGACTACTGACATATAAAAGCTAAAAGTAGGGACCACCAGAATTCAATTTTCCTGAATTTAATGATAATAATTTTATATAATAGATCACTACATATATCAAGAAATTTATGGTCAAAATTTTAAAATTTATCGACACATTTTTTAAAGACGGCAATTAATAAGGAACGAAGAGAGTATTTATAGAGTCATATCATGGTCATCCTATAGTACACACACAACTACCTGTTCATATATTAAGTGCTTGGCCTAATTACCAAGAGTTGGAAAATCATTCATCAACTTGAGTTCCATCAATTTCATTTAATTACTTTTTCGGTGAACTTTGCAAGTTTTGCAGAGTGAGTGTGATTTATGATAAAATTTGTTCGCTAAAATTGTCGTCATTTCAGCAAACAAATCTTATCACAAATCAAAAATTCATCTGAAAAGTTACTATATTCACCAGGAAAGTAGCCAAATGAAATTGGTTTAAAAACTTAGGGTGGGTAAATATTCACAGAAGGTAAATTCCCAATCACCTACCTTGGAATGCCGATTATTGACAATAAACTCAGTAAACTGGATTGCATGAACCTTGTCGAAAAGCTCACCAAATCAGTCACATCTTGGAATGCAAGCAACATTTCTTACGCGGGGAGGGTGACCCTATTTACCTTTTGACAATGTTTTGATGAGCCTATTGACCTTTTGGGCGTCCATCTTCATAATCCCGCATGAAGTCGTAAACCAAGTAACGAGAATATGTAGGAATTTCCTCTGGTATGTGACATCAGACTATAATCGAATTCCTCTCGTTGCTTGGGACACTGTTTGTAAACCAAAAAGCAAAGGTGGACTTGGTATCAAGAACCTCAAAAATTGGAACATGGCTCTCGTGGGCAAACAAATTTGGGCCATAGCAAAAAAGAAAGATTGTCTTTGGGTTAAATGGATCCATGAAAGATATATCAAGAACAGAGATTGGTGGTCCTACACCCCACGAGGGGACACCTGCTGGTACCTCAAAAAGATTTGCAGGGCAAAGGACCACCTAAGAGAGTTGGATATAACCCCGTACACTGCAAAGCGAGCCTATACAACCTCATGTGGGGAGAATGAAAACTGGCCATGGGCCAGACTTGTTTGGAACAGACTCAACACTCCTCGTCACTCCTTCATCCTTTGGCTAGTCCTCCATGGAAAGCTTCCAACCTGCAACCGTCTAGCTTCCCATTCCCCGACATGACAGACAGATGTGGTCTCTACAACAACGAAGCTGAGACTTTAGACCACATTTTCCGAGAGTGTACTGAGACAACTCCAATAAGACAGGCCATGAACTAGTGGATCGACATCGCCAACCCGGGCCCCAACCTCGTCACATGGTGTAAAAGAATCCTTAGGTGGAAAACTGAAACCCCTAGAAAACACCTTGGTTATGCAGCTTTGGCTAGTATGATCTATAATGTTTGGAGAGTCCGAAACCTCAAAATTTTCCAACAGAAAAATCATGAGCACACCCATACTTTCTACCACATTCAGAAAGCTCTCAGAGACAGAACTCTTTTCATTTCTCGCTACACCTTGAAATATACTCAATGTATAGATATTCTTTGCTGAGCATAGGGATGTAATATTTCGTGTTTGGAATGAAGTTTTTTTAAATCTTTTCAAAAAATATATATATATACTTAAAAACGTCAAGGTTGGATTTAACAGTTCCAATATTATACTTTTAAGATAATATATTTTTCGTTACAAATTTAATGATAGTAATTTTATGTAATAAATCATTGTATATATTGAGAAATTTCTGATCAAAACTTTTAAAACTTGACGGTACAATTTCTAAAGAAGATAATTACTCCCACCGTTCCATATATATTGTCATAATTTTAACTTTCACGGTCTCTAATGTCACTCTTTGATTAATAACTTCTTACATAATATATTATTAACAATTAGAATTTTTAACTTTTATGATAGTATTTTTCATTACTAATTTAATGGTGGTAATTTTATATAGCAACTCATTATATATATTGAGAAATTTATGAACAAAATTTTTGTCATTTGAATACATAATTTCCCAAGACGACAGTTAATATGGAACGCATGGAGTATTTTTAGTCTTATCATGGTCATCCAGTACACATATACCTACATGTTCATATATTAAGTGCTTGACCTAATTACCAAGAGTTAGAAAATCATTCATCAACTTGAGTTCCATCAATTTCATTCAGCTGCTAAATAAATTTTTGGTCAACTTTGCAATATTTTCATGCATGTGGTATCTGTGATAAAATTTGTTTGCTAAAATTGTCGTCATTTCAGCGAATAAATCTTATCACAAATCACCACATTCACTAGAAAAGTTGTTTTATTCACCGAGAAAGTAGCTAATGAAATTGGTTTAAAAGCTTAGGGTTGGTAAATATTAACTTAAAAACGTCGAAGTTAGATTCAACAATTGCAATATTATACTCTTAAGATAGTATTTTTCATTTCAAATTTAATGGTAATAACTTTATATAATAAATTATTGTATATATTGAAAAATTTCTGGCCAAAACTTTAAAGCTTGACGGTACAATTTGTAAAGAAGACAATTACTCCTATCGTTCCATATGAATTGTCATAATTTTAACTTTCACGGTCTCCAATGCCACTCTTTGATTGATAATTTCTCACATAATACTACCTCCGTCCCTAATTGTATGTCACAAAAACTAACTCATCAAAACCAATAAAAATAAGGAATGGGGTGAAAAGTTTCCAAATTGTCAAAAATACCCTTATAATATTATTGAAATGAGGTAAATAATGTATTTATTAGGGGTAGAATCGGTATTATGGTTGTTGGAAATGTAAAAGTTGGGTAATTTGACAAATAAAAAGGGACAAAGTAGTTAGGAAATTTAACACTCATTTAGGGAAGGAGGTAGTATATTATTAACAATTAGAATGTTATACTTTTATGATAGTATTTTTCGTTACAAATCTAATGGTAATAATTTTATATATTGAGAAATTTATGGTCAAAATTTTTAAAATTTAACTGCACAATTTTCCAAGACGACAGTTAATATGGATGGAACGGAGGGAATATTTTATATTTATGGAGTCATATCATGGTCATCCTATAGTACACACATAACTACATGTTGATATCCTATAGACTATAGTACACACATAACTACATGTTGATATATTAAGTGCTTGGCCTAATTAGAAGGAGTTAGAAATTAAATTGATGATCAACTTGAGTTTGCATCAATCTGGTGTTTGTCTCAGTCCAAGAATTAAATGCAAAACTATAAATAGCCACGAATGCAGAGTTGATTAATGGATGGCCCTCTTCACTCCTCACGTCAACTTTTCTAAATCTGGTAAGAACTAATTACAAGCTGGAAATCACAACAAATTACTCCAAGGTGGAGGTCTTCTCGTTATAATCGGAGGTCCAATTAGCTTGTGTACTATTTATATTTCTATAATTTTTTGACAATATTATTTTTGCTGTAATTAAATATACAATACTTGTAAAATATAAAAGACCAACAATAATCTTAGCCCTTCGGTTAATTTAAAAAGTGAAGTTACTGATCCATCAAACTAAAGTTACTGATCTTGCATCGTGTTTAAAAAGTAAAGTTTTCTTTCGATTGTGGTGATCGCGAAAGTACTTACCGTGTTTTCTTTAGTTAGCTGTTTGGTTGTAACCTTTTCTTTCGAAGGTGATTGTTAGCTGTTTTGTTTGCTGTTAGCTGTTGTCTTTGAACTTTTAAACTTGTTGACTCTCAATAATCGAAAAAAGACCAACAATAAACCTAAGAAAGTTTTTACATAACCAAAAATACATAACATCCCAACACAAATACAATATGTCAGAAAAAGTCTCTCAACCGTCAAAAGAAACTAAGATTCATATTCTTCACTCAATTATGAAGTTGGTATGTTATAATTTTCATATATTTTTTTCCATATATTTAGTATTCTAGTCGGACTTAATCGGATCGAAGGTGGTCTCCTTCATATTCGCTCCAATTATAATCGGATTCTGACTTCTTTAGGTTATGTTCTTTTGTGTGTACCATACCGCAGCTACTACAATTTACCACTCTGACCACAAAACATCACATATTATCATACCATATTACTCCCTCCGTTCCATGTTAATTGTCATAATTTTGATTTTCACGGTCTCCAATATCACTCTTTGATTGATAATTTGTTACATAATATGCTATTAACAATTGAAATATTATACTTTTATGATAGTATTTTTCATTACGAATCTAATGGTGGTAATTTTATATAACAACTCATTGAATATATTGAGAAATTTATGGTCAAAATTTTTAAAATTTGACTGCATAATTTCCAAAGACGACAATTAATATGGAACGGAGAGAGTACATTTTATCACAACAATCATAATTACTTTTTCTCTCCATAGATTTTTCTTTCCTCCTCACTTTTCTCACAACTTTTCACTTTTTTCTCTTCTTGCCTACTACACCAACTATTTTTACAACAAATTTCACCACAGCCTACCATACCGTACAACATCGTATCACACCATCCACATTTTTACCATATCATATCATTACCACATTTTACCCACCACAGAAAAGAGCAAAATCTTAATCAGATTCAAATTCAGATTTCTTTTTCTCGCTGGATACGGATCAGACTTTTGAGCTTTAAATCAAAACGGATTCGATTCGAATTCAGATATAACTAACGTTAATTGCCTAAGCCTTAGGACGAACAAAACGTAAAGGAGGGAGTAATTGATGACGACGGCAGGGTGAGGCAGAGAGCTGATAAAATTTTGTCTGACCCGGAAAAAATCGGGTCTGACATAGATTTTTCGTCCGAATTTTGATATTGACCGAATTGAACGAATATTCGGATACAAAATTTCTCTTTTTTTTATTCTCCGATCTGATTCGATCTGAAATAAAACCGGGTCTGAACATGAATTTCTCATCCGAATTTATCCGATCTAAAATTACCCGGACCCGATTGTTTTGCCAGCGCTAGGCAATGCACAATGTAGATTACTTGGGCGTTAATTAAATTACAGCTAGGACGGTTGCCTTCAAACTAAAATGTAGGCGTATTCAATGAAAACGGAGGCGTTGGTGTCGACCTCCAACTACTTTCCACAGCAAACTCTCTTACTTCAATAATTCCACTTCTCATCCCAATTACTCCCTCCGTTTCATGTTATTTTTTTCTTTGTTTGATAATCACAGTTTTTAACATAAGTATAAATTCAATCATTTCAGAAATTTTATTTAATAAATTATTGTATATATATACCTTAAATATTAATAATCAAAATTTAATAAATTTGACTGCATAATTTAAAAAAAAAAGACAAATATTACTCCCTCCCTCTCATAAAATTGCCATTTTGTTGACTTTTATGGTCTTTAGTATCACTTTTCAGTTTATAATTTCTTAAATAAAATTTTATTAACAATTACAATACTGTATTTTAAGGATGATATATTTTGTTGCGAATCTAATGATAGTCATTCTATATATTACACTAGCAGATCCCTAGCTATGCCGAGGGTGGTCACGACCACCGTTAACACCAGGAAAAGTTTATTGAGAATAATTTGGAATAAAAATTATGGATTTTATGTTTATCATATGAACATAATGATATTTTTATCATCCCAAATCAAAAGGTTTACATCCGCTACTGATATATTGAAAAACTTTCAATCAAAGTTTTCAAAGATTAACCATACGATTTTCAAAAATGACAATTAATATGAAACAGAAGAAGTAATATGAAAAGGAGCCATCCCCAACGAAAAAAAGACAATAATAATTCTCACCCTAGCTAATTCATGTACTATATATATCCCACCCCATCCCACCCCCCTTTCCCTTATAAACAACCAACCCCCCTCTCTACACTACTCCACCCTCCACACACCGTTTCCTCCTCACTCACCCCCAATACTCTGCGTTTCACTCCCCCAATGGTGGCCCGACATCCTCCTCCTATGTCGAAGTTCGAGCCCGTCTCCCGTTGCCGCACCGACGGCCGTTCCAAACAAACCGTCGTGGCCGACCTTGACGGCACGCTCCTAATCTCCGCGTCCTCCTTTCCGTACTACCTCCTTGTCGCCCTCGAAGCCGGCAGCCTCCCACGTGCCCTCCTCCTCCTCGCCGCATCCCCCATAATCTACCTCATCTACTTACTCATCTCCGAAACCCTCGCCGTCAGAGCCGTCATTTTCCTGACATTCGCCGGCTTGAAACTGCGTGACGTGGAGCTGACGGCGCGGTCCGTGCTGCCCAGGTTCTACGCGGAGGACGTACGATCGGACACGTGGCGGGTGTTCAACGCGTTCGGGAGGAGGTACGTGGCGACTGCGAACCCGAGGGTGATGGTGGAGCACTTCGCGAAAACGTGTCTCGGGGCGGATAAGGTGTTGGGAAGTGAGCTGGAGGTGTCGGGGAAAGGGAGGCTGTCGGGAAGGTTGAAGGAACCGGGGGTGTTGGTCGGGGAACATAAGAAGGCGGCGGTGTTGAAGGAGTTCGGGGGGAGTTCCCCGGATCTGGGACTGGGAGACAGAGAGACGGATCATGAGTTTATGTCGCTGTGTAAGGTTAGATTACTGTGCACTACTACTGTTAACTCATGCTGTCATACGTATATTGTTGCATGGATTTTGTCATATGCATGCATGGTTTTTTTTTATGTTTTTGAAAAAATGCATGAATATGGTTAATAAACTGGGTTGATTGGAGTAAGGTATTATTTATGTTCATCTACTGAATGTAGTTAAAGGTTCTTATAATTGATAAGTAACACTCAATATTAAAAAAATAATTAGTGAAAAAAATCATTAAAAATACTAATTTTAGAAAGAATAAGATACTTCAGAAGTGTTTTGAGATAAAACTCCTATAATTACCTAAGTAGATATTATTATTATTATTATCTGACTTTTGAACCTTTTGTTATTTTATGTTATATGCTACTTTACATTTCTAACAATATAGTATTCTTTTTTATTTATCTATAATATTCATTAAATGAAAGACCAAAAGTTAATTTTAATTAAGAATATTTATTTATGTGAATTTCTCACTAACTACTGCATAACTTTTTGAAATGTTTGGTTTTCCTCCTCCTCCACCCTCTAAAAATCACTTAAGCAACTTAAGAAAAACAGAAAAATTATTATTATTATTATTATTATTATTATATATGGATGAATTAATTCATAAGATGATGTGCTAATAACACTTAGGGTGATAGATGTGTGTCTTGAATAAAGACACCTCTCTAATAAATGTTTTACTTTTCATTGCAAGTAATAGATGTTAGAGCAATTTTAGTATGACACATAGGAAGTTAGGTTACAAATATTCTCTGTAGATTGATGGTATGTATCTTGTAATAAGATACTTTTAGTGTGTTACTTTATCTATAAATCAAGATATTAAAACTTATAATAAATAAAATTGTCAATTATGATAAATTTTATTTTAATTTGCTACATGTGATAACAAATAAAAATGAATAACCTTATTTGTAAGAGATACTTTACGTACGTCATAGATTATGAATGAAAATATTTTATGCAACTTATAACTTGTGTTACAATTACACCCATTTTTCATATTTAAGTGAGATGCATTTAATTGTTATCATTTTTATTTTTTTTATAATTAATTGATTTTACATGGTGGAGATCCTCACACACCCGACAATAGTATGCCAATAAAATTTAATGAAAATCTTATTACATTTAATGTCCCAATCCTTTGTGAGGTGTCTTGGATATCATTGGGATAACTAGATAGCAGAATAGATAGGATATCTCGATGAATTAATAGAGAGATATATTATTCATTAATATAGGGTATAATACATAGGGCGATTGTTGTAGTAATTGTCGTCTTTGAAAATTGTGCAGTTAAAAATTTCGACCACAAATTTTTCAATATATACAATGAGCTGTTATATAAAATTATCACAATTAGATTCGTGACAAAAATACTATCATAAAAGTATAATATTGAAATTCTTTACAACATATTATGTAAGAAATTATCAATATAAAATATAAAAATAAATTTCTTAATATATACAATGAGGTGCTATATAACATTATCACAATTAGATTCGTAATGAAAATTATTATTATAAAAATATAATATTACAATTATTTATAACATATTATGTAAGAAATTATCAATATAAAATATAAAAATAAATTTCTCAATATATACAATGAATTGCTATATAAAAGTATCACAATTAGATTCGTAACAAAAAATACTATCATAAAAATATAATATTGCAATTGTTTACAACATATTATGTAAGAAATTATCAATATGAAATATAAAAATAAATTTCTCAATATATACAATGAGTTGTTATATAAAATTACCACAATTAGTTTCGTAACAAAAAATACTATCATAAAAATATAATACTGCAATTGTTAATAATATATTATATAAAAATTATTAATCAAAAAATAATATTGAAGATTATATAAAATCAAAATTATGACAGTTAATATGAGGTAGAGGGAGTACTTAATAGCTAGCCACTCTTTCACTGTAGCAAATTTAATTTGTTGGCATGCATAATAAATTAGGCAGGCATTAAATAAATATAATAAGATAATGTTTGAGAAATCCGTTATATATATATATCGAAGCTTCATCTTGAATATGGAAACTAATTGTAACTGAGTACGTTGGACCAATTAGGTAAGAAATTAGTTGGCTGTCATTTTCTCACAGTTTTAATTCTTGTCTATGTCTAGTTATTTCTGCCACTTCACTTCACTGTCTCAAATAATGCTCATTTACTATTCATGAATTGAATGAATTATGGTTTTGAAAATTAATATGTAAGACAAAATATGATATATAAACCCATACATACTTTCTTCATGTCCAACCCAACCATGAATATTTTTGTCTTCCCATATGGGTTTCTAAACAACTTGATTTATGGACATGAAAATTTACGATGCCCATCAAATTTATGGGTAAAAAACAGTTGAGTAAAAGTTAAATTTTGGTAACTTTTGGTAAATTTTGGTAACTTTTGGCAAACTTACGCTAATATATTGAAATTAATTTTTTTTATTTTTCTAAATTTGGTATTTTAATAAATTTTGGTAAATTCAGGTAAAAATTAGTAAATTTTGGTAAATTAGATTTACCCATGAATTTGACAGGGGTGTCTAAAAGGAATATAGAAATGATAATCTCCTAAATGCCTACATAATTTCTCAATCTATCGAAATTCATATCATACCTGAAACCCTAAACTCAAACTCCTTCAAGATACACATTATATGCAATGGTTATGTGGTACATCATGGAGGACCTGTCTAAGTCCACCGTGTTAAATTTTTCAAAATAAAATCATTAATAATTATTATAAAATTCATTATAAATTTATAATATTATTACAAAATTCATATATATTTTTAAAATTTATGAATCTTTTACAAAAATTCATTACAAAAAAATTAACTTATTTTAATACACCAAGGTTCACCACAGTGTACCGTATAATCTGCGCAATTAAGCTAATTACATATGGAAAGTTATACATATATGGTCATTTTGCTTTTCTATTTCAATTTTTATTTATTCTGTAAAAAAGAACCCTATTTTTATAGTGTATTTATTTTGGAAAGAAAAATGAAGAAACAATACTAAAATACTTAAATTGCATAAGAGACTTTTGAGAAATTGAAATTTAGTGTTTTTATAATGATTAAATCTCCAAACTTGGATATAAGCTAGCATTGTAAATGCTCCATGTCTAGTTAATTCTGCCACTTCAATGTCACAAAATAATGCTCATTTATTATTCATGAATGAATTCTGGTTTTAAAAATTAACATGCAAGACAGAATATGATATATAAACCCATACATACTTTCTTCATGTCCAACCCAACAATATGACTATTTTTGTCTTCAAATATGGGTTTCTAAACAACTTGATAGATGGGCATAAAAAATGATGATCCATCCTCACCTAAATCCACCAACAATATCATTAATACTACAAGGTTATTATTTCCAACTACCTACAACAACCAAGCTATGTGTTTTAAATGGACAAGTAAAAATGGTTAATATTTGTTGTAGTGTGTAGAAATGGACAAGTCATAAGTACCAACATGTGTTGATATAGAATTAGGGTTGTCGGGTTTGGGTTATTTGGGGTCCGATGAATTGGATATATCGGATGAAAAGTTGATATTGATACTTATAAGTTTAAACTTGGGTCAATTCTGACAAGTCTAAGCTCGGGTCAATATCAGGCCCCATCAGTAGAAAAATTAAAAATATTGTATTCGAAATTTCACTCAAATTAGTCGAAATCAATATTCAGACGGAAAATTTATGATTGCACCTTTTTTTGGGTTGGACTAAACCAAATTTTAAATGGGCAAGCAAAAATGGTTAATATTTTGATTGTAGACTTGTAGTGTACGTAAAAATGGACAAATATGTGTAGATATAGATTCAAGAATTAGATAGATCTTGACATGTATAATGAGATAGATCTACGATCATTCTTTTAGAATATATAAAGAAAAATAAGGGGTTTGAATAAAGAAAAAGGGAATTTTTTTTTTGTAGTTGTTGAGTCTAACTAATAATTTGTCATCATAGTCGACTATTAGAGGAATTGTTTTTATATACTACTAAAATATAAGTGTCTTGAATCAAGATTGTCATTAATTAATCATATTAAATTTCACTTACATCACTTTAAAAAGTATATATAGACATATTTTAATTAATATAAATACACGTTTCGATATTTTGAGGATTATTACCACTCGTAAACAATATAAAAATAATTATTTATTTATATTTTTTCATAAACATAGAAATGCATGAAATGTGCACTCTATTTTATGGTTGATACATTTAGCTTATCATTATATGAGTTGACATAGCAAATAACTACGATGCTCTTATAGTTGATAAATATATATAATTATTAAAAAAAATATAATTTAAAAAAATAAAAATATAAACTACAACCAATTCAAAATAGTTATTAACCATCTTATTCAACACATGTATCGTAATTATTTTAACAATTAAACCAAATGATTATGTGAGGGACAATGATACATACATCTTGACTCAAGATGGTTAACAATCATCTTGAATTGTTTATATTTCACATTTAGTTAAGTTCTAATAATATTTTCTCTAACAATTATGAATATTTATCAACTACAAGAGTAACGTTTGGTTTTATCCATGCAGGAAAGTTACATAGTCCCACGAACAAAATGCGAGGCTGTGCCAAGAAACGACCTCCTGAGCCCCGTAATCTTCCACGACGGCCGCCTCGCCCAGCGGCCCACCCCTCTCGTCGCCCTCCTGACCTTCCTCTGGCTCCCGATCGGGTTCGTCCTCTCTCTCCTACGTGTCTACCTCAACATCTTCCCTCCAGAACGCATCGTTTGGTACAACTACAAAATCCTCGGCATCAAACTCATCGTCAAGGGAAACCCTCCGCCGCCTCCCTCCAAGGGTCAAGGCGGGGTCATGTTCGTGTGCAACCACCGCACCGTCTTAGACCCCGTGGTCATGGCGGTCGCGCTTGGTCGGAAAGTAAGTTGCGTCACTTACAGCATCAGCAAGTTCTCCGAACTGATTTCCCCCATCAAGGCGGTGGCTTTGTCACGTGAGAGGGAAAAGGACGCGGCGAACATCAAGCGTCTATTGGAGGAAGGTGACCTCGTGATCTGCCCTGAGGGGACCACGTGTCGCGAGCCGTTTTTGTTGAGGTTCAGCGCGCTCTTTGCGGAGCTGACAGACAGGATTGTCCCCGTCGCGATCAACACCAAGCAGAGTGTGTTTTATGGGACCACCACGCGAGGATTCAAGCTCTTGGACCCGTATTTCGTGTTCATGAACCCCATGCCGACGTTCGAGATGACGTTCCTGGAACAATTACCGTTGGAGCTTACGTGTAAGGGGGGAAAGTCGGCGATCGAGGTGGCGAATCATATTCAGAGGGTTATTGCCGGGAGTTTAGGGTTTGAGTGTACCAACTTGACAAGGAAGGATAAGTATGCGATGTTGGCGGGAACAGATGGGAGGGTTGCAAGTAAAAAGGAACACAACCAAGAGGAGAAGATAAAGGATAAGGATAAGGATAAACAAAAGTGAGTGAGTGATTAAGTGTGAAGTTATATATGGGAGAGAAAAAGAAAGAAAGATAGAAATTAAACTCGTGATTAATGATTGGTGTTACGTACGGTGCTGGGTTTAATTAAGACAATAAGTCTGTTTATGAATTGTATGATATCACAGTACGTACGCGTTGTATTTATTTTGTGCTTTTTTCACACGAAGAATACAATCCATTCTCTAGTTTAAGCATGCTGTCTTTTGCAACAACAACAAATGAGTTAGTCTATAAGAAGCCTTTAACAACTTTATCCTTGATATAATAAGAATCAATGCAAAGATGATTGGATGTTCATGAAACACACGATTCTCAGCGATGTGCATTGCACCTATGTGTTATCACAAAGTAGAATGATGGGCTTAGGAGTAGTGTAGAGTGGAATCGAAATACCTAAGCACGAAACTGATTAGGATCGAATTGTTGAGTCTTGTCCCATGAATACTACAATCTCCCTTGTTGGATCCTTTAGTTCAACATCTTGGAATGGTGGCTACCAATTATGGAGTTGTTGGGATTCACCCATGAGTTTGAAGACCCACATCAAAAGATTAAGTTGAAAGAGTATAGTATATAAGTGGGCTACTCCTCTTAACACCAATTGATTTTAAGATGAGACATCGCTTAACTTGTTACTATGGGCTTTAGTGATGGAGATCAGCCCTCACAACCTCATTTGGTGTCAGCATGCTTTGAGGCCATCCATGAATCCCAGAAGGTCCTTGACTATATCAAAGATCATCCACCTGATGTGAGGCCATCCTTATTATCTCAACACTTCAGAATTGAAGCCTCACCCACATTTGGTCCCTTGGAGGTCGTTCATAATGTCCAAGCTTACATGGTCCGAAGGTCATTTGGGTTCCACAGAACTATTTCAACCTGGGCATGCATTAAGGACGTTTATCTGGAGCTGATTGTTCTTTTCAACTTGGGTTGTGATTCTCTTCTCTTTGGATATCAAGGAAGTGTATTATTGAGCTTTCCTAAATGCCAAAGGTTGATCCATTTGGAGGTCGTTTGCATTCTGCACAACTATTGCAAACTGGGTACGTGCATGAGGACCTCATTTAGGATCAGCTTGTCTTTTTGTGTTTCAACAAAGTCCTTTTGGTCTATTCACTTGGGTTGCGTCATCTTCTGCTTATTGGAGGTCGTTAATCTTCTATGCAATCTGAACATGCGCATGAGGACCTCCATCCTAAATCTGCTGAGAATTTGGATGCCCAAGGACGTCCCTTACTGAAGGAAGAAATGCATGAGGACCTCCACGTGAAGAATGATGCTCCAAATGAGAAAGCGCCATGTGTGATGTTTCTGGAGCCTTCCAATTGTTCTAGAAGCTTCATGAAGGTGCCATGTGTGACGTTTTTATTAGCCCTCATTATTATTGTTCTAGAATCTTCATAAGTTAGTTACATTTTATCTTACTTTGATGTAATTAGTTAATTAAGCAAGATTATGACGTTTTCTTTTTGCTCAAGAAACTTCTAATTAGATATTTCAGCTGGGCTTATACATACCCACTGTGAGGTCATTGTAAACATACAACTTGAAATATGAAATATGAGATTTGAGTGCCTTATTGAGCCTCTTGTTTGTGAGTGACGTTAAACTCTCAAATTTGGTTAATTCTACTATAGTATCAAGGATTTGGCGATCCTTGTAGTGGGTGTAGAGCTTGGTAGCTTCGATGGTGGTGTGCCTGTATCCATTGAGGTCATCGAGTCCATTGCCCTTGATTTTCTAGCTGTGGTGGGCTTGTATCAGCTTGAACTCAAGTCAATCTTTCCTTTTCTGTTTTCCGATCCCTCATTATCCATTTTAATCCATTTGATGTTATTTGGTGCGTGGTGAATCGGGTTCTATCTTGGAGGAGGTTATTTGTGTTGTTCTTGCTCATCCGATCATATTTCACATCTCACCCATTTCATCCCTCTAATCCTTGTTGGTTGTACCCTATTTTGGAGCTGTTTCCATTCGATTATCCATTGTGAGGTCTCAGATTCCTAGTGTTGTGTGTCCGTTTGACGTTTGTGAGGTCATCACTCTGATCTTAGCGACCTTGCATACATCAACTTGGTATAAGAGCTGAGTTTCATCTTGGGGGGAGTATATTGGTGTTGTTCTTAATGTTGGGCAGTAGTAGAACACCTCAGGAGGTTGCAGAGCTAGCTACCATATTGGTGAGTGAGTTTTGATTCCCTTGAGCCTAAACACATCCCAAATCAGCCCAAACACATAGGCACAAGAAAACCACCAGCCTTGGTGATTCGTTTATGATTTCTTTGAGCCTAAACACATCCCAAATCAGCCCAAACACATATCCACAAAAAAAAGCAGCAGCCATGATTTTCAACAAGTCTTCATCTCGAAAGAGTGAGCAGATTTTAAAGGAGGGAAGGAGATTAAAGAGATTGAGGCGTGGGATCAATATGTTACAAGTGGAGATGGATTTATTTTTGTATGAATTTATTTATAATCCCAGGAAGCCATGTGAACCACCTTTGATTCAAGAGGAAGAACATCAAATTCGAGAGGAACCAGAGATTCATGATGCGTCAGAAGTTGTTGAGGCCATTTTTTATTTTGAGTTTCAATCTCAAGAGGCTAAACATGAGGATGAACACGAGGTTGATTTTAATCACCCACCTATTTTTGATGTGTATGAAGATGAAGAAGACTATAAGGGGTTTGAGGAGAAAGAAGAAGTCAATCTAGATATCCCTCCTAGATATGATGAGGAAGTAGAGGATCTTGATGGAAAAGAGTGTGAACCTTTGGAGGATCCTGTTTGTGGTGAGGAGGTTGAGGACTGTCTGTCCTTGACACAGTCAATGACCTTAAGGTTCTGTCAGCCAATGACATTGGCAGAATCTGAACCTCAATTTGTGATGATGAACGACATGCCATCTTTGCGTGCTACAAGGATGAGAATAGAGGATGAAGCTTCCAGTGGCTTCAATGTTGAGTTGGTTTATTTCCAACTGAGGTCGCTTCTATGGGTGAACTTTGACGTGACAAGAAGACCAAAATGAAAGAGGTGGAAGCGAAGGAGGTCAAAGTATGAGGAATGGAGTATCAAGCCCCCAACAAGTTCAATGGAGGAGATCATTGTTTTTATTGGTGATGTTGATTATCCGGCCTTGATTCTTCTCAAGTTAATTGGTCTCCAATATTTTGGTCAAGGTATGGGATCTCAAGAATTTCCTTACTACATTATTTTATTGGGCATGAATAAAGCATACTTGCGAATATTTTGGAGTTTCATGAATGCATGTTTTGTGAAATTTCATGAGCTTTGATGTTGTGTTGAGAAGGTTATCATGATTATACAACTTTGGTTGAGTTAAGATAGTGGAATAGAAGTGAAATCATATTATCTTGATTTTGTGAGCTTTGATGATGCTTGTTGTGGATTAGTGTGGAATGTTGTTAAGGCCTTGATCATATGTTCTATATTGGGGAGTATGCCTTGGATGTTTACTGTGGAAGTTGTGCTAGGAGGCACATTGTCCTGTCATACCTTCACCATGTTTAGCAAGAGAAGCATCTATGTTGCATATCCTTTTTCTCAAATTGTCAGTTGTTATGTTTTGAGGCCCTCCAGACAGTCAAGCACTGTTATGCACATTCCTTACCAACCTTGGTTCGTCATTAATCCTACTATCACCCCTCCACTCAAGCCACCACTATCCTTAGCCCACAAAACATCCCCAAAAGCCCCACAAAAATCCCTTATACCAAATAACTTCCTTTTCCACAAGGGGAGTTCCCAGACCTACTTTCCATACCCCTTTAGCCCCACATCATCACCCTCCATAAATGAGCCAATTCCCAGAATCCACCAACTTATGCTTTTGTCCTTAAGGCCCTGGTTTTTGAAGTTCCTTGATACGACTAAGGACCTTATTCTCCTAGACCAAAACACAAACCCAAACTCCTCAAATAGCCACCCCCTCCTTACCCATCCTTTGGAACACTATCCTTATGTGTTTCCGGAAGAAAAAACCCTTGGTTTGCCTCCTGAATATGAGTTTCACCATGAACGGAAGAAGGCAGCTAAGTTTCATGATTTTGCTCACAAGAAAAAGAAGAAGTTAGGTTTTCTGCCGGGAGATCTTGTTTGCATCTACCTAAAGAAGGACAGATTTCGATCCAAGAGGAAAGGGACGTTGGTTCCAAGAGCTGAAGGTCCCTTTGAGGTCCTTGGGAAGTGTTCGGTTGTAATTTTTGTGGTTTTATAAGTAAGGATTGTCGATTTCAAGGATGGGTGTTAGGCTTGATTGAGGTAATCGGTTCGTGTAAGGGTTTTCTCAAGTGCGGAAAAGCGGTAAATTATGTAAATGAAAGCAATAAAACTAACCTAGACATAGAATTAAGGAAAGCAATAAAAACATGAATAAAACATGGAATTAAGGAAAGCACTTAAAAGCTTGAAATAAAATAAGAAATTATACCTTCGATGAACTACTTCTTCACTAATCTTCAATCTACTTGGATTTCTCCCAAACAAACAAGAAATTGTGAATTGGATTACTAAGAATCCCCAAATCCCCACTTGAGAGTGGAATTTGTTACCCTTAGCCCTTCTCCTCACTAAAAATTGGATTGTTTGTGGCTAATCTAATATTATACCCTAAGAACTTTTAAAACAGAAACCTACACAAACTCTAACTAAAAACCAATGAAACCCTAATCTGATCTTACTAAAACTCAAACTTAACATAATCATCAAGATAACAAAAGAAAATTAATCAAACCTAGACCTACTTCTATTGCTGCTGACAGAAAGAAAAGAGAAGAAGTAAAGAAAAGGAAAGGAAATCAAAAACCCCAACTCCCTATTGCCCATTAATCGAACAGAGGAAGGAAAGGAAGAAGCAAAACTGAGAAAGAGAGAAAGAAAGAATCAGAGACGAGCAGAGACAAAAACAGGGCACCGAGAAGAACAATACCCAATCACACAAAATCAACCAAAATAAAGATTCAAATGCCAAAACTCAAACCAAGAACTGAATACATTCAACCGAGTACAAATTCAACCCAGAAAATTACACTAACAATTCGAAAGCATTCAAGAACAACCCAAAATCGATTGAAAGGAAACAGAAAAATAAAGATTCAAAACAGGAATTCAAAGCATAAATAAAGACATAAATTAAACCTAATTCTAAACCTAGAACGAACCCTAAATGGAGGCTCTTGGGGCGTCACTCCCAAAATCAACCATTGATGCCTTCAATCGGCTCCCTTCGTCCGTTTTATACTCGAACTCGTGACTCCCCTTCAAATCTCAGCCCTCGAACCTTCTCCCATATGGACGATTGAGATAAAATCGGTTAGCATTGAAGATGGTAATGGTGGTGGATGCTTCGAATGGTACTTCTCCTCTGCGAATTCAACCAAATCTGTTGCAAAACGAGAAAATGAATGAGAATTACATAAGAGATGAGAAATAGAGTGAGAGATTCGCGAGAAAGAGACAAGAGACAAGAGATGGAGATGAGATGAGATCAGAGAGAAGGAGATGGAGAAGAAGAAGAGAGATGGAGATGAGAAAGAGAAGAGAAGAGAGATGGAGATTGAAAATGGTGGTGAGGTGTTCGGTGTGTTGTGCAAAAGAGAACAGAGAGACAGAGAGAAAGGGACGAGAGACGGGAAAAGGGAAAAGGGGAAATGGGAAATGAAGATGAATTAGATTTTTAGGGTTTTGGGGAAGTTATTCGGCTGGGGTGAAATAGAAGTGGAAAACGGGTTAGTGGGTCAGGTTTATGGAGCTGGGTTCACGGGTAGGGTAGAAAGGATTTTAGGAGTGGGTTGGGTTAGATGGGCCGGTTAAGGGAGAAAAGGAGAGGGAAGGAATTGGGCTGGTTTCAAGAGAGATTTAGGAGGTTTTATTTTATTTTCTAATATTTATAATTTTGATTCATTTTAACAATAATAATAACAAAAGTAATAAAATGCTATAAAATCTAATAAAAGAGTAAAACATAATAAAACTACTAAAATAGTTATTAAAGACAAGCAAGAATACGTTATAAAAGAGAAGAAATTCGGCTCGGAACGAGACCGAACAGGAAGGTGGAAAACAATGTTTACAAGTTGGATTTTTCGGATGAACTTGGTGGAAGTGCAACCTTCCATGTAGCTGTTTTGAAGCCATACTATTCTTGGTGTAAATCCTTGAGGCCATACTGTTGTGAAGCAGAGGACTTTCCAAGTTTGACGACAAAATTTTCTCAACTTGGGGGGAATGGTGGAGATCAGCCCTCACAACCTCATTTGGTTCAGCACGTTTTGAGGCCATCCATGAATCCCTGAAGGTCCTTGACTATATCAAAGGTCATCCACCTGATGTGAGGTCATCCTTATTATCTCAACACTTCAGAATTGAGGCCTCACTCATATTTAGTCCCTTGGAGGTCGTTCATAATGTCCAAGCTTACATGGTCCGAAGGTCATTTAGGTTCAACAGAACTATTTCAACCTGGGCATGCATTGAGGACGTTTATCTGGACATTAAGGACGTTTATCTGGAGCTGATTGTTCTTTTCAACTTGGGTTGTGATTCTCTTCTCTTTGGATATCAAGGAAGTGTATTATTGAGCTTTCCTAAATGCCAAAGGTTGATCCATTTGAAGGTCGTTTGCATTCTGCACAACTATTGCAAACTGGGTACGTGCATGAGGACCTCATTCAGGATCAGCTTGTCTTTTGGTGTTTCAGCAAAGTCCTTTTGGTCTTTTCACTTGGGTTGCGTCATCTTCTGCTTATTGGAGGTCGTCAATCTTTTATGAAATCTGAACATGTGCATGAGGACCTCCATCCTGAATCTGCTGAGAATTTGGATGCCCAAGGACGTCCCTTACTGAAGGAAGAAATGCATGAGGACCTCCACGTAAAGAATGATGCTCCAAATGAGAAAGCGTCATGTGTGATGTTTCTAGAGCCTTCCTATTGTTCTAGAAGCTTCATGAAGGTGCCATGTGTGACGTTTTTATTAGCCCTCATTATTATTGTTCTAGAAGCTTCATAAGTTAGTTACATTTTATCTTATTTTGATATAATTAGTTAATTAAGCAAGATTAGGACATTTTCTTTTTGCTCAAGAAACTCCTAATTAGATATTTCAACTGGGCTTATACCCACTGTGAGGTCATTGTAAACATACAACTTGAAATATGAAATATGAGATTTGAGTGCCTTATTGAGCCTCTTGTTTGTGAGTGACGTTAAACTCTCAAATTTGGTTAATTCTACTACAGTATCAAGGATTTGACAATCCTTGTGGTGGGAGTAGAGCTTGGTAGCTTCGATGGTGGTGTGCCTGTATCCATTGAGGTCATCGAGTCCATTGGCCTTGATGTTCTAGCTGTGGTGGGCCTGTATCAGCTTGAACTCAAGTTTATCTTTCCTTTTCTGTTTTCCCATCCCTCATTATCCATTTTTATCCATTTGATGTTATTTGGTGCGAGGTGAATCGGGTTCTGGAGCGTATCGGGATGGGGCCCGAGCCTCGAAATTCATGATCACTAAACCGGCCCGCACCCCCTAAACGAAACACGATGAATATAACTCCAATGACGGGTGTGGAGTCCATTTCAAGGTGGACCCGGTACCCCGGAGACATGGTTTGATCGGCACCGGGTGTGGGATCCACTTTAAGTGGGACTCGGGATCGTCTCGAGATATGGAGCTGCAAGGTAAAGGGGGTTCGGACGAGGCTCAAGTTGACAAAACCAAAGGTGAAGAAGCGGCAGAGCAAACAGGCGCCCGTCGCGCTGAGGTAATCGCCACACCCGCTGATCGCAAGCCGGGCTAGGCGCGTCGCTACCAACGACGCCGCGCCGCGACCTCGCTTTGGCCAGAAGTGGAGCGACAAGTCACGCCGCGTGACAGACGTCGCGCCCGCGACGTCCCTGGTCGCTCCCGCGACCCCAGTCGGCCAGCGATGGACCATGGCGGACAATGCGCTGTCACGCCCGCGACGCTTAGTGACTCGCCTGAGTCACCCCTCTGCGACGCACACGCTATTTCGTCATTTTTGTTCTGTTTTAACCTAATTTTCTGTTTAGTATAAGTACCCTGTTTAGGAGTATTTTCTGCAGCTTTTGATGATTAAGAACATGCTATTGCATTGGTTAGGGTTTCCCTAAGTTTTCTCCCAAAATCTAGATTACTTTATCCAATCTATTGGTGGTGTTTCTAGTCATTCTTTTATTGATCATTTGGTGGATGTTTCCTTTATGATGGTCATGGTGGGGTGTTAGGCTTTAGTGCTGGACTACCTTTATCCAAGGTCATATCCAATCCCATTTGGTGTTCAAGGTTGTTGATATTGGGTGATTTTGATTATTATTCGTGTTATTATTCAAGTTCAAGGCTATTGTTGAGAAGTTCAAACATGGGTGTTTGAGATGTTCATCTTTCTCCCCTTATTCTATTGTTCATGGTTTTTTCTCATCTCATCTACAACTACAACTCAAGCTAATTTCATCAATACTCCCACCGTGCCACGCTCCAGGTTCTATCTTGGAGGAGGTTATTTGTGTTGTTCTTGCTCATCTGATCATATTTCACACCTAACCCATTTCATCCCTCTAATCCTTGTTGGTTATACCCTATTTTGGAGTTGTTTCCATTCGATTATCCATTGTGAGGTCTCAGATTCCCTGTGTTGTGTGTCTGTTTGGTATCTGTGAGGTCATCACTCTGATCTTAGCAACCTTGCATACATCAACTAGTTTAAGTGGGCTCACGCTTTGTATTTCCCCAACTAGTAGTATAAGAGCCAATGGTTCGTTAATATGGCTAGGCGCAAAGTGCGGGAAGGTGGTTCCGCAGGAACTACCATAGACAGGAGCATGGACCACATGGCGCGCGACTAGGACTACTGAAGCAGAGTGGTGGCATGAGACTTATGAGAAGTAGGGTGCGGCTCTGTGGAGTAAGGTGCGGTTGGGACTCTTGAAGTAGAGTGGTGGCATGAGGCTCAAGTGAAGTAGGGTGTGCCTCTATAAGAGTAAGGGGTGACTATGGTGGGCTCTTGATGGTGACTTGAAACCTTAGCAAGAAAAAGAAGAGGATTCCGGTTAAGGGGGAACACGTGTGGATGTGGGTTGTAAGAAACTCATGTGTGAATGGGGAGCTTTTACCTTTTGGTTTGATCTCCTATCTGAGGATATGGCAGTGCAGATCACTTGGTCAAAGAATGTTCTCATGCAAAGAAGAATAAGGATAAAAGAAACACCAGGCACAAAAAGCCAAACCGAAAAGCAATTATCACAACCTGGATTGAAACTCATCGGTGAATCCCAATAGAAGTCACCAATATATCCACACCCCTTAACCGTTGACGGTGGTTTCCCAACGGGCCGAAAGAACATATTGGAATCCTTGTCATTCTTTTATGATATATATAGTGTAGGCTTAGAGGTAGACTCCTACACCTAATGGAAGTTGGAATCAGCTAGGAATTCCTTTCCTAAGCTGATTATAACTCTATGTTATCTAGAACTCTATTCTAGATAAATATGAGTTATTTAATTATCGACAGTAGTCGTTATCAATCAAAAACTCTCACTCGGCCACGTAAGTCGTATAAAGAAAAATTCTAATCTCATAGTTCTTCTCTTGTCTCATACGAGGAATGGGGTGCGCAATTAATAATAACAGGTAGTGTTACATCAAATCACCATTTGACCAACATAACACTTTTAGCAGTACCGACAATGCCCTAAACCATCCAAGACATCACCAATGGCATACAAATTTCCTTTATGCCTGATATATCAAATGATTATACTCTCAATATAATCGTGCAGTCTAATATAGTGAATATGGATCGGTTTTCCTTAGCTACTAAAGGTATTACATCTCAGTAGGGTTATTTTCCTAATGTGTTCCACTGAAAGTGATACATCTATAGCCCTTAGAGTGAACATTAAAGTACCATCATCCTACCTAGATTTCATGTCATAGCACTAAGTCTAAGGGAATTGTGTAAATAGACAACTAATTCTTGGGGGACCACATTGTGACAACCAAGGGAATCACTTGTCACTCCACTTGATCGACTTTTAGCACACGCAGTATGAAATGTGTGTCATGGCATAACTCCCACTAAGGTGAACTTGGCACTTTCCTTTATGCCAAGCAGATTATGAGTTGAGCTTTTCCGCAAAAGCTAACTCATTTAGCTAGATTAATGTTCACAATGTAAGCTAGTCACTCTTATAATCTGGCTTAAGGCTTCAATACAAGGTTGCGTTATACCCGATTACATGAATATCTTCTTAGACTCACCAAGGCGACATCTTTTTCATCATTCATACTTTCCAAGTATAAATATAACCAATATGATTAAGTCTAATCCTATCAGTTACTCAAGCATTTATGGATGATTATAGATGTGGCTAGATAATTAGAAGCCTAGTGACATTTAATGTGCCTAGTTTAGACAACCCCAAAACGTTATGAACGCTTTGAGGAGGAAGAGACACCATTCTTGATTCTAAAAGTGTGTATTTTACTAAAACATGTCCATTCAAGATGCGACACATGCATACAACAATTTGAACTCTCTCGGAATTAAAGGATTCACCTCGTGAGTGGTGCACGGATCTCAAAAATGGATTTTGTTATAGGTCAATATGTGTTTCATTAATCACTAACACTTAATGTTTATATACATAGATCCATGGCATGTTTTTTCCACATAAGTTTGAGAAGCACCACATTGAACAAGACTTAGACATACTTAAGTAACCACATCACTTAACATCCAAAAAAAGATTATCCTCGTTCACCAAGAATGTGAAAATTACATCATCACAAAGATAGTGTAGTAAGATTCTTGATGTTGAAGGTGAAAAATGCCCATGTCAATTGTCTTGAATTGGCAAGTTCCTACCAATCTAACCTCGGCTAATGCCAAAGTACGAAACTTCATAATATTTATATTTTGGACACTACTCGATTTCCACCTTCCAGAAAACTAATTTCATGTATGACTCTTACTTAGCAAGTTTGAAGCTTTATATTATGAAACTCTAATGTTCCTCAAAACTGCCCTTTGGCATAGCTTAAGAATATCCTAGGATTGTTTCCTAGTATTTCCACATCTAGGACGTACCTAGCTCCATCAATGTCCTTAATCTCAAGATAGGGAAATCGATTTGTGATCATAATTCTAGCTAACAATGTGCGAAAAACATATTCTTCACAGAGCTCAAACTTCACATAGGAGTTCCATAAGAATAGGATTGCGCAGTTTAGCATCATATTTTTCCATAGAAGGCCTACATTAAACATGCCATAAGAGTTTGGTGGAAAAGAAAGAATCAATGTCTAATCAAATTCACGATCTTTCCTCCAAGGAAAAACTTAGAATCCAAGAAGAACTGCTCTCATTATCACTTAGAATTGTGAGTTCCTTATTATAAAGACAACTTTCACAATTTGGATGCGGAGATTGAGACAGTCCTCATTCCCTTAGTCAAGTTGTTTTAATTAGACAAGTTTCCACCACTAGAGACTATGAAATACTTCCCACTGTCTTCAACATATGAGAATACCTTTCTAGGACCCGGGAAATCGCCCCCGTTTAGGGGTGTCGATTTTCGGATGTGCTACTTAAGTGATCGGGAGCCGATTAAGGTTGCTTAATCCTTAAATAAGGATATTTTTACTTTATGAAAATCGTTTTTGGGGTGATGAGACTTTTATTTTATTTAATAATCAATTTTTATTATTCACATGTTTGAAATTACATCAAATTAATTTACAAATAATTTTACATAAAATCCGATTCGAATCTACGCCAAAGCCCAATAGAGAATGCTTAGAAAATTCAAAGGACATATGACCTTTAATAATTCCTATTGTATTTTAATTCTCGAATTCGTATCCTTGCCCCGGACTTAGAATTCGGGTTCGTAGACCGGAGTCATTTTTATAATTTTATGGTTTGTCGGTTTCCTTAAATCGGTTAGCGACTCTTTCTTTTTTATATAATCTCTTTTTAATATTTCACGACATTATATTCCCATCATGCAAGAATAAAACAAGTTTTCTTACAAAAATAATGTACAAGTAAAATGATCTAAGAAGAAATTACATGGTTGAAAATACAATAATGTAGATATACATGACTCTTACCTTAAGCTTTCAAAATGATCCATTCTTCACAGTGGATGCTTGGATTCGATATTATATGAATGACAGAATGGAGGATTAAATGGTTGGAGATATGGTTATATGGTTGGTGTAATGATTATATGAATGATAATTTTGGATGATGGAATGGAATTTTGAGAGTATGATGATAATGAGAGTAGAGAAATGGAGAGAGTAAGGGTGTAGGATGATGATTATGGAGAGAGTAGAGAGTGATGGAGAGTATTTTTATGAGAGTTTTTTATGGGAAGAGTTGATGAAATGAGTGAGGATGAGGGAGGTATTTATAGGAGAAGTGATAGAATGGAAGGGAATAAACATGATCCACCAATCATGCTCCTTTAACATCATAATCCCCCCCATTAAAGTTATTTGATTATGGGATAAGAGGAGATTAGGGGAGTGCATGATTGTTGGGATTACATGGATGCATGAATTAGAGCATGTGCTTGAATGCTATCTCACATGGACTAATGACATGGCATGGATACATAGATGTGTTTAAATGCTCACACGGATTGATGACATGGCATGTATTTTTGGGGTTTTTTTTGTATTTTTGGTTTTTGACTTTTGCATGCTAATTAATTACATATGTATAATTTATCTAAAATATCCGGTACAAAATCCGGTGTCTACAACCTCCCATTGTCTTTAACTTGTGAAATTTCTCCCATTGTCTTTGCTAAGTGGTAGAAACACATATTTTTCTATCTTTGTGTCTTAGGAAGTGAATAAATCCTCTCACTCATTGAGAGATAGACGTTTTACTTTATACAACCATGAATTCTTTTAGCTTCACAATCAAGGAACTCATTCGTAGTGTCTTAGGAATGGTGGGATCGTCTGTGTTATTATTTTTTTTATCAAAACTATATTCGTTGGAATGCTTACACATAGTAATTAGCTAATGTCACGAACATAGTTATCATGACAATTATGAATTTCCATCGTAACTCATATGAAAATCGAAATCAGGAATACATGTTAATGGTTTAGATAGCCATATGTAAAATAACTCCGTATATAATTAGGATAACTATTAAAATCATCTTAGATTAAGTAACTTTCCCAAATTTTCCCTTGTTTGGTTGCAAAATGAGGTGCCGTTCTTTTATAAGGCTAGCAGGCTGCGGTGCCACACCGCACCGCACCGCAACTTTCCATATTCCACCACAATCCACCACAATCTACAACAACTCACCACAATCTACTTATTCTAATTTAATTTTGGACATCAATAATACCAACTTTGGGGGTATTGGATATTAATAATACAAACTATTTTCTTGGACACTAGCAGTACGAACTATTGGCCCATTTTCCTCTAACAGTACACCGTTGAATTGTTATGATTTTAACTCATTGAAAAGATGATGTGGCTCCATAATATGTGACATGGAAGACATGTTAGTGTCCACGTCAAGATTTTTTTACCTAAACTCCGCCTTCCACGCCACACATCATGGAGCCACGTCATCTTTCCGATGAGTTAAAACTATAACAACTCAGTCGTGTACTGTTGGAGGAAAATAGGTTGATAGTTGGTACTACTAGTGTCCAAGAAAATATTATGTATTATTAGTCTCCAATACCCCCAAAGTTGGTATTATTGGCATCCAATAATCCTTTTATTAAAAGTTAAACTTTCCATATTCCACCACAACCCATCACAATTTTCCCCAACCTACCACAATCCACCACAACTTTTCCCAACCCACCACAATCTACCACATTTCCTCCACATCGCAGCCAGCCGTATAAAAGAACGGGGCCCGAGTATAGGAAATTTTTGAGGCGGGTCCCACTATTTTCCGAAGATAGATGGGAAAAACTTTCTCATGTGGAGCTTGGGAGGAAAATTGTTTATAACTTAACTTTTCAAAATGCCCCTAGAAATTATTTTATAAATTAATATATAAGGATAATTTGGAGCTTTTAAATGAACTTTCCTACGAACTTTCTCATTGTAGACACCAGGATTTGCACCGACAAATTTTCGACTCGTCAAAACTCAACAAGTCACGAGCCGAATACCAAAATGGGTCAATGGAACTACAATGTTATCAAAGCAGGCCCAACAAACCAGATTAGCCCACATTGAGGCATGTAGGCCGCTTAGCCTACACCAATTTTCAGACTGGCCCAGAAAGAAAATTTCGGCCCATAACAAAATCTAGGCCGCTTAGCCTTTGACATTTAAACACGCGGTCTATTGCTGACTGCCAAGTCAGCAATCCGTGTGTTTAAATGCCATAGGCCGCTTAGTCTTTGGCATTTCATTCAATTTTGGCGCCAGATTTTCCAAGATCAATCCCATGATCATAGCCCTTGCATATTGACTCGGATTGACTCATGATATCATCAAAGGTCAAGCGGCCTACAATCATGCATATTGAGGGCATGATCTTTGGGACGTGTTTCCTCTTCCTTCCATCCTCATCAACTCTCATCCACCTATAAATACCCCACCTCTCCATACCATCATCATCAACTATCATCATCTATACTACCAAAACTCTCTCAAAGTCTCACCTATATCCATACTCTCTTAATTCTTATTCTCAATCATTCATCCATAAGCCCTCACATCCAAATCCTACCCTGCCATATCCCATCTCCGTTTTATCTTCAAGTGATCAAGAGGAGTTCGGTTTCGCATCATACCGACATCTTAAGTGAGGTTTGTTCTTTTATGTTCTAATGATGTAATCTGTTCTTTATATCACGTTGCTTGTACATATTTGTAGAAGACGCCATGTCTTAAACATTGCATGCTCATGAATATAACGTTGTGAAATATTTTTAAAACTTCTCCCCGCTCTTTTCATTTCAAGTTCGATTTTAGTAGAGTCTGTTTTCATAACAGGCGGATTCAAGAATTCTTCAATTCTTGAATTCGTAACCTTGCCCCCGAACTTAGAATTCGGGTTCATAGACCGGAGTCATTTTCTTTCTTATTTCGGTTTGTCGATTCCTTAAATCAACTGGCCACTCTTTCTCTCTTATAAATCCTTTTAATCATTAAAAATATGCGTTTGAAATAACCCTAGAGGGGGGTGATTAGGGTTATGTAAAAATTCTGCACTTCAATCAACACAACTAGGTCAATAGCACTTTTATATATCTGAAAAATACTTCTTTATTAAATAGACAAAAGTGCTTAAAAGGAGGAGGTTACAACTTAGCACAATAGAGAACTTGTGAGGTCCTCAATTGGCCTACCAGAACAGAAGACACAGCAGATGTCTTCTGAATTAGAGGCCTCACAGTAGAGGCGATTACAACCAGTGACCTCACTAAACAGAGAGGCACTTGTTTAACTTAAAACTCACGACCCTAGAGGTCCTCACCAATATGACCATTGGTTACAAAAACTCGCCACTACACAAGAGTGGTTACACTCAGAATATTCACTCAATATTCCTACACTCAGAACTTTCTTTCACAAAGTTCTTATACTGATTTTCTTGCATGGAAATCGATATCTTGAGAGAGGAGGACAGCCAAGCTTTATATAGATGCTTGAGGTTCCAATATAACGGCTACTTCGAAGTTTCCTTAATTCTTGATCATTTCCATCTTTGGGTTGATCTTCTAATCTTGATTCTTTAGGATCTTTATATTTGTTGTCCAGATATGCTTGATCATTATATATGCCTGATCCTTTCCATCTTTGTGTTGATCTTCTAATCTTGATTCTTTAGGATCTTTAAGCTTGCCATTTTGTAATGATCTTCTGCAAAGATATATATCACAATTAGTAGATATTATTCTGGACATATGCTGGAAATATTTTAGAGATATTCAGGATACTTCCCTAAATTTGCTCTTTCAAATAAAATCTTCGCACTAGAACTGGAGGTCCTCACTGTTGGATATGGTGAGGTCCTCAGAGTAGCATTGAGATTCTTCGGATTCTTTCCTTCTTTGTTTGATCCTCAATCTTCATTGATTCGGCAACTACCTCTTTCCTTTGATTTGGATCTTTGCAATAAGATAAAATCAGTTAGGGCTCATGTAAGATATATAAATACTAGAGAAGATATGGAATATTCATATTATGGAAACTTCCCTGATTTTATATCTTCAAGGTTTGTCTTTCAATCAAAATCACGTCAGCAGCTGTGGAGGTCCTCAAAGTAGTGGAGGTCCTTGGAATGGAGTAGGGGTTTCTTCAGCGTTATTACTAAAAAATAATTACCAATGATTTTTCATTACCATTTCATGAATTGGGGATTCGGCCAAGAGAAAATGGACCTACAAAATGGCATAGGTCGCTTGACCTATGCCATTTTCCATTCATTTTTCCTTGGGCCGAGGACAGACAGACCCAATTATGGAGATATTGTAGGTCAAGCGGCCTACAAGTCTCCCAGGAAGGCCTTGTCTGTCCTCTTCGGCCCAAATTTATAAGTGGATAAATGATAAATTATTTGTAAAATATTTCTCGTTAATTTCGAGTATTTTTATGATTTAAATAGGTTTATAAATGAATAAAGTTTTATCACCTCGAAAATGAATTTCATAAATAAAAGTATCATTATTTAAGGATTACGCAACCTTAGTCAGTTCTCGATCACCTAAGTAGCACACTCGAGGAAAAGCTGAGCTTTTCTCGGGGACCTACACTAATGTTTTCAAATATAAACCAAACATTGTGAAAAATTTTCCCAAAAAAAAAACTTTCCTAGGAGAAACTTTCCCTGAAAAAAGTTTCCTATGAAATATTTTCCTGAGAATGAACCAAACCCACCCCAAATCATAATTAATATAAATCTCATACTACACTATGATACATAACCATATTAACCTAGCTAGTATGTTCATCACAAAATCAATTACATAAACTAAAATTAAGGATCTAGAATTATCATAATCAAGCAAGTTACATGACACAAAATCATAAACATACTCAATTAAAAACATATTCTGATCGAAAATTGATATAACACATATTCATGTCAACAATACAACTAATTAACATAAAATTATAATTATAATCAATCAAGCTACATGATATAAGAATCGTAAAATATAATGTATAATTAGAATTAAAATGTTGTAAACTAATTAACATATAATTAGAATTAGCTACCAATAATGGAAAACGCAACAAACCAACAACAACAAACTCTTTGGGGCAGTAGGAACCGTGGCCCAGAATTAATTTTGCCCAAGACTTCTCTCTCTAGCCTTATTCCCCTTCTGCCTAACTTTATTCCCTTCTAATTCATATCCCTCCCCCTACATTTGCCATGGAACTCGAGCACCAAGCTTGGTTCCAGGCACCAAGAACCCAAACAAAACGCTCGCTGATGAAAACGTCACTCCCCCCTCTTAACTCTAGATCTTTCATCTGGCAATCGAACTTTGAAGACTATTGTTGTCGTCACAGATATTGATGGACGATAAAGAGAGCGGTGTCATCCAAGCGCACAACACGTCTCTAAGGCAGCAGCGTGTCAAGTACCTGCGTCTCTCGTTGTTTTCGTTGTTTTTCGCGGGAAAACTTTAGATCGAGGTTATTCGAGGTGGATGCGAAAGGAAAGGAGCAACCGTGAGTCGGTGGCAAGTGACGAACATGCGCCACCTTAGCTTCCCTTCAGCAAATTTAGGGGTAAATTGTTGGAAATGTCCCAACAATGTTCAATTTCATATGAGAAATCTAGCCAAGTTAATTCGATGATTAATAACCTTGCTATAAGTCCAATTAATTAGTGATTGAATGGTATGATCACAAACATATTAGTTAGTCCCAAAGAGTCACACAAGTCAGGCAGTCAGCGACTTGAAGGCAATATGTATGTGGAAAAAGATCTGAGGCAATACGAGATTGAACCGAGGGAAGCGTGGAAGCCGGCTTTGGGGAAAATCAGCCACCACGACCCGTGATAGGCACCACGGTCTGTGGTGGTCCTACCATGGTTCGTGGTGGGTCTGTGGACAACAGAATTGTTTCTGTTGTCCACCACGGTCCGTGGTGACTACAGGCGCGCGTCCTACAGCGGAAGATGACCTCTTCTTTCCTTTTTCTCTCTCTTATATGTATGAAGCCCATAAAGATGGAAAAAGTGTCTTTCCATCCCATGAGGCCCATTTAAGGGTAATCTCCCTTTGGAGATTTTGGGGAATCGGGAAAACTTTCTATGAGATAGCTTCCAGTTACATGGGTGATTCCTTGAGGTCCTATCCTCCTAGGGTTGGAAAGATAGAACGTATTTGATACAGTCCACATACTTATCCGATCTTGATTGGATTGAGATCGAGTGGTCTAGTAGCCAGTGTCACAAGTATTGCATGGGTTGGTTTGGAGGTCTCCTATTTTGGATACTTCCCACTCAGAGTTTGGAGTGATGTGTTAAAGAGCCGAAGAGACGTGTCCAAGAGTTGAAGGTCGGTTGAGGCTTGCTTGTTCGAGAGTCATCCAAGTAAATAGTTCAACCCCTGCTTTATGTTTCTTTCCTGTTGTTATTGTTTTGGATTAGGATATATTAAGTGAAGTCCTAAGGATTAGACTTTCTTCACCCCCCGCCCCCTAATTTGGGCCCATATATGATTTGGGCCTGGGACCCCTCATAATCCAACATAAACATTTGATTTTGATCTGATTTAAAAATCAAACTCTTGATTTTACTTTAGAATCTAATCTTTTGAAATTTTGCATAAACTTCATCTTCTGCCCTTTCATCTTTTTAATGTCCTAATTTCTTTTTAAGAACAAGGGCTCATTCGTCTCGTTTGGCCATTTGTGCGAGAAGGGGACACTATTACCATGACCCTCACTACTAAAAATGTGTGCATTACAAATCACATTTTTCCAACCGATTTAAAACAGTTGGAAAAATCAGGCAATTTAGCAACCATTTTATACTTTTCTAATTTTCCAACTATTTTTCTAATTTTAGGTGGGAATAACGGTTGAAAATTTCAACCACTTTTGCTAAAATGATAGGAAAATTTTCCTACCAACCTTTTTCCTACCAACCCGAAATTCAAACTGAAAAACAAATCTGAGCCCGAACCGACACGAAAATGGATGATCCGATCTTGACCTAAAACCAAAACGAATCGCGACCCGAAAAATGACCCTATAAAGATCCACATCCAAATGGCCCCAAGTTAAACCAAAACTCAATCGGAAAAAACTTCAACCGAACCAACTCGAATAAAACTGATCACCTGAAATCAACCCAACCCAAATTTGGTTGGTCTGATATCAACCGGACCGATCTTTAATCGAACCAAGTCCGAACCCATTTAACCAATCGTTAGGTGCAGACATGCTTGCAATAAAATAAAATCCTCGGAGAAATACAGAATTTCACATCTCCCAACTAAATAAATAATTGAGGCTTTCGTACACTTAAATGGGCAAATTAAACTAATTAAAGGTGCAACATCCATCACATAGATCATCAATGTAACATGACTTCTCCTTAAATTAAAGCACATAGTACGTAGCAATAGCATAAAACATATAATTTTCCCCTAGTTCAATTTATTGGTAAATTTCTTCTAGCTAGTACGAATGTAAAATCAATTGGTAATGGGAACACTGTGGAGCACGACGGTCTCGACCGTGAGGCCCGGTCCGAACCCGAACAAGACGCCCCAATCGAGCCCCTCGCCGGTGGTGGCATGTCCCTCCTCGAGCGACTTCTTCCTCATCTCGTCTAGGATGAACAGGACACACGCGCTCGACATGTTCCCAAAGTCACGGAGCACGTTGCGCGTGGCGGTCAACTTGTCCTCTTTAAGCCCCAGCTTGGCCTCCACCTGGTCCAGGATCGCGGGGCCCCCCGGATGGGCGATCCAAAATAGGGAGTTCCAGTCGCTGATCCCCAGGGGCCCGAACGCCTCGTCCAGGGCCTTGTCGATGTTCTTCGCGATAAGGCCTGGGACGTCTTTCAGGAGGTGGAATGTGAGCCCCACCTCCCGAAGGTGGCCGTCAATTGCCCCCTCCGAGTCGGGGAGGAGGGTTTGGCCTGTCCAAACCATCTGAAATAACAAATCGTCAGCAGGTACTTTCTTATTTATCTAGCAAGGCAGTCGATCACACATTCTTTTTTATTATTTAAAGTGAAAACAGGGAGCTGGGAATAAAGAGAATAAAAGAAAAGAACTCATATGGATACGTGACTACCATGTTAGACAAACCAGGAACTATATAATAATTTACCGATCTATCCAGTAAGTTAATCTGTAGTGCACTCTTTTAATTTCGGATATATAAGAAGAAAATAGGAGTTAGAAATAAAGAAAACATATTAACAACTTATACACCTTCCTTTTTCTTATAAACGACGCTTTGTCAAAAACTTTGACCATTAATATTTTAATATGTATAGTTATTCATTAGGTAATATTAATATCAATATAATATGAAAAAAAAAACTATTAGAAAAGTATACTTTGTACTTATGTGGAAAATAACATGTGAAAATTATTAATTAAAGACAAACCTAAAAAAAAGTAGTTAATTAATTTTTTTAATTGTCATACAATATATCTTAAAGTAAGTGTATATGTCTTTTAAGGTGTTAAATTTTAAAAGACGATTCATCAATATTTATTATAAAATTTATTCAAAATTTATTTTAATATCAACTATAGTGAACTTCATCCTTATTTTTAAACTTATTCAATTTGTTACCGAAATTCATCGTATGAAAATTTAACCTATTTGAAAACATGCATGAAAGTCTAATTATTTTGTAATTTTGTATGTTTTACTGTGGGTACTTACTTAGATCCTCTAAGATGTTAAATTTAAAAATAATAATTCAGCAATATTTATTATAAATTGTTTCATAAGTTTATCAATATTATATCACATGATCTATTAAACATGCGGAGCATCTAGGTAGATCCTCAAAGTATATGTTATGATTTTCACAATTGGGGTAGAGAGAGCACTGAGTTGGAGCAACCTAACCTAAAAAATTTACCTGAAATAACGGCCTCTCGACGGACTCCTCCGGATCTGCCCCCACAATGAGCGCCCCGGCCCCATCTCCAAACAAGGCCTGGCCCACCATGGAGTCCAAGTACGTCTCGGTGGGCCCCCTAAAACATATCGCCGTGATTTCTGAACACACCACTAACACGCGGGCCCCACGGTTGTTCTCGGCGAGGTCCTTGGCGAGCCTAAGCACAGTCCCCCCTGCAAAGCAGCCTTGCTGGTAAAGCATGAACCTGCGCCAGTGATGAATATATATTTTCAGATTAGGGGTGTCTAATATATTACTATTTCTTTGATAACAATAAACCCACAATTTTTTCTCCTATATTATACTATTTTTTTTTTTTTTTGAGTTGAGAGTGGTCGTGGCCATCCCAACATATGAAGAGTTTCGCCACTAACCTGCGCACCGACGGGCGGAGCCCCAGGAGCTTGGTGAGCTGGTAGTCAGCCCCGGGCATGTCAACGCCCGAGGTGGTGCACATGATGACGTGGGTGATCCGGGACTTGGGCTGGCCCCACTCCTTGATTGCCTTTGCCGCCGCCTCCTTACCGAGGCGGGGGACTTCCGACACCACAATGTCCTGGCGGGCATCCAGGGAGGAGCCGCTATAGGCGCAGAGGTTGGGTTTGTCCTTCAGCATGTCTTCGGTCAGGTACATGTAACGTTTCTTTATCATCGACTTGTCGCCTGTCAATTTCATAGTGCTCTGTTAGTTAAACCATGTATGATAAGCATATAGAATATGTATAGGCGAACTCGCGTGTCAGTTTCATGCTCCCGTAGTTAGAGATCATGATGTCTCTTGAATTAAGATGGTTAATGAGCATTTTGAATAGTCTAAGATTTATGTTTTGTATGATTTTGAATGATATTTTTTAAGTAATTACACGTGCTTATCAATTATAAGAGTATCACAATCATCACTTACATCGAAAAGTATTAATTATAACCTAATCATATCAATATTATAGAGAATGCACATTTTATATATAGCTCTATATTTATGAAAAAGTATAAATCAAAAGTAGATTTTATGTAATTTAATTTGTAAGTAGTACAACCATTGAAACAATAAAACATATATTTGTAACAATTTAAATATGCATAAATATATACATATTTGAGTCATTTAAGTGAAATTTAAGATGGTTAATAAATATTTTGAATCAGGACACTATCATTTTCAATTAATTAATAGTTAAATAATGTATAATAAGCATATAAAACAAGTACAGACGAACTCAACGTTTACAAGGTGCAAATTCGTTTTTCTGTGTAGATCGCTCAATGATAGGGACATTTTCAGACATTGTCGAATCATAATGTTTAGTGAACGTCCAATCCATGAACTATATGTTTATTAAGCGTATAAAACATGTACAGTTTCTTTTATCATTGACTTGTCGCCGGCGGGTTGCAATTATGTTATTTCAAACGTTTCTCTTATCAGTTGAGTAATACTCCCTCATTCACTTAATGAGTGTCAATTTTTCTAATTACCTTGTTCCTTTTTATTTGTCCATTTTAAATTTTCAATAATTAAAATATACATATTACTCTTAATTAATTAATGAACATGATTTTTATTTTACCTTTTAAAATTTTCTTTTATTCCTCACTTTCCATTAATGAGGAGTATACTTGTCCATGCATATTTTTCACTCTATTTCCAAAGCACATTGGTTTTGCAAATTGCAAAGTTAGTTTTTTTTACACTTAAAAAGGGATGGTAGGAGTAATATACTACTCCCTCCGTTCTTTTTTATCTGTCATTTACGGGTTTCGGTGCCAATTTTTAATCAATAATTTCTAATATAAATGTTTTCCAAAAAATATAATATTATACTTTTTTAATAGTATTTTTTATTACGAATCTAATGACATCAATTTCGTATAATGAATCATTATACAAATTAAAATATTAACGGTCAAAGTTTTTGGCACAATTTCCAAAACGACTGATAAAAACAAACAGAGGGAATAATAATTATATAAAATCAATTATGTTATTAATTGGGACAAACAATTTGTACAATAAAAAGGTGGGAGAAAATATGTACCACTACAGCTACTTAACAAAAAAAATAGACGAAGCAATACCGCAGTGTAATAACTAGACGTGTTAAATATGGTGCAAAAAATATGTACAATGTTAAGATGCAGATATTAATACAAACACGTGTGTATGTAAAATTCAAATTCTTGTAAATCTTAAAAAAAAATTCTAATATTAATCCTATATTACGTAGTATAGATTGTGACACTTATTATTAAAAATGTAAAGCAAAGTATAAATCATATATATCTAGGGTTCACGCTTTCAAGTGGGAAACTTTGTTTTCAACTTAATTTTTGAACAGGGTCGCGATGCTGATAGATCAGTTATTAAAATCCCGATCCGAATATATGATAATATGATTTTATGTTCTTAAAATTCTTGGTGCAATTTTATGATTTATATTTCGATACAATCCTACGTGAGTTTACTAAACTACTCCATAAATCCTAACCAGGATCCCGGTTCTAACAATCATGATGGTGCTATTATATCTTGGGGAAAGACACAATTATTGTGTCCTACTTTTCATAAAAATAGTATTTATAATGATTGTTGACACCAATTTTTTAATAGATATTATTAATGATCAATTATAAAAAGATTAAAATGTGTTGATCGATTACCTCAACAATTACAAATAAGACCCTAATCAAACGAACCATATTCGTTAGATTTGTTATGGTCACTTTTTTGTAAATTTGAAATATTACGGATAAAAATAATACATTATACAATTTATATGTAGTATTTTTAGTATTCAGTTGTGTCATTTTTTCTCCAATTTAATGTGTAAATATATGATTTTTATATTAAAATAAGACACCTAAAATATGTCTTACTCCAAGACTTATATCATTTTGCCTTCCAAATATCATGAGCGATCAATACTTCTCCGTTCCTACCTAACGCACTCCCTTCCATTGTATTTTTCATTTTATTTATTAAAAGCTATTATTATTCGTTTTTATTTATATAACTTTTAACTAATTTTTCATTTTATATTATCCATTATATTTTGATAATGCAAATGATATATTAATCATTATTTTTTTATTTTACTTATTACATCATTAAATAATATCCAATTGTTAATTTTAATTAAAGATATTTAATTGATTTTGCCACTAACTATCCTATAATTTTTTTTCTAATATAGTTTTTTACCAACCACCTTCAAAAATCACATAAAAAGAAATCGGAGGAGTACTTTCTTGATGAGCAAAATGATGCACTTCTTGGGAAGGCTATCATGCTCTTTGTACTTAAAGAAATTTAAATCCCATAAGTTTATAATTTTATATGAGTATGTGCTAACTCTCAAATTAAGTAAGACGTACCACTTCTTTAACAAGCAAAATGCATGACTCAGTGTTCCCTTGCCAACTAATATTTGTAATGACTTATACATGTAAATACCCAATCCAAATTATCTACCTACTCACTGGCAGATCTGGGGCTAAGCAAAGGGTGGTCACGGGCACCGGTAACACGAAAAAAGAATAATAATTCAGTATAATTTTGGAATAAAAATTATGGATTTTTGTATATATTATGAATATAATAGTGTATTGGTCATCCCTAATCCGAAGACTTAGATCTGCCAATGTACCTAACTATCTATGTACTCAGCTTCAATTATTCTAATTTATTTGTGGTCTTTATATTTTTATTATATTTAATTCTCTACTTTAATTATCATCCTTTATCAATATAATTTTTGGAAGGAATATGAAATTATATACTTACAAAAATATTTTTTATTATAAATATAATAGTGATAATTTTATGTAAGTAATCTTTATGCATATTAAAAAAAAACTATCAGCCATTTTTTAAAAAATTAACCATGTAAAATCTAGGGTTTTTAGATTTAAATAATATGAACTTTAAGTCCTGAAAGTTTTAATAATTTGAACTTTAAAAATACCGTGGAATAATCTAGACTTTCAAGGGTCTTAGATTTAAATAGCATCCAATAAGTTTTTCTAACAAAGCTCAGCAAAGTTCAGATTATTTAAATCCAAAAATTGTCTATATATATCACAATGATAAAAAAGAAACTCCTTGAAGTGTATATTACTCCACGATATTTTTAAAATTCAGATTATTGAGACTTTTACGACCTAGATTTCGGACTATTTAAATCCAAAAACCCTAAAATCTACAGTGACAAATAGTTAGGTACAAAAGGACTATATTTGTCGCACTTATTTCCTTAAGAACAGGGTGTTCAATTTCTAGAATTAAATAGGATCAAATTTACATGTATATCACAATCAAATTATGCAATGATGAAAGGTAATTGATGAGAAGTAATATCATACATTAGTATTACTATTTGCATGATTTAGGTTATATTCCTTATAGGGACCGACCATATTTAGTGTTTGGAAATAGTGTATGAAAGGGTTTTATTTATCTGTTTTTCTTTTTGGGGTAGTATTCATTCCCATTTTCTCTATTCAATTTCATAACATCAAAATTCCTAGATCCCCAAATTATTAAACATTCACAACATATATTAGTGTTTAGCATACATATGTTAGTAGTTGTCTTTATGCAATTTATTACGTTCACTCCGAACATATGTTCCAAATATTACAATTGTTCACTCTTATTATTATGATTGTTCACTCTTGTTATTATGATTGTTCACTGCAAATATCCTTGAGCATATACACCAAATATATGTAATATATACTGGTTGTTTTATGTCACTGCCCGCTCTTTAATTTTTGCATTACACCCAACAAATAATAATAATAATAATAATAATAATAATAATAATAATAATAATAATAATAATAATAACTATAACTATAACTGGGCAATATATGAGGCTACGTACCTATAATGGCAATTGTTATATGATAATTGTTAGACTTATCTGGGCCTTCCAATAAGTTAAATTTCAAAAAGAAATTCATCAATATTTACTATAAAAGTCTTCATACATTTATCGATACTATTGAGTTTGATATATGCAACTTCATCAATTTATTATAAAATTAATCAATTGATAAATTGACCGATTTAAATTGCACTAAGTTCTCCTCAATGCATGGTACAAGTTACGCTATGATAGTAATTAAGGTCATGAACTCTCTTTATTTCCTAGGATGTTATCTAGCTTTCTTCATGAACACATAAATTAATTAATGTATGATCCATCATGTAATATAATCATAATCAACACCGTCGAAAAAACATCAATGTAACACTATTTAAATTCGATCAAGTAATATAATCATCAACACCCTCGAAAAAAACATCAATATAATACCACTTAACAACATGAAAAGGTATTAAAAAAACAAGTTATTTTACGTACACATGCATTTACGTGCACTAGCATAAGCAATTGATGTCTTTCTACAAATCAGTTTTAAAAGTTATAAAACATAAGAAATCATCCCTAAAATATTGCACGATCGATCATATAATCATCAACACCCTCGAAAAAATATAAACATAACGCAAAATCATATTAAAAAAAGTATGTGTTTACGTACACATGCGCTTGAACTTCTCCTTCAGATCAGTCATATGCTCACTTTTAGTAACCCGAAAATAGTAATCCGGATAATCCGCCTGATAGACGCAATTGGGCGGCGTGGCCGTGCCGATGGCAAGAATCGCGGCCGGACCATCCGCCCGTTGCGCCTTGCGGATATCTTGGAGAGATGCCATGAAGAATACGATCACTTATTTTTTTCTTTTAGTTATTTTGTTTATAAGCTCTCAAGTATACAAACAACACCCACAAAATATCTTTGTTAAGTTTTTGTGGGGATGACAAAAAATACATGAGAAGGTGAAGCAATTATAAGGGTGATCAAAGGAGGGAGAGGGTGGGTTGGTTGGTTTGGTAGGTTTGCATAAGGGCATGGAAGGGAAGATAATAATATCCACGTGATATGTTGATGTAGGAAGGTAGGCCATCCTTTGATGTTAGCTAAGTACTCCCTCCCTCCGCCCGTTTTTTTATCTGTCATTTACGATTTTTAGTGTCATTCTTTAATCAATAATTTCTAATATAAAATTTTTATTAAAAAAATAATATTATACTTTTTTAATACTCCCTTCGTTCCATATTAATTATCATAATTTTGACTTTCACGATCTCCAATGTTATTCTTTGATTGATAATTTCTCACCTAGTATGTTATTAACAATTTCAATATTATACGTTTATAATTGTATTTTTCGTTACAAATCTAATTATGGTAATTTTATATAGCAACTCATTATATATATTGAGAAGCTTATGGTCAAAATTTTTGAAATTTGACTGCACGATTTTCAAAGACGACAATTAATATGGAACGGAGGGAGTAGTATTTTTCATTACGAAACGACGAATTACATCAATTTTGTATGATGAATCATTATATAAATTAAGATATTAACGGTTAAAGTTGTTAACATAACTTTCTCCGTTCTTTTTTATCTGTCATTTATAATTTTCAATGTCAATCTTTAATCAATAATTTTTAATATAAAATTTCTATAAAAGAAATATAATATTATATTTTTTAATAGTATTTTTCATTACGAAATGATGAATCACATCGATTTGTATGATGAATCAGTATATAAGATATTAACGATCAAAGTTTTAACACAATTTTCTAGGCGACATATAAATAAAAACGGATGTAGTAATTTATAATATAATTTTTTTATAAAAATATAACATTACTTTTTTAATAATATTTTTTTATTATGAATCTAATTACATCAAATTTGTATGATGAATCCTTATACAAATTAAGATATTAACGGTCAAAATTTTTAACATACTTTTCTGCGTGATGTATAAATAAAAACGGAGGGAGTAGATAAATTGAGTGGTTTGATAGTTTGCCACATCTATACGACAATTTTATTGGCCCTAGAATACTTCCTAGGTATAGGTTGAATTTACTAATCTTACACTCAAGTCATTCACCTAGAGGTATCAAGATTGTGACTCAAAACTATATAGTTTTATAAGACAATAATAATAACAATAAATGAAGTGGAAAAAAAACAATTGATTATTTTAAGGAAAAAGATGGTTGAGTGTGCTAAATATATAAATAACATGGCGTATTTTTTTATTAGATTTTTGGACGTCAATAATATCAAGTTTTGGGTATTGGATACTAATAATATAGATTATTTTCTTGGTTATTGGCAATATTAACTACCAACCTATTTTCTATCAATAGTACACCACCGATTTGGAATAGTTTTGACTCATGAAAAGATGACGTGACTCCATAATGCGTGATGTGGGAGGCGGAGCTTGTGCAGAAAATGTTGACGTGGATACTAATCTGCTTTACACATCACATTATGGAACTACATCATCATTCCGATGAGTTAAAACGATAACAACTCGGTGGTGTACTGTTGAGAGAAAAATAGGTCAATAATTGATACTGTCAATGTCCAAGAAAATAGTATGTATTATTTATATCTAATACCCCTAAAGTTTGTATTATTGACGTCCAATAATCATTTTTTATTCGTCAAAACATCAGTTGTCCAAATTGAGTATCAACAACCTCATATTTCAAGTTCTACATCAAGGTTCAAAATCTCAGAAGAAATAAAAGCATGAGAATTGTAGGGTCGATGGGCCGTGTTTGTCGTGAACAGCTTAATTCTTACCTGTTACTCTTGGCTTGCAGAGCTTATTAATGGTTGTTTACCATTAGAGACTGTTGTTTAATTATCCGTCATGAAATTTAGAAAGTAATAAATAAATACTTTGGTTTATCATGTTTCATATCAATCAATTTTTTATATTTATTGTGCAATTTTTAGGGAAAACAATAAATATTTTGGTTTATCATGTTTCACATTAATCACATTTTTTTTGTTTTTATTCTACAATTTTTAGGGAAAACAATAAATATTTTGGTTTATCATGTTTCACATTAATCACTTTTCTTTTTATTCTACAATTTTTAGGGAAAGTAATAAATAAATACTTTGGTTTATCAGGTTTCATATTGATCACTTTTTTTTATTGTACAATGTTTAGGGAAATTAATAAATAAGTACTTTGGTTGTTTATCAGGGTTCATATTAATCATGTTTTTTATTATTTTAGTGTACAACTTTTAGGGGTTTTTCCTCTTACCCTAGCTACTAATTATATTTATGTTAATTTTCAAACAAAAATATAAAAAAAAGAAGGGATTTGGAGATGGGTATTCTCTTAGGAAGTTTTCTCAAAAAGTGAACGAGGATAAAACTTAGTGAAAGGATCTAGGCTGATTTATGGGGGCGAGTCATGAATCCTTAAAGCAATCCTCAGTAATATCAATAGTCTAGGAAGAGGCGGGGCGTTATAGGTTGTATCAGAGTGAACCTTGAGACTGATAGTGGACCCACCCTACACCCACGGAGAAGAAACTATGAGCCACATATGTCAACGTCGTAACTACGAATCAAGGGGCAATCCATGGCCCAACGAGAACGTCAGGTTTTAAGTGAGAATGAATGTAATACCTTGATACATGGTTAATGTGTGACTTAAAAATATTGAAATGACTACTTATTTTACCAAGATGTACCCTCCTCTTAAGAAGCTCATATCTTAAAAACTCTATAGTTAAGCATGTTTGGATGGGAACAATCTTGCAATGGGTGAAGTCATGGGAAGTTTACTCAGACAACATATGATTGATGGATGATGAAGCACAATAAAAGGATCTATAGTGATTTGTGGGAACAATCATGGATCCTTAAAGCAACAACTTGAATAATCCCTAAAGATACCCCATGCATTTAATACCCGAGACTGAAATCAAGGGCTTTCAATAAAAGGCCTGACTGAGCATCATCACAGTCTGTGATGGACCACCACGGTTTGTGTTGGCCTCAACACGGTCAGTGGTGAACAACCACTGTCGACCGTGGTGACCCAGCCTTTAATTCCTTTTCCTTACTCTTTGGACACCAACACGACCTGTGTCATACCTTTTACTTGTTAAGCTAATGTCAGGTAAATATTAAGTGTTAGGTATGGCTAGGAAAAATCCGTATTGAGGGCCTTGTGATCGAGAATAATCCAAAGTGACTTTTTGGCTAGTGGCAGTCTATACTTATTCATTATTTTCTCGTAGTATCCCAGATTGAAATTTTGGCACCGGAATGTTGATGTAGCAACCGGAGTACATGCCCTTTTAATTAAAAGCATGACTCGTCAATTTTTTTAATTCTATTTTATCGTTAACGATAAAAAATAGAATTAAAAAAATTGGCGTGACATGCTTTGCTTTTAATTCATTGCTAATGTTTTTCCCCCATAATGTAAGTGCAAGGTGAATAATGTAAGTTAAACAATAAAGTAGAATTTAAAAAAATTTGCGTGTCATGCTTTTAATTAAAAGGGCACGTGCTCTGGTTGACACATCAGCATTCTGATGCCAATCAATCTGGGATGCTACGAAAAAATAATGAATAATTATAGACTGTCACCAGCCAAAAAGTCACTTTGAATTATTCTCAATCACAAGGCCTATTCACCTTGCACAATGATGATTTTATAAGCGTGGAGGCTGCAAAAGTCTCATTCACCTTGCACAAATGAATATCGTAGGTGCTGAGATTTGAACCTGAGACATGTTGCTCAGGTCTGGCTTTGACACTATGTTGAACCATCTCAACCAAAAGCTTAAGATGATATACTTGTTGCTCAGATCTGGCTCTGACACCATGTGGAACCATATTAACCAAAAGCTTAATCTGATAGTTGCTTAGTCGCAGGTCATGGGTTCGACCCTCAGTGGCCGCATCCTCTCGCCCTGACTCGAGTTAGGCGGACTTACCTCCTCGTCAGTGAAGGGGGGAGCTGACGGGGCCCTCAAGGCAATGGTATTACCTTTTTTAATCTGATAGTTGCATGTAAGCCCAATGATGGTGTTATATTCTAACAGAAAGACCTAATCCAAAGCATGCATCATCGCGTGTACCATAAGATTCACATTTACTATTTCGTTTAACGTTGGTAAAAAATCAGGTTTGAGTCATATTCAAGTCGATCAATGTCAAAATTCGAATGAGAATTTTATGTTCGGATATTTTTTTCGGGTTAGCCCAAGTCAGACAATTTTGTCTGAATCTTTTGTCAATTCAGTCAATGTCAAAATTCAAATAACTGGACCTAATTTACCCAATTTTTTTTGAATCGGAAAAATTCTAATATTCAATCAAACGAACTTTGTCAGCTTTAATTTAATTACCTCAGTACGCCATTAGTTTGGACCATATTGATTGGACATATACCATGTTCTAAATGTTCAGAATTCAGATGACTCGTACGTATAAAATGTTCACTTTGGTAGTTATTTGGCAGTCACCCCTATTTTTTTTTTCCTCTTCTTCAACGAGGTTCATGTTTTGGAGGGAGAAAAATATTTTTTAGGATTTTTAAACGTTAATATACTGAATTTTTAAGGTACTGGATAATAATACACTGAACTTTAATATTGGACAATAATATATTATACTTTAGGAGATGGTGGACAATAATGCAGCTGAAAAGATTCCGACGGTGGCTGAAATGGTGATCCTACGTGGTAGGCGGACCGCGTAGGATTGTCACCGAGTCAGCCACCATCAGAATTACTCTGGGTGCATTATTGTCCAACATCACCGAAAGTACAGTCTATTATTGTCTAAGGTGAAAGTTCAGTATATTATTGTCCAATATCCCGAAAATTCGGTGTATTAACATCCAAAAACTCTATTTTTTATTGGTAAAGATTATGGAGTTGATAGATCATGCTTGTCATGAGTAATTTCATACTGGCTTGTTAAGTTCCAAGGGATCTAGTGGACGAGTCAAACTCTTGAGATCTAAAAATGAGCGAAGAATTATAGGCAAATGTCAAGCATTGCTCACGCTCGTGTTCTTTTTTAGTGTAGGAAAGGCTTAGGTAATGTAAGGTAAGTAAGATTGGGTAAAAAAAGGTAAGTAAAGTAGTGGAAGTAGATAAATGTCATATCACATATTTTTTTATTTTTAAATACATTCTATGAGTTGATTAAAAATTTTAAATACAAATCATCTAAATGTATAGATTTATTCTTTTGGATTTTTGGATGCTAATATACTGAATTTTTAGGGTATTGGACAATAATACAGTGAACTTTAGCCTTGGACAATAATGCACTGAACTTTGAGAGGTGTTGGACAATAATGCACCCGAAACCATTTCAATGGTGGCTGACTTGGTGGCGATCTTACGAGGCGGGCTAAGAAGATAAATTGGGTAAATAATATCTAAATTTATGACATGTCATCTAATTTACACAAGCAAAGTTGGTTTAATACAACTACAACAACAATCTCTGAGCGAAAACACATTTAAACAATTGTGATTTTATGATTTTTTTTTACTCTTATCAAAGCTGATTCAATTTGCTTATGTGTGGATTATATAGCTGACATGTCATAAATTTAAATATTTTTGGACCAATTCATCTCCTCCACCTGCTAAGTAGGATTGTCACCAAGTTAGCCACTATCGGAATCGTTTTGGGTGCATTATTGTTCAGCACCCCCTAAAGTACAGTGTATTATTGTCCAAGGTTAAAGTTCAGTGTATTATTGTCCAACACTCCAAAAGTTCAGTATATTAGCACCCAAAAAGCCTATTCTTTTTGAATGGTAAGATAAGATAAAATAAGATAAAACAGGTAAAATTGTACTTACCTTACAAAAGCATAAGACATTTAAGGCCCACCTAGCCTTTTGTTACTCCCTCCGTTCTTTTTTATATGTAATTTACGGTTTTCAGTGCCAATTTTTAATAAATAATTTCTAATATAAATGTTTCGCAAAAAAAATATAATATTATACTTTTTTAATAGTAGTTTTTATTATGAATCCAATGACATCAATTTTGTATGATGAATCATTGTATAAATTAAAATATTACCGGTCAAAATTTTGGCACAATTCCCAAATACGACTAATAAAACCAAACAGAGGAAGTACTAACTTACTATCCTCAAAATTGACGATGTTGTTTCATTATCAATATTTGGGAGCCCCAAATCTTAATAATAGAACTTATGAAAATCAAACCCTCTCACGTTAAGATATGAGGTGATGACTTGAGCACAAAGCTAGAGTTGAAAAAATATGGTCCGATCTGAATATTCTCAAATTCTTTCAATTCTAAAAAGATGGGTACGGTTTTGAATTTTTTGTTTGAATTTTAATATAGACTTATTTGATCAAAAATTTGGACATAATATTACACTTATTTACATTGTGAGAACCTGATTTGACCCAAACTTACACCCATTTGAATCATGTTGCTTGTTCCAAACCAAAAAGATTGATTAATGTCTTTCGAATTTTAATATTAATTGATTTAACCTTATTATGTTTCCTTATTATATTAGATTTCCTTAATTATATATTAGACTTGATTAATCTACTTGGAATGGTAGCCGAGGTTTGGTTATAGTTAAGTGGTCAAGGTTTGGTATCTTGTGAATAAGTTGTTGAAAGTACTGTGTGTGTCTCAGAGAGAACATCAAGCGGAGAGATTGAATTGAATTAGGTAAATCCTCTAGCCATCTCTCTCAAATAGGAGGGGAGAGATATGAACAAATTACGTTTGTATGCAATTATGAGACCGTAAGACTATTCACTAGAGTTAAAGAGTTGTGTTAGTGAGACTCTTGAGGAAGTCTGATTCTTCTCATGTAACTACGATCTATGGTGGTAGATTTGTACCTCTCATATTGGTCACACGTATTAATTATGTCATATACTCATATGATTCATGTCCTATCTAAGGCATCGTTCTTTTATGCGGAAGGTTGCGGTGTGTTACCACACCGCATTGCATATCTTTCATTTATATCACATTTCATCACATTACATCACAATCATTATGAATATATCTCTTCACTTTTTCTCTCCTCACTTTTTTCCTCTACTTTTCACATTTTCTCTCCTCACCTACCCCACTTACCACAACTGTCACCACAACCCAGCACACTTTACCACACATTTTCAAATTTCACTGCATCACACCATTACCATACCGCACTAACCGTATAAAAGAGCGATGCTTAAAAAATACGTCATTTTTTGAAATTGTGCAGTCAAATTTCAAAAAATTTAACCAAAAACATTTCTTGATATGCACAATGACTTATTATATAAAATTACTATTATTAAATTCTTAACAAAAAATATTATCATAAAATTAAGTATAATATTGTAATTGTTTATAATATATTACAAAAAGTTCCATTTGGTAGGCTTCAACATTTGTTTATTCCAAATTGTTAACCACTTTTTAAACTATTCCAAGTAGTAGGCTTATTTTAAAAATTATTCCATCCTGGGAGCTTCTTCTTGTACCGTTGTTAAAATATTGATCACAAAACTTTCTTAATCTCTCAATTTCATTTAGTTTTCTCTATCAATCCCACACTCGACTCACTTGGAATAATATCTAAAGTCTTTGACAACTAGGAATAGTTTTTAAAGTCTTGACAACTTGAAATAATTTTTAAAGTTTACAAAATAAGTCTACTACTTGGAATAATTTTCAAAATAAGTCTACCACTTGGAATAATTTCTAAAGTGGTTGACAATTTGAACTAGGCGAAAGTTGAAGCTTACCAAATGGAATTTCCCAAATATTATTTAAGAAATTATCAATTAAAAAGTAACATCGGAGACTGTTAGAGAAAAGTGAGTAGCAAGGTAATAGCGGAAGCGAATAATAGAATCGAAAACGAGATGACGGATATTACGACAAAATTTAGGAACGAAAAATAAGCGATAAAATCAAACACCAGAATTACGTGGGAAACCGAAGAACTCGGAAAAAAACACACGGACGCCGACAGCCAGAAAATAATCCACTATGAGAAAGGAGGAGTGCAACCTGATCACTATCACAGGGTGTGATACGATCCACAAAGGAGATTACAATAACAATCTCTCAACAGTCAACTCACAATCTCTCAGGATACACTGGGAAAAATATTGGTGAGACCCCTTTCTCTCTCAATATTTTCTCTCTCTCTAGCTCTCTGTGTTTACCGATGTGTTTTGGTGGAGAAACATGTACCCTATTTATAGGAAAAATTCCCTATAACCTAACTTGACTCCCACTCCAATTAGATTTAGAATCTAATACAATTAGGAAACCTAAATAATACCCTAATACAATTAGGAAACAAATAAATTGTGGGATCAAGAGATTTGGTGATTTTAGGATACTTTCCTAACAAACTCCACCTTGGACTAAAATCAATGAATCATCGGTCCAGATAAACATCTTGACTATTGCCATCAACACGCCCCTCCGCAGGGCGTGGCCCCGCAGGGCTCTCACATGCTTAGAACACCAACTAAGTCCAAACAATGTTCGAACTTAGCTATAGATAGAGGCTTGGTTAACATGTCTGCCGGATTCTCAGAAGTATGCACCTTCTTCACCACGATCTCTCCCGCAGCAACTGTATCTCTGATGAAGTGATACCTGACGCTTATATGCTTGGTCTTCGAATGATAAGTGTCATTCTTTGTCAGATGTATAGCACTCTGACTGTCTGAATAAACCACGGTCTCGCCCTGTGGTACTCCAAGCTCCATGACCAATCCCCTCAACCAGATGGCCTCCTTCACTCCTTCCGTTGCAGCAATATATTCAGCCTCTGTAGTAGACAGGGCTGCTATAGATTGAAGTGAAGCTTTCCAAGATATTGCTCCTCCACACATGATGAACACATACCCTGAAATTGAGCGTCTCCTATCCAAGTCTCCACCATAATCAGCATCAACATAACCTGCAACATCAGACGTTGCAGCACTACCTCTATCATACAGGATGCCTTTCTCTAAAGTACCTTTCACATAGCGAATGATCCACTTTACCCCTTCCCAATGCTCATTCCCTAGATTCTGCATATATCTACTCACCACACTAACTGCATGGGACAGGTCAGGTCTAGTGCACACCATAGCATACATCAAACTACCAACTGCACTAGCATAGGGAATATTAGACATCCTCCTTACCTCCAAATCAGATTTAGGACAGTTCTCACCAGACAACTTGAAGTGTGCAGCTAACGGAGTTGAAACTGCTTTACAGTTTCTCATGTTGAATCTGTCCAACACCTTCTCCATATATTTCTTCTGAGACAGGAACAACTTCCCTGCCTTTCTATCCCTTTGGATCTCCATACCCAAAATCTTCTTCGCCGCTCCGAGGTCTTTCATCTCAAACTCCTGGTTGAGTTGAGATTTCAGCTTCTTTATTAGTGACATGTCCCTGGAGGCAATCAACTTGTCATCCACATACAATAATAAATAAATGAAAGACCTTTCTTCAAATTGCTTGTAGTACATACAATTATCATAGTGACTTCTTGTGTACCCTTGCCCTACCATAAAGGTATCAAACTTTTTATAACACTGCCTGGGTGCCTGTTTAAGTCCATACAAGGACTTTCTCAATCTACATACATGTTCCTGCTTACCAGGAACGATGAAACCCTCTGGCTGCCTCATATATATTTCCTCCTCCAACTCGCCATGGAGGAAAGCTGTCTTGACATCAAGCTGCTGTAGACGCTAAATTTTTCGGCTTTATTTTCTTTCTTTTTTAGTATTAATTTTAGGAAATAAGTTGACCGATAAGTAACACGCAAAGCCCCTTTTCCGTCAAAACCCAAAATACCAAGCCCAAATAAGCCGGAAACCATTTGGGTTCGATGGGCCAGAGGCGTGATCTCTGCCCCAAAGAACCCGTCTGGGTTCCTGGGCCAGAGGCCCAGCCTCTGCCCATGGAACCCGTCTGGGTTCTTGAGCCAGAGGCCCGGCCTCGACCCAGGAACCCGTCTGGGTTCCTCTTCCCATCACCACGGCGCCCCCGGCGCCAGAACGCTCCTAAACCCTAACCTAAATTCCACTATAAATACCCCCCATCCATCACCTAAAAAGACACACCGAAATATACTGGGAGTATTGACACTAGTATATTTCTCTTCTCTTCTCCCCCACTGCGTGTTTACTTTGAGGTTAGCGTAGCTCTTTTTGTACATAATGTAATTTTGTACAGTTGTTTTGTGTGTTTTCTTTATTTCATTGTTATCGCATGACATTAATGACAATTTTATGAAGTTTATTTAATTCCTCCCTTCTCTTCTTCTTTCTCATTACTTTAATTTAATCCTAGTAGAGTCCGTTCAGTTGAACGGGCGGGTTTGATGATTTTTATCGTCAAATCCGTAACCTTACCCCCGAATCCACCTTTGGGTTCGTAGGCCGGAGTCAATTTTCTTTTGGGTTTGTTGTTTTATCCCTAAAATTCAACTGGCGACTCTCACTTTTCTTTTCCCGAAAACCTTTCTTCGAAAACCCTTTTTTTCTTCTTTAGATTAGAGACAGGAACCCAGACGGGTTCCCTGCCTCTAATCCTTTTTTTTCTCTTCTTTCTTCGGCGAACCAAGCCGGTTTTTCCCTTGTTTTGTCCGGTTCAGTTTACAGAACCTGCACGGGTTCCGCTGTTTAATCGGACTTCCATTCGCCTCGAACGTTAACGTTTGGGTTTCTTTTTTATCTTTTTGGGAACCCAGACGGGTTCCCTCTTTTATTTCTTTTTTTTTTCTTTTTCGTCTTCTTTCTCTTCTTTCCTTTTTTCTTAATGAATTCGTGTTTTCTGTTAATTAAATTTGTCACTTAAAAAAGTATCCTTAAAAGTTAATCCTTTAATTAAGGATAAGCAATCCCATGTCGGTTCCCAATTCAAAGAAAGAGGAAAAATTCACTCTTTCGAGTAGCGCCGCGGGAAGATCCCCTTCGGGATTTTTTTCTGGTCTGATTAGCGACTCCAATCGGGACTTAAACTTAATAAGAGGTAAAACTTGAAAGGATTAAATTTTAGTGTTTTTGGGAGGAATTAATTTACTTCATAATTTTGTCATTATTTGAGGCATATTGCATCCAGCTACTCTTGGGCCTTATGGTGGGAGCACAAAGCGTTGGTAGGTTATAAAACTAGGGTTACCCTCAGGAGCGATCTGTCACTACTTGTGGGATGCACTTACATCGCCAAGCCTTTGACTCGCCCTCTCCCGTGTTACACTCTAAGGGTTTCCTGAAACCCAGAAGCAACACCACACATCACCGCCTACCTATGTAGGGGATGCAGGGCGAGAACATGCGATACGATCATCTCCTATACCTAGAAAAACCTAAAACCTAGAGTCATGGTTAGGCTAATCCCAGATCTGTATGCTATGTGTTATTTTATTTTTATTTTTTTAGAATCAAAGTATAGGTTGTAAAGTTTGTATCTTTGTAAAGTTCCATCCATGTACAAAGTTGTAAAGATGTATTTTGCTGAGTTGTAGAATTTTATTAGTTTGTAAAGTGATGTACATATTGTAAAGTTCCACCTGTAAAGAATTTCAAGTTCATCATGTAGTTTCATTTTGTAAAGAGTTTTAGAGTCCGGTCTTAAGGAGTCTTTGAGTCCAAGTTGTCAAACCTTTCATGAGTCGGAGTCATTCTAGTCGCGTAGGGACATTAGGTGGGTTCGACTTATCGAAACCAGACGGGTTCTGATGTCCGTCATCGGCCCATCCGCATCAATTTTCGGTAAGTGGGAGTCCAGTGCGTCAGAATCCCAGACGGGTTCCTGGCCCATCCGGTCGCCCACTTCGAAAATTGACGATCTGAGCTCGTCGGAAAGGAGAACCACGGGTTCCTAACCCATCCGTCTTCTCTCTTCTCTTCGGGCCTGATCGCTTCACCCCGCAGATGGCCCAATGCCTTGTTGATGATCCTATTCGGCCCTTTATGATTTTCCCTAAGTCCAATCCCTATTGCGTCTGTTACTTGAATCTGAGCCCGAAACCGAAAGCAATCGTGACTCGATCCAGGTAAGGGCCCAATAGGCGATTAATGTTGTCAGTCCACATGTTAGGTCCATATAGAGTTAAGACATGCACTCCCGCGAAGTGGGTGAGTCATCCTTACGTCAGCATGTAGGCATCGTGTCTGAGTCTTAGGCCCATATAGGTCCACTAAGTCATACATGCATTGGGTGGGTAGTTTAAAAGTTCTTTCGAGTACTAAATCAATTTCCATGCAGGCAAAATAGCATACCATCTTCGAGCCCGCATCCGCGACCCGCTGCCGCGAGCTCATCCACGATCCAAGTTCTGGACCACCAACCCGATCCAGTACATCCAGCGAATCCATCATGTCGGGATCTCCTAACAACAACCTTTCCGGGGAAAGTTCTGGTGATAAGCTACCTGATGGGCTATATGAGAGGATACAGGAAGCAATAGCCTTTTACATATCAGATTTAGAGGATAGGACTAATGAAAAGTTGGAAAAAAGGTTCAACGAAAGCCAACAGACCATGAATGGCATGCTGGAGGCCATTAGGCAGCTCAATAAAAAGCTAGGTGTTGAAGTCGAAGAAGAGGAAAATTATTATGAGTCTGAGTCTGAGGTCGAGGCTGATGACGGGGATAGAAGGGAACGCCTCAAAACCAAAACTGGAAGCCTACAAATTAAATCATCTGGTGAGGTCAAGTCCAAACTTACACCAAAGGGCTCCAAAACTTCGGAGGACCCTTATGTCAGAAAGCTTGAAGAGAAGGTTGACATGCTCACTAGGAGGATGATGAAAACCGATCCGACATTCACCGACGCATGCATGGATTTAGCCATTCCTAAGCACCATGTATCGAGGGTAAGAGACAAAGTTGAGGTGCCCGCCATAAAGTTCAAGCCCACTGAAAATCCCTCTCATCATCTGGAGGAATTCATGAGGCTGGCCCCTCTCCATAAGGTAGATGAAGGTCTCTATACCACAGTCTTCCCTTCCACTCTAGAAGGTAAGGCCAAGGTATGGTACCAAAATCTACCCTCACAAGTTAAGACCGATGCAGACGAATTGTTCAAAGCCTTCATCAGCCACTTTAGTCGTCTACAACAGAAGGAGGTTACCGCGGATGACCTGACTTCCATGAAACAAGGGGAGGACGAGCCATTTCTTTCCTACTACGAGAGATGGCACACCATGCTATCTGAAATCGATGAAGCTATCCCCTTTAGGATCTGTTGAGCACTTTCAGGCAAAGCATTCACCCTCGCATCACGCGACATTTCGGTTTCCAGTCCATCAAAGACTTCGAAACCCTGAAAGATTTGTGCATTCAAGTTGAAACTGCTAACAATGAGAGGGGCACGCAAAACTCTGGTTGGAAAAGATCTAGCTCCAACTGGAGGGCCACTAGTACACCTAGCATCCTCGTAAAGTCGTTGAGACTAATTCTATCCAACGAAAGTCTTTCCCCCCGAAGTATGACTCCTATCATCCGCTAGACATGTCTTACGCAAAGGCATTGGAAAGGCTTGTGAAAAAGGGGATTATCCAGCTACCTTTGCCGGCACCCGAACCTGAAATCAAGCCTCCAAGGTGGGACGGAAACAAATACTGCAACTTCCACCGTAGTCGGGGTCATGACACCGAGGTTTGTTGGACTTTGAAAAATAAGATCGAAGGACTGATTCGAAACGGTGTTATTCCTCCACCAAACTCATCTCAGAGGCCCAATAACAAGGAGAACCCAATGCCTAATCACAGCAATGCCATCTTTCTGGAGAAAGATCACTTTGATCCGTCCACCCTCATCACTGAAATGGGTCAGCTAATTCCAGTGGCTCCTCCACTCACAGACGACTTCACTGTTAATGGTATTTGGGATAGCGACGATGAAGAAGGCTTCACTGATCATGAAAATGAAGGGCATCCATTATACGATACTTCCAACAAGGAAGAAGATGAGGAAGAGGCAACAACTCCTCACGCCGCGGTCCTTACTCGGTCGTCATTGCTATATAATGAAGTACTACTACAGTGACTCCTAGTCCCGAAGCGACAGAAACCCCGGCACCTCCACCGGAAAATCCTTTCCTCACACAGTTAAAGAAAACAAAGGCCGAAGTCACGATTTGGCAACTTTTGTGCGCCTCACAGGACCATAGAAAAATACTACTTGATGCTTTCAATAGGCTCATGGTCCCTACCACAGCATCACCAGAGGACCTCATTTCCCATATCATCTCCGGGAAGCCTACCATCACCTTCGGGGATGAAGACTTACCCGAGGAAGGAGGGTCCCACAATAAAGCTCTCTATCTCACTGTTAGGTGCTCTACACAGACCATTCCACTTGTCCTCGTGGATAATGGTTCGGCTGTCAATGTCTGTCCATGGAGAACCGCACAAAAGCTAGGAATTCAAAGACATCACCTTACACAAAATCTTTGTTCACTGCGCATCGACAACTCTCCTCGAGTCGCTAGGATCAATTGTGCTTCCCATCACCATGGATCACATAAGTAAGAACGTCGAGTTCATCGTCCTCGACATTCCGGCCTCTTTCAACATGTTGTTAGGAAGGCCTTGGTTACATGAATGCAATGCCGTCGCTTCCACCTTACACCAAAAGGTGAAACTAAATATTCAAGGCCAAGTCGTCGTAATCTCAAGCACACCCCTTAGTGCTGTTTTCGACCCCAAGAGGCCCACACTCGAGATTGAACATAGCTCGGCTGACGAGGAGCTGCATAGCTTTGAAATGGTAGCGGCTTTGAGCCAGGATCAAGCTCACTTTGACTTCGATCCACACTCAAACCCTAACATCCATGCTATATTGAAGAGGCAAGGTTATTTTCCAGGGATGCCACTCGGCCGGAATCCTAGGAACAAGTTGACACCAAATTTCAAGTTGTTTAAGAACAAGGGAAGGTTCGGGTTAGGCTATAAGCCAACTGAAAAAGAAGTGAGAATGATGAAGTTCACCATGGCCGCAGAGGAGGCGAGCGATCCTCAGACAAATCGGTAGTATCCAACTCTCAGGCGGTTCTTGAGGGAGGCGATGATTTCCTACTACGGCTTCCCAGAACCGTATTACCTGAAGTCACAAGGGATCCTAGTAGCTGGGCTAGAAATCTTCAATGATTGTGCTGCCACCACGACCGCTACATTCATCCCGCCTAGAAGGACTCGTCCACCCTTGGAATGGACTCACCTCGCTGAAGGTGGCATCTTCGGAATGCTCTTCGGACAAGAGGCTCGCAAGGAAGAAGCCGTTGACCCAGTCCTCGCCGCATTTTCTAACCCAAGCTTCGATCCAAGTTTGCTGATTGGAGAAGATGGCGGCCACCCTGAGATCACCTGGATCGACGATGAAGAAAACAAATTTACTTTGTCAGTAGGAGAGTCTGTCCCAAAGGTCGTAGAGTCAGGGTCTAGTAGTCCTAAGTTGGTCGGAATTAACCCAGAATCTGTTGATGTACCCATTTCTGCATTTAATAAGATGAACATTTCTGCTTACTCGAGCTGTTGTGATAATGAATACAATAAACCCTTAAAAGAACAATCGACTGGTTAGGCCAAGCAACTAGAATGCCTCTCTCTAGACACTTGGTTTTAACCCAGACGAGCTTAATGAGGAATATGGGCGAAGAAAGAGCGACGACAGTTTGAGAGTGTCAATCTATGAAATTATGGTCGCGATGCGGGTCCTCGAGTTAATTATGCGTCTTCGCTAGCCCTGAAACTGTCGTTCGAATTTACTTATAAGGCTTAATTTTCTTTTTCTTTCTTTTTTATCTTTTTTCGTTTGGGGAAGTGGGGACGATCCCACCATGTAGGTCGCATTTTGTGTTGCATGAGTTCAGCATCTCCCATCATGTAGGTCCCATCATGTAGGTCGCATTTTGTGTCGCATAAGCATCATGTCAGTTTTAGTCATAGGTTAAAAAAAAAAAAGCAAAAAATTAAATAAAAAAAAAACAAAAAAAGTTCAATGACCTTTTCTAAAAATCGACCTTTTTTCCTGCTTAACTTGCTTCACTTAGAAAAATCTGGATGAGATCTCGAAAGTTTTCAAAACCTTTTTCTTCAAGCCTTCTGATTTTGAGACCAGTAGTAGAAGACGTATCTGACTGCTTTGACTATCTTAGAAGGTATAAAATGTGCGTGCCGCAAATCTTTGGGCTAAGTTTAGCTGATTGAGCTCATCCCGTGAGTCCACATTGCCTAAAATCTGAATTGATCATTTTCATCAATTCCATGATCCCTTGAGAGACTCACCCATTAGTTGCATCTCTAGAACTTGTTTTGCATCTTGCTTGAGACTACATATTTGCATTGCGCGCTGTGACAAAGTGATCAAGGCATTCGATTTTTATTTTTTAAGCCACATAGCCAAATAGTCTTCCCTACATTATGTTTACCGTTCTTTTTACCCCGCCTAGCCTTTGTTTATCTTTTTTTTCATGTTTGAACCCTGACAATACAAGCCTTGGCCTTTGATATCCGATATCCCTTGCTATGCTTGGTTGGATGAAAGTCTATCATTTTGGAAGAACAATTGGTTCAGTGTGAGCAGAGTATGAAGTCTGGAAGATCTGAAGGTCCTATATCTTGAGTGAATTTGGTTGTGCTGTTTAAAGTCAAAGTTATAATAGGAATTTCTTCTCCCCGATCACCCACAAAATCAAAAAAAAAAGGAAAAAAAATAAAAAAAAAAAAGAAAAGAGGGTGATTGTGGAAGATACGGCTTAAAGTCCAGAAAACTTTGACCTGGTTGTATTCGGTTGAAATGTTTTAGGGTGGAAGGTGAAAATACCTTAAGAAAGAAGGAGAGTTTGGAGAGTTTCATTCGTTGAAGACCAATCCAAGCATGGCTTTTAACTCCTCATTCCCAAATTTTACCGCTCCTTACCCTAGCCTAAGCCCCGTTACAACCCGAAAAAGTCCTTTTGATTGTCACTTGTGCATTGCATACGAGTAGTGGAGAGCGAGGTTCTTACTAAGCCTATGGTAGTTTGCTTCTTTTGGTTTGAGTATGAGAAAAACTCACATACATATTCAAAATTGAGTGTTTGAGTGTTTATTCTGTCCTATGTGAGGTTGGTTCTTTCGACTAGCTTACGTCCATAACCAACCGCGCATATTTGCACTATTCTTCGAACTGTTGGCGGACTTATGCCTCTGAATTACTTGTTCTCTCCCTAAAGATTCGAAAACTTCTTCCTATCTCTTTCGAACTGAGTTTTGATCTTGTCCAGATTAATCTTTGTGTTTGCTTGTTAGCCTTGGCTTCGTGTTAATAAGAAAATTTCTTTGCCCCAGTTTGTTTCAGTAGTATATAGAAAGTCATAGTCACATTACATAACATCATCCTTGCATAAGCATTGCATTAATTTGCATTAGTACATAAGTGTGTCTAAGTACATCATTACATAGCATGGTCCTAAGTGCATGGTAAAAGAGTCGTGCATATCATAGTGTCGGAATTCTGCACATCATCTTCGATCATCACGTGCCACCGCCGCCGCTAGCACTATCAACTCCATGAGCTCCATTGCCGCCCGAACCGAAGTAAGTGTCCCACTGGTAGTAAGAGGAGTCTACCACCCCTATATCGCTACCTGAGCCAAATAGGTGCAACACTTCGGCACCGCCTGCATTTTCGAGTGACGCCGGCTTAAATTCAATCGAGTTGCCACTTAGCCGGGGGGCTGTTTGAATCCAAAAGGAAGCATGTCACCACGGCAACTATCAATTGACTCCCAGTTTAGCAAGAGTTAAATCAAACTGCCACTAAACTGGGGGCTATGCAGCCAATGAAGGACAATCACCGGTAGCATGCCTAGGTCCACAAAATTCGCCATGGAAGAATTCAAAAGGGGCAAGTCACTACGGCAACCATCGATTAATCCCCGGTTTAGCAAGAGTCAGATCAAACTCCCACTAAACTGGGGGCTATGCGGCACCAGCAACGAGTCAAATCAGCCTAAGCGCCAGGGCACAAAAAGACGGGTTTGGGTCTTCTTCTATTCCATTTGGGCGAGCTTTTCGACCACGCAAAATAAAAGAAGAGCCGACGCTGGGCGAACGAGTTTTAACCTTTGGGCTTTGCTTCCGCCACAAAAATGTTACCATTTCATGAAAGAACCAGACGGGTTTACCTCCATTTCCAGTGGGCTTCCTTCCATCTCCTCGGCCATAAAAAGGCGAAAAAGGAAGCCCGTTCCTTCCACGCACAAAGATTACCTAGCCCATCTCTGGCGACCAGACGGGTTCTACGTCTTTGATGGGCCTCCATCCTTCGGCCCACGTGCAAACACAAAAAAGAAGGCGAAAGAACCCGAGACGGGTTCTTATTCTTGTCGATGGGCCTTCTTCCATCTATTCGGCCCACGCACAAAATGAAAGGAGGAGTCATTTCTCTGAGAACCCGGACGGGTTCTGCTCATTTTCAAGGCCCTTTTTCCACCTTTTTCGCCCATACACGAAGATTGCTTGGCCTACTTCATGATCAACCAGACGGGTTCTACACTTTCGGTGGGCCTCCGTCTTCTCGGCCACGTGCAAACACAAAAAAGAGCCATGACCGGGAGAACCAGACGGGTTCACTGGCCCCCATTTGTCGGCCCGGCTCGGCCAGCCCGATTCAGTAGAACCCGGGCCGGGTTCTACTCGGCCCACTTACCGGATTTTCTACTTCGGCCAAATTCTTAGCTAAATCAACAAGTGGGAATCAAACATTTGCAAATTTAAGCTAAAGCCAAAAGCAAAAAGGAGCTGAACTCGGACGATTTCTTCGGCCCAAAACAGTGGGAACGCACAAGTTTCCTTGGGCCAAGCGAGCCCAAAACGCTGCGAACCCCAACGAGTGTTGGGCCAAAACACACCCAAATCTCGCAAGCCCAAACGATTTTCTAGGCCAAAATGGGAGATCAAGGTGGTTTCTGAGCCCAGCACGTTCCCGCACATCATCGAAGGCTATCATTGGGCCGCAATGCAATGAGGGCCGTCATCGGGCCTAACAACACATGACATCAGCCGTCGCCGGGCTAATACGCGACATTCACATCAGCCGTCGCCGGGCTAATACGCGACATTCACATCAGCCGTCGCCGGGCTAATACGCGACATCCATCATCAGCCGTCGCCGGGCTAATACGCGACATCTATCCATCACATCGCCACGCTAATACGCGACGAACATCACATCATCAAAGGCTATCATTGGGCCGCAATGCAATGAGGGACGTCACCAGGGCCTAACAATACGTGACATCGAAGGCTATCATTGAAGGCTATCATTGGGCCGCAATGCAATGAGGGCCGTCACCGGGCCTAACAATACGTGACATCGGAAGGCTATCGTTGGGCCGCGATGCGAGGGCCGCCTAACAATACGATGAACACCATATCTACATCGACGCAGGACCCAGCTTCCAAGCGTCAACAAAGGCTATCATTGGGCCGCAATGCAATGAGGGCCGTCACCGGGCCTAACAATACGTGACGACAACAAAGGCTATCATTGGGCCGCAATGAAATGAGGGCCGTCACCGGGCCTAACAATACGTGACGACAACAAAGGCTATCATTGGGCCGCAATGCAATGAGGGCCGTCACCGGGCCTAACAATACGTGACATCGAAGGCTATCATTGGGCCGCAATGCAATGAGGGCCGTCACCGGGCCTAACAATACGTGACAACAACAAAGGCCATCATTGGGCCGCAATGCAATGAGGGCCGTCACCGGGCCTAACAATACGTGACAACATCAAAGGCTATCGTTGGGCCGCAATGCAACGAGGGCCGTCGTCGGGCCTAACAATGCGACGAACATTACATCTACATCGGCGCAGGACCCAGCTTCCAAGCGTCAACAGCGGCCATTGTCGGGCCTTAACAATGCGACAAGGGCCATCATCGGGCCTTCACAATGCGATGAAAATCATATCTACATCGGCGCAGGACCCAGCTTCCAAGCGTCAACAGCGGCCATTGTCGGGCCTTCACAATGCGACAAGGGCCGTCATCGGGCCTTCACAATGCGATGAACGACATCTCGACATCGACGCAGGACCCAGCTTCCAAGCGTCAACCAGCTTCAGAACAGGCTTCTAATTCATATCCAAGACTATCAAGACTACTTTGATCGTCGTTTTACTCAAACTCGATCAAAGTGGGGGCTATCTGTAGACGCTAAATTTTTCGGCTTTATTTTCTTTCTTTTTTAGTATTAATTTTAGGAAATAAGTTGACCGATAAGTAACACGCAAAGCCCCTTTTCCGTCAAAACCCAAAATACCAAGCCCAAATAAGCCGGAAACCATTTGGGTTCGATGGGCGAGCGTGATCTACGCCCCAAAGAACGTGCGTTCTGGGCGAGAGGCCCGACCTGCGCCCATGGAACCCGTCTGGGTTCTTGAGCCAGAGGCCCGGCCTCGACCCAGGAACCCGTCTGGGTTCCTCTTCCCATCACCACGGCGCCCCGGCGCCAAAACGCTCCTAAACCCTAACCTAAATTCCACTATAAATACCCCCCATTCATCACCCATAAAAAACACACCGAAATATACTGGGAGTATTGACACTAGTATATTTCTCTTCTCTTCTCCCCCACTGCGTGTTTACTTTGAGGTTAGCGTAGCTCTTTTTGTACATAAGGTAATTTTATGCATTGTTTTGTGTGTTTTCTTTATTTCATTGTTATCGCATGACATTAATGACAATTTTATGAAGTTTATTTAATTCCTCCCTTCTCTTCTTCTTTCTCATTACTTTAATTTAATCCTAGTAGAGTCGTTCGGTTGAGCAGTGGGTTTGATGGTTTTTATCGTCAAATCCGTAACCTTACCCCCGAATCCACCTTTGGGTTCGTAGGCCGGAGTCAATTTTCTTTTGGGTTTGTTGTTTTATCCCTAAAATTCAACTGGCGACTCTCACTTTTCTTTTCCCGAAAACCTTTCTTCGAAAACCCTTTTTTTTCTTCTTTAGATTAGAGACAGGAACCCAGACGGGTTCCCTGCCTCTAATCCTTTTTTTTCTCTTCTTTCTTCGGCGAACCAAGCCGGTTTTTCCCTTGTTTTGTTCGGTTCAGTTCTGAGAACCTGCACGGTTCGCTTGTCGAATCGGACCCCGATTCGTTCCTCGGAACGTTAACGGGTTTGGGTTTCTTTTTTTTTATCTTTTTTGGGAACCCAGACGGGTTCCCTCTTTTTTATTTCTTTTTTATTTCTTTTTCGTCTTCTTTCTCTTCTTTCCTTTTTTTCTTAATGAATTCAGGTTTTCGGGTTAATTAAATTTGTCACTTAAAAAAGTATCCTTAAAAGTTAAGCCTTTAGTTAAGGATAAGCAATCCCATGTCGGCTCCCAATTCAAAGAAAGAGGAAAAATTCACTCTTTCGAGTAGCGCCGCGGGAAGATCCCCTTCGGGATTTTTTTTCGGGGTCTACAGCTGCTCCAACTCCAAATCAAATAGAGCAACAAAGGCAAGCAAGGTGCGGATCGACGTATGCCTCACGACTGGCGAGAATACTTCGTTGTAGTCGATTCCTTCTTTCTGGTTGCAACCCCTTACCACTAATCTGGCCTTCCACCTTGCACTTTCTACACCAAGGATACCTTCCTTTCTCTTGTACACCCACTTCGCAGTAAGAGCTCGTCGCCCTTTAGGAAACTCACATAGCTCCCATGTATGATTTTTCTGCAGACTCTCCATCTCCTCTTGCATAGCTCCTATCCAGTTTGAGGCATTCGGACAAGAGATGGCCTCCTGATAGGTAGAAGGTTCAGCACCTTCAGGAGTCTCCTCTGCAACACTCAGCGCATAAGTAATCATAGCATCATCTTCTTCAGTATATCACGCTGGTCTCCTGATCTCCCTCCTGGGACAATCTCTAACAATGCATGGTTGTTCCTCCACCTGAGGAACATTCGTCTCAATCTCAGGCTCATCAACCTGAGTTGGTTCAGGAGCATCATCAGTAGTTTGCTCCTGATTGCAGGTTCCAGCAGCTCCACCTTGAGCCTGCTCCACCTCGAACACCATTCTTCCTGCATCCTTCTCCTGATTTCCTGCATCATCAAAAGTACCGGTAGATTCCATTCTAGATAACATAGCAGTTTCATTAAAGGTTACATCTCTAGACTGAATAACTTTCTTCAAATCAGGACACCACATTCTATATCCCTTAGACTCAGACCCGTAACCTAGAAACATGCATTTAACAGCCCTGGGAGACAGCTTCCCATCATTCACATGGACATATACAGGACATCCAAAAATTCTCAAATTAGAATAATTAACTGGATTACCTGTCCATACTTCCTCTGAAATCTAGTATTCGATAGAGGCATGAGGTGCTCTGTTCAGCAGGTAGCAGGCAGTAGATATCACCTCTGCCTAGAATGATTTGTTCTTCCAAAGCCCTGCATTTGAGAGCATGCAGCGTGCTTTCTCCAAGAGTGTCCTGTTGATTATCTCGGCTACCCCGTTTTGCTGAGGCTTACACACCAAGGTTCGATGCCTTGCAATCCCATGCTCCTCGCAAAATTCAGTAAATTCAGAATCAACAAACTCCAACCCATTGTCAGTTGTGAGTTTCTTGATTTTCCTGCATGTCTGGTTCTCCACCAAAGCTTTGAACTTCTTGAAATATGAGAATGTCTCATTCTTGTGCCGCAGGAAATAAACCCAGGTCTTCCTGGAGAAGTCATCCACGAATGTCAACATGTAGCGCTTGCCACCCAATGATGACACTCTAGCAGGACCCCAAAGATCTGAATGAATATAATCAAGGATCCCTGTTGTTGTATGTTTAGCCCTTGAAAAGCTAACCCTCTTCTGTTTCCCGAAGACACAATGATCGCAAAACTCCAACTTGCCGATCTTTGCGCCTTCAAGATATCCCTTTTTTCTCAACATTGACATTGTCTTCTCGCCCATGTGGCCTAGTCTCATGTGCCACAGTTTTGTGCTGTCGGACTCATCAAGATTTAGGACTGCCGCTGCAGATCCTGTCACTGTAGACCCCTACAAGATGTATAGACTGCCCTTCCTGATTCCTTTCATAAGAACCATGGAACCCCTGCATACTTTCAAAACACCATCTTCTCCTTTATACCTGCAGCCATTAGCTTCAAGAGTACCCAAAGAAATTAAATTTCGAATCATGTTAGGGATATGACGAACCTCCTTGAGAGTTCTAACGATGCCATCATGAGTCTTGATTTTGATGCTGCCGATTCCTACAACCTTGCAGGCTGTGTCGTTACCCATGACTACGACCCCGGTGTTAACACTCTCATAAGACTCGAACCAGTCCTTATGAGGACACATATGATAGGTGCACCCCGTGTCAAGAACCCACTCATCTCTAGCTATCCTACTCGATGTGGTAGCCAAGGCATCATCCGTAACTACAAACCCATCACCATCTGACTCGGACTCTACGCAGTTTGAGGTACCAGGTTTGGTGTGATTATCCTTACTCTCCCCTTCGGTCTCTCTGTTTTGCCCAACTCTCTATATGCCCCATCTTACTACAATAGTTACACTTCTTATTCTTGTGAGGATTCCTAGACTTTGAACGGTGTTTAGACCTCCCTCTAGACCCGTTTCCCTTACGTTCAGTATTTCTACCCCTTACAACCATAGCATCACCACCCTGGTCATCACCATCAGTATCAAGTTTCTCCTTAGACAGTAAACTAGCCTTTACTTCACTAAGGTTAAGGTCACCACGATTCCCATACAACATGATTTCCTTAAATTGTTTATGTGATGCAGGTAGGGACAGAATTAAATGAAAAGCCTTATCCTCATCAGTGTGTTTTATATCCACTGATTCCAATTCAGTAATAATAGAATCAAATTCACTAAGGTGTGCCTGAATAGAAGTACCTTGGGACATCTTCAGCCTATAGAATTTCTCCTTCATTCGGTACTTGTTTGCACGACTCTTCGACATGTCTGACTCTTCCATTTGGTCAGAGCTCAGGGTTTCTCGATATGCATCACCTCTCTCTGAATGTGCTCTGCCAAGCACAGCTGAATCCCTGCAAGGTCTTATCTTCAAGCTTCTTCCACTCCCTTGGAGTCATATTCCCCTTGATATCCTTCTGGAGTTGTTTGAATTCATCATCGCTCATTGTCGCATCAGTTTTCGTGTCGGGATACTCAATCACATCCCATAACCCGTGCTGAATCAGGACTGCCTTCATCTGCAGTCTCCACATAGTAAAACTCCTCGTTCCATCAAATTTTGGAATATCGCACTTCAGGATTGAAGTCATCTCCACATTGCTCTGATACCACTTGTTAGAGAAAATGAGTAGCAAGGTAACAGCGGAAGCGAATAATAGAATCGAAAACGAGATGACGGATATAACGACAAAATTTAGGAACGAAAAATAAGCGATAAAATCAAACACCAGAATTATGTGGGAAACCGAAGAACTCGGAGAAAAACCCATGGACGCCGACAGCCAGAAAATAATCCACTATGAGAAAGGAGGAGTACAACCTGATCACTATCACAGGGTGTGATACGATCCACAAAGGAGATTACAATAACAATCTCTCAACACTCAACTCATAATCTCTCAGGATACATTGGGAAAAATATTGGTGAGACCCCTTTCTCTCTCAATATTTTCTCTCTCTCTAGCTCTTTGTGTTTACCGATGTGTTTTGGTGGAGAAACATGTATCCTATTTAGGGAAAATTCCCTATAACCTAACTTGACTCCCACTCCAATTAGATTTAGAATCTAATACAATTAGGAAACCTAACATAATAAGGAAACCTAAATAATACCCTAATACAATTAGGAAACAAATAAATTGTGGGATCAAGAGATTTGGTGATTTTAGGACATTTTCCTAACAGAGACCGTGATAGTCGACAAAGTGACAATTAATATGGAACGGATAGAGTACTACTCTCTCCTTCCAAAAATATTTGTCCATTTAGAGTTTAGACACAATTCAAAAAATCATGAAAACTTCCACTTTACATTAGTAATTTGCATTCTTGGAAATGAGAAAAATATGAATAAAATGGTGAATAAAACAATTAAAGAAAAAGTTTAGTTTGATAAATTAGTAATTAATGTGTTCTTGGAATTATAAGGTGACAGATATTATGGAAAATATGAAAGTTAGTTAAAGTGACAAATAATATGGGTAGAAGACATTACTTCCGTTCCTTTTTAAGTGTCTCCCAGAACCAAGGGTTTTTTGCATATTGTACCTTGTAAAATATGGACATTGATTTTCGGGGCCTGGTTTTTGATGTTTATTTCTTGGACCTGAAAGTTTGTGGACTAAATAAAAAACATGTCACTTGTTCTTCTTCTTCCAACGTTCAAATTTATCTTCCGATTGGCCTCGAACATAAAAACTACTCCCTTCGTCCCAAATTTATTGACATTTTAACTAAACTTTGACCGTTAATTATTCATCAATTACAATGTGTTACAATATGAAATTACCTCCATCGTAATTTTTAATAAAACATCTTTCTATTGACGGTAATTTCATATTGGTACTCATTGTAATTTGTTAGTAATTAATACTTAGCCCATGTCAATTAATTTGGGATGGAGGGAGTAAGCTTAAATTGATGTTGAAGCTATAATCCACATATCTTTTTCATGTCAGAGCTACTTAGACCCCTAAGTACCCTACTATTCCTCTCACAGTTCCTTGGGAGTAGCCCAAAACTTTAGATACAAAGGTTAAATACATATCAATGAAAAAGGGAATGATAGGTAAGAAGGTTACAATCGTCATTATGAAGTGCATATCCATAATCATAACCATCGCATAAGGAAGATGGTTGGCAAATAGGAAATAATAGGCAAAGACAACCCAAATTGCAAATGAAATAAGAGAGTTTGAGCCTTTTCTTAAGTAGCCAACAAATCTTAGATCCACAAAATAAACATTGAAAACCAAGGATTTAGAAAATAAATATCTAGATCTTACAAAGTTCAAAATGCACAAAAACCCGGAAAACCAATATCATAGAAAAGTAGTAAATATATGCTATTAGAATAGTACAATGACAAATAATATTAAAAAAGAAAAGTTAGTTAAAAAGTTAGATAAAAAAGGATTATTAGACGAACGTCAATAATACCAACTTTAAGAGTATTGGAGACTAATAATACAAACTATTTTCTTGGACACTAGTAGTACCAACTATCGACCTATTTTCCTCCAACAGTACACAACCGAGTTGTTATAGTTTTAGCTCATCGGAAAGATGACGTGGCTTCATGATATGTGACATGGAAGGCGGGGGTGGGGTAGAATATGTTGACGTGGACACTAACATGTCTTCCATGTCACATATTGTGGAGTCACATCATTTTTTCAATGAGTTAAAACCATAACAATTCGACGATGTACTGTTAGAGGAAAATATGTCAATAATTCGTACTGTTAGTGTCCAAGAAAATAATTTGTATTATTAATATCCAATACCTCCAAAGTTGGTATTATTGATGTCCAAAAATCCGATAAAAAAAGAATGGATGGAGTATTTTTTATTTTTGACACAGGTAAGTAGTCAAACCCACTAGTCCCCTATCTTAGGGGTATAACTCAACAAGCCTGTAGCGGATGGGGTCCCCAGGATTCGAACACCTGCGGTAGGAGGTGGACCTTTGCCACTCAAGCAAGAGGTGATTGGCATAATGAAGCGAGTATGATCTATTACTGCCTCTAGCTTATTCTAATTGTGACATTGATCCATGTATCAATCAAACTTTAAAAACTTTGATCATTAATTTATCATCACATATATATATTAACACAAGGTTACATTATACGAAAGCATTATCTTTAGATTCGTGATTAAAAAATATTATCAGAAAAGTATAATGTTATTATTTTTTATAAAATATGCTGTAAAAAAAAATCACAATTATAAAAAGACATTGGAAATTGTATAGCATTTATGTGAGGCTCAGATACCACTTATTAGGCTCTGATACCACTTGTTAGAGAAAAATAGCAAGGTAACAGCGGAAGCGAAATAAATAAATTGAGATGACGGAAATTACGACAAAATTCAGGGACCAAAAATAAGCGACAAAAGAACACAAGGTTTACGTGGGAAACCGAAGAACTCGGAGAAAAACCCACGGACGGTGATAGCCAGATAACAATCCACTATGAGAAAGGAGGAGTACGACCGATCACTATCACAGGGTGTGAGGGGATCCACAACAGAGGAGATAACAATCTCTCTCATTCACAACTCTCAATATTTCTCTCTCAGGATACACTTGGGAAAATATTGGTGATCCACTATGAGAAAAGAGGAGTACAACCCGATCACTATCGCAGGGTGTGATGCGATCCACCACTATGAGAAAGGAGGAGTACAACCTGATCACTATCACAGGGTGTGATGCGATCCACAACAGAGGAGATAACAATCTCTCTCACTCACAATTCTCAATCTTTCTCTCTCTGGATACACTTGGGAAAATATTGGTGAGACCCTTTTTTCTGTCAATATTTTCTCTCTCTCTGTCACTCGGTGACTACCTTTGCCGTGATTATGGTGGAGATACAAGTATAATATTTATACTAATGGTGAGAGAAGGAAACTAGGTTACAAATTAATTAACCTACGAACGAAAAAGAAAGTCCCGTCACTAGGAAAAGATTTCCTAGAGGCGTTGGCAGCACCTGACGGGCGCTAGCCGCATCTCTTGATTGAAGCCTTCTGAGATAGCCGCTGGCAGTGGCCAAAGAACGGGGGCAGCGTCTTGGTTTCTTCGTCTCCGCAACAATAAGGCGCTGGTAAGGGTTCAGTGGAGGGACCAGCGCCTGGTCGCCGACTCCGCATAAAGGGCGTTGGTAGCGCCTTACTCCAGCTGGTAGCGCCTGTTCACGTTGCCTTCTCTTCTCTCGTTCTGGACCCTACCGAGGATCCAATTGGCCACAAAACCCAGCAATTTATGAAAAAAAATATACTATCAGGAAGTTATGCTCCGTTCTTTTATATGCTTGGTGTGATGTGGTAATGGTGCGATGCGGTGCGGTGGAATTTGAAAAAATATGGTGAAAAGTGGTGAGTTGTGGTAGGTGAGATAGGTGAGAAGAGATAATGTGAAAAATAGATTACAAAAGTGAGGAGAGAGAATAATGAAAAGATATATTGGTAATGATTATGGTGTAAAGTGATGAAGTGTGGTAGAAAATTAAAGAGTGTGGTGCGGTGTGGTATCGCACCGCAACCTACCGCATAAGAATTTATATTAACCTTCGTACTTGGTAGTTGAGTTCATAACTCCTAAAAGTAATCATACATCTATCTAATATTATGAATTTTGACTTGCGTTTACTCTAAAACTTTATACAACACTTCTCAATGATTTTTAGTGAAACAACTACGTTTGCCCCAATTTTTTTATTTTTTAAAATTTTTATGATTTTTTTTCATTTTATTAAAAAATTCTTAATAATTTCTCGGATTTTCAAAAATTAATTTAAAAATTCTTTTAGCAACTACACTTTATGACTTTTATGGGGATGGGAATGAAAAAAATTAGAAAACTATAGAAGTAGACATAACACCAAAAAAAATACAATTTTATTTTTCACTAAACCACTGACACATAAAAAAATAAGAATTATTATTGTCCAATTGTCAAAAATATAAACTATTTAAATATACAGATGGGTATCAATTGTAAACATTGCAACATTTAGTACAATTTCCCAGATTGGTATTAACACCTGCTCGTCCTTCTCAATACTCAATAGTTAATAGTCTCCATGAGCCCAATTTCGAGGGCCACTGGTATGTTTCTATAAATAAAATAAACTTAAAATTAAAAATTAAATCTTTTTTTATAAAAATACCCAATATATAACGTGTTTTTGTATAGAAACATTCCTCTCAAAATATTGCGACGAAGATTGTTATATAGTACATCATGGTTAGTCTATCCAGATTATTTAAAGTGTTAAAATTTTCAAAATAAATTTATCAATAGTTATTATATAATTCATGGTAAATCTAACAATATTATTACAAAACTCAACAATATTCTTAAATTTTATCAATACTTATTAAAATGACAAAAAAATTTGATCAATTATAATACATGCGGTGGACCAACAGTTTCATTGATGGTTGTTTATGATGTTAAAGCTGGTTGTGGTGGTATGTTCAGGATACAATCTCTACTTTGGACAATTGGATAATCAACTCAGTGGTGATTAACCATATCAATAGCTCTGACGTTCATTCAGCTAGATGTGGTATATTTATAAATGAAAATTTGGATTCTTATAAGGGAAATTGGATTCTAATAATACGAACTTTTGGCCATATAAGACTTAATAATACGAACTTTCGATTTGGTTCTGAATAATATGAACTTTGACCCCATATTGCCCCTAGTAACACGCCACCGAGTTAAGTTGAACTTAACTCGGTGACGGATGACGTGGCGGCGGTTGGGTCTGTTGACTTTGCCACGTCAGCAATGTTGACTTAAAAAAAAGCCAGATCAGCCTTTTTTTCCCTCATCTTTCCCTTTTTCTTTTTTTCTCTCCTCCCTCTCCTATTCTTTCTTTCGAGCTTCTTCAGAGCAGCCATGGCTGCTGACTCTCCCTCTTCTCTCTATGTTCTTCTTCTCTTTCGTCCATCTTCTTTCTTCCCTCTCCTTCAGTCTCCCTCATCCCCCTTCTTTCTTCCCTCTCTGTTTCTCCTTCTCTTTAACTCGCTGAATCTCAATTTGAGTTTTTTCAGAACTTGATTCTTGGCAAGGGGTCATCTTTAAGTGTCTTCCAAATCGCTCAAATTTCAAATCCCAAAACCCTAAAAACTCTCGCTCCCATTTCAATATCAAACTCAATTAACCAGTCTCAAATTCAATCAGATCGAATTCTCAAATGGATATCATCAAAAGCAACTTCTCTTTCATGGTAATTTTGGGGTCGATTTTCTGGGTTTTGATGATTTTGTTTGGATTTTGTTTGATTGTGAGATCTTCTGAATTTTGGGCAATTGGTGAATTTTTCTTTTTGGGGTTTCGAAAGTTCGGATGAACTTTGTGTGAGTTTTGAATTTGGGTTTCTGGGTTTAGCTACTCTCCTCCTGATTACTCCAAGCCCAAGAAAACCCTAAGTTTCGAAAGTTCTAGGTTTAGTCCTGAATGTGGGGTCGATTTTCTGGGTTTCTGGAGTTTCTGGAGTAGGAGAATTAGAGGAGGAAGCTATGGTTGGGCCAGAGGTCGGCGACGCCGGAGGAGGAGGAGGGGGAGAGGGGGCAGGATTCCGACAACCTGGAGGAGAGGGGAGCGATGTTCGTGCGGTGACCTTAGCGGAGGAGTTGATGGATTGGAGGAGCCTAAGGAGGAATGGAGTGAAAGTCTGCCATTGATGGTGAGGCTTGAAGCTGAAGATGATGCAGATGTGTTGAAGACAAGTTTTCAAAACCAAAAAAAACATAACAAGGCTGACCTAGCTTCTTTTTAGTCAATATTGATGATATGGCAAAGTCAACAAACCCCTCCGGCTGCCACGTCATCCCCCCACCGAGTTAAGTTCAACTTAACTCGGTGGCGTGTTACTGGGGGCAACAGGGGGTCAAAGTTTATATTATTCAGAACCAAATCGAAAGTTCGTATTATTAAGTCTTATATGGCCAAAAGTTCGTATTATTAGAATCCAATTTCTCTTCTTATAATCCATACTTTCAATTTTTGTATGTCAATAATCATTATTTTAGTTTTGGATTCTGGTGGTCCAAAAAAAATTATATTTTAGTGAGACATCATCTAGTCAAGTGACAGTGACTCGAACACTCGGTAAAGAGCTAATGTGTCAAACACACTCTTACCAGTACATGTCAACTTTAAACAAATCACAGTCACTTAACTCGGTGGTATCTCACCAAAATATTTTTTTTTTTTTTCAAGACCACCAAAATACAATACTACATCCGTTTTGTTTTATCTGTCACTTAGGAAATTGTAGCAAAAATTTTGACCGTTAATATCTTAATTCGTATAATGATTCATCATACAAAATTGATATCATTAGATTCTTAATGAAAAATATTGTTGAAAAAGTATAATACTATATTTTTTATAAATATTTTATATAAAAGTTATTGATTAAAAATTGACATTAAAAACCGTAAATGACAGATAAAAAAGAACGGAGGGAGTAATAAAGTAATGATTATTATCAGATAAAAGCTGAAAGCAAGGATCATTAAAATCCAACATTCCTTTTTAAAATTCAAGTTATTATGATCCAATTTTCCAATAATATAAGTATATTAACCACTAAATAATCTACCACTGATAATCAACAATTATGTTTATAACCATTAGGGATGTTAGGAATAAACTGTAACTCAAATATTTACTTCATCATTTACTTTGGGCACAAATAGATGCGACTATGCAAGGATGTGAATGGAACAAAAGTTTTACATACCATATTCCTTGATTTCAAAACTCACGTCAACAGTCTCACAAACTCAAAATACATCCAACAACATAGACACTGCTCCCTCCGTTTTTTTATCTGTCTTTCACGCTTTTTGAAGTCCATTTTTAATCAACGATTTTTCACATAATATGTTACTAGAAAAATTCGATATTATACTTTTTCATTAGTACTTTTTTTTACGAATCTAATGATATCAATTTTGTTTGATAAATCATTATACAAAATAAGATATTAACGGTCAAAGTTTTTGACACGATTACCTAGACGACACTTAAAAATAAACGGAGGTAATAGTACAAATCAACAACCAAATTCAAAGTGAATCAAACACCATAGACACTAGTACACACCAACAACCATTTATTTACTCTCAACTCAGATAATATGCAATTTATTACATGCTTTTGGAGTTTGCACTCCAAATAGGGTCATCATACACTGATACACTTGCATATACTAGATTATTCACTATCAATAATGTAATTGTTCACTTGTACATACTCTGAAACATAAACTTCAAATGTCTGCAATATATATTGCAGATAATAATGGAGTGGGAATCAAAAAAAAGATACATGGTAGCTTGACTTGCCAAACCACATGGAAGTGTCACCACTTGCTTGAAAAGTTGACCCAGGCCCATGACAGCTTAAACTGAGGACAATAATTGAAAAATGGCAAGTAGCAAACTGTACAAAGTGAGTCAGGTCAAGGAGGTTGTTTCAAAGGGTTATAAGTCATCCAGGAAAGAAAAAGAGCAGTCGAAGGCGAAACAAGTTAAGTTTCGGATGTCAGTAGGAACAGCTCAGGGAGAAAGCCATAGCCGATACCTAGTTTTGCGATTGGCGACCCTTCTTTTCTTCAATGCCGGATTTGGAGAACCTACGTCGAAGGACATCGAGAACATCCTCCATCTTCACATCTTTAAGGGCAAGCAGAACCATGGAATGGTAAAGCACGTCGGCCATCTCTGAGGCGGCTCGAGACTTGTCCTCGTTGTCTTCCAATGTCCGGCACAATTCATCTGCCTCTTCCCTAATGTCCGAAAACAGCGCAATAGCTAAATTTGCCATTCTCGAGAGAAATACAAAGGAAAACCAAATTCTCCCCAACATCCAAAAACAATGCAATAACTAAATGTGCTATTCTCGAGAGAACTCTAAAGGAACACCGAATTCCAGTGAGCAACAGTTTCAATGATAATCAAAAAAATAAAGAGGGCGCAACAAAACAAAGAGGATCAAGCCCACAAAATTTTCCAGGCTCATTTTGAAATCCCAGATATAACATATTTTTGCTCACTTTGGTCAGTGGCAGATCAAGAACTTCGAATTAAAGGGTAGCGAATACCCAATATACTAATACACTCATATAATAAACATACAATCTATAATTTTAACCCCTATTTACATTATATTTTAAATTATTTTTTTGGACTAAGGGTGGCCATGGCCACCCCTAGCCAACGAACAGCTTTGCTAGTTTACATGTTAGTCAAACTTTGAAAACTTTAACCATCGATTTCTCAACGTATATGAGGATCTATCATACGAAAATTGTAACGCCCCGACCCTTCTCGAGTCATGGACATTACAGATTACTGCTTCAAGGATCGATAACTTATCCCACAAATCACCACGAGTCCTACCAGCATGCTTCTTCCTTGCTCACACACTACTTCCCAAGAGATCACCCACCCTAAAACTACTCCCATCCAAGCACACTTAATTAAGAGTTCCCAACAAATAGCTTCCTAAAAGGACGGTGCACCTTGATGATATAAGTAATCATTTCAATCCCTTTAACCACACTTTAACAACATATTGATAATGTTTGCGGCCAAGGAGGGGTGGGGCATCAAAAAAACACTATCATCATATTTGTGACGAAAAATACTATCGTGGGATTATTATTTTGTAATTCTTTTAAAAAATATCATATGAGACATTGTCAGTCAAAAAAGAATCTAGGAAACTGTGAAATAATCAATAGGTTATAGATAAAACATGAAGGAATATGCAGCTAAAGATAGAATGCAATCAACCAACCTGATTTTAGAGCATAGCAATTTTTCGTTAAGCAATAACTTCTTGGTCCATGAAGGTTTTCCTTCTACATTTTTTGATATTTCATCTTTCCGCTCAGCAATTGTTGCTTCCAGAGAATACAATGTAGTCATCGCCAGAGTATCTTTTTCAGCCTGGAAAAAACATTAAACATTGAAGAACAAAGTTCTTCAGCAGTTTTGGGAATTTACGTGACCGATGCAATGAGCCAGTAAGAGGAAGAGGCAAACAAACCTCACGGTCTTCCAAAAGGTTGGAGACCGATGAGAAATAACATGTTTCAGCTCCAGTATGGCAAGTTGGCCCGTCAGGCTTTCCCAGGTAAATTATCTAATAAAAGAAAAACGTTCTTCATGAACAAGGCCTAACACTAATTTCTCAAAGAGTGATTTGACATCGTAATACATACCGAGTCCCGGTCACAATCCACATAAATGTCATGTACATTAATGAAATTCATAGATGTCTCTCCTTTTATCCACAATTGTGATCTCGATCTGCTGTAAAAAGTCGCCTTGCGAGAAGAAATGGTATTGGCCAGTGCTTCCCTGTTAATAAAGCCTTGCATCAAAATGGCACCCGTATCAACATTTTGAGCTATAGCCACTGCTAAACCTTTATCATCCCACTTGACACTGTCTAGCAACGTCTCAACCTACAATAGTCGAATTTTCTTCATTAATCAATGGCACATAGCGGCAAACAAACTACACCACAACGACAAGGCCATGGCATACATAGGAAAACTGAAGCAATCATTACAAATGTCAATGGTTGCATACAAAAGGAGTGTCACCAGAAGGAAAAATCATACTTCAGTGAAAATCTGACTCGATACAAGAAACAAGGAGACTGAATCAGAAACAACAGAACCCGTATGATTCAAAAGCATATCTAGGAGCATTCTTAGAATAGCCCATATGAAACTAGAAGCAAATTCATACGGAGCACTGTCACTTCTAAAGAGAATTTTCTCAAGAAAAGGTACTCAGGCAGGAAAACAGTTAAGTAGAGATGTCATAGGATACAAAAGCCATAAGCTGAGCATGAAGGATAAAAGAATTGTATACACAAGGTGTAGCATAGTTACCAGCAATGCTACATACGCCTGCAACCCACATTCCGGGAACAAGCGTATCAAAGTCAAAACTAGACTAGATTTATGAAAATTAGCGACCCATGTTCAGGGACTAACGACCCGGAAAGCGTTTCTGGTAACTATGAGGTGTCGAGTCCAGAAGAAGCTGAATAGTAATGAATTTACTAAACATAGCAAGTTGGTGTCTATTATGCCAAAGATCCTACCCAGAAGCAATTAAGTTTCGCATAAATTGTCCAGTTTTTTACGAATGCAGAAAACACAAAATCAGTTTCTACACTTCAACCAGGCAAAAGTAAATCCACCGACTTCTCTGATTACAGGCCATAATTGTCATTAAGGATATGTAGAGTCCAGATGTAGCTCAATAATAATCATGCATATTAATGGGCAACGATGGACACTTCCAAGAGAAACAATGAAGATAGATGGGGAACCCATCCACCAACTTATCTCTCTATCATTTATTTACCAGACAAGTAACGATCCCTACCCAGTAAACTAGTAGGCACCTGACTAATGTCTGGTTTAGATGACAGGCACTGTTTATAACAAAACCATCTTAATTATCTAGCCTTGCATAAGCAATCTATTGAACATTATACCTACCACATACGTTGGGCACGTAAAGCCTAGTATTATAGTAAGGACCCTACCTAGAAGCAACTAAGTTTGGCAAAAATTGCCATGTACAAGAAAAGGAAAAAAACATACAATCAGTTTTAACCCTTTCAACAGGCAAAAGTACTGTTGCCATGCAAAAAGAATGAATTTTAAATAAGCAAAGATATATGAGAGATATAACACACCAAAAGCATCATTACACATATGTAGAGTCCAGATGTAGCTCAATAATAACCATGCATATTAATGGGCAACGATGGACACTTCCAAGAGAAACAATGAAGACAGATGAGGAACCCATCCACCAACTTATCTCTCCATCATTTATTTACCAGACAAGTAACGATCCCTACCCGGTAGATTGGTAGGCACCTGACTAATGTCTGGTGTAGATGACAGGGACTGTTTAAAACAAAACCATCTTAATCACCTAGCCTTGCATGAGCAATTTATTGAACATTATACCTACCACATACGTAGGGCACATAAAGCCTAGTATTATGGTGCTTTTGGTAATTTCCCGAGAATTTTCCCCGGAAAACTTTCCCGGGAAAGACTTTCCCTAATCCCTCCTTGGGAAACAGTTTATTGAGTTTGTGAGAGAAATAGCGGACCCCACATTAAAACTTTTTCATCTATTAGGGAGAACCAAACACAGGAAAGTTCGTCAATTTGGAAAAGTTGACTAACTTTCTGGGAAAAGCTTCCCAAACAAACACTCCCAACAGCAACTGAGATTGGCAAAAATTGCCAGGTACAGGGAAACGAGAAAAACATACAATCAATTTCAACCCTTTCACCACGCAAAAGCACCATTGTCATAAAAAAAAGAATGAATTTTAAATGAGCGAGATATAACAGGCCATAAGTGTCATTACACATATGTAGAGTACAGATGTAGCTCAATAATAACTGTGCATATTAATGGGCAACAATAGACACTTCCGAGAGAAACAACGAAGATAGATGGGAAACCCATCCAACAACCTATCTCTCTATCATTTATTTACCAGACAAGTAACGATCCCTACCCAGTAGATTGGTAGGCACCTGACTAATGTCTGGTTTAGATGGCAGGCAAACTGTTTAAAACAAAACCAACTTAATTATATATCTTTGTGTAACCAATTAAACACTATACCAACAACATATGTAAGGCATGTAAAGTGTAGTACTGTTGTAAAGATCCTACCTAGAAGCAACTGAGTTTGGGCAAACATTGCCTAGTACTGGGAAAGGGGAAAAACATACAATCAGTTTAACCCTTTCACCAGGCAAAAGCACTGTTGTCATACAAAAAGAATGAAATTTAAATGAGCAAGATAAGCGAGAGATATAACAGGCCACTAGTGTCATTACACATATGTAGAGTCCAGATGTAGCTCAACAATAACTGTGCATATTAATGGGCAACGATGGACACTTCCAAGAGAAACAATGAAGACAGATGGGGAACCCATCTACCAACCTATCTCTCCATCATTTATTTACCAGGCAAGTAACGATCCCTACCCAGGAGATTGGAAGGCACCTGACTAATGTCTGGTTTACATGACAGGCGCTGTTTAAAATAAAACCCACTTAATTATCTATCCTTGTGTAGGCAATTATTGAACCCTATACCAACCACATATTTCAGCCATGTAAAGCCTAGTATTGTTGTAAAGACCCTACCTAGAAGCAACTGAGTTCGGCAAAAATTGCCTAGTACTGAAAAAGGGCAAAACATACAGTCAGTTTCAACACTTTAACCAGGCATAAACGAGCAAAGATACATGAGAAATACAACAAGCCATAAGTAACATTACACATTTGTAGAGTCCAGATGTAGCTCAATAACAATCATGCATATTAATGGGCAACGATGGACACTTCCAAGAGAAACAAATGAAGATAGATGGGGAACCCATCTACCAACCTATCTCTCCATCATTTATTTACCAGACAAGTAACGATCCCTACCCAGTAAATTAGTAGGCACCTGACTAATGTCTGGTTTAGATGACAAGCACTGTTAAAAACAAAACCATCCAAATTATCTATCCTTGCCTAAGCAATAATTGAACATTATACCAACAACATACATAAGGCATGTAAAGACAGATTTAATGATAAATTGATAATCAACCATAAAAGCATATTACCTAACCAAACCATGATGGCAGTGAGCCTCACCAATCACCATAAAAGTGTCAAACGGGTAAAATTACAGAACCAAAGCATTAACACTAGATGTCGATGTATATACCACAAGTTAGCTGAATAATATCATATTTTCAAGAGAAACAATGAGAACAGACGATAGATATGGATCACTGAAACCCAACCGACCCGTATCTTCCTTTATATTTACGTTTTATTTATCTGGGATATATATTTCCTGACTAAAGAATAGACATATGCCTTCTTCACCAAAAAATTGCAGTACACTGCAATAATACGGACAGACAGTAGCTCAAAATAACATAGGTAACAACAGAATACTACAACGAGAAATGCACCCTCTGAAGAGAAAAATTTTGCTCGAACATTTCCATACATTCAACAGTCTACATCTCACAGGACACACCTGCCACCTCACAATGCTGGTGTTCCTAGCATCCTTACATGCATGAATACAAATTTATCAGCTAAAAGAAACAAACAAACAAAACGGTCATCTTCTCAGACAATAGTCAAAATACAAGTTTACCAGTTTACCACATAACCTTCTACACAAACAAAGTAGCCGATATATTCAACATTAAAAAGAACAAAATCAGTGTGAGGCAGTCCATATGTGCATACTGCATACCTTCTTATCAAAAGCAAGAGGTTTATCAGCTACAGGACTGCACGCCAAAACTTGTAACTGCCTCTTCTTATAATTCCCAATTCTACAATTAAAGCGACCAGAAAATACAACGCGATCCCGACGAGAGAATATTGGGGATTGAATACAATGATGAGAGGAAACCGCCATCAAAAAAACTCTGATCTAGTTTGCAGCTGAAAACAACGAAAAAACAATAAGAGATTTAATAAACTCTGAAGAAACGAAACTGATCAGAGTTAGAGTTAACGCTAATTCATGGATTCTTAAAAATGGCGATGAAGAATCAGAGTTCATGCAGAGATTGAACAAATCAGAGACACAGACAAAGTTCAAAGCATCGACAAAGAAATCCAATTGCAAAACAGAAAACCGATTAGTTGGAGCTAATTAACTGATTCCTCAAAATGGCACTGAAGAATCGGAGTTCAAAAGAAAAAAATAATTGCAGATATTCAACAAATGAGAGACACAGACGAAGTTCAAAGCATCGACATAGAAATCCAACTGAAAACAATTGAATAAGACCTTAAGAAACGAAACTGATTAGAGTTAGAGTTAATTCACCGATTCCTCCAAATGGCGATGAAGAATCGCAGCTCAAAACGATTGCAGAGATTGAACAAATGAGAAACACAGACGAAGTTCAAAGCATCAACATAGAAATCCAATCGAAAACAGTTTAATAAGCACTTAAGAAACGAAACTGATTAGAGTTGGAGCTAATTCACAGATTTCTCGAAATGGTGATGAAGAATCGCAGCTCAAAGACAAGAAAATAGTTGCAAGATTGAACAAATGAGATCCATAGACGAAGTTCAAAGAATCGACGAAGAAATCCAATTGCAAAACAGAAAACAGCAAAAAATGAATTAGGAATCATACCGAATGAAGCTAAATGCAAGGAGCGCCGGCGACTTTGATCAAAATGAGATGAGAAAGACGACGATGAACCGCCGGCGACAGCCTGGCACCGGTCAGCTGAGAGTTAAGAGAGAGTGGAAATGGTGAGTGGTGGCTGCCGAGGGCTTGGGAGGGAAGAGTAGGGTTTTAGCTTAAAAAGCTACGGGAGTGCGGGAATATTTATTGGGGTCCATATTTATTTTTGGGAAATTGGAAAAAAATTACTCAATCTGTTCTTTTTTATCTGTCATTTACGATTTTCAGTGTCAATTTTTAATCAATAATTTCTAATATAAATGTTTTGCAAAAAAATATAATATTATACTTTTTTAATAGTATTTTTTATTACGAATCTAATAAAATATTAACGGTCAAAATTTTGGCATAATTTCCAAGGACAACTAATAAAACCAAACAGAGGGAGTACTCCGTCCGTCTTTATTTATTTATATGTCTTCATTTATATGTAACTTTAGGAAATTATGTTAAAAATTAAATTTTGATTTTTAATAGTTCAATTTGTATAATTATTCACTATATAAAATTAAATTGATGTTATTAGATTCATAATAAAAAATACTATTAAAAAATATAAAAAATTTTTATAAAAATTTATACTAGAAATTATTGATTAAAGATTGACACTGAAAACCGTAAATGACAGATAAAAAAGAACGGAATGAGTAATACAAGCTTTGTGGGTATTCAAAAAAATAATTTAAATTTATAATCTTTTTATGGATGAGCTCAACTTTAATTATATATTTTTAACATCCACCACTTAATTACACTCGCTTGAAAAGTGACGTAGTGATGGCGATATTATACATGAAATTTTTTGCAGCTCAAAAAAAGAATGAAATATGCTTTGTGTGTAATATCCAAAAAATTGCTAGGGGGTGCCATACATCTTTTTTAATTGACTCGCGGATCACAACTTTTTTTTAATGCATTCTCGGGGGTTATTAAACTTACTTAAGTGACTGGGGGGTGACATTCCGGTTATTTTAGCTGAAATCCGGCGAGATATGTTGAAAAGGACGAAAATGCCCTTATTTTGCTCTCTAATTTAACTTAATTTGCCATTATCTCTCTTTCTCTCTTTTCTTCATCCTCTTCCTCCATAATTCAAATTCACCTTTGGCAAATTCAAGCCCCTCAACAAGGTGTTGCCAACAAAAGATCACCCTTTCAGCACCCCATCAACCCTAAATTGAAACCCAGAATGTACAATTCTCATCTCTAGGCATGCAAATGTTTAATAGATCATGTAACCAAACATCAAATGATGGAGGACATACAACAAATCTGCATCAATCCTAAGCTCAATCAAGATAAAAGATAAAAATTGACCATACCAAACTCAAATTCAAGGCCAAACCTTTACTAATCTATTCAAATTCAACTTGCCCAGAAGGTTAAATCCAACCAAAAACCCAGAAAATTTCACTAACCCAACAAGAAAAACCAACAACCCAGAAAAAGAACCCCCCTCGTCATGGCTTTTGGACCTCTCTTAACTTGGTGTGTGAGGGCATCCCAATGAGAATGTTGTTTGGCCATGGTTAATGTCCATCGTTTGTGAAATCTGGTTTGACTTCTCATGGCTTCTGGACATTAACCGTAGCCATTACAGCTGACCACCACAAAGCTACTAGCAAGTGGCAACAATCTACCAAAAAAATCACCCCCCAATTCCTCACAGAAAAAGCTTGATTTTATCAGCATGAAGTTGAAGGAACAAATTTCAAAACCTATCCAACCAGAAGACTCAACTCAACTATGGCGATGATGATGCAAATCGCCATTGTTGCTGCTTCTTCTTCAACTTCTTCACTTCCCACTGCCATACCACTCCATCCATCTTCAAATTTCATGTCAAATTGAATTCTTAGTTCAAGTTTCTAGCGCATAATAATAATAATAATAATAATAATAATATTATGAAGTTGAGTTGAATTTGCTTTTTGCAGGTACCAATTTCCGGCCAAAATATGAGAAGTGAAGGGATGGTGGTGGGAGGAGGAGAAGGTGGAGAGGAGAGAAGTGAATTTGGTGGAGAAGAGGGAGAATCGAGGGGATTGGAGAGAGAGAGAGAAGAGAGAGAGGAGGAGAGAGAAGTGGCGGTTGCAGTTGTGGATGCCATTGAAGAAGAAGAAGAAGAAGAGATTGAGGAGTGAAATTAAGGGTAAAAGGGTCACTTTACTAGATTTTCAAGGGCAAATAAGACTTTTCCTTTTTTCCGGCCAAAATATGACGAATTGTCACCCTCCAGCCACTTAAGTAAGTTTAATGTCCCCCCGAGAATGCATTAAAAAAAAGTTGTGACCCGCGAGGCAATTAAAAAAGATGTGTGGCACCCCCCAACAATTTTTTGGTGTAATATCTTCTTCTGTATATAACATCGGTTTTTCTTTAATATATATTGCTTGAATTAACTCTATTTTGGCTCTGTAGAGCTCTTTTAGATGGAAATCCTATTGAAATTTGTGAATGCATGTCAAGAACTTAAGGTTTCTATGAGTTTATGAATAGAATTGAGGAGTTCAATTGTTGCATGTGTGTGAATGGGAGTAGATTATTGAAGAAGATTCAAAGTGTTGAGTGTAATTACAAGTTTAAGTAAAATTCTTGCTCGGTATGGTAGAAACCATGGGATATTGGTCTTGCATGTACTTATGTGACCCAAAATAGAGAGGATTAGTTAAGTAATCTGCTGTGAAGTAAAGTTTAGCAAAGGAAGACACACTTAAGATATGCATTAGAGTCTCAAATCAAGTGAAAAAGTAAGGAAGGACCTCAAGTTTAGTGGTTTCGAGTAAATTTTCGTAATCTGAATTTTTCTGGAGGTAACCGAGACTCCCACAACCAAACACATGGAGAAAAATAGTTGCCTTTAGTATTAGCTTGCACCTGGTTTTGGAATTTTAAGATTTCGTTGTGTATAACTCAAGTTATGGCAAAATTAGTGAAGGGCTTCCATTATATACGTTTTTGGTTGGGCAATAGGTTTATGGGTGATTTCAAGGGGTAAATAGATCTTATTAGCTTACGAGTTCAAAATGAAAGTTGTAGTATACTTTACAAGCTTTCCGAAATGGGGTTTTATGCAATCACTGGACATCGGGAGATAAAGTTATGGCCCATTCTTTTCAGCTATGTAATTAAATTATGCCTAGAAAATAATGGTGACCGTAGCATATTTTAGACACTTTTAAGACCTTTTCTAGGGCTTGTATGAGTTTGAGGTCAACATAAGAATTATAGTTTGCAATGCGAGCTTTCCATAGGCTACTTTTATGCACTCAACTCATACCGAAGATTGATGTATAGACTTCCGAAATACTGCTTCCAATTATGTTTTCAAAAAAAAAAAAAAAAGCCAACTTAGCTACCTTATTCAAGTTTCACCCTTTTACAATTTTCTTAGCTTAAGCTTTAACTAGGAAGTTGTAGGTCTTATTTTGAGCCTTCCAAAGAATTCTCTTGCAAGGTCTTCCAAGACATGAAAGAAGAGTTATACCTTCCAAGTAGTAAGAAAAATTCCCGAAACCTTCCAACCTATTGAGTTTTGATTTATTCAAGGAAATCTTTCCTTTTAAAGAACTCGACCTAAGTCTTTTCCTTTATTCTTATTTCAAGTAAACTCCAAGGGGTCGTTGCCGCTACCTGTTCAAGTCCGCTCAGGTGCTAGTGGTTCTTCAGTCGGTCCGATTCAAGGTACGCATATTGTCTGTACTCTTCTTAAACTCTTTTATATGAGTTTAATAAGCAAGTGTAATGAATATGATGAAGTTAAGCAAGGTTTTAATTGTTTTCCGTATTATTTTCCTTATCACTATGTCTTTATAAGTTATAACAAAGTACAAGTTTAGGATAGACCGAGAAGGTCAAAACCTAGCTTAACAAGTAAAATGGACCCAACGCAGACCGTGTCAGGTATGACACGGGTCATGTTGGTGTCTAGTAAGGAAAAACATCATTGGATCACCACGGACCGTGTTGAGGCCCCCACGGACCATGGTGGTCCAACACAGATCATGGTGATTGTCAGACTTCTTTTCAAAATCTCTTGATTTCTGCCTCGGCTATTAATTGCTTAGGGCATCATTAGGGATTATTCTTGACTGATTTCTCAGTGAAGATCAATCCCTTAATGATGATTGATATCCTATAGACAATGCCTTAAGATCTTGCTACATTCTTTGGCAAGTTTGAATGAATTTGAATGCTCCAAAACCCCTATAAATAGTGGTTGAATTCCATTCATCCACACCACCTCAATTTCTATTATCTATCTTTCCTAGAACGCTTCAACACACTCCTAAGATGTTGAGTTGCAGCAACATTCTTGAGAGTTCTTGAAAGATCTTGTACTTTGCTTACAAGATGTTAGGTTTTACTCTTGAATCTATTCACGGTCATGTGAATAAGTCTTAAGGGGAGACGGGTTTGACCCTCGACTCTTAACTACGCAAATGATCCCTCATCTTGTGCAATTGATTGTGTTACTCCATATTTCCAACAGTCGAAACTTCTTCTATAGCAGCATTGCAAACCCTAGTTGCACTCCCATCAAATGTTTAGTCTTTCAGTCGCCCTTGATGCAACAAGATTCACGAAGCAAGCCTACAAATAAGGCACACTCAACTCAAACAACCTCAGCCTTACCAGAGGACCGAGAGTCTATACTGCCCTCACAATGTTGCTAAATAATAGATGTGTATATTTCGTTAAATTTTAACAATAAGTGACGGTGGTGGGAGATTTTGAATTGGCGTTGGGTGTCGAGAGAAGAACATCGACGATTGATGGTGGCTATAGGCGACACCTGCAACTGACAGTGAGTGGGTCGGCGTGGTGATTTCCGATGGAATGAGTGTCGACGTGCAATGCATGACTGGGAGGTAGGTTTAGGGTTTGAGAAGCGGGGGTGAATTTGAAAGAGAAATAGTGAAGAGTCAGGCTGTTTGGCGCTGGAAACTAGAGCCAAGACATGGTGGTGGTGGACGGAGATGGTGATGGAGGTAGGGTGGCTTGTGGCAAGACAAAGAGGGATGGGTAATGAATTCAAATTTAACAACTTAACTAAGTAAATAATATAATTATCATGAATTATCTGTTGTAGCAGTTTACCAATTCACAAAGTGGCAATTTTATTTGAATAGTAAACAATAATTTAATGATATTTTTTGAACATGTTTTTTTTTTTCAGATGACATTTTTATCATTTCTAATAGTTTACTGGCATTTTTATTCAAAAACTCATTTTTTTAACTTAGGAAAATTGGACTATAATAATCCCTACTTTCACCTTATGTGTGCCAATAATCCCTATTTTGATTTTGTATTTTGGTGGTCCAAAAAAATAAAATAAAATTGTATTCTGGTGGGACGTAATTGAGTCAAGTGGTGGTGACTCAGTGGTTTGTTGACATGTACCGGTGATAGTGTGTTTGACCTAGAATTCGGACTGCTAAAATATAATCAACTATGAAATGGGACCACCAAAATATAATAAATATGTCAATGAGACTACTAGAATAAAAATAACAATTTAAATGAGACTACTAGAATACAACTAAAATGATATTTTTTTTGGTCAAACACTCTCTCATCGGTACACATTAACAAATCATCGGTGAAGTTTACCAGAATATAATTTTAATTTTTTTGAACCACTAGAATAGAAAAACAAAGTAGACATTTCAAAAGTTAAAAGTAGAGGATCAAAACAAATTCATAACAATGAGCTTACATATACTATTCTCTCTTATCTCTCTGGCGATTTAGCGGAAACCCCCCCCCCAACAATCACCTCTGATTGTGCAGAGCTTCGTCCCTTCAACAGGAAGGGTGTGATTGACGAGAGTCGTACCTTGTGAGATGTGGATTAAGATTCTTGATCTTCCCTTGAAGAAAAAGACCCATGCATTCACAAAGTTTGTGGGAAACAATATTGGGACGTTTGTGGATGTAGATGAAGAAGATATCTTGGCTCACTCCAAATACTTAAAGGTAAAGGTTGACATAGATATATCAAAGCCAATAAGGCGAGGAATCAAGGTAAAATTAGACGGAATACCCAAGTGGATACCTCTGAAGTATGTCCGGATACCGGACATTTGCTATATTTGTGGAATTATCGGGCATGTTTTCAAGGGTTGCAGTGGATACTGTGAGGATATGGAGGAAGGAAATATGCCGTATGGCCCGGGTTGAAGGGGTCTCCGCTGAAAAGAAAGAGAAGGACGGTGGGTGGGGAAGAGGACTGGATGGAGGATCGAAAAAAACTTCTTGAACTTCGAGGAGGGAGCAATGCTAGGAGGTTGAAACAGAGCACAGAAATAGAAAGAGAGATTGAAGGCAAACCAAAACAGGGGATGGCTATTGATCATATAGGGGAAAAAGATATTATGGATATAGACTTAAACAACAAGCGTAGAATTGGAGATATTCGAGGGGCTGATCATGGAGAACGGAAGATAAGATTAATGGAGGAGCAAACAAACACAAGTGAACCAGATGTGGTGACTGGCAAAGACCAGTCTCGCCTAGAACAATGAGTACTTTATGCATTAACTGCCGAGGGCTTCGCAACCCTCGGGAAAATTAAAGGTCTCAGAAGAATTCTGAGAACTTACAAGCCAGATTTAATATTCTTGTCGGAGACTAAGCAATTGAAACATGAATTCACTGCACTAGTTCAGACTTTGAGGGATTTCGACTCTTTTAGGGTTGATTGTGTGGGGAGAGCTGGAGGCTTATGTTTGGTATGGAGAACGGAACTGGGTGTGGAAATCATAACATGGTTAACACATCACTTAGATGCTCATCTGCAGTGGACGAGTGAAGGAGGAAGATGGAGATTCACGGCATCTACGATTACCTTGACAATTAGGAGAAAGTGAAAACCAGCTTGCTTATTAAGGACCTAAACACTCATAGTGATCTTCCGTGGCTGATTGGGGGAAATTTAAACAAAAAATTTTATAATTTTGAAAAGAGAGGAGGAACTCCGAAACCACGAGGTGTTTTAGAAGAATTTCAAACCATGCTCGAGGAACGTGAGCTGATGGACTTAGGATACAATGGGAATGATTATACTTGGTGGAACAGACAGGAGGGAGATCAAGCAATTGAGGAAAGATTAGACCGTTATCTGGCAAATACAGATTGGAGACTAAAATTCCCCCTGGCTACTGTGCGTAACATTGGTGAAGATTTGTCTGATCATCTCCCGATTTTGCTCAATTGCTTCACAACCCAAACGAACTGGAGGAGCATTCGAAGAAAGCGCTTTGAGAATATGTGGGCTCTAGATGAAGACTGCGAGAGAGTAATCAAGGAATCGTGGTAGGAAGAAACAAGTGGAAATGCCCCTCTTAGTTGCACAGAGAAACTGAAAATCTGTATGTCATGTCCGGAAGGATGGAATAGGGTACACTTTGGTAACATTCAAAGAAACATAAAGAATATCCAAGAGGAGCTCACTATGACAGTAGACATTCATCAAAGGAATTTATTGTTTAAAAAGTTGGGCGAGCTCCGGAGACAGGAAGAAGTGTTGTGGTGGCAAAGATCAAGAGTCGATTATGTAAAGTTGGGAGATGCAAACACTGGATGGTTCCACAACCATGCCAATGCCAGAAGGAGAAACAACAATATTGAAACTTTGAAGGACGTAGACAGCTTATTGACAGTAGACAGTGACAAGATGGAACATATGGTTCTTCACTATTTTTCGGAGCTGTTCCAGAGCAGTGGCTGCACAGGTTTGGAACATGTTATTGACTGTGTCCCGCCGAAGGTGATTGAAGAAATGAATGCGAGGCTTACTCGCCCTTATGACCCTGAGGAAGTTCTCCAAGCTCTAAACTCTATGAAGCCAAACAAAGCACTCGGGCCAGACGGGTTCAATCCATTTTTTTTATCAAAAATACTGGTCGACGGTGGGCAGGGACGTAACAGAGGCAGTATTGAATATTCTAAACGGGAATCCAATGTCGGATATGCTGAATCATGCACATGTCGTTTTGATCCCAAAGAAACAACATCCAGAGGAAGTGAGTGACTTTAGATGTAACGCCCCGAAATTTAATAATGAAAAACATCAAAGTCAACTAACGTTAACAGCGGAAGACTCTTTTTTTTTCTTTTCATTGGGCGTTACTGTCATATCCCCGAAGGAACACAAGGCAAGAAAGATGAAACTAACAACTAATCATTCTTTACTTCAATTTACAAACGGAAGAACTCAAATTTTAGAGATAACACATACTAAACATTTACTGACTTCAATTCTAAAAACACGAACAAAACTATATTCTTGAAACTTCTAACTTCAAGACTAAAATGAGGGGGAAAACCTCAATAATGTCTACCCCTAACAGGTAAAACATTATACAATTCATTTCAACACATTTTAAGGGAAGGGGAAACAGTTCAAACATTTCGAAAACATTAATACCAATAAATCTTACCGTTCCATGTTTTAGTGCGGGCGGGGCTTCCGTATTGCCCCTCGGAGTCCAAAGACTCACAAAATATTCACATTCCTTTCCAAACAAACATCTCCGACAATTCTCATTCATACCATTTCCACAATCATTTTCCATTCCGGATAGCCATCGCACTTCCACACAACAAACCTACCAGGCGTAACCTGGTCTCTTGACAGTCTCCCTCACAGGTGTCTACCTGGTCTAGGGGAGTACTGCCTGAACCCACATTATACTCATAGCCGTTTAATTAGTCAGGTTTGCATGTCCATCTCTTTCCAGTAACAGCTCAACATTTCAAACATCAAAACTCTTAACCAAGCTTCCAAAATCAAACACTTCCAAAACAGAACCAAAGAGCTGATTAAAATTTTACTGAAAAAGAACAATACTCTTCACAATCACAAACAGTACAGATTTTCATTCAAAGTCCCCTTACTGGGATGTAATTCAACAAAGCCAATTAAAATACTTAAAGGGCATCCACAGAGAATATGACATAGACATTACCTGCAGAATTTCACTTCAAACAAATGACGCACACGGAGCTACTGATTAGTTTCCTCGCTCGAACCTAATAAACGAATAATATTTCTAAAATCAAAATTCACTCACCATGATAGCTAATACACGCATGTCCTACCCTTTCCCAACTTAACAATTTCGTACTAATCACGTAACATGTATATCTATCTACAAAAATCAAGATCAAGAAACATACATCACATCTTTCAACCTATGTACCATACATGACTTCTAAGACAAGAATACATGTATGAAATTTACACACATAAATTAAGAAATAGCTCAATTCTAACATGTGACTTGCATGACACTATTCACAAAATTACCAAAATGCCATTATTTATGCAATAACAACGCTAGGTCACAGAATCATGCTTTACTTGCTAAAACTAACCTTTTAGGGTTCCTAACATATTCATAGGTTTCCAATATCAACATAAAGCAACCTTAGAACATTTCAACCCTACTAAAAACATGAAATTCTAAGATACACACTACACATAGGGTCTTCACATAAACTTATAAGTACTATTAGATACATAAAATAATATCACACACTTAATATAGTAACATTATGAAAAAGGCATATGAACTTTACTATCAACATATCTTAATACCATAATACAAAACTTGATACTAACAATAGTAATATACACAATAATGATAAAATGGAAATTTATCAATAATGTAACCTTAAAATATAATAAGTAAACTTAGCAACCTCTTGGGACATAATAATAATTTCAAAACTTTATTAATTAACACTAGTAATAGTACAATACTTAAAATCATTTGGAAACTTTAATATTCATGATAATAATATGAAAACTACTCATATCATAAACTTAATAATGTTACTACGTAAAACTTGATAATAATGAAATGAATAATATAGTAACCTTTATCTTAAGAACTTAATAGTTTAAAAATAAACAAAGGTACTTATTAGTAAAGAGGTCTTTAAAACAATAATAGGGACTTATTAGTAATATAATGAAACTTGGTAATATCATGACTTAGTAACATGAAATATTTTTCCAAACATGAAACTTAGTAATAATATGAAAACCTTATATTAATAATATGAACTTAATAAGCACATGAACACTTAATAATAACATGAAACTAAACAAGGATTTTTGAATCCACAACATTAAGTACATACCCATTTCTAACTCAACCTTAAACAAAGTTTTAAGCTACTAATCACATTTTTAGGGTGTCTCAATCCTCTAAACATACACTTACAGTCCAACCATCAACAACTCATCAACCAAATCATGCAAATACCATCACAGAACTCAAATAAAACAACAACAAAAGTATAGAGAGAGAAAGAGTGAGAGTTTAGGGTATACAAACAGGAGTCCAAGCAGTGGTGCACGGTGGCGGTCGGGTGGTCGACGGAACATGACGACAGCTCAGGGAGGTCCCGGGTCGAGGTCGTTGGCAGAAACAACGGGACAGCAGCAACAACCCTCGAGAGAAAGATACCAGGGTCAACTTCGTCCTCGTCGGAGCTGGGTCGGTCGTCGCCGGTGGTTGGGGCGTCCTCGGGGTCCTGGTGGCATCTTAGGAGCGTCGGTGGTGCGGTGGTGTTTGTAGGTGTTCTGGGCGGCGGTCCTGAGGTGCGGTGGCCGGAGGGAGTTCGGAGGTGGCGCGGGGTCGTGGTGCCGAGAGGGCGGTGGTCGGTGGTGGTGGCCGGAGCTGGGCGTCGGTGGTGTGTGGTTTGGGTCGGGAAGACAGTAGCACGAGAGGAGGAAAAAGAAAGAAGAGAAGCAAGAGAGAGGGAGGAAGAAGAAGAAGAAGAAGAAGAAGAAGAAAGAAGGAAGAAAGAAAGAATGGAGGAAGAAAGAGGAAGAAGAGGAGAAGAAGAAAGAATGGAGGAAGAGGAGTGTAGGAGGAAGAAGGAGGGGGAATGTTGGGGTGTCGTTCGAGCATGCAGCAGCAGTACTGTATTTATACTGCAAAAACAAAAAGAATAGGGGGGAGAGAGAGAGAGAGAGATGCGTGTCATTACAGAATTGGGTAAGCAAAGAGTATGCATGGGTAGTGGGCAATATATATTGCAGGACCATGTGCTCCAGATATTTATGAGTGAACAATCATTGTAATAAGAGTGAACAACCTAATATTTATGGTGAACAATTTAATACTGTGGATGAACAATCTAATACATGTGGGTGAACAATCATATAATCTGGAGCACGTGCTCCGGGAGCACCTAATAAATTGCAGGTAGTGGGTACTGAAATTGTAAGAATACCGTTACCCTAGTGCTTAGTCAAGGGTTTTGGCAAAAAGAATCAGATGAAAAATTGGAAAAGTGATGTCATTCTCATGACATTACCAACACAAAAAATAAAGGGAAAAATTCTAAAAAAATGACAATATACATCCTCAAGGACTATTATCAGGAAATATAATCAAAACATATAAAAATTCTCCACAACTGATCAAAATAATTTCTACCCAAAAATTCCTATGATATTTTTAAGACTCTAAAAATTCCAACGAACTCACCCGTGGTCCTAAAAGCTTTGTGTGAAAAAACAGATAAACACATAACTGATAAAAACAGACGTTAAACAATTTTAACGGTAACTACACTAGCATTTTTCAGGGTTTTACATTAGACCTGTAGGTCTGTGTAATGTGTCTATATAAGTTGGCCACGAAAGTGGTGACAGGACATCTCCAGGAGATTCTACCCCAAACAATTTTAGTTAACCAAAGCACTTTTACATTGAGAAGACAAATCACAGACAATATCTTTGTGGCCTTCAAGCTCTTTCACGCAATGCAATTTGGGAACCTTAGCAAAAACTCTTTGGCTCTGAAACTTGATATGGCGAAGGCTTATGACCATGTGGAATGACACTTCCTGAGAGAGATAATGTCCAAGTTGGGTTTCCAGGAAAATTGGATCAACATGATTATGGGTTTTGTAGAGACAACTACTTTGTCCTTTGTGTTGAACGGTGAACTAAGAGGCTTTCTAAAACCGTCTTGGGGTATTCGTCAGGGGGATCCCATTTCTCCCTACTTATTTCTTTTTTGCGCGGAAGGTCTCTCATACATGCTGACGGATGCGGTGCAACATAACAAGCTCAATGATCTAAAGATATGTAGATTGGCTCCTACTATTTCACATCTTCTTTTTGCTGACGACTCAATCATCTTCGGTGAAGCAACAACGGCAGACGCTGCGGAAGTCATGAGAATTCTACAGCAATACGAGAAGGCATCGGGGCATAAGATCAACCTAAATAAATCGCAAGTGGTATTCGAGAGTAAGGTAGAGCAACGAAGAAGAGATGAGATATCAATGACCCTAGATATTAGAGAAGTCCTAGCACACGATAAATATTTAGGACTCCCTACAAGGATTGGCCGAGCAACAAAAAGAGCTTTTAGTCCAATCAAAGACAGAGTAGTAAAGAGAGTTTGGGGCTGGTTAAATAGAAATCTATCATGGGTGGGTTGAGAGGTGCTAGTAAAGGCAGTCGCTCAGGCTATCCCAACCTACACCATGAGTGTTTTCAAACTCCTAGTTGGATTCATTGATGACTTACAAGCGCATATTATGCATTTATGGTGGGGTCATGAAAAGGGAAAGAAAAAGGTACACTGGATCTCAAGAGATAAATTATGTCAATAGAAGAACACTGGGGGTCTCGGATTCAGAGAGCTGGAAGCCTTTAACATGGCACTATTAGCCCGACAAGTATGGAGAATCGCACACTCTGAAGAGTCGTTGGTGTTTAAAGTCCTAAAAGCTAGGTATTTTCCGAATGATGCCATGTTTGAAGCCAAGATTGGCTACAGACCAAGCTTCACTTGGCGGAGTTTGTACGAAGCGATATCAGTGGTAAAAAAAGGGATTGAGATGGGTCGTTGGAGATGGTGGAAGATTGAATGTATGGGAAGAAAAATGGATACCCCGACCTACATCTTTTAGGCCAATCACTCCGCTAAAACTAGAAGCTCGTTGGATCACAGTGAATGATTTAATTGATCAAGCAAGGGTCAAGTGGAAGGAAGACATGATTGACAGTATATTCGTTTTGGCGGATGCGGAGGTAATTAAGGAAATTCCTTTATGCTCTTAGTGGCCGGATGACAAACCTATTTGGCATTATACGGAGGATGGGGAATTGACGGTAAGGTCGGCTTATCACACTATTATGTCAGATAGGACAACTACAAATCCTCAGAGAAGACTCGAGAGAATCAAGAAGTGTATGGATTAAAATTTGGAGTGCACACCTTCCCCGAAGAATAAAATCTTTTATCTGGAGAGCCGCTCTTAATGCTCTACTAACAAGGGAAGCAATTGCTAAGAGGGTTCGAGGTGTTGATGCAATGTGTCGTCTTCGCAATTTAGAGGTAGAAACGACTATACATGCCATTGTCTATTGCCAAGCAGCGCAGAATATCTGGATCGCTTCAAATATCAATTTGAGAATCGGGTTAGATCGTTGATTGATTTATTGAAAGAACAACTGAAAATTGAGTTGATGAACTTTGAAAGGGTAATGACTACCTTGTGGACTTGCTGGAACATGAGAAACAAAGTGGTCCACAAAGCAAGAGTAGGTAATCCTTTCTCTGAATTTAGGCAAGCACTAGAATTTGTTGAGGAATTACAAACAGCAACACAAAGAATGCAGGGTTGTACTGATGAGGCGTGAGTTAATTGGCAGGCTCCTCCAACGGGTATGGTAAAAATTAATGCAGACGGGGGTAAACTATTAGAGAATTTGTGTGGTTGGGGAGCAGTTTGTCAAGGTCGGGGGTTCGATGGTCCTGAGATGGAGGAGGCTCGAACAACATTATTTGGCATCAAAGTGGCACACGAGATGGGACACTCCAAGATAATCCTTGAAAGCGATTCTTTGAGTCTTATTATGAAGCTGAAGAGAGGCAATGTCATTAGGTCAGAAATTGGCCTTTTTATTAGTAGTATTCTATTAGTTGCTAGTAAGTTTGAGATTTGTTCGTTTTTCACATATTAGAAGAACTGGAAACCAAATTGCTTATGCCCTGGCTCACTATCAACCCATTGAGTTTAATGTTAGATCATGGGGTGAATCGGGTTGTCAACTAGTCTCCGATCTTGTAGCAAAGGACAGAGTGTCTAGTGTCCACTATTTCTGGTTTGGAATAAAATTGTTCCTAATAGTTTCTATAAAAAAAAGTTAAAAGTAGAGAATCCAATTTTCCTTCTAACTTGAGCGACATTTTCACCTTTCGAAACAGTTGAACAATATAATATTAGATGTACCCGGAGCCTGTGTTCCAGATAGTTACGAGTGAACAATAAGGTAAATTAGAGTAAACAATCATAATAATCAGAGTGAACAACCTAATACATACAGGTGAACAATTGTAAAATCTGGAGCAGATGCTCCTGAACCACCTAATAAAGTACAACAGTTGAATGGCAATCTTACGCAGACACTCCTCAGTATTCACCGACCTCTTGTCACTTTGGAAACACCTCGCGGTTGTATATATTTTGACCCACCCGCTGTCTCTCTCCATCTCTTGAACTGACTACTGACTACAGTCATTCCGCTTCCACTGCTCTTTACTTCGAAGATCCAAGCTTCATCCCTCTATCTAACAATGGCCGACACCACTGAATCCACCACCACTAACACCGCCGCGCCGGAGAAGTCTCCGGCGACTACCTCCATGTCCGACATCAAACCGCCGGAGATCAAGCGCTCTTGGGGAGACGAAGCCGAAGAAAACCCCGACGATTCCTACGACGGCACCGACGGAGATTCGTCTTCCTCCAAGCTCCCCGTCGATCAGCTCTCCATCAAAGATCGCAAGGATTTGGACGAGCCGGAGGATTCCAACATTCAGACGGTGAGTTCCTCTTCTTCTACCTGCTTGCTAATTAGGGTTTGGATGATTAGGTTAGGTTTAGGGTTTTGCAGTGTTTGATTTGATTCGATCAATTAGGTTATCACAGAGGGGACGCCGTATACGTCCGCGAAGCAATTCGAGGATTTGAACTTCTTCTTCTACCTGCTAATTAGGGTTTGGATGATTAGGTTAGGTTTATGGTTTTGCAGTGTTTGATTTGATTTGATGAATTAGGTTACGACAGAGGGGACGCCGTATACTTCGGCAAAGCAATTCGAGGATTTGAACTTGACGGAGGAGTTGTTGAAGGGATTGTATGTGGAGATGAGGTTCGAGAGGCCTAGTAAGATTCAAGCGATTAGTTTGCCCATGATTTTGACGCCGCCGTACAAAAACTTGATTGCGCAAGCTCACAATGGGTCTGGGAAGACTACTTGCTTTGTTCTGGGAATGTTGAGTCGTGTGGATCCCAAACTTCAAGCTCCCCAAGCACTTTGCATTTGCCCTACCAGGGAGTTGGCTATTCAGGTATGTTCCAAGTCTAATCCTTAGATAGTTGTGTTTTTAGGTATATTGGTTTGTTTGCTTGTTAATTCTTGACAATAATCTATTCTTTTTACGACTTAGATTGTAATGGACTAATGTAAAATGCTTGGTCTTGGGTAAATTCTGGTTCTTTTTCGGGGGTAGTAGGGAGTGAATAATTTTTAAATATTTGAGTCAACTGGAATGAGTAGCTATGAGTTGCAAAATTTAGGGGTATGATTTGCTTGTTAATTGTTATTGATGCTGCTTCTGGGGTTGCAGAACTTGGAGGTGCTGCAGAAAATGGGCAAGTATACTGGGATAACTGCAGAGCGTGCTGTTCCAGAAAACATTGATAATCCGGCCATTACACCCATCACTAAGCGGCCCCCAATCACTACCCAAGTGATAATTGGGACTCCCGGTACTATTAAGAAATGGATTGGCTATAAGAAGTTGTCTTTGGTTTATATGAAGATCCTTGTTTTCGATGAGGCCGATCACATGTTGGCTGAGGTAAATTATGATTGCTTAATTTTTCTGGTTCTTTTTGTTAAATAATTCTGCCTCTTCCCCTTGTTTTTTTTTTTGTTTTTTTTTGAGGGGGGGGGGGGTGTTGAGTTTGGTGGTTAATCAATTGGAGGCATCCAAAAGGGGAAAAAAAATGAAAAAGAAAACAGGAATGGAGTTAAAATGAGATGAATTTAGAGGCAGAAAACTGCTTCATTTTGTCTAGCTTTCTGCTGCTAGTGGAGGTTAGGAAAAACAGGGAACTTAGCCTCTGGAAGAGCTGAATTGAGGCTTGCTTCACTCTCGAGCCTTGTCAAATAAATGAGGGATGAAAGAGACAAAAGCAGGCACACCTCTATGCATTAAAGCTGTTGCCAAGTAGTTCTCTTGCGAAGCACACCTTGCGTTTTTAGTTATTTTTATGGGCTGTGGAGTTCTTAGCTGCATTGCATGCAATGGCTACCTTATAAAACAAAAAAACTCCAAAACTGATGTTATGGAGAGACTGATTTCTCCGGACTGACAAAAGTCTTTCAGAAAACTACTTTGAAAACCAATTTAAACACTAAAAGAAATCCAAATTGAAAACCTTAAAATAACCATTTGAAAGACCACATGCAATAGTTATCGTGATTCATAATATGCTTGTAGGCCTGATGGGCTTGACATTCTGGTGCCAAATAATTTCTGTGTCCCTTGCAGGATGGCTTCAAGGATGATTCTTTGAGGATCATGAATGATATCAAGAGAAGTGGCGCTAAATGTCAGGTTTGTTGTTTATTTTCCTTTATGTCTTAATGAGTTAACTTTTTCTGTTTTTTTAGAACTGGGGGGAGGGGGTATTTTGTGCCTCAAATTATGGAGAACCATTTTCTAGTTCCCTGTTCCCTTCTCTTTTTAATGAGTAATTAGGAAATCCGTTGTACAACATCAATGGAGTGTGGCCTACGTACAAAAAAAAAAAAAATATCATCTGAGTTTTTGACATATTTATTGCTGATAGGGCTAATTTTGTGCTAGTCTCCATTAGTTTCTTCCATCCTTCAGACTTAGGCATGGCTTGCTATTTCATAGTTCAGGCTTCCGTTATTCTGCTACACTCTTTGGTTCAGTAGTGCCCCATGAACCCTGCTGACAATGTGGCGTTGGAGCAATGGTTTTTCGTTGTTTTGTGGTTGCTCAGGCAGGCGGGTTGTCTTCTAATCCAAACTGTTCATGGTTCCAGGTTTTGCTATTTTCTGCCACCTTTAATGATAGGGTGAAGAACTTTGTCACAAGGACAATTCAGGATTATAATCAGCTTTTTGTCAAGAAGGAAGAATTGTCCTTGGCAGCAGTGAAGCAGTATAAAGTTATGTGCCCTGATGAATTGGCAAAAGTCAGGGTCATCAGAGACAAAATACTGGAACTGGGGCAGAAGGTGGGGCAGACCATAATATTTGTACGCACAAGACACAGTGCAGGTTACCTGCATAAGTCCCTTGTGGATTTGGGTTATGAAGTAACTACAATCCAGGGTGCTCTTAATAATGATGACAGAGATAAAATAGTGAAGGAGTTCAAAGAAGGGTTGACAAAAGTGCTCATATCGACAGATGTTCTTGCTAGAGGATTTGATCAGTCACAGGTTATTAATTCTTTGTATGTCTGGTTTGCTTCATTCAGCTCGTGAATATGATTGAGGTGCTGAAGGATTGTATTCTGCAGGTCAATTTGGTTGTTAATTATGATCTTCCAGTGAAGCATGACAATAGGACAGAGCCTGACTATGAGGTCTACATGCATAGAGTAGGACGAGCTGGACGATTTGGGCGTAAAGGTATGTACTTCATCTGCATATCATACTGGCTAGTTGCTTACATATCCAGGTGCCTGATTTATGATAGTATGCTCCTCTAGTGCTTTCTTTGAAGTATATGTGTTGCACCTATAGTTTCAAACCATATGTTGGATTGGCATATGAATATTAAGTCTGGTAGCTTATGGCCTGTTCGTTTAGCTTATTTTGATTGAACTTATTTTCAATTTCTTCTGCTGAACTTATTCCGGAAAAGCAGCAAGTGACAAGCCCTTAGTATTTCTACTTCAGCACAGATTGTACATTTTGAAAAGTCGTTCATTGCTTGAGTAGCTTCTTATAAGTTTGGTATATATGCTTTTGATTAAGATTCTGAAGCTTGCAGTGGGTACAATATCTGTGTTACTTCAATGATCTTCGTTAGTCATGTGCAAAACATGAGTTGGGCCTTTCTTTTTTAGAGATCCTTTTGGTTCACGTTGGTGGTATGAATGGTATTGGGGCATGTGTTGAACATTTGACATTTGACTTTCACTAGGCATCAAGTAGTGGCTGCTCTGAATTCTTGTAGTTTTTAGGCTACAAAATGGTAGAAGGCTAAGGAGTTTGATGCAAACTTTAAGCTGGAAGAGATGTTTTGTTAGCTTGGAGAAATAGGTTAAAGAAGTGTTGAGTAGGAGTTTGGAGGTGAACGCTGTTGGTTATTTGGTGGAACTCTTGCAAAGAAAAGATCAACCTGGTTTTTGAGGGCAACAGCTAGGAGCTTTTCAAGAGCTAAAGCTCCATTCTTTGGGAATTTTGTCTAGTTGGAATCAAGTTTTTGAGCATGGTGCAAAGTTATCCTTTTTTTTATTGTGCTTTTGATTTCTGTGGAGAGCTTAAGATACATGGGATTCAAAGAATACCTTGACAACATCAAGTCCTCGTCGAATTATGCTGACCTGGACAACACCGAGGTCAGGCTTGGAACTAAATTCCAAGGTTTGGGTAGGTTTTTGGGTAAAGTCAAAACCGCAAGATATGTCCCCAAGTATATGACTTAGATATCGTAATTTTAAACACTACTCAATCTAGGTTTAGGTTAAGATACATTAGCGAAACAACACTTAAACCTAGTGTTTGGATGAGATACAATACTTAAACACCCCTCAACCAAGGATAGAATCTTTAGTTAATTTGCGCAGAATTTAATTCCCGGAATTTGGCTAAGACAAGACTCAATTAATGCAATTGTTTGCAACTTTGGAAGACAATTTGTATTGATCATCGACTGTGTGAAATACTACTAAGGAAGGAAGCTTTGACTAGCCAAAATTTACCGCCAAACAGGGGTTGCTTTAAGGCCAAGAAACTCTTGAAGTACAGGCTGATGAAAGGTTAATCTTAACCTTGATGATTTCAACCTCTAATGGACCTTGGAAACAATAAAAACTATACAATAAATAATCCAACTGCAATGAACCAATTGAGAGTGACGACCATCACCAGCCTATATACAGCAAAAGATAGCTAAAAATCAGTTTTATGGGTGGTGCTTTTCTGCCAGCCAATAATTAACGAGCAAGTAGGCAAGCATCCTTCTCTTAGGTTCATTGGGCAGTAGCTTATATGCTTGGTTTCTTGCAAGCCTGGTCATCTCCTTGACCTCCCAAGGAAGTTAGGAAGCAAGTAGGAGGGGCCTTCCATATGGCCAAGAATGAATAAGAACTTAAACAAAATGCTTTCCTTTGAGCAAAATGGTTTTATGACTTTTAACGCTTATCAATGGACCACTTAAGAGTTAAACATAACGAGACTTGTCCAAAAGTGACCTTGGAATCTTCGTTGAATATGCTTCTCAAAACAGAATTGAGTCGAGATTGTGAAATGGAGATTGGAGAATAAGGCTGGGATTTCTGATGGTGTTAGTTTGTTATTGTTTTCTTCTTTTAGGTGGCCTGGCCTCCATTTGTAAATGGATGGCATTCCCTTGGTGTTTATCGAGTAAAATATTTAATAAAAAAAGGCAACAGATGAGATAAACCGGGAACGTTTCCTAGCGCTTCTGTTTTGTCTTCCAAATGGATCATTCCTCTAATCTTGTATCCAGGTTCAATCTGGTATCAATACTTGGGGTACTGAGGCATATGTCGAACCTGAGTCGGGACTTCATCGGACTTGAACTAGTAGCTGGTCTGAATTCTTGTGGTTGCAAGGGTGCATGAAACCTTTGTCAATGCTTTTGTTCCCGTTCCATCTTCAGATAGTGAGCTTATTGGTTATTACCTCCCTCTATCTCGTTGGCCATGGTTTATATGGCTAATGTCATCTGTGAATGTGATTACCTTGTTCGTCGAGCAAGGTGGTCCGTTTCATACTTTTGTCCATTGGCTTCTCTATCCGGTATTGTTGTAATCATGACCATTTGCTCCCCCCAACCCCCTTTCTTTCTGAGTGCTTTGTTCTTTATAATATTTGAATATTCCACAACTGATAATTAAGGCCTTGCACCTCATTTGTCATTTCTAACTGTTGCCAAATATGTTGGTTTTGACTTGAAACTGAAAGGTGATCCGTGTCAGGTGGTTGTTTTGGTGATGTTCTAATCATAATTGATATGCGTTGTATGTTGCAGGTGCTGTATTCAATTTGTTGTGTGATCAAAGAGACATCTTGGTGATGGAGAAGATAGAAGAATATTTTGGATCAAAAGCTAGTGAGGTAACAATATGATGTGAAATTTACCTTGCACCCCCCCCCCCCCCCCCGAAAAAAAGGTACCCGGTTGCTTGGTAGGTAAAAGAGGCATGGTATGCTCACGAAGTGTGAAGAATGAAAGCCTCGTACATCTCTGCTGACAAACTGGGGCAAAATAGAAAGGAGGTTGTGGCGGATGAAAACCCATTTTCCCAGAACTTGACATACATACTTTTTATTTAGTTTTTTGTCCTTTGCCTTTGTTGCCCAGGGTCGAGCTTACTGTTAGCCCAGGGTAGAGCTCTCCTGTCAGAGACTTTTTCCATTCATAAGACTCAACTTGAGACCTTGCTTATGCGGAATAAGTGCCAAACCTGAACGAGCCTGTGTTGGTACATGTACCATTATAGATGAACCAATAATTGAATAAATCTACATGCCTTGATGTTACCCTTCTCATTACATCCTGACACCATAGTCATACACTTTCGAAGTGAGGTGGTTTAGCTGCATATAGACCTGTCAATTCGGGCGGGCGGGTTTCGGGTCGAGCTTATATCGGGTTCGGGTAAATACGAGTCAACTGTATTTCGGGTTCGGGTTAATATGGGTGGTGTATTTCGGTTTCAGGTCAACCCGATGGGTTATGATTGCGACCTTTTTTCCATTTTTTTCTTTTAAAGAAATGGTGTCTAAATACTACTTTTTGTATAATATACATAATAAAATATGATTATCTTCTAGTAATGATAGATTATTGTAGCTATTTTAACTTAAATTAGAGAAATAACAAATAAATAAGTTGCGTTTATAGTTTAATAGTTAAAAATTACAATGAAAAGTCACGAATTCAATAAAGTTGAAATTAAAAAATTAATTTTTTGGGTCAAACGGGTGGGTTGGGTTTGACTCGCTAATTTTCGGGTTCGGTGTATTTCGGGTTTAGTTGAGAAAATTGTGTTCAAAACCCAGAAATTTTTGGCAGGGTTATCGGTCGGGACAAATTGTCAGGTCTAACTGCATATACAGTCAATTGTACTTGCCAAAAAGGTGGGAGCGAAAGTGACTAGTACCCCATCTTCTGAAGTCTGAACTCCCCACCAAAGTTCTATTCTTGGTGGAGGCAAAAAATACCCATAGGCGGCAATTGTAGGATTGATTTGGTATTTTCCCTTTGCCTTCCGGCCTATAAAGCTTGCTAGTTATCATTCCTAAGATAGGGACCCAGTGGGTGGGCTGAATTTACCCTGTCTAATAGACCAATACACATATTACATGCACTAGGAGCATATGCTCCGGGTAGGTTCGAGTGAACAATTATGTTATTGGGAGTGAGCAATTATGCTATTGAGAGTGAACAATGACCATATGTGGAGCAGATGCTCTAAGAGCATCTAATAAATTGCATAGGCAGTCTCTCCCTTCCATTTATCCCATGCGATTGCTGTTCGTCAGTTACCGTGCCAACTATGTCGAGTTCATATTCTTTCTTTTGCAGGTGAAATCATATGAGAACGAGGAAGACTTCGAATCCGCTCTCAAGGATGCTGGTTTGCTTTAAGAAGAGGCAACCGACGAGGAGCCACTTTACTGTGTCTACTTTGGTTGTAAGGGGTTCTTTTTGCATATGCCACTGTTCGTTCTATAGTACACGGGAATTATTCTGTGAAAAGTGATTGAGATAGTAGTATACAGTTGTGGGATTATGGCATACCATTTTGTTCACCTGGAGTCTTCCCCATCTTCCCATTTACTGAAGTCGATCAGCAAACTCAGCAAGGGGGGGTTATATAGCAAGAAACTGTGTTTCCAAAATCTCGGTGCTCAGATTTGTCGCATTGCACTGCATACTGTGCCCGGTTTGTGTTGGATTTTCCCCCTTATGTTGTAGAAATCATGCTGCCAGTATATGCTTGGTTCTTTTGTTTTGTTGCTCATAATATATCATCCATTTGCTGGGAGCTTTCCTGGTCAAGTACCCTACATTGTTTGTAATTATGGATTCCCTCCCTGTGATTGGGATTTTGGATTTACTTGGTTTTGTGTTAATGTATTGCTTATTGTTTGTTTTTCCTGGGAGTGACTTTCCTAAGTGGAGATTTTCCAAAGCTACTTTTGGAGCAATGAGATATGTCCCATTTTTTCTTTTTGTGTGCAAAGAGAAGATGAGATTTGGTCCATGACCATGGTCCATGAGATATGTGATACAAGTTGGAGAATGGGCAGACGGGAAGATCTATTATGCACACTAACCGAGTGTAGTCGTGATAAAGACAGACAGACAGAAGGTGAATCTCCCAAATCTTTGGGTGCACCTACAAAACTTAACAATGCCAATACTTGTTCTATGCAATACTTGCTATCAACTTGGAGCTGGAGGGGGATTACCTTACTAAGCCCCGGTTCTTTAAAGGTATTGTTATACGTTGCCCCTCTTTGTATTAATTAATGTTGTCTACTTTTTCATAATAATCGCCTTTGATCCTCACAATTTCACTCTCTAACTTCTCTTTCGTTTATTTCTCTAATAATGATGATGATAATAATAATAATAATAATAATAATAATGATAGTATTAACAACAACAACAATAATAATAATAATATTTACAAAATTTTATTTAAAAAAGAATAATCGAAAAAACCCAAGAAATACGGTTGCCACATGCAAAATGTGGCGGCACTGCGGTGGTTGCCACGTCGACGATCAACGTTCGGCAAATGTATTTTCTGGGTTTTTTTTGATTAATTTCAAAAAAATAAAGTTTTGTAAATATTGTTATTGTTATTGTTAATATTATTATTATTATTATTATTATTAGAGAGAGAAACTAGAGAGAAGTTAGAGAGTGGAATTGTGAGGGTCAAGGGCGATGTTGGAAATTATTATGAAAAAGTGGGCGACATTAGTAGGGGGCGATGAAGAGTAAACAGGTTCTTTAATGCGGTGGGTGGAGTGCGGTGATGCCGTGATGGTGTGGTGCTACGAAAATTGAAACAGTGCGGTGAGTAGTTGTGAGAATCGGGGTAGGTGTTTCTTAATATGAAGTTGGAAAAAACAAATTGGTTTTTAAGTAAAAAATTAAGTGAAAACATTCAATTATAAAAGTAGAAATAGAAAAAATAAATTTGAGATGTATGCTTTTAATTACTCTTCCAAATATATTAATAATAATCTTGCCAAAACAATCTATCACATGATAAAAGAAATAGAATTTTTTTAAAAAATGTTTGCGATTAACATAAAAAATTTTAAGATTTATTATAAAAGTAGAAATGGTATAATTTGGTGAAGTGTGGTAAAAATTAAATAGTGCGGTGTAGTGTGGTATCACACCGTAACCTACCGTATAAAAGAACAGGGCCTAGAAGCACCAAAGATTTTAGTAAACTCAACCATGAAATAGCCATACCTTGAGTCGCAATAGTTTGAATGTTTTGCATCTTATCAAACAAATATAGGACATTTTTTTTCCCGATTATTAATAGCCAAAAGGCTAAAAGTTCATGAAGTACAACCACTGCAGCCTTACAGCTGCAGGTGCATCCCAAAGTCGATTGACAATGAGTGGGGAAACTCACCGACTCGTATATGTCTTTAAACATCCTTTATCTATTCATGTGAGACTCTTGTTTTTAGCGCTCGGACAAATTCGGGTCCGGGCAAATTTTGGGTCGACCAAATTCGGTCAAGAAATTTATGTCCGGACCCGATTTTATTTCAGGTCAGACAATCCGGACGAAACTAAAATCGGGTTTGGACAATAGAAAAAAGAGAGGTTTTGACGTCCGATTATTCGGTCAATATCAAAATTCGGACAAAAAATCTATGTTAAGACCCATTTTTCCTGAGTCCGACAATTCGGGTAATTTGGGTCGGACAAAATTTTGCCAACTCTACCCGCTTCAAACCTCAATGCATTTACGTGATTCTGGAGTATGTGCTCTAAATAAGACCATTGTTCAATTGCCTATACTAAGTTGTTCGCTGCTAATATTGTAATTGTTCATTGCATATGATCTGGAGCACAAATTCCAAGTACATGTAAGATATGATCTTTAAGTGCCTGATGCAATAGTTTGACAAATCTTCGGTCCATGATCAGACTCGAAGCTGAGTCACCAATTGAGGTCACTTTGAGTGATATGAAGGCAAAATAGCAGATTTAGTATTCCGCTACATTTTATTTTTGAAGAAAAAAGTGGTTGAATTTACTAATGAAAAACTTCCACCAGTTTCGATGGAATCAGTTTGGCTGCAAACTCCGAAGTCCAATGGGAGAAGGGATCAAATGAAAAACAAGACGGGCAAGAACATGGGTCGCTATATTATCACAGTTAGGGGGTGAGCAAAAATTTCGGGAATCCCGGTCTCGGTCAAGTTCCGGTCCCAAAATCTCGTTCCCAGTGGGAGTGAGATCGGGAGTGGGACTAAAAACGAAGTCCCGATCAATAATGGGACCGGGAGTGAGACTTAACTTAATTTCCCGGTCCCGGTCCCAATTCCCGGTGTATATATATATATATATATAAATATAACAAATCAAGCGATTTTATGATGCGTTGATAAATTTGTTTTAATTTAATTTGTGTTTGATCTTTATATTTATTTTATTTATTACTCTTTCGAACTTATAGCATATTTTTTTTCGGGAAAAAAAAGTTATGTATTAGAAATTGCATAATTTTAATTTAGGAAAAGTGACTATGTAAACAAACCGGCGCTCACATTTGTGAAATTAGAGAAAACTTGTATAGTTTATGTTGGCTTTTAGTGGAAATAAATCAAATAATGGATGAAAAAAAAAGAAACCGGGACTAAAAATTCCCGGTTGATTTCCCGGTCCCACCGAGCGGGAGCGGGAGCAAGAGCAAAACTTTGCTCCTGGTCACAACTGGGACCGGGACCGGGACCTCCGAAATTACCGGGATCCCGGTCCCGCTCACCCCTTATCACAGTGCATAATGAAAGAACAACGAACAAAGATGGAAACAGAAACTACGCCGAGCACATCTTGCGAAGGTGCATAAGAGTTGTCAATCTTCAGCCGTGCAATTATGACACAGTTGGACTTTTGGCCTTTCGTAAAGGTACATATTGGTCTATCTAGCAATGTCACATTTATTTACGCGTCAGTTAAATTTTAAAAACTTTGACCATTAATTTATCAATATATATATACAATAATTTATATAGCAAAATGCTATCATTAAATTTATAATAAAAAATAGTATGATAAAAGTAAAAGGAAAAAAGCCACACATAAAAGAATCAAAGTCATAGCATCTTGGCCAAACTTCTCTATCCTCAGCCTTGAATACTCCCGCCACACTACTGGGGACAACCCCAGAATATGCCAGCCCCATAATATACTCCCACAAATCTTTTTCTTTTTTAAAAAAAAAAATCCCAAGATTATTTCCTTTTTCATTTTTTTTTTCTGATCCCAAATTCCCTCTTCCATTAAGAAAGACTTTACAAGCCCAAAGAAAAAGGGAAAAGAAAACAAAATTAAAAAAATCAAAAATCATCCTTACGCATTCATTCTCTCGCACTGTCCGATTCATCAGCATCACATCTCCCGATTTCTCTCTTACTTTCTCTCTCTAACTCTCTCTCTCTCAATGTGTTCTTCTTCTCTCTCCTCACTGCGATCCTCCTCATCCATGGCGATTGCCTGAAATCCTCCATTGATTCCCGTGAGTTTCCGGCGACTATCGATTCTCTCCTCTTTCTTCTTCTTCTTCTTCTTCTTCAATTTCGCCGTTAATTCACCGGCTTTCGATTCAGATAATTGTTATTTCGTTCCGTAATTCTTCCGCGGTTGTATCTTCACTGTCGGCTGTTCGAATTCCGATTTTCTTTAGTGATTCAGTCACTGTTTGAATGAATTGGGCTTGATTCGGAATGATTCTTCGAATTTAGGGTATTTTTGATGAGTTTTTCGCCGGCTTTCGATTCAGATAATTGCTATTTCGTTTCGTAATTCTTACGCGGTTGTCTCTTCACTGTCGCCTGTTCGAATTCCGATGTTTTTTTAGTGATTCAGTCACTGTTTGGATGAGTATACATTGTTGGGCTTGATTTGGAATGATGCTCCGAATTTAGGGTATTTTTGATGAGTTTTTCGAAGCTCTATCTATCTATCAATCAATCATTCTTGCTTGCTGGTGTTTGTTAGTATTGTTGTCGGTAATTGCTGCACAGTATTGACCCTTGTTTAGTGTTGAAAGGGTCAAAAATTCAGGCTACCGGTTCCACATTCTTTGAGGAATATATTGACGTTTGAACACTGGAATTCCAATCAGCCCTGGAATGCTGTTTGTTTGAAGGGCTCATATTCTAAAAAAGGGGGAGGAGGATAATCATCATAATTCTGTGGAAAAAGAATGGGGGAGAAGAAAGAATCAGATTTGAAGAAGCCGGGGTCAGTATCAATGGATCATGTTTTGCTGGCTCTGCAGGAAACTAAGGATGAGAGAGAGCTCAGACTTCGTAGTTTGTTCAGCTTTTTCGATAAGTCGAATTCCGGGTATTTGGACTATGCCGAGATCGAGACGGGTCTATCTGCCCTGCACATACCCTCGGATTACAAGTATGCTAGGGATCTTTTGCATGTTTGTGATGCCAACAAAGACGGGCGAGTGGATTATCAGGAGTTTCGGAGGTATATGGATGATAAGGAGCTCGAACTGTATCGCATTTTTCAAACGATTGACGTGGAGCACAATGGATGTATCTTGCCCGAGGAGCTGTATGATGCACTTGTTAAAGCAGGTAATGCAACAATTTCATCTGAAGCTTGTGCTACTAAGTACTTCATTTGTACTTTTTTGATTGATCCCTTGTGATGTTTTGATATTATCTTGTCATTCTGAGGGCTAACAATTGTTGAAAGGGCTTTGTTTACATTAATGCTTATGTGTAAGATCATTACATAGTTGGCTTTAAATTTTGGGTAGGTGAGTAGATTCAACCCCTTTGTAACCTAGGGCTGAGGTTAGAAGCACCTATCCTTTGCATGATCTACCTTGGGAGAGCCTTGATGTGCAATGCCCTTTATTTGTTTAGCGTGTTATTACTATTGTTCGTTTTTCCAGAGAATTTCCTGGATTGACAAAAGAAAAACCTCCATCATAAATCTTAAGCCTCGCGGTTTTCACAATGAGACGTGTATGGACTCTTTGTTCCTTAATGTAAATGATCAGAATTGCACTTGTAATTCTTGAGTGTAGATCAAGCCAACAATATTACCATCTAGAGCTAAAGGTTATTCATGTTGTAGTTTGATTTTTGAATATCCAATCCTTGACGTTACTAGATTTGAGAATTGAGTGTGTTTAGTGTCTTTGCTTGCAGCTTCTGAGTATTCGAACAGCTCAATATCCAACAATAAATAACATAATAGACATGGAAGTAGTGATTCCACGAACTTCAAGGTCCGATGGAAGAACAGTGAATTCTTAGCTGAGAACCTGCAATGGCCTTTAGACTAATGTTTCTGTCTGACAGTTGGACTTAGCTTGATTAACAATCTTTTAAGTAGTGTGCTGGCTGGCTGGGTCGTCAGGTTGTACTGTGGCAGGACATGATGTGTGCCCTTTAAGCATTCTAGGTGATAGAATTAAGATGTATTTTTGAAAGAAATTTGGTATAGTGATGAGGATATTCTCTTGTATTCCTTACTAAAGGATCCCCGCTCATTAGCCTCTATGACAAGGAAGCCCTAGTGGGCTCAAGAGGAGGTAAGGATGGGATAAGCGCTAACATCATAAGCTTAAGGCTTGCTTGTTCTCCTTCACACACCCAAACTAGATACATGTAGGTACAAGGTTTGATCCTTGGGACTAAGTTTCTGGGGAAAAATGGTTGAAAAACAAATAAGCATTTATGTACCATATATGAGGCACGTCTAGGAATCATGTAAAGTGAGGATTCCCAGCAGCTGAATACCCAATTTGTGTGTCTATTGACATCTGTTTGCTCCGGTTCTCATTGCTCGCATAATCTTGGGCCCCGCCACTGCTAGAGTGTAGGATAGCTTATGCCACTTGTGACGCATGTAGCTTGTATGTACCAATCTGTTTGCCTAGTGATAGCAAGCAGTAGCATAACTAGGTGGATGCCTTGTTTATGGGTTATTGTCTCTCAACCTTGCCTTTTTTTGTTCTTGCCGCTTGGGATTTCAGGGGATACTGTTGGTGCTATAACTTGATGACTGATGACCCTGTACATAAGTGAATAGATATGCCCCCTTAAGTATTTAAATACAATTTTGGGAAGTTATACTTGAAGCAGGTTGAGATAGGCTCATGGGCACCTTGAAAAACTGAAGTCTGGAACAGTGACTTGTGTAGATGCACATTGCATCTCAAGGTTTAAGTTCTTAATTCATCCATGATCTGGCTATTATATTGGGTTATAGGGAATATACTCACAGTTATTTTTTTTTTTGGTGTCCTAGTACATATTTCAGGATTCTGTGTCATGGGGGAAAATGGTTGATGGTGTGATTTTTAGTTCATTACATCTTCGTGTTTTTTCAACTTCAGCAATGGAAGTGGAAACTAGTACTCCAGTGGCCATAGACTAAATGAGTGCACTTCTAGGCCTACAAAAGCCCAAGTCCAACCTGTCGCGTCTTGCGAGGGGAAGCTTGTGCTTTTTGTTCTGCAGGCCAAAGCTTAAAAGCAACCCACACGCGCACTTTATGGATATAACTAGACCTGAAAAAATGGTCCCGACTGAAAATCCAACCCGAACCCGCCCGAAAATTCTGGGGTTTGAACACAATTTCCTCGACCCAAATTCGAAATAAACCTGCAAATTGGGGGGTCCAGTCCCACCCGGATCCGAACCCAAAACCGCCTGACCCGTTGGCTCAATGCAACAAAAATGATGCTTTAGTACCTTTGTCATGTATTTTTACTACCATATCTTTATTTTTTTTTGTACTTTATCTATCTTAATAGTAGTTATTAACCCACCAAATTAAACCATATAGAAAGATGTTTATACCTTTACTATCCTTCTTGATAATAGTGACAAAGAAGAAAACACAAATCTTTTTAACTGATGAAGGGTGCAAAGAGTGGCAAAGAGATTGACAAATCGAGTTTCGCTCATTATTTATTGGTATTAGAATAACCATTAGTAGTGTTACTCGTGCAATTGGGAATTGGAGAAGTTATGGCGGGGAGGCATGTAATGGTAGGAAAGGTGTAGATCGTTCAATAGAATTATTCATGTTTTACCCATGCAATTGGAATTTGGAGGAGATGTCTCTTGCCGATAGCTTTGAGATTGATGAGCAGATGATGTTTTGTTTGAGATTTCGCAGCACTTTCATCCGGTATTCTAAATAAATGGCCAAGAATAAGTGAAATCAATATATACCAGTTATTTTGCTTCGTAGTTCCTGATCATTGGACCACAAATGCAATTCGAGTATACAATATTTCTCCAAATTAAGTCTCCATATTCTTAATTTATTGTCATGAGAATGAACAAATTGTAGTTTTTAGAGATAATCTTATTTTCTTAAGAAAAAAAAAGAAAAACAATCTTGGTCATGACCGGAGAACCCTACCCAAACTGCCCTCGACCGAAATACACCCACCCATATTTACCTGAACCCAAATCCGACCTGTCTTTACTGGAGATCGAAATACACCCAACCTCTATCTAACCCCTCCTCTCTATCCAACTCCATCTCTGTAAGCTGAAAAGAAGGAAAAGCATATTATATATTTCTTGGTCATAAGTAATAATGTCCAAGTCTAAGCACTTATATGATCCTATAGTCTATATATGTGCGACTGTCAAATAAACTAGTGGTTGCAGAACTATCTTAGGATTTTTGCATGAATACTTCAATTTTCTTTTTATTGGACACCAGGCCCTATTTAACGCTTATCCACTGAAGGGACATGTCTAGTTGTGGTGCAATCGGTGAATAAATGACGTGGTGAGGGAGATTTTTAAGTTTGGGTTCATGAATTGCTTTGTTTACTGTACTGCCCTTGGCTAAAAGAACAAGAAGTCGACAATGAATGGGAGAGGAAAGGCAAACCCACTAAATCAAAAATAAATAAATTGAGCGAGTTCGATTTTTGTTGACTTCTAATTTAAACCTCGGAAAATACGGTCGACACAATACTTCTTGGCCTGACTTGGCAATCTCTGCCACCCTTCAGCTCCCCACTGAGTGCACCACCACTCAACTTGTGTTTAGTATATGAAAAATAAATAGGGCTAAAGTAGAGGTATACTGGTGTCCAAAGGTGAACACCGGTATATTATGTCCACTGAATGGGGTATAATCGTAACCTCAGTACAACTAAAACAAGAACAGCTAGGATTGTGTCTGCAATCCCACCCATCATGTTTTTTTTTGGAGGGTTGAGTTGTGAATTACCCATTTGTTTGAACAGTTCATGAAGCAATTAAAACTGACTTTTGTATTTGTGGGCAGCAAAAAATGTCAAGCTAGAGATATGTTGTATGCAGACAGGGTAAAACATGATCACCTTGGTGCCGGCTGAATTTTTCATTGTTGTTGAACTATCTTAGTGTCAAAGGAACATTTTTCATTGTATATGGGTACACGGACTCACAGAGTCACAGTAGGTGTTGTTCTAAATGGGATCCATGTGTTAGGAGCTATTAGATTGTCCTTCTCATTGGTTTTAATTCTGAAGTTGTATTTGTGCTTCTAGATGAAAGCATCTTTTTGACCGTGTCTATTAACTGTTCATCCTATAAGCCACAACAGTTTTTCGTATGTAGGTATTGAGATTGACGATGAGGAGCTTGCTCGTTTTGTTGAGCATGTGGACAAGGATAACAATGGTGTCATTACCTTTGAAGAATGGCGAGATTTTCTTCTCCTTTATCCCCACGAGGTAACTATTGTAAATATCTATCATTATTGGGAGAGGGTCTGCCTTGTTGATATCGGTGAACAAACTGTCATACCCGAAGGCATCAGCAAGCATGTCCATGCTGGTAGATATTTGATTGCTGGGGGTATTGCCGGTGCTGCATCTCGGACTGCCACGGCTCCTCTCGATCGTTTGAAGGTGGCGTTGCAAATTCAAACAGAGAATGTCACTATCATGTCAGCAACGAGGAAAATATGGAAGGAGGGAAAAATATTTGCCTTCTTTCGTGGGAATGGATTGAACGTCATCAAGGTAGCACCAGAAAGTGCTATTCGATTTTACACGTATGAGCTGCTTAAAGGCGCCATAGTTGATGCGAGAGGGGGAGAGAAAGGTGATGTCGGTCCACTTGAACGCCTTGTTTCTGGTGGCCTAGCAGGTGCTGTTGCTCAGACTGCAATTTATCCTTTGGACTTTGTAAAAACTCGGCTGCAGACGGTTGAACATGTAGATGGTAAATTGCCGTCACTGGGATCTCTGACCAGAGATATATGGCTCAAGGAAGGGGTACGCGCTTTCTATAAGGGCCTTTATCCTTCTCTTCTTGGTATAATTCCCTATGCCGGTATTGATCTTGCTGCTTATGAGACGCTGAAAGACATGGCGAGAAAATATATTCTCCATGATAAAGGTAAATTTGATCTCTGAAATTGGGTTGTGGAGCTTCTCTTTCGAGCTGAATGTCTCTTTTTTCTTCCAATTTTGAACACTGTTTGCAGAGCCTGGGCCTCTTGTGCAATTGGGCTGTGGAACAGTATCTGGAGCTGTTGGAGCGACCTGTGTTTATCCATTGCAGGTCGTCAGGACAAGGTATGATGTAACTTATTGTTGTTGAGATCTTGTTTGAAATGAGCATCATCTGGTGTGTTTTTGATCTCAACTGGGAAGGCTAGGGAAATTGGGAAAGAGAACTGTGGAGTTCCAATATTTCTCATGTATTCTCGGATTATACTTCCGAGACTATAGGAGCCTTGTGTGCCCAAATTACATTGCTCATAAGCCTCATGAAAAATGTTCATAAAGCTGCACTACAATGCTCACAAAAGATAAAACTTTAGAGAAACAGAACATGCTCATAATGACATTAGAAAAAGTGAATTTGAGAGTTATTGTCAACAATGCTCATAAAACTCTACTACAATGTGCTTAAACTTTAGGAAGACAAAAGTATGGTCATAAAACAAAGACCAGAGAACAAATATAAGAGTGACAAATTTATCATAAACTTCATTGGAAAATGTTCATAAAACTGCACTATAATGCTCCTAGAACTTTAGAGGAAATGCTCATAATTAGGCAAGCCCGGGAGTACGGGAGCACGGTACTCCTGGGAGTATAATCCAATTTTTACCCTGTACGGCTGTAGTACGCGTGTTTCTATAGTCTAGAATCTAAGTTTATGGTTTTGATACATACCCAAATATGACTGTTATTGTCAGAATGCAAGCTAGTAAGACAAAGGCAACAATGTCTGAAGTTTTCCGGTTGACGTATAAGAGGGAGCAATTCCGGGGATTCTACAAAGGGCTATTTCCCAACCTTCTCAAGGTGATTCCATCTGCAAGTATTACTTACCTAGTCTATGAAGCCATGAAAAAACGTCTCGAATTGGAGTGACACATTTAGCAACAGCTTTTACCCGTGCTTGAAATCTTTTGCTGGATGTGGCCAACTATTTTCGCCGTGGAATTGGGAGAAATTTGGCACTGCAGAACAAGATGGATGACCAAAAATAATGGTGTCCTCAATTGAGTAGATAATATGATTGCTATTTTCATTTAATATATGCCAAATTCCTAGCTAGATTTTTCCTTGTCAGAGCCAAAAGTGTTGTGCATCAGTGACTGAAAATCTTTTTTTTCTGTTTCTGTTTGAATCAATCAAGGGTGCCACCATGATTGTTGTATGATGGGTATCATAGTGGATAACCAAAGCTGACTACCAATTTTGTAGCAAACTTTTGAGGCATTTTGCTTTCATCAAGCACGGCTTATGCAGTGTTCACTGCTATCTACTTGCTAAAGTGAGCATTTGGCTTTGTTTTATAATTTATGGTTAGGGCGTAAATTTCGATGGTAAATGGCTATTGGTAAATGCTTACGGAAACTTATCGAAACTTACTAGAATTTACAGTTGTTTGGCAAAGGTTGGACTCAAATTTACCAAAATTTACAGCTGTTTGACAAGAGTTGAACTTGGATCATTTAGAGCTTTTGGATAGACCTGACAAAACTAAATCGAGATCCGAAATCCGGGCTGAAAAAGCAAACCCGGACCCGAATCGAAACTTGAACAGATGATCCAATCTCGATCCAAACCCAAAGAATTCTGAACCTGAATTCGATTTGAACCGCAACATGAACAGTGATCCAATTAAGATTCACACCCAAATAACCCCAAATCAAATCAGAATCCAATTGAAAAGAGCCTCCCCGAAGTGTGAACAATTTCATCTTTGTGTAACTTGGACGCTAATGATTTAACCTTAGAAATTACTGCCAATGATCCATTAATAATATATATTTATTACATATACTCAGCATATTACATATATTCGGCGCATATACTCTAGACTCAGTCAAAGTGAGGCTAATCGTAGATCCATTAATGATATATATATATATATATATATATATATATATATATATATATATATATATATATTACATATACTTAGAGCATATATTCTAGAGTTGGTCAAAGTGGGGCTAACTATAAATGCAAAGATAATAACCAATAAATTATAGAGGAGTTCAATTCAAATGGCTCACTAACCTAATAAAATCAAAGAAAGACTTCCAAATTACAATGCAGGAGTAGTACAAAGCAGAGGTGGAGCGCAACAGCTGGGATGTCAACCACAGGGAGGCCATAGTGCTTGGCTACGAGTACACGGGAAAGTTCGACTAAGGCGGCCCTATGTGGCAGAATTAGCGGTTTATATAGCGGATAGTTTTTTGAGTAGCGGATAACTGTTACATATTAGCTATTAGCGGATAACTGTTTAACTAAACTTCTGAAAATAAGTGTTCGGTGAAATTAGCGGTTTCACTGTATGATGCATGTAAAATGACAATAGCGCCCAAACTACAACCATTATTGTTATTATTATTATTATTATTATTATTATTACTATTACTATTATTATTATTATTAATATTTTTATTATCATCATCACTATTATTATTATCATTATCATTATTATTATTATAAATGAAATTTTAAATAACTACATTTACATCAAATTCTAAAAATATTAGAAATTAGGGAAAACATATTCAAGAAACAAATTGGTAAAGTAGTAATGATTAACAAAGGTTTTTCCATTAAAAACAAAATGGTTAACAAAGATGTCAGATACTTGCATTGAAAGACATGCATTGAAAGGGTTAATAGTGGAAGAAAGAATGATAAACGTTGATTGCTTGATAAAACGTTATCCAAAGTAACGTTTAGAAAAAGTCATATAAAATGCTAATTATTGATATCATCCGCTAATTTACCGAACAAATAAAATTAGACAAGATAGAGTTTTGACCAGTCAAAACTCTGGTTAAAACTCTAAACGTTATATAAAACGCTATTGCCGAACAGACTCTAAGAAGAGCGAGACCATCTTTAGGTTGGACAGTGCATCCACGATGTTATACCCCCGGTACCCTTGGTAATTCATCATCGATCAAAGCAAATATTATCTAAAGATCTATTTCGACTTTTGTCTTACTTAGACTCAGTCAAAGTGGGGTTAACTGCAAATACAAAAATAATAATCAATAAATTACGGTGGAATGCAACTCATATGGCCCACTAACCTAATATAATCAAAGAGGGACTCTTCCAAATTACAATGCAAGAGAAGTACAAAGCAAAGGCGCAATGACCGAGACTTCAACAACGAGGAGGTCACAACTATTACAATGTTGTAGCCCAAGGATGGTCTTATTCTTCAGGCTGAAGTACAAAGCAAAGCCTGAAGAATAAGACCATCCTTGGGCTAGGCAGCACATTTACAATGTTCTATAGGCTTTCCAATCTGCTTTCCACCCCCTCCCTGGTCGCCTTCCCCACCCGAGCATGATTAGTAACTAGTTAGGATCTTCATGTAGTTTTTCTTAGTTGCGGATGTGTGACTAACTACTACGACTCAAACATGTATGATGTAGCGACTGATATTTATCGGTAGTAGATTTTGATACATATGTGTGTGTGTCTGTGCGTGTGTATGAAGTATTATGCATAGGAACATATGCAAAATCATGTTTTTATTTGTTCAAAAAGTACTATAATTAGCGACTGATTAGTTATCAATTGCCAATTAACAGTCAAAATCTTATATAATTAGGTCAAACTGCTTATTATTCGGAGCACATAGGGTTGAATTATCTCTCTTTATAATTCTTTCATTCTCTTCATTTCCCTTCCGGTTTTTCACTTGGTTTACATAATGTTTTTATTTTCAGTTTTCAAACAATTATTTTTCGGTCCGTTAGAATCAGTCTCTTCATACATTCCAATATATGCGGAAGACTGCCTACATTTAGATCCCTCCATACCATGCATTAGCCGGATTATATCGGAATATGTTGTTGTAAGGTCAAACGAGGTCAACCACAACTGGCGACCGATAACTGTCAAACACTATTGATCACACGCTAGCAACTTCCGACAGTAGCAACATACACATTGCGACCAATAATTGTTGACATCGGGCCCAAGCATACCGGCCAATAGTTACGTGCTAGGGTTACTTTGCCACCATCAACATCGGCTAACCATGTTCTTTTATAAAGCTGGTTGGCTGTGGTGTCACAACACACCGCACCTTGCCACAACCCACCACAACATACTAATCCACTACAATTTACCACAATCAACTTTTTTACATTGACCAACACAATTTACAATTATTAAAAACAAAACCCACCACAACTTACTACAACGCACCACAATCCACCACAACTTTTCCAAACTCACCACAATTCCACACACCGCAGCGCGCCATATCGTAACCAGTCATATAAAAAGAACATGGAAACATGAACATATTGAGACCACAATGGTATGTAGTCTTAGGGCCATGTTCTAACTGCCCTCATTTTTGAGGGGTGTTATACTAGACTTTTTATGTGCATAAAATTCATCTTAGATAACCTTAAATAATCTTAAACAGATCTAGAAACACACACCAATGATACCACTTAAATTTCGGTGCATCAATAATCAATGCTTTCCCATTTTTTACGCCCAAAATATGGTTCACAAGAATTTGATATTGGAATTTAACGTAGTATAGTATCATATCATATGGAATAAATAAAATATGAAGTAGCCCTACAATTTATGTCCCTCTAAAACTTAAAATTATTGCACATTCAGTATTCTGCCTGTTTGTCCCCCACAAAATCAACACATAATGTGTATTGGATGGTGCAGAATGTAACATCCCCAGAATTAGGACTGTTATGTTTATTTCATTTCTCTTTTCTGATGGTAATTATTTTAATTATTTAGGATTATTGGACGATAATATACTGAACTTTTAGAGTATTGAACAATAATACACTGAAACTTTGACTTTGGATAATAATACACTGTACTTTAGGGGGGTGTTGGACAATAATACACCCTGAAAGATTCCGACGGTGGCTGACTGTGGACCACGTAGGATTGCCACCAAGTCAACCACCGCCAGAATTACTATGAGTGCATTATTGTCCAATACCCCTCAAAGTACAATGTATTATTGTCAAAGTTCAGGGTATTATCGTCCAATACTTCAAAGGTTTAGTATATTAGCATCCAAAAACCCTTATATTTATGTTATTATGGCCTTTATAATTTCAATAAGGGAGCAAATCCAGTAGGAAGAGGGTTTAGGTAGGAAGGTGAAAAGAGTAGATCACAATCCTTGATTTTACATTTGACGGTGAATGGTCATGGATATGAGGGAGTGTGGTCATGGATTTAACTTGGGTGTTCACGGGGCGGGTACCCGATCCGTTTGGATAATTTTTCCGGAAACCCGAAAATTCGGGGCGGCCAAACCCTCGAACCGTAACTGAAACTTCCGGGTACCCGAAAACCGGGTACCCGAAAGTTTCGGAGCGGATACCGATTAACCAAAAAATCCGATTAATTATAATCATATGAGTTTCCAATTTTTATTTTTAATTTGTAATTATTAATTAACGCTCCAGTAGGGAAGTAGCAAAAAATGTTTCAAAAATGTTCTGAAACTGGGCCAGCAGGACTACTGGTACCAAGTTTCCATAAGTTTTGAGTTTTTGGATAGTTTGGAATTAGAGCATTGAGTGCCAACATTAATATAAATTAGTATTTTTCCATATTAAAATTTGGGCTTAGACAGTGGACTGGAGACTGGGAAAAGATAGACAAAAATTAAATCTGGACCTAAAGTTAAATTTAATTTCGGGTATTGCAGTTACCCGAAAATGTCTAGGGGCCGATCCGTAACTGAACCGATTAACTGAAAATATTCCGGGGCGGGTACCCTAAATTAATGACTGGGTAGCGGGTTTCCGGATCGGGTTTTTTTCGGGCGGTTATTTATGAACACCCCTAGTTCATTTGAGGAATTATCGTCACGAAATCCATGACCACACTCCCTCATATCCATGACTACACACCGTCAGATGTAAAATCAAGGGTTGTGATTTGTTCTTCTCACCTTCCTACCGGATCCGTTCCCTTCTAACAAATATATTAACTATTATTTTTTATTTTATCCATGAAATTTATTGAACAAAATATCAAAAATTGATCTTACCTAAAAAAAATAAAAAAATATAGATAATTATTCTATTGTCTCCATTCATATTTATTTGTCACTTTAATGGGGAGTTACCTAGATACCAAATGATTAATCAAATTATAACTAAATTTTTAAAAGTTAATTATTAGAGATGGAGAAGACGAATTTAAATTCAGTAAAAGTTATATTAAAAATATAAAATGATAATAATTAAGAGTGTAACTATCTCATGGACTTTCGCAACATTAATTTTTCGCCAAGGCAAATTAAAAGACAAGAAATGAAGTATTTCTTTATTCATGTACTCACTCCTTCATATATTATATGTCATTTTAACTAATTTTTTTCCCACAATATCTGTCACCTTACCATTCCAATAACATACTACCTCATTCCATATTATCTGTCACTTTAACTAATTTTTTCTCCATAATATCTGTCGTCTTATAATTTCAATAACACATTAATTACTAATTTATCAAATTAACCTTATTAAATACATCTTTTTCTTCAACTTTTCTCTTTTATTCACCATTTTTCTTGATTATTCATCATTTCATTCACCTTTTTCTCATTTTCAAGAATGCGAATTACTAATATAAATTGGAAGTTTTCTTGGTTTTGTGAATTATGTCGTAAGAGACAAATAATATGGGAAGGAGGGAGTATTAATTACCAATTTATCAAATTGACCCTACTAGTTACTCTCTCCGTTCTATATTAATTGACACTTAAACTCACTTTTTTTCCCAAAATAATTGTCACTTTCCATTTCCCAATACCTAATTTAATTATTTTAACTTTGATAATTATGTTAACTTTTCCAAAATTTTTCAATCAATAAAACTACTCCCACTCGCATTTTCTCACAACCTACACCTTGATATCTGAAAAAACATCTCAAAAAATAGTGCTATTTAATTATGTGGGTAGTATTTTTAGTTAAACCTTGATCTGTGAAAATTTTGAAATATGTCAATTAATATGGAATGGAGGGAGTACATCTTTTTCTTCATTTTTCTTTTTTATTCACATTTCTCTTTGACATTTTAACATTTATAAATATATAAATTAATGTAGAATGAAGGGTTTTTTTATTTCAAAAATTATATCTAAAGTACCAAATAATTTTAAAAGGTGGGAGTACATGATTGTGTAACAATATTCATGCATATATGATTGTGTAACAATATTCACGCATAGTTCCTTAAAAAAATATTCATGCATAGACTTCAAATTCATGCATAGACTTCCTTTTTTCCCCTTTTCTTTTGAGGGACATGCATAGACTTTTTATCTCTCTGTTCTTTTTTATCTGTCATCTACGGTTTTCAGTGTCAATTTTTAAGCAATAATTTCTATATAATTTTTTATAAAAAATTATAATATTATACTTTTTAAATAGTATTTTTTATTACAAATCTAATGACATCAATTTTGTATTACAAATCATTATACAAATTAAGATATTAACGGTCAAAATTTTTAACACAATTTTCTAGACGACAGATAAATAAAAATGGTCAAAGTTTACTACTACCTCCGTTCTTTTTTATTTGTCATTTACGGTTTTCAGTGTCAATTTTTAATCAATAATTTCTAATATAAAACTTTTATAAAAAAATTATAATATTATAATTTCTAATAATATTTTTTATTACGAATCTAATGACATCAATTTTGTATGATGAATTATTCTACAAATTAAAATATTAACGCTTAAAATTTTTAACACAATTTTTAGACGACAGATAAATAAAAATGAAGGTAATACTGTAAATTAAGGAAAGAACAAATAAAAAATGCATGCATAGAGTATGATGAGGGGAGCAAAGGCTATAAATAGGGCCATGTTGACTGTTGCCGACCACATATCACATAAAATACCCCTTCTTTATTTTTTTCTGCCCATGGTATTTAATTTGCATTGCATTATTATTACTATTATTATTATTATTATTATTATTATTATTATTATTATTATTTGTCATATTGTGGCCACATGGTTTGGACCTACTCACCATGTTAGACTTGGTACATTACATACCAAACATATACCAATCACATATTTATTTTGACCTATATATCGTATGTTTATGTTTCCCAAATGGACCTGGTAATACTACACGACTCTGTCTGTAGTAGTCTATATGAGCCACCTATTTACATACTACATGCTATGCTAGACGACCCCTTCAACTCTAGCATGCAAAAATATATCTACTGATTCATTCAATCAATCATTGGTGACAAATTTTATCACAAGCATTTGGATATTGACCGTCGTCCAAATTAAATAATGTGTCTGTGCTAGTGATTCGATGATTGACAGTGAGGAAACAGATCAGTTCTTTGTCGGTTAACTTGGATTATACGATTCATATGCTGATTTTGAAGTGTTCTTCTTTGAGGGTTCCAAAGCGCGGTTTACGAGAAAGTTGAAGGAGGGGAAATTTTTGCTGAAGTCTAAATGACTTCTTGTGAGTTAAGTTGCGTGTAGAGATGCTTCCGCAAGATCTAAGGGCACTGACATAAGGAAGGAAAATGTGCCTATATAATTATGAAGTCGTGTGTGGGACATTCCTCAGTTAAGAGGTCATGAGTTTATATATATATATATATCAATGTACAATTATATGAAACATTCCGGAAAACTCTACACAAATATGTCCTAAAATATCCAATAATACATGATTATTCTAGATTACTCTATCACGCCCCTTCAATCTGTACAGGTGGATGCATGGACATGCTGGATTTTAAAAACAAAAATCGAGTGATTGGAACATGTTTGGTAAAGATATCGGCCAATTGCAGTTGAGTAGGAACATGCGAACAATTAAATCACCATGAGAAACCCGTTCACGGGTAAAATGATAATCAACCTTGATATGCTTGCTGCAGTTATGTAAAACTGGGTTTGCTGCAATGTAAGTGGCAGAGATATTGTCACAGAGAACCGTAATAGGTTTGTAAATAAGGATGCTCAATTTCTCCAAGAGATAATTGATCCACAAGGTTTGTGTGATAGTGTTGGCGACTGCACAATATTCAACTTCTGTGGAAGACTTGGACACCGTAGGTTGTTTCTTGGAGCGCCGAGAAACAAGGTTCGGACCCAGAAAGATAGCAAAACCAGCAGTTGATCGAGAGGTATTCGGACAACTGACCCAGTCAATATCAGAATATGTAAAAACAACATCAAGAGACACAACTTGCTAAGGAGTAACCCATGGTTAGCAATGCCCTGTAAATAGCGAAAAATGCGCTGCACAGCCAGAAAATGATTAGTATGAGGAACATGCGTGAATTGACAGACAACATTAATAGCACACGCTATATCTGGCATGGTAAGCGTCAAGTATTGCAATGCGCCAACCATGCTCCTATACAGGGAAGGATCAATGAGTAATTCTTCATCCATTAGTGTTAATGATGAACGAGAAGGTAAAAGAGTGTTGATGGGTTTGGAGGATTTGAAGTTGAAGCGTTGGAGAAGTTCATGAATGTATTTGGTTTGAGTAAAAAAGAGAGTGTCGGGAGTACGAGGAAATAATGAAGATCACCAAGGTCCTTCATAGGGAATTGAGCAACAAGAAGAGGAAGAATGTGGAAAAGGAATTTAGAAGAGCTGCCGGTGAAGATGATGCCATCGATATATAAAAGTAGGATTAAAGTGATATCTGAATGTCGATAGATGAACATAGAAGTGTCAGTCTTGCTGCAAGTGAAACCCAAAGAAAGGAGAAAGCTCCTGAACTTATGAAACCAAGCTTGAGGAGCCTGTTTAAGTTCATATAAAGATTTGTTGAGCTTGCAAACATAAGAAGAGCGATCAGGATCAACAAAGCCAATGGGTTGGGTCATCGTAGACACCAAATTTTGTATCGAGAAATACATCGAGACAAAACCGAGGATAAAGAGAATAATAAAACAGATCAAAATCCATTGGGTTTTTAATAAAGCCACCTGCAGCATGCCCAAAGCGTCACAAGGCCCGGAACAAGCTACGAAGGCCACTTGGCGTTCGCTTGCTCAGTAAACAAGGCCCAAAACGCCACGCAGGCCCATAACAGGCTACGAAGGACGCTTGGCCTTTGCTGGCCCAAAGGATGGCCCACATACACCGCCACGTCACAGATCCATGTGTAGGATCCCCCCATAGGCCGCTTGGCTTACGCCATCACCATGTCAGTTTCGCGCTTCCGCCCCAATCAAAGGATCCCACGACATCAGCTTGGCGTCGTTGACTCATGTAGAATCTAAGGCCAAGCGACCTTGAGGGAGGATTATGGGCATGAAATATGGATCATGCCCACTCCTTCCATCCGAATAATCCCCCCTCTTCACCTACAAATACCCCCCATTCCACCATTCGAATCATCAACAACTCCTCTCAAAAACCTCTCTCAAGAATTCCCCTCTCAACCCTCACCATTCTCACATAAAGTCCTAACATTATCGCGATATCGATATCGAAGAAAATCCGACGTACTGACTTTGGTTTTCCTCATTCTCAAACCACTTTCATGCTTTGTGTTTAAGCGAGGTTAGGTTGTTCATTTATCATTTTGCAATCATGTAATACTATCGTGATCTTTCTTGTGTATTATTTTATAAAAAATCATGACACTTGCATGATGTGAATATAACATCCTGAAACCCTTTAAACGTCTCCCCGTTCACTTTCATTCCAATTTCAATTTTAGTAGAGTCTATTTTCAAAATAGGCGAGTTCGAGAGTTCTTTAACCCTTGGACTCGTAACCTTACCCCCGGGCTTGGAATTCGGTTTCTTAGGCCGGAGTTTTTTTATCGTTTTTCCTTGGTTTGTTGATTCCTCTAAATCAACTAGCGAGTCTTTTCTATCCTAGCTTATATAACTCACCTTTTGTGACTCTTCTTTCTGTTCAACAGGATGGGTCGATATCTACCCCGAGACCAATACTAAGTAGCCAACCAAGGAAAAAATGCAATAGAAATCAGGGAAGCCCAAGCGGCCTTGCCTCATTTATAGGCCATTTCCCTAGGCTGGAGCCTAGTGGGCCACTGGCCTGGCCCATATATAGGCCGCTTGGCCTATAGGTTAGTCCGATGACCACAGTTTCCCCTCTTGGCCATAGTAGGCTGCGAGACCGATACGACTTGGCATCTCTAAACCAAAATGGATGTCCTTAAATGAGTTTACATATTTAGAATACTTAGAGAATTGAAAAAGCTTTGTTAAAAGTAAAAGCATCCTTATTTAAGGATTAAACAACCTTAGTTGGCTCCCAATCACACTTAACTAGCGCAACGGGAACAATATCCACCTTTTCCTGGGGTCCTACAGTCATATACACCTCCTCTGTGAAATCACCATGGAGAAAAGCATTCTTCACATCGAGTTGACGAATGACCTAGCCTTTGGTGAGGGCAGTGGCAAGGACCACACGAACAGTGGTGGATTTCACAACTGGAAAAAAATATCACGATAATCCAGACCCTCTTGTTGATCGAAGCCTCAAACGATAAGGCGTACCTTACACCTTTCAAGACTACCATCAGAATTACACTTGTTCCTATAAACCCGCTTACAAGAAAACAAATTCATGTTAGAGCGGTAAGGTAACAAGATCCATGTATTATTTTGGACTAGAGCATTGAACTCTTCTGTCCTAGCTTGATTCCATTCTTGATGTTTACATGCCTCCAAATAACAAGTGGGGTCATGCTCAAAATCACTAGAGGAAACAATAGTAGTTAGGGAAAGAATCTGTCGAAGTTTGACAATGTCAGCTTTGACGTGGGTTTGCATGTGATGGTGGTTAGAAGATGGATTTGAGCAAGAGAAGGTAGGGCTGAAGTAGTTGGAGAAGTTAGTGGGGGTGAGGGTAGATTAGTGGTAGAGGTAGACGATGAGACTGTGGAGTTGGTTGGAGAGGGATGAGAGGTATCCTCAGGTTGAGGAGAAGGCAAGAGGTTGGCTAATGTAGGGAAAGAGGGAGGGGCGGTCTGTTGATGAGAGTGTACTGGATGACTCATGAGTTTGGCTGGAAGAGCGGGCTCGACTAAGGGAGTAGAGGTGGAGGGAGAGTGTTGGGCTAGAAGTGGCTGGGTGAGAGGCGTAGTGGGTGAGGCCAGGATAGGTGAGGCAGTTACGACAAGGTCAATGGGAGATGTGAGGCGAGATTGGAGGGGAGGTGGGGTCAGGGTAGGATATGGGAAAACATCTTCATGAAATTGAACATGACGACTCACATATACATGTCCTGTAGATGGGTCAAGACACCGATAGCCTTTGTAATTTGGAGCATAGCCAATAAAAACACACCTCGTCAATAGGGGAGTGAGTAGGAGGAAGATCTGAGTAGTTGGATTCTATGTAGTTGGACACGCAAACATCAGTCTAAGATTTTGGTTGAGATGACTCCACATGATAGTAGAGCCAGACTGAGCAAGAGGTTTTAGGTTCGAATCCCAACATCTCCCATGCATACATTTGCACAAAGTGAAGGGGACCTTTGCAATATCCACATTTCAAGTCCAAAGGGCATTCGTGCGTGAGGGGACATGTTAAAGTATAAAATCATCATTGGACCTTCAACTACCAACTTGAACTTTTGGTTGGGATGATTCAACAATTACTACCTAAAAGTATTTATGGTGTATTCAGCGTTCAACGTCTACCATTATTTTGTTCAAATATAATTCAACCAAGGTTCAAATTTTGTTGGCCAAACAAAACTAAGTTGCAAATTCTTAATAAACCATATAAAATCATTTATTCCACATAGCAAGAACATGAAACTAAGTAATTCGTTACAATATTTTCTTACTAATCTATGTTCTTGAAAATGTCATTAACATATTGTTTGGTAAGATATCATCCAATATGGAGTCCCAATGTAATCAACTATATATACAATATTCTTTTTTGTAATCAACTAAATAATATTTATTTATCATATACCGTGCATCACACGGATTTAAGACTAGTACAATATAATGCAAAAGTTATTACATTACTATATTTGGTTACTTAAAGTAGAAAATTGTGTATGTAATCATAAATGTAATAAATTAGTCATATTTGTTTTTTCAAGACTGTGTGTATAGGTGAGCGTGAGTGTGAATGTAAATGTGTATATGAGAGAGAAGATTGAGTATGTTTAAGAGAGCGCGCAAGAGAGAAATGAGTTCGATTATCAAAAGGATAAAGAGAGAGATGAGTGCACATGAGAAAAATAAAAAGTATGGACAAGTTTTAGAGAAAGGAAGAGAGAGAAATGAATGCAATTGTGAAAGGGGAAAATAAGTGCGCCTAAGAAAGAAAAAAGAATTGGAGAGATTAGAAGATTAAAATAGGTGCGAGAGATATACTAAAATTGATGCGCAATAGAGAGAGACAGGTGCGAGAAAAATGGATGTGCCATAAGTGTGTGTGTGTGGATGAGAGAGAGAGAGAGAGAGTTATTTCAATGAATGTACAAAAGAGGGAGAGCTTGTAAAAAAAAAAACAAACGAAATAATTGAATAGTGAAGTATTAAATTAGTATATAAGTTATATATATGATGGTCTGAAATGATATTTGACATTGTAATTAAAATAACATAGGTAAGTGAGTGTTATCACAATTATATTGCTAGATGTTAGTTGATTTACAATATAATTTTGATTACAATGCTTAAAATGCAACCAAACATATCATAATGAAATTACAATGTTATCTATTATCTATTAAGTATATTAAAACAAAATAAATTGAATGAGCTATTGCCATATGTCATGCATATAAATGTTTCTCATTTATGTTGAGTTGGAAAATTTTCATTGGCTCATTTGTTTAAATCATTAAAGGTGTTAAATATTAATAGTTGTTGATTAATAAAATTATTAATAATAGCTATCAACCAATAAGTACACAAATTTATCTTCATGGAAAAATGAACAGACATTATCATTTACACATGCACATTTTACTCTTCTTATTTTTCTATAATGGCAACCTACTACCTTTTATTGATTTGTGGTATCAAAATGAATTATGTAGTTTTCATTTATACAAATTAACTAAAATAAAAATTACTATTATTCTTTATTATATGTATTTAAGACAAAATTATAACACATATTTCTTGATTTTATAATAATAATAATAATAATAATAATAATAATAATAATAATAATAATAATAATAATAATAATAATCAATTCACTAAATTGAAAAATAAATTATTTAATAAGTATTTTCTAATATCACACACACACACATATATATATATGAAAAATAAATATTTCAATTTTAATTAGCTTGACACACATATTCTTATAAAAAAAGTTTAATACAAGTCTCAATAATTTAAAAAATGACAATATTCCCATGCATCGCACGGGATATATAGCGTTAGTTATGATTAATTATATTATATGATTGATTACGTACACCCAACCTAATATGTCGTAAGCATTTAAGGTATACCAACCACTTTGTAGAAATAAGGGATGATCAAGTTTATTCTTGAATGAGAATGAACACCAAATGCTCATTAAGGAAAATGTATTGAACACTACAACATGGTAACAAAAAAGTGTATCATCCCATTGCTAAAGAAGATGCTAATGAAAATAACTACCACATTTTCGCCCGAATTATAACTCTAAGATGCTTGCCTCCCAAAGAAGTGAACCGTTTCGGACCATGGGTCCAATGGTTCTTGATGGAGGGATGTTCATTGTCTAATCATGCCCAAGGTAAAAGAATAGTCCTAGAGAATTGACAAATTTAACTTCACTATCTAGCTTACCGAATTTAACAAATGATCAGGAATTTAAAAAAATAGGAAGTGATCCATCTTATAATAAAGGCCATCACATTCCTAGAGTTTTACATCTATTTTTGCAATTCACACTGGTTAATCTGGTGTAGTTTCTCAGTGGATGTGTTTTCATGGTTCAATCTACTGTGGGTGTGGAATGTCAGCTTTTTCATTGTCGTTTGTTCTCATTTCAAATTGTATGGCTGTTTATGAAGCCCTCTTTTGATTTGAACAAAAGGGTCCCTTAACTGCAAATTATAAAAAAAATGTCAATTAAGATTGGGTTTCGGGTTCTTATCCTTGCATTTGATATTTTTGTTTTCGAATGAAACAAATTTGAAGATTAGATAACTTCATTCGCTTGTTTTTTTCCCGATTGTTTGTTTGTTTGTTCAAATTTAAATGTCTTTTGTGAGCTTCAAAGTCCACTAATGAGGATCCTAATTGAGTTGATTTTGACGCCTCATAGAAGGATCATGCCCAAGTCCACAATCAAAGTCATCGAGAAGATTTAGGACGAAAACAATCAAAAAATTACAATTTGGTACCCCATATTTTCTGGCAATAATTTTTTGGTACCAAACTTTTCTGTAATAATTTTAAGGTACCCTATGTTTTTATGTAATAATTTATAGGACCCTACTCCGTCGGACACTTGCTAATCATTGAATCGACGATTTGCCCTTAGCTTTTAGCGCGCATATTACTTGCAATTGTTGTATCCAAACTCTGCAATTTTTCTCTCTCGATCTAATCTATTGAACTCACTCACTAATTTCTGCATCCAAACTCTCTGCAATTTTTCTCTCTCCATCCAAACTCTCTGCATCCAAAATCGTATTCCCTAACACTCACTCTCTAAATCCCTAAATTCCAAAATCTGAAAGCGTTCGTGAATAGTGGAAGCATTTGTTCGAGTAGAACCACAAAATCTGAAGCCAGGGAGATGACTAATAAGTCAGACGGATTATCAGTGTTGGTAAGTGTTTCGAATTTGAATCACCAAATTGTAAACCCTAATTGTGTTATATTAGTTAGAAAATTTTGTTGATTTTTGAACTTCAAAAATGAGTTTGGTTTCATATTTGTAGGGTTTATTTAGCACAATCGATGTTGAATTGAGTTCGAGGTTAATCTGATGTAAATTTAAAATCCATTCAGGGTAAGTTGAATGTCGCGCGAATTTGGTGGTACACTACAAGGACCGCATGTACACGTTGCAGATGTGTATTTGCATAAGTACGACCAGATCTGGTTAGGGATGTCGGGGAAGAAGCGAATTGCAGGGGCCCATTTCCAGAAAATGTGAGTTTTATATGGCATCCCCCAGGTAAAGAAAACCAGAGGTGGCCTTTGGGAGGGATTGTTGATTGGGTTACTTTGGTGTTGCTCTGGAAGGATGTTAGGCAGAGATGCATTCCATTGTACATTTGTGATTCAACTGACACGGATGTACAAAGGGATGCATCTAGAGATAATCGTGCTATGTCAGTTAAGGTTGAAAAGGGAGTGAAGATACATGAAGCAGGGGGTCAACTGAAGGGGGTAAAAAAGAGGGTAAAGAAGGAGGTGAAGAAGGTAAAGAAGGAGGTTAGGAGACCATTCACTAGGTCACAAGGGAGGAGCTTGACAGATGCCATTTGTTTTATTGATGAAGATGAAACAGTGTCAGGGAAGAAGGAAGGAGTCAAGAAGTCAATTTGAGTGCAGCTGAAGAATGGGTTGACACTTTGATTGTTACCCCTCCACAACCCCAGACAAGGCCACCAAAAATGATTCCTAGAAGACCTGTCACAAGGTCTCATGTTGTCAGCACACTGGCCAAGCCCACTGGAAGTGTTGAGGTGGGAGTCCAATCTGTTTCTAGCCCAAGGAAGTCCCCACGTTTGAAGGCCCATTCAAGCCCAAAGTCAAGCCCACAATCAGGTAAGGAGGGGTCAAAGTCAAAGTCAAAGTCAAAGGATATTGGTTGTGGTCCCCCATCACCAACAGCATGCCAACAAATGCTACCTACCCAATGTTCCCAAACCCACAAAGATTCTCCAGTCATTAATCCAACTGAAGAGAATGCATCACCTAAACCCACCAGTGAATCCAATCCACATATAATTTCCAATAGAAGCAAAACCTTGTTCTACACCTTGCCTCCAAGCTCTTCCAAACCACCCAAGGTTCCACATTCAACTACAAAACCATCCCCATCCAAATCTAAGCCTTCAACCAAAGAAGAGATCCATCACATCGGAGCTCGTAAACCAAGCTCATCACAACCTGATTGGGAAGATATTGATGTGTGCCTTTCTGACATAGGCATTTCTGATTGGGGAGATTTGGATGTAAGCTCACTGTTGAAACCTAGAGCTGAGTGTGAGGATAAGCGTGACTGGGAATTAGAACCTGATGAAGTAGCTAATGAAGGGGCCCTGTTTGTTCTACTCAAGAGAATCTTTGTCACAGTGAGGAGGCTAGCAGTGAGGATGATGACTTTGAGGCAGGTGACCAAGTAAGTGAAGATGATGATGAAACATCTTTGGAGGAGGAAACTTTCAGCACTGATGAAGATGATGATGAAGTAGATCCTTGGATATGAATGAAAGGTTTGAAAAAATTAAATATTAGGTGTGTGATGGTTGGTTGATTAAATCATATTTATATGTACATAAACCTTGTAGGGAGTTGGTATCATGCCCATTTTTACATTGCTGCCAACGCATATGCCCCATATGTTCATCAAAAAGCAATGGATAAGATTAAATGAAGGACCTGCCGCTTATCATCTGGTCGCGAGAGTCCTGCTCTTTAGAACAATGGGCTAGGTTCAAATTTGACCAGAGCACCAAGTGTGATGACAATACTAACAATTTCGTGGAGAGTTTCAACAATGCCATCAATAGATTTAGAGGTCTACCCATTTTAACCCTGCTAGAAGAGATTAGGAAGCTAATTGGTTCCAGGTTCGTGAGAAGATTTGAAAGAGCACAACAGTGGGAGGGGAAATTGGTTCCTTATGTCAAGCAAAAACTATGTGAGGCAGAACTTGAGGGTAAGGACTTGGCAGGGTGTCTTCATGTCAATGGAAAGTTTGATGTGAAGGACAACCGCAAAACTTTGTGGTGCAATCAATCAAAGGGACTGTGTTTGTGGAAGTGGCGGCTCATCGGGATCCTTGCAAACACGCCGCAAGGTGTATAGCTAGGATGAAGAGGAATCCAGGACTACGTGGATGATTGCTACAATGTAGAAACTTACAGAACCTATACAACCGCATTGTCCACCTATCTCGGATCCTATCATGTGGAATCCTAGGCCAAACCTTCCCGAGCTTGATCCTCCACGTCACCAAGTCAAGAAAGGAAGACCTCGGGAACACAAGAGGAGGAGTCCCACCGCACCGAACTCGACTTGCCTGGGCCTCAACAGTTTCAACAACCATTTTTGGTTCAGGAACTACAATGTATGTCCACTATCTTCTGAATTTAATTAGTCATGCACACTTGTGGTTATCTAACTTGCTTCCATTGCTGTGCACAGATGCAAAAAATGCAAGAAAGTAGGACATAACAAAGCTACTTGTGGTAGACCCCGTGACCAATATGGCAGGCTCTTAGAGAAGACAAACAGGAAGATTAAGGAGGGACCAAAACGACCAGTTGGAAGGCCAAAAAAGCAGCATTCTGCTCCATCCTCTGCACCTTCAATCGCTCCACACCAAAGATCTTCTCGTGCTCTCCTATCACGCACTAGGGCAACAACATCCTAACAACCTAGCCATGCTCCACCAGCATCTTCCGTGCACTCCTATCACAGACCACAGACTAGGGCAACAACATCCCAACAACCTAGCCATGCCCCACCACAGAAGAAAAGAAAGGTCTCCAAGTGATAGGCTTCTAATTTGAGCCTGCTGATTTTGGGTTAAGAACTAGCAGTTGTGTATGACTTATGTTGAACTTAAGTATGACTTATGGCTTTTGTATGAACATAATTATTACAAGATTATGGTTGTGTATCTATTTCAATATGTTCAACTTAAGTATGGCTTATGGCATTGAATCCAAATAGTTATTAGTAGATTATGGTTGTGTATCAACTTAAGTTAGAAATGGCTTATATTGGTCATCAATTGATATTTACAATTGCACCAAAGAACAACTAAGTTACTAGCGGAATGAATGTCCAAGCATTTGATACTTGCACACAAATGGATACTTAAGTTGATACTTGGCACACAAATGGATACTTGGCACACAAATAGATTATGGAGAATGCTTATACATACCAAATCGCAACGTACATTAGCACCATAATAACGATTCACACTACAAAACTAAGTTCCCATACTAAGCCACTAGATCTATTACAACAATTTACTATCATACTAGATAATTACTTTTTCCCAAACGCAACAAACATAACAAGTGCAACAATGGTAGACATAACAAACAAGTAAAACATGCTTTGACCTTTCTCAAGCATCTTCACAAAGAACTCTACTTTCATTCATCTCACCTTCATCTCACAAGATCTTCAACACCAACCTATCATGCTCACTCTCGACTAGATTCACCTTGATGTCCTCCAATAACTTCACCACCACACTGCTGGTCTTCTTTGTCGCTCAACCATCTTATGAACTTGTTGCACTCGAACACTTCAAGTAAGGCTTTCCGGTTTGCACTGATCGACACTTTCCTAGTCCCTACTCTGCAATTTTTGCACAAATTGTCGCCCACAACTAATGCATCGGTTGTTGAACTCGAACTTCCATCCATTCCCACAATGGGTTTGGTTGCCTATTTTTGGGAACTACAACAGCGAACCACAATGGGTTTCCCACAACCACAATGGGTTCCCCACAATCGATTTCAAATTCGAACAAACCCTAACTTTTTGGGAACTACAACAGCGAACCAAAGAAGAATGGAAATTAGGTTGAACTACAACAAATGAACAAATTCAAGAAAGGATAAAAAGTGAAGGAGATGAGCAACAAAGAGAGGTATTCGGACTTGAATTAGGGTTTCAATTGGATATTGGAAATGGAATATATGAAAGAGATCGAACAAGGGAGAGGAGATGGAACAAAGGAGAGGAGAAGAGACAGAGTCGTGATCGAACAAGGGAGAGGAGTTCCTTGAGAGGTATTCACACTTATATAAAATCAAAAGGGTATAATGGTCACAAAATTATAAGGAAAACCAAAAAAAAAATCCCAAGCCGCATTTTTGGCGCCAAATGTCGCCGCCGGCCATTTTCCGACAGAAGTAGGGTCCTATAAATTATTACACAAAAACATAGGGTACCTTAAAATTATTACAGAAAAGTTTGGTACCAAAAAATTATTGCCAGAAAACATGGGGTACCAAATTGTAATTTTTTGCGAAAACAATCATTTGGATGGATTAATTTGACCATTTCTGAATTTAAGGGTATTTTGTCTACTTTTTTTTTGATAATTAGCGGTCAAATGACCCTTTTATTTAAACGCTGAGCCAACCTGACTACTATGGACATGACTAGAAAGATTATTCTCTAAAGCTTCCAAAATGTCCTCGTAGTCCCAAATTGGATTTGAAATAAAAGAGATATGTCTTGTGATAATCCTTGAAATTGTATTATATTTTGTTCTTTGATGAAAATTAGTGCAACTAGCTAGGTAATGGGGTTGCTAAGAGTGAATTTTGGCTAATTTAATTTAATTTAATTTTCCCTAGTGTAAGGTTCTAGATCCTCCTCCCCCTTAATGTTTTCCCAATCTTTTTCTTCATATGTATAGTTATCAACTACTCCCTCCGTTCCATATTAATTGTCATAATTTTGACTTTCACGGTCTCCAATATCACTCTTTGATTGATAATTTCTTGCATAATATGTGATTAACAATTGCAATATTATACTTGTATGATAATATTTTTCGTTATGAATCTAATGATAGTAATTTTATATAGCAATTCATTGTATATATTAAGAAATTTACGGTCAAAATTTTTGGAGTTTGACTGCACAATTTCCAAAGACGACAGTTAATATAGAACGGAGGGAGTACATTGTAAAAATTACCACATTTACACATAAATTACTAGACTTTTGGTGAGCAAAAATTTTTATTTTTAGGTTTTGATTGAAAATATTCTAAAATGGCATTTTAATCTCTAACAATTTACACTTGTAATGAATTTTCTATAACTAATTAAATCTAAATCACTTGCTATCCCTGGAAAAATGATGTGATGGTGAGTAATAACATGTGCTTCTCATTCAAAATTAACTTTTTATGGCGCGACGTCATATTTTTTTCACCGAGCATTGGAAAAAATCAGTTTAAATTATTTTCTTTCAAAATACAAAAAGATTAAATGTACTAAATTATTTCGTAGTATTTACATCACCGATTCTTAAAGAAAAAAATTTATATTAAACATTATTTTGCATGGTAGCCATTGACCCTTTGGACGTGCTACCTGTCGGTTGATTAATAAAACCTCTTTAATGGCCAAGTACATAACATAACTACTCTCATGCATGCCCTCAGTAAATGGGAGACTTTATATAGTTAAATTTTTTCTTACATTATCATGGTAAAAAAAAACTATCAGTGATTTATCTTATAGGAAAATTGGATTTAAATAATATGAATTTTGGGTCATAATAGATTAAATAATTCGAACTTTAGATTTGATTCTAGATAATCTGAACTTTGGTCCCCTGGGATTCTAGTAGCACGCCACCGAGTTAAGTTGAACTTAACTCGGCGGCGAGATGACAATAGTAAGCTGACATGACAGAGCTAAAAGCCCAGGCACGTGCCTCTGCCGCTACGTCATCCCGCCGCCGAATTAAGTTCGACTTAACTCGGTGGCGTGTTAGTAGAATCCAAATCTAAAATTCAGATTATTTAGTCTATTATGCCCCAAAGTTCAATTTATTTAAATCTAATTTCTTGACCTATCTTAAAAGTTCAAATTAATATATATTAATTAGAGAATTTTTTGTAATAAGTAATCCTATTTATTTAAATTTAAATTAAATAATTTTAGACAGATTCTAATATAATTGATTTTTTAAGACTTTCCTAGTTAAAATGTATAACTACCATTGATTCAATATCTTAAAAAATCAAAATCAATATAATATTGATCAAAATAATTTATTGTAACAATGAATTGTATTTACCGAAATATAAATTATTTTAATACATGAAATTTATTTTAACCAAATTAGTCCTATTTTTTAGAATGATAAGTTAAATTTATGCTATCCTTTCCTTACCTTACCTTAACTGAATCCCTAAAAAACTTTCAAATCAATGTCATTTTATTTTATTTTTCTTATTTTACCTTTCCTTTTCTTACCAACCTTACTTTAACTAACTTAATCCCACCACTCTAAAAAATACGGTATGACAAAATAAATGAATGTAATTATTGAAAAAAATTCAGCTAGCGATAGAATTTTGTGATTTTTAGCTCCAATTAATCTATACTCATAGGCGAGTAACTGAAAATAATCTAAACTGATTTTTTGGCTGACACCGTGTTATACTTTTAATATATTTACTGTCACTGCTAAGCTTTTTTTTCTATTTCAGGTACTAAATTTTGTATTTTTGACGGTTGAAAATAGAAAAAAAAGTTACTGACAGTAAATAGGTTAAATATAATTATAGTACATTGTCAGCCAAAAAGTCAGTTTGGACTATTTTCAATCACTAGCTTATGAGTACAGATTAATTAGAGTCAAAACTCCTAAAATTTTTGGGGCAAAATTAAATAAATGGATGTAATTATTTTTGAGTTTATATTGAAATATAAATGATTTATAATTGTAATAATTAATCGTATTTATTGAAATATAAATTATTTTAACAGATGAAGTTTATTTAACCATATTAGTCATGCTCTTTAGAATGGTAAGTTATAAGTTTATCCTATCTTTTCCTTACCTTACGGTCCTAACCTTACCCGAATCCCTAAAAAACATTCAAATCAATGTCATTTTATTTTATTTTCCTTATCTTTCCTTTTTTTTACCAATTTTACTTTATCTAACTTAATCCTACCATTCAAAAAAATAGGGTTTTAATAATATAAAATTTAAAACAATCATTGAAAAAAATTCAACTAGTGATAGAATTTTTATGGCAAAATAAATGGATGTAATTATTTTTGAGTTAATAATAAAATACTTGTTGAATGATTGGAGAGAAAGTGGATGGAGAATACGACACCAAACTCAACTGCCATGAATAATCACAAACTAAAACGTTGACTTGGCCCTCCCCCTTCTTCACACCAATCATATTTATTCCTTTTATTTTTTTTCTTTATTTTTTTACTGATTTACTTTTATTAATTTTGACTTGGAAGAAACACATATAAGCGGCTGACCATATCTTGAGCATTTTTTTTATTATCATTATCGATAATAGCAAATTCTAATGTAATATCGTTTCATATAAATATGTCGTGAGATAGATTTTTCAACGAATGGCTTTTTAAATATTTTACTATGACTAATAAATACTGCCTCCATCCCAACTTCTTTATCTCAAAATATTTGTCATATTTACAATCTCAATAACTTTAATTCCTTTTATACCCCTAATTAATAAATTCATTTATTACTTTTTACAATTCCAACAATTATTATCTTCAATTAAAGTTGGGGTAATTTGGGTAAATTATAAACTTTTTACCTCAATTTCCAATATGCATTAGTCATCCCTAATTAGGTAAATGGACAAATATAATGTGATAGAGGTAGTATTAGAATAGACTTTTTAATAAAAATATGACTAATAATTTATCAAGCGGTGACTTTTATTAGAGTCACCCAAATAAATTATTGGTCACCCCTTTATTAGTAAATAGTCACCACAATTATACGTCTTACAATAAATTTATATTGAAACAGTCTTACATAAGAATTACTAATCAATAATTCAATGTTGTATATGTGTGTGATGTGGTTCTTTAAGCTATTATAAGGAGATTTCTTAAGCTTTCTGTTGAGAAAAATACAGTCTAAATGATGTAAATTTTGGCTCTATATATGTGTATTGTGTGTGATGTGATTCTCTAAGCTATAATAAGGAAATTTCTAAAGCTTTCTCCTGAGAAAACTACAGTTTAAATTATGTTAATTTTGGTTCCATATATATTTTTATGGTTTATTCTTTTCAATTTATGATAAATACTTATTGTCAATATTCAACATTGATCAACACTATTCATTACTAATTACCATTGATCAACATTTATCACCACACCTAACATTTTTACTTGCGTGTTTTCTGCACAATTATTTATAATATGTTTGTTTGAATAACAATATAATGTTGATAAATGACAATATTTTTAATTTGTATCAAAAATTTTATGAGATATCTATTTTTTTGTTTGTGTTTAATTTGCATGTAAGCTAAAATTAAAGTTAAAGCTAAAATTATGGTAAGGAAACTAAAACTAAAATTAATGTTAAATATATTGTCTTCTCACATTAACTTCCGGATCCATTTATTATTAACATACTCCCTCTAGTCCATGTTAATTCTCCCGATGTCCATCTTTAACTAAAAGTTTCTTAACATATTTTATCAAAAACTTACAACATTACATTGATATAATAATATTTTTTGTGACAAATATAATGATAATACTTTCTTATATTAGAACATTGTATATGTTGAGAAATTATTGATGTTAAGGGACAATTAATATGGAACGGAGGGAGCAACAAATTAATTATATATATTTGCTAATGTTTGTGAACTCTTTTCACCTCTTTACGATATATATTTCATAAGAAAATAGTAACAATAAGAAAAATAAGAAAACAATAATTAATAAGAAAAATTGTAATTAATCCCAAAAATATAGTATTAATTACTATTTTCCTTATTTTCCTATTAATGTTTGTTGGGTTTTATGGCCCAAAATCTCCTTGATTGAAGGAATTGGACGCTCCCAATGCAACAACGCTAGCCTCTCTCTTTCGGACGCTGGCAGCGTGACGACCGGAGGTCTCACATGTGAAACGTTGCTAGCGTCAACTATGGCACTGCCAGCGCTTCTGCAGTCGGCTGAGTAGCGGCGGGGTTTTTTGTTTAGCTTTTCTACGTTTTTAATATTTAACCTAGTTTCCTTTTCTTTCACTCTATTATAAATATAGGTTATTATCAACCTATACACCATACTTGTATTGAGACATCTTCAATTATAATCATCCCTAGTTTGCGAGAGTCTACGAGAGTCCATATAATTCTCCTCTTGTAATATCTCCTTTTACTAGTGGAATATTTTCTCTGCCGTCCGTGGTTTTTTCCCGTATTGGGTTTCCACGTAAATCTTGTGTCCTCTTTAATATCTATTTTGAGTTTTCCTTAACCATACTATCTTTCTTGATTGTTCATCTCTATATTTTTCTTCACAATGTTCATTGAGTAAACCCTAAATTTTAATTTTAATTAAAAGTACCTATTTAATTAATTTTAATACTAACTTTTTTCGATAATTAGCAAGCCAAAAAGGCTAAGGATGCATCAAAGATGCTACAAGACCGCAAAAACAATAGAACACCTAGAAATCAGCAACCAAATAACAAAACACAAAACCACAATAACAGACTACAACAAAGCAAAAGAAAACAGCTATCTAGTAAGATCCTTCTTTTTATGCAGCATATCATCTCTGAAAAACAAAAAGAAACAGGAAAAAATACTATTAACAAGAAGACGAAAACCCTTGGGATATGGAAGAAATTAGACGACATTCATTAGAAGACCAAACTTTAATGAACAAGTCCACAAGGGCATACCCTTAATTCATAATCTTTCTAAATTAATACTACTCCCTCTGTTCAATATTAATGGTCATAATTTTAGTTTTCACTGTCTCTAATGTCACTATTTGGCCCATAATTTCTTACATAATATATTATTAATAATTGCAATATTATACTTTTATGATAGGACTTTTTATTGCGAATTTAATTGTGGTAATTTTATATGGCAACTCATTGTATATATTGAGAAAATTATGGTCAAAATTTTTGAAATTTGACTGCACAATTTCAAAAAACGACAATTAATATAGAATAGAGGGAGTATCTTTGTTAGAGCACCCGCAATGGTGGGTTTGAATTTGACTAATTGTATGACGTGGAATCTGTGGAAGAGTCAAAATTTAACCTTTTATTTAGCTAGCTTTCCAATGGTGAGAATGAGTTTGACTTATATTAATTCAAAAAAGTAAATGGGTCCCACTTAAGAATATAATTGATTTTATTATATTGATAAAAATTGAGGTGGAGGAGGAAAGAGAAAAAAATATGATTAAAATATTAATATTTTAAACTCGCTTTCAAACTCGTCTCGCGAGTTTGAAAGCGAGATTCTCGTGAGACGAGTCTCATTCTCACCACTGAAATGTCCTACACGACTTCATTCCGTTCTCGTTTCATGCCACGTCAGCAGTGAGTCGAATTAAAACTCACCATTGCAGATGCTCTTACTACTCCCTCCTTCCCATATTATCTGTCACTTTAACTTTATTTTTTGCCATAATATCTGTCACCATACAATTCCAATAACACATTAATTACTAATTTATCAAATTATACATCTTTTTCATCAACTTTTCTCTTTTATTCACCATTTTTCTTTATTATTCACCATTTTTCTTTTTTATTCACCATTTTATTCAACTTTTTCTCATTTCCAAGAATGCAAATTAATGCAAATTGGAAGTTTTATTGGTTTTATGAATCATGTCTTAAGTGACAAATAAAATGGGAAGGAGGGAGTACCTCCGTTTTTATTTATCTGTCGCCTAGGAAATTGTGTTAAAAAGTTTGACCGTTAATATCTTAATTTGTATAATGATTCATCATACAAAATTGGTGTCATTAGATTTGTAATGAAAAATATTATTGAAAAATTATAATATTATAACTTTTTTATAAAAAAATTTATATTAGAAATTGTTGATCAAAAATTGGCACAGAAAACCGTAAATGACAGATAAAAAAGAACGGAGGGAGTACATATTATTTGTCCTTTTTGAAAATTGTGCAATTAAACTTTTAAAATTTTGACTATAAATTTCTCAATATGTATAATGATTCGTTAAATAAAATTACTACTATTAGATTCGTAACGAAAAATACTATCATAAATGTATAATATTGTCATTGCTAATAAAATATTATATGAAAAATTATCAAATAAAAAATGACATTTGAGAACGTGACAGACTGACAGTCAACAAAAAATACAAATTATATATAAAACAGGGGGAGTACCACATGTTATAGAAGTGTACATATATCACTTTTGATTTTCACGATTTTTAATATAGTCCGTTTTTGCCATCATTTTCCATTTAGAAAGTGTTTGGTTGAGTTAATTTCCTTGAAATTTTAGTCATGCTACTTTTGCAATTGATAAATTTCCTGTATTGGTTATATCCAATGGATGAGAAAATTGAGATGTGAGTTGCATTATTTTACAATCAACTTAAGAAAGATTTTTCCGAGCAAGAAGTAGGAAAATGTTTCCCAAGAAAAATGTTTCTTGGAATTCTATCAAACACATCGTTAACATATTTTCTTTCAGAATTTTAGCATTATACTTTATGAAAATATTTTTCAAAATAAATATAATAATACTAATTTCATACTACAAATTGTTATACATCAAAGTTTTTGCAAACAACTCAGCACATTAAGTGACTAAATATTTCGGAAAACTTGTATAATCTCATTCAGGTTTATGTTTATAAATTAAACCCTAACGTTTTTGAGTAAATATTTACCCTCCCAAAGCTTTTAAATCAATTTCATTTAGCTAATATTCTGGTAAATTTAGCAACCTTTCCGGTGAATATATGATATGTAATGAAATTTATTTGCTAAATTATCGTCATTTCAGCAAATAAAATTCATCACAAATCCCACATCTATTGGAAAAGTTGCTATATTCATCTGAAAAGTAGCTAAATGAAATTGGTTTAAAAGCTTAGGACGGGTAAATATTAACTAAAAACGTTTGAATTCGATTTATAAATATCATAAATCTAAAGGAAAATAAATGTAAATTATTCTAATATTTCCTTGAAAATTAGTTAATTAAGAATTCCTAAACCAAAAAGTGTTAGTGTTTTATGATTCAGTAGAATTATGTAGTAATGCAGATCTCAGATTTATTGTCGGAAAATCCAAATAAAAAAATGGAGAAAATCAAAGAAAACAATAAGGTGACCAAACTAATAAAGAAATCCACCCTCTCTTTCCTTCTTTCCTCTCTCATGTCATTATATATAGCAACCTGATTGCTTGTTTTCATCCTGACCCAATCCCCCAAAAAACTTTCATCATCTTCAACACTTGTGCATGCAGTTGTCTTCAATTTATTCGAGTCTTCATTTCCTTGAACTTGCTTCTGCTTTTTCCTTGTATTTTCCTATATGTATATATATATATATACACAATCTATATATATGTATGATTCATTTTAGTAAAGATTGATTGTTGGACGTGCACATATTATTGTTCATATATATTCTCGACACAATACTTTAGGGTACAAAAAGAAAAAAAGAAATACACTTGGTATCGTATCATGGCAGCTATTCTTGCTCGAAGGGGGCGACAACGACAACGTTATGAGAACAATCGTCGACTTGTTTCCGGGTAATTTTAATTATTTTTCACTAATTTTGTGTTTGAAAATTGTTTTACTTGAGGGTATTTGGATTATGTTAGTACATCAACTTATAAATGTCTTGTTTTGATTCAATTTCTTAAAGTAACTAGGTTGGAGTCGATCACTCCCATAAGTTTTTTTTTTTTCGATGGTTGAAGATAACTATAATGTATAGAGTCTTCTTAATTCACTTGTTCAAAGCTCAAATCGAGTTGAAAGTTTGCAACAAGCATTACAGAAAACTATAAAGAACAACAGTTTGGTAGCTATAATGTACAGAGTCTTTTTCACTTATTCAAAGCTCAAATCGAGTTGAAAGTTCACAATAAACATTACAGAAAATTATAAAGAAGAACAGTTTGGTAGCTATAATGTACAAAGTTTTCTTCACTAATTGAAAGCTCAAATCAAGTTGAAAGTTCGCAATAAACATTACAGAAAATTATAAAGAACAACAGTTTGGTAGCTATAATGTACAACTTAAATGACCCCTTTTATTTATCTATCATTTTTCTAATATACCACCTCCGTCCCAAAATGTTTGCTTTTAAACTAATTTTTGATCGTTGATTACTCATAACGAATTACAATATTGAATTACCGCCATTATAATTTTTAGTACTCTATCTTTCTAATGGTGATAATTTCATATCTTAATTCATTATAATTTATAAGTAATCAACGGTAAAATTTAATCAAATAATAAATATTCTGAGATGGAGGTAGTTTTGTGTACAATGAATATGGAAACTACCCTAGCAAACACCAATACAAATTAGCTTTCAATTCCTTTATTCATGTAATAGTATAATAATAGGTTATAAGTTTGAAGTTTCTCTCATGTTAGTAAATCTTCCATGTATTCATTAGTTGAAAAGGAACAAGTTATGCTCCTTCCTAGCCCTTTCTTTTTGGCTTTTAAAGCAAACAAATGGAGGTTAAAATTTGCAAAATTTTGAACAAAAGTCAAGTGGCTTCACTTCTTTGACTTGTTAAGACAACCTCATTTAATTTTCTAATGGTTTCTAATTTAAATATATACCATTTTATGTTCCCTCATTGATCACAAATCAAGTTAATTAAGGTTCTTCCATGGGGTTCTTAAGTATTATTATATTTATAGTGGGTACTGCTTCGATATTATATTGTACTGTCTCTATTCCTAAATAAGTGTCAATTTGATTAAGCTTTGATCATTGATTACTCACAAATTATAATGAGTTGTAATATAAAATTAACACCATTGTAATTTTAATTAGTATAATATCTTTCTAACGGTGATAATTTCATATTTGTAACTTATTATAATTTAATTTGTAAGTAATTATCAATCAAAAATTGGTCAAATTGACACTCATTTAGGAACGGAGATAATATATAAATATTTGTATTTAAGTCAATACATACACATATAACCATACATTATCATTGCAAAAAAAGAGAAGATGGATTGAATAATTTCCACTATATTCTTTTTATTATTACCAAATTCGTTTATAGGTTTGAAAATTTCAATTATATATAGTTGCAACTATTACTTCTTAGTGCTCAACATTACTTATTCTAATATACATAAATTTACATAAATCTTCGATAACTTATTAAGGTTTATATAATTTTTGATGAGTTTACTCTCTCCCGATTAAGACAATTACCAAGTGTATGGTAACATTTTAGATAAATCAATCAATAACATGAAAGCATTACCTCAATTTCATATTATTTGTCATGTGCAATCAAAGACTAATGACTTTGATTCTAAATTTTTAAATATATATAATAATCTAACATTGTAAAATTATTATCATTAAGTTCATAATAAAAATGTATTTATAATAATATAAATTTACAATTTTTTTATGTTTAAAACTTATGATTAAATTACACATTAGATATAATAGATATTGTGTACACTCTCTCCATTCCTATTTATTTTTAAATAATTTTTTTACCCTAATTATTTGTAACTTTACATTCCCATATAAATTTTGTCAAGTTTACGTCTGAATTTTCCACCCTAGTAACTCAACTTTACCAACTTTTAAGTAATTTTTGTATATATTAATTATTTTATGACATTAATTTTCAATATTTTAAAATAATAAATAAATAGAGATGGAAGAAGTAGATAAAAGAGTAGATAAGTATTGATATGGGACGTAGGATAGGACGGAGCAAAGATTAATTGAACATTTCAAAAGCATATGATGACACTATTTGTCGTTTTCAATGTTTTTCCACGAGGCCATATTAAATTAATAAATGACAAGTTTTTCACCCTCATTAATACTACTCATTTTCATATTATTTGTCCTTTTTAAAAATTATAATTTCTCGACATATATAATGATTTGTTAAATTAAATTATTATCATTAGATTCGTAATAGAAAATATTATTATAAAAGTATAATTTTGTAGTTATTAATAAAGATGTTATATAAAAATTTATCAATTAAAGAATAATATTGAAGACCTAGACAATCAATAAAATGACAAATAATATGAAATGGAGGGAGTAACAATTGTAGTATATATTCTCTATTAGCTATCATTTTCATTTTCATTTTTATTTCTTGGAATTGGGATGGACTTGCGTGGGTCATCCCTATGAGTGACTTAGCATAATAATGCTTAAATTTTATTTATATTAGCATATATAACATTGTTTATTTATGTTATTTATGAAAGTTTATTATGTGAGAAAAGTCTTCCAGAGTCGTGATCTGGTTTATAATACGTTGTATGTTAGAATATGTTTTTTAGATCAGCATGCCTAATTTAATAGGTGTTAGCTAAGTTGACTATCATTTTTATTTTTCAAATTTTTTGCCAAAGTTAAATATTTTTGGAAATAAAAGCACAATTTCTTTGTGAGAAAGTTGTAAAGCTGATGCATCATGTTTTTCATGCCTCGACATGTAAAAAATGTATCAGTGACTATCTCTGTAATAGGGGTTTAGTAAATGAACCTATCTATCCTTCATAAAAAATATTTTGTAATATGTCTACACTCTACATCACTAATAGAGTTTTGCATCATTTTACAACAAGTTAAATAATACTCCTCTACCATAATTATAATATTAATTGAGGAGTATTATTATGTCTTACAAAAACAATTATTTTATAGTGAATGGAGTTATAAGGGGGAAAAAACTATTGTAAGTTGCAACCTCCTTATTTCTCATAAGATTCTTTCAAGCTTGTAGACATAGTCAACTGATTAAAGCAATTATCTACTATTTATTAATTTTTTAAATACTTTCCTCTTATGTAGTGATATGTTTTCATACTACAAATAAATACTACTGAAAAAAAATTAAGAGGTACAAAAAAATTAAAAAAAATTAAGAGGTAAACTAAATTAGTAATGGAGGGAAAAATATCCTTTCTATTTACAATAAATTACTCTGAGGTATCCTAATTTTTAGTGAAATGTTTTTCTGGTACCCCAACTTTTCAAAACTAATTTTGAGGTACCCCTACTTTTTGAGTTAGTAATTATTTGGTGCATTTCCAGCCATTAATTTTATTAAGTGACAAAAATGCCCTTGTTATTCCCTTCTTGAAGAAATACCTTTGAAGAAAAAGAATGAGGGTATTTTGGTCACTTAATAAAATTAATGGTCGAAAAAGCACCAAATAATTACTAACTCAAAAAGTAAGGGTACTTCAAAATTAGCTTTGAAAAGTTGGGGTACCGAAAAATAGTTTCTCCAAATATTGGGGTACCTCCGAGCAATTTTTTGTTCTATTTATCTTCATGAATAAAATAAAATAAAAATGGAGGGGAGATACAAAGGAAAAGAGAGACATGTTTGTATTTAGGTCGATACTCAATGTCATAGCGTCATCACATTGATAACTTTATTTTAATTAGAGCATACTCCCTTGGAACTAAAATAAGTATATGTAACTAATTTATTTTAATCATATTTATCATCTTATCTTCTAATACACTAATTATTAATTTTATATTTTGATTCTCTCTTTGTTTCTTTTTTTATCTAGCCAATAGAGTAGTTGGTAAGAAAATTAATTAAATATTGGATTAAAATGAAAATTAAGGGTTGATTCAATGAACTTTAATGGTAAAATAAAAAAAATAGTAATTAATATATTATTTGGATTATAAAATGAAGGACAATATGAAAATAAAATTAGGTAAAAAGTCAGATAAAAAAGAAAGGAAATAGCAACATACTGCATTAATTATTAGTTCTCCTTTTGTTTCTTATTAATTATTTTACTCTCTCACACAATATTTATCCTTTTTAATTAATTTAGAACAATATGGTTAACTTAAATTTATAAACGTAGTAACAAGTTATATTTCCACATTATATTTTTCTTTATAAATCAATGGAATTTCATGTGATTTATTTATGAGATTAATGGAGGTTGATTTCATTGTACAGATGTATCCCTTACAGAAGGAAAGGATGTGAATATCAAGATTGTTACATAGAAGATAGCTTAGAAGTTCTCATGGTTTCTTCTCCAAGTAGACATGACCTTGTCTTTCCAAAGGTATAGACCCTGTTTGTCAATCAACTGTTACCCGTTTGAATTAGCTGTTAACTACAGTATTATGTTAAACATTTGACTTAGTTGTTGCGATTAACTGTTTGCAAGAAAATTGTTTGATAAAATTAGCTATTTGTGAAAATATGAACATTGAATTTCCATTTATGTTCATAGTAGTGTAGTTATTTTCAATATATTTTACAAGTGTTTCACAATGAATTACAAATTTATAATTATAAAATATATTTACTTTAGTATAAATGTGTGATAATTAGTACTTCAAAGTAATTGTTATTCAATATCAATTCTATTGATCTTTTAATATTACTTAAAATTTATTAAATAAAAATTATTCATTACTTGTGTGACTAGCATTAATAAGATGAGAAATTTGTTAACTTTATGAATATATTAGATTAATCATTAACTTTTTAGATCTCTACCTAGGTTATATTTAATTTATTTTGGTAAAAGTAAAGTAACTGTAAGGGACTCTTAATATCGTTTATTGTTAATAAATAAGTGGATAGATATAACCACTATCAAATCATGACTCTTATCCAAATAAGTAAAAAAAGTAATTTCACTTGATTGATTTTCATAAAAAATTATTAATAGCATTAAAAAATATTATTAAAAAAATCATCATTATATAGCATATGATGTAGTTCTAGACCTTTTGGTGAAAATATGAGGGCAATCATGTAATTTCAATGTCAAACAGTCAAAAGTTAATCCAAAAATTTTATCCAATTAGCTTTTTGAAAAGAAAATTTTGAAGCCAAATGACTAATTAAAAATTATTTACCAAACACTTAATTAACTATTTTGACTAGCTTGGTCAAAATAGCTAATTACCCCAAAAAACCTCTTTTACCCAAACAACCTCATAATAAGAACAGGCATTTACCAAGCTTTATATCAAATCTTGAACCTAGAGACAATTTTTGGGTATTTGCAAGAGACGATGTGTTAAAACTATAAAACCCTATTCAGCCATCATATTTTATTTATTTTTTTCGATCGTTGGAAGTCAAAAGACAAAAGGCATCAAAGATGCTACAAAATATTCGGCAATACAGCAAAACAACAGAGGCAAGCCACCAAAACAAACAGCTAAAGCCGAAAGGAACAACAAGGATAGCCCGAAAAGGCAGCTAAAAAACCACCTGGAAAACCACCCCAAAGAAAGAACAAGCAAATCACTTCTTCGAGGATGGTATAATCTTTAGCCCACAAACTTCTTCAACCCGAACCATCTTCAGCCATCATATTTAAAAAAATATTTGATTAAGTTGGTTGTTACACAAATATAAACTTAAGAAGAGAATTAAAATGAAAATTTAAAGGAAAAGGAAAAATGTATGCATGAACCCTTAAATCTTGCATTGATGTCATAAACGGGTTTCTTTGCATTTTGGACCCCGAACTTTAGGAGTATTTATATTCTGAACCCTTGGTTTTCAACTTTAATTTTTGGACCCTAAAGTTTGTCGAATGAAGAAAAAAGAACCCTAAAGTTTGTGAGTTAAAAAAAAAGCCCCTGCCTCATTTTTTGTTTTCCTCCCATGTTTGAATTTGTCTCCCGTTTGACGTCAAACTTCAGGATTATGGTTAAAACTGATATTGAAGCTATAATACACCTCTCTTATTCATGTGAGGGCTACTTAAACCCATGAGTACAGGATTTAAGTAACTCCAACATGAATAAGAGAGGTTCACTATAACTTTAATATCGGTTTTAACCATAGCTTTGAAGTTTGACGCTAATTGGGAAAGAAATTTAAATATGGAAAGGAAAAGAAAAACGGGAAATGAGCTTTTTTTCAACATCACAAACTTCAGGGTCCTTTTTTTTCATTCTACAAACTTTAGGGTCCAAAAATTAAAGTTGAAACCCAAGGGTTCAGAATATAAATACCCCTAAAGTTCAGGGTCCAAAATGCAAAAAACCCTGTCATAGACGTATCACCATCAGTCTTCTAAATTTTTATTTTATATATTTACTGAATATGTATAATAATGTATTGGACACCTTTAATTTAAAAACTTAGATTTGCTACTGATGGATGTAATGGTTAAATTTTGTTAATTATTGTGGTAATTAATTAATAGGGAGGCTGGGAGAATGATGAGACAGTTCATGAAGCTGCACGTCGTGAAGCCTTAGAAGAAGCTGGTGTTAGGGGAATTCTCAACGTAAGTTTCCATCATTTCTATTCTATTTGGTAAAATTTCAAGGAAAAATTTTCCCTACTTTACTTAGAAAATATGAAATAATAGATTCCACGTAAAATTTTCTAGTTCATTAATACAACCAAATATAAAGAAATTTTGTCAAGCAAGTTCACCGGTATGTGTTCTTGATGAAATTTACCAGCCAAACGCTCTGTAAAAAGTTAATGTCGATATAATTGTGCAGGAGACGGCATTGGGAGTTTGGGAGTTCAGAAGCAAAAGTAGACAACAATACAGTGTTGAAGGTGGATGTAGGGGTTACATGTTTGCTATGGAGGTCACCGAAGAGCTCGAAATCTGGCCTGAGCAAGAAAACCATGCTCGCAAATGGGTAATTTCCCTTTTTATCTTGATTACATTGCTTCCCTAAAAAGCAATACATATTATGTACATGTAAAGCATATATTCTACAACAGACAATCTTACTTTAATGAGTGAGCCAAATAGAATAAACTAGTGAACAACCGTCCTGCATGGGGCACAAACTTTATGAGCACCTAATAATATTTATTCTATGTTGATGTATGGTAAATTTAACAATTTACTGGGCGATAGTTGTTTGGCTACCAGAGATTTGTTTAGGTGGAAAATTAAATACGACAGCACTTAGTAGGCCAGGCAAATGTTTAGGTCTGGGTAATATCAGATCGATCTTTTGGTTAAAAACATATACCCATACTCTTTTCTGTGAGCAATCCATACTATGAGACATATCAGAACCCAAATCCCGGTGTCTGAATCGTACACACAGACATTCATACTTTCCATGTTGGAATGACGGAACACTGTCCAGCTATCCAATGTTCGAATGGTACATAACACCAAGTCCACCCGAGTTCACTCATAAGTTGGGTTTGGACATTGTCTGGTCCAAAATGACTGTACCCAAAGTTTCTCCCCAAATACAAACAATCTAGACCCAGTCTTGCTTTAAACCGGAATGACCGACAATTTTAAATTCGAACGAATTTTTGATGAATATACCTTGTTATTTCTAGGTCAGCCAAAATTTTTCCAGACCCAGCAAATTAGATTAACGCTCATGTTTCTATGTTTCTGTAACAGGTGAGCATAAGAGACGCATTCAGGCTGTGTCGATATGATTGGATGAGAGAAGCTCTAAGGGCATTTCTCCAACTGATGGAGAATAATAAGATTTTGAAGATGAACAACCATCATATGATAATGGATTCATCACCCAAAGCTGAACCAGACATGTACATTTCTTCAACTAGGGTTTGCCATGACACAACCTCTTTTTGCTTCAACTTACCCTTAATTCCTTGACACCCAAAACAATTTGTAAGAATCAAGGGATTGGATTTTTCATGCAAACATATTGTGGCTTTCAACCAGGCTGCATGTTACATGATTAATTTTGGTCTTTTACCAGAGTAAAACTAGTTTGCACATTGAATGTTAACCATCGTTCATATGAGAAACATCTAACTAGGTTAAATACAGTAGTTCGATGTTCAAAATGTGTAAGAACATCTCATCATAAATTTGTAAGAATCAAGGGATCAGGCTTTTGATGCAAATATCTTGTGACTTTCAACCAGGCTGTTACATAATTTCTGTTTTTTTATTTCGAGGGTAAAACTAGCTTGTGCACTAAAGGTTAACCATCATTCATATGGGAAACATCTAATTAGGTTAAGTTGAGTATTGTAGTCTGATGTTCAAAACGTGTAAGAACATCTCATCATAAATTTCTTATAAAACGTTTACTAGTATTGTGACTTTTATGAATATGAGAGTGACTTTTAGCTTATATGGAACAATATGAGTGGGGATGACTGATATAGAGCTCGTTCTTTTCAAACTGTGATAAGTATTCATCATCAACATTTAGCACTGTTCAACATTGTTCAGCACTAATCAATACTGATCAACACATCTAACATATTAATGATCAACGTCGATCAACACCCATTAGCACTCATCAACACTGACAGACTATAAATTATCATAAAGACGTCTACAGATAAATCGTTAATGATATTCGATTAAGAGGCATCCTAATATTACTTATTAATTGCATAAAGAGGCATCCTATGATTTGTGTAAAAACAAAGGATATATTATTAATCAAGCACATTTCAGTTTTGAATGCCCCAACATATGGCACATCTAAATGATGTTCAACTTCATTATCCACATGAGTATGCCCTTAATTACTAATTACTGCAATTCCTGTATCTAAGTTACATGCTATACCCTCACTAACTTTTACTCCAAAACAAGCAAACTAAAATTTCTTCCAAAACTGTGGAAAATCCAAATCAACCTACATTGCATTCTACAAAGAACATCTCTATACTGTCCTACAAACCCTACAAACCACTGATATATAGAGGATTATATACCGTTTTCAAGTGACTTGATTCAAGGAGAAATCCCCGGAATGTTCGGAACCAATGGTTCAGGTTCCCTGATTTTGTCGACCAAGATGGCTTGAGTCGTCAGAACAAGACCTGCAATAGAGACAGCATATTGCAGACCACATCGCGTGACACGACAAGGGTCGACGACACCAGCATCAATAAGATCTTCGAATCTGTCTGTCATTGCATTGTATCCCATCCTCCAGTCTGAGTCTCGTATTTTCTCTACTATGACTTCTCCATCGATGCCTGCGTTCTCTGCTATTGATTTGGTTGGTGCCACGAGTGCCTGCGATAAATATTTAAAAAAGAGGGGAAAAAATTAGGAAAATTACCACTGTTTTTCATCAAAACACGTGTGCGACGATAATCACTAGTCAGTGTGATACTGTAATATGCTCCTGGCAGTTGCTCAATAATGGGTGCCATCCTAATAAACATGTTACCGCTAGACCTGGAAAAATTTGACCAGACCGGAAAACTGACCTGAACCCGCCCAAAAGTTTAGGGTTCTGAACACGATTTCCAAACATGAAATCTCAATAAACCAAAAACCGACTTGCACGAACCCGACCCGTAATAACCCGCCTGCCCAAATAGTCAGGTACGGCTACCACTGCTAAGATAAATCACTAGTCTAACAGGAATAAAAAAATTAAAAAAAAAAAAACTGATACCGTACCTTTCTTATTACGTCAGCGCCAATCCATTCATCGGTGTCGCCAAAGGAAGACGAAATTGAACAGATTTCTTCAGAGAGATGGACATATGCTGCACCACCTCCAGGAACTATCCCTTCATCCATAGCTGCAAAGGTTGCCCTCTTTGCATCCTTGATTCTAAGTTTGCGATCCTCTAGTTCTGTCTCCGTGTGGGCTCCAACCTGAATTCAAACAAATTGCATGATCAGAAAAACAACCAATCATCCGAATTGGCGGTGGGAGATAATTACCGAATCCCACAAATTTGCAGCTGGACTTATAAGTCTGGTAATTATGTCCATGATCTGGATAGTCGAAAAAGATTTTTTTTCCCCAACTTAGATTATAATGGACTAAAGTAACGGGCCTCAATTAACCTCCTCTGCTCCTTTTCCATGGAGTAGTAGGTAGCGAACGATTACTAAATCTTGGGTCAATTGGAGCCAATCTCTCTAAATTGCAATTTTTAAGGGTAAAACTGCTACATCCAACCCTCCACACCTTGCATTGGGCGGGATTTCGGAGTATTGATTCCGGTTTCAGTTTCGGTTTACTTTTAGGTATGGTAATTTATGATGCATTGGTTGTCTTCTACCAAAAGGAATAACTTTAAAAGTGTGACACTTGCTGCATCAACACGGACAAATAACCAAACCTAGTTACGAACCTTAATCACTGCCACACCTCCAGAGAGCTTGGCGATTCGCTCAGCAAGCTTCCTGGCAAGATGAGAGCTATCTGTTCTCGACAAATCTTTCTTTATCTGCAGAATTCTTGCTTGAATCTCATCCTTCATAGAAGGGTCAGAAACAATAGTTGTGGTGTTGCTTGTTATAGTTATTTTTCTTGCTACACCGAGCTGATCAGAGGTAGCAAAGCCTATGCTCAGGCCTAAATCCCCGCAGAGAAAATCAGCACCTGAACCCAAGTCACATGAGAAAACAAATAAGAAATTAAACGAGATTTACACCCAGCGGATGCAGATTATGACATAAGCTCCATTACATATCAGTATCAACAGCTTTATTGCAGAGCCTTCTTATGTGAAAAGACCAAATGTGACAAGCTCACACACCTTAGCATTGAATGAAACATGTATAAATCCGATAGCTCATTGCATTCAACCTTTTCAAGGATATTGTTCTCTTCCATGTCAAAACTAGAACCAAAACCAATACTCCGAAATCCCGCCCAGGCGAGGTATGGAGAGGTAGGATGTAGCAGTCTTACCCCTAATTTTTGCAATTTAAGGAGACTAGTTCCAATTGATCCAAGATTTAGAAATCATTTGCTATCTACAACTCTATGGAAAAAAGAAGCATAGGAGGTTTAATGAGACATTTTACTTTAGTCCATTATAGTCTAAGTTGAAAGAACATAGACCAAAAATAGGATGCCCGAGTTGCATACCTGTCATGAGGGCAATATCCTGCAGGACACCCTTTTTGGCATCACCAAACCCTGGACATTTCACGACAGCTGCTCTAACAATGCCTTTGTTTTTGTTAACAATCAGTGTCTCCAAGACTTGCTTTGATATGTCCTCAGCAATGATCAGCAAAGGTAACCCCAATTGGGTAGTCTTCTCTAGCAACGGAACAATTTCTTGTACTGTTGATATTTTCTGATCAGTTACTAGAACCTTAGCATTGTCAAACTCCACTATAGACTTGTCCGCATTCGTAATAAAGTGAGGGGACATATAACCCTTATCAATCTGCTCAGAGAAACAAGACATATATTGGTGTGCATGCATCAGAAAGGTTCAGGATCCAACAGGCGCCTAAAACATTAGATGCTCTTTGCATTCAAAGATGACAATATCATATGCAATGCACAATGTGAAATTTAATGCCTGAACAGTACTTATGAACACTCATCTTGACCCTGAAATGCTAAATACATTAATCCAACAGCTAGAGTTTATATGGTTCAGGATTCTTGCACGGAATTCAAAATGCAGTTTCTCTTGTGATTTCAATTTTGATTTTTGATTTCGATCACAGTTCAATAATTCATCCCATAATCTGGATGGTTGAAAAAGTTCTTTTTTTTTTCAACTTAAGATTGCAATGGACTAAAGCAAAATGCCTCATCAAACCTCGTCTGCTTCTTTTCCATTGAGTAGTAGATACTGAACAAGTTCTAAATCTTGAGTCAATTGGAACCAATCTCTCAAAATTACAAAATCTAGGGAAGCAGTGCCACATCCTGCCCCTCCATACCTCATCTGGGCAGGATTTTGGAGCATGGGTTTTGGTTCATGTTATAGTTCTGAAGTTGTTAAAATGCATAATTGTGTTCCACATTGAGTAGGGGCTCTAAATAGTTAGATGAATTGGAAAAAGATCTGCTTTTTATCAATAGTCCAAGAATTGTTAGGATCATAGACTACTCAAACAATAAAGAAGATTGCGAAAATTAAATCAAAGAACACCGGATGTTTTAACGTGGAAAAAAAATCCAAAGTGGTAAAAAAACCACCGAATCGATACAGTAGAACTAAGGAGGATTACAAGTTACAAAGACATCTCTCACAATCAACTTTCTCGCTCAAAGGATTGAATAATCTCTCTCTTATGTTGTGTTTTCTCTCAAAGTGTTTATGGATACAATGAATGATTGTGAAAACCCCTCTCCAAGGCATAAACAACAATTAGGAGCAGTTTAGGTCAAACCCACGTCACAATAATTGAGCTAACGCGAAACTAACGAAAAAACGACCGCCACACATTGTGCACCACACGTCCCTTCCTAGGGCATCTCGACACCTTCATGGGCTTCCTTGACACACCTAGCTATGCCTCCATTGGGCTGAACACACAACAGTCTCCCACTTGGAGACCAATGTCTCTACAATCCTCAACCTATCAATACAAATTCCCCTAGTGCATTGACTCTTTATTAGTCAGAGAGGTCTATTGAGGCCATACAGAGCCTCAGTTTCCCAACATCCACTGGCTTAGCCAACATGTTTACCGGATTCCTGCTGCCTACGATCTTCTCAAGTTTCAATTCACCATTCTCTACCAAGGTTCAAATGAAGTGATACCTACTCCTGATGTGTTCTGTCCTTGATTGTAATATTAGATTCTTTGTCAGAGTTGAATGACACACTGACCGTCACAATGAAGAACACCATCCTGCCCTTGATCAAGCACTTCCAAGAAATCATGTAGCCATATCATCTCCTTGTCTGCCTCAAACAGGGCAATCTACTCAGACTATATAGCAGACATAGCCACACTTCTGTAGTCTTGACATCCAACTAATTGCCGAGCCACCAAGAGTAAACACATAGCTTGTTGTACTCTTGCTCGTATCATAATTTCCAGTCAAATTAGCATCTACATAACCTTCTCGATCAAGGTTAGTTCCACCAAACATAAAACAAAGATGTGAGGTACATTTCAAATACCTCCGCAACAATTTTACAGCATCCCATTTAGAACTAAGATGTCTAAGGATGAGGATGTGGCTGACCATTAAAATGAAATTACTAGGTGTTTGCACAACTTGCTTCTGTTAGACTGAATTTTAATGATGAAGTTGAAGCTTTCTTATTACTGTCTTCACAACCTAATTCCTAGGAAACAGGTGTTACTGTTATTAGAAGTTCTACAGGTTATACAGAGATGAAATTTGATGATATAAAATTGTGCTTCTAAGAGAAAGCCTTTGTAAGAAGGGTTCTAGTAGTGAATCTTCAAGAAGTGCTTTGAGTGTTAACGGCAGGAAAAACAGTAGTAATTCAAATAATTGCAAAGGGAGATCAAAGTCTACGAGTAGAAGCAAGACTAGAAATATGAAAAATATTGTGTTGTAATTGTGGCAAAAAGGGTCACTTTAAGAGGGATTGCCCTGGATCTAGGAAGGGGAAGGGTAACATGGATGATTGTGACAAAGTTAGCTCTGTTGAAGACCTTAGTGAAGCCCTCATTTTGAGTGTATCTAGTCCTGAAGAGCCATGGATAGTTGAGACTGGTACATCCCTTCATGTTTCCTCAAGGGAATTATTTCGTAACCTGTAGAGCTACTAACAACAGTAACAACTATTTACCAAGAATCCGACAACGAAGACAATAATAAGAAAGCTTTAACTTCATCATCGAAATTCAGTCTAACTGAAGTAAGTCGTGCAAACACCCTAGTAATTTCATTAATATGATCAATCACATCCTCATCCTCAGACATCTTAGTTCTGATTGGGATGTTGTGAAATGGTTGTTGTGGTATTTGAAAGCTACCTCACATTTCTGTCTTATGTTTGGTGGAACTAACCTTGATCTGAAAGATTATGAAGATGCCAATTTGAGTGGAGATTATGATACGAGCAAAAGTACAACAGGCTATGTGTTTACTCTTGGTGGCTCGGGAATTAGTTGGATGTCAAGATTGCAGAAGTATGTGGTTATGGCTACTACAGAGTCCAAGTAGATTGTCCTATCTGAGGCAGGCAAGGAGATAATGTGGCTACAGGATTTCTTGGAGGTGCTTGATCAAGGGCAGGATGGTGTTCTTCATTGTGACAGCCAGGGTACCATTCAACCGACAAAGAATCCAGTATTACACTCAAGGACAAAGCACATCAGGGGGAGGTATCATTTCATTCGAACCTTGGTGGAAAATGGTGAAGTGAAAACTTGAGAAGATTGCAGGCAGCAAGAATCCAACAGACATGTTGACTAAGTTAGTGGATGTTGGGAAACTGAGGCCCTGTAAGGCCTCAATAGACCTTTCTGACTAATAAAGAGTCAATGCACTTGGGGAATTTGAGTTGATAAGTTGAGGATTGTAGAGACATTAGTCTCTAAGTGAAAGATTGTTGTGTGTGGAGCCCAATGGAGGCATATCTCGGTGTGTTATGGAGTTAGGTGTGCCAAGGAAGCCCATGAAGGTGTCAAGGGACCCTAGGAAGGGACGTGTGGTGCACAACACTTGGTGGTCGTTTTTTCAGCAATTTCACATTAGGTTAGTTATTGTGACGTGGGTTTGACTTAAACTGCACCTAGCCGCTATTTATGCCTTGGAGAGGGATTTTCACAATCATTCATTGTATCCACAAACAAATTGAGAGGAAACGCCACACAAGAGAGAGACTATTCAATCCTTTGAGCAAGAAAGTTGATTGTGAGAGACTCTTTGTAACTCGTAATCCTCCTCAGTTCTAGTGTATCAATTCCGTGGTTTTTTTCCCGCTCAGGGTTGTTTTCCACGTTAAAAATTCTGGTGTTCTTGATTTACTCTCCACAATCTTCTTTATTGTTTGTGAATGTTTGAGTAGTCTACGATCGTAACAAGAATTTTCATAATAATGTGCAACATCCCTTTCAATGAATAGATCACTTTTGAACAAGTCAAAATGTGACTGGGGTTAAGAAACACACAACCGAGTGACTGTGATAAGAAAAACTCAGCCTGCACAACGCCGAACAATGGTAATGAATAATAATGTGCAACATTTGCCTCTATATCAAATAAAACCTAGCCATCTTTCACAAAGGCTTCGAAGTAGATCACATGCTAAAATGCCACTGCAGATGCATCAAGGGATATTATCCAACTTTGATGCAGAGCACTATATCAAATAAACGAACCCATTCCAACACATTATGACTAGAAAAAAAAATACTTGAAGAGATTACGAATGAAGCCAAACCTTCATGCCTTCCTCCACAATTACGGAAGTTTCAGAAGTAGAGGACGATTCGATAGAAATCAGACCATCAGCCCCAATCTGATCAATAGCCCCAGCAATGAGGTCCCCAATAAATTCATCATTTCCAGCAGAGATGGAAGCCACGGCTAGTAGACCAATGGAAAGTTCAGTATTACCCATGTAATGTTAATCGAGCATTTATGAGATTAATTTGAAAAACATACTTACCTTTTATATCCTCTCTTCCTTCCACAGGAATGCTGTGCTCCTTCAAAATTCTAATTAACTCATTCACTGCCTTCTCCATGCCTCTCTTTAAGCCAATTGGATTAGCACCAGAGGTGATAGCCAAGAGCCCGTATTTGATCATTTCTCGAGCTAGAATAATTGCGGTCGTGGTACCATCGCCAGCTGCATCATTAACCTTAGATGCAACCTGTATGCGCACTAAACAACATAACACATTCTGCTTTAAGGTCAATTAATAACAGTTGAGGCATAAAAGAGTTTAAATGAGGCAAAATATATGACCTCTTGTATAAGAGTTACTCCTGCATTCTCAATCGCATCTGCAAGTTGGATGGCCTTTGCAATTGTCACACCATCATTTATTACTTTCAGACTTTTAGAATCAGAAAGAACCACATTGCGTCCTGCAAAATACAGCATTGCAAACTTCTTTTAACTGGAATAAAGATTTATAAATACTAGGAGTCTTGAGAGAGGGAGGTAGGGGGAAGTTAGGGTTTTAGATGTACAGCGGGAAGTATGGTAGGGTTTATGTTGAAAAAGAAAGACAGAGCATTAGGGCTTCCAATTAGTAGTTGCCTTGTTGAAAAAAAACGAGGAAGCAAAAGTTCACCATGGTAGGAGCTCAACACTTCCACATAGCATTATGTGGAATACCAATTTGGGACAGCTCCTTAAACATCTCTCTATAGTGAACTGCCCACTTGTGTGAACAGGAAAAAAATCTCATCATTGCCATCAAAAGCAACGTTAAAATTAGCAAGCAAGGCAACAGATTCAGCACAATTTACTATTCCCAATCATTCAGACTTCTTAAGAAAGTCATGTTCCAATATTGTTGGTCGCCATTCGAAGAAACCATATATCTTGGACAGTTACCTCTTTCAGTCGAGCTATCCTAAGAAGATCGTGTAATTGAGACTTGAGAGGTTGATCTCCACACCAGAGTCGTGCTAAAAACAAGATTTGAACCTCATTTTTTACTTCAAAGTGCACCATAAACAAAATTTGCTAAAACCCCCTATAATAGATTTCCAACGACTTACTCCATTGGCAAAAGAATACTTCTTACTCCATCAATCATACTAATGAATCCCACACTTAGCATGTGAATCATTTACTTGTGCAATGTTCGTGAGCTTCTTCACTTTGGCACCTTGCCCTTTTGTTGATAGGGTTTACTTAGGTTTAAGCGAGTAGTGTTAGTGTGAAGGATGCATTGGTAGCTTGGAAGAGAAGGATAAAAAAAGGAATGTGGTTCCTTCAGCTATTTGGTGGGTCACTTGGAAGGAAAGAGATCCAGGGATTTTTTGAGAACAACATTTTGTCGCTCGACAATGTCTAGATCTACTTTTTGAGGATGTTGTATAACTAAAATTTGGTGCTTAAGGGTGATAGAAACCAGAATTTTTCGGATCTTGTTGATAATATTAGTGATGAGAGCTTGAAGGCATGAGTATTTTTGTACTTGCCCCTGTTTGTAAATTAGTGACAACCCCTTAGTGTCCTACTGTCCTTGCAATACATCTTTTGATTACATATCAAAAAAATACATTAATCTCATGCTTTCCCATGGACAAAAATCCACCATAACAAACTCCTAATTCCAAAACAATCAAACAAAAATAGCTTCCTACCAACTTCATCAATACCTCGCTTTTTGGGACACGGGAACTCTCAGCTCATCTATTTTGTGGACGCTTTATTTTTAGGATAGTTTGTTTTCCATTTGTTCATAACCTTACACAGGGAGGAAGTGGTTTTGTGTTATTTCTATGTGTTCATAGCCTTTTTAGAATGCTCCTCTCCCTCAGCATCCAAGCTAACATATTCTTTTGTAATATCGTGTTCTTATCAAAAAATAATGAAAGTTCCCTACCAAACATAATTGCCAATTTGATAAAGTCGTTTCTTGTATTACTTGTGGCTTGAGCGACTATCTAATAACTAATCAAATGCATGCAGAGTTCAGCAGGGAACATGGAAAAAAGAAAAGGCACAATGCATTAACAAACTAACTAATCCTCTCCCTCCAAACCTCAACCATATTTCCATTTCCTTCTAGTTGTAATCCCCAAATGTTTCACCAGATATCACAGAACCCAGAGAAGGGTGTAAGTAGGCACAGTAACAAAGGTGCAGAGTAGCAGATAACTACAGGAGTAAACACCAACATAATTTCATGCAGAACAAATGTTACAAGACAACCTCATCTACCAAGTCCAAACAGTCCTATGTTTATAGTTTGACTTTAGGGCTTAGGGTTTTAGGGTTCAGGGTTTAGGGTTTAGGGCGAACTATTTCTATGCAAATGAAATCTCCAAGACGCTAACTTTGAAGAAGAAACCAATTGACAGACAGACAAACAGTAACTTTGACATACAATAGCTATGTAAGTTTTTCAGTACATGAGAAAAGCACAAATTTTCAGCTTCTAGAATCGGCAACTAACAAGGGATAATGCTTGGATAAGGTGATGGAAAAGGAAGTAGAAACTTAATTGCATACCTTTAGGTCCTAATGTCACAGAAACAGCATCTGCAAGCTTGTCTATGCCAGCTTGTAAACCTTTTCTGCACTTAGTATCAACTGTAATCTTCTTTGGACCAGCTCTCACAACCAATCTCTTTGAGAACCGTGAGCTTTTGTGAAACCCATAAGCTGAGAAACTACCATGTAAATTCTGTTGACAAGAATCACAGTAAATCAAGCGTGGACCATTCTGGTGCAACCAAATCTTTCTGAACCAAAACAAGACTAATACTCCGAAATCCCGCCAAGTGGGCTACGGAGGGGTCAAATGTAACAGTTTTACCCCTAAATTTTGCAATTTAGTGCAATTTATCACATGCTTCTGGAGTTTGTGTTCCAAACAGTGTCATTGTTTAGTTGTTCACTATCAATAGTGTGATTGTTCACTTGCAGCTATCCTGGAGTATGAACACTAGGTGCATGCACCGATTCCAATTGACCCATAGAAATTGTTCGCTACATACTACTCAATGTTTATGAAGACATGTCTAATTGAATACCATAAATATGGACCAAAATATCAATTACCATAATATCCATCAAATCACACAAACGAGGCCTCTAAAAGAAGCAACCAACAAACGGAACCACAAACATTTTCATACCTTCAGCATATTTGCTAGTGAACAATCAGTGAACAACCTGATATTTGCAAGTAAACAATCACACTATTGAAAGTGAACAACCCGATATATATATATATACAAGTAAACAATCATACTATTTGGAACACAAGCTCCCCGAGCAACTAATGAATTGCAGTTTGTTCTTAATCTATGAACTGGGTGCTAATCTAATCACACTTGAAGATTACAGCTGTAATTCATTTCTGCTTTAGCCCAAAGCTGGGAATTAAAACACAACAATTTTTCATTTATGGGGAAGCTTTCGTTCAATTTTCTTTTGCAAACCCAACATAATTTCTGGAGCTAAACAGAATAACATGCATTTCCCAAGCACAAGAATACCGCGCAGAAAAAAGGCGGGCGAAAGAACTTACAGTGGTAAAAGGAGAGAAGTAAAAGACAGGAGGTTTTAGAGTTTGAGTATTCTCCATAAGTGGCGGAACCATTGACAGAAACCCACCCCCAGCTCCGGACGCCATGGACAAGGAAGCCATGAACACGAAGCATTTAGGGAATCGTCTCTCTTCGTTCCCGAGCAGAGAGAGAGAGAGAGAGTTGGAAATTTTGGGGGTGAAAAAATGTTGGGCTGAATTTGTGGAAACTTGCTGGGTTGTAAGCATGAGGGGCCCAAAGCCATTGAAAGTTTGAAACTGTCTGGACCTAGCAATTGGGTCATTTGGGTTCGACTGGTTCAGGTTGGACCTATTTGGATTAGGGTCAATTCGGGTGAACAAAGTTCGGGTTGTGTCGGATTTGGGTACCGCCAGGTTGATTTCGGTCTCTTTTTTTTTTTTTTGGTCAGATGAGAATATGTCTAAAAAATGAACAACTTGTTCTTTTCCATGTTATCATACCGTAATTTACCAGACTATCCACAAACTACCGTATCTACCATATTATACTACATTTTACCACAACAACCATAGTTTTCTCTTTACTCACTTTTCTCTCTACTTTTCACTTTTCTCTCTTCTCAACTACCACACCCACCATTTTCACCACAAATTTTACCACAACCTACCACATTGTACTGCAACATATAACATTTTTCACAAATTACCATACCATACCGTTCCGCACTTTATCCACCACAGAAAAGAATAGGGTAGTGAAAGAGAAATTTGGGACAAGTCGGGTTGGGTCACTTCAGATTCGTGTCCATTTCAGATTAATTATTATTAGCATTTTAAAGTCTCGGTTGGATCAAGTTCATATTGGTCATTAGGTTAGGTTATTTTTGCCAAGGCTTTAGCTATCAATGGGAGAGTCACAATAGATCTTATTATTATGTGTCAATGAGCCAAATCTTCGGAGGGTTTGTAAGGGATGGAAGTGGGTTCTCAAGCCAAAATGGAATGTTGAGGGCGGTTTGTATGCCAACGATCAAGGGGGTAAAGCTTGATTCGGTTGGGGTTGTTGCAGATAATCTAGCGAGACCGCAACCTCGTGTAGTGCAAAGCCTCGTGACTCTTATGATGGCTTTTTATGATTTTGGGATAATTTATATGGCACGGTTGGAGGGTGATGTTAAGAGTGAAATTCCCTGGAAGATGAATGGCTCCCATGAATCTTGTAATGTGGTAGTTGATAACTATGCCGATAGTAGTGATACCATCTTTGGTCCTCTTTTGGCTGGCACCAATCGCCCAAATTACTCTGGAAAAAAATCTTACAGAACTTGTCTTATAAACACATCCTCCCTCGAAGCGGAAGATAATCTTGCCCTCTAGGCATCTTCAACTTGGGAACTCAAAGCATGTCAAGCAAGAAAGGAAACAAAAATTATGGAACTCAAAGTATGGAACTTGGTTAGACAAGCAACTAGAGTTGTCGTCCCTCCGTGAAACAAAAAGTCAAGAAATGAGAAGGGACAACCTGATGTGCAACCAAAACTGTAAGGATACATCAATGGATTCCAATAAAAGTTATGACTTTGCTAATATCATGGTTCCTAGGAAGACTGTGGAAATCGGAAGAAAAATGAAGTTCTTGAAGGCCGTCGACCTAAAATGAGTGATGAGATACTTTAAAAAGAAGTTACAAAAGGAAAAAAAAAAGGCAAGCATGTTCAGCTTAATTTTAGGCTTAGTTGTATTATGTTGTTAGAATAAGTTGACGTTGTTTCTTTTATATGCTATTTTTATGTTGTTTATGTGTGATATGGCCTTGGATCACTGTATTTGTTTCATAGCCCTTATGGGCATATTAGTAAAAGAAAAATGGATGTTTAAGATATATATCATTTGAGGGTAAGCCTAATTACAAAGCTTCTCATGTCCTTTCTAGTTTAACTTTTATATTGCTCACAACCGATTTTGCTCTTTAGCTTTTACTTTTGGCCAAATTATCAGCCAAACTTTTTTTAGTCAAAATAATCACTCAACTTTTTAAATCTTTTTATGTCAGCTTCCTATTGAAATGAACCTTGGAGACCTCCTTGGCTCGGTAAAGCCATTTGAATTGGCTTGCAAGGATTTAATTTTTGTTATTTTTTTTACTTTAGTATAGCAATTGTTTTAATGGTGAATTTTATTGATTAGTTGTATTTTCTGCATAACTTTGTTCTTAAATTCCTTATAAGTCTAATCTAGAAATGTGACTTGTGAGAGACCTTGTAGTTAAACTACTTAATAAGAGCTGGACTGCTGCAGACTTGTTACTTCAATACCTCTGATGTATCATGTATGTCTGCTCCTACCTTTTTCTAATTATCCACCTAGCTAATATTTTTTCTTAATTATCTATCACACTACATTTTTAATATAAAATTTTCCACTTTAACCTCATATAATTAATTCCAAGAACCATACTTTAAATAAAGTAAAGATTGAGGTAGTTAAGTGATTCTATATTTTTATTTTCTACTTTTGAAACCCTCCTTAATATTTTCCAATCCATTAAAATATCACTTAAAATGTCCTAGCCTCCTCATTTCTTTTGCTCTTTAGAAAACTCTAACCTCCACTTCGTTAGAGGGGCTATCATCGATTTTTTTGTCGATGGTAAGCTTTAATTTGATTGATTTCTACCTCAATTATTAATTTAGTTTTACATTTACACAAATAAAGTTGATCTCTTCTTTTGTAAGAGTTTTATTATGCCCTTATTAAGGATTTTCAGTCTCTTTCTAGAGTTTTGTTCAGTTGGTGTTGTCTAATAAGTTGGATGAAAATCGACTTTCAAATCGCTTTAGCACGGGCTGTGAGGTTCTCCATCAATGGTAAAGATGCAGAGTTATCGAAGAAATCGGTGCCGAACGTCAGTAGGATTAATATTAGTTATTTAGAAGTTGAATTTCATATCTATATTTTAGATCGACAATTGTTCAATCAGAATTTTCATTGTAAGTGTTATATGACTTTCTATTAATAAAATCGTTATGTTTGATTTTTTTTTTAAAAAAAAATTGTTGGAATATAATACCCAATTTCAATAAACTTGAAACGATCAAAAAATAATGTCAAATTGTCAATTTGCATGATATGTATTCGATTTAAGAACATTTGACTAAATGGCAATTTGGTCGAAAACATCCAAGCATATTGTCAATGAAAGTAGATAAAGACTATAAAGTGCCTAGATTTTCACACTTCTAGGAGGAAAAAAACACTGCATACAAGTTAAGATGAAGCTCATTGATTATCTCAAAACCGAAACTTATCAAAAGATTACTGGGAGTTACCCCAATGTTTCGGGAAACTATTTTTTGGTACTCCAACTTTTCAAAACTCATTTTGAGATGCCCTAACTTTTTGGGTTAGAAATTATTAGGTGCTTTTTAGGTCATCAATTTGGTTAAGTGACCGAAATACCCTTGTTCTTCTTCTTTAAGGGTATTTTTTAAAAATGGAATAACAAGGGTATTTCGGTCACTTAACCAAATTGATGACCAAAAAAACACCAAATAATTTCTAACCCAAAAAGTTAGGGTACCCAAAATAAGGTTTGAAAAATTGGGGTACCTATACATTTCACCAAAATTTAGGGTATCGCTGTATAGTTTTTTGAAATCTTATCTATTTGTACCATTTGGTCCTTAAATTAATAAACAATCTTTGCACTTTTGACATCTTAATAACCTGTTAATGCCTTGAGTAAATCAGACTACATGCATGTCAAACTGGGCTAACATCCCTCTTGTTTTACTGTAGCAATTATTTTGTGCTTAGGAGATGGTGTACTCTTAAGTCAAACCCAACTGTCTTGTATTTTTACTTTGATTTGTGTGCTTTTGTGTTCATTAATTAATTTTAAAGGGAAGTACTCCATCTTATTTTTGTTTTTATCAGTCGCCTTGGAAATTGTGTCAAAAACTTTGACCGTTAATATTTTAATTTGTATAATGATTCATCATACGAAATTGATGTCATTAGATTCGTAATAAACAATACTATTGAAAAAGTATAATATTATATTTTTTTTGAAAAACATTTATATTAGAAATTATTGATTAAAAATAGACACTGAAACCCGTAAACGATAGATAAAAATGAACAGAGGGAGTATTTTTTTTTTTAGAGTACTTTATTAGGTGTTTAAGGAATGACGGTTATTCAGAGGGTCTTCTTTTCAGATATAAAGAAGAAGAATATAAGTGAGGTGAGTAAAGTAAGAAAGGTCACCAAAATACGGAAGGTAAGGAGTTATTAGTAAGAAAACATAAGGAAAGGTAAGTAAAAAAATGAGAATAATGTTGTAGGAAAACTTAAGGAAAGGTTTGTAATTTAATTAGTTCTTCAATATGTTCTCTCTGTATCATATTAGTTGACACTTATACAATCTTCAATATTACTCTTTAATTAATAATTTCTTTTTTTTATCAGTAAGGACAATCAACCCAAATTATTCATTAAATATTTTATTAACAATTGCAATATTGTACTTTTAGGATTTAAAAGTCATTATATATATGAGAAATCTATGATCAAACTTTTCAAATTTTCAAAATTTGAGAGCACAATTTCTAAAGATGATCAATAATATGAAACACATGAAGATTATACACTTAATTACTAGTATGTACATCACACTTTAATTTCATTGCAACATATCAAACGTGACCCTGCTGTCCTATTGTGACTCCATTTACACTGGCGGATTTGGGACTAAGTTAAGGGTGACCACAATAACCGATGACAAAAAGAAAAATAATAATTCAGTATAATTTGTGATAAAAGAAAAATATAGATTTTTGTATATAAAATGAATACAATAATGTTTTGGTCACCTCTAATTAAAAGACCCAGATTCGTCACTGGACCCTTTACCATTGAGATCGATCATGTCATGAGTTTCTAAAGGGGGTTATGCATGTTCAACTTGGAAAATATGCCAAAAATATTTCTATATTATTAATATTAGGTGATTAATTAGCAAGTGTAGAAGTCGGTCCATGGTCAAAGATAAGCTAATGATAATATGATATGATATAATGTAGGCAAATGAAATCTAAGAGGATCTTTGATAATAAACTCTATTGTCTTTCTCACTATTTATTCCTTATTACTCTTTGGTCAATCATACAGGCTAACAAACAGCACATTTAGTCAATGGTGATAAGTTAGGAATCTCAATTTGCTCTACCTTGGTCTGTGGTTAGTGCTTTACTAGTCACTTCTAATAATTTATTTTATTATACTAGCTAGGATCATATCCTTATGTTGTACAAACATGATTAAAATGTTTTAAAATAGATATGAAAATTATATTATAGTGTGGTTTTTTTTTCCCACCTATAATAGGTGAAAGTTGTCTTCAAAAGGTCATGTTTTAGCAGTCAAAATGTTTTTTTGGATATACCAGAATCAGTTTCTATGCGCTAACATGTATTACTGAGGGAGGATTCTTTAAAATCATTCACCTAAATTTTGTACAATTTTACAATATACTTCTCCTTTGAATTAATTCCCTCTACCTCAGGTTGTCTCGCAATATCCTCTACAGCTTGGCCCCCAGCAGTACCTTGACCAACTTCAGGTACAATAGAATCAAGTCCTACAATCAATCCAGTAGCAATAGCGGAAGCAACAGAAATCAATAGATTATATGTTGGGCATATAATAAATATATAAGCACGTAGTAAATGTATGTTACCAATATACTACTTTGAATTTAAATTGATTAACTATTCTATCCTATATGATATATATATCCTATGTAGCATTCCATATATAATTTATATATTACATAAACAACAACACAACAGATCTCAGTATAATCCAGTTAATGTGGGGATACATCACATAAACTCAATTTTTAATATATACTCAAAATCTTAGTCCATATGACATTTGATAGGGTTCAAATTAGAGAGTATCGGAAGTGAATGTAGCATGTATTCATAAAACTGAGGATAATAATGGTGGAATAGCGATAAAGGGGAAGACTATATTCAATGTGAAAGCCCAAATATGGGAAAAATTCACAAATGACAACTAATGTTCACTACAAAATAAGAATATAAAGATATCAAGACTTATAGTCTTTGTAAGAGATAAGTGGGTTGCAGTCATGCACTTTGGTGATGAGGAACATCCTTAAATTCTTTCGAAATGAATATTAAAGTATGAGATGAGAAAAGAATGTATATTGTACTTCCCTTTTGAGGGAGGTGCTAAAAGCATTAATTGGAACACCTTAGTCCTTAGCCACACATAACTAGTTGAATGAAGCTCTCTATTTATAAAGATAAAGTTTAATTTCTATAAATCTAGCTTGACCTTCACTATAAGTACAATTAGTTTCTAAAAAACCCCATTAGAATTAGAAATTATCCTAAATACAATTGGCGTATCAATAAGCTCCTAATATCAACCAACAATTTCGAGTTCTTACAATTTTAGGAAGCTTGTCAAACAATATGGTAAAGAGTAAGAGTTATTTTAAACAACACCCAACATCCATATGTGGCATTCCACATATCACTCTTAGACCATATACAATAGTGATCCTACATTTTGAAATAAAAGAAGAGAGAGAGAGAAAAACAGCAGAACGCTGCAGCGTTCTGTTTGAAGTTCAACAAATTTCATTCCTAGTTGTACCAAAATGCAAGAATGCAGCGCATGCTCCAAGGGTAAAATCCATGCATTGTATTTGCTCTTATATAAGCGAAAGCCAAGTTAGCAGTCACCTTCATCTTCCAAACTTCCATCAAAATAAGAGCAATATTTATATGATATATCATTAATTTCTACTAAAGTTTTCAATATATTTCTTATATTTATATAATATCATTTTCAATTCATCATATGTCTCGCCCTCTCTAGTACACCCATACTACATTTCTCTCTTTTCACACATGGATACACCATTGCAAAAATACAAGTAATTAATTTTCTTATATTTGTGATTTACATACCTATTTAAGCCATAATAGTTATACAATCTCGTGCTTACGCAGATAGGTAGACGTAACATAGTTAAAACATGATTTTACAAGTTGTTTACCTCCATTTTGATGGTTATTCTCAATCTTTCCTAGGTCGATTTACCTCAAGTTTGATTTTATTCATCACTCCTCGCTACTTGTGATTGATTTGTGTGAACTTGTACCTTTTAATGCAAGCTTTTCCTAAATCGTGAAGGACTGTTACATACTACTACCTCCGTTTTGTTTTATCTGTCGCCTAGGTAATTGTGGCAAAAACTTTGACTGTTAATATCTTAATTTGTATAATGATTCATCATACAAAATTGATATCATTAGATTCGTAATAAAAAATACTATTAAGAAAGTATAATATTATATTTTTCTATAAAAGTTTTATATTAGAAATTATTGATTAAAAATTGTCACTGAAAACCGTAAATGACAGATAAAAAAGAATGGAGGTAGTAAATATGAAGGAAAAGAACAGGGAGGCGATTGAAGCTAAAAAGTGAAGAAAACAACTTTCAAAGACTTAGATGAGTGATTGTTTCAGTTGCATGTGCATGAAGAAAATATGAATCAAAGCTATGCATGATCCATGCTAAAGGCACACATCATGCAAAAATCTAGATTTTCAGAAGGAAGGGTTGAGATAGTGCACAGATCGGCACACGACCAGTGCAGACATAGCACACGGCCATGTGTTAAGCATATACACCTTGTGCTAGACCTTTACATTGGAATTCTGCTTTCAACATTTGCGTGGGTCGTGCTAAACAAAAATTATCGGATTTTTGCGAGTTTTTTTCCTAGTTTAGGAAACAATTTTTGGTTATCATATTTTATCATAGTTTTCTCTCTAATTTTCTCGGACTTAGTCTTGATTCTTTTGCATTTAAGGTTTGAAGATTCGAAGTTTATTAGAGGTATATAATTATATATTAATCAATTCAACTTTGTTTCTTTTAAATTTCCTCCGCTTCTCTTCTAATTATGTATAAAGGGATCAAGCTCATGAGTCACACCACCAAAGTTTGGGAACGGGTGACTAAGAAAAGCTTGAGAGCAACGGAGCGCGTGTTCGAGAATCAATTTGGTTTTATGTCCGATAGGTCGATAATAGAAGAAATTTATTTTATATGTGGTCTTATGGAGCATTATAGGGAAAGGAAGAAGGATCTTCATATAGTGTTTATAGATTCGGAGAAAGCTTATGATAGGGTCCCTAGGGAAGTGATGTTGGACTGCTTGGAAGCGAAAGGGGTGTTTTTGCTTTATATTCAAGTTATTAAATATATGTATGATAATGTAAGGACTAGTGTCCGAACGACAATGGGTACCATGAGGGAATTTCCTGTTGATATCGGGGTGCATCATGGGTCTGCGATTAGTCCGTTGCTTTCTACTTTGGTTATGGATGAGTTGACTAAGGGAATATAGGATGGGTTATCATGATGTATGCTTTTGCCAGATGAAATAGTGCTTATAGAAGAGTCGAAGGATACACTAAATGAGAAGGTGGAGCTATAGAGAGATACCTTAGAATCTAAAGATTTTAGGTTAAGTAGGTCTAAGATAGAGTATATGATGTGCAATTTGGTGGACTTGAGAGTTAGAATAACAACTACGAAGGTTAGACACTTAGGTTGTGTCCTTCAAAGCGACAGAGATCTCAATGAGGATATTACACATCGGATTAAGGTTCATTGGAAAAAGTGGACGACAACTTCATGAGTGTTGTTTGATAAGGGAATACTTGTTATACGTAAGGGTGAAGTGTATCATAGGGTAAATAGACTAGCGATGCTATATGGTGCAGAGTGTTGGATGATAAAAAAGGTACATTGCTAAAGGCTAATGTGGCTGAGATGTGGATGATTCGGTGGATATGTTGTTACACCAGGTTGGATAGGATTAGAAATGTCGTTTGCTGAGATAATCTAGGGCTTGTATCTATCAAGGATAAGTTGAGAGAGGGCATACTGAGATGGTTTGTTGGGCATGTACGTAGGAGCTAGAGACAAAGATGCAACTATTAGGAGGTGCTAAGGGATTAGGATCACCCATGGGTGTCGGAAACATGGGAGACCTAAGAAGTCTAGAAGAGAGGTGATCAGAGCAAATCTGAGCTACTTAGGCCTAGTGGAAGGCATGACACTAGATAGAGAGGCATGGCGCAGTAGTATTATAGTTATAGGGTAAGGGTTGATGGGCGGGTATATGCTTTCTTTCGGTTTCTTGTTGCGTGACCTCTACTTGTCATTTTGCCAGGTCTGTCTAGCTCTTCCTTAGTTGCATGGAACACACAAGTATATCTCTCTTACTTGTATATCTTTGTTTCCTGAACATTCACTCTCTTTTTTCAAAGGCTTTAATTGGTTTTCAAAAGAGGTTTTTCCGAAATGTTTTTCTTTGGGTTCATCGAAATTAGCCTCTGCATGAACATCAATTCATGGGGGGAAGACAACATTCATCTGGATCTCCCAGAAGGCGGTCAAACGTGTTTCACCTGGGAGTTTGTTGTGATTCTTCATTCCCGTTCATTCCTTCTTTAGAAGTGAAAATGTTAATGTAAAAAGTATGATTATTGGATGCTAATTCTAACTTAGGTTATGAACTTGCCCCTACCATGTTCCTTTTTTCTTGAACTGTGCTTCTCTAACAATTGTCTCACATATATTTATTGAATTTTTATCTTGTTTATCATTGTTTGAGTTAATGTGATGCTTAAAAGGGTCGCATCTCTATTATTGTTAGGGTTTAGGTAAACTTTAATTTTGGAGAAGAAGCCTTAATAAGCATGAATTTTATAGATAATTGCAACCTTGATATGGGAATAGATATAGATTGCTCTAGTTAAGGAGATAATTAATCCCCCATCCTGCAATTAGTTGCTTTTAGTAGCATGAGAATAGCAAATTGCTTCAATAGAATTAGTCTAATGACCTTTGAGAAAAGACATATGAGATTTGAATGAGTCGATTTCCTAGTTTATGTATGTGTGAGCAGGTAACTTTTTGATATAAGGGTTTGGATCTGGGTTGAGTTGTAATCTTGGTTGGTGTGTTTTTTGATGGGGCTTTAGATGTGTTGGGTCGAAACATCCATGCCCTGTTAGTGCTTGGCTTTTGTAACCTGGGCCGTGAGGCTCTTTGATATGAATAAATGAACTGGTGCCCGGTAACTTTTCAGGAAAAAAAAGTACATGTGAGTAGGTTCATGGAAGTATTTGAATGTGATTGATAACATGTTATTGTGGTGAGTTCCTTACCTAAGGCTCCTTACCCTTAGTTTATTTCTTTAATTTAGCTTGTTTTTCTTAATTTAGTAATACTTCTTACTTTGATATGATTTTACTTAGCATAATCAATAGACTAAAGGTGAAACCTAGCTAGCTCCCTATCATTGGACAACTATACTCCCGAGGATTACAATAAATATACATGAATAATTTTTTTCCCCTTTTATTCTAATTACCTAAGCCCTTTTATTTTAATTTTTCTAATTCCTAAAAAATATGTATATACATTTAACTAAATAGATACAAAACTATCAAATAATTGCTCCATTTCAAGTAATTAAATACAAGAATACAATAACTTTTTCATCATATTACATAGCTAATTATACCATTATTATATTAATAATCAAAGGTTATATATATATATATATATATATAATAAACTAACATTTGAGAAAAATATATTATAATTCCAGAAAACGATAAATGACCATATGATGACAAAAGAATAAAAAGGCTTAGATTTAATTAATTAAAAAATTAAAAGGGCATTATACAAGGTCTTATCATTGATTTGGTTTTTGTTTTGAGCTTTTATTATCAGTTGCACATGGATGGGGAGGCAATTATATTCTTTGAACCAACCACCCTCAACCTCCCCCACCCCCTAAAATAAAAACAACAAAAAAGAAAAGGAAAAAAGAGAAATTAAAAAAAAAAACAGCTTTGAACATTAATCCGCGTTAGCAGGTTTAAGTAACATGATCTACTATTAGTAAGTACTGAAAATAATTAACTAACTTTGATTAAACTAATTAGTTAACTAACCGACTATTTTGATCCAAATTATTAATTAAAAGAATACCAAAACTTCCCGCGGGATCTTATAATAAAAAATTACTCCCTCCATTTATATTATTTGTTTTTAATTGATTGTCGTTGTGTTTAATGTTACTTTTTGATTGATAATTCTTTTTATAAAATATTTTATTAACAATTACAATGTTATACTATTATAAAAAAGGGTTATTGGATGCTAATATACTGAACTTTTGGGGTATTGGACAATAATACACTGAACTTTGACCTTAGACAATAATGCATAGAACTTTGAGGGGTATTGGACAATAATGCACCCGACACTACTTTGATGGTGGTTGACTTGGTGGTGATCTTACGGGGCTGATCGAGAAGATAATTTGGCCAAATAATATCTAAATTTATGACATGTCTACTAATCTACACAAGCAAATGTGATTTTATACAATTACAACAACAATCTCTCAGCGAAAACACGTTTAAGCAAATGTGATTTTATTTTTTTTTTTTACTCTTTTCATAGTTCATTCCCTTTGCTTATGTGTGGATTAGCTGATATATCATAAATTTAAATATTTTTGGGTCAATTCATCTCCTCCACCTATTAAGTAGGATTGTCACCGAGTCAGCCACTGCCGGAATCGTTCTGGGTGCATTATTGTCCAACACCCCTCAAAGTTCAGTGTATTATTGACCAAGGTTAAAGTTCAGTGTATTATTGTCCAACACCCTAAAAGTTCAGTATATTAGCATCCAATAACCCTATAAAAAATTAAGAAGTTTGGGTTTTCATAAGGGCGAAAAAATTAAGCTAACGAGTTGAAACACCAATCAAGAAGATAGGCTGATAACTGATAAATATGGCCAATTTGGGGATTTCGATGAGACCCTTTTTGATAGTTTAGATGAGGAGGTGCATAGTCCTTTCTATCAAAAGCTTAGATCTTCACTTTCTCACCCCCCATTGTTTGTTAGCCAACAAATTGATCAACAACTAAATCTAAGCTCTTTTTTTTCTTTTCGATAATTTGCAAGCTATGAAAGGCTAAGAAAGCATCAAAGAAGCTACAAAACCGCAACAACAGCAATCTAGCAAGGAAACAACAAAAACAATAAAACAACACAACTCGAATCAACGAGTAAACAGCAGACAAACAAAACAAAACAGCACAGCCTGAAAACCTCTTCATCCAGTCTTCCAAGAGAAAACACCAAGGCTCAAGGGACACACCCAATCAGTCCTTGTCTTCATCCAACCTCTTCTTCTTCATCCAACTAAATCTAAGCTCTTATACCGCTTTTTAGGAGTCTAGGTGGTATTAGCAGCACAAACAAAATAAAGTCAATGGAGAGAGTAAAAGATTAAACACAAAATTTAATATAGAAAAACTCAAATCGAAAAAAGCATGTAATAATACACTAATAGAATTACAATGTGTATACAGATATACTATCAATTTCTTATGTGGTACAACCGATGAAATTCTTAGCTCATAATCACCAGCATTGATAATTAAGGCTTTGAATAAGAAGGCATATGGGTTCTTTGACTACCAACTTTTTGAGATAGCTTTTTGCTTTTTAATTTGGACGCTGTTAGTTTTTACCAAAGTTAAAAAGTTGTCTAAAGTGTTTGGTAAACAACTTTCTATATTAGCTTTTTGGACCCAATAAACTATTTTCAAAAAGTTACTCGAAGAAGTTATTTGAAGTATCTTTTCAATAACAACTAAGGGTGTGCATTATTCGGTTTTGAACCGAGTAAACCGAGAACCAAACCGAATTGAACCGGTCCAAACCGAACCGTTTTTCATTCGGTTCAGTTTTCGGTTTGGACTTTAGGCCTTATTCGGTTTTCGGTTTATTCAGTTCCGGTGAAAAAACATAAAAAGTGTGCATTATTAGGTTCAAAACCGAACACAAAAACCGAACCGATTTTACTCGGTTCGGTTTTCGGTTTAGACTTTGCCCCTTATTCGGTTTTCGGTTTATTTGGTTCGGATTTGAACCGATGAACAACCCTAATAACAACTACTTTGCCAAACACCTTTCCTGCAATCATCTAATGTAAACATTTAAAGTTAATCAACTGATATAAATAACTACCAACTAACAGCTAAAACCTACTAGTTAACAGTTGGTTGCGAAAATGAACCATAAGACAATGCATGGAAAACATCCATATTAATGAATGGATTAATGAGAAATGCCCAATATTAAATGACAATTTGCCCTCCCAAATTGTTTTAATTTGCAATCCTTCATCCATCAAACAGATAATATGGACCACTTGATTAAGCAACTAAAGAGGATTATCATGAGATTGAAAAGCAACGCATGTGAGAGAAAATCTCAATTAAGATTATCAAAGATACCAATGCGATCTAGCCCATAATGATTTTCATAAGAGGTTATTTTCTGTATTTAATTTGCAACTTTTATTGCATGATCATTTTCCTCCATTTCTTAATATATTTTTCCATTTAATTAACTTCTAATTTTTACATTAGTATGTATATGTCATGTTATAATATTAATTGTAATATTTGTAAATTTATTAAAATGAAACTATTTAAGGAATATCAATATGTCTAAATGGAAAAAAAATTGATAGTTGGGGTACTCTTCAACTACCTAACTTCTAACCAAAATATTTAACTTTATTCATAAATGCTATTCTTTAAAATAAACTTGATTAAAAATTCTATCATAGTTGAAACAATTTTCAACCATGGTAGTTGAAATTTCCATAATTATTAGTTTAACAAAAATAAATCACATCTATTAAAAAAATTTATGTCTCACTAAATATGATTAAGTATTGTAACAAGTTACTTTCATCAACGCACTAAATTTAAAGTTTTTATGGTAGAATTAATGATATTTATGTTTTTCAACTATGATAGTTGAAAAAAAAAATCAATTATGGTACAATCTTCTTAAAATATTAAATTTTGTAAAATTTATATTTTAATAAATAAGATAACTTCTTGTAACACGTCTTTTAATCAATATATATCATTTTGGTTTTCTTAAAGGTATATTTTAGGGTAATTATACATTTCAGCTATGGTAGAATATCCCTTTTAAATTTGAAATGTGTAAAAATTCTCCCATAAAATATATGCTATTATAATTAATAAATTAAGCTCCAATGAAAATACTTCAAGTTATTAAATATTATAATGTATTTTACTAAAATTACATAAACAAAAAGGAAATATAACTATCATTGTCAATATAATACTTTTTTCACATAAATATGATCTTTTTTATAAAGAAAAATAAAATAAATAATTTTCTAACCAACGTTGACCTACGTCACTAGCTTATATTATACTGAGTTTGTAAATAGATTAACTCATTTTAATATAGTAAATGAAGGTTTAAATTTGTTTCATAACTTGGTGATATAAAAAAATTACCTTTTTCTCACGAGATTGATTATTACAAAATAAGGATATTGCAGATAATATAATCTTTAATATGCTTCCACTACTATTTATTTTAATTAGTTTAAAAAATAATTTGTACAAAGAAAATACATAAAGAATGAGAATATAATTATTGTATGATTTTCTATTAATTGCTAATATATTTTATTTGAATTAATTATTATTATTATTATGTTAGTTCAAAGGCTAAATTACATTAAATTGTTGGGAAAAAAAAAATTCTGCGTCACACTTATCAAGTATTAATTTGGAATACTCCAATTCATGTATGCATGATCAATAATCTGGACCACCACAATCCAATATATTAAAATTTGAGATTACTAAAATACAGGTGTTACGTTGGAATTAAACGAACGTTTAATTTAGTGCCACATAGGAAGATTTGGTGGCGGTGTACTAAAATCCAAATTCAGCTTAGGCCATATTCTTTAGTTGGGTTTGATCTAACCAACTTAACCTAATTTAACTTAATAACTTATCCTTATCTAACATAGCATAACCCAACCCAACTCTTTAAAAAACATCCAACCAAAAACAACTTTTTAAATCAAAAAAGATATACAAATAATATTATTTAATCTCAAATCAATCTATTTTTTCCAATATCTATAACTTTTTCATTTATTTCCTCGAAAATTCAAATTTTATTAATAATATATTTCTTCCCAACAACTAACTTAACTCAAACCTATCCCATCCTTTCCTGTTATATCCTATTCTTTCCACTGCTAACCTAACCAATCTAACCTAAACTTAACTTGACCAAAGAACAACACCTTACTATGATATATTTCTATATTTCAACTTATTTCAGCTTACTATATTTCAATTTTCCTTTTAAATAAAAAACAACACCAAATTAAAATGAATGTCATTTAGTAGATTAGGTAGGACCATCATGTATGATTAGCAATTGGCTTTTTTGCATATGCATGGATCATTATTAGATGATCTAAAGACTTCAAAATCTGCTGACTGTGAAGACTTTCTGATTTAAATGAGCAACTACAAAATGAGGAATTTTGATAATATATTTGAATTAGAAATTCTAACTATAATTAAGTTTCCAATTAGTGAACAAGGATTCACATGTCAGAGGAACTATTTGGAAAGATCAAAGTAATTAAAAATTGATTGTGGTGGCCCAAATAAATTATGTTGTGATTGAGAATAAATCATTTGATGGGGATGTCTAAAAGAAACCTATAGAACATGCTCATGAAGTTATCATTGACATCATGGAGTTTGAAACCCATCATGCATGCTAACCCCACTACTTAGTTTATGTGATCACATTTTTGCTCATCATTAGAGACTTAATTCTTCAATTTTTGATTTGATTATCATTTGTCCCTTTACTTTCTTTCTTAATTTTCTCATGTAGTACCTCTGTCCCGAAATATTTATTAATTTGACTAAACTTTGATTGTTAACTGTCCACAAATTACAATGAATTATGAAATTAACGTCATTAGAAAGATACCTTACTAAAAGTTATAATGATATTAATTTTATATTGTAACTCATTATAATTTGTAACTAATTAACTGTCAAATTTAGTTAAATTAATAAATATTTTGGAACGGTGATAGTACTTGATATATATATATATATGTATATATAAATTCTCATGTACTTTAGTTTATTATTGTTAGTCCCCACTTATATTTATAACTATATGTACTAATCTTAAAGATGTCATGCATGTTATCTTGCATGAGTACATTGAATTTGGGTTATTAGATTAATTAATCTAGTTTGGCCGTTTTGCAAAGTGGAATGAAATTATTCAATTTTGATTAATCTAGTTTTTGGACCTTTTGCAAAGTGGAATGACAATTATTCAATTTTGCATGGTTATCTTTCATAACGTAGGCACTAAGCATGTTTACAAAGTGGAATAAAATTATTAAATTTCAAGACTTATATCATTTTCGATTTAAAACGATTAATGATTAGTTGAGTTTGAACCATACAATGTTGTAAAAAAATATTTTTATCACTAATGTTAATTCTATATTTTATCTATATATTATTCTTTTTATCGAATGTACACAAAAATTGGTTATTTATTGAATGTCAGTTAGACTCATAAATCATAACAAATAACAAGTTTGATTAATAACGACATATATTCTATCAAAAAAAATAACGACATATATTAATAATTAACAACTCTTTCTTAACAGGTTTGTGATTGAAGTTAATGAATGACTTCACATTTTTGTCAATTTATGTCTCAAAAATTAGATATTTCTCCCTAGTTGACATCTTCTGTATAAAATTAAACAAGGTTACTGATATCTGGTGATGTAGTGAAGGAGAAGTAAGCATACCTATCGATGAAGACATGTACCAAAGAGGTAGAGAGATATAGATAAGTTGGCAAAACGGGAGGCTAAGAAAAGTGTTGCACTTGCGAAGGCGATAGTCTATTTTTAAGCTAGCAAGGATACGAGAGGGGAGGTCTAGAGATTTGTCGAGTGTTAGATGTGTTAAAGACTCTGAGTGCAAAGCAAAATTGAGAAGAAAAGGCTTGAACGTGATTGGAATTAACTGTCTTTAAGGAATTATTTGCCCTTACTTCACTCAGAATAATCAGAGATTAGCAAATACCCCTCCAGGATTATCAATCCTTATGAAACTTTTTGATGAGCAAAATTGAGAAGTTTCCCTGGATTCTATGTGCATATAACATAAACAGAAAGATAGGATAGAGAGAAAGTTGCAGACAGGCAGTTGGATTGCAGTTAGCAAAATTAATTAATAGAATTAATTAATTGTAAAAATTGCCCTATAATATCCAATACCAGATATAAGTAAATTTATTTATTTAAATGAATTGAATAAATAAAAGGAAGACGAAAATTACAATGTGTTGTTGATACATCATAACTCTCCGGCTCCAGCACCACCGCACAAGCGTGCAAAGTGCTAAGTGACGCCTAATAAGTTGCCAAAAGCCGACAACTGCGCGCGTGTGCGTGTGCGGTTCAATGTTCCGTACTGAACCTTGTACCACCTCTAGCCCAATACTAGCTCATTAGCTAATTATTAGACCAAGTAGTACTCCCTATTATAAAGTAGTGAAAAGTCTCTTTCACTACCAATTTGAGGCTTTTCACCTTCCACTCTCTTTATTTTCAAATACCAAAACTACTAACAATCTTTGTTGAGGATACCTAGATAAAGAAGCGACAAAGAAACGACTTCATTGCGTTTTTTAATGACGGGAGGAGTGTGACTTCTCGTGGGGAGGGCTTACGATAGAGCGGAGGGAGTACGACCAATATGACTGGTCCGCTGATTTCACTTAAGGTGGTTAGGGGGGCTTTAAAGAGCATGAAGAGGGGAAAGGTGGTAGTTCTATATGAAATTCTTGTGGAGCTATTGAAGAGTTTAGGTGAGGAGAGTATTCATTGGTTAACATATCTCTTTAACGATATTCTTCGAATGTTTAGAATGCCTGATGACTGGAAGAGTAACATAATTGTACCTTTATATAAGAACAAAAGAGTGTTGTAATTATTATATAGGGATTAAACTCTTGAATTATACCAAGAAGATTTGGGAACGAGTACAATGTCTAGAATGCCAAATGAGTAGAGCGAGTCTAGAATGCCAGATTGAGAGGTGGTTGAGAGAGATTATGCATGTGTCCGAGAACCAATTTAGTTTTATGCTTGGCATGTCAACAATACAAGCTATTCATCTGTTAAGGGGTCCTCAGAGACATGTATGACAATGTTAGAACTAGTGTATAAATTGTGGAGGGTACCACGAGTGCTTTTCTAGTCGATATTGGGGTGCATCAGGGGTCAACACTTAGTCTATTCTTTTTTAAAAATTTGGTTATGGATGGGTTGACTAAGGACATTCAGGTGGTGTTGAGGATGTTACACATAGATTCACATTGGTTGGTAAAAGTGGAAAATAACTTCATTGTTGTTATTTGAAAGAGAATTCCACTTAAGCTTAAAGGTCATGTGAATAGTTGGGTAGTTAGACCAGCGATGTTGTATGACGTTGAGTATTTAGAGGTAAAAAAGGTGCATTGTATGAGATAGAATGTGACAGTGATGAGGATCATGTTGTGGATTTATATCTATACTAGGTTTGATAGGATAAGGAACATCGTGCGTCGAGCTAAACTAGGGGTATCGCTAATCGATGATAAGTTGAGAGAGACTAGACAAAGATAGTTCAGACACATCCTTAGAAGAAATGAGGATGCCCCTATAAGCAGGTCTGAAGGGATTAGGATACCCCTTGGGGGTCGAGGACATAAAACACCTAAAAATCCATGAGAAAGGTGATAAGAGTAGATTTGAGGCATCGGGGCTTAGTGGAGGACATAACACTTGATAGAATGGTTTGGCGGCAAAAATTAGGGCTATAAGGGGAGGATTGATACTAGGGTATTGTTCTTTGAGTTGTTTCGCTAGCTTCTGGCCTCGTTTGATTATGTCGTCCAGGTATGTTTTAGCTTTTCCTCAACTTCATGGAATGTACAACTACATGTATGTATTCCCTTACTATTAACAAGTTTTATTGATTCCATGGCCTTTCTTTTCATTTTTCTAAGGTTTTCTATTGGGTTTCTTTTAGTGTTTATATTTGTTTTCCAAGGTGGTTTTGCAAAATTATTTTTTTCCCGTGGATCTGCTGGAATCAGTCCCCCCATGAGCTTCAGCTGATGGGGGAAAGTTAGCCTACATCTGAATCTTCCGTACCACGTTCAAATATGTTCCTCTTGAAAGGTTGTTGTTAATTGTTGTATTATTATTTTACATCATGGTTACAAAATAGCCTCTCTAAAGTGTAAATGTAACGCCCCGGCCCCACCCAGGCCGCGGACATTACCGATAACTGCTTCAAGGATCGATGACTGGCCCCACAAATCACCACGAGTCTTTCCAGCGTGTTTCGTCCTCGCTCACACGCTACCTGGGAAAACTTCCCAGGAGGTCACCCATCCTTTGATTACTCCTAGCCAAGCACGCTTAACTGAGAAGTTCCCAACAGATGAGCAACCATAAAAGAAGGTGCACCTTAGTGATATAAGTAGTCATTTCAATCATTTTTACGGCACACTTTAACCACATACTCGGGATGTTACAAATCACCACGAGTCTTTCCAGCGTGCTTCGTCCTCGCTCACACGCTGCTTGGGAAAACTTCCTAGGAGGTCACCCATCCTTTGACTACTCCCAGCCAAGCACGCTTAACTGAGAAGTTCCCAACGGATGAGCTACCATAAAAGAAGGTGCACCTTAGTGATATAAGTAGTCATTTCAATCCTTTTTACGGCACACTTTAACCACATACTCGGGATGTTACAGTAAAACATTTATAAATAAAATTTCTCCCTTATTGATATCGGTCGCTGATTAATGGTCATTGAGTTAAGTACACTTTGTGTCAGATAGTTATTGGTCTCTAAGTTAGCAATCAATGCAGCGATCGATAACTTGATCTATCGGTCGCAGATATCAGTTGCTACCAGTGATTGATAGCCAATTGGTCACCCATTCTCGTTGACCAAAGTTGATTTGGTATTGGCATTTGGGGATCGAAAGTTAGTGACTGATAACATATTGGCAGCTAAATCATGTATTCTTTTTTGAAAAATGTTGCTTTTTGTCATATTTGGTGCCCTATCATAATAAATCAAATTTTAGAAATGTATCGTAGTAAGTTGAACTGTTGAACCCTCGGATTTCAATGCACTACTTCGAATTAGTGCAAACCAACTTGATGGTTATCGTGCTTTGGCACCGCATGAGGGTGGTTTCTTACGTGACACCTGCATTGTAGTAATCCCAAATTTGAATATATTGGATTGTAAAAGTCTAGTCTATCAAATGTTGGATTGTAGGCTTGTAGCATCCAAAACTATTATATATTAGATTGTAATTGTCCAAAATATCGTTCAACTTGACCAACTAAATGGTCATGCACTGAAATTCAATGATTCAATATTTCAACTTACTACACTTCTAAAATTTCGTTTATCATTATTTAAATATGTTGGATTGTAGTTCCCCAACCTATTAGATGATGGATTGTAGGCTTATCGCATTCCAAACTATCATATATTAGATTGTAATTATCCAAAATATCGTTCAACTTGAACAACTAAATGACGGTGTATTGAAATCCAATGATTCAATATTTCAACTTACTATACTTCTAAATTTCCATTTATCATTGTTTGAATATATTGGATTGTAGTAGTACAACCTATCAGATGATGGATTGTAGGCTTGTAGTATTCCAAAATATCGTTCAACTTGGCCAACTAGATGGTGACGCACTGAAATTCAATAGTACAATAGTTCAGCTTACTATGATATATTTCTAAAATTCAATTTATCATTGTCCCAGTCTTGCTAGGTTGACTTAGGCCCTGCTATTCTATACGGCGCAGTGTCGTACCACGACTCAATATACTACTCAATATTCTTCCATATTTTGCCACAATCATTATCCATATGTCTCCTCACTTTTCTGTTCTACTTTTTAAATTCTCTCTCTTCATTTATCACGTTAGTCACACCTTCCACAAATTTTATCATACCATTTCACATCTTACCGCACTTTTCATAATTTCACTACACCATACTATTTTCGCATCTTATCAACCGCACAAAAAAACATAATTACTACATTCCAATTTTCACCGTTTGAGCCAAGAATACGTACACTTGCACATAAAATACAATTAATTAAGGTAGAAACAAACAATTAATCCCTAATCTCAAAGACCTTTTGACTTAGGAGTTGAGGGTCATAAAGAAGAATAAGAAAATAGGATTATATCAGAATTCAGAAAGGTGAAAAATTATGTTCACACATCACATGACTAATAATCCAAGATTGCAACGAGCTGGTAGTATTTTGGTCCAAACTCATTGTTTAATCTTCGATTCTCTCACCCAAACTTCTCCGCTAATACATCAATACATACCTACATATATTCTCCCTCCTTATTTATAAATTTAAACTATAATTTATGAAAATTAAATAGTCATTTTTAAGGTGAAGAGCAATACTTACATCGGTTACATATTAATTGTCTCTTATTTGACTGTCAGTCTGTCACAGTCTTAAATGTCATTTTTTTATTGATAATTTTTTATATAATGTTTTATCACAATTACAATATTATACTTTTAGGATAGTATATTTCATTAGGAATCCAATGTTCGAAATTTTATGTAACAAGTCACTGTATATATTGAAAATTGAAACTTTTCGTCAAAATTTTTAAAGTTTAACCGCACAATTTCCAAGGACGGTAATTAATATGGAACTAAACGAGTATCTACATTACTTATGATATCTCAACTTACCTACATTATCTAATATATGTTTACCTACTATACCTTACCTACCAATATTTGCTCAATCATATATATATTAGTGACCCTTGCTTAACCTACTTCTACTTATACTAAAGAAAAGAACAAGGTTGGTTTTGGAAAAATTCAAGAAAATATAGTTGCTTAGTGTAATAATTAAAATATTTCTATTTTTTGGTTATCATTGAGTTGGGAATGCATGGTAAAAGTAAGAGGTGAATTTGGTAAAACAATGATTAACGAAGGGGAGCCTTGGCGCAACGGTTGAGTTGTTGCCTTGTGATTGTGAGGTCACGGGTTTGAATCCTGGAAACAACCTCTTGTAGAAATACAAGGTAAGGTCTGCGCATATTACACCTTGACGATATGGGACTATTCCTCGGACCCCCTTTCCGCTTGCGGGGGAACGGTTTGTGCACCGGGCTGCCCTTTAATGATTAACATATGTTGAGGACTGGAGGGTGTATCATTTGCACTTTTGTGTATCCAATTTTTTAAGTAATTTTTCTCATTTCATATTATTTGTCAGACTATCACCTTGAAATCCTAATGATATATTTATTACTATTTTTTATTTTATCCTTAGCATCCATTGAACAAACCTTAAAACTTAATTTGTTTAAGAACATTTAGTTAATTTATCACTAACTACCCTATAGTTTTCTATGATATTAGTTCTCCCCTCCCCTCTACAAATTACACAAAAAGAAACAAAAGGATATATATATATATATATATATATATATATATATATATATATATATATATTATAATTTATTATATAAAAGCATTATTATTAACTTTGCCATGAAAGCCATTATATAAAAATGTAATTAATATTATAATTTCTGATAAAATGTTATATAAAAGTTATAAATTAAATAAATATTAAAACTTATAAAAAGATTCAAGTAATATACAAAGTAACCCATCAAACAAAAAAAAAAGAATAAAGTTTACTCATATTTATTTATGTTTTATTATAAAATGGAAGGAGATTGTAATTGACTATCCTTTTTAGCACCGGCAAAAATTCAGGTCGGACAATTTCGGACAGTGTTAAGATTCGGGTGAGAAATTCATAATGTTCGGACCCGATTTTATTTCGGGTTGGGCGATTCGAACGAAGCTAAATTCGTGTCGAAATCGGGTTCGGTCAATAGAAAAAAAAGACTTCATATCCGAATATTCGATCAATTTGGTAAGTAATTCAGATCCAGGTAAATTCAGGTCGGATAAATTTGGGCAATGTTAAAATTCAGACGAGAAATTCATGTCCAAATCCAATTTTATTTCGGGTTGGCCGAAGGTAAATTCAGGTCGAAATCGGATTTGACCATAGAAACAAGAGAAATTTTATGTTTGAATATTCGATCAATTCAGCCAGTATCAAAATTCGGATGAAAAATCTAATTTTTTCTAGATCGGACAAAATTTTGGCAGCTCTAATCCTTTTGACCCATTGATTAATTTTTGTTTTTTGGTTAACTCAAAAGTACCCTGGGATCAATTATTACTCATATTTAACCAAGATAAGAAAGAGAAAGATTATTATAAAAAATACTCCTAATAAATAAATAAAAACAAACCAAAAACAAATATAAATTTATAAATTAAAAAACTGGGATCACCATTTATATAAAACCCTGGTAACATGCATCACCATCACCATCACCATCAAACCCCAACATTTCCCGTTAATCCCTCCTGTTTCTCTCAAACACCCACAATTAATCTCTGCGTAATCTTCATTAACAACTAATTAATCAATAATATCAACCGCCATGTTCAAAAGCAAGAGCAAAGGCAGTAGCAGTAGTAATAGCAGCAGCTCCTCCTCGCCGGCGAATTCTGCGGCGGCGCCGGCGGTGAAGTTCCTCGGCGTTCGCCGGCGTCCGTGGGGCCGTTACGCGGCGGAGATACGCGACCCGACGACGAAGGAGCGGCACTGGCTGGGCACGTTCGACACGGCTGAGGAGGCCGCCGTCGCTTACGACCGTGCCGCCCGGTCCATGCGCGGCGCCGCCCGTGCTCGGACCAACTTCATCTACGTCGACTCTCCGCCGGGATCCGCCGTCACCTCCCTCCTCTCCCCTGACAACCACCAGTTCTCCGTCTCCTCAAACACCCATCATCAAGACAGTACCACCCATCAAAACGACGTCGTTGAGAATAACGACACAAGTTACGGCAATACTCAACAGTACTATAATTACGAGCAGTATTATAATTTTGGGAATCCGAATAATAATAATGAAAATAATAATATTAGGGGGAATGATGATGAGGTGGAGCTGCCGCCGTTGCCGGACCAGTACACCGGAGAAGTGGGCCACAACCCCGGGTGGACCGACCCCGACCCGTATGCCGGATTCGGGATCGGGTCTGACCCGAATGCCGGAAATGGGTCGGGGTATTCCGGGTTTGAATGTTCGGGTGGTGGTGACGGGTATCGATACATGCATAGCCCGCTGTTCGGGTCCATGCCGCCGGTTTCCGGGTCGGATAACGGGCTCCAGACGTTTAACCTCGGGTCATCTTCTTATTTCTTTTGATTTTTATTGTTTATTATTAAGAATTTTGGATTGGAATATGCCTGCTTTTTGGGGTATCGAATCGTAATATACTCATTTTAATTATTAAATGTTAATATATCGATCTTTATATTCAGGTGATTTTATTGTATTTACCATGATTTTGATGGTGGTGAATCGGTTTCGAGAATGACTCCACTGTCTGTCCTTCAAACTGGTTCATCACCACAAGAATCGTCCTAAATACATTACAATCACTTAGATATAAGATTAGTATATTATATTCGATAATAAAAATGGGTATCTTACAATTTAATGCCACAAAACATGGGCATATTACTATCTAAAAATTCTTATTATTGTTATTATCTTCTTTTTTTGGGGGTGGTTTGAGTTTTACCACATTGGAATGTTGGTTTTGTGTTTTGTTTCTTTCTGACTTTGGGTATTAGGAAGGAAGATGGGTTTTATTTTTATTTTATTTTGGGTTTTGAATTAAGTACTTTATTTTAGTTACATCTTACTTGTAATTATGATATGATTCTGTACGAGCGGCCTTGGGCTTGGGCCTTGTAAAGCCACTTTGGACCCCCTATTCAATTGGGTTATAAAGTTGTGCTTTTTTAGTTCTTTTACATCCTCCTACTTTCTATATTTTTGTTTCATTTTTAAGATTTTTGTTTCATTTAAAGAGTAAAATAAATTGCAAAATTTACGACTATATTGTAGATTTTTGTTAAGAACTAGGGGCCGATTTTAATGTGGAAATCTCTTGAAGTTGGATTCTAATGTCATTACATGCTGAAATGGCGAGTAATATTTAAGGGTGCGTTTGGTTGGTCAATAACCCCGGGGAAATGGTCAATTTTCCCCGGTTGGTTTATTTTCCCATGTTTGGATGCGGGTTGACTTCGGGAAAATTTTCACGATGGGCCCACCATTTTCTCCATTTTTCTAGGGAAAATTTCCTTTAGGGGGGCTACCAAACACTCCCTAAGTGATAATTTAATTTATGAGTGATCCGAAATGGATTGCAATTCTGAATAATCCATGAATAAATAAATTAAATTTGATCATTAAGTGATCTTTTAAGTTTAGAGGTGATATAGAGTAAATTGAATTTAAGACAAAAATTATTGTCAAGTGATCATATTAAAATTGAATTGCCATTATTTGAAATTTGCTCACACCTAATGAATCGCTCCCCGCTAATTCAATCCACTATTTTCGAGCCAAAATTTACTCTTCAGTTAAATTTGGTTCCTCACTCTTTCACTTCCATATAGAGCATGACTCATGAACCCACTTTTAATAAATAAAATATTTATAATGGAATTTTTATTTATTTTTAATCCCTATTTATTATTGTTTGTAAATTGTAAAAAATTGAGGTTTATATATATCGGAAAATAAATATATTTCAATCAAATAGAAAAATAAAGACATATTTTTATCAATAAAGCAATATATACCCATATTTTCTTACATAAATAAAATCAGCAAAAATCGATGGATTAGAAATTTGAAAATGGGCCAAAACACTCTATTTAGCCCAACCCAGAAGCATTGAAATTAGAAAAGCCCAAATGCCCAATGCCTAAACCAAGGTTGCCTAAGTAATGCCCACACCATCTCCATGTATCTCATTTAGGCCCTTTTGTTTTATCATCTTAACCTCTAAATCTAGCTGTTTCAATCATGGTGAAGCAGCCCACCCAACAAGGCATATCTAGGGTTGTAATTGTAATAAAACCGAGTCGACTTACAACCCGCTTGGGTTTGACGGTCAACGTTCGGCTCAAACTCGGTTTGACCAAAGCTTAACTTGACTTGAGCGCGGCTCGAATGCCTATCGAGCCGATCCTGAGTCTAGAGGGCTTGGTTCAGTTTGGATCATTTAAATATTTTAGATAGGAATTAGGCTATGTTTTACATTTAAATTAACCTAAAATTCTTCTTAATGAACTCTCTCTCTCTCTCTCTCTCTCTCTCTCTCTCTCTCTCTCTCTCTCTCTATATATATATATATATATATATATATATATATATATATATATATATATATATATTGATCGGGTTTGTCTTAGTGGTAAGTTCTCCATTCTTCCATCCCCTTTATCTAGGGTTTGATTCATAAAGGGAGCATTCTTCTTTACAAAATGCGAGAATGTGTTGCATGAAAAGTGTGAGCCCTATATAACGCGTTGACATTTTGCAGATTCTGACTCATGGCCTCTCATAAAACGGTACAAGTAAAATTTATCTATGCAGGAGCCAAATGACTCCACTATATTAGTTGTTAATGTAATATGTTAGCGTAGACGTTAACTAACCTGATGTAACAAGCACTTTATTTTTATTTTATTTTCAATGGAACAAGTATTTTATGTATGAAGTACTTTGACTGAATGCAATTGTCATATTTCTCAAGACATTGCCCATAGAAATGTGCCCGTGGAGTGCAATAGTTTATCTACATATTATAATAGAAATTATTGTGGGTCCCACGAAATATAGCTACGGAGGTGACTGTAGGGGAATTAGCCAATCACAACGTAGAAAATTAATTTTTTTTCTATTTTTAATTTTTTTAATTTCAGTCCGGATTTTATTTTAAAATTAGAAAAACCAGAAAGTATCACTAATCTTTAACTGCTTTGGACTCTGAATTAAATTATTTTGGTGCAAATAACAGTAATTATTTTGGTGTTGCCTATAATAATAATAATAATAATAATAATAATAATAATAATAATAATAATAATAATAATAATAATAATAATAATCTATCTAATATTAATAGTAAAGTTTTTGGGTCCCGCTAAATGGAGAAAGGAGAGTAATTGTAGTGATTTCAACCAATCAGTAGATAGATAAATACTGAATTAAATTATTTTGGTCCAAATATCAGTAATTATTTTGGCAAAATAATAATAATAATAATAATAATAATAATAATAATAATAATAATAATAATATGATAATTATATGGTACACCATGTAATACCTACTTAGTATGACATAGGACTCCTAATTATACAAAGAGTAATCCGCCAACATCTACCAATTAGAGCATTGATTATTATATGGTACACCATGTAATACCTACTTATGTCTACCAAAGTGTTAAATTTTTCTTAATAATTTCATCAATAATTATTATAAAATTCAATGTAAATTGGTCAATATTATTTTAAAATTTATCGATATTTTTTACTTAAACTCTTGACCTACATGTATTTTGATTGGTGTAGTTATAATCTTGATTGTTATTGTACGTTTTTTTGCCTTAAACTCTTGACCTACATGTATTTCTAATTTTATATATTTTTATTTGAACTATTTGTCGTATCTTTAATTTAATTATATAATTTATGTTGTGGTCGTTTTAATTTATATGTACAATAATAATTTAGGTTCTTTTTTGTTAAAAATAATATTTATTTTATCATACACCGTGTATCGCACGGGTTTAAGACTAGTAAGCCTTAATATTAAACTGTGTATGATATATATAATATAGTGTATGATATGTAATATATTGCATTATATATACATAAATTGTTTTTCAATTTTTTAAATTTTATATAAGTACATTTTCATACAAAAGATGACAATATTGTTATTTTGAGTGACATAGCATTTTGTGGCAGCCGGCTAAATAAGGGGAACAACAAAAGACATGTTAATTTACTTATTCTCGTTTATTTTATGCAGCTGGCTAAATTGGGGGAAAACAACATAGCATGCTGCTGCAAATGGGGAGTAGAAGAACAAACAATTGGTCCAGAAGGTAATCCCGCCCATTTCCATTTCTCTTACTAGTAATTACTCATTATATGTTGATTTTTTTATATGTTGATATATTTGTTTATTTTATGCAGCCGGCAAAATTTGGGGGACAACATCAAAGAATGCTGCACATGGAGAGTTTCAAGCTGCAAATGAAGAATAAAAAATTGGTTTTAACAAGGCTGGGATTGTATTTTGTTTAGGGATGGCAATCGGGCGGGGAATCTCCGAACCCATCGGGGCCCCGCCCCACTCTAGGGAAAAATCCCCGCACCCATTGGGGATGAGGACGGGGACGGGGACAATTTTCCAAAATCCGCTCGGGGACGGGGCGGTGATGGGGACAAAATTTTCCCCATCCCCGTCCCCATTTTCCCCGCCGGGGTGAATTCTCCTTCCCCATCCCCAAATCCCCATCCCCGAAAATGTTAAAATTACCAAATAACCTTTATTCAAATTTAATATATATATTAATGGGAATGATAAAATAGTAATTTTCCAATTTTTTTCTCAAAAACCCTAAGCCTAAATTGGAGTTGCCGCTTGCCCCAGTTGTTGAATGCTTTTGATTTTGAATCTGAAATTCTAAATCTCAGTATCTCAAACTCACGACTCACCGTCACTCACATTCTCACTTCCTATACCCTAAATCTCATTTTCTCATTGCAACACTGCCTGCCCCTGCCTCTCACCCTCACACTCTCACAACCGTCAGCCCCTCACTCGCAGACACTGTCTCGCACTTGCACAGTCGCACCGTCGCACTCACTCCTCCCTCACGCACAGCCGTCACTCATGAGCAATGGCCTCGTTTGGTGTGTCCGTGTGTCCGTTCGTTATTCTTGAATCGTTCGCTCTCTTCGATCCTAAATCGCGCTCGTCGTGCCTCCTCCCGATCGCCGCTCGGTAAATTTTCTATTTACAAGTATTGAAATCTTCGGCGTGTGTCATGTATTGAAATGTTCGGCCGGTAAATTTGATGCAAGCTCATATATATTGTGCTCTTGTGACTAAATCTGAATATATCTGTTAGCAAATCTGACTATATATGTTTATATATATGTTTTAGAATCTCTATTTGAGGTTTTTTTTATACTAAATCTGACTATATATGTTAGTTCATATATATTGTGCTCGTGTGACTGTGTATCGTTCTGACTGTGTACTCTCTTCAGTCTCTTCGGCGTTCGTTCTGTTTTAATGTTTCAGTCTCTTCGAATCTGAGTATCATACATTGAGTGTGTTTGACTGTGTGTTCGCTATATACTAAATCTGACTATCATACATTGTGTGAGTGTGACTGTGTGTTAGCTATAGTGTCAAGAATCAATCCCCGAAGGGGTCTGATTAAAAACCGGGTCTGATCAAAAAACCGGATCCGATTAAAATTTAGTTCGGTTTTTGATAGTTTTAAAAAATTCCCGTTGGATCCCCGTTGGGGATGGGGAATCCGCGGGGATGGGGATGAGACAAGAATCAATCCCCGAAGCGGGGATGGGGACGGGGATGGGGATGAGTTTTGGGAGCGGGGATGGGGACGGAGGTATACCCCCCATTCCCGATCCGCCCCGTTGCCATCCCTAATTTGTTTGAAATCTCGGTTTTAGTTGTTTTGTGTATAGATGCTGATTTTAGTTCTAGAAGATTGTTGTCTTTGAACTTTAACTGATGGATCGAGTATGAATATGAGTTTTAGGGTTTAGTATGTGCTTGTCAATCATCTTTTGAATCCAACTTTTGTAATTTTTTTCCCCTCTGGAATTGAGTTGGGTTGGAAATAGGGGAGGAGCAGGGGAGGTGGGAAATCCAAGTAACTGTTTGGGTATGAGATTTCCCACCTTAATCATCATCATCATCAAAATCTGATCAATCATGATCTGATCACAATCAACGACTGAGGTGCAGAAGGGGTTGGCTGTGGTGCTTATGCTCCCAATGAACCCAATGAAGGATGCCCCAGGAAGGAGAAGACAAACTCTGGACAGTTCTATCTATCTTCTAAATAATATTGGAGAAGACACCCTTATTATGTTTTTGGCATTTTTTTTACAGTGTCCAGTACTTGCTCCAATTAAAAAAATTCTTCTAAATAATATTGGAGAATCACAAACTTTTCTTTGACTAACGGTGTCCGTGGACAACCCTATTGTACACATAAATCCGCCCATATTTGTATCCTTTTGTTGTTAAACCCTAATTTTCATTGTCTTATAAAACCCTCCTGCCCTTCTCTTGTTACTCCGATATTATTAATTCTTCTTGGTATGTTAATTAATTATTCTTCTTTCTTTCTTTCTCTTTTGTTTCACTATTTCAATTGTCACTTTGTTTTAATAGGCTACTTTTGTGTGTTTGTTGATCTCCAATGGGTTTTCATTGATTTGCTTGGTTTAGTTTCCTTTGTTTATTACTCCCTCCGTCCCAAATTAATTGATATTTTAACTAAATTAATTTTGACCGCTAATTATTCACAAACTTATAATAATATAAAAGTAATATATTCGAAATTTGAAATACTCAACTCAGAGTGATTGTAGGGGATATTGACCAATCATATTAAAGAAAAAAAATGATTTAAAAATACAGTAAGAAATTCCCACCCATGAAATAATTAAAAAAAATCAATTTGAAAAAATAATAAACAAGAATTCTAATCAGATTAGAGTCTACCTTATCTAATCAAAAATCTACTTCACAACCCAATTAGGAGTCTAATTCCGCCCAAATCTAATTAGGACTTTACCTCTCACCCAAATCTAATTAGGACTCTACCTCTCGACCTATTGTAAAACTCTTATTAGTATCTGTGTCTAATACTAACATATCCTGAAAACCCTAAACCGAAATCTACCTATAAAAACACAATCTTTATACCATGTGCATGTTGGCAACTATCAATATGCTCCCTACTACAAATTCATTTTCTATATCATCCATACTCTACTGTGTGAAAATGCATAATCCTCATTTTAATCAGGTTAGTATATTCTTTATCTGTGTGTTGTACTATTGTTGCTTTGTTGAGTATCTTTGTTTTTTAACTCTTTGCACTAATGATGATTATCTACATGGATTACTAATGCTTCTTCATTCATTTTTTTTCGAGGATTTTAGTTTTGTGTTTTTTGATTTTTTTCCGATTTTGCGCAATAGGGATAGAAATGTGTTTTCAACAATATTGACGACTATATGGAAGCGGCAGCAATAGCATGGTGGTCAATTAGAGATTGATAATGGGCGTCTAGGCTTTTTTGATGTGGCAATTTCGGTTAGAGTTCTTATGTCAATAAACATGCATTGAAGATGCAATAATGAATGTGCATAATCTTTTCACGCTTTCCAGAGTTTGTGCTCAATGTTTAGGTATGCTAGACTGTAATTATGCTCCAATAATTGCAGGGTTACATATAAGATAACGATAATTTTGATTCAATTTTGAATCCACAAGGAGAGATGTGTCATAAATGGAATTATTATATGTAATTATCATTAATTTATGTATTTATGTCGTCAATTGCGATTTTGTATGCTACTATCTTAATTTTGTTGTAATGTTATACAATTTAGTAGAAGTATTTACTAATTTTTGCTAGCTTGATTGCATAGTTTTAATATGGTTTTGCCCTCGATGACAGAAGGTTGTGGGACTGTGCGAAATAAAATTATCTTTTGTTCTAATTGTTTTACATTGTTCCAAGTCAATAGTTTTGGTTATACTCGGAATTGTTTTTGTGTATACCAATTTTATAAATCATTGGTGGATATATAATCATAAGTTATAATAATTTTTTACATGACTTAAATTATATTATGTGTTTATATGTTTAATAATAAATTATAAAGAAAAATTAGACATAAATTATGTATATCAATGTTATAATTGTTTATATAAACACTTTACGAAATTTAAAGTCATGTGAACTATACTATAATTTAACAATAATTGTTTGATGCACGGGTATTGTTCAGGCAAAAAATTACAGTATTTTGTCCGCACTTTTATATTTAATTTAGCTCAAAATAAATGTTAAGTTAGAATTTTTATGTAGTTTATTTTAAGGGAAATTCCAAATGGTAGGCACCAACTATTACCTATTCCAAGTGGTGAACACCTTTTTTATGTATTCCAAATGGTAGGCTTTAATTACCAAACAATTCCATCCCGTAAGCACCCGTTGAACCTGCCGTTAGAATATATATATAAAAAAAGAAAAATACAAATTAATGTGTTGAATTCTCCAGTCTTCGACATGCTTGAAATTTTGCTCAAACTGAAACTGGGGAGGAGATGAGAGGGCAAGGTGATTCACTTCTCCACACAGAGGTGATTCACTTTGGCAATTTATCTCCCAAATTTGGGCAAGATCAAATTTGACCATTGATGTAACTGGTTACAGCACCTCCCATCACTGAGCAAATTGCGCCATCTGAAATCACTGATCCTTTTTTTAATGGTTGGTTTCGAGTACATGGAGAGCACATAGGTGTTACTACAGATGGTTCGGGGGCTTCTGCCAAACTTAATTGAAAGGTTGGTGGAGAGGTGATTGTTGTCAAGTAACCTCCAAGTACAGTCTTCACACAGAGGCAATTCACTTCGGCATATGCGATCGACTAGTTAGGCAAGGTGATCCGGGACGACAGATCAGACCCGGGGAAGGCGACCGCCGGCGAGCAACACGACCACCACGACAACCGACGAGCGACGCCTGAGTGACAGAGCTTTTGACTGTTTGAGCGTCCCCACTTTCAGTTTGAGCAAAATTCCAGTCACATGTCGAAGACTGGAGAATTCAACACATTAATTTTTATTTATCTTTTTTTTTTATATTCTAACGGCAGGTTCAAGGGGTGCTTACGGATGGAATTATTTGATAATTAAGCCTACCATTTGGAATACATAAAAAAGTTGTTCACCACTTGGAATAGGTAATAGTTGGTGCCTACCATTTGGAATTTATTTTGCAGGTTGATGGTAAAAGTTGAAAACAATGGACTGAAAAGGAAGTTTTGGACTTAATTTGGACAGACATGGCCCGACTAAAATTTAAATGGTGTTGAAAAGAAAAGAAAAAAAAAATAAAAAGGGGGTCCACAGGCTGTCACGTGCCCAGCCCCATCTTTCCTTTTCCCCCTAAACTCATCTTCATCTTCCTGATCATCATCAGATCGTCACCTTCATCATCCATCAATAATCTCCATCGTTCATCAACCTTCATCATCATCATCAAATCAGTTCATCAGGAACCGATATTTTCCGTGATTTTTTCGGCCGTGCTCAACAGTTGTCAAATCTTCCAAGCATCCACAACGAATCATCGAGAGTTATACCATGACCAAATTAGTTAGCAACGGACTGGGTCTACAAAGCAAGAAGAGGGGCAACGAAGAAATCAGAACTACCCAGATATTGTGGAGTATTGGTAGTTGGATGAGGGGTTGAATTCATGTATAAATAGATGAGTAGGGATATCAATTTTGGGGATCATTCATTTCTTTTTTCCAGTTTTCAACTTGTATTCTCCAATTTTTCTCAGTTTCATTTCCCAGTTTTGATCTTCTCCTGTTAAAAGTAATGAATAATCTAGGAAAATCTTGTAGAGAAATACTAGAAAAATCTCCAAGAAAAATCTAGATAATTTGAGGAGATATTGTTGTAGAGTTGTAGCATGCTCTAGATTTTTCCTTTTTAGACTTTTCTTTTCTAGATTTTTCCTACCACCACCTCCTTTCTACAAGTATAAATATAGGTGGTGGGGCTTTCATTTGCAATCAATCAACAACAAGAGTTGTAAGCAATTCTCTCTCCATCAATAAGAAAAGCTTCTCCTTTATACAATCCTACCTCTATTTCCACAAAATACTTTTACCTTCAAACACCCAAAAACCTAATAGTGGTATCAGAGCCACATAAACCCAAGTAATTCTATCTAACCTACATCTTTCAAAAATTAATCATCAACCTTCAAGTCATATCCCAACTCTCAAATAAATCATCCATCAAATCCAACTACACAAAAATTAAACATGGGCTCCCTTCAAACCCCAACCACAACTTTCAACTATCTCCCAAATTTGGGGCCACCCATATTTGATGGGGAGAATTATCAAATGTGGAGTATTCAAATGAAAACATTCTTCATAGCGCAAGGTTTATGGGATGTGGTAGAAAAGGGATATGATAAACCACCTAAGAAGGAGGAGAAGGATGCAAAAGAAAAGAAGAAGGATGGAGAAGAAAAGCCAGATGAAGAGGAAAAATCATCATGGGATGAAAGTAAGGAGGCACAATATCAAGAGAATTACAAGAGAGATATTACAGCCCTTCATCACATCTATCAAGCAATCACTCCAACAATCTTCCCTTGGATTATGGCTGCTATAACAGCCAAGGAGGCTTGGACAATATTGAAGGAAGCATACCATGACACTAACAAGGTAATATCCATTATACTTCAAACTTTGTGGAAGGATTTCGATACCTTATTGATGAAGGAGGATGAAACAATTCAAGCATACTTTGATCGTGTCACTAGCATAGTAAATAAAATTAGAATATATGGAGGCATGATCGAAGATAAGAAGGTGATACAAAAGGTGCTAAGGAGCCTTCAACCAAAGTTTGATCATATAGTGGCTGCAATAGAAGAATCTAAAGATTTATCTACGTTTACCCTCACCGAGTTAGCAGGGTCTCTCCAAGCACATGAGGAGAGAATGCGTAGATTCACACCAGCCACTAGAGCAGGCTTTTCAAGCCAAATTAAAATTCTCCAATCGTGAGAATAAAAAGGAGAATAGTCATGGTAGGAAGACACCATCCAATAACTGTGGCAGGGGGAGAGGAAATTACAAGAATCAAGGAAGTCATGGAGATTGAAAACCAGGGCCATACTGCAAGATATGCAAAATGTCTAACCACGATACAATGGATTGTCGGTTCAAATGCAACAAATGTACATGACACATACATCATGTACGAGATTGTAGGAACCGACAACGGGATGGGGCCAACTTCACTGAGAAATGCGACCCAAGTGAAAACGTATTTTACTCATGTCTGAACGCCACGCAAGAAGCACAAGACTCATGGTATGTGGATAGCAGTTGTTCCAATCATATGACAGGAAATCGAGATTCCTTCGTGGAGTTGAATGAAGACATAAAATCCAACATCACGCTTAGTGACGGGAGAACACGTGAAGCCGTTGGCAAGGGAACAATCGCAGTAAAGGCAAAAAATGGCTCGACCAAGTATATTTAAGACGTCCTATACGTAACTGGGCTAGCTCATAATCTCCTAAGTGTGGGCCAACTCCTTCAAAAAGGCTATCCGGTGAACTTTGATGACGGTAGATGCATCATAATTAACAAGAAGATGCACCAAGTGATAACATCTATCGCAATGGAGCCCAACAGGATTTTCCCTTTATCAATGCCAACGGAAGAGAAGGTGGCCCTCAGCTCCATCACGGATGCCACAACCTTATGGCATCAAGGGTATGGTCATCTAAACCTTGACAGTCTTAAAGTCTTGAAGCGAAAGAACATGGTTATTGGTTTGCCCACAATAGAAGACAAAAGGAATATATGTGAGGGCTGCATAATGGGAAAAATGCATAGATTACCACCATTCACTAAAACCACGTGGAAAGCTAAAGCCTCCCTACAACTAGTCCATGCCGATATTTGGGGTCCAATACGTAATCCTAGCATGGGTGGCAAAAGATACTTCTTATTGTTCGTGGATGACTACACTCGCATGATGTGGGTGTACTTCCTCGAAAAAAAGTCAGAAGCATTCTCATATTTCCAACAATTCAAGGCCATCACGGAAAAACAAAGTGGGCACAATATCAAAACATTGAGGACAGACCGTGGGAGAGAATTCCATCAGAATGACTTCGATGATTACTGTCGAAAATATGGCATCAAAAGGGAGCTCACAGTGAGACGCACTCCACAACAAAAATGGAGTTGCAGAGAGGAAGAACAAAACAATAGTTGAGATGGCCAGCAGTATGTTGTAAAGCAAAAATGTTCCGAAGAACTTTTTGGCGGAAGCAGTAAACACAGTCGTCTACATTCTCAACCGGTCTCCCACAAAGGAAGTTCCAAGAAGAACACCATATGAAGCATGGTTCAGGAGGAAGCCAAAGGTGGATCATCTCAAAGTATTCGGTTGCATAGCATATTAACATATTCCAAAAGAGAATTGAGAAAAGTTGGATGGCAAAGGAGAGAAGTGCATCTTCATTGGCTATAGCGCATGGTCAAAGGGATACCGCCTCTATAATCCAGAAACAAAAAAGGTGATTATTTCAAAAGATGTCATATTTGATGAAGCATCCCAATGGAGATGGTCGGAAGACACATACCAAGAGTCAGCACATGAAGACCATCACATTCAAGAAATCAGAGAAGGAAGACCCAGTGATAACAATCCATCTTCAACTCCATCTCCTCATGGAACTAGCGCACCACCTCCTACTATGGAGTCAAGCGACTCTCCACAGCCAACTCGGAGGTCTCAACGAGAAAGACGTCCACCTGCTTATCTACAAGATTACGAGTGTGGCCAAGTAATTACAGCATTCTTCGCCAGCGAGCCAGCAACCTTTCAAGAAGCATCACAAGATGAGAAATGGATCGAGGCTATGGACCAGGAAATCAAAATGATCGAGAAAACGACACATGGCAGCTAGTGGAGAAACCTTAAGATAAAGAAGTCATTGGGCTCAAGTAAGTCTACAAGATCAAATACAATGAGGATGACTCAATCCATAAGTACAGGGCTCGATTGGTTGCCAAAGGGTACTCACAGCAACCGGGAATCGACTTCAACGAAACATTTGCTCCAGTAGTACGCATGGAGACAATAAGAACTGTGCTTGCCATTGCAGCACAACTAAAACTACAAGTATTTCAGCTTGATGTCAAGTCAGCATTTCTAAATGGCGAGCTTGAAGAAGAGGTATATGTGGAGCAACCCCAAGGATACGTGATTGAAGGAGAAGAAAACAAAGTATATCGACTCAAGAAAGCACTCTACGGTCTCAAACAAGCACCACAAGCTTGGAATAGTAAAATCAATGGGTATCTCCTTCATAGAGAATTCAAAAAGAATCCAAGTGAGCCATCCTTATATGTCAAGACCCAAGGTAAAGATCTTCTAATTTTGTGCCTCTATGTTGATGATCTTATATACACGGGCATAAATCAAAGGATGATTCAAGATTTCAAGAAGGATATGATGGCTGAATTCGAGATGATGGATTTGGGCCTTATGAAGTACTTTCTCGGGATGCAAGTGAAGCAAAACCTAGGTGAGATCTTTATCTCTCAAGAGAAATATATTGAAGATCTTCTTCAAAAATTCAATATGTTGGATTGCAAGCCAATATCAACCCCTATGGACACAAATGAGAAACTCTCCAAAAATGATGGCAAGGAAAGGGTAGATGGATCACTCTATAGAAGTTTGGTTGGCTCATTAATATATCTAACATACACTCGACCAGACATTATTCATGCGGTTAACATCGTCTCCCGATTCATAAGTGAGCCAAGTAAAGCTCACTTCATAGGAGCTAAAATAATTTTGAGATACATCAAAGGAACGAAGAGTTATGGTCTTCTGTACAAAACAGAGGAAGACCCCAAACTCACTGGGTACACAGATAGTTACTGGGCTGGATGCATCGACGATAGAAAAAGCACGAGTGGATACTTGTTCCAACTTGGCTCCAAGGCTATCTCCTGGACATCAAAGAAGCAGCCAACTGTAGCATTATCAACCGCAGAAGCAGAGTACATTGCAGCTACAAGTGCAGCATGTGAAGCGGTATGGTTGAGAAGAATACTACAAGATCTACTACAAGGCGACGAAGAACCAACACCACTTCTATGTGACAACATGTCAACAATAGCAATTGCAAAGAATCCGGTATTCCACAGTCGCACAAAGCACATTGAGATTAGACATCACTTCATTCGCGAACTCGTGGATAATGGTGAAATCAAGCTAGAGTTTTGTAGAACGGATGAACAACGGGCAGACATATTCACAAAAGCGCTACCAAGTGAGAAGTTTAATTACTTCCGAGAGCAGATCGGGGTTCGAGATTTTTCTAGATTAAAGGGGAGTGTTAAAAGTAATGAATAATCTAGAAAAATCTTGTAGAGAAATACTAGAAAAATCTCAAAGAAAAATCTAGATAATTTGAGGAGATATTGTTGTAGAGTTGTAGCATGCTTTAAATTTTTCCTTTCTAGACTTTTCTTTTCTAGATTTTTCCTACCACCACCTCCTTTCTACAAGTATAAATATAGGTGGTGGGGCTTTCATTTGCAATCAATCAACAACAAGAGTTGTAAGAAATTCTCTCTCCATCAATAAGAAAAGTTTTTCCTTTATACAATCCTTCCTCCATTTCCATAAAATACTTTTACCTTCAAACACCCAAAAACCTAACATCTCCTGTACCCAATTTTTTCAATTTGTAATTTTGAATATTCAATCACTTGTGATATGCTTCTTGAACCTTCTGGGTTTTTCTCCATGGTTGAAACTCCAGTTAAGGCTAAACTCCTTTGATTTGGTGCATACGACGCCGCTAAATTTCAGAAATTATGGGTCCTTTTTGTTTTCTTTCCTTTCTCTAGATTTTACTGCATTCATGAATTCACTAGAGGCTCAGTAGTTTGTGTTTAAACATTCACAGCCAAGTTGGAGTTAGTCATTCTACTCTAATTGGTAAGACTCCAGTTGTACGTTGTGACTTCTTCCCACAATTTCTAAACCTTTCAGTAGCTTCCTCAATTTTTTTTAGTTTCTTTTCTTTTCATTTTATTTGGCTTTCTTCGCTTGTTTTGATGTGGAATCCTACTGTCAATCAAGTTGCTAGTATGTAGTTTAGATGTTGATTTCGAAATTTCATTAATGACAAATGCATGTTTGACTTGTTAATTTTGGATAATTAATCTTTCTGTTCCTTTCTTTTTCCTTTTGATTTAGTAGTACCTAAGGTAGCAAAAAGCAGTAGTAGTACAGTACTTAATTCTAGTTCAATTATTTTGATTTTTCCCCCCTATTTTAGTTCATAATTATATTAGTTTAAACTATCATTAAGCTTTTAATAGTACTAGTTTGCTAATTTTGTTGGTTAAAGTTTGATACTACCGTCTTCGTGGGATCGACCTGTATTTGCCGGACTACACTACAAGTGGACACCGTGCGCTTGCAGCCAACAATTCAGAATCAATAGGTATATTAAAGTCATATAAACAATTATAATATTGATATACATAATTTATGTTTATATATAATAATTTGTTTATAATTTATGTTTTTTCTTTATAATTTATATGACTTTAAATTAACAATAAACTTTATATAATAATCTTTATATAAACTATAATTTATGAAATTTATGTTTTTTTCTTTATGTTTATATATAACAATTTGTTTATAATTTAAAATTACGGTTTTTTCTTTATGTTTAACAATAAATTATAAACATAAGAATTGTTTATATGACTTTAAATTATAATAAATGTCTATTTTTTAATATAAACACTTTACGAAATTTATCACCACTATAGCTTTGGTTATATCGGACACAGATTGTAACTGATAATATATATTATACTATTTACACCTATGAGTTTTCATTATAAATTTTATATTCATTTATATTATAAATATTTTTCAATTATTAGACATTTACTTTTTAATACACCGTGCATAGCACGGGTTTAACACTAGTATTACTAATAGTACAACTTCGTTCCAAATTATTTATTCATTGTTATGGAGGAGTTGATGTGATTAAACCTGTTATTTCTTGACCTGACTCGATGATCCGACCTGAATATGTCCAAAAATTATTGGTTTCGAACACAATTTTCTCGATCTATAATTGAAAATTTAGACTTGACAAAATTTGGCTTCACCCAAAAATTGACTTGAACATTCCCCAAGGGTTTCCAACATGATTTACAAAACTGAAGCCTAAATGAGCCCGAACCTGACCCATATTGAACCCGTCCCAAAACTGCATGCCCATCCACCCAAATTGACGGGTCTAGATGTGATCAAAAAGTTTAATTGTTATAATAATGGGCGGGTTTAATTTATGTGAAGTTTAAGAGTGTTAACAGACGCTCAAAGTGTAGAAAAATTTAAAGAGTCTATTATACATTGAGATGATATTACATATTTATGTTAGGTGGATAACTTAAAAAAAATCACAAAATACAAGCGGATAAGAGGGTCTAATTTAATATAACAACTCAACTATCTATAAAAAAAATACATTCCAATATTTTATTTTTAGATGGACATCTTCAACTTCAATGTCTAAATTTGTCACTGTATATAATGATATAAACTATAGAATTAATATTTTCAATTTGCTGTAAAAATGATTTCATATATAAATATAATGATATAACACTTAAAAATATATTATGTTTAAAGTAATGCACTTAAAATCACGAAAGGACAAGAGTGATATATATTGAGAAACCTACCCATGGAATATGTTCATATCCATGCACCCATGATTTTTTTTTTAAAAAAATATTTCTAGTTAATAATCGTATAATTATGGGTACCAATTGTATTAGTTGGTCGGTAATCCCACATCAGCCAAAAGTGTTTAATAAATAAAGTTAGCGTCTAAATTAGTAATCTTAGTATGCTGATGATGTCATGCGACAGTGTAAATGAGTAAATCAAAACTAGTTTTTTTTTATAACAGATGCCATGTATGAAATTAGTATTTATTCATTTATCTAAAATTATTTTTATTACTAAATTATGATAATGATCAATTTATATTTTAGTAATTAATATTATTGAAAAAGGTTGTACTATCATTAATCACATATTTTAATAATAATATTTTAATACTTATGTGAATTATATGATTGAAAAAGCATACTAATTAAAATGGAAAATTGGATTTTAATAATTTATACTTTCATAAATTGTATAGCAATAATTCATACCTTCATTTTCGATTTTGGTGGTCCTAAAAAAAATAAAATTGAATTATTGTGGGAGACAACCGAGTATACCATAAATATCATAGATTTTGAGTTGCATTTAATTCAAAACTTGGTATAATACTTTGCCACAATTTTTAATGAATTTACTTACTACGTTTTTCCCAATTTTTTTCATTTTTAAACGATGTTTCACTTTTATTCCTTAAAAAATCATAATAATCACTCGGATTTTCAAAAAATAATTCAAAAATTCTTTTAGTTACTGTACTTGATTACCTTTTTGGGGTAGATATGAAAAAATAAAAATAACATGAGGTAAGAACGAAAAAAATAATAAAAAGAATGCGGAGCTTGATATGGTACCACTACAATACAATTTTATTTATTTTTAGACCACCAGAATTCAAAATGAAAGTAGAGATTATTGTTAAACAAATGGTGAAAGTAGGTATCCCAACCATTAACTACTAGAGCATTATAAATATTCGGCATCTTACCGAGAGGAAAAGCTATGTCGAGTACTGGACCAATAATTTGAGCGACACGTCCCAGGTCTTTTTTTTCAAGTGTGGAAACCCCAAGACCAGAAGTAGTGAGATTGGTTATCATGAATAGTCATGATAATAGTAAAGTAGAAGTAGAATATGTCCAAATTTTTTGCAAAAACGAAAATTATCAAATTCAAAATAAAATAATTGTCTGACAGCATATTGATCGATTAATTAATAAGAAACAAGAGTTAACACTCAATTTTTTGGTACCATCCAAACGAATCCAATTCAACTGTTCACTTATTTCATTTTGACTTATTCTATTCAACTTCAATGAGTGAATTCTCAAGTTCAATCAACCTATTTTCAAATAAAATAGAAAATAATGGATGAACAAAAATCTTGAGAAAGTCTTTTATTTGTCTAACATTAACATTATAGACAATCCTTTCGATATTATCTACGGAAAACAAACTCTAAACTATATTTCAATATTAAAATTGAATTTATGATTCATTATTTATATCTCACTGAAACTAAGTTCTTATTTAGTATATTGATTTATGTCTCGTCTATTCTTTTACATTTTGATGATAGAATTCCGTATATTTTCACCTCTAGGATATACAACATATCTCATTATCAAGAGTTAATTTCTAATTTTTTAGGTCTTTCGATTTAAAATTAAAAAAGGGGTAAGAAATTAGAAACTTGAAAAATAAAGGCTGGGTTGCGCCACACACAAACACACACACACACACATATATATATAGAGAGAGAGAGAGCCATACGTTAAAAATAGGCTCGAATATTTTATTTTAAAATAAAAATATATTAAAGCTTTATCATTTATTCATGTCTCATAGTATAACTTTATCTCATAATAATTTCAAGTATTAGCTTTTTGAGGATCAATTTACAATTTCTTTTTCATTATTCAAAGCTTGAACAGGTTGAAGAGCTCGCGAAAAAAGTTATAGACATCAGGAAAAAAAAAAGAAAAAAGAAAACACAACTACAAGGCAGTTAGAAATAAACAACAAAGACCACCAAACTTATCAAAGCACATACTGGTACAAAAACAACAATTTAGGATTAATTTTTTATTTTTGTCTTTGTAATGCCCCGACCCCTCTTGGGCCACGGACATTACCGATAACTGCTTCAAGGACTGTTGACTGATCGCACAAATCATCACGAGTCTTTTTAGCATGTTTCGTCCTCGCTCACACGCTGCCTGGGAAAATTTCCCAGGAGGTCACCCATCCTGAGACTACTCCCAGTCAAACACGCTTGACTGAAGAGTTCCTAATGGATGAGCTACTATAAAAGAAGGTGCACCTTGGTGATATAAGTAGTCATTTCAATCCCTTTAAGTCACACTTAACCATATATTCGGGGTATTACAATCTTTCTTTCTCTTTGCCATTTATCTTTAAGCAACTGCATTGTAGTCTCAGAATCTTCACGAATGTAGCATATATTGCAACCAGTCTTTGCTGTTATGGGCGCTTCCTTATCCAAGCTATCATGAGAAAATTCCACATCTGTCTCTACACTGACACCAATTTTTTTCTTCCCTTTATTAATACCCATACTACTTGGTAGCTTCAACAACATGTTCTGTTTTTTCTTGAGTCTAACCCTTACCTTGAAAGCCTTAAAGACAGAGTCCTCAACATTAGAAAGCAAGTCAGAACCAAGATGAACAACAAATAATTGCTAATGGTTTTTATCATTTTGAATAAAAGGTATTTAGTTAAAGAATGTGTATTTTTATCTTTGTTTACATCAAACTATCAATGGTCTTTTTCTTCACAACTTCTCAACTGTCCAAGTATAATTGTTTTGATAAGGAGGGAATATTGGTATCTGTTACTCTTTGACATATGTCATAGATCATTTGATATTTCTTTATGTTGATCATACATTTCTTCTTGTTGTGAACAACCTTACATTATTAAGATTTTAGTTAAACTTATGTTTGTGATATTAGCTTGATAAAAATTATTATCATTATTATCACAAAAAATGACTATTGGTCTCTAATATACTGATCTTTGAAGATATTTGTCTGTAATATATCGACCTTTCACTTTGACAATAAATATAACCTTTATATCGATCCATACCAAAAAATTACTCTGAGGTACCCTAACATTTGGTGAAATATTTTTCTGGTGCCCCAACTTTTCAAAACTCATTTTGGGGTACCCTTCATTTTAGTATTAGTAATTATTAGATACTTTTCCGGTTATCAATTTTATTAAGTGACCGAAATGCCCTTGTTCTTCCATTCCTGAAGAAATACCCATGAAGAAGAAGAATAAGGGTATTTTGGTCACTTAATAAAACTAATGGCCGAAAAAGCATCAAATAATTACTATAAGGGTACTTCAAAATGAGTTTTGGAAAGTTGGGATACCGAAAAATAGTTTTCCCAAATATTAAGGTACCTCCGAGTAATTTTTTGGATCCATACTGCTATTAACTTACCAAACTTGAGTAAATTGGGTATGCTAACCACAATACAAAATTACAAATATAAAGGTCAATGTATTAATTACCAAAGTCAAAGGTCGGTATATTACAGATAAATATCCTCAAAGGATAGTATATTAGAGATCATAATTTCATAAAAATTAGATACTATCCCCTCATTTCCTAAAATCTATCACTGTTAATTTTTCACAATCCTCAATTTAAGACCTTTTTTTTTAAAATTATTGAGAGCCAACAAGGCCAAAAATTAGTGTCAAAGATCCTACAAAGAGTTGCAAAAAACAACATAGCAGCAAACAAAGACAATAAACATATATTGAGAAAGTTTTAGTATGAATCTAACGATAGTAATTGCACATGATAGATCATTACATATATTGAGAAATTTGTAATCAAAATTTTCAAAATTTGACTGCATAATTCCTACGATAATAAATATTAAGCATGGAGTAGAGCTGACAAAAATCCTAGTCCGGTTAAATCGTTGGAACAAATTGGATATTGGACGAAAAATCGATTTTCGATACCTGATTTTTTTTTCCACGTATTTTTCGAGTCGATCTCGGGTCGGATAAATCAGACAAGCATAAATTCGGGTCTAAATTCCATTCGGACAATAGAAATTTGAACAAAGATTGTGTTTAAATTTTCATTCAAATCGGTTTACATCGAAATTCGGACAAATCTAAGTTATCAAATCGAACAAATTTTTCCCAGCCCTAAAATAAAGACGTAATTTATTACTTCTATTGAGTTGTTAAGAATAATCCAATAGGTTTTGATTGATTTATCATGCTTTTGCTCACAACCATCAATATCATAGGATGAGTTATGATTATACAAAAGAATTAGAGATAAACTATGTCATTCTAATTTGGAGTTTCTTCTATGTATAGGGTAATAGGCATGCTTGAAAACGAGGAAATTGTGAAGGTTCGAAACAAATGCAGGCATCACTATCAAAAATCAAAACAAAACGAGGTGGGACAAGATACTGCCGAAGTGAAAGACGTGATTGGTTGGATTTGGTTACTTTGAGTGATCATTATTATTATGAAATATTATCACAACCATAAATAATTATTAATAATTAATATTAATATTGTTCTGATGCCACCTTCCAATAATTGGTTCTTAGAATTTGTTCCTCCTTGGAATTGAAAATTTCAACCCTTTGTGCACCAAGAGGCACCCAACAACAGGCCACTCATCTTGCCCTCTCTATTGAGCTCGCAAAATGCGTGTTTGATTTGGACACCTAAATTTGTCCCATTTAGGCCCCGTTCTTTTATGCGTTAACGCATCCAAACGCAATGTAATTTACCGCAACCTACCGCAACCTACCGCAATATAACACAAATTATCATAACTATTTCCACTGCAACTTAACGCAATCTACCGCAACTAATCGTAACGCAACGCAAACGCAACAGTATATGAATTTTTAAGTATTAGATTATAATATATCGACTTTGATTATTGGACAACAATATTCATGAGTAACCTTTATATTTAGATGAAGTTATTATACACCAACGGTGACTAAGGGGGTTGTGCATTAGTCTCTGTGCTGATGTGGCAGATGGAGAGAAAAAACCGACCTCATCCCAGTAACCCCGTTAACCCATTTGTTTTTCTCACTAACTCACGTTAAGAAATCAGCCCCGAAACAGTGACTAAGGGAGTGATGAATCGGTCTTCATGCTGACGTGACATACACCTAGCGAATGCCTTGTAACTTGGGTTAGTGAGAAAAACAAAGGGGTTAACAGGGTTATTGGGTTGAGACAAATTTTATTCCCCTCTGCCAGCCACGTCAGCACGGAGACTAGTGCACGACCCTCTTAGTTATTGTTGGCGTAATAATCCCATACAGGTATAAACGTCAGACATATTGCTATCCAATAGTGAAGGTTGGTATATTACCACCGAAAATCCTTTGATATATTGTCTAAATTCGAACATATGTCCGTCTAAATTGTTCGGTATGGTTTAGAGCTGGCAAAACTTCATCGGAGCCCAAATCAGGTCCGATCATATATTTATTTGTGAATTTTAATATAGATTGAAATGATCGAAAATTCAGAAAAAGTATTTCTCATATTTTTATTGTCTGAACCTGACTATGACATGAATTTACGTTTGTCCAAATTCGATCCGGTCCGACCAAAAACAGTGAGCAACTAAAATCAAATCTTTCATCTAAATTTTAACATTATTAATTCGAACGACTTGATCCGTCGGAATCAACTCTTCATGCATTCTTGTGCATAGGGAAGAATGTATATATCTGCAGCCCCTCAAACATCGCATTAACGAAACTATAGGAATTATTGTTGTCTTCGATTTGAATGACCCGAATTCCCAAACCCAAATTTTAACTAGCACTAATATAGTCCGACCCATAAAAAATACTAGATAATTAATATTAATTTATCATTTAAATTTTAACATTGATTGATTTGACTCAGCTAAATTTAAATTATTGTGAAATATTTGTGATGGATACAAACTAGTACAAAGTACAAACCAATCTTGTCTCTCCACTTGAACCGTCCCCAGTCCCCACTACCAAACAACGACGTCGTATCAATCCTCCGTCAGCCGCCAGCGTCCAGTCCGTGTTTCTTCCACGTCACCATTTTCTTTTTTTTTTTCCGACACGTCACCAATTTCACCAAACTCTCAGTTCAGCCGTGAAAAATACACAAAAAAATTTAAAATTCCTTGCTGTGAGAAAGTATAAACTGTAAACCCCGAATAAAACTTGAGAAAACAAAAGGCTAATTTTTCATTCCATAAAATAAACGCTAAATAAATACTAGTTTTAGTTTTCTACTACATTTCATTTTCTTGCTCTCCACTCAGATTTTCGTACTCAATCAGTTCTAGAGAGAGAAAGTGATTAAGCTAGAGAGAGACAGAGAGAGAGTCCACCACCACAGGCTTGGCTGCCTGGGCTAATCACTAATGGAGCCGGAATCTGGGGCTTCTCCCTCTCGAAATCCTTCCCAGGTAATCATCCGCCAGTTTTGTTGGTTTTTAGTTCTTTTTCTTCTGCATCTGCTTCAAAATTCGCACGTTTCAGGATCTGGTTATGTGTTGAACTAGTTTTGGCTGTCAATCGGATGTTTCCGTGCAATTCTTCGTTCAAGATAGGTTTGAATGTTTCGAGCAGGTTTTAGGTTGTTAATCGGATGTTTTCGTGCAATTTTTAGTTCAAGATAAGGTTGAATGTTTCGAGCAAGTTTTAGGTTGGTAATCTGTATTCTGTTATCTATGGACTCTTTGTCATTTTGATTGCGATAATTCTTGGACAGTTTCGTAAGAGTCAATCTATGGCTGCTTCAATCGAGTAGCTTGGATATCAGTTGACTTTGATCTTGATTAACTTTAGTTATAAATCCTCAGAAGCGTTTCACCGATCAAGTAGCGATTAACTAGCCTTTAATCAGCCATTTTCGTCTACTTTTACTTGTTTTCTTCTGCATCTGCTTGTGAATTCGCATGTTTCAGGATCTGGTTATGTGTTGAGCTAGTTTAGGTTGTTAATCGAATGTTCTCGTGCAATTTTTCATTCAAGATAAGGTTGAATGTTTGGAGCAGGGTTTAGACAGATCATTTTTTGTCTTACTGAGGTCGTATGGTGTCTGTATTCTGTAATCTGCTCGAAAATTCGTACGTTTCAGGATCTGGTTATGCGTTGAACTAGTTTAGGTTGTTAATCGAATGTTTGAGTGCATAACTTTTCATTCAAGATAAGGTTGAATGTTTCGAGCAAGTTTTAGGCAGATCAATTCTTGTGTTACAGAGGTCGTATGGTGTCTGTGTTCTGTAATCTGCTTGAAAATTCGAACGTTTCAGGATCTGGTTAAGTGTTGAACTAGTTTTGGAGGTTAATCGAATGTTTCCGTGCAATTTTTCATTCAAGATAAGGTTGAATGTTTCGAGCAGGTTTGAGTCAGATCAATTCTTGTCTTAACGCAGGTGGTGTGGTATCTGTATTCTTTAATCTATGGACTTCTATGGCTGCTTCAGTTGAGGAGCTTGGAGTTTTTCTTTTCTTTTTTGTGCGGTGTAATGGGATTTGGGAAAACTGGAGTGTTATTTTTGTCAGTTGACTTTGATCTTGATTAACTTTTGTGATAAATCCTCAGAAGCATTTCACTGAAGTAGTAGCTATTAACTTACCTTTAATTCTGGATGAAATCGCCTTTTTCAAAAATGAAATTATCAATTGGCTTTCTGAATAGTACGAAGCCTATTTTTCCATATCCTGATTATGATGCTTGCTATTGGTTGACAAGTTCATATGACCCTCTTGTTTAGTGAATTTGGTTAACTGGTAACAAATTCATGTTCTTGTTTAGTGAATTTCGTGTTGACAAGCTCATATATATGATGCTCTTCTTTCTCTTGTAAAATTTTCTGGTATGCGGCCTGTTTATGAATTGGCTGGTTGCATATCGTCTATAGTTGCATGTCATCTATAGTTGCATATCATCTATATATGTGTGTGCAACTGGACTGTTTGATGTCGAGCATATGTATTTGACAGTCAGTGATTTATGGTGGTGTTTATTGGCCCATGTCATTGCAGATTTCATGGGTAAATTTGTCGAGGAACCTACTATTGGCATACCAAAGTGTTGGCGTTGTCTATGGAGATCTCAGTACATCACCGCTTTATGTTTATACAAGCACATTCAAAGGGAAGCTACAGAATCATCAAACTGAGGATGCAATATATGGTGCATTTTCCTTAATTTTCTGGACACTCACATTGATTCCATTGCTGAAGTATGTCTTTATTGTACTAAATGCTGATGATAATGGCGAAGGTGACGTGCTATTCTTCATATCCTTCAATTCAATCTCAATTTAATTGTTCGGTTGTTTTGATGTGCTGTGCACGTTGTTTGTTGTCTCAGGTGGAACATTTGCTCTTTACTCTCTACTTTGCAGGCATGCAAAGTTTGGCTTACTTCCTAATCAGCAGGCTGCAGATGAGGAACTGTCTACATATAGATATGGCAACCAAGCACCAGCTCCTGCCACTTCTCCGCTTAAGAGATTTCTTGATAAACACAAAAAATTGCGCACAGCCTTACTAGTTATGGTCTTGTTTGGTGCTAGCATGGTAATTGGTGATGGAGTACTGACACCAGCTATTTCAGGTAGTAGAATAAAACTTTGTTTAATGTTGATACATTATATATAGACTTGGATAAATTTGACCCACCCCGAAAATTGACCCAAACCCACCTAAAAGTTTAGGGTTTTGAACAAGATTTCCAAACTCGAAACTTAAATAGACCCAAATGGATCCATAGCGAACCCAACGTGTGTTTAACCCGCCTGCCCGAGTTGTATATGTGCTTTCAACCTTTTCAAGTTTGACCGGGTCTTGAAACTTAGACATATTAGCTGTTGTCATTGCTGTTATTGGGTGGCTTGTCCTAGCAAATAAGTCCGGTTTCTGAATTTAGTGATGTTTTGTAATCTAGAAGGGTTTCGGTTAGGGGTGTTTTTGGTGGTTGTTAGTGCTGTAGTTTCTTCATAAACTTGACATGTAAGTTTTCACTAATCAATTCTGCATAATTCTTGAACCATTATAATTTATAAGAACTAAGAAGGAATCAGGGAAGGATCTTACTTGTTGCTCCCTTTGCTCTACTATGTCTACCGATTTGACTTTTTAGGGTGTCTGATGCACTACTTTAATCATAAATTTTGAACATAGTATTTTACCAAAAAGTACAATACTATAGTGTTATGAAAGAATTTTCACTATGAATACAGTGATAGTAATTTCATATAATAGATCATTGTAATTGTTGAGGTAGTAATTTACAGCAACTAACTAAAAGGTGCTTGTGGTTCCCTTTACAGTTTTATCAGCAGTTTCAGGGCTTCAAGTTAATGAGAACAAACTACCTGATGGTGAGTAACTAAATTTTTTTGTGTTATTTATTTCTTATTGAGCCTCTCCGCAAGCAATGATGTTTGCTGAGGTAAGGTTGTTCCCATGTGGATCTCCCCAGTCCTGTATAAGTGGGACCTGCTCTAGTAGTAGTTCTTTTGTTGGTTCTGCTTTAGCAATTGGTGTTTTAATTCTTCTTTTACGTGTGAATTGATCCTTTACTATGTCTCATTCTTCCATTCTTACAGGTTTGCTCTTATTGATTGCCTGTGTCGTATTGATTGGCCTGTTTGCCCTGCAACATTGTGGTACTCAGAGGGTGGCATTCTTGTTTGCTCCAATTGTCTTCATCTGGTTGTTCTCAATATTTGGAATTGGGTTGTATAACACAATCCACTGGAATCCCAAAATAGTGGGAGCATTATCACCGGTTTACATAATCAAATTCTTCAATGAAACTGGAAAAGATGGATGGATCTCTCTGGGAGGCATACTTCTAGCCATGACAGGTGTGTCATACTTGCACCCTTCTTCCACTTGTTGGATTTTTTAAATTTTTTTTTCCTGCCTCATAAATCTTGTGAATGTGTTAGCTCTGTATGAGGGTGCAGTGTAGATACAAGACCTGGTTAGCATTGATGTTTTGTTAATATTATTGACTTTTCAATTTGCAAGCTAGATTATCCAATTACTATCAGTACAGTTGAAGCTGTTCTGGTTGTGAGGCCTGACTTGCAATCTAGTAGCATGAAAAAGAATGTTGTCTCTGTTGTATATACCTGTTGAAAACTAACTTGACTCATTGGATGCCCAAACACCCCCGAAAATGTATGATTTTCAACATGATATTTCTATTGCGGAGTGAAAATAACCCGCAATTAGCTGATACTTTAACCTAACCATAAGCAAGCCATCTGTTGGTCGACGAATTGCACACAATAATGGGCAATATGTATTAGATTGTATGTTAAGTCATTAAACAAACAAATGTCCTACTATCCTGCTTGTAGGGCATTGAGAATAGTGGCGGATCTCGACCTTCTGATTAGGGGTGGCCAATACATTGTTATTTTATGTAATAAACATAAAATCCATAATTTTCATTCCAAATTATACTAAATTATTATTTTTTTGGGGGGTTAATGGTGGCCTTGGCCACCGTCGGCCTTGCCCCAGATCTGCCCATGATTGAGAAGTTTGCATAGAGTACCATAGGCCATTCTTGCAAAGTCAGACAAAAGGAAAATGGACAATAAAAGACACTAGTACGTTATTCCAGTTCGAGATTTTCACTTATGTGGCCATCTTTGTTGGTTCGTGCAGGTACGGAAGCTATGTTTGCTGATCTTGGTCATTTTTCAAGCTTCTCCATTAGGGTATGTGATATCCTGGGATCTTTCTTTTAAGATGCCATGTCATACGAGTTATGGGCTAAAAAATTTTTATAGTCAAATTGATATAATGTGGAATGGATGCCCACAAGTCCACTGTTGGTATATTTTAAAGGCCATGGGTAAGATTATTGCCTAACATAATTAAATTGCTTCATAAATTGAGATTCTGCATTGGCTGGAGGGGTAAATACAACACAGTTGCATTCACCCAAAGAGGCGGGAGAGTATTTCCTTGTGCCAGTAAGGATCTCATGCTTAGCTTAACTTTTTTGCAGCTCATGTTCACATGCATCATATACCCTTGCCTGGTGGTACAGTACATGGGCCAGGCTGCATATCTGTCTAAGAACATAAAAAGCCTCGATCATAGTTTCTATGACTCTATTCCTGGTTAGGCTTCTTGCTGTCATAACAACTGGCTTGTGTTTTCTGTGACGCTACTGAATCGGCTTGCACGTATTTTCTGTTGCCTCTCTTGTCTCGCAGATCGTGTTTATTGGCCCGTGTTTGTTATTGCAACTCTTGCTGCAATTGTCGGGAGCCAGGCTGTTATCACTGCAACATTCTCCATTGTTAAACAATGCCATGCCCTTGGATGCTTCCCGCGAGTCAAAGTGGTACACACATCGAGACATGTTTACGGCCAGATTTACATCCCTGAAATAAACTGGATCCTGATGATACTTACTCTTGCCATCACTATTGGGTTTCGTGACACCACATTGATTGGAAATGCTTATGGTATGTTCTTATCCCGTCATTTTCTTCGAGTGTGATTTGTGTGCATGCTAAGCTCATGTTAGTTGTGAATGAAAAGTTTCGAGATCCAAATAATTCCAAAAAGAAACAAGTGAATCCTGCCGTTGGCAAGGTCTGATATGTGTTGGGTTCCAATATCCATATTCATAACCGTATAATAGTCATGACAAAGGACGGTATTTTCATTCGTTTTCTTGTTTTGGCCTTTGATTGTGGAATAGTCTGAAATCTTACTCTATTGTGGGTTCTTAGACACTGTTCATGACATTCTTTCTAGTACATATTTGATAGGGATGAATATAAACCTTAGCATCAATTGTATTTGGGTGGATGATAAGTTGGGGTTTGTTGTTTCAGGGCTGGCTTGCATGACAGTGATGCTCATTACAACCTGTCTTATGGCACTTGTGATCACTTTTGTGTGGCAAAAGGGTCTTCTTGCCATTCCATTCCTTCTTATATTTGCGTCCATTGAAGGCTTCTACTTGTCTGCGGCATTCATTAAAGTACCCCAAGGAGGCTGGGTTCCCATCTTGCTCTCCCTCATCTTCATGCTCATAATGTACGTCTGGCACTACGGAACCTGCAAAAAGTACTACTTCGACCTCCACAACAAGGTCTCCCTGAAATGGATTCTCGGGCTGGGCCCGAGCCTCGGAATAGTCCGCGTCCCGGGCATCGGTCTGGTCTATTCCGAGCTAGCCACAGGAGTCCCAGCCATATTCTCCCACTTTGTGACCAACCTCCCGGCCTTCCACAAAGTCCTGGTGTTCGTCTGCGTGAAGTCGGTCCCAGTTCCTTACGTCTCCCCTGAGGAGCGGTTCCTGATCGGCCGGATCTGCCCGAGGCCGTACCGGATGTACCGGTGCATAGTCCGGTATGGATACAAGGACATCCCTCGGGACGACGGGGACTTTGAGAACCTCCTCATCAAGAGCATCGCGGAGTTCATCCAGATGGAGGCGGTTGAGCCGCAGCTTTCGGGCTCGGAGAGCTCGTCATACGACGGCCGGATGGCAGTGATCAGTACCCGGGCGGCCCAGTCGAGCTCGAGCCTGGTCGTCTCGGAGCAGGACGTTGACGACCCATTGGACGAGAGCATGATCCTGCAGAGCAGCAGCCGGTCCCTGACGCTGCAGAGCCTGCGGTCTGCGTACGAGGACGAGAGCGTGCAGATCAGGAGGCGGCGCGTGAGGTTCCACCTGCCGCCGCAGAGCAGCCTGGGGATGGAGTCCGATGTCAGGGACGAGCTGCTGGACCTGATCGAGGCCAAGGAGGCAGGGGTCGCATACATAATGGGGCACTCCTACGTCAAGGCTCGTCGTTCCTCATCGTTCCTCAAGAAGCTCGCCATCGACATGGGGTACTCATTCCTCAGGAAGAACTGCAGGGGCCCGGCCGTGGCGCTCAACATCCCTCACATTAGCCTCATTGAGGTGGGCATGATTTACTATGTCTAGGGTTGGGTTGTTCAGATTGATTGTACCAAGCATTATTCTATGTCATTTTCTTCAACTTTAGGGTAGAGGGTGGGAATTAAGAGGGGAGTTAGAAGAACCTCTATATACTCCTGCTTTTTGCTGTGTACAGTTTTCAACAAGTGTTCATGTTTCTCTGGCAAATTTTGCAGTTTTTTTTCCTTGTCTTAGTTGAGTAGCAGGGTACATGAATTGTAATTTTGTTGCAGTATTTTGTCTGGCTATGTTGGAATTTTTCATAGCTCTTATAAGAAAGGCTAGGTGTTTCTGCTTTATGTGTGGTGTGTAACTCGGTCTATATTTTAGTCTTCAACGGTCAAAGTTTTGTAATTGCGGGTGTAGAAAGGCTTGCTCGATAGAGGCAAGCGTATTGGACTGTTGAAAAGCTGTTTGATCCGCTATGTCGTACATTTTTCATCCGAATTTTCGATTTTTTTCTGGAATAGACGATGTATTTCTTATTTCGTCTGTCGTACATTTTGGTTTGGTTGCCTTGTGTTTCTAAGAACTTTTCATAGCCCTTAAGGAAGGCTTGGTATTCCTGCTTTTATGTGGTGTGTAAATGCAATTTTTCTTATTTCTACTGTTACATTTGTCTGACCCTGAATTTAGGCTCGTCTGAGATGTCGAACCCGGAATTTACCTCACAGGGCGGGGTATCTGGGATATCAATTTTTCATTTGATATTCTACTCGTCAGGATCCAAACTTGCGTGTATCCGAACATCGAAGCGGAGATTTTTGGATTGTAATATGCCTATTTTTTGGGGTATTGGATCTTAATATATTATTTTTAATATTAGATACTAATATACCAACTTTTATATCTAGATGATTTTAATGTACATACCATGACTTAATTAAGTGGTGGTGAACTAATCTCAAAGATAACGTGGCAAGCGGTGGAAACTTTCCAAGACCCATAAGAAACCAATACAAACCCACTTAATTCATCCATGAGATCGGTTCACTGTCATTAAATTTATGGTAAGTATATTGAAATCACCTAGGTATAAAGGTTGGTATAGTAGTATCCAATAATAAAGATAGATATTCTAGAAACACGAGGGCCTGAAAATAGTTGCCACAAAATGAAGAGCATCTTCCAGTCGTATTTGGAAATATATTATGATCCAATCTCCCAAAAGATGGGTTTATTACGATCCAAAAAAAACCTAGATATTAACTCTAGGGTTAATAGTGGGGTAGAGGGCGTATAAAAGTGTCGTGGTCAACTAGTATATAATATTTCAATATTTCATGATAGGAGGAGGATCATACGACAAGCAAAGGCATTGTATAGGAGTAAACTAAGAAAACTCCCAAGGTTGTTGAGCCGTGAACCTGCACTTTGAACATCCACACCCTATCAAAAAATTCGTTTGGATATGATACACACAAATTTTTAGCAACATTTTTTTCTTCCACATTTCATAACAGTCAACCCTCACCTATCTCCTCCTTTTTCAACAATATATTAACTTACCCAAACAACAATCTTACACATATCCCACAGGTTTGATCACCAACTCTCAATCTCAAAACACCTATATATTATACAATAATACACACACACATAATATATATATCCATCATTCAGTGAAAAAGAAAAGCAACATACACAACATAAGATATAGTTTCTCAGCAAACAAGAACGACAACGACAAACTCCACGAGAAGTTTATTTAGCTGTTTGTGCGGTGTTGTTTCTTTATTGGTTTTTCTTGGCTATTTTGATGTGTTCACTGTTTTAGTGACGCTGTTACAAACTCCTTGGTCTTTTCAGACTTCGAACAATCAAAAAAATATATTAAAACCTAGGGAAACACGTTTGAGCAGTGTCGGATCACCAAGCAAGATGGAACCCAAATCCGTGTATTTCTTCATGTTCATGGCAGCGATAGTTTTAGCAAACAATGTTGCAGTTTTGGAAGCGCAATTCTTCTTTGCACCACCGCCGCCTTATCCATCATCATCATCATCATCATCATCATCATCATCATCATCATCTTCGTCGTCGTGCGTGAACAGGCTGTCCCCATGCCTGAGATACCTGAACAGCACGCGGGACCCGCCAGATTCGTGCTGCGACCCATTGAAATCGGTGATCAAATCGGAGCCAGAGTGCATTTGTAAGATTATCAGCACACAGGGGGCCTTCCAAGCTCAACTTCTGGGGATAAATATATCACAGGTTGAGATGTTGCCTGGTAGATGTGGACAGCATGTCAATCCACTCGGATGCCTACGTGGTACGTATTGCAAGCTTCTTTTCTTTCAATAGTATAATTGTTTACTCATACCTACTCGTTCTTCACTCTAAATAACATAATTGTTCACTCATATATACCTATCTGGAATATATGCTCCAGGTGCATGTAATATGTATTGTTTTAGGGGTTTTGCTGGGAAGAATCCATACTGAGGGCCTTGTGATCGACGAGAATAATACAAAGTGACTTTTTGGCTGGTGACAGTCTATACTTATTCATTATTTTCTCATAGCATCCCATATTGAAATTCCGGCACCAGAATGCTGATGTGGCAACCGGAATGTTCAAAAAATTGACGTGACATGCTTTTAATTCATTGCTAATGTTTTTCCCCCATAATGTAAGTGCAAGGTAAATAATGTAAGTTAAACGATAAAAAAAATTGACGTTGCATATTTTTAGTTAAAAGGGCACGTGCTCCGGTTGCCACATCAGCATTCCGGTGCCGGAATTTCAATCTGGGATGCTACAAGAAAATAATGAATAAGTATAGATTGCCACCAACAAAAAAGTCACTTTGGTTTATTCTCAATCACAAGGTTCTCAGTACGGATTTTTCCCAGCCAAAAACCCTGTTTTATGTGGAATTTACTTAGAAAACGTTTGGTAAGAATCCCATAAAAATTCTCCCTTGAAAACATTTAACGTGTAACTTTGATGAAATATATTTGCAGAAATGACGATAACTTTAGTAAAATAAATTTCATCACATATCACACATTCATCGAAAAAGTTGCTAAATCTACCAGAAAAGTTAAATGAAATTAATTTAAAAACTTAGGATGGGTAGATATTAACTAAAAAACATTAGGATTGAACTTATAAACATCATGAACTTGAATGTAGGGATGTATATGCAAAATTTCCACAGTATTTGAAATCAAATATATATTGTCATATTGGAAACTTAGTTTTATTCTGATTTTGATGCATGCAGGCGCAGGGGGTTCCAAAAACTCAGCTCAGAATTCAGCAAGCTCGCTTCCAATTTTGCTGCTACTGCTTGCTCCTGCAGTTTTTTTGATGCTTTTGTAATCTACAGTTTTCTCATTTTATCGCACATATTGTTGAAATTAATTATAATTGTTTCATTTCTTTATCATTATTTTTTCTTTTCTACTTCTTTGTATGTATGAGACACTTCCCGTTTCTTATGGTGTGTTTGGTTGTTTCCCGGCAAAGACTTTCCTAAGAAAAACTTTCCCGGGAAAGATTTTCTTAGCCTCCCCTTGGGAAACTTTTTACTGAGTTTGTGAGGGAAATTACGGGTCCCACATCAAAACTTTCCCGAGAAAGTTTCTCCACCAAACATAGGAAAGTTTCTCAACCAAACGCCCCCTTATAGAAATTAAAGAAAAGAGGGGCTACAGTTTTTCTTTCTTTTATTTTTTTTTGGAAGAAAGATACGCATATCAATCGATGCGGTCGGTCCCTGTCAAAGAGTTCGAGTCAAGTGTCAAGTGTCAACCATTTCCATTTTTCATCCGAGCAGCAGAATGGATCGATGCAGGATGAGAATTACTTAAATAATCAAATAAGTTGTAGGTGTACGTACCTACTGTACTTAGACTTATATAACAATTGTATATAGTCACTGGATAAAACTTTTACCTTAGAGGGAGAAAATTTATCAAACTCTCTTGCCAAACCTGAGGAGTGCTACAGACATAACCTAAAAAAGGGTGTTTAGGGAGGAATGAATTGAAGTGAATGAGGGTGATGACACCCCTATTATAGTGAAAGGAAAACATCTCTTGGATAGGGTAGATATAGGATTCAAGACACCCCTTTAGATAGATAATGTCTTGGCATCAAAGATAGAACAGTTGCGATATCCCACCTAACAATATCTACATGAAAAACATGAGCAAGCATAAAAAAAACTAGAAAAACCTAGCCATTTGGCCTTCTGAGTCCAACACTGACTGTGTTGCCAAATATATGACCCGTGTTATGCACAGAGAACCCAGAATTGCGTTACGTTGCCTAATATGGTTCATGTCCAACATGACACGGCCCGTTTTAAATGAATTTCACAATTTATGGCCCTTTGTTGCCCTCATGGACTATGTCATACCTTACACAGTTGCACGATCCATGTTGTCTTTAATTGGACCTTTTTTTGGGCCCGGAAGGTCATCAATCTAATTACTTTTATGATCTCTTTATCTTATCTTAGAACTTGATACTTAGTTGTTCATGCCTTTAAACTCACCAAACACACACGTACACATTTGAAAAAACTCCAACACTTTCAATCTTTTCATCAAAGCTCAAAAACTTCAAGTCTTGGTGGAAACAAAAATTTTCCATTCAATGGAAATTGTGGGGTTGACGTATCATGTTCGTTATGGATGGTTTGGTACATTTACTTTACCCTCGGCCTGTAAAACTTTACACTGGACCTGTAAAACTTATTAATGATGACTACTTAAATAACGCGTAGTTTGCTTATTAAATTTACCCGAAATTAAAGAAAATAATCACAACCCCTGGCCTTTTCAAGAGTTCTCATTAAATGTTCTCATGAAGTATCCAAACGAAGTCTCTTTGAGGGTGTGTTTGGTAAGATTCCCAGGGTTTCATGGGAAGTTTTTTATGGGAAAAATTTCCCTTGGAAACTATACTTTATAATGTTTGGTTCAAATTGTAACTTTCCTAGGAAAAAATTACTAAAATGACCAAATTACCCTTATGTATTTTCATTTCCTAGGTTTGAGAAATTAAGGGTAGTTTCGGAAATTCACTCACCACTGGTTGTAATATCACAGCCCGGGAAATTTTTTCCCAACCCCCCTCCTGAAAATTTTTTCCTGAATATTGGGGGGAAATAGTGGCCCCCCTATGAAAATTTCCCCATAATCAATGTGCTATCAAACATTGGGAAAAATGGTCAATTTGGAAAAATTGACCAATCATAGTCAATGTGCTACCAAACACACCATGAGATTAAAGTCCCAAATTGGTTGTAATTGTTTCATAACTGCGTTAATCAACCAACTACATAATTACACTGTCTAAGATGTGATGAAGGATAATAGGGTTGGAAAAAATATATTTTGACATGATAATATAGATTTGTCCTACAAGGAGAAAATCAGGTAAGGCTGTCCTATTTTTGTTTGAATTTAAAATTCGAATAATCAGTCATGTATGAATTTAAATCCGGGTCGGAGATAGATATTTCAAGTTTTAAAGTCAATTTGATTATGATAAATTCAGTCAATCGGTCAACTAGGTTGGGACATAATTGTGTGTGAAGACCAAACAAGGAGAAAAGAGGGAAAAACAAGCCAAGGTGAGACGCTGGCTGCTCCCATGGAGACGTTGGTTGCGTCTTGGACAACATCTGTAATTGTAATCCGAATATATATCCGAATATACACTAGTAATGTACCGAATATATATCCGAATATACACTAGTATGAAATTATATTCGGCTCTAGTTTGTTCTTATTATTAATCCTGAAAGTATAGCAATCAGAAGGCAAAGACAAGAGGAAGAGAGAATAATGAAAAAACTCTCAATTGAACTTTTTCCTCTGTGTATTAGATGATAGGAGAATTCCCTATATATATACATAATCAGAGGAGAAGCAAAGAACAAAGAAAAACAGAAAAAATAAAGAAAGCAAAAGAAACTAACCTAACAACCTGACTTAACAAACAGAAGAAAAATAACAGAAAATACGACCAGCTAAAACTGATACAATCAGAATATATAATAAATCCCTTGTAAGAGAGATAGAGAGAATCACAACATTTGTAATTGTAATCCTCATATTACTAGTGTATCTATTATGTGGTTTTTATCCCGCCTTGGTTTTTTTTCATGTTAAAACCTCTGGTGTCAATTTCTGATTTCTTTTCCGCTATTATTTCTCATTGTTTGTGGTTGCTTGAGTGCTCTTCGATCCTAACAGTATGTGGTGTTGATAATAATTTCATGCTTCCTAGAAAGTTTGCCAACAAAATAAATAGACAATCATAGCACAAACACACATAATTTAGTCTATTAAGAAAATAAACATCCCTCGTCGCCCCATTTTATACTAGTCATATTTAGAATTACGAGGTTCCGACGGGGAGAGAAACAATGAACTTTGGCAAGATCCTAGGAGATAAGATAGGGAAATTTGTAGACTGCGAGGAGGATAGTATGTTTAGGGCAGACAAATCTACGTGCTTTGGGGTAGACGTTGACATTACCAAGCCCTTGAGAAGGGGGATCATGATGAAGGTAGACGGGAAATCAATATGGATTCACTTCAAATACCTAAAGCTTCCCGAGTTTTGCTATGGTTGTGGGAAACTAGGACATGTTCTAAAGGGCTGTGATAGTGTGAACCCAATGACCCCAATAGATGAACTTCAATATGGGAATTGGCTTAAAGCTTCTCCTATGAAGTCTCGGAGACGTAATGTGGAAGTCGAATTGCATAAGGAAAAAAAGTTGTATTTGGCCTTCAAGGGAAGGAGCGTCAAGATTATTCACAAGATTGTCCTAATGCTTCCTCCTTGGTTATGGCAGCTCGGGAAATGAATTTTGGTCTCTTCCATTACTTCCGTCGGTTCCACGTAACCCTCACACCTCGGTGTGGAGACCACCACCAAATGGAGTGTGGAAGCTCAACTTTGATGCAACTAAGTTGGGCGAATGGGGCAGGGGTTGGGGTTTTGTTGTTCGGAGCCATACTAGGGACACATTTGCGGCGAAAGTGAAGCAAGCACGAGGTTTCTCCACAGTTGAGATGGAAGAGGTAGGAACATGTTTATTTAGTCTGAAAAGAACTTGGGAAGCTGGCTTCAAAACTTTAATCGTCGAAGGAGACTGCCTCTCCCTTATTCAAAAGATTCAAAATGGTTTTAGAGGAAGCAATGGTCTGTGCAGTGTTATTGAAGAAATAATTAAGTCAACCTCTTTTTTTGATTATATATTTCTTGGAACCATGTACTTCGAGCAGGAAATAGAGTGACGCATTCCCTAGCTCACCTACAACCCTATGATTCGTGTGAACGAATTTGGTTGCAGGAGGGTCCTGAGGTGTCTTTAGCCTTGGCCCAAGATGATATGTATCAATTTATGGATGATAATGAATAATTGTGGTTGCTCATTGGAGCTTCAAAAAAAAAAAAAAAGTAACACATTCTTTGAGCCGGCCCCATACATGAATTAATTCAAATTAATAGTCTAACTACTCCTACACTCGTGCGATGTACGAAGTGTATTAAAAAGTAAATATTTGTATAATAAAAAGACAACTATAATATAAATGTATAGACAAATTATAAAGAAAAAAAAGGTTTAAATAATACAATCAGGCATGGGTTAGTAATCGATTATGCACGGAGTGTAATAAAATGGTTATTTTAATTTAAAAATAAAAATTTAACAATAACCATAGAAGCAATTTAAAAAAATAATACATTGATCATATTGTCCAATGAAAAGACATCATGATAAATTGTTGAAACATAGGCGATTAACAATTCGGACACAAATAACACAAAATGGTCCGAAATCGCAATAAGTTTACCCGTAAGTTTATTGTAGCTGGTGAATAACTACACTCGTTCGGGGACTGCACTCAATAGCGCTAGGCCCCCTAATAATAGATGAAAATAATAAGAATCTGCTTTTATAAAAAAACCTTTGGAGATATGTAACAATTGGGTCTTTAGACTGTACTCCCGCGGGAGTACAGATCTCCTGCCTACTCCCATGTCCAGCTCAGCCCAATGAACAAATTCCAGTCTACAGACTCGCATGGGCCGCATATACAATAAATCTGATATCCAAGCTTGATGGGGCATTGAAATTGATTAGCTGGGTGGTCCTACTTGTATATAGTACACTGGAAGTCTATGGTTTGAATTCTAGTAGCAGTTATTAGTCAGTTTTTTAAAAAAATAAATTATTTCTGTATTTTTTTTTTTCAATATCTCACTTTTTCACATATTTTTCTCTTATATAATTTTTATTTTGAATAGATAATTAAATTATTAATATTATTATTTTTTACTTTGCTTATCTCTCCTGTTTCTTTTGTATTTCATTATTGTTTATAATTTTATAGTTTTTTTAAAAGATATGTATAAGTGATTCACATACACCAATATATCAAAATTATTTTTTTTATTTTAAACTTTGAATTTTTGGTAAGTAAATTTTGATAAATTTAGACAAAAAATGATAAATTTTGGTAAATTGAAATTATCCATGAATTTGACAGGCCCTAACACAAATTTCTTTGCATACTAATATTTTGTAGGATATACTCATTTGCACACTATCATAAACTCTTTTGTACACTAATTTTTTTGGTCCTTTTCACACTAGCGTAGACTCTTTGTATGCTAATTTTTTTGACACATTGACACGATCTTGTTTGCACATTAGTATGTACTCCTTTGCACAACAACATGAACTCATTTGCACTCTAATATACATTCCTTTGCACACCAACACAAACTTCTTTACATGCTAACAAAGACATATTTACACACTAGCACAAATTCTTTGATTTGCATACTAACATAGATTCATTTACACGCTATCACAAATTTGTTTGCACACTAGCAATGACGCATTTATATACAAGCACATATTCCTTTGTCGCTAGCACAAACTCCTTAGCACACTAGTGTTTACTTTTTTGCACATTATCACAATCTTCTTTGCACACTTGTTTTGTACGAAATATTTTAGGACACAACGTATATCTAAAATCTTCATGCACTCTTTGTTGCCTATTTTTATATTTTTGCACATCAGCACAAACTCATTTGCACACTAACACATATATATTTACACACTAGCACATATTCCTTTGCACACTGGCTCAATCTCTTTTGCACGCTAACATAGACTCCTTAGCACACTAATGCTTACTCCTTTGCACATTATCACAAAGTCCTTTACACACTTGTTTCGTACGAAATATTTTAGGACACAACGTATATCTAGAATCTTCATACACTCTTTGTTGCCTATTTTTATATTTTTGCACATCAGCACAGACTCATTTGCACACTAACACATATATATTTACACACTAGCACATATTCCTTTGCACACTGACTCAATCTCTTTTGCACGCTAACATAGACTCCTTAGCACACTAATGCTTACTCCTTTGCACATTATCACAAAGTCTTTTACACACTTGTTTCGTACGAAATATTTTAGGACACAACGTATATCTAGAATCTTCATGCATTCTTTGTTGCCTATTTTTATATTTTTGCACACTAACACATACTCATTTGCATACTAACACATATATATTTACACATTTACACATATTCCTTTGCACACTGGCTCAATCTCTTTTGCACGCTAACATAAACACATTCGCACACCAATATTTTACGTTTATATTATATTAATTTGGTGTTCATATGTATAATATAGTACGATATTTGGTGTTCATACATATTAATAGAAAGAGAAAAAAGTACAACAATTAGAAAATAGTTTTACATTATCTATAAAAAAAAATGTAGTTTTATAGTATATTAATTTGTGCAATGCTATTAATAACCATATTAGTATAAGTCTATGAAATTATATTACTTTTAAATATGAATCACGATGGGGAAAAAATTAAATGATACAGAAAAATCCGAAAAATATAAAATGACCAACAAATAGAAAATGGGTAACAAAAGAATTTGTGTTAGTGTTCAAAGGAGTTTGTACTAGTGTGTAAGAGCGTTTGTAATAATATGCAAAGAAGTATGTGTTAGGCCCTGTAAATTTCATGAGTTGACTGGGGTAGGTAAATAATTATCATAAATTACCGAAAATTACCAAAAGTTACCAAAAATTACCAATAGTTACCAAAAGTTACCAAAATTACCCAAAATCACATGACACGTGTAATGTTGGTTTTTTTTTATTTTTTCCTTTTATTTCAAAACACACAAATTTACCTATATAAATTTACCCAAAGTTAACCAAAGTTACCAAAAATTACTAAAAGTTACCAAATATTACCAAAATTCATCATTTACCTTACCTCAAGATACCCATGAAATTTACAGTTCTTTAGTGTATAAAGAAGTTTATGTTGATATATAAAATTGTAGAACAAGATACAAAAAAATAAAATGCAAAAGATAAAATAAAGAGGGGAGAAAATAAAAGGAAAGCTATGGACAAACAAAATAGAAAAAAAAAAAAGAGGATTTGGATAAACGAGCGGGAAAATAAGAACATCTAAATTAAATCAAATTAATTCAAACAATTACCCCCAGGGATAATAGGCTCGATCCCCTGACCTCGAATGTAACACTGAGCAGACCTTACTACTACAATACACCTTTCACTTGTGATTTCTGTTGCGGTATGCAATATTAGGCCATTAATTTGAGAAGAGCAGCGAAATCCACACGTGAGGCATGACGTATAGTGGGATTACAGATGCATTCTGTGGTCCCGCGAGAGTATATTAAAAATTTTATTTCTCATATGACATTTTATCAAAAAAGTATAATTTTATACTTTTCTAATAGTATTTTTTTGGACGAATATAGTGATATCAATTTTGTACAATGAATTATTATATATATCAACAAATTTATGGTTAAAATGTTCAACATAAAAAACAGGACGACAAATAAATAAAAACGGACGAAGTATTTGTCAAATATTAAGAAGCATAAGTTTAAAAAATTAAAAGCTAAAAAATTGAACTAAAAATATAAAAATATACTATCAAAATATGTACTCCCTCCGTTTCATATTATTTGTCCAAAATGTCATCTATGATTAAGAATTTCTTATAGTATATTTTTATAAACAATTATAACATTATATTTTCCATTAGAAATAAATATAATATTAGCATTTCTATATATTAGAACATTAGATATATTAAAAAAATTAATGACTCCACGGGACAATTAATATGGAATGGAGGGAGCATGTATTATGCATGGATTGCAATCTAGACACAAATAAATACTCTCTCCGTTCTTTTTTATATGTCATTTACGATTTTCGGTGTTAATCTTTAATCAATAATTTTTAATATAAAATTTTTATAAAAAAATATAATATTATACTTTTTTAATAGTACTTTCATTACAAATCTAATGATATTAATTTGGTATGATAGATCGTTATACAAATTAAAATATTAACAGTCAAAATTTTTAACATAATTTCCTAAACTACTAATAAATAAAAAGGGAGGTGATAAATTATACCAACAATAATAATGAAACTAGAGCTGTCAAAAATTCGGGTCCGGGTCAATTCGGATTCGGAAAAATCGGGCATCGGACGAAAACTTGATGTTCGATACCCAATTTTTGGAACATTTTTCGGGTGGGACTCGGGTCGAACAAATCGGACAATCATAAATTTGGGTTTGAACTGGGTTCGGACAACAGAAAATTGGAAAATATTGTGTTTGAATTTTCGGTCAAATCGGTCAATGTAAAAATTCGGATGGAAATTTTATGATCATACCCACTTTTTTCCATGTCGGACTGGATTGGGTTTTCGGGTCAGACAATTTTTTGACTAACGCTAACTGAAACCCATAAGTCCAAATTACACCATGCTAAGCCCGCCCGCGAAGAGGGGAAAAAAAACCCTAATCGCCGATTCCACTATAGCCAACCCTCCTCCATTAACCTTGATTGTATGTTATCTTCTTCTCTCTCATTTTAGACGCAGTATCTGTAAACCTTGTCTATGCATCCAGGTATGTGCTCACCCATGTTTTTTCATTTAGATATGGATAAATCTCGCTCTAATCCTAAACTTGCATATCCTGAAATTGTATTAAATTGATTGTAATCTTCTTTATAGGTTACAAATTGTATAAATTTGAAATTGATAATTGACAAATGCAGTTGAAAGTCGATACAGTAGCACCTACTATTTCGATTGCATATAAAAAAGCTTGGAAGCCTGGATGCACAAACAATTGTCACCCCAAATCCAAATTACCACCTAATTTCACCTACCAAATTGTCACCCCAAATCTTCATGGTCAAAAAATTCACCTCAATTATTTGCCTAACTTTTGAATATTTGTAACAATTTGTAGAAAATTAAGAAAAGTGGATAGTGGTAAGTGTTGAAGAATGGTGATGGAAGTGCATTATAAATACCCTTTGTATGCCTTCATTTGCAATCAATCCATTCAATAAAAACACATTCATTTATACATATCCTCATCATTTCCCTCAATTACTTATCTCAAAAATATTTAATTCCTTTCATAATCAATTGTATATATTTATATCCTAACCCACCATAAAAACAACCCAATTTCCAACCGAAAGTGACCTTTTGAAGAGAAGATGAAGCTTGTGTCTGTGCCTCATCAATATTAGTGCATATAGTCCCTAACTTGACCTGTTGATTGTAACAGTGGTTTGAGACCTCGGTTTTGTTGTTCTCTCTCAGGGAGCTAGTGACCTTGGTCATAGAAACTAGGTCAAAGGTCGGGATGAGATTGCTAAGGTAAGGATATCGGCTGAAAAAGATCACAACGCAAGAAATAAAACTAAGGTCGGTCAAGGAAAGGAAATGGGCTTCGGAGGCTTTTCAGGATGCAAACAGGAACAAGGGAATAGGTTTTGCAATAAGAGAGCAAGAAGGAAGAAAATCAAGTGGCAATTCCGTTAGAAAATACCCACCGAGCTTCCTCTTTCGAAGATAGTCCGGATTAACTTCCCCAAAGTCCACCACGGACCCGGAGGGTTAATGAAACGGAATTTCCTAGTTAGTCTCTATTCACTTCAGTGAGTAGAGTACTAACTATCCCAATTCCAACCTTCCAACACAAGTGTATGTATTCGGGAGCTTTCGAACTCAAATACATCCCACTTGAGGGAAGGAGAGGAGTGGGAAATTGATTTCCTAACTAATTACTCATTAATATTGCTAACCCAAACCTAATCACCCATTCACACCCTTAATTACCCCCTAACCCATAGGGTTTCTAGCCACTAATCATGATAAAAACTATGCTAACAACATCCAAACCAACCCTAAACATGATATCTAACATAAAACAACCATAAACAAGAAAGGAAATCAAATAGCAAATAAGAACAATTAAACAAGCAAGAAAGTAATTAGCAAAGCAATTAATGGAAGAGTTAAGAGAAGAGAAAACTTATCAAAATGCTGTAGATGAACAAGAGAAAGCAATAACAAGATGATCCAACAATCTCCCAATTGTTTGAATCTCAAAATCTTCAAATATCACAAACCCTAGAATATATCTCTCACTAATCTCCCTCTAATCTCTCTCTAAAATCCCTAATTACAAGCTGGAAAATGTCTAAGTCTACCACTAGATAGTAGATACCCCCCAAGAAATCGTGAAAGAGGTATATATATACGAGTGAAATTTGGTTGGCAAAACGCAGCACTTCAAGCCGAAAACACGCGCATGACATAGGGAGACCGTAGGTACGGTCTAGGAGACCGTAGGTATGGTCCCAGCGAAAAAGGTCGGGCGATTTCGAGCTTCGAGAGACCGTAGGTACGGTCCAGGAGACCGTAGGTACGGTCTCCTTCGGGATCTGGAGGTCGCAGGCGCGACCCATATCGTAGCGGGCGCGACCGTCTTTAGCTGACAATGCATGGTCGACTTTTGAGCACAGCAGCAGGGGGTCGCGGGCGCGACCACCACCGTCGCGGGCGCGACCAGCGAAGAACGCTGGGTGATTTCTCCTTCGAGAGACCGTAACTGCGGTATTGCTAAACGTAGGCGCGGTCTTGCTCGGCCTAGCGGTGGTAGAGGCGCTACCCCAAGGGTGGCGGGGCTACCCTCTGCCTTCCTTCCCTTTGTTTCTTCCTTCTTTCCAAAGCATGTAACGCCCGTTTCGAGGGTCGTAGCGAGTGTTACCTCACTAATTGACACCAAAGGTGGGGAAAGTGGTCCCGGGTCAACTCTGCCTCGGCTTTCGGTCCGGCTCGGCTCGGGAAATCACCAAAAATGCTCTAAAATGACCGTTTTTGCTACGTTTTCGTGTAAAACGCCAAAACCTACAAAATAACCAAAAACATACTAAAAAGCCATGAAAATAAACATGAAACGAGTCAAAAGCCTAAGAATTAAGGCGTTATTTAGACACAAAATTGGGTCTACACCCCCCCCGACACTTAAACTTTTGTTTGTCCCGCGCAAAACAAGACAAAAACAAATAAGAAAACTAAACACCAACTCCTCTGTCGTGGGAGGAAACGAGTGCATTTAGCGTATGCACCAAGCCCTTTGAATCCCCCGGCAGCCCGGGTGGACGAGTTGGACTCGTGAAGGTTTGTAGCGGCTGTACCCACAAAAGATAAAGAAAGAGGAAGAAAGGGGAAAGAAAAAGAAGTGAAAACCGAAAAACGAAACAAAACAAAAGCAAAGAAAATATTCCCGTCCCCAATCATGCACCTAGTTCTCCAACCTACCTCAACATCAATTGGAAAAAGTAAGTATAAACAAATTAAGACACGAAGGTCGGAAAACTGCCAATCTTTGAGATTTTGAACCAAAACGCCTCCTGATGAACAAAACACCTCGTGCATATGTGCAAGTGGGCTCTAGTCGGTCCTTCCTATCCTAAACCAGACAATCAGAGTTGTTCTCATGCTCAAGCTCGGGATTATCTATCCTACTTCACTCTTGGTTTTTCTTTCAACCTCTCTTTTCTTTCTTTTTCTTACTTCACTCTTTTCTTTCTTTGTCTTTCTTTGTCTTCTCTTTTTTTCCTGCTTTTTCTTGCTCTTTCTTACCATTCTATTTCTCAACTCTTTTTTTTTCTTTTTCTTGTTTCGCTCTTTTCTTTCTTTTCAAAACCTACGCTCTTTTCTTTCCACTCAAACCGCTTTGTGTCTTTTAGAGTGTTTGTGTCGGGTTTTTTCGGGATTTAAGCACCGGCCTTCGCAAAGGGTTACCCTCCCTGCTGGGTTTCTCCATACGTGAGTCATTGAACTTAAGGGGCATAGGGTGCCGATCCACCCAAACCAACCCATGACGGTAGGCCCGACAGTAATTATTTAATGCATTAATTAAGAGCTTAAGCAATTGAACAACTAAAACCGTCTAACTTAGGTAAGAAGACACAGTCAAAGCGTGTAAGATTTGAGGATTCCACTTTCCCATTCCATGTAGAGGTCTAATAGAGATAAGTCATGGCAAAAATCTTCCCTAAGGCCTATATTTATTCATACCGGCCACTTCCAATTGACCGAATCAGCCGATTAGACAACTATCTACACAACTGTGAACAGAAACACCTTCAAAAAGAAAAAGAAACTTTTGGGTTTTTCACACCATTTATTCTCTTTTTACTCTTTCACACGCAAAATTTTTCAAATTTTAGAGGCCAAAACTAAGAAAACAAAAGCAAAAAAAACTAGGTGATCTACCCTTGAAGCAAATATCTTCCCCCCCCCCCCCACTTAAAACGCCACAATGTCCTCATTGTGGGAAGGTGTCACATAAAAAGGGTAGAGAACCTACAAAAACAAATAAACAAAAACAACTAGCAAGCAAAAGTGGTGGCGACCCGAGCCCACACGGCTCCAACAGCAAAATATCCCAATACAAACATTCAAAGGGGCTCGCCACCCAAAAGAAAATCAAGCATGCAACAAGGATCAAGATATACACACGACAAAGAGAGCGGAAAGAGGTTACCTCGTGGTCTTCAATTTAACAACGAACCAATCCGCGATCCAGGGAAACATCACACTTGGGTTAGGAATAAACAAGAAAAACATAGGAAGTGTGAATGTCCGCATGCATAAAAGAAAAAGAACAAAAACAGAAAAATAAACAAGACACTAGAGACTAAAAACTAAAGAAAAGACAAACTATTCACAATATGTACATTGACACTAACTAACCTCAACCCCGAATCTCACTAGTTTGAGGCGGGAATTGAGGGTGAAACATCGCTCATGACCGGCCTAACCAATGATGAAGCAATGAAAGCAAGCCAACTCAAACCATGGGGACAACGAACTCAACAAAACCAAACTAACCAACATACCTTCCCCAACTTTCCCATAAAGCACCCCCCCACACTTATCTAACACTAACAGTGTAAATAAAATCAATGAAAAGAGTAAAGTGGGAGTGGGGACACTTACAAATCATTGCTCGGATCCTCCCGGGGCAGGATATGGGTGATATGGAAAGTAAGTGGGATAATGGTGGTTTATGTACTCTGGCGGTGCCGGAGGATTGTTTGCAATGGAGTAGTGATAATACCCCTAGTCACGCCAATTCTGGTTTTGTTGTTGAAAATACCCCTCGTGCCTTTGAAGTGTAGACTGTTGGGCACGTATCAGATCTTGTTGGGTCTCCAACAAGTTGTTTTGATGCTGGAGTATCGTTCGTTGTTCTCGAAGGTCAACTCTTAATTGTTCAAATTGAGATGCTCGAATGAAGCTTCCCATGGATGACTTCCACTTCCACTAGCTTCACCAAGGCCGGTATGCTCCCCTTCTTCCTCCTCATTTTCTTCCTCATCCCTTTCTTCTTCATTGTCCACCTCTTCTTCCTCACCACTGGACACATCCGGACCACCCACCTTGCGGTCACTAGGAACCTGACCACAAGACCAGTTGCAGTCCTTAGTGATATCCAACCATTGCTCGACATGGTCCGGATCCAAGAAAATCTTCGTTTTGTTGTCGTGCCCATGGCAATAGATCGTGGCAGTTGGGTGTTTGGTGGGGATATTCATTTTCTGCAACCGCACCTTGTCAATAGGATCCGGAAGATAGCGTGGAGTCCACTTCTTCAAATATTTCCCGAAACCCTCTTGAACTAGGAAGTGGCAAATAATGTGCCCCATCCCGATAGTCGTGGGTCGGGGTTCCATGCTAATGTCCCGTAGACAATGTAGAATGCAAGATCCGGTGTTGACCCGTTTACCCCTTATGGCGTTGTAGATCACAAAAAGGTCATCCTTCCGAACCTTGGGGCGTCCGTCATCTCTCCCAAACACTGAACTAGTCACGATTCTATGGAAGATTCGAATAACTGGATTGCAAAAATCACGCCCCTTAGAGTTGCGGGGGCAATGATACCGTGGATATTCGCCTCTCATGCCAAGATTCATCCTCCTCCAACAAGTTAGGTCCTTCATTGCCTTTTGTTCATCAAAATTTGCACATCGCTCATAAAGTCTCCCATCCTCGGGAAACCCTAACCGTTGGCAAAAACGCTTCAAGGAGTACTTCTTATCTTTGTTGGCAACCCGATATTCAAAATGGCGCCGTTGCCGGGGAGCCAACGCCCCTAGTTTTAGTTTCTTGGTTTTTGGTTATTTGAGTTTGCTTTCACGCTAGAAATCAGTTTGTGTCAATCCAAATTAATTCGATGCTTCTTCATTTCTTGTAGGAGTCTTCGCGTTCTAATGGGTGACGCTCAAGCTGGTTCTAATGGGTGACGCTCAAGCTGGTTCAGCTCCGAAAAGTATCACTCGGATCCACTAGGGAGTAACTTATGGATGATCTTGATGTGTTTGTAAACGGATAACAAACTTTTTATTTTGGTTGGATTTGAAGTATTTGGAAATATAATTTGTGGGAAATTACGAATTATTTTTGAGAAAATTGCATTTACCGTAACCTGGATTTTGTTTAATTTTGAATTTATATTAATTATTGGATAAATATATGGTCATTAGTATTGTTGAAATAAAGGGCCTCTAGCCACATTTAATTAGACTTATCCCAGCAAATGCAATAGCTGTTGTCCAAGGTTATGGCGACATTGCCTCTAGCGACATTTATTTATTTGCTGGGTAGGCTATTGCAACATTTATAAATGCCGCTAAAGGCAAAAGTAAATGTTGCCAAATTCCTGTTTTGTTGTAGTGTATATGGAGAGTGATTGAATAGGTCAACCCTAACTCTTCTTTACTGACCCGTGACCTAACCCGTTTTGCTTCACTTAATCTCAGCCCGACCCATGAGGCCCAGCAGGCCAACCTAAGCCCAACTTCAAACATTTTTTGTTCACCCAGAAAAACTTAAGCCTCTTTTATTGTATAACAGATTTGTATCCACCGGGTCTGAACATCGACATTCGAGTCCGGGTCCAGGCTCAATAATTGGTTCTACTTCTTTGCAAAACCAAAACTAATACTACGAAATCCCACCCATGTGAGATGATGAGGGGCTGAATGCAACAGTCTTACTCCTAAATTTAGAAATTGTTCACCTCCTTTGCCATAAGAAAGCAAAATAATCAATTCACTAGGAGCGAAAATCAACCGACTCGTATCCAAGCCAAATGACTCGTTTTTTAGGTCCAATTTCAAATGATATGTCAGTATGAAGCACATGCAAATAATTTTTGAAAACTTTTCTCGTTAATTTCTAAATGTGTGACATTAGGGGAAAGAGTGTGATGGTAATAACAATGCAAATTGTTAATTTGGACAAGATTAAGGTCGTAGATGAACACTTTTCTTAATAACTATTTACTATATATCCTAAATGTTCGAAGTAGTAAACTTAGGCTCAATTGAATACTAATATGGACATGTTTCTAAATTTGATTGACACAAGTATAGTTGCACTAGACAAGAAAAAAAAAGGTGTCATTAAATGAGATGAGAATCCAAATGGCTTACAAATGATCTCTAAAAGCCAAATGATCTCTATTTGTATGGGAAACCCTCTAGGGTTAGTTAAGTGGTCAATCACCTCTAAAAGGGTCCTTGAAGTTGGTAAAATGCCTCATAATAATGTATGATTAAGTTTATGATCATTGATCCAAATTAATTAGATTCTGAAGCACCAATACCATCCAATAGTACTCTGACACGCCCCATGCTAGGGCCAACACGACCCTATGATCATGACAAGGGCCGTGTTGAGACTATCCTGGATTTTCTTGTGTTATGGACACTAAGACGACATGTGTGAGTCTTGATTTTGTCCATGTTAACCAGTTTATATAAGTGTGTTAACACTTATTTTTCTTTCCTCATGGTAAAAAAGGTAACAATCTTCTCAGGGATCCTTCTGTCAAGGTATCTCCTTGAGAAATCAGCGAATACAATAGAAGAGAAAGAGGGGGAGAGGCTAGAATTCCAAAAATTAAAACATGATGATTGTGGCCCTAATTAGCCATCGAATCTGCTGCGCAATTTGCTTCACGGTAAATATGTTTTAGGTGGTAGGCTTCAAAGGTGGTTAAGAGGTTCTTGATATCCCTAACAATCATGTCTATCTGCCAAGGACTCTGAATGCTTCCTTCAACAGCTTGAATAAGAATTAAGTTATCCCCTTCAACTTGGATTTTTGAACACCCTGCTTAGATAGCTTGTTGAAGGCCTGACCCGAAGAGCTAAAGCTTCCGTCATCAAAATGGATTGTGAATTAACTTGGCCCGCACCAGCTAGGTGTACTCTGACAAGGTAGTCTCGAATAACAAACCCAACTGTAAACCCCTGGTTGTTGAGAGAGCCATCAAAGTTAAGTTTAGTCCAGCCTGGAGTAGGGGATATCCATCCACAACTAAAAATATGTGTATTACCAACCACTTTTTTCCAACCATTCATATTCCAACTATTTTTCAAAAATTTTAGTAGGAAATAGGGTTGGAAATTCAAACCATTTTTGCTAAAATTGGTTGGAAAATTTTCCTACCATCATTTTTCCTATTATTTGAAAATGGTTGGAAAAATGGTTGGATTACCAACCGTTTTTCTAACCAATTCAAATAGTAGGAAATAAGATGGTAGGAAAAATTTTCAACCATTTTAGCAAAAATGGTTGGAATTTCCAACCCATTTTTCCCACTAAAATTTTTGAAAAATAGTTAGAATATAAAATGGTTGCTAAAATGGTTGATTTTTCCAACCATTTTAAATTTGTTGAAAAAAAGTGGTTGGTAATACACATATTTTTAGTAGTGATCTAACTGGCTTGTAAGAGGAGAGCTTCCTAAAGGAATGGATTTTGGGATGGGGGGTCCAGCCAGCCTTGAACAGAAAATCTTCTTCTAGTTCGTCATTCCGCATAACTCCTCTTTGCTCGGATGATGACCCTTATTGTGTTGAAAATAGAGTTGTTAAAAGCACACTCGTTGCGCTCCTTCCAGATGCTCTTAATTTGGTACTTGAATATATCTTAAATGTTTTTAACATATTTAGTACTCACTTATACTCTTAAAATAATTTCAACATAGGGATCTATCATAAAATGAAAACAATTATTATTAATTATTATATTCATTCGAAAATAGACGTATAATTTATAATTCTTTTTAAAAATATATTAATGTAAAATATTAAAATGATAGTGAAAATACACTATTGTGCATTATACATCATAAAAAGAAATCTACCCATACATTTCTACACAGGAGATAACTATTTACATCTAAATTCTCCCCATATTTTATCGGATCTAGACTTGGCAGTTTCTGGCCGACCCGATAACCCGATCTGAACCCGCCCAAAATTTATGGGTTTTGAACACGATTTTTTCAACTAAACCCGAAGTATACCGAACCCGAAAATTAGCGGGTCAAACCCGACCCGCCCATTTGACCCGAAAAATTAATTTTTTAAGTTCAACTTTATTAGAATTTGTGATTTTTCTTTGTAATTTTTAACGTTAAACTATAAGCGCAACTTATTTATTTGTTATTTCTCTAATTTAAGTTAAAATAGTTACAATAATTTATCGTAACTAGAAGATAATCATATTTTATTATGTATATTGTACAAAAAGTAGTATTTAGAGACCATTTTTTTTAAAGGAAAAGTGGAAAAACGTCGCAATCATAACCCGTTGGATTGACCCGAAACCGAAATACACCGTCCGTAATTTCCCAAACCCGAAATACACCCGACCCGTAACTGCCCACCCGACCGAATTGACAGGTCTAATCGGATCATATAGGAGTACATAGCGGTTGTTGAACAATCGAAATAAATTAATAATTAATAATATGAAAATAGTAAGATAATGAGTATTGACACACTACAGTGAAATAATTGCTTCCATCATACATCAGCATTTATTTCCCAAATACCAAAATTAAAATAGAAAAAAGGATAACTGTTCATTTCCCCCTTGCCTTGCTTAGAATGTCATACCCATTTGGAAGGAAACATAAATGTACAAGGAGTACCAAAAGAGGCTAAGGGAATAATACTAAGGGGAGCACAAGGTGAACAATACAATGAGTGAATCAATGTACAGAATAAGCATAGGTACCAATGGCTTCTTAATTAGGGAACTACTCTTTTTTTTCTGATTATATTATTCAAATTATAGCCGAAAAGTTCGCGATACACAGCAAAACCTAGCAATTACGTGTGGGCAATGGATTGGTTGGGTCAGGGTCGGCCCATTGGCTATATAGGGTCGGGTCAAAGCCGATCCATTGAGATTATAGATCGGGTCAGGACTTTCTAACAAAAATAAGGGCCGACCCACTTTGATCCTAAACTTAAAACAAAGTACATTCATACAAAATAATAGTTATGTTAATTATGGATTAATCTGAGGTATTAGGAATATACTTAAGTAAGTTTAGTATTTAAAATAAAGGAAAAACTATTTATTTTGAGTTATTGATAAGCCGACCAGATCCGATCATTGATTCGGCCCCTTCATCGACCTTTTCACATTGTTAAACAAGCCGACCCTTTAACAACCCGACCCTTTCACGACCCAACCCTTTGTCGACTCATGTTTTCTACGTCCCGATCCTCTTGATCCAATGGGGACCCTACCCATGACCCACCCCTACTAGCAATGCATGAAATTTCAAGAAAACGATCACCTGAAAAGATCAAAGACTTATACACAAGAATAGCAAGACGGAAGAGAACAACAACATATACTTTAAAAAAGATTAACTTTTATGTTTTCTCCTTTTTTTGCGTCTTTCCTAAAATATTCCACAACTTTTACTCGATCACCAATGACTGGCATACCTTGTTACCCATTACGAGAGCACATTTCATAGTTGAGAAGGTCCAAAATCACCATTTATATATTGTACAACGATTCGTCGATGAAATTTACAAATTAGGAGCTCTAAGAGTCGTTATTATAAGACTGCCCCAAAACTATAAGCGTCTTTACCTTTATATACAACGTCAATTTATAGGTTAATTATGATATACCATTTTTTACCATTGTGATTTTTTGTATTATTATTTTAGCCCCTCTATTATATTGATTAATTTTCTACACCCATATATTAACAAAGCTTGTAATATTATGCTGAGTTTTAATTCCAATGGGAGGTGAAAAAACATGTCATTTGACAGGTTTGTCACTATGTTAAATAACCATCCTCTCTTGTCAAATTTCCCTATGCTCTACCAAACATATTGGCCTTCAAATAAAATCTAACCTAGAAGAAAAGTCTTTTTCTTCGAAATCTATCCACATTTTAAATGCACCCTCTGATGGTGATCATGATGATGATAGTGACACTCATAATAATAATAATAATAATAATAATAATAATAATAATAATAATTACTATTATTATTATTATTATTAATCCCTCTCAAGATCACTTTCTAATTGATGATTTCTTATACAATATTTTGTTAATAATTGTACCATATTATCTTTTTAAGATAGCATGTTTTGTCATAAAATTAATTGTAGTAATTTTGTAAAACAAATTATTGGATATAATTGAAAAATTTATGATCAATTTTTTTAGTTAATTTAATTGCATAATTTCAAAAGACGACAATTAATGTAAAAAGAAAAGAGTAATGAATAACCACAACATCGTCGACAACTACGATGATGATGACGATGACGGAGGGAGTAATAAATAATCACAACTTCGTCGACAACATGCAACAATGATGACGACGACGCATGGTGACTTTAATGAATAATTGGATATATATTTTCGGGAAATTTGCTAAAACCTCCCTAGATTTGGGGAATTAATCTTTTTAACCTTATTGTTTGGGAGTTTCATTTAACCACCCCCTATCTTTAGTTAAAATTTAATTAAAGCACAAGTCCAATGAAGTATTTAGCAGCGAAAAATTAGATCTTGGTCTTATCGGGTTCGATCAATTCGGGTATTCGGTCAAAAACCCCAAACCCCGACCCTGGCCGAATTTCAATTCGGACAAAATAATCAGACCTAAACCCGAATCCGAATGATGGAATTTAATTTTTTGTCAAAACTAAAAATTAATTGAATACTAGATTTTGGTTAAAATTTAGATCCGGTCAATTCGGCTTCGGGTTGACCGAATCCGATTATGAGGATAGTGTTCATAACTCACATAAAAAGGCTCAAATTTCATATTCACTCAAATTTGGTCATCTGGTAATACTTGGTCAAAAAATCTAGTATTCAGTTAATTTCAGTTTTGACGAAAAATTAAAATCGGTCATTCGGGTTCGATCAACCGAATTTGACCGAATGACCAAATATGTAATTTGAGCCTCTTTATTTGAGTTATGAACACTATCCTCATAATCGGGTTCGGTTAACCCGAACTCGAATTGACCGGATCTAAATTTTAACCAAAATCTAGTATTCAATTAATTTTTAGTTTTGACAAAAAATTAAATTCGATCATTTGGGTTCAGGTTTAGGTTTGGTTATTTTGTCCGAATTGAAATTCGGCCAAGGTCAGGGTTGATAGAATATTCTAGAATAATTATGTATTGTAGAATATTCTAGGATATATCCGTGTAGAATCTTCTAGGATATATCTGTGTAGAATCTTTTGGAACATCTTGTATATTATACATTTACAATCGAATACCCGAATTGATCGAATCCGATAAGACCAAGATGTGAAGCCACTAAATATATACTTCATTAGACTTGGGCTTTAATTAAATTGTAACTAAAGGTGGAGGGTGGTTAAATAAAACTCCCAAACAGTAAGGTTAAAAAAAATTAATTCCCCAAACCTCAGGGGGGTTTTAGCAAATTTTCTTATATTTTTTTCTCCTAGATATTTGTCCACTTAGATAATTTTTCTTGTTTTTAATTAATTACTTTTCATTTTACATTGCAATGTAAATTTTTACCAATTTTATATCTATATTTTTCATCCTAATAAATACATTTTTACCAATTTAAGTTATTTTATAATTTTTCTCTACAATTTTATCAATTTTCTTAATATCTTTCTATTCTTTTTCAAAGTGACAAATAATATATTAATGACACAAGTAGTAATATAGTACCAACTCCGTTCTTTTTTACTGTCATTTATGGTTTTCAGTGTTAATTTTTAATCAATAATTTCTAATATAAAAATTTTATAAAAAAATAATATTATACTTTTTGAATAGTATTTTTTTATTACAAATCTAATGATACCAATTTTGCATGAAAAAATCATGATACAAATTAAGATATTAACGGTCAAAGTTTTTAACATAATTTTCTAGGCGACAGATAAAAATAAACAAAGGGAGTAGTATTAGTAGTAGTATTAGTATTAAATTTAGTAGCTTTGGAAGGAGGGAATTAGTGCTGGGGACAGAAAGATCAAAATGGGTAGGTTGGAACCTGGTCGTTGACAAGGTCATAAAGACTAACCAAGAAAGACAATGAATTTTCTAATAATGAGGCATTAAAAAATTTAATTCCTAAAATAGTTTTAAAAATGGATTATTGGATAATAATATGAATTTTAGGGGTACTGGCTGACAATAATACTAACAATTTTGTTTGATACTAGCAGTATCAATTATAGATTTATTTTCCAGCAACAGTACACCATCAAGTTGGTTGGTGTCTGACTTAGCAGAAAGATTATGTGTTGTCTAATTGTCTACACCGGAGGTGAGAGCAAGTTGAAGAAATGTTAATAGCCACATTTTCTGACGCTTAAGAATCATTAACCAACTTACCTAACCAATAATGTAATATAAAACTTTAATTGTTTTTAGCAAAATTGGTTAACGTTGCTTAGTTGACAAAAATAAGTGACAATCATCATTTTTTCCACTTGCTCTGGTCTCTAGCTCGGACAATTAAGTGACTCATTTTCTTTTCGTCAAGTCAAACATCTACCAACTCGGTGACATATTATTGGTGGAAAATAGGTTCATAGTTGGTACTACTAATGTCCAACAAAATTGTTGGTATTATTATCGGCTAGTACCCGCAAAGTTCTTATTATTTTGTCCAATAATCCTTTACAAATCGATGTCAAAAGTAGGGATGTCTTTTTGGATTTATATTAATTGGGGTTTGTACTATTATTTTTTTCAAATTTTGTCTATTTCAAATGGTAGGCTTAATTATTTCCAAAATCATTTCATCTTGTAAACTCTTCTTGTATTGTCGTTTAGTCATTGCCACACGATTTCCCATAAATTCGAAATTGAAATGAAAATCCTTGAGTGAGATTGACAGTGACGAGTTGGGTCTAAGAGAGGGTGAGAGTTTTGTGAGATAACCACTTAACAACAGTACATGAAGAGCTCAAGATATGGAATAGTTTTGAAAATAATTCTACCATTTGAAATAATTTCTAAAGTGGCTGACAATTTAAAATAGGCAAAAGTTGAAGCCTACCATTTCAAATTTTCATAAACTTTTTTTATCCCCACTTTCAAAATTTATCATGCTATGTGATTATATTCTTTTTTGGATGAAACAATTATATTGGTGAACGATGGTAATGGTGATTGTTCAAATTTAAGATGAACAATCACAATCTATAATAATAACAATAATGAATCCTAATGTAGTCACGCCAATGAAAAGTTTGAAGAGATTCATATATAGACGGCCTTCTATCCATGCATGAGAGCATATTAATTAAGAGACTGATTCCGACATACCCAAAAAAGATATTTTAGAAACTAACAAAAGAACCAACTCGAAAATCAAAATACAAAACCACTTGGAAACCAACAAATGAGATCTATAAGCAAGGAGAAAGAAATTGCATACATACATGCTCAAACCAATGAGTAGTTAAGCTAATGCATTAAATGTACGCAAAAAAAAAAAACAAAACAAAACAAAAACGAAAAAACAAACAAATACAGGGAGAACACAAAAAACACAAAAAAAGGTAAAGAAAGACGTCTACCAACAACCTCTTATTAGGATCGACGAGCACTCAAACAACCACAAACAATGAGAAATGATAGTGGAAAAGAAATCAGAAATTGACACCAGATGTTTAACGTGGAAAAAACCTAAAACGGGAAAAAAATCAACGGAATCGTTGCACTAGTAATATGAGGATTACAATTACACAGGTTGTGTTTATTTCTATCTCACTTGATTATTTAGGGGGAAGATCTGACCCCATTATATACTAGGAGATACAAGAGGGAACTAGGTTATTCTAATAACCTAAATAAAAGGACTGGTCGTAGCACAAAATTGGGCCTCGACGCGAGCAATCCCATGCGAGGCGCTGGTGGAGTCCTAAAGGCGCGGGTAGCGTCTTCAATGTGACAGCTACTATGAGTGTCGCGCCTAGCGCCCAAGGTTTCGAGAGTAGCGTTTGTGTCGACCGAAATTTTCATGCGAAGAGCACAGGCGCTGGCAGCGCCGAGCTAGATGCCACTAGCGTCTCTTAGGCTCGAGCCCCTTCCTACCTCTGATTGAGGTGCTGGTGGTGTCGACACTCGACACCGGTGGCGCCTAAAGGCGCTGGTGGTGCCTGGAGATGCAGCCTGCGTCTCACTTCTTCGTCTTGCCTTCCTTCTCGTCTTCCCTCTTCTCCTTCCTCCTTCTCCTTATTTGGTCTCCACACACAACAGTCTCCCACTTGAAGACCAAAACCTCCAACATCCTCAACTTTCTCTACAAGTTCCCTAGTGCACCGACCGACCTCTTTATCAGTCCGAGAGGCCTACTGAGGCCGCACAGAGCCTCAATTCCCCATAATCCACTGACTTATTCATCCTATAGATCCACTTCTTCAACAAGGCTTTCTTCCCTGCAGACAACCTGACCGGCTCTCAAGTCCTGCTTTTCTCAAATGAAGCAATTTCATCAACCATCGCGTGCTCCCGCTTGAACCGAGCCTCAGCCTGCACAGCCTTACTATAGGACTTTGGCTCACAAGCATCTGTCAGTAATAAGTAATGCAAAGATGGAGAATATCTTTCAGGTGCATTATCTCTGGTACCCTTCATGAATCTCCTCAAGGTGGGTGGTGGAGTGTTCTCATCATCACTAGAGATTTCAACTAGCTCATGTGGTTCAGGCTCTTCAGTAGCCTGATTTGCAGTTTGTGGAGCTTCCTTTGACATCTCTGTCTCCATTGTTTCCTTTCCAGGCACACCAGGCCTGACAGAAGACTTAACAGTTCCTGGCTCCCTCACCTTTGCTCCCACTAACTCTTTGTTTCCTGAGTCACTTGATGTCTGCCAGTCTTTATACAACACATTCTCATTAAAGACTACATCACAATGTCTCGACATATTTTTACCATCCCATAACCTGTATCCAAAAGCGTCAGTCCCATAGCCAACCAAATAACACTTTTTGGATTTCGGATCTAGCTTATCACGCTTGTCAGGATCAACCATCACATAAGCAGTACAACCAAATATGCGAAGAAAGGAATAATCAACTTTCTTACCACTGCATACCTCTTCAGGTACCTTCATATCTAATGGAACTGATGGACTCCTGTTGATTAGATATGTTGTTGTGTTCACTGCTTCTGCCCACAAGTACTTGGGCAACCCAGCATGAATCCTCATGCTCCTAGCTCTCTCGTTTACAGTCCGGTTCATCATCTTTGCTATCCCACTCTGCCTTGGTGTCCAGGGAACAGTTCTCAATAATCTAATGTCGTTATGTTCGCAGTATTTCACGAACTCCTCCTTTTCATACTCCCATCCATTCTCCGTTCTCAAACACTTCACCTTCAATCCAGTCTGTGTCTCAACCTATGCTTTCCACTTCAAGAAAACATCGAACACATCAGATTTATTTTTTAGAAAATAAACCCATACCTTCCGACTATGATCATCAATAAAGATGACATAATATTGAGCACCACTCATGGAGTTGACTGGCGCAGGCCCCGACACATTTGAATGCACCAGCTCCAACCTCTCTGGTTTTGGTTCCCTGCCAGTTTTGGTGAAACTGACCCTCTTCTGCATACCGAGGACACAACTCTCGCAGAGCTCCATGTCTACAATTTTCAGATCCTCTAAAACACCATTTGAAGCTAGAATCTTCATGCCCTTCTTACTTATGTGACCAAGCTTGCAATGCCATAAACTAGAACAAGAAGCATCATTGACATTAGAAATCAGTTTAGTGTTGTCCCTCGTGGAGTACAACGTACTGGACCTCAATCTCTTCGCCACTACCATAGCACCCTTCACAATCTTCCATTTTCCATTCCCGAACCCTTCAGTGTAACCCATCTCGTCAAGTTGATTCACTGAAATCATATTCCTCTTAATACCAGGAATAGATCTCATATCCTCCAACTTCCAAAGACCACCATTAGCAGTCTTAATATTCACATCTCCTCTACATGTTATCTCATAACACTTGTCACTAGCAAGATACACCTTGCCAAAATTCTCATCTCTGAAATTATGAAATAACTCCCTATTAGAGGAAACATGAAAGGATGTACCAGTATCAACTATCCATGACTCTTCAAAAATAGACACACTCAAAATTAAGGATTCACAAAGGTCTTTAGCAAAGTTGATAGAGTCAAGGTCATCATTATTACCCTTCCCCTTCCTAGGGCAATCCCTCTTATAATGACCCTTGTCACCACAACCATAACACACAACTTCATTCATGTTCCTAGGCTTGACTCTACCCCTGGATTTCGATTGTCCCCTGGAGTTATACGAATTCCTATTGTTCTTCCTACCCTTGCCACTTAAGGCACTTCCCCAAAATTCACCACTAGAATTCTTTCTATGATGGCCCTCATTGAGCAACATAGATTTAACCTCATCAAATTGCATCTCGTCACTACTCTTAGCACTACTAATAGCTATTACAACTGTTTCCCAGAGAATCAGGCATAGAAGATAACAATATGCAAGCTTTAACATTTTCAGCAAAAGTCATCTTTACTGAAGCAAGTTGTGATAATATCTTAATAATCTCATTTATATGATCAGCCACATCACCATCCTCGGTCATCTTACAACTGGTTAGTTTGCGGAAAAATATACCTGATTTGTTGCGCATGGCTTCTCATACATCTCCTCCAGTGCCTTAAGCAATTCCTTCATTGTCTTTTTCTCCATAACGTTAAACCTGACGTTCCCAGCCAATGACATCCTGATCAGGGACACCGCCTGTCGATCGAGCATATCGTACTTGGCCTACTCCATGGAGTCTGGCTTCTTCTCCAACAACGGAACATGCAGCGACTTCGAATACAGCAGATCCTCAATCTACAACTTCTAATAGGTGAAGTCAAGTCCGTCAAATTTCTCGATTGTTTGAAAATGAGTTCTCTTTCAGCAACCTGCAGGCTCTGATACCAGTTGTTAGGATCGACGAGCACTCAAGCAACCACAAACAATGAGAAATAATAGCAGAAAATAAATCAGAAATTGACACCAGAGGTTTAACGTGGAAAAAACCTAAAGCAGGAAAAAAAAATTACGAAATCGATGCACTAGTAATATGAGGATTACAATTACACTGATTGTGTTTCTCTCTATCTCACTTGATTATTTAGGGGGTAGATCTGACCCCATTATATACTAGGAGATACGAGAGGGAACTAGGTTATTCTAATAACCTAAATAAAAGGACGACCGCCGCACAAAATTGGGCCTCGATGCGAGCAAGCCCACGCGAGGCGCTGGTGGAGTACCAAAGGCACGGGTAGCGCCTTCAATGTGGCAGCTACTGTGAGTGTCTCTTAGTGCCCAAGGTTCCGAGATCAGCGTTTGTGTCGGCTACAATTTTCCTGTGAAGAGCACAGGCGCTGCCAGCACCGAGCTAGACGCTGCTAGTATCTCTTAGGCTTGAGCACCTTCCTGCCTCTTATTGAAGCGTTAGTGGTGTTGACACTCGACACCGATGGTGCCTAAAGGCGCTGGTGGTGCCCTGGAGACACAGCCTGCGTCTCATTTCTTCGTCTCGCCTTCCTCCTCGTCTTCCCTCTTCTCCATCATCCTTCTCCTTATTTGGTCTCCACACACAACACCTCTCACCCTTTCACCCTTTTATCCAACTACCTTGTAAGTCCTAGCTCACCAAACACATATCAAGTATCATGTGCTCCACTAAGCTTATATGTTTCAAATCAGTTGTAATCATCTCTGTTGGGAAAGAGAAAACGTTATAGCAGACTTGTAGCGAAAATAATTAATATATCACATGCTTCAAGTATTGATAAAAGTAATGCAAGAATAATATAAACAAATTGAGACTAGATTTAAAGTGGGTTATCCAGGAACAGGAAGCAAAACCCATTGTAGACATCGAAAAATTCTCGTTCAGGAAATTGTTTTGTAGCGCTACTAGGAGTTGTCAATTAAAAGAGGTGACTTAATCCTTAAATAAGAAAATTAATTTAAAAATCTAATTAAGAACCTTGTGTTTGTAAATTCAATTTGGAAATCTCAACAATTTGCATGACTATATAATCTCAACCCTAAACCCTAAACCCTAAACCCTAAACCCTAAACAGAATAATGAAAGATTCAACAACCGAGGCAAATGAGTTCGAATCAACACAATACCTTTGGACTGACCTTGGCGGCCAGGTGGCCTTGGCTAGGATAAAGCCGGTGAATCGATGATCTGAGGACCACAAAATGACCCCTCGACCACACCAAGGCCGGGCGGCCTTGTGGGCAGTCAGGATCGACTTTCTCTTTCGTTCTGTGTATTATTCCTTTTCTTATTGATTCAATTATAAACGCAAATTAAAAAAATTAAGGTGAATCAAATTATGCAAAACAAGATTAAAAGAGTCGTCAATCAGCTTCAAGAAAACTAACTTTAAAAGAAAAGACAGCCTACGAATTCGAGATTCAGATTCAAGGGTAAGGCTATGAGTATGACGATTAGAGAATTAATTGAAAGATTGCAGAATAAAAATAATATGTAAAAAGGAATTATTCTCCCGCAATCAAAGCAATTAGGATTAATAATTTTCCAAAGCAAGGTCAGACTACCTACCTAAGAAAATTGGGGAAATTTGGTGATCTTTCCGGGAAAAGGAAAGGATCAAGGAAGAATTGCGCAAAAGACATCCGTGGATAATTCCCTAGGCCGGGCAGTCTATCCAGACTCGAACGGGTTTGGGTCGGTCTCTAGGCTGGCCGGCTTAGCAGTAGGTTGACTTTACTTTATGGGCAATTTGAAGGCAAGGTCGAGCGGCCTTGGGGCTGAAATGACCCAGTCTTGAGGGTAGGCCATGCAACCTTAAGAAATTATTGCACAGGCAACTCAACTTCAAACGATCATAATTCCCTCATCCAGAGTCTGATTGGTACGATTCAAGAGACATAGGGATATATGTAGATTGTACTTTAAGCTCTCTGAATCTTATGGAAATGGAGTTTGAAAGTTTGAGCCTATATATGACATGAGAGTGGAGAATGGATTCTTTTGAAGGGGAAATGATGAGTTTTATATGAGAGGCTATGAATGGGAATGAGATATCTTGTGGATATGAGAGGATGTGCGGTATCACATAAGTGACTGATTCGAGTCCTTGCCTAATCTAAAATAACAAAAATAAGTTACAATATTGAAAATCAGGACAAATTTGGCGTCTTCGTCCATAGATGGCACAAATATGAACAAACTTCATTGTCAATGTCAGAGTACAATAACAGATCTCTACTCTTTCAAGAGATCAATAGGAGAGGTATAAATCTACCCAATAAATCCAATTACATGGGAAGAATCATTTTTCATCAGTCACTAACACCACTCTAAACCCGAGTGAAAAGATTTGCCCACGTCTCTCTCCTCCTTGTTAGAGAAACGCTTCAATGAATCCTCAGTTTTTCCACCTGGTGCTCTGTGGGAGACACTCGCTCCAACATTCCATCGGTGCTCTTCCGGAGCGGCTCGATGCTCTCTCCATATGACACCCATAATACCTTCAGCAAGTTAGGTATATATGGGAAACCAAGCATTAGCTACCTCCCTTAAATCCTCACATAATAAGGAAACCAAAATAATTTCCTAACACAATTAGGATACAAATCATGCATTAACCTAAGAGATTTTACGACACAATATTCCTAACAACCTCCTTCATAGATTTCCTATGCTTTCCATGCCCACAACGAGTGTAGAAATTAAACGTAATATTTTTACATCCCCAAACGAAAGCATTCACACTCCTGTTATATGTACATGACCAAACTACCACAAATGTACTCCTTATTACAAGAAAATTTGATATATGATCAAACATAGTAACACAAACAACTTTGTAAGTTTAACTCCATTTTATAAACCTAAATTTCATACAAATCTATGTTAAGTTGAGGTAAACTCCCCACTACCCACTGCTTAACTTTACTCATCACTCTCACCCAATTCAACTTGGTTTTACTTTTCTTTTTCCTTTATTTTATATTGGTAAATCGAGCCACTCATGTTGGACCCTCTATCTCAAGGTGGGCCCAATGGGTCCACCAGCCCATGGAGGAAACCAGACATGCACGCCTGTTGCTGCTCCTAGACAATCGATTCTGAGACATGTAGGATACTACAGTATAGCAGATATCAATTGAGCTAAGAGCTCATTGATAACTTAGTTCTAAGGATGTTCATCGGTTTAAAACCGAACCAAACTGGGCCGAATCGAATAAACCGAAAACCGAATAAGGGGCAAAGCTCAAACCGAAAATCGAGCCGAATAAAACCTCAATGAGCTCATTGATGAGTTAGTTGATGAGAGTTAGTTCTACTTAAACCTCCTCAAATCTACCTACTTCTATCTAAACTTATCGAAACTTGCTCAAACCTAAGCTAGTAACTTCTAGACAAACATGACACCCAAATCCATTCCAGATTTTCCCATAACATAATGATACCATAGCAATAATGTGGTAGGTAGGCAAGATATATCTTAACTGAGCATATAGAAAACAGGCACTCTCTTCAAAGTTCAAACCCAACCAATACCATGCATTCACAACCCTAGGCTGTCAAATGGCAATGTCCATGATCTCTACTCTCCTCTTCATCATGCTGTCAATTTCTGAGCAATAAAATCGATCTTCTTCTCAAATCTCAAGTAGTAGAGTCTCAACCACAGCCACCCTAAAAGAAACTCAACACAATTAATACCACCCAACAAACTCTCATCAACTAACTCATCTTTCATTTTCTGATCACCTCCAATAATGTATATTTAACTTCCACATTATATTCATTCACATACTATACACCAACCCCATACTTACAAAATTATTATATTACTTCATGGACAAGATAGCTCCATTTTTCTTGTTCCTCCTTGGAATAATAATATTTAGTCATTTTTCAGAGGTTATTTTTGCTGGGAAAGTTCCTGGGATTATTGTGTTTGGAGACTCAACAGTTGATACTGGGAATAACAATGTGATCAAAACCCTGCTGAAGAGCAACTTCAAGCCCTATGGGCAGGATTTCGAAGGGGGTCGGCCCACGGGTCGGTTTTCAAACGGGCGGATCGCTCCGGATTTTATATCGGAGCGGTTCGGGCTGAAGAAAACCATACCGGCTTACTTGGATCCCAAGTTTGGGATTGAAGATTTTGCTACGGGAGTTGTGTTTGCTTCTGCTGGGACTGGATTTGACAATGTCACTGCTTCTGTGCTGGTAATTGTTCTATTGTCTTCCGTTCTTTTTTATCTGTCGTCAAGATTTCCATGCAAAAAATTTTGATCGCTACTACCTTGGTTCCACAATATTTAACCATTGATCGATGTCATTAATTTCTATTATAATATATATTAGATTCATAACGAAAAAAATACTATTATCATAATATAATGTTGTGTTTTTTTTTTTAATAAAATATGGTACTATAAGAAATTCTTAGTTAAAGATGACATTTTGGACAATCAATATGGAATGGAGGGGGTAATATCTTAATTTATATAGTGATTCACAATATGAAATTAATGTCATTAGATTCTTAATAAGAAAATACTGTTAAAAGATATAATATTGTATTTTTTAATAAAAGTCTTATATATGAAATTATTGATTCAAGATTGACCTCAAAAAATGGGAATAACATATGAAAAAGAAGGGAGAGAGTAATATATATATTTCATAGTTTCTAATATTCTTCTTTGGACGACAATTTCTTACGTAATATTTTATTAAAAATTTACAACATTATACACAATAAGTTTACTATAATATTTTTTTATGAATTTAATGATAATAATTTCTTAGATTAGAAATTAATGATTAAAGTTTTCAAAATTTCGGTGGAAGTGTTGATTCAGGTGATCCATAAAATTAGGAGGGAGTGTTCATTTGTCATTGGTCACTAATGTCAACTTGTTATTTTTGGTAGTTGTAGAATAATGTTTGTTAGGTATTTATTTATTAAATTTCAAATGGAAGTAATGGAAGTTTGCATTTTGTCACTATTCGTAGTTGCAACTAGCTATTGGTTGATTTTTTATTTTTTTTTTTTGGTTTTTGGGGTGAAACACCTTCTTCAAATATATTTTTTCATTACAAATAAAATTTGGCTCACTTGTTGAGTTTTTATTTAAGGATAAATTTTTTTATAACAAGTATGATTCATTAGTCCCATGACTTTTATCTGATGGAAAATTTTGCTTTACTCAATACTTGGTAGAAAAGTTCGATGATGGGGTTGATTTTTTTCTTTTAGAAAGATGGGGTTGATTGTTACTTGGCTATTACCTCATTGATTGATTCAGATATTATCTACTTACCAACTAGTTAAAATGTGGACGTCATTACGCCATATGTGAAACATAGCTTAGCCCTAACTCTAATGAGAAATATTGCATATGCTTGATAAATTAATAGTCAAAATTTAAAATTTAATTTATCAATATAGTAATTTAGGTGACTGATAAAATGAAAATGAGGGAGTATTCTTTATCATTAACCACTAATATTTAATTTGTTATTTTTGGTAGTTGTAGAATAATATTCGTTAGGTATTTATTAAATTTCATATGGAAGTAATGGAACTTGCATTATGTCACTCAACGGTAGTTGCAACTAGCTTATTGATTATGTATTTTTTGGATATTGGGGTGAGAGATATGGTTCAAATAACATCGATAAATTAGGCTCATTTATTGGACCTGTATTTTAGGGGTAACTATAAATGTTCATGATAAATATGATCCATTAGTCTAGTAATTTTCATCTAATGAAATTCGTTTACTATACAGTAGGACTTGAATTTTGGTGGGAAAATTGAATGATTAAGTGGGTTGCTACTTAGGTACCACCTCTTCCATTGATTTCAAAAGAAAATTTGGCTCGTTAATAACAATCTTGAATTGTCCATTATTTACATTTTCGTAACTTCTAATAATAATTTCTCTTGTAATTATATTTATTTATCAATTATAAAATTATAACACTTAATTATTAGAAATGCTAACCTAATTCAACCATTATAGAAAATTCACATTTTATGCATAATTTTATATTTATGATAAATATAAATAAATAATTATTTTGATAGAGTTTGTAAGTCATATTCACCCTTAAAATAATTAAACATATATTTACAATCATTCAAACATAATTAACCATATTTTGAATCAAAATGTTTATATTTTTACGTGATATAAGTGAAATTCAAAATGATTATTAACCATATTTTGAATCAAAATGTTTATATTTTCAAATATTATCTACATTTGCCTTTATTCGTCCTTTTCTAAAAAAAGTTTATCGGGTCCAACTATTTAAATTGTGGATTCCAATTACGCCATATGTAAAGCATAATATATACCCATTTTCCTTGTGAATGTGTTAGACATGCCCTATACCTAACGTTACATTTTGTCCTATATGAAGAATTTATTTATCATCAATGATAAAAAGAACTAGGACCATACTAGCTAGGATTAGTAGTAGCTAGGAGTTAATATGCATACATATTTACGTGATGTAAAACTGGGAAACTGGGAGACGGTCGTAAAACTACTTTAAGAAAAGGAATATTTGTCTATTTTCAAGATATGAATGGTTGAGCAGATTCTATTAGGAGTGTCTATCTTTCCTTTTATCTTCTTTTTTTGTTGGTTTTCGTGTTCATATGCTCGATGTACTTGTCTTGATTTGGTGTATCTTTGGTTTTGGTCGATGCTTTAATTTTGGCGGATGTTTTGTTTTGGGGATTGGCTAAGGTGTTGCCTTTGTTTTATTTTGACTATGTTTGAGAAGTGATGTTTTGATGTGTTATTGGACTCTTTATATCGTTTGGCTTTTTGGGCGTATGCCTCCAATTATTGGAAAAAAAATCATTTTATATTAGAAAATGGAGACATGATTTTGTGATTTTTTTTTGTATACTTATTTTTTCCTATTTTATATTATATGTCACTTTCGACTTTTAAAGATTTTAATACATCATTGTAACTTTTAATTTGCAACAAAAATATTAAATGAATAAACTCATATAAAAGTATTTTGTTGATAAATCTAATAATGTTTATTTCTCATTAATAATCAAAATTTACAAAGTTTAATTGTACAAACACAAAAACATGTAATAAGGAACAACATGAGAGTAATAATTAAGCACTAGTAGATAAATGTACATTATTCATCAAGTTATATAAGATGGACATTTACCTAGAATGTTGTAGCCATGGTACTCCCTATAGACATGGCAAATTTGATCCGAGATTCGGAACCCGAATTAAATAATCCAAATCTACAGCTAAATCAACATCCAACAAAAACTTTATCCCAAAGTGGACTCGAACAGATCCGAACCCAATCAAAAGTACTTTTTGTAGGTGCTTCTTTTCCAACAAAAATCGTGTTGGGCTAATAACCGAGTCACCTTCTTTACCAAAATAATAATAATAATAATACCAATAATCGTTTCACTAGAATCGAAAACTACCTCGCCCGCTTGTATCCAAACCAAATGACTAGTTGTTTAGGCCTAGTTTCAAAGGATATGTCATCATAATGTAAATGCAACTTCGACCATTAATTTCTCAATGTTCCCTTACCCTTCCACAGAACGTCATACCCTTTTGGAAGGAAGTCGAGATGTACAAGGAGTACCAAAAGAGGCTAAGAGACTACCTAGGGGAGCAGAAGGCAAACGAGATACTTAGCGAATCATTGTACCTATTAAGCATCGGCACAAACGACTTCTTGGAGAACTACTACTTGTTACCCACAACGAGGCTACATTTCACGGTCGAGGAGTTCCAGGATCACCTAATCAACATCGCGCGACGGTTCTTCGAGGAAATCTACCAACTCGGAGCTCGAAAAGTCTCCATGACTGGACTATCCCCGATAGGGTGCTTGCCATTGGAGAGGGTCATCAATATCATGGCAATAACTGAATGCAATGAAGAGTATAACAAAGTTGCATTGCAATTCAATGCAAAATTGAGTAGGTTGGTGGTTCAACTCAATGAGGAATTGCATGGTTTGGAGTTGGTGTTGCTTGATCCTTACAATCTTGTGCTCCACATGATTAAAAAGCCTTCACTTTATGGTAAGTTTGATCTTCATTACTCTTTGTTGGGTTATGAATTTAGGGCTGTCAATAAACTGTTCGGTCTGAATTTTCGAATCGATCCGATTTGGGAAAATAATTGGGTACAATCATAAACTTTCTGTCATAATTTTGAGTTCGACTGATTCAATTGGAAATTTGGACAAAATATTTTTCATTTTTCTGTTGATCGGACCCAATGTTGACCCGAATTTCAGCTTGTATGAATTATCCAGCCGGAAAATACCCGAAAAACTAGGTATTGTTCAATGTTCAATTCATCTGGACCAGAGCTAGAATTTTTGACAACACTACTTATGATCCATTATCCATTTCCTCGGCATTCAAAGTTAAACTTAATTTGGATAGGACTGTCAAAAAATTGTCTAACTCGAATATCCAGTTCAATCCGACTCCAAAAAAATGGGTATGCATATAGATTTTACGTCCGGATTTTAACTTCGACTGATTTGACTGAAAGACCAGGCACAATATTTTCCCATTTCGTATTGGTCATACCCGATATTGACGCGTACTTAGGCTTGTCTGAACCGTCCAACTCGGGAAAATACCCCAAATAAATGGTTATATATCAGACATCAACTTTTCGTCTAATATACAATTATTACCATGAATGGATCATATTATGCTGATTTTTGGATTATAATTAATTGTCAGGGTTTGAAGTGACATGGAAGGCATGTTGTGGAACAGGATTGGTAGAGATGAGCTATTTATGTGAGATTGATAGCTTTTTAACTTGTTCAGATCCTGATAAATACATTTTTTGGGATTCTTTCCATCCTACTGAAAAAACAGGTCGTATTGTTGCTGATTATTCATTTGACAAAGTTCTATACAAATTTATGTAGTCATTCTTAAGACTGGGTTAGCATTCTTAATTATTTTGTAATTTACCCTCAATATATTGTGTACCTAATATGTATTTTTTAGATGAATACAAATTAAAGATTTATTCGTGTATATTACAGATAATAAAATTATGGGCACGTCGTTGTATTTGATTGTTGTGGTTGGTTTTTTGAAACATTTGCACCCTTTTTGTTTTTTGCATCAATAATTTAATTATGTAGTGTTAACATTTATTTTTAGTAGTTTTTAGTTTTGAATATGTATTATTGTTAATTTATAAGTTTCTGTGTAATATTAAGGTGATTTTCGAAGGAGCTTTAGAGTTTGTATGTTTTCAAATACTTGTCATGCTAAAATATGAAAGTATTTAAAAAAATTGGATTCTTAATACATATGTTTAAATTAGTAAAAGGTGTTAATCGATATTTGTCGATGCTCAACAAAGCCTTAGATAGGTGGGGCCACCAAAAAGGTTAATCTATAAAGGAACAAAATATGTTAAATAAATTGAAGTGTTTAGAGATAATTTTATTTTTCTTAGGAAAAATGGAAAAAACGTGGCCACTACTCGGAATCTGATCCAAATTGCCAGAAATTGGATACACTTGGTCCATATTTATCCGAATATGACTTTGTGCAATATTGAAACAGAGAAGATGCAAATAAGGCAATATCAATGCTTGATAAGGCCAGAATAAAGTATTTTGTCATATCAACCAATATATAACAAGGAAAACATTAAAGAAATGGGTGTGGAGAGAAAATGAAGCACAAAGAGAAAAGAAAGAGTACCCGGAAGAGGAGGCAAGATCATTAAAACTAAAATCACCAAGAAGAAACATATATATATCCAAGGGATGGTGAATCAAGATTTTAAAGAGTGGTTGAAGAGAAATATTATATGTACTAACGAAATTCTAAGGGACATTTCAACCTTGGTAGATGGTATTCATTCGAACTATCGTTTATGCACCAAAATTACAGCAATGTCTAGCCTCAAATTCATTCTTACATTTGAGAATGAGGAACAAATGTAAGCATCTTTGGGATCCTCAAGAATTACACTAGAGGGTCATTGAGTTTAAAAAAATGGTCAATCCATGACTATGCAGACTCAAGGGAAGGAGATGAACAAGCAAGGGACAACAAAAAGTAATATTATGATAAAAAAAAAAAACCAACAGAAGTCAATCCATGACTATGCAGACTCAAGGGAAGGAGATGAACAAGCAAGGGACAACAAGAAGCTTGGATTTAATTGAAGGGGACAACAAAAACGGAAGCCAAGAAGATAAAATGGTTATAGATAGCTTGGAAATAACACAAAGAGAGGAGAATGTCGACTCAACTCATTTAGAATTAACGTAGCGTGATCAAAGTAATCAAGGAGAAAGTACATCAGCTCTCAGCAACATTGGGATTGGCCATGGAATGGTATTTGGAAAAGCAAATGAAAACAAAAGTAGTAGTATGGGAAAGGAGAATAGTAATGAAATATCATGACCATCTAAGTTTGTGAGAGGGATTCTTAAAAGACTATCAACCAAGCATATCCCAAAAGCATAAGATGAAGTTACGGAGGAAGCAAGTCATGAGAATGATATCTCTCAAATCACGTTATTTGAATCGTAGGATGCACAAGAAAGTGCATAAGATCGGGTCATAGAGTTTGCTTCAATAATTAGACTAAAATTTCGAGGAAGCTCAGAAGACACTGTGGATGCATTCATGGAAGACATTAGACTAGAAAGAGCAACAAAGAAGAAGAAGAAGAAGAAGAAGAAGAAGAAGAAGAAGAAGAAGAAGTATCAATGAAGAAAGCAACTTGGAATGAAGAAAAACTATCCATGAAGAAGGAAAACATTGTGGGATGGGTATAAAGAAAAAGGGGATTAAGAATTGATTCATTGGCAAAGGTTGGAATGCATAAGATTATTGATGTATGGATTGTAAGAAATGTTGTGGAAATTACACAGTGAGCCTTGAAGATGTAGTTTTAGTAGAAAGAAAAGGTGGTTTAGCTGATGTGGGATGAAGATCATGTAAATATTTAATCGAGTGAATTATTATGTTAATTAAGCGTGGAAGCTTTCGAAAAAGGAAGTCCAACTTCGAGAAATGAAATACAAATTTGTAAGCATATGATATTGGGAATCTTTGTGTATTAATGTGATTTACCTTTCGTGCATTGCATTTTGTGGTGGAGTAGTATTTTGAGAGGATTCTTCTTTTGTGTATGTTTTAGTTAGACTATTACTTTGAACTTTACGTGGTTTTCTATCCAATTTTCAATTTAGGTGTGAAGATTATTATAGTGTGCTCTTTTGACACTTTTACTCTTTAAATTATTGTGTGCTCAGGAGCATGTGCTCCGGGCGGTTACATTTCAGCCAAATCAGCAATAATGACCAAGTCATCATTAATTAAAGGGAAATTCCAAATGGTAGGCACCAACTATTGTTTATTCCAAGTGGTGAACACTCTTTTTATATATTTCAAATGGTAGGCTTAATTACCAAACTATTCCATTCCGTAAGCATTACTTAACTACCGTTAGAAATTTTTTTTTTTAAAAAGGAAAATAAAAATTTGTGCTTTGAGGTTAATCTCTTTGAGGCTCAGACTGGATATTTGCTTTGTTGCTCAAACTCAAACTGGAACTGCCCTCCCATCTCCTCCCCTGAATTCTTCTGCCATTTCATTGCTTCTTCTGGACAAAACACTATAGTAAATATGTCTGAGAATATGTCTGAGAATCCATGGCAACCAATTTTCCAAAGTTTCCAAAGAATTTCAAATTGCATTCAAACCCAACTTTCCTCAATCACTGCCCCCACCCATCCTTCCTTCTCCTTCTGAAAACTCTCTGCTTTCTCTCTCTTTTCCCTCTAAATCCAAACCATCACATGCTCCCGACGTCTCTACCCAGGTATATACTTCAATTCCCTAACTTACGACTCTCTGCATGTTAACAGCTTCATTTACTTTTTAATAGTTAAGCTTATGCGCTACTGTGGTCATTACCTTTGTATTGACAAGCTTATTTTCCAAGTGTTGCCATCTTTCTGAAGGTGTTTGTTTGTTTGTATTGTCAAGCTTAGCAGCATAATGTACTTTACTAATGTATGAAATTTCTGGCTCTTTCTGCACTTTAACAAATATATTCTAATTACTATAGGGACAGAGCCTTTGGTTTTAACTGCTCCAATTTCCCCATAGAGGTCCCAAACTGGGGCGTCCACCACCAACATCGGAAAGCAGCTGTTCCACGGCGGCAACCACCTGCGTCTAAGATGGGAGGAGACGACAGAAGAATTCAGGGGAGGAGATGGGAGGGCAGTTCCAGTTTGAGTTTAAGCAACAAAGCAAATATCCAGTCTGAGCCTCAAAGAGATGAACCTCAAAGCACAAATTTTTATTTTCCTTTTCTTTTTAAAAAAAAATTCTAACGGTAGTTAAGTAATGCTTACGGAATGGAATAATTTGGTAACTAAGCCTACCATTTGGAATATATAAAAAGAGTGTTCACCACTTGGAATAGGCAATAGTTGGTGTCTACCATTTGAAATTTCCCATAACTAAATTTATATTTATTTTTGTAAGAGCAGTTTAATTTATTAAATTCACGTAACTGCTCTCTCTTTCCCTCCTCTTTCTTTCTTCTACAAACATGGCAGTTTACTTTTGCAATCTCATCCAGAAATTGATCTAGATTCACACATTTCTTGTTGTCCCAATTTTGGAAATTGTAAAAATAAACACCCTGGATAAGTTGACAAAAAAAATAACTAAAAATTTAGCTATGAACAATTCTAAATTAGCCAATGAACAAGCACATTTATTAGTGAACAAACCCAAATTACCTAGTGAATTGAACAAGCACATTTATCAGTGAACAATCCCGAATAAGCTAGTGAACAAGCACAGTATTTCCTATGGAAAAGAAAAAAAATCCAAAAAATTACTCGGAGGTACCCCAATATTTGGAGAAACTATTTTTCGGTACCCCAACTTTTCAAAACTAATTTTGAGGTACCCTTACTTTTTGGATTAGCAATTATTTAGTATTTTTCCGGCCAATAATTTTATTAAGTAACCGAAATACCCTCATTCTTCTTTTTCAAGGATATTTCTTCAATTAGGGAAGAACAAGGGCATTTTGGTCACTTAATAAAATTAATGGTCGAAAAAGCACTAAATAATTACTAATCCAAAAAGTAAGGATACCTCAAAATTAATTTTGAAAAGTTGAGGTACCAGAAAAATATTTCACCAAAAGTTAGGGTATCTTAGAATAATTTGTGCAAAAAAAATCACTTGAAACACAAATCAGAACAAGTAAATAATCATAATTTGGTGAGTGAACAACCATGAATCAGTAATTGAACAACTATGAGTTTGTCAATGAAGAATTATAAGTTTTTTTTTGTAGTAAACAACCATGAATTAGTGAATGAACAATCATGAAGCGGTGGTTGAACAACTATAAGTTAGTCGGTGAACAAGCATAAATTAGTAAGTGAACAACCATGTATCAGTAAGTGAACAACTGTGAGTTCGTCAGTGAACAACTAAAAGTTTTTTTGTAGTGAACAACTTTAAATTCGTGAATGAACATCCATGAATCGCTGAATGAACAACTATGAGTTAGTTAGTGAACAATTCACCTCTCATGAAATGAATTTAAGTATCTTGAACTCCCGCTCACCGTCGTCGAGCTAAACTCGTTTTGCCTGGATCTTGGGTTCTCTTAGTTGGGAATACACTTTGGATCTGGGTGTCGATGAAGCAAGAATCATTGTCAATTAAAGCCTCTAATAAGTACAGAGAGAGCTAAAAGGGCGATGGTGGGTGGTGGAGGAAGGAGAGAGAGAAACGAACTTGAGATTAGAGCAGACAACAAGGGCGGAAACGATGTCATGTAGCCATTTTCTATGGAGCTCCAGGAGATGTAGCTAGCTAAGGGAAGGAGCGGCGGTGGTCGTGATGTCGATGATGGAGAAAGTGATGATGATGGTTTGTGATGAATGGTGATGGTGGTTAGAAGGGGAGCAGAGATTGAAGATGGAAGGACTGAGGAAGAAGACTAATGAGGATTAGGTGAGATGGGGAGTCATTTATGTAGTAGAGATATACAGTCATAAAATTTATGTGAGTTGAAAAAAATAACTTTTTAATTTAAAGAAATTTTCAGCCTATGATAACTGCTTCCATGTTGGATGTGGAGCACATGCTCTTGGAGCATGTAATACATCCGTTAGTTGAATAAAATCAAGCTAAGAAACCGCTAATTATTAAAAAAAAAAAAAAATCAGCCCTAGCAACCGTTATTAACGGTCTTCTTTTAGCTTTGGACCATTTACTGACTCTCCTTTAGATATTTCCCTTGACGCTAATCTCCTCCCCACAAATCCTTGATGTTATCACAACTTCCCATATCTTCTCCCGCTTAAACCCTCCCAAAACCCTCTTTCCATTCACCCTACAACTCCCCCAAAAAACCCTAATTCACTCCCCAATTTCAATCCCAATCCTGAATGGATAACCCCATTTCCTCCAAATTCATCTTCTCCTCTTGATTTACAGGGAAAACTACATACAGCAACGACAATTCGCTGCAAAACTCTCCAATTTCTAGCAATGGCTGCTGCCATGAAACTCCCAATTTCAGAATTCGGCATCAAATTTGTTAATCGCCGACGAACCTCAACCCTAATCGCCAACCCGAAATTCCGACGCCATAATTGGGCTCGAAAATCTCAATTCCCAATCTGCAGTGCTGTATACACCGAAGGACTCTCCCTTTCCCCTACAAAACTATCCAAAGCGAAGGACAACAAGATACCCGACTGGGAAAACGACCCGATTACAGCCCTAAATGAGAGGGTCCGTCGCGATCATGGGACCCGGGATGCGGCCAAACCCGCCATGGATTCCGAGGAAGCTGAGCAGTACATCAAGCTTGTGAAGGAGCAGCAGCAGAGGGGATTGCAGAAGCTCAAAGGGGCTGATAAGGATAGAAATGGAGGGGATATGGGTGGGATTAGTTATAAAGTGGACCCTTATACACTGAAATCTGGGGATTATGTGGTGCATAAGAAAGTGGGTGTTGGGAGATTTGTGGGGATTAAGTTTGATGTGTCGAAGGACGGTGGAGAGCCGGTTGAGTATGTGTTTATTGAGTATGCGGATGGCATGGCGAAACTTCCCGTTAAGCAGGCGTCGAGGATGCTTTACCGATATAATCTGTATGTTTTATGGGGTCTTTCCCTGTTAGAGTTGTTTGTGTGATGATTTGGTTTTGATTGAATTAGAGTCCAATGCTTGCTAGTTGCTAGGAATGATGAAAATCTGATTGAATTAGGGTTTGCCGATGTCTTTGTTTTGTTAATGTGGTGGTGAATGCCTAAAAAACCAAAACCAATACTTTGAAATCCCCCGTAAGCGAGGTATGGAGGAGTTGAATGTAGTAGTCTTACCCCTGAATTTTGCAATTTAGAAAAACTAGTTCCAATTGGCGCAAGATTTAGAAATCGTTCGCGACGGGCTACCTACTATTCCATGGAAAAGAAGCATGGGAAGTTAGCATTTTACTTTTAGTCCATTACAATGTAAGTTGAAAAGAAGCATGGGAGGTTAGCATTTTATGGACATGTGTTTTAATTTAATTTCATAGAAGATATTTGATCAAGAATTTTCTTATCTTATGGAGAAATAGGCAGCAAACTCAGTGAAGCTTCTAGTTCTCTTGTGTTTTGTTGACTTTTTGCTTAACTGAGTGACTGTCGCCGAGATTTTCTACGTGTTGGGTTTTTAATGGGAGATGCTTTCATCAAACAAGGGTTTTAGATATTACTTTGGAATATGAGTCGAGGGCTTGGTTAGGAACCTAGGAAGGGTGCTAAAGGGACCTGGGAAACAAATTCTAGGATTAACCAAGTCAGAAGTTGCTCAACATAGAGTAAGATATTGCACCATGTGTCATGATTTTGGCCTTGAGATTATGGAAATTAGGACCTAAGAATGTTAGTCTTTTGGAACACTCTAGAACCTTCTTCAACAGAGTACAAAAATCGTCAAGACTATTCTGGAATCTTCTGAAATGTCGTAGAGTCTTCGGGGCATCTAATTTATAATGGACCTTCTAGAATATGTATAGTATGTTTCATAACTTTCATGTACATTCTAGCTACTTGGAGAGTATGTGAGGAAGGATGTAGAGGACAAATGCTAGCTTTAGGATCAATTAGATCTCAACCATTCATTGTGGAGTTAAATGGTTATACACGCGTTTAAAGGGCTCGTCTGTAAACTATCCAAGAATCAAAACGAGCACTTAACTATTAAGGCTTTGTTCTTTTCATGGGTAAGAGAAGATTGAGTAAAGTAATGGTTGGTAGGCTTATGTAAAGTTCAAAAGTAGTGTTAGAACTTGGGAGGAATGGATAAGTTTGGGTTAATTTAGGTAAATAGGGCATTGCCGCCCTAAAAAGCAGACGCTAAGTGTGTTCTCCAAACTCTCTTTGAGTGTTCTCTTGTTTATGTCATGTTTTCTTAGCTAAATTCTATAGGTCACATCTGCTCGCAAACTAGGGCGGCAGCCTGCCACTCACATCTCTGTTTTCTTAGCTAAGAAGAAATGACTGGAATGAACGCTTATTTATCGGAGAAAAATAGGTGGTCATAAGGCTACTCTATGGCACACCTTCACCCTGCCGGACCAAACGAGGACGGCAGCCAGCCACTCGTGTGTGTTGAGCTTCAAACCCCACACATACATACAAAACCGAGGCCATAGGTTATATACCAAGCTCAAAGAAAAAAAAACGTTTGTGAACCCAATAAAGAAATCACAATTCTTTCTAGATTCCACTGGTCGACACCAGAAAAGGAGAGAGAAAAGGACTAAGCTGTCTGTTGCCATCACTTCCTGCACTTTGAAATTGGAATCAACTTACAAGAAAGGGGCTCTGTTGTGAGTAATCTGTATGAATGTGAATGACCTTTTTCAGTCAATTTGATTGTTGATGGAAACCTATTAGATTTAAGTCATACCCAGAATGCTGTATTCTTTCTGGTTAAATGGTAAGAATGACAATGATGATCCAAAATAGGGAGGGTGTGCATGGTGGTGTGTTTGTGGGTGGGTGGGTGGGTGGGGTGGTGGGGGGGGGGGGGGGGGTTGCTTCTGATGTAACAGTCTTACCCTTTATTTGAAAAAAAAATCAAAGAGAATGGTTCTGATTGACCCCAAATTTTAAAATCATTCCCTGCCTACTACTCCATGTAAAAAAAGTAGAAGAGGTTTAGAGAAATGTGTTTTAGTCCATTACAATCTAAGCTGAAAAGATAAATCCTCTCTTAGCTGTCCGTATTATGGATATAGGCTTAAGCTAAGATCTTGAATTGAACATAGAGATAAAACTCTTCTCCTTTTTCCTTATTGCTTTGTAGGCTTTCTAATGCTACTTATTCTGTCCTTCTATCCGTCCTATATTCTGATTTACTTTCTTTTCAGTCCAAATGAAACGAAAAAGCCACGGGCACTCAGCAAGCTAAGTGATACCAGTGCATGGGAGAGGAGGAGGACAAAAGGGAAGGTTGCAGTTCAGAAAATGATAGTTGATCTGATGGAATTATATTTGCATAGGCTCAAGCAAAGAAGGCCTCCATATCCAAAAACCCCTGCAATGGAAGAATTTTTCGCGCAGTTTCCTTATGAGCCCACTCCGGATCAGAAACAGGTAATGCATCTTTTATTATTTATGCAATAAGACAGTGTAATTGTAATGTCATGATCTCTTTTTAAGGGATGGCAATTGAAGGCTATCTTTGGATGGTTTCTTCAGGGCCATTCCCCTGGGCCCCGGTGATAGGATACCATCATACCACAATTTCAAAAGAAACCTCCAGTTCTTTCTTCATTTAAGAAAGAAAGAGTTTTGCCTTTTTTTTTTAATAATCTGTACGTGATTGGTTTGATGCCCCCTAGTGCTTGAAACTGACATTGGCTTCGAGTCCCTGGTGTTGTCTTCTCTCACATTTTGCAAGTTTAAAGTTTTCTCTTAATTAGTTCTCAAGACAAAGTTAGGAGGGCTATTTCGACATCTTTGGGCAATAGTAGCAAATTTTTTTGTACTTGACCAAGGTTTCACACTTTAATCCTTTTTTCTGTTCAACACTTTTGGGTCTTCAAGTAAAGTCCCAGAAATGTTGATAGAACTATATGTTGCTATTAAGACTGATGTTTTGATTCTACGGAAATCTATTTACGACTATATTGGATCAAGCAGGTTAGCAATTTATTGCAGCTTTGCAAAAAAAAAAAAAATCTAATTGCTATTTGACTTTGTCTCAGTAGTCGGTAAATTAATATCATTTCTTATTATTTCATGAAAGTTGGGCATGTCAAAACACAAAATATCATGTAAAGCACTTGAGAGGCTGGCTTTTATTAAATAGCATTTCAACTGATTCGGAAAGTCGGATTTCTTTTACTTTAGATTCTGAAGCATATACTAGAGCTGATGCTGTTGCGTACTTGACTTCAATCACTTTTGTTCCAGTCATGAACCTTTGCTTCCTTTCTGCCATATACTTCATCTATAAGCTAGTTTAGATTCCCTTTGGAGTGGACCCATAGGAAATTCTTAGGTTTATAGGCCTTTTACAAGCCCTTTTCCTCAGACCATGGGATTGTTATTTAAGCACCTTATAGTTAGACGCAACCATTTGTCAAATGTCAAATACAAAGTCTCTGCTCAACACTTGCCGCTATTAGATTCCTTGACTTTCTTTGCAGGCTTTTATAGATGTTGAGAAGGATCTAACAGAGAGAGAAACTCCAATGGACAGACTGATATGTGGAGATGTTGGATTTGGCAAGACAGAAGTTGCATTACGTGCTATCTTTTGTGTTGTTTCAGCAGGAAAGCAAGCGATGGTTCTGGCACCAACTATTGTTTTAGCCAAGCAGCATTTTGAAGTTATTTCAGGGCGGTTTTCTAGTTACCCCAACGTCAAGGTTGGACTTTTGAGCAGGTTCCAGGTATGACAGGTTCCGGAACTTACTTTGAGATATAGATCTGCTCATACCTAGCTTATCATAAATAGATAATACATGTATTTGTTCATAAAAAGGGCCATAATGCTGTTTTTAGATTTCTTGTCCCTATCAGATATCAATAAGGGTACCAAAATTTTTGGTAGATAGCTGTTCATAATGCAGGGTTTATTGTATCTTATTAATAAAAGTATCATACTTAAATGCATGCGAAACATGCTCAAGATAAGCTAAATATGTAGATAGTTATAGCTTTGTATTGGTTGGGAAATGAGGATCTAACATTAACTTTTTCTATCAGTTAAGGTATTCCCTAATGGTAATGAGTCTGAAAGGTTATGGTGAATTTGCCCTTCCCTTAATTTTATAGAAAATACAATCATGTTGAGCCTAACCTACAACATATTCTTCTTAAGGCAAATCTTTGACTTTGACATGTCTTTCTTCGAAAGAAACTTATAGTACAACTTTATGGACAAAAACTTGTTTGACATGACTGTTTGAGCTTCAATTTGAGATAAAACCTTCTGAATACCTTATGAATGTTCATTGTAACTAACCTCCCCATCTAATTGCAGAGCAGGACAGAGAAAGAGAACTATATACGCATGATAAAAAGTGGTGAACTGGACATTATTGTGGGAACCCATTCACTTCTTGGAAACCGTGTTGTGTACAGTAATCTGGGCCTCCTTGTTGTTGATGAAGAACAGGTTGGTATTTTAATTTCGTGGCTTATTTCTTTTATATTAACATTGTTGGCATATTTCTACTTGGGTTCCCTGCAACTTAACCCATGAAAGATGGTGACAAATGCCAAAGCAAAGAAACTCATGGACAATAAATTAATAAACACAGAGGTGTTCATGATGAATCTCCTATTGTAGGACCTCTTGACAGAAAAGTGTCATTCTGAGTCAAAGGTTCAAATAGGCTTGTGCATGCCCTTCCCTTAGGAGAAACCTCCATATGAGGAAGCAGAGTAAGAAAATTGAATCTGCTTCTTTTCCTTAATTGTTTGGGCTTCTCAACAAAGTCGTTTCAATGACTCTCATATCCATTCTAAGACACCTTCTTTTACATGGTTGCATCTTCTAAATGAGCTATCTTAAAAAAAAGAACTGGGTGCTGATTCTTGTGAGATTGCTCCTTAGTTACCAATCAAGGTGTCCATTGTTGAGAAACAAAATGAACATAAAATCTTCCAAAATTTTCATATGTTCAAAAATGCAGAGCTATTGGCTTATTTTCTTGTTGCTTTATTGGTTACCACATCTCCTCGCAACCATTTCAATGCCAGTCATCTAAGCAACCTTTAGCTTTGCAGAGGTTTGGTGTCAAGCAGAAGGAGAAGATTGCTTCATTCAAAACTTCTGTTGATGTTCTCACACTGTCAGCAACACCAATACCACGGACCCTTTATCTGGCTTTGACTGGGTTTCGTGATGCCAGGTAATGCTGTCCCTCTGTACTTCTCTAATGTTTCAAACAATAGTTTCTTTTCCTTGAAAATCTTGTTTTACCTGTGCCATCTGTTTGACTTGCAAGTGTCTAATGCATTTTCAGTTTAATCTCAACACCTCCTCCAGAAAGGGTCCCTATCAAGACACATCTTGCAGCATTCACTAAAGAAAAAGTAGTATCAGCAATCAAATCCGAGTTGGATAGAGGTGGCCAGGTGTTCTATGTTCTTCCTCGTATAAAAGGTGAAGATATGTGTGATGCTTTCTGTTCACAATTGCCAGATAGTTTAGGAATTACATATGCCCCTTATGGTGCCACTCCTGCTGCTCCATGATACCAATACTTGGATATATATGAGAGGAAACAATCAATATTATTTCTTAGTATGTGTGGCTGAAATTAGCTTTCTAACTGATAATATTTGTACTAAGGTTTTGAAAATTTTCACTTTGACAACATAGTGGGGCGAGCAAAATTGATTTTTTGGCAGTTGTATGGGACTGAGCTTTATTCCATTCCCTTCTCTCACCATGTTTGGAGAGAAAAATGGAATGGAATAAGGGTGGGATAGGTATCCGATTCCTTTTCTTGGTGTTTGGTGAAGCATTTCTTGAATGGGATTGGGAAACCCCCAGGTTTCTAATCCCCTTCAAAAGGGTGGAATTAGAACCCTCCCATATATGGGGGGGTATCAAAAGGGTGGAATTAGAACCCTTGCCTTATTCCATTCCCTTCTCTCACCAAACACTTTCTATTTTGGAATCAAATTCCATTCCCAACCCTCTAGATATCTAATTCCATACCCATTCCATTCCATTTTTCTCTCCAAACGTGCCCTTATTGTTAATTCTACTTAGCTGGACACTTGAATTGTTCAGAGCTGATTCCTGGAAAGCTAAACAGTAAATTCACAGTGTATGTAAATGTTCTTTGGTTTTGTGTACTTTATCAAAAGATCTATTTGACCCTGAAGACTATATTTAAATGCTAGTACTTCAGGAATGTTTCACTTCTTGCTTTTTCTGTTGCCTGATTGGTGCTACTGTGCAGGACTTGAGGAAGTTATGGAGTTTCTGGAACAGTCATTCTCAGATGTTGAAATAGCCATTGCTCATGGAAAGGTATGTGCACGTCTTCTTCTATATCTCTACATGCTCGTGGCTTGGCTTGTTCTTGAGATTATGATACTGTGCAAGAATGGCGATAAAGTATATGTTGCACCTTGTGTAAAATTTAGAGTGACGTGGTCTTTGATTGTTTCTTATATCTTGTTTGTGGAGTCGTTATGAATTAGTAACAACATTTATAATGGAGACTGCATGGGTTTTGGGATGGGATCCAGCCATGAGTTCTCCCATGGCAAAGGGTTGTTGAAAAACTTATTGGGTTATTGCTTAAAAGGATGGATTGTATAGTGAGAAACCATCCTTATACAGATTAACCCTTTTTGAATATCTTTCATTGCAAATTCGCAATTGGTTCTCATCGTGGATGTGCATGTAACTTGGTTTTGGTGCTAGGAACTCAAATGGCATATGAAGTGTAAGAATAGTTGTAGTGTTGTGGTCGCTTTAATTGGTGTTATTGCTCCTTTATTGAATTGAATGGAGAGGATGCGATCCCTTCAGTAGACCCTAGGGAAAATTGACCCTAGGTAGTTCATCTATTTTTTATTTTATTTTTTGGTGAGACTTTGAGGCCAAATGTCAAGTGACATTAATGCCTTTCAAACTTTTTGCATGCCATGTTCAAAGTTTTGCTAACTTTATACACATACTTGCCTTCAATGTATGCTTATCATGATTGAAGCGTTGCAAACATATTTAATGCACGCGATGCTCAAAGTTCTGCATACCTACATTTGAGACTTTTCCCACATTTGTCAAAAGGCCAATTTGCCTAGTTAATAAAAGGGATTTACTCTAACATAACCCCTTGATGATTAGAAGTTTGAATGATTAAGAGGAGGAAAGTGTGCTTTTTGAGCTAATGGCAAGGGAAATTTTCTAAGCAAGCCTTGTGTTAGTCCTTTGTTTTACTGCTCTCGCCTATCTCTTAGTAACTTGCATACTTCCAACCCCCCAAAAAATTAAAAGTTGGTGGTGCCATTATTGGCAGATTGGCTCCTAGGTTGTTTCTATGGACAAGTCAACACTGCTAGATACTTCAATTACTAAAACTGATAGATTGAAGTATTTTAGAAAAGACGTGCAAAGAAAAGTTTGTGTGTTATATCATGAGTTGAGTTCATTTAATGGCCATAAGTTACACTTTGTTCAACTTTTAATTATATTGCCCAGAGTAACATGATTCTGGGTGGTAAATTTATACCTTTCCTTTTTGCACTTTAGACATGGTTTAACAACTGAATTATTATTATTTTTTTTTCAAAATTTTAAAGAAGAAAGCTTGTTATCAAGTGGCAACTAGATCACCCCGTTCCACATGTTTATGGAGCTCAAGATTTTGTGTGCTATTTAAAAGATGTGCACCTCTGCTTCTTGCTTATATTGATTAGCTGTTGTGCATTCCGTCTTACAGCAATACTCCAAACAACTTGAGGAAACAATGGAAAGATTTGCACAAGGAGAGATAAAAATCCTTATTTGTACAAATATAGTGGAGAGTGGACTAGACATCCAAAATGCCAACACTATCATCATTCAAGATGTTCAGCAATTTGGACTTGCGCAATTGTATCAGGCATGTGATACTCTCCTGCTCAAATCCCTTCTTCTCTTTCCCCTCATTATCTTGCTTACTTGCAGAGTTGCAGTTTAGGCGTAAGGGTTCCTATTCCAATTACGTTTTTTATGTACTATGTCCATTGGATGTGATGATCCTAAAGATGGCGTTGTGAAATACCATGATAACCTTTGATGTGATTTTGTGACTGAAAGTGGTGCAAGTTAGCCAAAAATAAGTGCTGGGACACATGTAGGCCCTTTTCTTTTTGTGTGTGTTGTGGGTGGGTGGGTTGGGGGGGGGGGGGGGGGGAGGAGGAGGAGGAGAGAGGAAAAGGGTTAGCCTGCTATCTCTGTCTTATAATGTTGAAACATGGAAATACATAAGCCCAGTTCCAAACGGGTGATGGAAGCTACAATGGTGTTTTTCTTTAAACCTACCAATGTTTTCCCTTCGCTGTTTATACTGTCTCCATTGGAAAAAGATAAATGGATGTTCGATTAGCCAATAGTTAATCTTGCAGCTGCAGGCGATACATTCCTTTTGCCGTCTACAGGGTTCAAATAGGTAGCTTAATGACAGCATAATTTGGGGTTTGTTACCGTAAACTTTGATTATTTGAAGTCTTGATGATGAAAAGTTGGAAAATTTTTGTTTTTAATTAGCTCAGATTAGCTTATCTTGCAGGCAGTAGATCCCTTTTGCCATCTAAAGTTAGATGCGATGTGAATCAATTTGTGGAAAGTATGGTTTTCTAGTCTTCAGTGTGGTTATTTGTTGTGTACCTGTCGTCATTATTTTTATTATTGGTCTGAAATAACCATGGGAAACGGATGATCAGACAATAGAAAAGCCTCTTGGCAATGTTGCTAATGTGAAGGTGGGTAGAGAGTAGAAAGGGATAGATTGAATGTCCCCAGTAACTATCATGTAACTAGACGCGTCCAGATGAAAAATAATTTCTGATGAACACATAAGGAAATTAAATTTGCAGATGTTAAAATATGGCAACCCATGCTAGGGGTAGAAAGTTTTGGAGTAAATTACATTTACCCTACCTGAGATTTGCGGTAATAATTTTTACACACCCCATATTTGTGAAATAATTTTTACCTTACCTCACAATAGAAGTGTTTTATATCCTACCTGATGTTTGACGTAATAATTATTACACACCCCACTTTTGTTAAATAATTTTTACCTTACCTCACATAAATTGTAAGTGATTTTTACCCTACTTGAGGTTTGTTGTAAATGTTATTGCAACACTGCAACATAACAAGAATGTCACGACTTAACAGAACGATCTATATCGTATTGGACGCAGAATTTTTTCGCGCGATAACTTATATATTGAAGCGTTTAGCTAGGAGTAGGGGTATTCTTTATTTATCACTTTTTATTTTATTTTTAATGTGAATAACTTAAATCATGATGTATGAATCAATAACTATCAATGTATGGGTAGATTCACATTTTGGCGGAAATCGACAACTGCGAAAGGGTTTAGGATGATCTACATGATCGGTAGTGCAGAGGGTAGTAAGGGAGAAATGAGATGTTAGGGAAAGTTTAATGGAGCATAGATGATGGAGACTGAGATTTCACTGTAGATTACTTCCTGTTTGGTTCCTATGATGACATTTCATGACATTCAAATGTTGTTTTGGATTCTAGATCTTCAATAGTAAAGGTGGATATCGAAGATCTAGATTTCAGTAACACTTACTAACATAACAAGTTAAGTAAAAATCACTTACAACCATTGTGAGGTAGGGTAAAAATTATTTCACAAAGGTCGTTTGTATAATAATTATTACGACAAACCTCGGGTAGGATAAAAAACACTTAGAGCTTATGTGAGGTAAGGTAAAAATTATTTCACAAATGTGGGGTGTGTAAAAATTAGTACAGCAAATCTTAGGTAGGGTAAATGTAATTGACTCGAAAGTTTTGCTTACAAACACCACTTTAGTAAGGTCTTTTTCGAGAAAATCTGGAGTATTGATTTTCCCAAACTCATTGGACTACATTTTAGTGAAATGGAGTAGGAGGCCTGTCAAAGTGCCTGCCAAATAAGTGAAGGTGAGAGTTATAGGATCCAAGCTTTGGAGTCAAACGCAAGAATGGCTAACCAAGGACCAAGTCTTCCACGTGTTTTAGGGTTCTATGTTTGGTTGATTCGAATTGTATTTATTTTTTGCAGCAGCAACTCTGGACTTATAATGAATGCTCATTTATATTCATTTTTGTTTCCTTTTTTTTGTCATTTGCCCCCTAATTGAAGCCAACAGCTGCGAGGAAGGGTTGGAAGAGCTGACAAGGAAGCCTATGCATACCTATTCTATCCTGACAAATCTTTGCTTTCTGATCTAGCATTGGTGCGTTTCTTTGCTTTATGGACTTCACTTATTGCTGTGTATATTTCTGTCTTCTCAAAATTTTCCATTTAGATGCATTAAAGGCACATGAATATGGCATAATTGTAGCACCAAAAACCAAAACCAATACTCGTAAATACTGCCCAGGTAGACCTGCCAATTCGGTCGGGCGGGCGGTTTCGGGTCGGTCGTATATCGGGTTCGGGTAAAAACGGGCGGTGTATTTCGGTTTCGGGTCAACCGAACGGATTATGATTGCGACCTTTTTCACTTTTACTTTTTCAAAAATGGTCTCTAAATACTACTATTTGTACAATATACATAATAAAATATGATTATCTTCTACTAACGATAGATTATTGTAACTATATTAACATAAATAAGAGAAATAACAAATAAATAAGTTGCGCTTATAGTTTAATAGTTAAAAATTTGAACGCAAAGTCACAAATTTTAATAAAGTTTAACTTAAAAAGTTAAATTTTCGGGTCAAACGGGTGGGTCGGGTTTGACCCGCTAATTTTCGGGTTCGGTATACTTCGGGTTTAGTTGATAAAATCGTGTTCAAAACTCAGAAATTTCGGGCGGGTTCGGGTCGGGTTATCGAGTCGGGTCAGAAATTGCCAGGTCTATGCCCAGGTGATTTATGGAGGGGTCGGATGTAGTAGTCTTACCCCTAAATTTTGCAATTTAGAGAGAATGGTTCCAATTGACCCAAGATTTAGAAATTGTTTGCTACCAAGATTTAGAAATTTTGGAGGCTTAATCATAGAAATGTTATGTAACTGATAGTAGTAACAATTAATCATGGTTTTACCTGTACTAAAGGCTTGTAATAGTTACAAAGGTATCAAGTTACCTAGTCAGACTATGAAACCTTGGGAGAAGTGGTGGATAAGTGGTTCAGAAAAGGTATAGGTATCTCAGATAATCATTTCGAGTTTATGCCTGGTAGATCAACGAGACAACGACAGAGGGGTTTCATCTTGTTAGAAAACTGATGGAATATTATAGACTCTGAAGAAGGGAACTACATTTGGTGTTGAAAACTGATGGAATATTATAGACTCCGAAAACTGCGTAGAAGGCGCACGGCAAGTTTCCTGGGGAGGTGTTATGGTGTTGTTTGAAGGAGAAAAACATCCCATCTGCATATATACAAGTCACTGAAAACATGTATGATGGAGTGACTACTAGCATAATACTAGGCGGGCAAACATGCCACTTCCCTATAGGTATTGGACTTCACCAAGGATCTGCACTTCCCTATATATGAGCTGATTAAAGGAATATAAGATGATTCACCATGGTGTATGCTATTTTCTAGTGACGTTGTCTTGATTAATGAGACTAGAGATGGTGTTGACAGGAAAGTTGGAGAGGTGGAGGGATACTTTAGAGTTGGAAGGTATTGGAATGAGACAAAGATGTAGTACTTAACAATGTAAGTTTAGGGGCAATGCTGAAATTGATGGGGAAGTCAGCATTTTTGTCACTACAATTCTTAAGGGTTGATAAAATTATGTACTTAGGCGCGATAAGAGAAGGTAAAGGGAATATCGATGAGGATATTAGTCACCGTATAAAAGTAGGTTGGCAAAAGTAGAGACATGCATTGAGAATTATGTGTGATTAAAAGCCTGTTAAATTAAAGAGAAATTCTGTCATATAGCCATTATATGTGCCAATGGAAAAGAGTCCAACCCAAAGGATAAGGCTAGTAAAGATGAAAATGATTCGTTGGATATGAGGCCATACAAGATTCAATCGGATTGGAGATAAAGCAATTAGATAGAAGATAGGGGTTACACCATTTGATGCAACACGTGAGACACATATGGTTTAGACACGTTAAGAGGAATTGGGTTACACCATTTGATGCAACGCGTGAGACACATATGGTTTAGACACGTTAAGAGGAATTTAGATGCACTTGTTAGGAGGTGTGTGAGAGTAATCATACCCCATAGTGTGGGTAAGGAAGAGGTAGACCTAAGAAACATTACTGAAGATACTTTGCTATCCCTTTGCCACTTATTTAGTATTTTAGTTTCTCTGTATCTGTATTTTAGATATGGATTTATGGTTACAACTCTTTCTCTCTTTTTGTGTATGCTATGGACAAACAGACACACAAAGCTTAATCTCGTTATAAAGGATACTTGTTTTTGGTAACTCATGTCATTTTTTTTTTCTTTTTCTAACGTTGTCTTTTCCAAAGGATTCAAACATGAAAAAGTTTTTGTGAAGGTTTTTATGTGAATCTCATGGAATTGGTTTATTTACACGCAAGGATGCTTGTAGGCTTCTCAACCCCTATGAATGTGGGAATCTCTTTAGGAGTTGTTTTTGAACTTGTAGGAAAGGCTTGCAGCTCTGGAAGAGTGTCGCGACCTTGGCCAAGGATTCCAGCTTGCAGAAAGAGACATGGGTATTAGAGGGTTTGGTAATATTTTTGGTGAACAACAAACGGGTGATATAGGAAATGTGGGAATTGATCTCTTTTTTGAAATGCTTTTTGAGAGCTTGTCCAAGGTAATTACGTCCCATCACCCATCTGATTGGCTTCTAGTTATAACCGAAGCTTTTATTGTTCCTCTAAAATTATACATTGTTTACTGTTCACTCCTATGGGCCTGTGAGAAATTAATCACTCAACTGTAGTTTCTTTCTGATGGGCTTTGTGCCATATTGAATAATTTTGTCCATGCTTGCAGGTTGATGAACATCGTATAAGATCCATACCTTATGAAGAAGTTCAGGTGCTCATTCTTAGCTTCTCAGTAATTGACATATTAATGCATGTAACCAGTTGTCTAATGTCTTTACTTCCACCACCCATCGGGGAAGGAGAGGGTTTCCAAAAGTATGTGGCCTTATTACGAGTAATCGAGTACCATGAAAATATTAATGCATATAACCAGTTGTCTAATTTCTTTGGATTTCCTAATTTTGCTATCACTCAACTTTTATGAGTAAAAGCTTGCCGATGTAACTTTCGATTGCACATTGGGGTTTTGAGAGAAAATGTGAGGAATTTTCGCCAAAAAGGAAAGTGCTCAAGAGGTAATGGGGGTGTTTGGCTACCCAGCTTTTTGGGTAGCTTTTAGCTTTTTGACCAATGTTAAAATGCTACTTGAGGTGTTTGGTAAGTAGCTTTATATTTTAGCTTTTTGGACCCAATAAGCTAGTTTTCAAAAAGCTACTTGATGAAGCTTTTTGAGTTAGCTTTTCACAAAAAGCTACTTTACCAAACATTTTTCCTACAATCAGCTAACCCAAACAGCTAAAGTCAAATATAGCTAATCCAAACAGCTATCAGCTAACAGCTACAAGATAACAACTAACAGCTACCAGCTACCAGCTGGTTGCCAAACAGAGCCATATCTTGACAATGGTGACGAGTCTCATCCTCACCTTTGATGGGTTATTATAGAATGGTTGCATTGGGGTTATGATAAGAATTTCGTAAGGGAGAGGGCTAGAAAGAAGAGAATGAGCTTCCAACAGCATAGCTTGACCTATGTTGATCAGGAAGTGTAATCCCCTTGGCCTAGCCTAATTTAGGTATCATTTGCTTGCTGATTTGTCCGATAATTGGTGAGGTAATCTACCCTATGTATTTGGTTATGTTGTGAACTTGGCAACCCTTCATCGTGCTTGAAAAAAGGATGGCAGAATTCTGTCACTTCAAGTGTTATTGTTTGATGAACTTCTCTTAACATATTACATGCTGGTTCAAATGTTCTTCGTTTTGTACTTTCCCCAAATTGTCTTATTATGATGGAACTTTCATGTAATGATATGTAACTATATTGCTGCTCATTTCATATGCACAGCTTGACATAAACATAAACCCGCATCTCCCTTCTGAGTACATAAATTACCTGGACAATCCTATGGAATTAATAAGTGAAGCTGAGAAGGCAGCAGATGGAGATATCCTGAGTTTGGTGCAATTTACAGAGAATTTGCGTCGCCAATACGGAAAAGAGCCATACTCTATGGAGATCCTTTTAAAGAAGCTCTACGTAAAAAGAATGGCCGCAGATCTTGGCATCAATCGAATCTACGCTACTGGAAGATTGGTTGCTATGGAGACAAACATGAGCAAAAACGTGTTCAGATTGATAAAGGAATCCATGGTTTCTGAAACGCTGCGTGGTTCATTGATATTTGACCATGGACAAATAAAGGTAATCTCTTCCAACCAATCTTACCCATGACTGTTGCTAAATGCAAGAAAAAGAAAATAAGTTCGTGAACTGGATTCTTGGTTTGAGATTTCACGATGAAAAGAGCTAGCAAAATTTTGTCCGATCCAGAAAAAACTGGGTATACTCAATGGATTTTTCGTCTGAATTTCGATATTGACTAGATATTCAGACACAATATTCCTCTTTTTTCTATTGTCCAAACCCAATTCTGACCCGGATTTAGTTCGGTTCGAATTGTCCGACCTGGTTTGACCCAGAAAAAAACCGGGTATAGACATCAATTTCTCGTTTGAGTTTTGACATTGACCGAATTTGACCTTGACCTGAAATTTTTTCCATCATTAGTGAAACATACTGATTTCGTAATACTCTCCTGGTGTGGAGGGTTGTTAAATACCAAGGGAAATAAGCACTAAAATGTGGATGAAAACTGAAATCTAAATTGTTTACTGCAAGCCTTTCTTGCCCTTTTGCATGATTTTACAGTGAAAGATCAACATTATTGATCTATTATTCCTCAATATTGAGTTTGCATCTGATCAAATTATAAAACTGATCACTGTTTTTTCTATTTTTCAGGCTGAACTTCTTCTAGAGCTACCAAGAGAGCAGCTCCTCAACTGGGTTTTTGAGTGCTTAGCAGAACTTCATGCTTCCTTACCCACCCTAATCAAGTATTAGTTCTTTGATTGGGATTCTTAATCCGACCGTTTCGAAGCTGAGCTTTTGGTTTTGCTTCGCCCTCCAATATTTCCGTGCTGCGATTACTGTATAGATCAAAGGCAGCTCTAGAACGACGGCAAAATTGCTTGATCAAATATTTTTCAAACTACATATATTTGCCACCATTTGAGGACCAAACAGAACAAAAAAGGTACCAACCTTATTCAGCTTTTAATGTATGAAAATTGGATCGTAGTGCACTGTACTTTAGGCCTAGGGATTGTGGTAGACCGATCTTTAAAATTATATCACAATAAGCCAAATTATGAAATCGAGTTGGGTGAAATCGACTTGGTGGATTGTCATAGTTTGGTATACCATAATCTAATAGCTGAACTGTTTGGACAACTCAATCAAATCTGTCATGTTACGGTGTATTAAACTCTCAAGTCATGGAATGTTAGGACTACTGGAGTCCAATCTGTAATACTTTGGTTTCACCTAACTCGGTGGCGGTGCACTGTAGTCCAATAGCTTTACAATTTGACTTACTGTGATACAATTCTAAACTCCGACTTACCACAATCTCAAGGCCTAAAGTACACTGCACTGCAATCCGATTTTCCTTTATGGTGCGTTTGGTTGGTCAATAACCCCGGGGAAATGGTCCATTTTCCCGGGTTGACTTATTTTTCCCATGTTTGGATGCGGGTTGACTTCTGGAAAGTTGTTACGATGGGCCCACCATTTTCTCCATTTTCCTAGGGAAAATTCCCTTGGGGGGGGGGCTAAGGGAAATTTTTCCCAGAGAAATCTTTCCCATGGGGGCTAAGGGAAAATTTTCCTGGGGTTCCTACCAAACACTCCCTAATGTTCTCCGTGGTTTATGATTGTCTACTGATGTTGTTTACCAATGTGGCAGAATATATGCTCATTGCTCGATCGATATGTGTGGAAAAGATTGCATAATCTGCAGGGAATCAGCTGAGTTGAGTATGAACTGCAGAGCCACACATTCTTCAGCTATTTCTGGGGACAAACAGAAGCTAAACTGTTGATAATTATTGTTGTTGATGATTGTTGTTGTTGTGTGTTTATGGGTTTCCCATAAAGAAAGTTGTAGGTTCACACCAGAAAGATGAATTATAAATAAAACTGTGATGGTGTTCATAGGCCCGGATTATTGTTAACTACTCCCACCATTCCATATTAATTGTCACTTTGACTAAATTTTGACCATTAATTACTTACAAATTATAATCAATTACAATATGAAATAACTCATTAAAGATATACTTTACTAAAAATTACAATGGGCATAATTTCATATTGTAATTCATTGTAATTTATGAATAATTAACGGTCAAAATTTAGTCAAAGTGTTCATTAATATGTAACGCAGGGAGTACCATGTAATGTCAGGATTGATGAGATTCAAATCCAATGGAGACTCGTATTCCTATATTTTGTTACCTGTATTTGAAACTAGCTACACATGGTGTTTCTATATTATTCTAAGGGAAATTGGATTCAAAATACGAACTTTTGGCCATATAAGACTTAATAATATGAACTTTTGATTTGGTGATGAATAATACAAAATTTGACCTCCTGTTGCCCCCAATAGTGTGTCTTTTTGTAATTATTAATCACCAAATCAAAAGTTCGCATTATTAAGTCTTATATGGTCAAAAGTTCGTATTATTAGAATCCAATTTCCCTTTTTGTAATTATAGGATATGATCTAATAACCATTGAAAGACTTTTGTTTTTGCTATGATTCATACAAATATTCATAATGCTCAAAACACTAATTTACTAAACATTAATATTTATCCTATTAGAATATTGACTTGGTCATAATATTCAATACTACTTCAAACGTTTATGTCGAACACAACGTAAATGTTGTACTACTTCCATACCATAGTACTTATGCATTTAGCCAAAATTTAGAAACCAATAAAATTGTGAAACATCAGTATTAAATTATGGCCATATTCTTTCGATTGGTAGGTAAGGTTTAATCATACCTTATGTACCTTACCTTATCTCAACCCTTAAATAACATGCAAATCACAACTTTATTTCTTATCTTACTTTACCTTATTTTACATTATCTAACCTTATTTGATCCCATCTGTCTAAAGAACATGACCTAGTTGTATATCTTTTCTTCTCCTACTTTTTCTATTTTTGTTTAGAAAAACTAATACAAAAAGCAATTAGTTGGAAAAAGATACATTAAATTGTGAAGTGACACACATTATGGGACAAAAAAAATTTAATTAAAGTGACAACTATCATGGGACTGATGTAGTATATTGTTACCTGTGTCTTTTATGTGGTTGGTACGCCGTGGAAATAGTGCGGTACGGTGAAATTATGAAAAATGCGGTAAGTTGTGGAATAGTATAATAATTTCTGAAAAATGTGATTGATATGGTAGGTGGTGAAAGAGAATGTGAAAATATATGAGAAAAAGTAAGGAGAGAGAAGTGAGGAGATATACTGACAATGATTGTGGTAACGTGTGTAGAGCTGGCAAAATTTTGTCTGACCCGAAATGTCCGATTTGTCCGACCCAAAAAACTCGGTCTGGACATAGGTTTTTCGTCCAAATTTGATACTAACCGTATATTCGGACATAAAATTTCTCCTTTTCTATAGTCCGAACCCTATTTCGACCCGAATTTACCTTTGTCCGAATTGTTTGGTCCGACCCGAAATAAAATCGGGTTCGGACATGAATCTTTCGTTCAAATTTTGACATTGTCCGAATTTGTCCGATTCGAATTTACACGGACCTGGATTTTTGCCAGTGCTAAAAGTATGATATGATACGGTAAATGAGTGCTTGAACAAAAATGCCCCTTAACTTTCCAAAATAGTAAAAAATGTCATTGATTTTTACAGACTGTCATTATTGTCACTCATCTTTTCAAAATCATAAAAATGTCACTGAAACCTAAAAGATTGTTAAGATAAAAATGTCATTCAACATTCCAAAAATATAAAAATACAGCAGTCAATTTTCCCAAAAAATAAAAAAATGCACTACCATCGATTAAAATAGAAAAAGTGTCACTAACTTTCATTTATTATTTAAATTAATATATAAAAATATTTAAGTACTACATCCGACCCAAAATGTTTGTCCGTTGACTAAATTTTGACCGTTAATTACTCACAAATTATAATGAGTTACAATATTAAATTACCGTCATTGTAATCTTTAGCAAATTATCTTTCAAATAGTAGTGATTTCATATTTTAATTCATTATAATTTGTGAGTAATTAACAGTCAAAATTTAGTCAACGGACAAATATTTTGGGACGGATGTAGTACTTAAATATTTTTATATATTAATTTAAATAATAAATGAAAGTTAGTAATAACCGGAGAACATTAATAAGGTCAAAGGTGACAAGCACAGGCACCGTTCAATGTTCATAGTTGAATGTAGTCGAAGATGGATAGAGTGAAACAAGTACTGGAGTTGAGCAAGGAAGATTCAGAAATTGTATCCAACATCACCATTGATGCTCACCGTCCTCACCTCGAGCCCAGCTTCTACGAACGCTTTGGTCTCCGAGGTATCCGAGTCGACCGAGTTCAACCCGGATTCGTCGTCTGCTCTTTCAGAGTTCCTCCTCGTCTCACTGTAAGTAACAACAATCATCATCTTCAGTCGTTGTTTTACCCCCTTTTTGATGAAACTGTTTGGTAATTAGGAAATTGGAGCTGCTTATCTGATTATGTTCATGTATTCGATTGATTAGATCGGAATTTGGAAGTAGGCAAATCGTGCTTAAGGTCATTTTGTTGCTAATTTCAATCGCTATTCAATTGCGGAAATCGGTATGAGTAACACTTTTTCCATATATTTACCAAACTTTAACTGAATGTTTGTAATTAGCGAATTTGAGCTGCTAATCTGATTGTATTGATGTGTTTGATTGATTAGATGATAATTTGGAAGTAGGCAAACCATACAATTGCTAATTTCAATCGTTATACAATTTTGTTGCTAATTTCTATCGGTATAGGAACACAGGTTACTTTAAACTCTGATTGATTGGATTAACAGTAATTAAGATGGATGATGGGCCTAGTTCAAGGAGATTAGGTCAAGTGTTTTGAAATAATTTCGATTCCATTTTACTGGATTGGAAACTCCAGTTAATCTTTGCAACGCATAAAATCTGATTGCAGAAGTCTTAATTAGAAATGTATTATGCCTAAAATTCAAAAGTAACATTTTTTCCAAATATTTAACCCCCTTTTGTTGAAGCTGTTCAGTAATTAGGAAATTGGAGCTGCTAATCTGATTATTTTTATGTATTTGATTGCTTAGATGATAGTTTGGAAGTATGCAAATCGTTCTTAAGGCCATTTTGTTGCTAATTTCAATCGGTATACAATTCTATATTAATACAGCCTAATCATACAATTGCTACTTTCAATCGGGATACAATTTTGTTGCTAATTTCAGTCGGTATATAATTATTATAACTTTTTAAGATACTAGGAACACAGGTTGCTTTTCAGCCCTTATCAGTTTGATTGAAGTACAGTAATTAAGACAGATGATGGGTGACCTCGTTCAAGGAGATTAGGTTAGGTGTTTTGATTAGTTTCAATTCATATTACATACTTGGGAACCCCAGTTGATCTTTGCAATGCATAAAATCCAGTTCAGAAATCTTAGTTAGGATTGTTCAAGTTTAATTGGGTAAAAGAAAAGCACTTAATGGGTTAACTCAGCAAAGCATTATCTGCATGTTTGGACTATTGTTTGTGCAGAGCTAGGAGTCTAGGACTGCACAATCCCGGGAGTACTATAATCTTGTACTCTCGGAGTGAGTTTTATGAACATATGTGTATAAGTTTAAGAGTACATGTGTACTGTATAGATTTATGAGCATACTTATATGATTTAGCAAGTGTAAACATGCTCATAAAATGAAAATTGTATACTTAAATCGTTATAAATATATGGTCATGTATAAATTATGAAATTATAAATACATATATGATCAAAGAATGAAAATTGTGTGCTCATAAAAATATATATGCTCATAAAACCAAATTCGTAGTACATCGACATGGTACTCCTGGAAGTATAATCCAATTTTCGTTGTTTCTGAGGATCCCTGGCTATAAAATAAAAAAGTCTAGCATACAGATAATTTGGGTTGGAGTTGGAGAAAAAAGTATAATCAAAATAGGCCTGCTGAATTGGAGCTGAGATTTCAGAAGTGATGATTGAATTCATAGTTATTGTTATTCTGCAGGATAAGAGCGGGAACTTGGCTGCAGGCGCGATGGCAAACCTTGTTGATGAGGTTGGTGGTTCTGTGGTTAACAAGGAAGGCCTTCCTATGAGTGTTTCAGTCACCATGTCCATTTCTTATGTGTCGACCGCCAAGGTGAATGTAAGTGACCTCTGATCTCTGGCTGCTCGGTTATGTTCGATTTTGTCCGTCGATTTGTTTTGAGCATTGTGGAATATGAAAATGTTGTATGGTCGCAAATGATGTTGTTCAAACTGGAAGCAACGATGAACGACGTTTTGTGGGCACATGATGTAAACTGACAATAAGAATGACATACTTGTGTGCAAAGGGTGTGTGCCCATGGTGTAAACTGACAATAAGAGAGATCTTGTGTCGAACAGGTGTATTAAACTGACGATAAGAAGGGGAAATTGAGATGAAGACCACACTCAAAACAGCTTCATAGTTTAGGCTGCTAAAAGTTATAGTTCAGGCCGTGAGGGGGAAAGGGACGAATTTACCCTTAATAAAATTGGTACAAACTTCTAGAAACACCTCTGCTATAATAACTTGCACATGTTAACTGACCAGTGCATATGAGTCCTCTAGCACTAGCATCATACAATTGTGGTGTTGGGGTAACTTTTATGACTGAAGGTTCCAGAAACTTTTTTGATAGCACACACATGCACGCGTGCGCGCACACACACATACATAGACAATTGAGGTATTGGGGAATGATTTGTATGATAGGGTTCCAGAAGTCTTACCTAATTTGGGGTGAACACCTTTTACTTGTGGCATTGCCACCATTATATGCACCTTTGAACTCTGTTCCTGTCAACCACTGCTCTGCATCTCTGTTCTACTTTTCTTGGCATTAGCCAAGTGAATTTTCTCCGAGTTTTTGCCGCTACACACTTGTGTCTTCAACTCTTCATTGTGAATTTGTTTCCTGAAGGGGTTCTTCATTAGTGCATTAATCTTTGAATGATGTGTTTTTGCCCAGGCAACCATTTAATCATGTTTCAAAGCCAATATGCTTGTAACGTCATTGTTACTTGGTCTGCTCAAAACCATATGAATTTGTGTCTGTTCCAGGAAGCCCCTAATACCGTAAAACCCACATTATTATTATTTTTTTAAAAGCTTCTTACTGATACTATGATCCTGACATAAAAGTGTATGTTAGGGTTTTTTTCTTTGAGATTTTGGGTAAGGTAAATTTACGTTTAAAAAGTCAAATTAGATTATGATTTTGTAAATAAGTAGCATTTTGTGGCATAGTAGCCATATAATCCATGATGCTGATAGCTATATATGTTATTCCATTACATGATCACTCATAGGCATCTAAAAATCTAGATACATGAACTGGTAGATATACCCTTCTATAAATTTTGATTTAATCCCATTTTGCTATTATTTGGCAGGATGAATTGGAGATAACCTCAAAGCTTCTAGGGAAAAAAGGATTCATTTCCGGAACTATCGTCTCAGTCAAGAACAAAGCAACCGGGCGAGCTATAGCTGAAGGGCGACATACACTATTCTCCAAACCGACTAGCAAGATTTGATTTCGTTAATTTCTCCATCAGTTGTTCGTCGAATGTCGGTAACATCTACGATTTTGGCTAAAAGAGTCAGTTTTGGGAAATCTGTATATGCATGTTTGGACTTTGGAGCGTTTTTCTACGATGCTCCGAGACAAATCTTAGAATTTATACACAAAGTGCCACCAATATCACATCGAGATCGAAGATCCATAAAAAGGAGTGAATAACTTGATTACACTGCTTTGGGGATCCTTTATGATATGTGCTTGCTTGAAGAGATGGTGTATCACATAGGTGAGTTTGTCAACATTTGTAGTGATATGTTCTTATTGAAATGCACTATGCTTGACATAATATATATTGTGACTAGACTAAATTAATTAATGCACTCAATAGAAAGTATTAATGGAATGTGAATTTATTGCTTTTGAATTGGCAACATGTGAAGATGACTTGGCTAACAAAAATTATTAGCAAACAAAAATCATGCAACTATATATGTCATTTGGCACTATGACATCTAAATAGTTATTATAATGAATGGTTATATAAATTATAGATATACATCAAAAATCATGCAACAAATTTTTCCAACATATTTCCCCCACCCTTTTGAGGATGTTTGTACAATGGCTCATCTATTTTTAAAATTTTATCTTTAGGATTTTACCTCACTTGGAGCTCCAAAATAAATATGATAGATGAATTTTGTTCGATACGGAAAAAATTGGGTTTGATCATAGATTTCCGTTTGAAATTTAATATTGACCGAATTTACTAAATATTTGAACATATTTTTCATTTTTATATTGTCAAAACCTGATTTTTGATCCAGATTTAGATTTAGTTCTGTCCGAATTGTTAAGCACGAAACAAAACTGAATTCAAACATCAATTCTCGTCCAAATTTTGAGGTTGATCCAATTTTACTTGGACCCAAAAAAATTTTTTTTAGAAATGGACCCAAAATTTTACTAGCACTAGATCAAAAAATAGAAAATTAATCATCTTATTAATAAATTGAACGTACACATTTCATTTTATTTGCAATACCTTTGGCATTGAATCTCAAATACACTTTCAGTCACAAAGGAAAAAAGAAAAACAAAACAAACAAGAAACATCGCTCGAGCCAATTAATAATTTTATCTAAATGTGTCAGACTTAAGGTGTGTTGAATTGAATTGACTGGGCAAAGAATGTAAGGTACAATTAATTTTGGGTAAAATTGAGTAGATTAGAGTAAATTTAGGTAATGTACCCCTAAATTCGACACATCCTAAAAAGGAACTCTTTAGTTAAATTTGCTGCAAACATTTCTAACTTCTCCTTGATCCCCGGTGAGGACCTCGAGCGCTTGCAGTTTGATCATGGCACTCGACAGCTTGGCATTGAACACCTCCGAATTCAACGACAACTCTTGGACGATCGGGCTCGTTTGCGGGTCGCGGGCTAGGGCTTGGTCGATGGGAAGGATTCCCCTGTTCCTCTTGATCTGGTCGAAGAAGGAGTTGTCGACTCGGTTTGAACTTGTCGGGTTTTGGTCTAGAAACGTTACGTTGTTGGAGTTGGTACCTTGAGGACACGTTTGGATAAGTTGTCCACGAAGGTTCGGGTCCATGTTCGGGTCGAATTGGTTGGTGCCCCTGTATAGACGGCCTTCGAAGAAGGCGCAGTGTGAAATCCCAACAGTGTGGCAACCTATTGATCACAACAAAGTAGGGTTGTCAATAATCCGACTGACACACGAATTAAATTTCATGTTCAAACAACATATTTTTGAGTTTATTCTGAATGGAACAAATTTGAACAAGTCAGTAATCACGTTTGGACAACAGACATGAGAAAAATATTGCGTTCAAAACCCGGAAAAGTTGATCATGCCCGACTTTTTCTAGGTTGGACTAATCTGGAACTTTTGGGTTGGACAGTTTATTGACTGCCCTATAATAAAGCTAAATAAACAGTTTCCGAAGGGCCCTAAGAGACTCTTATGAAAAAGTTTTTCTTTCCCACAAAACTAGCAAACGTAGTACAAACTTTGCCAACTAAAATTTAACCAACCTATCTTTAGCATATGAAAAAACACATGTACACAATCAAATATGTATGAAAGCAATGTTACCTAAAAGAATAACCATCTCCTCAGCAGTAAAACCTTTGTCTTGAAAAGCAGCAATACTTTGGGGCACAGTCATAAAAGGACTTGGGAGATTCACATCATTCATGTTTGATACAAATCCATCCCTTCTTCCTGTCTGCACTACGTAATCTGGACCTCCTCCCTGTATTAAACGTGTGCTTAATTTGTAAAAACATTCCTGAATTTGTGAATTATTATCAACCTTTGTAATTTTTTTCAAGAAAAAATTGGATTATAAATAAGGAAAATTGGATTATAATAATCTCTACTTTCAATTTTTGTATTATAAATTGGATTACTTTGTTTTTGTATTTTGGCGGTCCAAAAAAATCAAAATAAAAATTATATTCTTGTGGGACACCGCCGAGTGTATGCCCTAAATATCATAGATTTTGACTTGTATTTGCTTCAAAACTTAGCACGGCACTTCAACACGATTTATAGTGATTTTATAAAGTTTGTCCCTAACTTTTTTACTTTTTTCGATTTGTTACAATTTTTCGCTTTTATTTCTTTAAAAAATCATAATAATCGCTCATATTCTCAAAAAAAAAAACTAATTTAAAAAGTATTTTAGTAACTACACTTAATAACCTTTCTAGGGATATGAATGAAAAAAATAAAAAAATATGGGGTATGAATGAAAAAAATAAAACAAAGTGGAGGTAGATTTGGTATCACTAGAATACAATTTTTTTTTTTGACTACTAGAATACAAAAATAAAGTAAGAATTATTGACATACAAAACTTTAAAGTAGAGATTATTAGAATCCAATTTTCCTTGTTAAAATTTGGAAATGCTAAAGTACATGTTTAAATTTCAGGTTATTATTATCCAATCGCTCAAAGTAGACATTATTAAAATCTAACTTTTCTTTTTGTCGTGGTTGTAAACGAAGATGAATAAATAAAAGGAATTTTGGACACTAATATACTGAACTTTTGGGGTATTGGACAATAATGCATTGAACTTTGACCTTGGACAATAATGCATTGAACTTTGGGGGGTGTTGGACAATAATGCACTCGAGACAATTTCGACGGTGACAAACTTGGTGACAATCTTAAGTGACAGACCGAGAAGACAAATATTTTTGGATCAATTCATCTCCTCCACCCGCTACATAGGATTGCCACCAAGTTAGTCATCGCCGAAATCATACTAAGTGCATTATTGTTCAACACCCCCCAAAGTTCAGTGTATTATTGTCCAAGGTCAAAGTTCAGTGCATTATTATCCAATACCCCAAAAGTTCAGTATATTAGCATCCAAAAACCCTAAATAAAATGAAGATGGTGAAGGAGTTTTTTTAGCTTACCAGTTGAATGAGTTGTTTAGTGACAATAGCAATGATATCAGCACAAGACACAACACCAGGGCACAGTTGCTCCAAAGTGGCTTTCAAATCATCAATGAATTCATATCCTCTTACACTCAGATTTGGGAAGGCATTCCTCTCAGATGAAGATCCATCTATTAGGATTGATGCATCACAACCCTTCAATTCAATTAATCACAATCCATAATCAAACATTAATACACCAACAAAATATAATTAAGCACATTTTGTTGTAAGTATGATAATCTTGATCAACTTTCAACTTTATGAGAATTGACATAAGTTATCTTAGGGTTTTGCATCATCAACCATGTCCGTAAGACATATTTTGAGATTTTTATAAATATGAAAATTTTTGGGTAAAATTATACCATAGTTGGAATTTTGGGTAGAATTTTCAAAAATTATAAATTTTAAGTAGTTGAATGTTGAATTATACTTAAATATTTTAATTATATCATTCTTTTTCAATTTAATGTTTAAAGCATCGTTTTTATACTATGCAATAAGTATCTTGTCCCAGGACCACGCAAACCATTTTAGTAAATTATTATAAGACAATCTCACATAAGACTTAGTGGATGGACAAAGATGTTCATTAAGGTCGTGTTCGACAAAATTTAGTAGTTTACACAGTGGAGAATGATTTAGTACGCAATGGATAGCAGTTTAAGTCGTGAATATATAGCGGTGCTATACTCTAGCGATTAGCACATAGCTATTAAAATGAGCGTTGTGAGTTGATTAACATAAACTGACATAAAAAGATAAATAGACTTACATGAACAAAACAAGCAAAGGATAAATACACTTACGTGAACGAAACAGTCGTGAAATTGCATACGAAGGATAGCAGGAAGAAGAGTGGGATCCTTCCGAAATTGTTCGTGCACTTTACTTGCGATAAGAGCCTCAACATCCGTAAACTTACTAGGGCATTTCCCTTTGTAGAACCCCACCTGCAATCCGGGTGCCCCAGATGAAGGGGTACCCGAATCAGGAAGCGGGTTAGGATTACCCTTACCCTTACCATTACCGTGACCATTACCATTACTATTACTGTTACCATTACCGTTACCATTACCGGGATTTCCAAATATCGGGGGCAACTCAAAGTGAAACCCTCCTAGTTGTAAGCTAAACCCCCAACATCCACTCACATAACTTGTGATTAACATCAAAATGAACCCTAAAACTTTAGCCATTAATCACTAATTAGTGTAAATTAAACCACCAAATTAATATGATGAAGAATGTGTGTTGTGATTAGTAGTGAGTTATATTTGAGCATGTCTTAAACCATGCATTTATATATAATGGATAGAGGGAGGGCAGTTATACAAGATGCATGGTATATGAATAAATATATATGATTAGTCCATGATTAATTAATTATTAATTGAGATTAATTATGACATTATGCACGACAGTACAATACTTTGCTGGCTTGAATGGGTTTTGCTCCAATCATAAATCACATGCCACCAGATTTTTCGGCAACCAAGTGATTATGATATATACGGTAGCATTATCTTCTTCGTTTTTCTTTTCCATTTATTTTCAATATTTATTAAGTCTTGACCAACCCCACACACATATATAGGAAAATTAGATTTTAATAATCTCTACTTTCACCAATTATATACCAATAATCTCTATTTTCGGCCCCGTTCCTTTATACGGCTGGCGGTGCCACATTGCACTGCAACTTTCCATATTCCACCACAACCCACCACAATCCACCACAACTTTTCCCAACCCACCACAATCCACCACCTTTCCTCCACACCGCACCGCAGCCAACCATATTAAAGAATGGGGCCGAATCATTTTTTATTCTAATGGTCCAAAAAAAAATGCATTGTAGTGGTACTAAATTCGCCTCCCCATTCTTTTTATTTTTTACATTCCTGTCCCATATTGTTTTTATTTTTTCACTCCTAACCCCAGAAAAGGAATGAAGAGTAGTTACAAAAAAATAATTAAAAGAAATAAGAGTGGAAAAATCGTAAGAAAATGAAAACAATTTGGGAGAAATGCTATAAATTCATTAAAAATCCTGGTGAGGTGTTATACTAATTTTTGAATCAAATGCAACTCAAAATCTATGATACTTAGGTATACTCTTCGTGATAACTCACAAGAATTCAATTTTATTTTTATTTTTTTTACCACCAGAATCCAAAATGAAAGCAGAGATTATTGCTATACAATTGGTGAAAGTAGGGATTATTAAAATCCAATTTTCACACACACACACACGCACGCACGCACGCACGCACGCACGCACGCACGCACGCACGCACGCACGTATGGGTATAAAAGGTGAGGACAGAGATATGTGAGTTTTAATGAGTGTGTTTTTGAAAAATTATAATTGGTCAAATTTACTTTTTTTATAAAATGTAATTTGTTACATGGGCGGTTCGGTGCACAAAGCATCCCCACAAGCGGGAGTCCGGATACAATTTTTAATAATGATGAATTACTACTTACAACACTAAATAAATAACGACGATAATAGAAATATGTGAATTTTAATTGATCATATCATCATGAAACGAAAAATTCATAACCCGTGATATATTTTTTCAAGCTTTAAACATTAGGTGATTTATTTATCATCCTTCATGTCTAACGCATAGTATATATTATTTAGTCACATAAATAAAAATAAGGAAGTTTTGGAGAAAATACAAAAGTAAAAAAAACCATTTATATGTGTTGAATCTATCTAGATAAACCCAAAAGTAGGTAATTACTATATTTCATATGTAGAGTCGTTTTTAGATGCACCTTGATTTTTTTTTAGTAAGGTAGTCTTTCTTACGCGGCTTTTAGATAGATAATTGTTGAGTCTAACTTACTGAGTAAATCAGGATCTGCATAAGAATTCGCCAGCTTAATGATCATCATGCATGGTAAGATTTTCTCCTCATCCTACCCTCCTTTCACAAAAAAAAAATCCTAGTTGGGTTCTTCCATTCTACTAAAAAATATTTCATCCATTTCACAATACCTGTTGTTTAATAAATGTTACACGGTCTTCAATGTTCTTTTTTGATTGAGAATTTCTCATAACATATTTTATCAAAAAAATTACAATACAATACCCTTATGACAGTATTTTTCGCTCTGAAGCTAACGATAATATTTTTGTATGATAAAACATTATATATGTTGATATATTGATTGTCAAATTTTTTAAAATTTGACTGACACAAAATCTAAAGTTACAGTTAATAAAAAAAACTGAGGGAGTAACTCATGAACATCTTTTCTTTTTTTCATTTTTGGGTTTTGTTTCCAAATTGTCAATATCAACTTGAAGATCTTGCTATAATGTGTTCATCATCATATAGCAAGGAAGATGCTAGGATGTCGAGCTTGACGACGACTTTTATATCTTGACTGTGTTGCTGTTTTAAATTAAATTAAATATACACAAATTAATCAAGTACTAGTAGATAATAATTAATATTTTTTAAGGAACAAATATTAAGGTATTATATCTATTTTTATCATTGATTGTATACTTGAAAAATTTGCATATACATTTTTTCAAGTTGATGACATTTATAAATTTAATCATAACCTTTTTAAGTTAGTATTTACCCCCCTTTACCTTGTGAATCAAATTAATTTAACAACCTTTCCGGTGAATTTAGCAACTTTTCTAGTAAAGATGTGATTTGTGCTGAAATTTATTTGCTAAAATTGTCGATAATTTTAACAAATAAATATCATCACAAATCACACATTCATCGAAAAGTATTGTTAAATTTACCGGCAAAACTGCTAAATGAAATTGATTTATAATTAAGGTTAACTCAAAAAGATTAGGATTTATAATTATAAATGTCATAAATGTGAAGGGGGTATGTGGAAATTTTTGGAATATAATGTGGGTAGTATGGAGTATATTATAGGGATTTAATTTTTAGATCGCTACAGTATAATTTGAGAAGTTCTCTACGGGTATTATATAGATGCATAGTCACCGAAGAAAAATTCAGAGTTATCAAATAAATTTATGACAAAATGGTCATGACTTAATTTCAACACGGACATCAATGAGATTTGTATTAATTATTTAAAAATCAAAATTCTTATCTTTATTTTAGACCTACAATTATTCATTCACAATTTTCATTATAAGTATCGTTATGATTTTTTATTAATGAACTCACTTTACTTCAATTCAGAAAAAATATTTAAAAAAATTTCAAGCCCTTCATAATTCACCAACTTGTTTCATGACATGTTGCTTATTATATTACTTCCTTTTTTTTAATTATTACCACTTTTGAATTATTAATGTATATTTGAAATACGCAAGAAGATCTCATCACATGTCTTATAGTGAAAACACCATGCACGTACAATACTACATGCAGGTAATATTTCAACACCCTTATTGTTATTGTTTTTAATTTAGAACATGCTTTTTAAGTTAGAATTTAAATACGTTAAATTTGTCAACTCTTTTGGGAGAATTTTTTTTTTTTTTTGAAGCTCTCTTTGTCAATGTTTCTCCTGTTGGAAAATAGAAAGGGAAATTGGATTCTAATAATACGGACTTTTGGCCATATAAGACTTAATAATACGAACTTTCGATTAGGTTCTGAATAATATGAACTTTGACCCCCTGTTGCCCCCAGTAACACGCCACCGAGTTAGGTTTATTTTGACTCGTCGGAAAGTCTAGTTGGCGGTGGCGGCACGTTTTATTTGATGTTTGACCATGCCATGTCACCCATTGACTTAAAAATTGACAAGTCAGCACCCTCTCTCTTTCTCTCTCCTCTCTCTCTCTCTTCCCCTCCTCTTCTTCGATACCCTACAACCATGGCTGCCGACTGTCCCCCTCTCCCTTGTTGTTTTTGCCATACCAAACCCGTGATTTGGTTTTGGTTTTCTGGGTAGAGTTTCTGGGTTTGGGTAGGATGCAATTGGATTTGCAAAAACAACACAATCAGATTCAAATCAACCACACCACTCGAAGAACAAGACTGACTGAAGAGTGAAGACTGTTGAGCGTCGACTACCAAATTCTTCTCCTCCATTTCCGAAAACCTCAAACCCTTTATGATCACAATCAGATTCAGATCAACCCCCTTTGATTTGATCTGATACCCTTAAATCCTACACCATGAATCCCTTCAAAACCCACACTTTCTCCCTCCTCCTCTTCATCTCCCTCATCCTCATCCTCACTTTCGTTTCTGGCTGAAAGAAAGATGAGTTTCGAAACTGCAATCAGACCCCATTTCGCAGCAGAGCTCGCTCTTGAAAATCTAATTCTTGCTCTTTAAACGCCGTCGATGTTTCCATATCGAACGGCGATCTAGTCGCCAAGCTCGTTTCAAAGAACCCTCCACCTAAAGTAGAGCATAACCCATATTCAAATGACGGAGATTCGGACTGGGAAAAGCAAGATCTGGCTCCGAAACCTAGGGTTTTGGAGTGAATTGAACCAAATCGGACGACGAAATTCAAAAAAGATGGGGCGGGATCATGTGAGTAAGCGCGAATTGAGGAATTCAGTAACTAGGGTTTTGGAGTGAATTGAAGCAGAGGTTGAAGAACAAAAGAGCGCAATTGAAGGTGAAGAATACAAAGAAATCGATTTGTCAAGTGCCGAATTTCTGGGTTAAGTTGTTGTTGTTGTTGTTGTTCTTCTTCTTCTTCTTCTTCTTCTTATCTCCTCTCAATTTCTAGGTTGAGTTTTGCAAATTGTTGTTCGATTTGTTTATGGGTTCTGTGAAGGTGGTTGCCTAGTTGGGTGGTTTTTTTGGGGCGGATGGTGGTGGAAGTGAAGGTGGTTGGGTGGTTTTTTGATGGCTGCGATGGTGAGGTGTGGTGGCAGTAATGGTGGTTTGAAAGTTTTGTAGTGGTGGAGATGGATGAGGGTGATGATGGAAGAAGAAGGAAGAGGAAGGAGGAAGAAGAAGAAGTTGGAGGGGACTGGAACTGCAACGAAGAGAGAGAGAGATGAGAGAGGAGAGAGGAGAGAGAAAGAGAGAGGGAGGATGACGTGGACAAATATTGCTGATTGGGCAAGTCAAAATTGACTAAATTCATCTCCTCCGCCGCCAGCTAGGACCGCCACCGAGTTAAGTAAATCTTAACTCGGTGGCGTGTTACTAGGGGCAGCAGGGGATCAAAGTTCATATTATTCATAACCTAATCGAAAGTTCGTATTATTAGGTCTTATATAGCCAAAAGTTCATATTATTAGAATCAAATTTCCCAAATGGAAAATAATGTGGATAGGAATTGACAGGTATACAAGTGAGTTGAAGCTTGTTTTCACTCCTTTGATTTATATATTAATCATATATATTAATTGTATATAGTTGCAGTTTACATAAGAATAAAAGGTTGTGTGATTAGTGCACCCGCAATGGTGATGGTGAGTTTTGCTCATCGAATGATGTGGAAGTTGTGGGGGCCACTAAGAGAGTTTGAGTTTGACTCTTTGCTTTCCAATGGTGATGGTGAGTTTGATTTAAATAAATAAAAAAGGTGTAGACCCACATTTAATAATTAATTTTTTTTATAGATAATAATATATATATATAATTTAGTTGTTTTGATTTATTCTATTTAATTATTTTTACAGAATACATAATAATAAAATATAGGAATATACAAATATTTATAGGTAAAAATACAATATAAAAAATTTAAAATATCTAAGCCAGAAATATGTTCAAATTCAAATTGTGACAAAATTTCCAAATAATGAAACAGACTTTTGAATGGCATTCTAAAAATAAAAATTATAATCTTTTAATTACAAAAATTAGGAAATAATACCAACTAGACGTTGGACACAATTAATATTGGATGATATTTGGAATTGTGAGAAAAAGCAGTACAATTGCCAGCTAGCTAGGGAAAAATGTATATAGGCAGTCAGATATATCACTAGCTAGGGAAAAGATATACCACAACCCAACGAAGCAGACATGCAGTCCAAAATTTTGGCCCATATTTAAATCAAACGACGTCGTTTAAGAAAGTGAAACTGAATATATAAAAAAAAAAAAGTAAATCCCAGACGAGGTCTCGTCTTCAACCTCGGCACGCGAGGGAGAAGTCGAGCGCCAGCCTCATCCGCCATTGCGGCCCCTGCTACTGCGGTTCAAATCTCGACCTTGCCGGCGACACCTGTCAGCTACGTCAGCCCTGATCTCGCCGCTGCGGACGCTCTTAGAAGGTTGTGTACTCAAATGGTTAGAGAATGTCCCCTATTATAGGAGATATCCTACACTCCTTAACCCTTGGTCAAAGGACTTAAATAAGGTCCTTAATGAGTATCTTGACTTTGACTAAGTCAATTGACCATGTGAGATAGACATAATATAACATTAGGGGTTTTAAATCTGGTGTTAATACGATATTACACCTTAATGATGAGGATTATAATATAGTTGTTGGAGCATTAAACAAAATATGGGTCTCAGCACGCTCCATGGAAGGGTCACCATGGTCTGTACGTGTTGCCTCAACATGATCCATATTGATCCCAAAAATCTTAATTTTGCTCGCTGGTTGGTACTTGGCAGCAGACTCGTACATGTTGGTCTTAACTTGATCCGTGTTGATCATATAACTCGTATTTAACCTATATATCATCCTTATACTTATACACATGACTTCTCATGTTATACAATCATCTTATACTCTTGAAATAATCCCAACAACCCCTCCCCCCCCCCCCCCCAAATTTCAAAAGTATGGAGGAAAGGTAGATGGAGTATGGGAGGGTAGGAGATGAAGAAAATGATGTTTGACAGCTTCCTATTAGTCATGAAAAACCTAGAAAAAAAAAACTGAATTTTTTCCACGCCCAAAACGAACGAAAACCGCACGCGTGGAATTTTTTAGGCTTCACTCCGGATCGGAGGAGTCCCTCCGGGCATCCCGGAGTGGCTGCTGTCCGGCTTTTCCTTGGTCCAATTTTCGTGAAATTTTTCTGACGATTCGGTATTACTTGGAGGAGGTCCGTGGTGCACTTGCCTTCACCAAAAATTAAGGAAATTTTGGTGTTTTGGCTCAATCCTACATGTTTGCATCAAAAACAACAACACCAAGTGTAATATGGACATTCGGATATGAATCAACATCTTTAATCAAAATCATCCCTACTTCCTATCAAAACTCCCTAAAATTCTAGGAGTTTGCATCAAAAACAACAACACCAAGTGTAATATGGACATTCGGATATGAATCAACATCTTTAATCAAAATCATCCCTACTTCCTATCAAAACTCCCTAAAATTCTAGGAGAAAAATGCACTTATCAAATCCCCCCATGCTTATTCCTTGTTTGTCCCCAAGCAAGTAAAAGACTCAAAAATAATGAAAGGACTCCAGGTGAAAAAGAAAACTACTCACACACCTACTCCAATAAAATAGCATATTAGAAAGCCAAAACAAGCATACACAAAAAAAGACTCCTTAGCGAGAATAAGAATCAAATTGAAACAATAATTGCTCCTTGAAACAGAATCACAAGTCAAGAAGCCACACAACCAATCTATCACAACTCAAGTGCAATAAAATTCTATTCAAATGCTTGGCGAACTAGTTGGGATCAGTAGGACCTCACTTTAGGGTATGTGAATCACTCCCCTCGTGTGTTTGCAAAAGATATAATGGTCCACTCCAAACCTTTAACCAATCTAAGCAAACTACCATAAGCTTCACAAAACTCTCAATTCTCTACCGCTGTAGACAATATGCACAGGTTTTAATCATGACGACTTTTCAAGTGTTGTAATGGAGCTTGGGTGTAGGGTAAGAAGAGAATTCATTTAGGGAATGTGGAGCTAAGTAGCTAAGAACCTAAAGATCAACAACATTTCCAGTACATAAAATATAACACCTCTTACATCACACCTCAACTAAGCACAAGTATATCCACGTCAAAGGAAAGTAAGGGAAAAGTCGACATAAGCAAGAAAAACCATCATGCTAATCACGTATTCTTCGAAACTTCTTCTTCTCTTTTTTTCATTCAATATTTTTTTTTCTTCTATTCTTCTCTTTTTTTCCCGGTGAATAGCATGGTTACATAAGGAGTGACTCATTTCCCAACAACAAAGTTCAATCTCGAATGGAAAGAGGGGATAAAAAATAATCAAGAACAATGTTCCCCTCATCAAGCAAACCAAGCAAGGAAGTCACCAAACTACTAGACTACAAAACTGCCCCCAACTGAATTGTTGCTCCACTAACTTGGCTAAAAGGGTATGGAACTAAAAACAGGCCAAGCGCGCAATATAGGGTAAACAATAAGACATGAAAAATGGTAGTAAAGGGCTAACAGAAAGAAGTCAAAATGTCAGGTGACCTTTTGGCTTTGCTGCTATAATATGGGTCTCAATCACATTAACACAATGCACAAGTCAAATGCAGTTTCAAAAAGAGTCAAATCAAGTTCTAAAGATGCTAACATGGTAAGGTCACATTCAAAAGAAAAGGAAACTATAAAAGTGATAGTCTTTTAGGCTCAAAAAGCCTCACGGGTTAGCATACCACAATCACTGCAACTAGTTCATTTGATGTACCAAACACAAGAATTTCATTATCATGAATAAGAATCATTCAAAACGAGATGAATCACGAACAAGACAAAGCAACCTAAATCAAACAAGCAACCAAGTCTCTTTCATCATCCATATCAAGCCAGAAATCACATGAGTACACACTTGCAATGACAATCCAATCACGTGTACACCTGATAAAATATCATCACGGGAGGTGTTTTCGCAACCAAAAACTATCGTAATTTTTATTTGTTTTTAAACTTTTAGCAAGAAAGCAAGAAAACTATTCCTATATGCAACCTAGATGCAAATGCAAAGCCTAGCAGACACAAAAAGAAACTAACAAATATGCAACTATAAATGTCAGTCTCACTCAAGCACATGATTTCAAGACAGCCAACTCAATCCCCCCATGCTTGGACAAAGTATTGTCCGCGATGTATTTCAAGTAAGGGTCATATGCACAAGAGGGAAGTGACGTAATGCATCACACTCAAAGGGAAAAAATGAAGAAAAATATAGGGACAAAATAGAAAGAACACACCAAGTTAGGTGCAGGATGCACCTAAACTATCTCTTCTTCAAGTAAAGGTCATTGGGAGTATCAACCACTCCATAAAGACCTTATGATTAAGCAATCACCTCATATACAATCAAAGCCTTTAGAAGCTTGTCAAACTCGGCAGCATGCGGTTCACAAGCTTGCAGATAAGAGAGCAACAAAATACTCATAGCAAATAACGTTAGTTGCGCTCTCTCAAATAATTCAATGACACTAGAAATATCAAAAGAATCAAAATAAGTAGTCCACATGATTTTTCTAGTTGAGCCCTCTAGGAATTTACAATATGGATCAAGATAGGGATGAAACCTTCCTAAAGTGCCTAAGGACAAATCAAGAACATTGTTAGTCCCCTCAATCACAGTCACATCACGAGAGTTAACCACACATCTCACATCAACATGAACATCAATGGTCTTTTCACGGGGAATGGGCTCCTCAAGGTTCTTACGGGCAAAAGAAGGTGGTGAACAAAGTGTAGAAACATGGAGTACATCATCAATTTCTTAGCTTGAAGGATCCAATCCACCCACAAACCCCTCACAAGACTTCTCCTCAATGATATTAACAGGGCCGCAAGTGCACGGTGTATGGAGTAGCACGTCAAGGTCGATCCCACAGGGACTCAGTCTAGTAACGCAGTAAACTAGCTCTCTATGTGATTGCTAAGCTAACAGGTTTTGGTTTATAAAAGGTTTTGGAAATTAATTAGAACTAATAAAGCAGGGAAATTTATCTAAGGTTCAATCAAGAGAGAAAGACTTCTAGGGAAATGTTAACCTAACAACGAGTCCGATTATTAAAACCTAGCTTGCACAATCAGACATTCAAGAATGAATCAAGAACGATAACCATAAAAACTCTACTGCTCTTTCGATGCTTATATAATTACCTCGATTAATCTAAATTACAACTTTCGTATGCTTTTCAAGTTAATCAAAGTTGAAGGTCTCAGATATTCTGGTTAGCAAAAGGTTCCCTAGTTTGCTATTCTTTTCTCAACTTTCACAAAACTAGGTAGAAAGGTTGGTAGTCAGATTATCCTAATTCACCTTTCAGTACTTCTCAGATTAATCTCAAGTCACGAGTATTCAAGCACTTAAATAACACCATGAACATGAAGAACCCAACCTTCTATCGATTCAAAACAAGAATTCATGCATAAAATAGAACACTCAATCAAACTACATTGTGTCGGGTTGCAAAACCCTAGAATTCAAGAAATCTACTCACTCATTGTCAAAGAAAGCATAAAACAAGTTCCAATCATCATATCAATTCTTAAAACAAAGTAAGAATTCAAAAAGTAAGAACAAACTGCGAAGAATACATCCCCATTGAGTCTTTCGATCCCGAGGTAGAACCTTCTCCACGAACGTCGCTACTGTCCTCTCGAATCTTGATCTCGCCTCTCTTTGATCGATTCGATCTTGAATCTTGATGGTGAGGAAGAGTAGAATTGGAAGTATTATCACTCTCTTTCTCTCTTTGACGGCCTAAGAACGAAGGGGTGAATGAAGAATAATGAATGAATGACGAAAAACCGCTGCCTCCCCTTTCTTTTCAATCGCAAAAACAACATGGCGCACGCGAGCCCAGCCTGCCACGGATCGTGGTTCTCACCAAGGCCAGATTGTGATGGGTGTTGTCCATGCATTCCCAGCTCCGTTTTGTCCCAAATTCGTACCACGGTTTGGCTTTGACAATGGGAGGCCCGTGGTGTGTCCTTTCTTGCTAAATGTTGAGAGAATGTTGGTGTTTTGATCTCAAAACCTACAAATTCGCATCAAAAACAACAACACCAAGCGTAATAGGGAAATTGGAATATAAATCAAGATTTACAATCAAAGTTATCCCTAATTCACTATCAAAATCCCCTAAAAACATAGTTATAAAAAGCACTTATCAAATATCAATTGGCCCAGACATAAATCGTAATCATACCTAACATCAAACTTATGGGATTCACTCACCTTGAACCTCGTCGATTGAGAAGAAGGAAAGGATGCATAATGGAAAGTCGAGCGAGCCACCATCATTAGTGTCTCTAGGTAAGCTAGGATGAGAAGGAGCAACAATTGGCAGGGATGCCTCAGGAGGGTTAACTATTTCCTCTAGACTAGCCTCTAAAGGGACGGTAGACTCAACCTCATCACATAATCCAACACTCAAATTGAAAGAACTAGAACTATGGTCAAATTTAGGTAATGGGTCGAACCTCGCATCAAGCCAAATGTCCTATCTTGTTGCTCTTGCATTGCCCTCATCAAAATCTCAAGTCTAACTAAACTAGGGCATGTAGAATCATCATGGTCAAAAGAACAACATAATCTACAAGGAGGCAAACAATGAGGTTTAGTATAGATCTAGCATGAGATGCACAAGGATTGGGGAAAGAGTAACCAGATACACAATAAGAATTCTCAAAATCAAGTGTATCACGTACAAGCCATTCAAGCAAACTCCAAGCTTCATCAACAGTTTTAGCATAAAAATCAAAATACTCTAATAGAGTACGAGTCTCTATATTCACCCCCTCAACAACAACGTCAAGAATATCTTATTTCTCAGGCACAATACCACATGGAATAGGACAAGCAAGTAATCGCACAAAATAGTGCCAAAATAATTCCAGCTCAAATTGGGGAAAATCAAGAATTGCCTTTTTTTTTATTTTTTTCTTGAAAATCAAAGATAAAAAGCAAATAAAATAAAGAAAAAGAAACGATTTAATCAACCTAAGAGGATTCGTTTAATGGATGCTAGGGATAGATTCCCCGGCAACGGCGCCAAAAACTTGATAGGGTCGCAAGCGCACGGTGTACGGAGTAGCATATCAAGGTCGATCCCACATAGACTCAATTAGCAGCACAGTAAACTAGCTCTCTATGTGATTGCTAAGCTAACAGGGTTTTGATTTTAGAAAGGTTTTACGAAGGTTTTAACTACCAATTAAGACTAATAAAGCAGGGGAATAAATCAAAGGTTCAATCAAGGGAGAAAGACTTCTAGGGAATTGTTTTCCTAACAACGAGTTTGAGTGGTAAAACCTAGCTTGCACAATCATTCACACATTCAAACCGAATCAAGAACGATAACCATAAGAACTCTACTGCTCTTTCGATGCTAATAGAATTACCTCGATTAACCTAAATTACAACTTTCGTATTCTTTTCAAGTTAATCAAAGTTGAAGGTCTCAAATATTTTGGTTATCAAAAGGTTCTCTAGTCTACTATTCTTTTCTCAAATTTCACAAAACTAGAAAGAAAGGTTGGTAGTCAGATTATCCTAATTCACCTTTCACTACTTCTCAGGTTAATCTCAAATCATGAGTATTCGAGCACTCAAAGAACACACATGAACATGGAAAACACAACCTTCTATTGATTCAAGCAAGAATTCATGTACAAACTAGAAACGTTCAATCAAACTACATTGTTTCCGGTTGCAAAACCCTAGAATTCAAGAAAACTACTCACTCATTGTGAAAGAAAACATGACAAATATTCCAAAAATGATATTCAAACCTCTAAACAAAGAGAAGATGAAAAGGGTGGAGCGATCTTCAAAGAGAGTTCCATTGAGTCTTTCGATCCCGGTGGAATTTCCTTCACAAACGCGTCAAATTTCCTCTTCGATCTTCGCCTTTTTGTTTTTCTTGATTTGATATAGAGGAGAGGTAGATGGAGTATGGGAGGATAGGAGATGAAGAAAATAATGTTTGATAGCTTCCTATTAGTTATGAAAAACCTAGAAGAAGAAAAAAAAATTGAATCTTTTCGACGCCCAAAACAGACGAAAACCGCATGCCTGGAATTTTTTGGGCTTCACTCCGGATCGGAGGAGTCCCTCCGGGCATCCCGGAGTGGCTGTTGTCCGGCTTTTCCTTGGTCCAATTTTCGTGAAATTTTTCTGGCGGTTCAGTAGTACTTGGAGGAGGTTCGTGGTGCACTTGCTGTCACCAAAAATTAAGGAAATTTTGGTGTTTTGGCTCAAATCCTACACATTTGCATCAAAAACAACAACACTAAGAATCTGTAAATTTCATTGGGAAGTTAAGGTAAAGTAAAGTTAATTTTGGGTAAATTATGGTAGATTTGGGTATATATAGGTAAGTTGTAAAAATTGTGATAATTACAGGTTTAGGTAAATTTGGGTACTTTTGGGAAAATTTGGATAGCTTTAATTTACTTATATATTACCAATGAAATTTACAGATTCTTAGAAAAATGCACTTATCATGCACCTTGGTGATATAAGTAGTCATTTCAATCCTCTTAAGTCACACTTTACCATACACCCAGGGTGTTACACAAGGTTCACTAGATGTACAAATATATCTTTACCATGACCTTAATAAGAATATCGTTACCATAATATGAACAAACCATCATATTATTTTCATATATAATCACTCTATATTGTGTGTAAACTTTACATGGATCCTCTTATATGCTTATCATGCAAAGAACCATGGATACAAAGATATTGCTTGTGAACTAAAACTTATACTTGATAAACCACTTGACCTTTGATTTATATGAAAAGTGAATCTCCAACTTATATGTAATTGAACCATTACATCTCAATCTTTTGTTACATACTTAAACTTATAACTTGAACTCATTGAATAAACATTAGTTCATAATCATGAATGATTATCTTGTAGACTATACTACCAAGTATATGATTAAACCATCACATTACCATGGTCGTATTCTCCCTTTACATTTAAGTCCACATTTTAAGCACACAAATATGAAGACTTTGATATAATACTTAAACCATCACATTACCATGGTCTTATTCTCCCTTTACCAATGAGCTTTAGCTCAAGTGGTACCTACTGCACTGTGGTAACCCACATGTCCCGGGATCGATTTCTGGGAGCAGCAACAGGCGTGTGTATGCCTAGTTTCCCCCATCCCCATGGGCTAGTGGACCCATTAGACTTTCCCTGAGATAGGGGACCCAGTGGGTGACCCAACTTACCAAATGTAAAAAATAAAAAATAAAAAAAAACTTAAACTATGTCATGACCAAATCCATTTAATAATTAAATGTACAAAAGACATACATCTCTTATGTAGCAAACAACTCAATATATGTATACTTAACTCATGCAAACAACATAGACTATTTTCAATCATGATTATCCTGAAACCTCATAAACTAACCTTAAAGAATAATCATTTCCAGAATTTTCACATGAATTATAGCCTATCACAAGTATGCATAATTCCTTATGTATAAAAAATACTTCTTTGTGTCCTAGTACATGCACTTATAAACTTGAAAAATTAACAAGGACAAACATGTATTCAATTTATATTTATGAATACACTAAAACACATGAGTATTGAGTAATCATGATCAATCTTATACTTATCTAATCATGTTTGGTGTTTTATATGTCATTACTCACTAAATACATATATGTAAACATACACATAAACTATACAAAAGTATGAGATCTTCTCATATATCTTATGCAATCCATTCACTTATTTCATAAAGAAATTTTACTTATAGTGAATTTGCACAAAATCTTAATAAACTCTTATCATATTAAAGTTGGCTGAATAACATGAGATGTGTATAACTATCAAATATATAGATAAACTAGTGTCCATGTCACTTATTAATAACTTGCATTGCCAAAGAACATAGCCAAGTACTTGACTTGACGTACGACTACTTAAATTAGCATGTACTAAAATAGGTCACACTTAAGCTTACTAGCATGATCAAACTTGTAAACATAATATTAAGTGAATAAACCTCCACTCGTATTTCATTCTCAAGAATAAAACATGTTCTTGTCTACATATATTTCCATTTTTTTTTTTTTGTAAGCAACACGAGTTAGGTAGCTCTTCTCTCAAGAGTTCTACCAAGCCTATCCTCTAGTATGATACACTTGAGCTCTCTAGCATCCATGAGATTCCAACATATACTTTCACAAATATTTAGACCAGCTTTCGCGAGCCAGTCTTCCGCTTGGTTTGCTTCTCTGTAACATGCTGGACTACAGAAAATGAACATTTGGAGAGAAAGTTTCTAATATCTTCAATAAGCTGTTGAATAGACCAGGGAACTTCACTTCTACCACAAACTGCATCAATGACAACTTTATTATCTCCTTCCACGACAATGTTAGAGAGTCTGAGATGAAGCGCTTCTCTTAAACCATTGCGCATAGTCGCTACTTCAGCAATGAGAATGGATCATTGGCAAAGATTAAAAGAATGACCTGCTATACATTGACCACTCCATCTCATATGATGAATCCACCAACAGCTCCCGTTGGGCTTTTTGCACTGTCGAAGTTGATCTTCACTGCGTCAATTAGAGGGAAGCTCCACGATACCCAAAGTGAGGGAGGGAAAAGGCGACATGCGAGTTGTTCCAAAAGTCGATCTTGATGAAAGGAATCCAACTTAGTGTGAACTCTCCACTCCTCATTTGCCTTTTTAGCTCTGACGAGGATGCCATTAGGTGATGGCTTAAAGCTATGAAAGACCAATTTGTTCCTAGGTTTCCATATGCTCCAAAGCAGAGCAACCAATCTGTCAAAGTTAGAAAACCCAACGTCTTGTTTAAATTTAGAAAACAGACTGAGGATGTCGGAGTGAGAGGAGGGAGGAATTGGGAGCCACTTTTGAGTGAACGCACGGTGCCAAGTGTTCGATTGTAATTTTTGTAGTTTTCAGTTAGGGTTGTCGGTCCACGGGGATGGGTGTGAGGCTTGATTAAGGTAATCGGTTTGTGTTTAGGTTTTCTCAATGCGGAAAGTGGTAAATTATGTAAATAAAGCAATTAAATCTAACCTAGGCATGAATCAAGAAAGCAATAAAAAGCATGAAATCAAATAAGCATGAAATCAAATAAAGCAATTAAAGCAAGGAATGAAACTAGAATGAATAATGAAATTAGAGACAAGAAATTATACCTTTGATGACCAAAATCTTCTAATCTTCAATCTCTCTTTAAAATTTCCCCCGAACAAACAAGAAATTGTTGATTGGATTACCAAGGATTCCCCAAATTCTCACTAGGAAGTAGAATTGGTAACCCTTGACCCTCCTCCCCACTAAAAGTTGATTTGTGGTGGCTAACCCTAGAAAGCTTTTAAATTAACATCAATGGAGAATAGAGAGAGAGAGAGATAGAGAGAGAGAGAGAGAGAGAGAGAGAGAGAGAAAAGCTTGTAAAACACTTCAATGGAGACTAGAGGAAGCTTGAAAGAGATTGAGAATTGAAATTGCAAGAAAACTTTGAAGAACAATGGAGAAAGCTTGAAGAACAATTAAAGAAAGCAATTAAATCTACTCTAGTCCTACTCCTAAAACTTAAATAAAATCTAAGCTAAAGATAAAAACTAAGATAATTAGGTCTGAATTACATTGGGTATTTATAGAAGAAGGAGAAACGAAACCCAAAACCTAAATTAAGTTACGCAGCATTTTCGCAGCTCCGACAGTGACTCGGGACACAGAGAGAGAGAGAGAGAGAAAGAGAAAGAGAGAGAAAGAGAAAGAGAGAAAGAGAGAAAGATAAAGATGAGGTAGAGAGAAAAGGGAAGGGGGTAGAGAGAGAATGGGTATAGAACTAATGCATGAATGTAAAACTATGTCATTGGATTACATATAATATGAAATGGCAAATATGCCAATTAAATACTTACTCTTATGAACTCTCCTAATTGAGTTCCCAAGCAAGGTAAATAGTCTACCCTTACAAACACTCTCATACCCTTACCCTCATTTACTCTTGTGAACTCCTACCTTGCTTTCTAACTCTCTTCCCACGCGCACCCTTAAGGTTAAGATTTACGTTGTTAGTATTGTCAATATATATTGTTTAAGGAAAGGAGGATAGTGGAATGGCACCAATTATCTCTCCATAAATTTATTTTCTTTCCATCACCAACAGTCCAATGTAGTCCTTTTTGAAAGATTTCCTGATTTCTCATGATGGCCTTCTAAGCCCATGAATCATTATTCTTTATTTTACGATCAAAAAAAATTGTCTACAAGAGGGTATTTTGATCTTATACGTCGACCTAGGGACCAAAGCTGTAGAGGTACTCCCAGGAGAGTTTACTTAGGAATGCACCATTCATTGCAACTATCTTTCGAAGGCCTAAACCTCCGAATTTTTTGGGTAAAGATATTCTATCCCACGATATCATAGCAAGACCTTTAAAGGTGTTGGCGTTTTTCCAGAGGAAGTTTCTGTTGATGGTGTCAATTTTCTTAGAAGTATCTTTGGGTAATTGGATGCATTGTATGGGCTGACAAAGATTCCAGGTTAGACTGAATTAGTGCAATTCTGCCTGCCTTTGATATGAATTTGGATTTCCATGGTTGGAATTTTTGGGTAGCTTTATTGATTATTTTTGAGAAAGTATCCCTGGACAGTCTGCCCTTGAAAATATGGCAACCTAAATATTTGCCAAGACAGTCGCGTCTGAGAATGTTGAGGATACCAGACAGTAGATGTTTTTCTAAGGAGCGGGTGTTACCGGAGAAGATAAAGGAAGATTTATTAAAATTAATAAGTTGTCCCAAGAGGAAGCTGAATTTGTTGATGAAGTGCTTTAGTAGGTTGGCGACATTGGTCGAAGCTTTACAAAAAAAAAAAGGAGGTTATCATCAGCAAATAAGAGACAAGGAATTGAAGGCGCCTGGGGGTAAGCTTGAGTCCAATTCCCGACCTAGGCAGAGCAGTTAAGGACCTCAGATATATGGTAAGAACTTCCATACATATTATGAACAGATACCGAGAAAGAGGATTGTCTAGCCTAATACCACGAGATGGTTTGAAAAGTCACATAACTCACCATTAATTAACAAAGAGTATGAAACATTCGTAACACATTCACGGATCCACGCGATCCATTTTTCATCAAATCCAAACTCTTTAAGGGCTTGGAAGAGGAAGTCTCACTCAACTTCGTCAAAAGCTTTTTACAAATCGATTTTTAATGTTACCCAACCTTTTTTTTTACCTTTTATAGTTTTGAATTTATGCAAGAATTCGTGGGCAACAAGAATGTTGTCGTGAATATCTACTTATATTTCCATGAACAAAAGGAAATTAACCACTTATGATTCTATCCACTCACATAATTACATGAATAAATTTTGGACTTAGAAAATTCAAGCAAAATTATGTTAAAGACTTATAGGATCGAATGATTATTCTTAAACTTGTCATGCCATAAGCAACATAGAGTCAAATACTTATTTTAATCAAACAACTAAAACTTAGGTCCTCTTAGCATACTTGAATAAATCATATAAACTCTATATAAACATTCATACATATGAATCACATGGAAAGACACTTGTAAATATGCATGAAAGTCAATACTTAATAATTTCATACTCAACTTGAACTTAGTAAAAAAAAAAAAAAAAAAAAAAAAAAAAAAAAAAAAAACCCAACAAAACTCACATAAAATTTCTTTTGCATGATTAGCCAAATAATCTTGTATGTTCAACAAACTTAAAAATAGTCCTGAGTCCTTACTTATGAAAAACTTATAAGCTTAGAAAGCTTTTTTTGTCAAACTTATACATTTTATAATGACATTTTAATACGAATGAGACTTATTTATCAAGGGATGACCTTTATCAGAGTCACCCCAAATAAATTATTAGTCATCTGATCCCTTTATTTATTTAAAAAAAAGTTACCACAAAATTACACATCTCACAATGAAATTATGGTGAGACATTCTCATATAACCTCGTTTTTTTATGCGGCTGGCAGACCGTAACTTTTCATATTCTACCACAATCCACCACAATTTATTTTTTCTAATTTAGTTTATTTTTTATTAAAAGTTAAACTTTCCATATTCCACCACAACGCACCACAACTTTTCCAACCCACCACAATCCACCACATTTTCTCAACACCGCACTACAGCCAACCATATAAAAATAACGGGGCCTATACTAGTGAGTAAATTGTCTAAAACATACTTCCTCCGTTTTTTTTTAATTGTCGCCTTGGTGATTGTGTTAAAAACTTTGACCGTTAATTTCTTAATTTGTACAATGATTCATCCTACAAAATTGATATTGTTAGATTCGTTATAAAAAATACTACTCCCTCCGTCCCAAATTAATTGTCATTGGGCTAAATACTAATTACTAACAAATTATAATGAGTGTCAATATGAAATTACCGTCATTAGAAAGATGTTTTATTAAAAATTACAATGGAGGTAGTTTTATATTGTAACTCATTGTAATAGATGAATAATTAATGGTCAAAGTTTAGTCAAAATGTCAATTAATTTGGGACGGAGGGAGTATTAGAAAAGTATAATATCGTAGATCTTTATAAAAGTATTATGCTTGAAATTGTTGGTTAAAGACGGACATCAAAAAGCGTGAAAGACAAATTAAAAAAAACGGAGGGAGTAGTTCTAATATAATTACGCAATTACTCCATTTATTCCATAATAACTATACCTTGTGATTTTTCAAATTCACATTTCCAATATACTACTTTACCTTTCAAAAACTAACATCATATATCTACAAAAACTACATTCCTATATTCGTCATAGCAAAGATTTAATGACGTTTATTTTATATTTTAAATCATCGTATATATTCAATAACTAATAATCTAAGTTAGTAAAGGTTGAATGAACATGGCTAATACTCCTTCCATTTCTTATCAATAAAACAACTAAAAGGTTGTCATATTTTGATGTAATTATTTTAAGGGTCTTGTATTTTGATAAATAATGGTCGGGTGACATTATCTTTGTTGTAACTATTTCTGCGGGACATTTCGATCTATTTTCCGGCGAGCAAAGCATTAATTGCAGTATTTATTGTTGATTAGGGTTATGTATCAGTATCGTTGACCAACCCTAAATATTAAGACCTAAAATGATAGTTGACTTCAATTAAAAAAACCTTAAATACAAAAATCATCGTTTCACGCATTTTTAGACCGTAAAATTGGTCGGAATGTCCCTAGTAAATAATTATCGCAAAAATACTGTCACCCAATAATATTTTATCAAAATATAGGGCACTTAAAATAATTACATCAAAATATAAGGATTTGTTAATCATTTTTTATTTTTTTATATTTGACTTTTTAACAAATATTTCTTATTTTCATACTGTTTATCACTTCACAATTTCAATAACACATTAATTATTATTTTTTATTTTATCATTAACGATCATCAAATAAAACTAGGGGTGGGCACGGATCGATTAACCGATCCGATCAAAAATTTGGATTGGTTAACCGTATGTTCGGATAGTTAAAATCATGATCTGTATCCGACCCGAAAGTTTCGGTTAACCGGACTTTCGGTTAACCAAATTGTCGGATAATAAAATTTGTGATCCGCATACGATCCGAAAGTCTCGGTTAACCGGATTTCGAATTGGATAACCGTATATCCACGGATTATAACGCACTCGTACAGTAATTATCATTGTTCTTCTTAACTTAATGGGTTCAAAATGGTAAACTTTATGTATTGTGTTACATTTCTACGGTAATGACTACTAATTAACTACAAAAAATAACATTTGAAGGGTTCAAAGTTGAAAACCAATTGTTTTTGGATTTTCGGATAACCAACGGATTATCCATATTTTTCAACCCCCGATCCGTATCCGATCCATGATTCGGGGGAAAAATTCGGATCGGTTAACCAATCCGCCAACTTCAAAAATTATCCGCTAATTATCCATTTTTCGGATTGGATAATCGGATTTTTGGATCGGATTACGGATTACGGATTTTTAGCCCACCCCTAAATAAAACATCCATTTTCATTTTAATTTCGAAATATTTAAATTTTTTTTTTACTAATTATCCCAAATTTTATATAGATGGAAAGGAGGGAGTAGCTGGGGGGGATTGAATAATGGAGTATTTAATAATTTTCATATGACGTGGACATTATGTGTGGATAGGAGGCTGCCAAATGAGTCAAACTACAAACCATGTTCAATTGCAAATCAGTTTAGTCCTCACCCCTCATTATTTTGTTTTTTCTATAATTTCAGTTCATCTGTTAATTAAATTTTAAAATTTTAACCTATTAATTTTTTAATATTTACAATACTTTCTTTTGTAAAAGCATTTCTACTAAATTTGTAAACAAAAATATTATATTATAATTCTTTTAATAAAATGCTATTTGAGAACCATTAGTCAAAAAATAAGATTGAGATTATAAATAATACTCCCTTCGTTCGATATTAATTGTCATATTTGGAAACTGTTCAACCAAACTTTAAAAATTTTGATCATAAATTTTTCAATATATATAATCACTTGTCATATAAAGTTACCATCATTAGATTAGTAATGAAAAACACTATCGTAAAAGTATACTATTATAATTATTAATAAAATATTACATAAAAAAATTATCAATTAAAGAGTGGCATTTAAGACTTTTTAGGGAAAAAAAAAACTTTGAAAAACCAGTTAAACACTAAGAGAAACCCAAATGGAAAAACCTTTGAAAAAGGAAATAAGGCAAACTACGAGCTTAAGAGGTTGGCGAAATCAAAAAGAGATTACATACTTGTGTGTTTCATGTAGGCGAGAGAGGGGGCTGGACGTTCTTTGGTCACAGAAACAAAAGATGAAAAAAAACAACAAACCTAGGATTATCACGATATTTCATTAGCGAATCTCACCATACTACCTTGGTAATTACTCACCAAAATTTCCTATCTAGTGTCATGTTCTCCTCTAAGCCTAGAAGTTTCATATATGCTCTAATCACATCTTTCATTGACTTTTTAGGTCTTCCATGCCCCTAACGCCAAAGGGTAATCCTGATCTTTTCATACCTTCTAATAGGTTCATATGCACTTCTCCTAAAGACATACCCAAACCATCTCAATCTACTCTCTCTCAACTTCTCCTCGATAGGGGTTACTCCTAATCTATCTCGACACATGACGTTCCTAAGCTTGTCCAACCTTGAATAACCGCAAATTCAGTGAAGCATTCTCATATCTGCAACATTCAACCTCTGACAGTGCAACTTCTTGATCATCCAACACTCTACGCCATACAACATTGTCGGTCTAATTACCATGTGGTAAACTTTATCCTTAAACTTAAGTGGAATTATTTTATCAAACAATACTCTTGAAATCGTTTTCCACTTTTACCATCCAATCTTAACTTGATGCTTAATATCCTCATTGATTTCCCCGTCATATTGTAAAATAGAGCCCAGGTACCTAAACTTCTAAACTCGTGAGATTCACACTCATCCAATGGTTACTTCTTGCATGTGAGTATGTCTCATTGTCATGACCACTAAAATGACACATCATATACTCTGTCTTTGACCTACTCCATCTGAAATCCCTAGACTCCAAGGTTTCTCTCCATAGCTCCACCTTGCCATTAAATTTTTCCCTCAACTCATCAATAAGTATGATATCATCTACGAAAAACATACACCTCGGTATTTCGTCCTATTTGACTCATTAAACAACCTATTTGACTACCCAATAAGCCAACTTTTGCAATAAGTTGTTGAATAGACATTTTAAACAGAACATGTAATTGTGATTTTACTTCTCCATTAGTTGAAGTTTAAAATTTAGAATTATTAATTTTTTAATGTATATAATATTTTATTATATATGGAAGTATTGTTATTAGATTTATAATAAAAAAAGCTATCACAATTTTATATTGTAACTTTTTAAATAAAATATACAATAAAAAGTTTTTGAAAATGTTGAAAATGATATATTATGATGGTTACTATTATTTACTTCTTTTTTTTTAAATATTGAAAATAGATGGTAACTGCTACTTTTTATTTTTAGTAATTGCTATTTTCTCCATTTTTAATTATTTATCCATTTAATTAATTTTTTATCCCTAATTATTCATCTCTTTTATTTTTGAATTAATAATTTTACTGATTTTACCCATAAATAAATAATTTTCAAACTAATAATTTAATAATAATTGAGAATATTTGTATCATTTTAATATATTTCTGCCTAAATTTATATATTACATTAATTTCTCCATTCCCTTTCCAGAATTGCAAAGAAAAAACAGACCAAAGGAGTACTTTTACTTTTCATCAAACAAATATTATTATTATTTACTTCCTCCATTTCATATTAATGTTATTTTATTGACTATTACAATCTTTCATATCAATTTTTAAGTAATAAATGTTTATATAATATTTTATAAATAATTATAATATTATATTTTTAAGATAATATTTATATATAAATCTACTTAAAAAATTTATGACTAAAATTTTAATTTTAAAAAATGACAATTAATATTTAATACGGAGTATTTAAATTTAAAAAAAAACAAAATGAGCACTGTACCTAATTTTTGATTGGTCCCTCTACAATCATTCCCCCCACTCCTCTCTGTCCACTCTCCTCTCTCTCTCTCTCTCTCTCTCTCTCTCTCTCTCCCTCCTTCTCCCTCGCCGGCGATTGAGTCTCCGACGTGAATTCCGATGAGCTTCCAAGACATCCGCAATGGCGGACGGCCGGCTTCTGCCTCTCGCCCTCCGTCTCAAACACCCTCTCAGGCCGTCGCCGCCGGCATTTTCCAGATCAACACCTCAATCGGCGCTTTCCGCCGCCTTGTCGACGCCATCGGCACCGCCAAGGACACCCCTGAACACCGCCAGAAACTGTCAGTCCCTTCATATTCATCAATCATCATCATCGTCATCGTTATCATCATCATCATCACCTTGATTTGTTCTTCGGTTTTTTGATGGAATTTTGATGGTTTGGAGTGCAGGCACAATACGAGGCAGCGTATACTTCAGCTCGTCAAGGATACTTCTGCCAAGCTGAAATCCGTCAGTGCATCTGATCACGCTGCGAATGTCTCTGTAAATTCTCCATCCTTTCGCAATTGTTTAGTTAATTACCGTCCTTGTTTGTCGATTCAATTGGTTTCCTATCTCTGTCGTTTGGTTTCGGTTTTATTGGTTGCGGACTGCATTGATTGAATTGGTTGAAATAGGACTCCTTTTGTTGAAGTTGGTGTAGGAAGATATGTTAACTGGCACAATTTTGGATTACTGATGTAACTTACCGCTGAAAGTTTAATGTCGTAATTTTTAGGATTTTAATCAGAGCATGTTCTAGCTAGGGAAAATTGGTTGAAATAGGGCTCACTTTATTGAATTTGTTGTACCAAGATATGTAAATGGGACAAATTTGGATTCGAGTGTAACTTCTTGCTGAAGTTTATGTAATATTTTTTGGGATTTTAATTAGAGCATATTCTAGCCTGGAAAAACCAAGCCAAGGTTGTTCTAGTTCTGTTAATGGATGTAAATGCATTCATTTTAGGTAGACTGTTGCTTGGCGTGATTATACTGTGTAGCCAGACTATGCATGATTTACTAATTTTTGCCATTCTTTGGTAATTATATAAAGTGCTTGGATTTAAATTGACATTCAACTTTCCCAAATTGTAAACAACGTCCCTGAATTTGAAAACGTTCACTAAACGCCACCTAACTACTACAACCAGCTAAAATGACATTTTTGAAGTCTAGGGAAAGTTAAATGTCATTTAGTGGATGTTTTCAAATTCAATGTCATTTTTACTGTTTGGGGAAATTGGATGCTAATTTTATCATAGCACTCATATTATATATGAATTCCACTCAGCTTAAAACTGGTAGTCTGTGGTGAATACCTTTCTTGATGGGATTGACATTTGTGATTTCCCTACACCAATATATCAAGGTGATCAATTATCTCTAAGGTCTTCATCAATATTCAATTTTTCACTTTGTCATGCAAGTCACTATAACTTCCCCCCCCCCCCCCCCTCCCGGGCCTGTGATAGTAATTGTGTTTGCTTTCAGTTCTAATTCACCCATGTTCTTATTCCAATTTGTTTGGGAGTTCTGTATTATATATATTTTCATTGAAGCCCTCCTCTTTTTGACGATTGCTTTGTTTGGTAGTTGCTGGGATTTGTAAACATTGTCTGCTATTAAAGATCCATTGTCATTCACAAGTTGTTTTAGAATCACACTTCTAATGTCCTCTCCAGCAAAGCAAAAAAATTGAAGATGCAAAGCTCGCTAGAGATTTTCAAGCAACATTACAAGAGTTCCAGAAAGTTCAACAGCTTGCCTCTGAGCGTGAATCTACTTACATGCCATCTGGGCCTCTGTCTTATGTAGTAGAAGCAAGGTATGCTGTCGAAGGGGAATTGATGGCGAATCACGTCTCTTTCCTGTGAATCCCCAATTTAATCCTATATATTTCTTTCTCACCATTATAATCTTCTTGATCATGTAACTTATAGTAGTCGTGTATTCTCTGGAACTGACAGCTCCACTGGTGAAGAACCGAAGAAGGATCTGGAGAGCCAATCCTTGTTGGTAGAACAGAAGAGGTCAGAAATTTGTGATTTGGCTATCTTCAATTCAAGTCATTTTACCTACAGTATGCATCATGGTTTATATCAGTTGTGGAGGTCACTGAAAACAAATTAGGGTCAGGAATCAGGACCCCTTTTCAACTTTTCAGGGCATGTTAGACAGAAATTTGTCTAGCTGTTGGTTTAATGACCTCTTTTGTAATGGGTTAAAAATACAAGTCCTAGAATCTTTTTGATCATATAACTTTTCAGATCATGTTACACACACACACACACGCACACGCACACACACACGCACACGCACACAAAGCTGTGAACAAGGAGTTAAAATGATTGTTCTTTCTTGATCTTATCCTTTTTTTTCTTGATCCTTATCTTCACCATAATCATGTTTTATATTCTGCTGCTTTTCTGAAGGGGGCCAGTGAATGATTCAACTTTAGAATCAGTTGAATACTACGATTTTGTATATTGAATTCAGAGAAGGCAGATATGTTTCTAAAACTTGGTGGAGTGTTGGACATGGTGATATAAAGCAGAAAAAAAGGATATCTTAATTTTCCACTGTAATAGAAATCCTTTGCTATCATAATATATTCCAAGATGGGTATGAGATAATGCATAGGGGCCTTTGGCCATGGGGAGAGAAATAGTAGGGAAATGTCTATCCTGGACTTTGCGGTTGCTTTTCACTGAATGGTGGCTAATTTGTTTTTTAAGGAAGAACACTTGGTGACTTTTAAGAGTGGGAACTCAAAGACGTAAATAGGCTTCCTTTTTATCAAAGGCAAGCAATAGGGGTTGTGCAAGGGTTGTGAAGTGATACTGATTGAATGTTTGTCGATGACGGATAGACTTTTAGTGATGGATGTGGATGTTAAAAGGCCAAAGAGAAGCAAGGCTAGGACTAGGGAAATTAGTGTTAATAGGAGGCATTTAAGCGAATGCCAATTTGCTCAAGCTATTAGAGAAGATCATAGCAGATGGAAAATGGGTAACAATAGGGGATGCGAACAAGATGTTGGAGGCTATGGTAGAGAGCACTCGGGCTTCGGCTAGGGAAATTTTAGGGGTCTCAAAGCTACTGGAGAAAATAAGAGGTTGGTGGTGGAATGAATTGTATAAGAAAAATTTAGGGAGAAGCAAAAGGCTTATAGTGTGTTGGTCGATAGTACAAAAGAGGAAGAAAGAGAGGAGAACGAAGCCCGATGTAGGTTCGCCAAAAAGGAAGTGAAGAAAGCAGTCGTGTTAGCAAGGAACAATGTGTCGGAAAGGTTGTACCATAGACTTGAATCAAGGGAAGGGGGAAAGAAGTGTTTAAGCTAGCCTTGGCTAGGGAATGAAAGACCAAGTGGCTGGGGCAAGTGAGGTGCATTAAAGACGAGAATGGTAGTCTTGGTGGATGGATGAAGATGAAGGCAAAATAAGGAAAGATGCAAAGTTACCTTAGCAAGGTCTTTAACATGTGGGAATTGAAGAGCCCTTGAGAAGGGAACAAGAGGGTATCCATCATCAACTTTACTATGCTTTCATCAACTGTATTAGCAAGGAGATTAAAGATGTATAGAAGAATATGAAGATCAGAAAGGCAATAGGCCAGGTGGTATCCCCTATCGAAAATTGGAAGTGTCTCAGTAAGGATGGTATTAATTGGTTCACGGAGTTACTTAATGTTATTTTTAAGATGAGAAAGATGTCATGCGAGTGTAGAATTAGCACAATCATCCTTTTACAAAAGCAAAGAGGATATCCAACATTGCAATAATAATGTAGGCAATAAACTGCTTAGCCACACCATGAAGTTGCAGGATAGAGTGTTTGAAATTTGTTTGAGGAAGGATATAATTATGTAAGAAAACTAGTGTGGTTTTGGACGAGAGAAGTCAACCACAATGTCTATTTATCTTCGACATAGGCTTGTAGAAATTTACAGGTTTATGCAAATGGATTTGAACAATGTATTCTTCAAACTTGAAAAAGCTTATAATGTAGTCTCCAAGTGAAGTGTTGCAACGAGGCTTGGAGAGGTGGCAAATGCTTAATGTTTACGTTAGAGTTATTAAGGATATGTATGAAATGAAGTAGTTAAGATGAGGGTTAGAACTTTAGGAGAGTGTTCACACGAGTTTCAATAGATATCGAGCTACGTCAAGGAGCAACACTTAGCCCTTTTTCTCACTTTGGTAATGGATGCACGAAGAGAATAAAAAACGGGAGCTATGGTGTATGTTTTTCGCTGGCGATATTGTTGTGGCAACAAGACTAATGATGGGGTTAACGATGGGTTGAAATGAAGATATTGTGGGGTAGACGGAGATTGAGCGGAAGATGTTACTATTGATGGTATGGCAATACCATTCCAAAGGGTACAAAGTTCAAGTACTTGGGCTTGATTATCCACGATAACAGGGAGATTGATGAGGGCACTAATTAGAGAATTAAAGCAGGATGGATACAACGGAAGAATGTTTCTTATATGTTGCGCAATAAGAGGATCGCGGTTAAAGATTAAAGTTAGTTTTACCATTTGGTTGTTAGATCAACATCTCATAAGGTGCAGAGTACTGGCCAATAAAGAACTCTCAAATTCAGAAGTTCATATAGTACAGATGGGGATGATTAGGCAGATGCCAGGACACATGGGACTGGACATATTAAGGAAAGAAGTTATGAGAGATAAAGTTGGGGTGACACATATAGAGGATAAGTTGAGAGGAACCAGACTTAAATGGTTTGGTCATGTATCTAGGATGAGTCTGGCCATGCAAGGAGATGTAAAAGTATCAACTTGCCACAATGCAAAAAGGTTGAGAGAGACCTTATTAAGTGAAGTAATTAGACAAGATTTGAGATAACTATGGTTATTGGAGGGCATGCAAAAGAGGTTGGCACACACTCTTGTTTCTTAAAAGAATTTTCAACTTTGAAGTGTTCTTTTAAAATCACTTTTGTGGGTTTTTTGGAATCATCCTCTCTGCAAGTAGTGATGTTTGTCAAGGGATGGCTGCCTAAATTTGGATCTCCTCATACCGTGAGGGCGGGACTTGCAGTGGGTGTTGATTGTATCAGAACATATTCCAAGAGGAACTGGTTTCATTTTTTTATAGTTTGGACTATAGCTTATTTTGACCCTATTCCCATCTTACTCGATTATTTGTAATTTTCTATTCTTTTCTTTTCTTTAACTTCCTCCTAGAGTAAATGTTTAGAGGTGCTTTTATTGTGATGATGAATGTGCACCTGCATACTTTTGAAGTTTCTTAGTAGCGTCTATTTTCCATATCCTACCATATGGTTGTACGAGTACATGGCTCCGTTAAAGCAGATAGGTTTTATGACTACTAGTAATTTGTAAGTTTTAGCTATTTGAGCTGAGTATAATGTATAGCTGTGTGCATGCAGACAAGAATTGGTGCTTTTAGATAATGAAATTTCATTCAATGAAGCCATAATTGACGAAAGGGAGCAGGGAATCAAGGAGATACAAGAGCAGATCGGAGAAGTTAATGAGATCTTCAAGGATCTTGCTGTTCTTGTACATGAGCAATCTCCAATGATTGGTGAGATATTGCATTCCTATGGCCTACAATCTACATCGAGTTGTTCCATAAGTTTCAGGCTCCTATGTGCAGTAGAACTTTCATATACTTGGTTTAACATGATCAGAGTTACCTTATGTTGGCAGATGATATTAGTAAAAATATTGAGTCTTCTGCTGCTGCAAGCACCCAAGCCAGGCAACAACTTTCTAAGGCTGCAAAAAGTGAAAGATCAGGTTCAACATGGGTAAGTTGTGATCTGTTCTGAATGAACTTTATCAAATTCTCTAGTTAATAATATCTTTCTGGTTCTTGTTTTGGTTTCATCATGACCAAGTCTGACTGAATTGACTGAAAATTCGAACCCAATATTTCTCATATTTCTATTGTCCGAATTTGACCTGAATTTACGTTTTTCTGAATTGTCTGACCTTGTCCGACTTGAAAAAAGCAGGTAACTGTCGTCCATTTCTCGTCTGAATTTTAACATAGACCAATTTGGCCCAGACTTGATTTTTTCGCCAGCACTATCCACGCAAATGGAGTTTAGCTACTGGCCAATAAAGATGTAGAGCTCTCCCATTGAAAATCCTCTACATTCCCTTGATTTGATCATGTGACCATGCTTAGGTGTACTCCTGCCAAACCATTTGAACCCCCCTATGTGAAAGAAATTGGAAACGAAATGATGTTGAGAAAGATATTAGATATCTGTGGGTTAGATAGAATTACACAAAGAAGTAACCAAGATAAAGTGAGAACTGAGGGCTTAGGAAAGTTTCTGTAACAATTTTTTTTTGTCAGTTTCAAATTCAAGTTTTCCAACCACAAGGGCGCTCCAAGTTGGGTTCAAACTAGCACTAGAGGACCTAATTACCTTTTTTTCTCCCTTCGATGATTTTTTTTTTGTTTTCATCTAATCTTTCTTCTCCACCCAATCCCCTCCCCTAAAACCTACATCCAGATTTACTGGGCAAAAGAAACTCGATATTGTTAATAAATTGTGTATTATTACCCTAAACCTAAATTGAAAAACATAGTGCTACTATAAAAAAGAAAAATAATTATAGTACTACTTAGAAAAGAAAAATAAGTTGGTGCCACTATGGAAAAAATTGATAACTTGCTATCAAAAGGGGCTATGAAGTCATTTGTTTGGAAGCAAGAGGAAAATAAAGTATGTTGTTGAGTGATTTGAGTTTCTAAAACTGTTTGGTTCTGTAGTTGGTACTGCTTAGAAACAGTTTTTTTTTTTTTGCACGGATCACCTGTGTCAGAAATCTTGTATTATCGTTTTCATCAGTTTCTAAGGCATTCTCTTTAAGCAAATCCAGTATGAAGGAACGACCAAATTCTTTTTAACCTTTTCTGTTTTCCCCAAGATCTCTATGGACCTCGTTTTGGAATGTCTTAATGTTGGAACATGGTCCATGACATCCTTAACGTTGCAACGTCTTCTTTTGCCAAGCTTTAGTCATTTAGACTCGTTTCAATGAAGGTAACCCTCAATATGATTTTCCTGAGAAATTGCTGTACGATTGACAAATATGCAAGTGAATTAGCAACATGGTGGGTTCATTTACATCCCACGCACAGCAATCAAGCCAACTGCACGTGCTGGCTTGAGAAAATTAGAACCAGCATAATGCAATAGTATCTAATATATGCCTATATTTTTAAGCAATCTAATGAATACAAGCAATAATTCTACTCTGTAGTAATCAATTGGAAACAGAGTTTGTACTCTGGCACATTTGACGTGATTTGCTGTGTCTGTAGCTTTAGTAGGGAGGTTAATGTTTAGAACATGGAAGGGACTTTAAGATGGGAATGGCTCCAATGAGGGATATGATATGTAAAACAGAACTTATATGGTTTAGGTAGTAAGGAGATCTTTGACACGAGATGTGGACCTTTGGTAAGGAATAGGGATAATTTTTTGTTGTACTTGCATCTTGTTGTCCTTACCCTTGAGCCCCAATTTTGAAATTGGGGTTTGTTGCACATACTTTTGGACCTAATTTGTATCCTGGTTGGTTTATGAAGTTGCCCTAGTTGCTTCATTACCCTCTCTTTATACACTGCTTGGCATTTCTATCAGTAATCTTTTCATAACTGTCTCAACTATTATTATCAGTTGGTTTTAAATTCCTTATATTATTCATTTTAGTACATTTATGGGACTGAAAACTGTCTCAGTTATTATATTATCAGTTGTTAGTATACCACTACCACTAGTATATTAGTGTTTAATTGTACTCATCATCACCAAAGGTTAGTACATTAACAATAAATAGGTCAAAAAGGTTGGTATACTAGTGTTCGGTTGTTATATTACACTCTAATAACCTCAAAGGTCAGTATATCAGAGTCCAATATTCCTACATTAAACACTATTGTTGACCAATCTTGCATAATTTTGTTGTGTCATCAAACAGTGCTGGTTGCTGCTGATAATAGCCGCAATTGTGATTATCATCGTCTTGCTGGTCCTCATCCTATAGGCCCCCCCAGTAAATAAGTTTCGAGGTTGCTGCAATTCCATCAGGCACCCAAAATTTTCCTCAGCATTATGGTGATGTTGATAAGCTGTAGGAGCATGCTATGTATAATTTTGCTCATGCATGTATTTTTGGGCCTTCTATTTATTTTTTTTATCTTTTCTCTGAAGTTGTTTCTTTATTCTTTTCTTTTTTTTTCTCCCTGGAGATATTCGAGTGTGAAAATCTTCAAAGGTGGAAGATTTTCATTGATAGAAAGAAAGCCTGGAAAACAGGTAGCCATTGTTGAGTGCATTAGTAGGGAAGGAGTAATTTATACACGGTTTTTGACTATTTGGGTTTGGAATTTTTTTTATTTTTCTTTTCATTTTGCTATGTAAGTTGAATGTTTATTTTGAGGATGAATGTTAAGTTGCATAGTTGTCCTTTGGAGATAATTTAACTTTGTGGAGCATTCCTTTGATATACTTTTTCTTAATACCTTGGTGTTTGTGGGCGTGTGTTTTAGTAGAATTGCAATTTACCCACTTGGGCACTTAATTATGAGGTTATGAAATCTCCAACTTTTGGGGTTGATAATCATAAATATCCCAAACTTCATGTTTGACTCATAGCAAACCCACCTTTGGGATGTAGTTCTTTTATGCGCTAGGTTGCGGTACGGTACCACACCACACCTTCTTCTTTAATTTCTACCACACCACACTACAATCATTATCAATATATCTCTTCATTTTTCTCTCTCCTCACTTTTCTCTTCTACTTTGCATATTCTCTCCTCACCTACCCTAACTCTCACCACAACTCACCACACTTTTTCAAATTCTACTGCATTGCACCATTACCACACCGCACCAACCGTATAAAAGAATGGAGCCTTAGTAGTCTAAAACCAAGATAACATCAACAAAACTCACATTTTCTGTGATGTAATGGACGTTTTTCAATTTAAAGATACTTCAGCTTTAGGTATCACCCAAAAAATATTGTCATATCACAAAAAACTCAAGTTTTATTACTGCTAACAAATACCACACCCTTGGTTTAAGTAAAACGTTACATTTAAAAAATTACTTTGTTATGTTTAAGTAAACCTTGGGGAGGAAAAAAAGTGATTCAAACTTTTCCGCATTTGGTTCACAAAAAATAATGCATGGAAAAATTGAATTTACATTTGAGTTTACATTCAATTACTATCACAATTACACAACTTATATTGCCTGTACACCTCGGGTTCAACTAATTAAATCTAGAAAAATATGTTAAGATACTCCATTTAAATGTAAAACCCACTATAATACACAACACAATCTGCAAACAAAAATACAAAAAACAAAATATACCCCATCAGAAGAAAAAAAATATATACATCCCAAGGCTGCCGAGTGCACCAACCCTCTACTGGGACTCGTGCTACAAATCAACCATAAGTTAACCAAAAGAGCAAATTCAAAATTAGGAAGCTCTAATATAAGGGGTGAAATAATCCTCAATTTGGTGGGAAATTGCGGGTCTCCTGGAAAATTTTCGCCCAACTTTGTTTGCCACAAGCACAAATCCTTCCATGGGAATGGATTTCATCTTTTCTTACTTCCAGTTCGAGGCACATACTTGACTTTTACAACGATGTGTATACAATACAAGTTGCAGTTTCACTGCCCTATCTTGTCCGAATGTAAGTACTAGACTATATTAAATTAAATCACTACAATTTTGGAGCAAAATTACATATCAACTAGTATATCTGAAAAAAACAGGGAGGTTGGCCTGTGGAGTGAGTTTAAAGATGAGTCTTCAATTGACTGCTTCAACATTATGCCTCAGCTAAGCCACCTACTCCTTTGACTTCAGTATATGTCCATGTTAGCACATCTCAACCTAACCTAGGGTATCAAAAGGGACACAATGCATACTATATTAGCTATTACTTCAACAATTTGACTTAGCATTATTTAATCAATAAACAATCAGCCCACAAAGGATAATAGCACTCATGAGGTGGGGTGGGTGAGTGGGGGAAGGGTTAGAATTGAGATAGAAGATTATTGAAGACTAAACCAGCAAATACTAATCCATTTCAGTAGCCTTTAACATAATGCACCAACAGAACAACAGAGAAATGCACCAACAGATCAACTGATCCAGCAAAGAATTGCAAACAAGGAGATATGTTATAACAATTGAAACACAGAGAGGTAAGGCATTGGCAAGCACGGATCAAAAGCTATAACCAAAGAAAAGAGTTTTCGACTAGATAGGTAAATACAAGATAAACTAAATGGTTACCATATCTACACACATATACTCGCTCGTGCCTAGGACAGCTTTGGGGAGAGCACAGGATGAGCTTGCATGTATGCAAACTTATGGCCATATTTTCTGTGAACAAATCTGTATGTCAAATCTGAGTATCACACACTTTACACTAAACCATGGATATAGAAACTCGAGCCTGCTTCATTTAGACCCAAAAACACACAGCACCCTTTGTCATGTAAGATGTCCAACCCATGCACAACTGTTTCCCTAACAATGTCTGATACATTTTGCCTTTGTGCTATAAAAGTTGCTCTCACAAGCCAATTCTGTAGAGGGATAAAACAAAGACCATGAAGTTTCTACTAGAACTCTCAAATATACTAAACCTTAGAAACTTTCAAAATGAACCTTGAAACTTGTGAAGGAGCACAGAGAGCCAAAAAAACAAGGTCTAAAATTTCAATTGAAAGTTACAAAGGATCCCTAAAATATGTAAAGAAGCTAAAAACTGGAAGACCAATCTCCAACTTTTCACAGGGCTTAAAAATCTAATCATCCTGAATATGTTCAGGGCGATTGCAGGGAAGTGAAAGAAGATAAGATATGTTGCAAATGAATTAGCAGTATGCGATGGCGATGGCGATGGCGATGACGATGGCGATGATTTTGTTCTAGCTATCAACATTGGCTGAACTGGCAGAAGGTGCTTTCACAGTGAACTAATATTGCTTGCTTTGAAACACTATTCACTGTTTGGTTTTGCATTCTCAATTCCTCAAACAATAAGTAACCCCAAAAGTTTGTGTCAAACTGCTAGTCTGCTACTAAAGCACTTATCAGCTCTCATATAATGGTTATAAATCGTAATCCACGTATCCAACATGAAAACTAGCAATAGATCTAAATGCAGCCTTTATCTACCTTCCTAAAACAACACCTTGAAGTTCAGCAATCACTTCACATTCTACAGGATAGAGATCAAAACAATATCTCACACAATTTAGACATGCCTATGACAGTAGACATGCCGCCCCTGTTACCAACAACGGTTACAGAACTCATGCTTCCGCTATAGCCCCAGCTCCGTACCTAATGAACTCACTGCAAGATCCAAGTCACCACAACAAAACCCATATGGCAATGCAATTCAAATACAACATCAAATTCATTCAAATATCCAGAAAACAGTTTCCTTTTGCATTTTCAACTACATAGCCGGGTGTTGTTACAGCACCATGGAAATCCTCTGGAATCCAATGGCAGATGTACCCCCAATTTATATATCTCAAATGCATGAGTCGGCATTCATAGGCACGTATCCTATTTAAGAAGAGAAAGTCTTCCTATAGAGCATCTCTATCAAAAGGCTGTTTCCCAAAGTTTACATTAATTAAAAATCAAAATCAATACTCCAAAATCCCGCCCAAGCAGTGTATGGAGGGGTCGGATGTGGCAGTTGTGCCCTAAATTTTCCAACTTAGATAGACTTGTTCCAATTGACCCAAGATTCAGGAATTTCTCCAAACTTTACATGAAGTAACTAATCATTAGATTCTGTGGGGATGACATCATAACAACCATAAACTCCAACCAAAAAGGAGCAGATCAAATCAAATGAAAAGCTTGCAAAACAAGACAGAATAATGAGAATCAATCCCTTTTTCAAACAACCCATTTATAATTAAATTAAGATTCAGCCAGAAAGAACAACTTACAAAATCAGGCCTGGGTGCCACTCAATGTCTTGAGCTGGACATGGTTGGCATCAGCAGCAGTAACCGCGGTCGCATTCGGCAAGGGTTCATACGATCCGAACCTTCTAGAAACCCCCAGAACCTTCGCCACCACAAAGTACACCAAAAAAACTGTGATCACAACAAGAATAACATGGATTACGAATGCCAGATCAAGTATCGCAATGGCTCTGAGCTTCGATTCTTCCAGATCACACTTGGTGGACCCCTCAACTCCGGCGACGACGTCCAACAGCCGGTGACATCCCTCCGGTATGAACGCATCCACGTAGAGCGACATCCCCGTCTGCAGCGCCCACAGCCCCTGGAGCAACACGGCGGCGGCGAGGGCGACGTCGGCGACGAACAACCTCGGAAGGAGGGAGAGCGCGAGGCAGAGTCCGGCGGCCGCGGCGGAGATCGCGGAGGAGATGGAGTCGCACCGCGCCTGGAGGCCGGAGGTCTGGACGGAGGCCTTGAAGGAGGCGACGGATGAGTGGAGGAAGAATCCGGCGGAAAAGAGCGCGAAGAAGAGGTCGGAAGGGAGGAGGGCGAAGGCGGCGGTGGTCTCCGACAGGAGCAGCGCGGCGGCGAGGAGGAGGAAGAGGAAGACGACGCCGGCGGACTGGAGTCCGGTGAAGAGGTGGATCGGAGAATGTCCCTTCAGAAGAGGGTCGTGCTCGCCGGAGGAGACGAACTGGTGGAGCAACGACAGCGAAAGTCCGGCGAGGAGGAGGTAGTGAGGGAGGTGACGGATGCGCGTGGTCGAACACGGCAGCGCGTGGAGAGGACGCGCCGAGAAGTCGCGTGGGGATTTGAGGAAGCACCGGACGGAGGAGATGAGGTGGTACAACCCTAAAAGTAGGAGAGAGGAGGAGATGAATACCTGATGGATGAAGGAGGACATTGTTGCTTGCTCCGATCAACAATGGCGGCTTGCAGTACCCTAACCCTAATCAATCGCTGGATTTTTCTTCGGGAAAATTGAATTCGATGAGAATTTTTTGGTTGCGCCGGAAAAGAAAGAAAGAAGGAAGACTGGTTTGAATTTTTGTTGATCGGAAAGGGAGAAGACCACAAACAGGAAGAGGATCTCATCAAACCAAATTATTATTATTATTGTTATTACGACAAATTCTAATTTCTTACCACCCATATTTTAGACTTTTAGGTGAAACTTTTGTGTGTGTGATAGCAAATAAAAATTATTTTATTTCATAGGATTGAGTTTTTTTTTTTTTGGAAAATAGTACTATTAAATGAATTATTTTACACCATACAATTTTTTTGTGAAATTGATGAGTGTATTTAAAAATAATTAGATTTTGTGTGAGGAAAAGGCACTTAAAGAAATATTAATATTGAAAAGTTGGAGATATATTGAATAATTTGAAATTTTTAATATACACAGCAATATTCTAAATTTTTGAGGAATTGGATTTTAGTACTTGAATTCTGAATTTCAATAACTTTAATTCAGTGGTTGAGTGATGTGGTAAGCACATTGTCCTAAGTGCACTACTAAAATCAAACAATCTCTACCCTAATGTCACTCTCCAAGTCTCCATAGTGATTTAAAATTCAGTAATAGTCTACTGAAATCCAATAATCTTACAGTTCAGATTATTGTCATGTATATTATACCATGGCCCAAAGTTAGGATTATTTAAATTCAAAAACTCATTTAAATTTCTTTTTAATTATTGAAAGTTAACAAAAGGCTAAAGCATGTAGCAAAGACCACTCCAAGACGAAATCAAACATTTTGTCTTCTTTTCTTTTTAGCATCCCTTTTAAAATATTCCTCTATTGCACACGGATCACAAATGACATTTATGTCACAAACCTTCCTCACAATAGTGCTTCTACGTGCAAGCTCCACATCAATACTCTTGAAATCTATTAGCTCCCTAAGAGTTTCATTTGATGTAGAGTTAACCTTGAAAAAAGCATTCATTACCCTCAAGACCAAGAGAAATATCATACTCGGATTGAACTAAAAAGTATCCTTACTGTCACTCTGATAAGTTCTTGAAAAAGGAACAAATGACACAGCTCTTGGAATACTCCAATCTCAATAGGTTGATCAAACATTGTAAGTCGAAATTGATCCACCTCAGTTTCCTTAGCTTTAGGGATCCGAATCCACTTGATAGAGTCCTTCCTCAAAGAATGGTCGGGCCTCTATTGTTTTTGCAGAATTTAGCCCCAGCTACACTTAAAACAAACTCAATAAATATCGAACCACTTAGGGTAAGTGTGGCATTGAAACTCGCTTCCTTCCACTTGAAACGAACAAACCCGAATCACTTACCATTCCTCCATAATCTATTGGGAATATAGGCGACAACAACCACACCGAATTCCACAAATAAGTTTTTGAAACAAACATTCCACCCCAACCAGCAAGTTGTCCACATATAGGAGTAAGATCTATCACCCCTTTCGCTAGAACCAAAAGACCGCATAAACATATTGTAGGGAGAGCAGGCATGTTAGCCACAAGAACAAAGGGAACAAAGCCGACATCATCAGTTGAAACTTATCAATAATATAAGATTTTAGTTGCCCGAACAACACAATTAACTCTTTAAGCATAGAAAAAATTTCACTGGCCCTCAAAAGGGCAACCAGTGATACCACAAATTCACTATTAAAGAAACAGGAGAAGAAAACAGAGGTTACCTCACTCTTCTACTCATTAAATTTGGATAAAGTGGAGAGATTTATGTTAACCATGAAAAATTTTCAAAATTGACCCAAAAGGATTCTCAACAACAATCAACAAAAGTCCCTACAACCACCGATAGCCCCACTTAAGCCACATATACCGTCACAACAACCCACTGCCTACACCGATAAAATTGACCACAACTGTTGAAGAAACTCTAGATAACACCAGCCACCAAAAATCATCAATAACCGTCGGATTCGTGAGCGCCCTCTGGCACCCAGTGCCAGCTGCATGCAGCATGCCTACAGTAGGCACAAGACAAGGCTTAGGGTTTAGGTATCGAGGGGGGCAGGGTTTTTCACATTACAAAGTAATAAAAGTACTGAAGATTTAAACTTATTTAAAAATTATATTTAATGTAAGGCAAGACATTGAAAAGAAATACATTATATTTAAGTACACAATATGTCCTAAAAAAATGGTAAAAACGCAAAGTAAAATATTGTTTGGCCTAATTTCTTAAAAATTGTATTTACTTCTAAAAAGCAATTTTTGTAAAAGCTATTTTTGGAGAAGTATTTGAGTGTTTGTCCTAACTTCTGAAATAAGTGTTTTTATAAATTTGAGTAGCTGACCTAAGTTATGATATGAGCACTTTTACTAGATTTAAGTTTTTGGGTGTAACTTTTAAAAATTATCAAGTAAATATTTATTTTTTCTTTTTATTAATTTTTTAAAAGATTATCCTATTTAATTTGAATTATAATTATGATTATATTCATGTAATCATGACTACAGTTGGTATTGCTAGACTATAATATTCTTTAAATTAATGATTTACATATCAAAATTTTATTAAATAGTATCTTCATGGGAATTAAATAATTAGAAAAATAAAATAAAAGTTCGACATAAATTAAAATTCCAACATAATATTACAGATTCGAGCATAATATTAAGACATTTAAATCTTTATAAAAATTAGATTATTCTATTTGAAATCATGGAAACTTATCACAAAAATGTCTCGCTGGAAACAGAAGTAGTAATTTATTGTTTCTACTTTTGGAGCTATATTTTGATAAAACTGTTTTTGGAACACACTTTTTAGCTTCTAAGAAAACCTTGTTTGGCCTAATTTACTTTCCCCACCCCAAAAACACTAAAACACAATTCTCTAAAAAAGCATCATAACTTATCAAATTCAATCCAATTTAATCCATCCAAATCTTATTTTATCTAATTCAAAGAACACGGTATATTGGTATGTATTCTTCATTTTTAAAAACAACATAAAATATAATCTAATGCACTCATTTACATATAAAATTAATAATGAGAAGCAATGATGCTATGACAACTATAACATGACACAAAGATAGTCAACATATATACTATTTAATAATTTGGACTTCCCATTTCACTATACAATAAAAGAGGCTTAATTCTTCAGGTGAACGAAAAACTGTTTGAGGATGGGCTTTGGTTGAACATTGGGCCGGTAAGAAAAAGGGCCGGGGTAAAGGAAAAGGGTCGGGTCGCGGGTCAGTCAAGAAAAAAATTAGGTTAATTCTCAGTTTCAACTGCCCCTCTGTCTCCACTGTCTCCACTCTCCCGTTCCCATCTCTCTCTCTCTCTCTCTCTCTCTCTCTCTCTCTCCCCTCTGAAGTGCTATCATCTTTATCATCGTTGGGAAATTTGAAGTGTAAATCCCAGATCTGTGCACTGCCTTCCAACGAGAGCCAGGAGAAAGAAGCATGCATGCATGGTAATTCTCGCACTTTTCTCCATCTTAATGCTTGTTTTCTTGCCTTTTTTTGAAATTTTCTCAAGTAGTATCGTCTAGCGTCGATTTTTTGGTGTTTTTGGTTTGATCTGTGATTGATTGAGCCATTTTTTGCGACATAGAAACACTTCAGATTGTGTTCTTGAAATTCAGCGTTTACTTTCGATTTTTCGAGCTATGGCGGTGCATGGATCTGCTTTTATCTTCAGCTTTTGACGATCGGATTTTTCGATCATCGAGCTGTTTGAAATTCACACTCAAAATTGATGTGTTCATAGTGAGGTTTTGATTTGGTGTTGTGCTCGTGGTCGACATTTTGTGCAGTATAGATATTTAGGATTATATTCATTTGTCTGAGTTAGGGAGGAATTTGACGGTATTGTAGTCGCTGGTTATGGACAAATTAGCAACTGTGGGACGAGGATTAGGGATTCTTATGATACTTGTGGCTAATTGATGTTGCGTATGACTTATGTGAGTGATGATTTCGTGTGTGGAGATTATGTTAGTGATGTTGTAGCCCAATTTGTGCATGCTGCTGCTTAATCAATATATAAATGCAATAAGCTTTACCTATTGTCGTCCCATGGTGCATTTCATATGGATACTGTCATGATCTTATGATCTATGATACTGGTCAGATTTTTGGTGGGTGATACATTTATAAAGTCTTGTGTGTTAGATCTAGGATTGAGAAGTGTATTGGATATTGTGAAAAGAATTGCCCTGTTACAATCCATTGGTCGCGACACCGAAGTCTGCTATTTTTAAATGATACAGAACTTACGCCCTGAGTACGAAAGGAAGAGTGGGAGACTGCATAGGTGGATTGCTTTGCAATGTAAACAAACCTGCTTTCATCTAGAGTTTCTAGACACTTTTTTTTTTGGTGTCATAGTGTTAAAAATGAGGTGTACAGTTCACAGCTGGTTCATAGTCCTCCTTTTCTTAACTTGTTTCCTATATCCACGATGTCATCACTCGTCAATAGGTTGTATGACTCGATTTCCTCTCTTTTTATATCAAATATTCCAACTCAGAGTTGACCGTAGGGAAGGTTATGGGTGGTCCTAGACAGATGTAGCCTTGGCAAACCACCATCCAATTATACGGGTGTGGGCGGGTGTGAATCTAGGACTCAAATTTAGATCTTGGATCCACTTTTGTTTTTGTTTGATGGTTCTGTTCATACTTTTTGTAACCGATCCCCAAATCTCTGTTGTTTATTTATGTTTGGGGATGATTTGGGGCCAATGTTGGAGTTTGCCATGGTCAATTAAACTTGCAAACAATTTCGATTTGGCGAATTCATGCTGCAAAATTTGATCTTGAGCCTGTTAACCTAAATTACGTCAGACATTTCTTCGGTAAAATAATTGAAATTCAAGAATAAAGATTGGTGCTTTGTTGATGTTTTATGCTAAATTGTGATTCTTTGTTTGCTCTAATGACTTGGGATTAAGTTAGATTAGATGAGTTTAGTCAGAAAATGAGACTTGTATTAGTTCAGTAATTAGTTTATAGTAATGCAAGTTGTAAGAGCATTTGAAGAAAATTCTAGGGCTAATATTCTAATTGGGAAGACTCTTGTTGACTTGTTATTTCAGCGAGAGAAATGCTCAAATTTTGCCTCATTTTCTTTATAAAAACCCCAATATATCTGATAGATATATGTAAAATACCCATTTTCAAATTGAGAGGCATTATCCACAAGTGGAAGAAACCCATTTTCAAATTTTAGAGTTGAGCTACTTTTACAGCAATTTTTCGACTGGGTAACTTTCCCTTTTGTTTGTTTTTCTCTCTCATACTAGGATGAAGATCAAGCTGCTTTTTTTTTTCTGGTTTGCAATTTCTGCATTTCTTCAATTTATACAGTTCGTATTTTGTTTGATTTTTTATTTTCTAGATTGCAAAAATGACCCCAGCTGCATTTTTTTGTCAAAAAATGACCCTATTCGGTCTTGTTCCAGTAATACTCAGCTCACCCAACTGGGTTTGACTTGGTTCAATCCTTCTTTTGGTTTATGTTTTTGAGCTGGGTCCTTTTTGTGAAAAATGATGCAGCTGTTAATTAATAAATCAGACAACCTAAATATCTGGAACGTATCGGGATGAGGCTCGAGTCTCACTTTTCATGGGTACCAAGTCTTCCTCCACCCTTCCTCTGAAAAACAAGCAAAACGACTTCAAGGTTGGGGGTGAGATTCATTTCAAGGTGGACCCGGGACCTTGGAAGCATATTCGGGTCATCGTTAGGTGTGGTATCCACTACAAGTGGGACCCCGGACCATAGGAGTGGAGCTACGGGTCCTCATCGAGACCAACTTTGGGCCTTTAAAATGGTTCGAAGTCCTTCGACAAAAATAAGCGCAAACGGGTCAACGTGGGTTATCGGAATTGACGCGCCTTCACCTTTTGGATCATAACTCCTTCAATATAAGTCGGATGGGTCTCAAACTTTAGGAGCTTAAAGTAAACACCGAGAGTTTTCCATAGATATCTTACGAACCTAAACGGAGTCCGAATGAAGAAGTTATGTGCGTTTGAAGTCGTGACGCGCCGAATCGTCGCCCTTGACCAACAAAGGCGACTCACGGCAGTTTCATTTTTTGTTCCGGAAGCTCTGTCATGCCCGTGACAACCAATGGTCATGCCCGTGACCCTGCTCGCCCAGGTCGTCACGCCCGTGACGACTGCAGTAATGCCCGTGACGAAACTGTTTTACGCGTAATTTTGAGACAAAACGTTGCGTTTTGTTTATTTTCCCCCTATTCCTATATATACCCCCTCCCTTGGCATTGTTTGTAGTTTTTAGCTGAATTTGAACATGCTTATGCATTGGTGTTAGGGTTTCCCTAAGTTTTCTCCCAAAAATCTTGTGCTTACCTATCCATTTGTGGATTGTGGTGTTTGCAAGTTTCCTTGTGATTATTTAGTGGAATTACCTTGGATAATCATTGTGGATTGCTAGGCCTAGAGTTGTGGAATACCTAGCTCAAGGTCATATCCCTCCTTAGTGTTCAAGTCTCGTTCGATTGTTGAATCAAAGTTCCAACTCAAGCTAATTTCATCAATACTCCCACCGCGCCACGCTCCAATATCTATCTTCTTTAGGTTGTGACAGCTTTTATTTTATTTTTATTCTAATTACTGCAAATCTATTACTACTCACTTATTCAGTTGTGTTTTACGTTTTATCTTAAATTGTTGTTTTTCTTTATTATTATTAGTACTGTTTCTTATCTACCAGTCACTTCTCTAATCTATGTGCCTTCTTTCAGTTGTAAATTCTTTTTTTACTACCTTTTCTTGCTCCCCATCTGCTGTGTTTGGAGGTAAGCATTTATTTGTAACTATTAACTGTTGGGTTCTATTCAAACAAGCAAGCTATTTATTTTTGCGTCCTAATTCATCAAACTGAAATGTGACAGGAGTTGTTTGGAGTTCTTTCGATCATATTTCAATTATCATCTAATATCCAGGGGCGGATTTGGGGCCCACTGGTCTAAAAAAAAGTTTAAGCAGCTCATATTGACTAGAAATCAAAATATTATCCATAGGCTAAATGAACCCCCCAAAAAAAGGCCCAAAAAATTGATATAGACGTGGGGGAAGCTGTGCCTGGCGCGCGCATAACTTCAATTCTTTCCCAGTTTACACAGTAGCACAGCAAGAACTGAGAAGTGAGAACCTTTCGTTCGACACTTCGAGTCTTCGAGCCCAGACAGCATCCGCCACGCCTGACGCCCCCACCGACATCCGCCACCGCCAGCGACCACCGCGGCACCGACTCCAACTCCGGCGACGAGTTTCTGACTGAGGCTTGAGTCTCTGTATTCCACAGTCCCACTCCAACTGGCGACTGTCTGAGTCTCTGACCGAGGCTCGATTGTCGATCCAAAGGCGCCGGCGCCGGCGCCGCCAGCAACCCAGCCTAGCCTCCCAAAGTCTCACTCCGACTCCGGTGACCGGTGAACGGAAATCCAACTTGTGAGTCCTCTGATTTTCAATTTTAGGGTTTACAATTTACAGTTAACTATTTCAGTTTTAACTTGTGTTTTGTGTGTGGTTTGTGAATTAGTAAATTACTTATTACTATCAATGATTTGTTCAATAATTCAATAATGATTTGTGATTTGTGTGTGGTGTGTGGTTTGTGAATTAGTCTGAAATTTATAATTTGTGAATTATTGAACACTTTGTGATTTGTGTGTGGTAAGTAAATGGTTTGTGAAATCACAAAGTGTGATGGTGAATGACTGTAAAGTGTAAAACATTTACCAATTATTCAATAATCCAATGGATCCTGGGTTGAGAATGACTAATTCCAATGACTAATTGAACACTTGGTGAAATTACAAACCATTTACCAATTATTGAACACTTTATGATTTACTAAATTATTGTGATTGTGAATGACTGAATGTTGAGTATTTTGCTGTGATTTGTGATTGTTGTTTACTTGTTTTGTGTTTGTATGTTGTTTTTTCAGTGAGTAGCAAAGTGTTGGGTATAATATGGAAGTATTTGACGATTTGTAATGTGGACCCGATATCAAAAAATGAAACCACGTAGTGGCCAATTGTAATAGTTGACTATTGAAGTATTTGACAATTTGTGTAATTATTTTTTTTTCCAAATGTATGATGGTTATTGGTGTAAGTGGACACCCCTATTTTGGAACTCGAGATCCGCCACTGAAAGGGGAAAGATCATACAATATTATATATGCAGTTATATTTACATGTATGAGCAGAGGTGGATGATTATGTTGATGATGATGTGTGCATGTGTTAGAAATTCTCGTGAACCCAAGAGGCACAAAGATAGGTATGTTAGACAACAGAACACCCCAATAGGAGGTGCTTACTGTACCCCTATATATGATAAAAAATTCTAAGTCTTCATAATATTTTTGTCCATTGAGTAATTTCTGAGTTCACTTATTTGGTGGTTTTTCTACTACTTAATTCTCCAGTTTTGCCACACGAAATTCACCACTATCTGGGTTTAATACTTTCAATGCTAGAAGGGTCTGATTTGAAAGATAGAAGTAGGAGCAACGTCAAGGTGAGGAAGTTCATTTCCCCCCCCCCCCCCTTCATGTATTTTGTCTTCTTTATTGCATATGAAATGCTAGGTTTTGTTCTCCCTTCCCAAGTCTTGTGATAATCTTCCTGGGATGTAAGAAAGGATTTACAGAAAGTAAAGATCACGACAGCTTTAAGTAGTACATACAAAGCATGTGAAAAGTCTTTTCTGCAATCGTTCTCTTTTATTGTTCATTGTTGTTCCATTGTTATTCTTGCCAGCTTAGTTACCAGTTGGGAATTGAGATTAATTTTTTTACCAAATTTCTGATCATAACATTTGAAATTGTTATTTATCATTTTAGGTCATTGATTATATACCCAATCAACAAGGTATTATTTACGTTTCAAGACATTGAGGGGGTTCCATCACCAAGATTGAATAATTTTCCTGTGTTCATTTTGTTATGAGTAGTAGTGATTGCCTTTATATTTAGAACTTAAAAGTACTACCTAGGGAAAATAAAGGGATTTGTGGAAAGTGCGTACTTTTATTTGGAAAATTTCATGGATAAAAACTTTAGTGTTTTGAAATATTGATAATTGTTATGTAGGTGTTGTAAAAGTAGCTTGAGGTTCTATTATTGCCTCAAGCAACAAAATATATATCAAACATTAGATTCCCCCTCAAAGTGTTATTTAAGGTTCGGGTTCTGTTTAAGAACTCAAACTTTGAAGATGTTCATGAGGCTACAGTCTTAGGATCAAACCGATCTTTCAATACAGAGTTGTTCAATTTTGTGAATATGTCTGTCAATAATTTCATAGAACCATTCAATTACATTTTCGTATTGATCCATGTTTGTTTACTGTCATGCCCGCTGACTGTTTGACGAAATACTTGACTAAATTTCACTAATTTATGTTGACGTTTGCTTGTTTATGTTAACGCTTACCAAATGTTCGATGAAATGCTTGACTTAACTGACCCTAACGAAAGCCTGTATGTGAGCCCTCCGTTTTAGGTTGCTTTTGAAGAAACCTTGTTGAATTATGTCTTCGGTATTTGACTTGCACTTCACGGAGGTGAGCTTGAAAATGAAAGACATGAATGGAGAAATGGGGGGGGGGGGGATGAAGGGATGGGGAGGTACAGGTCTGTGTAGGTCTATTTTATTGTAAACTTTCTTTATTTTGCTGTTGGCCTGCTTGCCTGCCTATTTTGCTTCAACCCTCCCAGAATCTAGGTCTCAAGTAACCCCAGAAAACTCACAGAGTTAAAATCAACCCATGAACTGAGGTGGTTTTTGTTGGGTCTTTTATGTAGGATTTGAGCTCAAGAAGAACCCTTTTATCATCTGTTTCAAAGGCATGTTTTGGCGGGAAACACAGAGCAGTTGTAGGATCATCCATAGGATTACTGAGTGATCGTAGTTGGTAGTTGCCATTGAGAAGAAAAAGGGGGGCAAACAAAGGTTAGCGATGCAGCTGCATTAGAAAACTCTGTCAAAGAAGCAGCAAAATGAAAGGGAGAAAATTAGTAGTGTACTTTTATCGTCTGCATCTTTATTTTCCTTTGTTACTGGAATAATTGACAAAATTCAGACTGAAAATCAGGAATGCCGGGTATTACTTACTCTTTTGTGTTCTCTTAATATAGCTTGATGTTAAATTTTGGATTCTATTTGTCTGCTACAAATTGAAATCCAGTGAATTTCTTGTTCCAATATCTTAAGTTTGGGCTGAATTCTTTTTGCAGGTTATGTTTTCGGCCGATTTATGCTTCTGTGTATCATTACCCTCAATAATTACCACTGATTTCATTTCTTGAATTGATCTACTAGATTTAGGAGGGGATTTCTCAGTTAGGCGAGAAAGAAAGACTCACCATAAACGAATTTTCCTGGGTTCATCTCCGTTCGATTTCGGGTAACGCTTTACTTTCCTTCACTTATTGTTTGATTTTGGATGCTAGATTTTTCAATTTTATTTGCCTGCTACAAACTGAAATCCAGTGAATTGATTGTTCCACTATTTTAATTTTTGCTGAATTTTTTCCAACCTTGACGCTAGATTTCAGCACCCAAAAACAGAAATTAACAAGTGTTCTTACAACAATGAGTACTCCATTGCTGTCATTGTAATGCCAGTAGAGAAAAATGGTGTAAATATTAATGATCACTCATCTGATATCTTGAGAGACTAATTGTCCAATGACTGATCTTTGAGTTGGATATTAGATTGCCTGGTGGACCCTAGCAACTGTTCGTTAAGAGCATTTCGCTTAAAAAAAAAAGGATGTGTGATCCATTCTCAGTTTCTGACACTTGATCCCCCAAACACCCTCAGTTTCGAAGACCCATTGTCGAAAGGGGATTAAAGAGCATTCATTGATATTTCATAATTAAGCCTTCCAAAATGCGAGTTGGATGAAACTTGCTCATGGAGTTGAGTAATTGGTAACTCCAAGTGCAACTCCCATTCTAACTTTTAATCAACTTCCAAAAACATTATTCAGGAGTAAAAAAATATCAAACAATTAAAGTTAGGACATGAAACGAACTGTTATGGCCAAGCAAATGTAAATATATAGTTTAGGTTATCTGATTATAATGATTTTCAAATAGCAACAATCACTGCGCACATTAAATAATAATTTTGTCATAGACAACAAATGTTTCATTTTACTCATTTAATATGTACAATTTTATATAAGCATGCACTTTTAGTGACTAAAAAACAGAAGGTATTACAGTGAGAAATAAGGCATTCTTTACTGCTCGCACATGTTCATACAATGTTTAGATTTCAAGTTATGAATTTTTAATATTTCGCTCTCAAAATTTCTTTACTGCATAACTAGCCCTCTTTGTGCTCATTTTCTAGTCCTTAGACACATGTTTAAACATTATGTATGAGGTGATTTAATGGTTTATTGTGGCCTAAGTGTGAACTATGTATATTGTGCAAACCTTTTCTTTGGAATTGTTGTGACATGTTGGAGTCTTTGGTTGATCGTTAGCCTTGTCCATGGTTGTGGACGCTGGTAATGCCTTTGGATTATGTTTTCCGCTGTGCTAATCTTTGGGTTATGAGATGTTTACTCCTAATACAATGATTGTGAATCTGGGGGCGTTACAAACATGCATGGAAATTTGATGGTGATCTGAATTTAACTTGACAGGCTATAGGGCTTGTATCTTTGTTTGATTTGGTTTGTAAACCCGTGATAATTATTTCATTCGTCCATGATTTATTCCTTCATCATTATTATAACAGAAAAGGCAAATCCGAGTATGGCTCGGTGGATCTGGGTCGAATCCAATGTTTCTAAGCTTGACAGGTCTGGTCCAGCTGAAATTATCATGTCAGGGTCCAAGTACCTAAGACAAACGATTGTTCATGTAAAAAGCTCTAGATTAAGGGCATGGAATCTTGACCAATACGAGATCGAACATTGCTTTTTAAGTATTCTGCACTGTACATGCTGATTCATCAAATTTTTCATTCCTCGTTGCAGCTTATGCCATCTTCCAAGTTTAGCAAATATAGTGCTGAAAGTCTTTCTCTTTCCTCCCCCCTTCCTTTTTGTACTCTAAAAAAGTGAAACCCAAGATACTCGTTAGTATACTGTTCACTATAAATAAATTTCCCCTATAATTATTTTAGTATGTTAATTTTTTTCCTTATGCTTTCCTATTTCCTTAAATTTAAAATAAATGCTTTCTTTGAAAGTAGTTGGGAGTACTTTGTTTATCTCGGTAATGTTTTTTGGCAAGTTTTGAACTTACATGTATGTCTGTTGTTTAGTTTTTTTGTCATTGCAAGAAGGGTCAAATAGTGGATATTTCACGTAATGGCGACTAAGACTATGGAGTCCAATCAAAAGAAACGTGCTCTGGATGCATTGGAACGTAGATTTGCTGTTGCCAAAGCTGAGGCTCAGCATCCACAAATAAGAAACAAGAGAAAATGTGATGAACTTAACCAAGGATTGAAGTCTGCTACAGGTCGCGTAGCTCCCTCGCTCCAATCTTCATCTGCTTCTGCCCAGAGTACTGCTATGAATAAAGGTGCTCCTTTATTATATTTTTTAACCTTACATATGTGTGAGCAGTTGTTATATTGTAACTTTACGAACAATGTGAAAATGCTATGCCAGATATCTGTGTCAATTAGTCTATGTGCTTTGAGCAGGAAAAAATATAGCATGTTATACATATTATCATCAAAAGGTTACATGCAAAATAAACATCCCACACAAGGATTGCTTGCATCCAACATAGAGGCTATCCACACAACCACTTTATTGGAAGAAGAATGATAGTCACTCACATTATCCTGAAAGTAGTCTGAACAAACTATGTTCTATTTCCTGCTCAAAGCACATAGGCTAATTGACACATATATCCTCAGCTGCTGTAATCAGTGATTACTATCTGACTATTTCTTTTAAGTTTTTACCACCTCTTCTTTCTTTTTATTTTATTTTATTTTTATTTTATATATAAGTCGGTTAGAGTTTGCACCAGGTTGTATGCTAGATTCTTGCTACTTCTTTCATGTTAGCATTTGAATTTACAAAAGGGGGCAAGTATAGAAACAGTCAAGCCCTCAAGCTCTCATCAATGATATTATCAACAAAATCCAAAAAATTTAAAGTTTCTATTTCCCTTAAAATAGCACCACACTCCAACTAGGTACCATTCTTAAAATGTAGAGCTTGAAATCATTAATGAAAAAAGGTTTGTTCTGGAAATCCGTATATTTCTTTCCTTATGTGCGGGCCACCAAATGGCTAAAGGAACTAAAGTCCACACACCACGAACTCCCCCTTTCTTAATCCTTCTCTTTCAAACCACCAACACATCCTTTAGAGTGCTCGCTTGAACCCAAGAAATCGCCTTCAACAAAAAAGAAAGGTTTCAAAGCAAAGAAGCCCATGAAGGCATGAACAATGGACAAGTAGATGATCCACTGACTCTTCCTCCTTACAACACAGATAACACCTACTACGACCGCTAAAACTTCTGTGTCAGAGCATGTCCTTGATTGTTATCTGTAAATTGTTTAGCATCCTGGATTGCTAATGTCTTGCTGGTGTACTGCTGCTTCTTTTCATGGAACTCATTGATGCTTGTCATTGTCAACATGTAAACTTCTTATCATACTACAGATCAAGAAGCAGAGAATCCTACATACTCACGTTTGTCGCAACCTATACATGAAAATTTGCTGCCTTCAACTGAGGTAAGAATTTTAGTGAAATATTCTCCCTGAAAGGTTTTCGGATATTCATTTATGGGGACCTTTTGCTTGAGCTTGTTTCCTCTGAATCTTGCAGTTATCACATAAAGGGAAGAATACAGTTGATAAAATCTTACACGAGCTTCTTCGGAAGGGTGATTCAGCTCAGAAGTACACTCAGGGCTCTAGAGTTGTGAAACTTGACCACTCAATATTGCTTGATAATTTTGTCCAAGGACACAGTACATCTGCTGCGCAATCACAAGCACTGAAAGGGAACTCAAAACGCTCAAGAATTCATATGTCCATGAAACAGCTTAAAAAGCATGGAATGTTCAACTTGCCTGAAGAATTCTGTAAGTGAGTTTCTTATTTCAGATCCAGTTACATCCTTGCCCTTCTTCTTGTTATTGCAAATTAATTTGCTTACTCCTTACTGTAGCCACTATGATTCATGGGGTTCTCTCTTATCATGTTAGAAGTAACTGTGTTAGCACTTACAGAACTCTATGATAAGGCCAGAGCAGTATGAGCAGTCTCTTGTACCCAAAGTTTTAATCTCTAAGTTCCAAATCGAGTTCCAGTAACATCTCTATTTGTCCCCTAATCTTAGTCCTGTTTTGTTTCTTTACATTTTCAACTTCCAACCTTCAATTTGGGACATTGAGAGGCAGAAATGTTCATTGCTTGTACTGTGCATTTGGATTTGGCCCATACATGAAAGATGCTACAATTGTCTGTTGTCATCAGATGTTTGCACAGTGAGAATAAGAATTAGATTTTCTTTGTATAAAAAAAGGAGTAGCTTTTTCTGTTTTGTTTCACCTAGTAGTGAATACATCTACCCTTGTTGGGTCTATAGGCAATATTTTGGAAAGTGGATTCCATTAGGCTTGATCTAGCTCATTTCTGATTTCTTTTATTTGTGTATCCTTTTAACTGCATTATTCCCTAATTGTTGAAGTACATTGGGTGCATACCTTCTCTCTCTCTCCTCAATTTTAGACTTTCAAGTTTTTTTCATCTTTCTCAAATAATTGGCCTTGAGTTTGGGGAAGGGATTCGGCCAAGCTACAAGGTGATTATGGGCTCTTGACACCAGGGTTTGCTGCCTTTGTTGATAAAATATTCCAGCCTAAGTCTTACTTCTGCCTCCACCTATGTCATTCTGATTTATGTTTGACGTTTCTCAACTTCTGCTGCTTACTACATGACATCTAGATGGTTGTTAATTCCTGTCTTTTTAGCTATTGCCCGGTAAGATGTGAAAGAAATACAGATATAAATGATAAGACGGATGAAATGGGTATGTGTCATGATGTTCTATGACGTATTTATGAAGATTTATCCCTTCAACCCCCCCCCCCCCCCCAAAGACACGCAAACACACAAGGGTATATGCTTCTTTGTTGCCAGTGACATTGCTTGTCTTGTTTCCTTTCTTTGTGTTTTAGGTTTGAAAATTTTATGGCAATGCATGAGTTGTGGAAAGATTATGTGATGAAACTTCTGAAGAATGTTGGGTAAGGGTTTCTCTATATTGGTTGATAATTTCTCTGTACTTTTTATTTTTATTTTTTCAATTGCATTGACATAGTTTTTGTTTCAATTTCATGTAGGAAAAATCAAGTGGCACCATGTCTTATGGGGGCAGATCTCCATGGTGCTATTCTTCGAGGTTAACTACTTCTAATTTATTCTCGACATTATTGCTTCATTATTTGATGTGGAGACTTTTTGGATTTTATTGGCCTCTGTTATTGTAAGGGCTAGTCACAGTGTTATGGAACTTTGGCTTGATAATTTATGCATTGTATGACTAACATGTATCCTTTTTTCCCTCGCAGTTGTGGAGTGCAAAGTTGAGTCACTCGTCGGGTTTACTGGGATCATGTTCCGTGAAACAGCAGAGACATTTGGAATTATTACACAGGCCAACAATTTTCGAGGTACTAATTTCATATTTTAAATTTTACATTGATTTTTTTTTTGGGGGGGGGGCAGGGGGGGTGTTCCTTTTCCTTTCCTTTTTTGTTTTGCCGTTTTGAAGAAGGCAAAAAGCTTCAACAGTATTAATGATAATGATTAGAAATCCATTAAAATTTATCAATGTAATCATGTTATATCTAACGTCTATGTGTAATGGTGAAAGTCTATTGTTATTTCAATTAATAGTTAATAATTTATTGGCTTAGAGCTATGTTTAGAAATAGGCGAGGAAATTTCAAACCTTCAAAACTTTGATGTGTCATGTATTATGTTTGAGAACTTAGGCAGATGGGAAGCCATAGTTCATAATTAAGGGGGCCCATGGACTAGATTTAGTTCTAAAATCAATATCCACCTCATGTATTTTATAATATCCTACAATTAGAAACAAATCGAAGTGCGAAAAATCGAGGGAGGCCGTGGCCCAGTTCCGCCTCCTAATGGCTTTGCCCATGGCTTGCGCCTTTTTATGTATATTTGTATTATATCCACGTGATGCCATGGAGGATCTTTTGAGTTTGTGATTGGGTATTTGTATTTAAAAGTGTAGTATCCATAATCGAAATTCATTGAAGTTGTGGAAAAAATTTGTTTGTGCCCTTTTGGAAAAGAATACAATTATTTGTTTAAAGTTATGGTAGTAATTGTATATTTGTAGTAAATAGATTTTGTATCTATCATCATATTCTACCTAGTGTCTCTAATATTCCTTATTTATGATAAGTACTAATGCTTTGTTATTTTATTTTTTTGATTAAAAGTTATCAAAATAATAACTTATGTGGAGTTAAGGTTTGGAATCAGGTTAGAACAAGTCCAAATCTCTTAAACTTTCGTAATTGGCAGTTGCTTCTCCTCATTTACCTTAGCGTGAATAGAGGGAACATAAGATTTTTAATAGCTCTCCTTTTCATTTCCCTTCTCCTTTTCCTATTTATTATCTTCTCATCTGCTCCCCTCCTCCCTAAACTCTTTGTAAAACAATCCTTGGTAGCATAGTATAGCTTACCAATGCATTTGATAATTGATCTTAGGTATAGTGAGCGCTATTGGAGTATGGGAATAAACAATCCTATGATTATTGCATACAACTTTCGTGATAGATCTCTATGTTTAAGGGGACAACATTTTCTTTAGAGTGAGATATTATCCTATTTGCTATTTTACAAAGTCCTCTAAGGCAGATCATTGGGTGCAATGGCATAATGCTATTTCTTAGACCAAATAACCTTGTAGGGGTTTCTTTCCCCTGCACACGGGCATGTGAAACTTGATATTTGTTATGCTGATATATGCATCATATACATATGTGATCCGAAACCCAAACCAAATTACATCATCCTTCCTCTGATGGACCCTTGATATTCCTGTTAGCAGACAGTGGATGCTTGAATTTTTCTTATAGACCATTAGGTTCAGCTATTCACAAAGTATGTAAGTTTGACCAATGGACATGTATCATGTTGAGCTCATTCCTCCCATGGGTAGCATAGGCTGGAAGTGGTATGCATTTGGTGCACATTTTCATCTTTCCATGGGCTAGTTTTTGCAGTTATTCCCAAGAGGAATTCTGTCTTCATGCTACAAGCCGATTGCTGGAAAATCACTTTAATCGGAGACAAGTACATTTCAAGAATGTCAGGCTCATGATATTTGTCGCACTTATGAGGTATGACCATCGTCTGTTGTTGAACCTAAAGGCTAAATTTCCCTATTTGCCTTGTATTGCACTGCTAGAAGTATTTGTGCCATGATGACCATGCGTAACTTGAGTTTGATATTTCTTCCAGTTTTATGATTAGAATCTTAATCAATGTGATTGGGTGTCGGTTTTGTTTTGCAGGTATTTGGCTACATCCTGTGACAAACCTGAAAAAGATTGATGCAAATGCGATGAATTATTCAGAGGTGACCGCAGTTTAGGCTTACTGCAAATTTGGCTGGATCTCGTCAAAATGGGTACTTGTCAAGGATGTATTTATTGGTGAAAGGCCATCGTGCCTGGGGTTTGGTTTAAGTTGATCCTGATTGGTCTTGTTAACTTTAGTTGCAATTTTGAGTATTAATTGTTATATGTGCTAAACCAAGCCACGATATATCCTGCTGGTTTTAGTCATCAAACTCTTGAAATTATTCCTACTTGTGAGATCCACCGTGGTGCAGCAATTGCTGGCTTCTAGGCTCGTATGATGCATCCCTTCCTAGCTGGTTAGTCCCGCCGGACTGAGATGCACACTTATACATGGTGTTATATTTCGAAGAACAAATTCAATTGAAAGTTTAATCTGATAGTTGTGGTCTGAGCATGGTTTCTTGCCATATGTTCCATCCTGTAAATGCCATTTGGTTGGATGTGGCAGAACGCAGAAGCCACAACGTTTGTCAAAAATTTGGGTTTGAGTCCAATTTGGGTTTGGGTACTCGGACATGTGACAAAATGCTACACCGAATCTTGTTCAAATTTAGATTTGCAGCCAAACACGGACTTGGATGCCCGAAAGTTTACTTTTGTAATCTAAGTCATATGTTGTGGTGAATTGTGGTGGAAATTTAAAAAAATGTAATGTGCTGTGAATCCATAACCAAGCAACCGCAGAACAAACAGGGCCTCATATTCCAGGTTGGTTAAAAAAAAGATTAGAAAAAAAATTAATATGGTAATGACAGATTTATGGTGATTTACTTTTTTTTCTTTTTTTGAGATTCCAGGGTGATTAAAAAAAATAAAACTCAGACACAAATAGATAAAGCTCAATTTTATTGCAAAATTGTAACAATATAGCATCTAAAAACAAAAAACAAATGATACCAAACCAGCATTATACATCTCTTCTCAAAATCCAAAAATGAAAAATCCCACTTTCTACTGTAAGCTGCCTATACAAATACCCTCTAAGTGTCCAATCAATTACTAATAGTTTTACAACAAATAGTGCACAATCCTCATCAAAGAATGATGATGGATGGTTTAAAGTAAATTTTGAATAGAGTCCAAGGAGAAATCTCTTATAACTTTTAATTTACTCACTGCTGCTGAGTGAGTAGCATCTTCAAGTATAAATTCTGAAACAGGAACCCAGTTAGCTTAGCCACTGCCTGAAGTGTGACTGGAGCTTCTCTCGGCTGGCTGCGCTCGATATGTTCACTGTTGGAATTATCTTGTCGGGCCTCAGAAACTGGAGTTACACCAACGAATGTGTTAAAAGTCATCAAGGCGTATAATCTATAGTTTCATTGGCCTTCAAACATTATATTGTTACACCACAAAAACACTGAATCAAACCTGTACAAATTCCTTCATTTCAGTAAAGCTAGAGTGCTCGCTGTAGGGAACTCCTGCACAGAGCGACATGAACAAAATATTTAACAGGAAATTTAGGTTTCTCATTTTTAAATATGTTTAGTGGCTGTAGGCCTGTAGCAGAAGTTTGAACATAAGTAGGTAGCTAACCATAAATTTGGATGTTTCCCTTAGAATTTGGTTTGATAAGGTCCAACTGACTGCCAACAGACTCGGAGAAAGTCCATCCTGTAAATCATCAAACAAAACAGAGCAACATTTCAGCAATCTTATAGAATTGTGCAAACTACTCAAAATATACCAAAAGCAACACTCCGAAATTCTGCCTAGTGCGAGGTATGGAGGGGTTAAATGTAGCAAACTAGCAATCTTACCCCTAAAATTTGCAATTTAGGGGCCAGTTCCAAATGACCCAAAATTTAGAAATTGGTTAGTACCTACCACTACATGGAAAAGAAGCAAAGCAAACTACTCAAAATATACCAAAACCAAAACCTAAAGCAATACTCCAAAATTCTGCATAGCACGAGGAATGGAGGGGTCGAATGTAGCAAACTAGCAATCTTACCCCAAATTTTGCAAGTTAGGGACTGGTTCCAAACGACCCAAAATTTAGAAATCGGTCGGTACCTACCACTACGTGGAAAAGAAGCAGAGGAGAAAGCTACTCAAAATATCAAAAAAAAAAAAAGGCTACCTGTGGGACGAAATGCCACGACTGCTGCAAACTGGTCCTTATATGTCTTCAAGTAGTTTCTCAATGACTTAACAAGGGAAGGGGGAACCAAGCAGATCTTGTGAGTGAAAGACAACAGTATTTGACAGACTATAATCGCGATTACGTTAAGAATAAGACCTCATGCCGTAATGATGAGATGGGCATAACATGTAAAGGTGTATCTTTGCCATTTGAGCAGAGACTTTCAGAAAGATGGGGCCATTCAAACGATTTCAGAATTCTTCTCCTTGATGCATTTGCATATATCTTGACCTAAGCCATGATGCATCATTCGATAGAACACCTCAGGGAAATCAAAAACAGCTTATCATACTCCAAGAAACTGTATTATTCTAAAAATGGGACCCAAGTTTCACAATATGATCCATTGTCAATTTCCATATCATATGCGATGAACGCACATACATTTTTTTACTGGAAATAAATCAATCACGCGATCAAATCAGCAAGGAGATAGACAAAAGGATAATACCTTTAGTGCCTCGGATATGGCAATGTATACGCACTCTTTTCCTATGCTATATGCCCCAACTACAACGAGGGTCTTTGGTTGCCTCTTGAGACATGCTTTAGTTGTTCTTACAACAAAACTCAACACTTCCTCTTTTGGAGGAAACCTGCAACAAAAAAAAGAGGGACAAATAAGAGGAATCATCAAGTTCTACTCTTTTACAGAACTGTAGCCATTCTACGGACTAGATGTCAACAAGCCAAGAGCCTTGAGCCTTCAAAAAAAAAAAGCCAATAATATTCGTATGACATTATTACATCTCACACACCACAAGTAAATGGGTTACCTGTATTTTGGGTTGCAATAAGTTGTATCAAGGTACAGCACATTGACACGCCTCTTTGCAAGTAGAGAATAGGCTTGCATGCGTTTACAAGCCCTGAAATCTCCAGTGTGCAGATAGCACCGTCCATCTGGAAGATGGAAGTGAATCAAGGCAGCACCAGGGCAGTGATTAGCTTCTAATAGCGTAACTCTGACACCATCAATAACATGCTCAACGTCCAACTCCAGAGGACATATGAACCTGTGCACATAAGAGCATGCATTACACCCTAAATCACGAATAAAAGGGAAAGTCTCTAGCAGAAAATTAGAGACCAATGAAGAGAAGACCTAATAAACCCACAGGTGGCGGTTGGTTGGAAAACTTTCTCAGGAAAGTTAGTCAACTTTCCCAAGTTGACAAACATCTCCATGTTCGGTTGTCCCTGATAGATGGGAAAGTTTTAGGGAGTGTTTGGCTACCCAGCTTTTTGGGTAGCTTTTAGCTTTGTTTTATAGCTTTTAGCTTTTTGACCAAGGTCAAAAAGCTACAAAAGGTGTTTGGTAAGTGGCCTTTTATATTAACTTTTTGGACCCAAAAAACTAGTTTTCAAAAAGCTACTTGATGAAACTTTTTGAGGTAGCTTTTCACAAAAAGCTACTTTACCAAACACTTTTCCTGCAATCAGCTAATCCAAACAGCTAAAGTCAAACAGCTAATTCAAAAAGCTATCAGCTAACAGCTACAAGCTAACAACTAACAACTAACAACTACCAGCTGGTTGCCAAACAGGGCCTTAATGTGATACCCATTATTCCACTCTCAAGCTGAGTAAACATTTTCATGGGGGGGATAGGTAAAGTTTTTCCCGGGCAAGTTTTGCGGGAAAATATTTCCCAAGAAACTACCAAATGCACCATAATGTGAAGTGAGAGTGGGCAGAATAAGGGATAGATGTTTACGTTGGATTAACATAGAGACACATTCTAACCAGGCGCGCAGTGATAGGGGTGCAATAGATAGGGCCGTGTGACCACGTCTTGCTTAGACCACCATAGTGATCAGCATGGAAGTGGCTAAGAAAGTAAGCAGAGCAATCTTTAACAGCACCATACCGGAATGCATCTACAGTGAATGTTGTGCCTGAATGATGATGGGCAACCTGTTAAAAGACAACCCTTGATGTATGTTGCAAATGAATTTTAATATTGAAACAGCAAAGAACAAAGTCCACTACAATCACATCTAAAGAGTGGAAACCATTTACAAGAATGTTCGCCTACCATTTAATTCATTCTCACACTCAAAATGTCATAGGGCTACTCAGTAAGCCAGCATCCTCAGGCCATTTCAAATGGAATGCAACAGTCTAAGTAAAAAATGTAATACTTCTTTATGCTTTTGTTTTGTCTGTCACATGACTGTATAATGGCATTTTCATTCATCTCATCATATTCCAATAAATCTTCTATAGAAATCTCAAGGCTAAATTAATGTTTTACAAAAGATCTCAAAGACGTCAAAGTAAGATACCAAATTCCAGGAACACAAAGACACCATGAATATTTGAAGACCCAGATTGGTTTATCATTTTACCAGTACTTCTGGGGACAATTGAGCAAATGTTCAACTGGAAAAAAAGACTCTGCAATCCTTACTCCAGGGTGGACACACAGAATCAGAAACTAACACTGACATTTCATCAAACACTTGGTGTGCATTCATACCAAAGCAATTCCTAAATGTGTCAAAGTATAAAATTAACCAACCTAGAATCTTCTTATAGAATGGGCAAGCATGAGCTAGCCGAGTGACCCCAAGTGATAAATGATTGATTACAAATATCTATGATATACCTTTCTTCCTATTCTATAAAGGGCCAGAAATACCTAATTTGCTCTTCTGGGTTGCCGCCAAATCTAAATTGGTTTTCAAAATTTCGTTCTTCTTAATCTTCTTAACACACCAAATTAGAAACTGACACTGACATTTCATCGAACGCATGGTATGCATAATGCATTCATACCAAAGCAACTCCCAAACATCCAAAATGTGTCAAAGAACAAAATCAACCAACCTGGAATCTTCTTATAGAATGGGCAAGGACGAGCTTGCCGAGTGACTAATTTCCTCTTCTGGGTTCCCTCCAAAACAAGGGATGAACCCGCTTGAGACTTCCCATCTAAATTAGGTTTAAAGCCCAACTGGGTATCGTTCTTAATCTTCTTACTCTTCTTATCTTCACACTCCTCAACACCATTGCTCCGCTTGAGACCCCACATCTGGAAAAGGTTCGTTTGCTTGAGCTTCAATGGCGGATGATCAGACGATGATTTGACTCCCGCAATGCTCGACCAATCAGTCCCGCTCCGATAGAAATCCGCCGCGAAACTGCTTGTCATCGGAGATTCACTCGTACTTTCGTTGGGCAAGCTGCTGTGTTGTTGTTGTTCTTCGTCGTTGGATTGGAAGATGGAGAATCCATCTTCGTCGAGGGGAATTAGGGTTTCCTCTTCTTCTTCTTCGTCTGGGAAATCTGGATTGAGATCATCCCAATTGGGAGGTTCGGAAAATGTATCGACTTCTTTGAATCCGATTTGATTCGGGGAATCAAACATCCTCAGTCTTGACTCTTGCTGATGAATGAATTTCTGTTTCTTCGCTCAGTTCTTCCCCCGGATTAATGGCGGATGGATATGGGCTTGTCTTGGTTTCCCAGATTTGAAATTGAAAATTGATAGGGTTTGTGTTTGTTTATGTGCATGGCGGGAAATATGTGGAACCTCTAGGGCCATTGGCTTTTCGGTCTACAGGATTAGTGTCCAAAACTGGTTAATCGCAATTTGGATCCAATTAATCATTTTTGCGGTTTAAAGATTTTGTAAGCCAAAGCCAAACCGAAATTGTGGACCTTTTTTGGTTCGGTTAACCGTCGTTTATAGAAATTTACTCCTTCCATTTCATATTAATTGTTATAATTTTGACTTTCACGACTCTAATATAACTCTTTGATTAATACTTTCTCACGTAACATATTTTTAACAATTGCAATATTATACTTTTATGATAATATTTTTCGTTACAAATTTAATAGTAGTAATTTTATATAACAACTCATCATATATATATTAAAAAATTTATTGTCAAAGTTTTTGGAATTTAACTGTACGATTTTTATAAATGATAATTAATATGGAACCGAAGCAGTACAGTAACAATTAAGAAACAAAAATTAAAAATTTGCTTTAAAATTTCAATTTTGGGTATTAAATTAATTAAAGTTGGTTAACGACTGTCCCTAGAAATTTAAAGTAATAATTAAGGAACAAAAATTAACATTTTGCTTTAAAATTTCAAATTTTGGTATTAAATTAATTAAAATCGGTTAACCGTTCTTGCAAAAATGCAAAACTGAAATCTAAACTAGTTCGATTAACCTAACCGCAATATTAAAAAATTGCAAACAGTTTATCGTTTTTACAGGTATGACTTTTGCGATTTGATTTTCGATTTAGGTTTTTCTTGGACACCCTAGTCTCCAATATTTGTATTTAAATTGTTTTCAAATAATTCATATTTTGGGTATTGAAAAAAATTGTTTCAACTTATAACTTTGTTATAATGGGTTGAACTTTAACCCCTTTTATTTTTAACATCCACCACCGAATTAAACTCATCTAAAAAATGATGTGGTAGTGACGATATTATACGTGAAACTTTTTGCTGCTCAAAAAAAGTTAAGAATATGTTCTGAGACAATTTCGTCACCACCACGTCACTTTTCAGACAAATTTAACTAGGTAATGAAGGCTAAAAATAATAAGTGTTCAAGTTTAACTTATACATAATAAAGTTGCAAATTCATATTATTTTTATTCCAATGAATTCTTTCCCAATTTTCCTTTTTTTTAAGAGTTTATGGATTTGAATAATTTTAATTATGGCCTATAATATACTGAACCATCCAATTTTTAAAATACACCGTAACAATTTGAATTTTGAGAGTGTTGATTTTCAATAAACAATCACCCAAATTTGGCTATTTTAATTTGGTAATAGAGTATTGTAGCATTAGAACTATACTATATGTAATATCAAAATGAATCTAAAAAATTTAGGGGATTTAAATAATTTAAACTTTGAACCGTGAAATTCACACTAAATTTGAACTTCAAAAATTTAAGACTTAATTTGTTGCCCTCAACATTGGAGTTCTCAAAACTGTTAGAATTATCGAATCAAAATAAACCGATACAGAGTCAATCTCCTCCTTATCTTAAGAATTAACATTTGATCAAATTCCTAGAGTTATGTCTTATGGTGGTCCTTTGCACCAAAAATAGATTAGATAGAAAAAAAAGAGGAAAAGAGGGTTGAGAATGGGAGGCAGAATGTCTGAGCGTTCTTTTGAAAATGGGGAACGCATGAAAGAGAAAGAGATGGATTGAAAATAAAGAGGTAGTGAAAGTTGAAAATTGTAACTCACTTTGGCCAAAAAGAGCACACGTACAACTGATAGTCAACAACCTTTCCCTTTTTTTCCTTGGTTTTTGTCTTTTCTCAATGATAATTAATTGACTTTTCATTTTATTTGTTATTTTGTACAATTAAAATATTATTTTCTGCTCCATTTGTTCTTCATCTTATTTCTTACCATGTTTTCTATCATAAGCAATATACCCATACTCTATTATGGATTATTGGACGTTAATAATACCAACTTTAGAGATATTGGATATTAAGACCACATGCAATACAGGAACTTCACCCTTGGAACATGTGCCAAAAAATGAAGTTTTCTTGCAACAAGGATCTAACAAATTGGGACCCAATGGTGTCCTTTTGGGGGAGGGACACAGGATAGAGAGAGAAAAAAAAAAGGGAAAAAGAAATGAAAAGGGGGAATGAGGGACGAGCCCTCGTCCCTGAAGAGAAAAAGGGGAAAAAAAGAGGGATAAACAAATTGTACCCCCTTTTTTGTGTCTGGCGCGTGTGGTACACGTCACTGGAGTCGCGTGTGGACGGGCAGTAGTAGGGCCCACCACTGCCAACTGATTTTTTTTTCTTTTCCTTTTCTTTTCTTTTCGTTTCTTTTCCTTTTCTTTTCTTTTCTTTTCCTTTTCACAATTATTTTGTTTAATTATCTGGTTAAATATTATAATTACAATTATTTTAATAAATTATCTTGTTAAATTATGTTAAATTTAATTGTAAATATTATAAATATTTTAGTTATTAATTATAACTATACAATTTCATCATTGTAGAAAACAATTATAGTCCAATACAAAAAAAAGAAAACAATTATACTCTACATGTGGGTCCCATAATCCAATAAAATATTACTCCCTACCCCACTTATCTCTCATCTCATCCCCAACTCCAAGGATACCATTAACAATACCATACCCCAACACCCATTAAAATAATATTATTTCCACTATTCATACCCCACTCATCCCCCAATCTCAGGGACACCAATGTGGATAGCTTTAGTTCCCCTGAACGCTGATGCGTTCTCCCACTTCCTTTTTCTCTTTTTTTCTAAATATTTTTTTATTGTACAAAGTGACTCTATTTTTAACACTCCTTTAAAAAAAGAGAAACATGGTATTATTGTTGACCAAAGTTCATGTTCGAGTGAATTTGAGTTGGTTAAATTCGGACAATGTCAAAATTCTAAATAAAAATTGATATACGGACCAATTTTTTTTTCGAGTCGGATCGACTTGACAAAGCAGACATAGCTATTCAGCTCAAAATCGAGTTCGGACAATAGAAAAAAGAGAAATATTTTGTCCGAATAATCGTTCAATGTCACAATCGGTCGAATCAAAGCATTTTTTTCGGGTCATATTTAAATATTTATTTTTAACAATAAGAAAATTAAATTTTAAAAACATAAACATAAATAAATATATAAGTGGGATAAAGTGGACTTCTTAAATAAATATTTTAATGTGAAAAGTAGGAATGATTTCCTATTGTTGTAAAACAAATGAAATGAAGTTCCAAAAAGTATGAATTATGGGTGATATGGACAGGGTGTACCCCACTAACAATCCAAAAATAAGGATCACCATTGTATATGCTCTAATAATACAAACTATTTTCTTGGACACTAGTAGTACCAACTATCGACTTATTTTCCTCCAACAGTACACGACCGGGTTTTTATAGTTTTAACTCATTAGAAATATGACGTGGCTCCATGATATGTGACGTGGAAGGCGGAGGTTGGGTAGAAAATGTTGACGTGGAAACTAACATGCCTTCCATGTCATATATTATGGAGCCAATCATCTCTGCGATGAGTTAAAACCACAACAATTCGACTGTTAGAGGAAAATAGGTCAATAGTTCGTACTGCTAGTGTCCAAGAAAATAGTTTGTATTATTAATATCCAATACCCCCAAAGTTGGTATTATTGATGTCCAAAAACCCCTTATCTATTAAAATATGATTATTTATACTATGACTCTGTTCTTTGGATTGATAACTCTTTCCGATCCAATTCAATTCAATCCAATCCAACCAATCCAATCCAAACCAAACCTTGTACAATTCCAAAAAAAAAAATATCTAAAAACACAATTCCCCAAAAAAGCATCATAACTTATCAAATTCAATCCAATTTAATCCATCCAAATCTTATTTTATCTAATTCAAAGAACACGATATATTGGTATGTATTCTTCATTTTTAAAAACAACATAAAATATAATCTAATGCACTCATTTACATATAAAATTAATAATGAGAAGCAATGATGCTATGTCAACATATATACTATTTAATAATTTGGACTTACCATTTATTGACTTAAAAAACCCCAATAATAAACACACCCGCACCAAAAAATAAAATAAAAATGAAATAAAAAAACCAACTCCAAACAAACCCTCTAGAAGTGAGACAAGTCACAGGAGAACCATTTGAAAAGAAAAACGATTCAGATAAAATAGAGAGAACAAGAAAAGTAAACTTAGACCACAATAGACTTGACAAACTTGAATTCTCCAAATAGGCAACCGAGACCGAGAGACATTGAACGGAGGGTTGACAAAAATCATTGCTAGAATTATAGAATTTTCATTTGAATTTTGACGAAAAATACAGACTCAATCTGTTTCAAATTTCTATTAACCAATATCGATTTAAACAAATATTTATGATTGTCCAATTTGTTTGATTTGAATCCGATCGAAAAATTACGCGAAAAGATTGAGTATTGGATATCAAATTTTAATTCGATGCCTAATTTATTCAAACCCGAAATTATTTGAACTAGGAGTGGGCAACAGGTTGGGTTAGGCTAGGTCAAGGTTGACCCACTAATCATATAGGGTCGGGCGAGGTCAATATCCACCTTTTGTAGTAATTGGCCGGGTCAGAGCTTTCTAGTAAAAATAAGAACCGACCCATGGGCTTCCCATTTTTAACCTTAAAATTAAAATTAAGTGTATTTGTACCAAAAAAATAATTATACTAATTATTATTTAATGTAGAGTATTAATAATATATTTAAGATTAACAATTAAAATAATAGGAAAAACTATTTATTATGAGTTATTGATTGGCCGACCCGATATGGTTGATTTATAGACCATTTAACATTGTAAAACCAACTGACTTATTAATGACCCGACCCTAAGGTGATCCTACCCTTTAACAACTCCTATTTTCTAGAGTCCGACCCTCTTAACCCTATCGGGCCCGGCCCATTGGCTACCCAAATCCAAACTCAAACTTTTCCCAACATTAATTAAACGTGAGAATTGCCAATTGGTAGCGTTGGCAAAATTTCATTAGACCCGAATTATCTGACCCGAAAAAAATCGAGTTTGGACATAGATTTTTCGTCCGAATTTTAATATTGACCGAATATTCGGACATAAAATTTCTCTTTTTTCTATTGTCCAAACACGATTTTTGCTTCGTCCGAATTATCCGATCCGCTTCGACCCGAAAATAAAACCGGGTTCGGACATGAAATTCTCGTCCGAATTGTGATATTGTCCGAATTTGTCTAACCCAAATTTGCTCGAACCCGAATTTTTGCCAGCGCTACCAATTGGCAATTGCGATGTGGTAAACATTATGGAGTACAGCTAGGACAACCCTGAGTCTATCCGTGCACGCGCATGCACTGGATAAAAGCCGGGTCCCACAACCGTATTTTGCCCAACGCCGACAGTTGAGCTCATGAGAGAGAGACAAACTCGACCGGAGTCGTACGGCGGCTCAACCGGCTGTTGAAAACCCTTTCTTTTTTTCCTTTTTTTGTTGGGCAATTATGGAGTTGAAAACCCAAATAATACTTCCTTCCATAAATAAATAACAAAACTCAGAGAAATAAAACTACCGTCAACGTCTTCTGCCATAGAATAGACTCTTCACCACCACCTTCGTGGCTCCCAAATTACTCCAACACTTTTTCTTTCTTTTCCAAATCAAATCAAACTCCCCTCAAAAACCTCTCATTCTTCCTACATTTTGGCCTTCCATTTCTTATTGTAATTGCAATTAATTAGTTACAATTTTACTTTGTTGATCCAGATTTAAGTTGGATTTCAAAAAGTGAAAGTCTTTCCCCAAGATCTGCTTCTTTCGACTCTCAATTCAGTTCTTCTGAGTTTTCTCATTCTTCGTGTTCTTCTTGTTCTTCTTTTCCGTATGAGGGTTCATCTTCAGGTTAGAATTTCTCCAGCTTGATATTGTGTGTTTCGTCTTTGATGGGTCGTCTGAGTATTGGGTTTTCTGGGATTTGATTGAGAATGGGGTTTTCTTTAGTGGATCAATCAGCTGCATTCTGGGTTTTTTTCCCCCTAGGGTTTTGATTTGGGGTGGGTTTGTGATTGGTTGCTCTTTTTGAGACAGTTTCTTCTCAATTGGTTGATTTTGTTTGCACCCTTTTCAATCTTAAATCTGTAATTGGGTTTTCCGGGATTTGATTGAGAATAGGGTTTTCCATTTGGGGTGATTTGCGACTGGTATGCTCTTTTTGAGGCAGTTTCTTCTGAATTGGCTGATTTTGTTTGCACCCTTTTCAATATTAATTGGTATTGGGTTTTCCTGGATTTGATTCAGAATGGGGTTTTCTGTAGTGGATGAATCAGCTGCATTCTGTTTTCTTTCTTTTTTTTTTTTTTGCTGGGGTTTTTATTTGGGTTGGTTTTGTGATTTGTATGGTGTTTTTGAGTCAGTTTCTTCTGATTTTGTTTGCACCCTTTTCAATTTTAATTGGTAAATGATGGGTGATGATTCCATGTTTGTCCAATTTTGACCCACACATGTTTGATCTACAACAACTACTCCCTATGTGGGCCCTGCATTTATGGAGATCTGGGTAGGTGATTAGATGTATGCAAACTTAGTATGCAAAAGCCCTAGGTTGTAATGTATGGTTAGTTCCCCAGGTTTAGTTGGTCAGAAGATTGCATCTTATTTCAATGCTTTGATGCCTGGAAATTGGAAAATGTGTTCCTAATGTTTAGAGCACGATGTGACAGGTGGCGTGCCGATGATGTGTCTCAAGTGATGATGATGATGGGATAACCTATACCTACCCTTGTTGACTATACTTGAAGAAGACATTTGACATTTGCTTAGTTTCATGTTGTGAGAAATTAACTGCTCAACTTGAGGAGGACGAGTGTGCTGATTACTTTGTAACGAGGGCTCCTTCAATACCATGGGAGAGTGGGTTATTGGAGCCGTGATCAATCTTTTTGGAAGTATCGCTATAAACTTCGGAACTAACCTTCTCAAGTTGGGTCATACAGAGGTATGTTGTTTTGAAGTTTCGACGGAAATCTGTAGGCTATTGTGTGGTGTGTCGTGCTTTGGCTAAATTTGTAACATGTAAATAGATTTTTTGTACAAATTTAGACATTGACCAAAAATTTAGACACAATATTTTTCAATCCGGGCCCAATTTTGACCTGAATTGAGGTATGTCCAAATTGTCAGGTGTGGTGTGACCCCAAAAGGCAGGGCAACGGGCATCAATTTCTCATTTGAAATTCGAAGTTTGATTAATTTGATAGAGCTGAATTTGACTCATGCCAAAATTTTGCAAGCAATACATTGTAGCCAGCAATTCATTTTTGCAGCTATACTGATTAGAATGCCATGGACAAAAGTATCAGTGAACTATATGACTGTGGGGGGATGATTTGGTGTTATAAGTGAATTTGCATCTATTCACTAATGTGATGATTTCTCGGTTCTCACAAAATGCCAAATTGCGGTATCCGTTTTATCTTCTCCAAATAATAATCCTATACGGTCAATGAATGAATGCATTTTGTGAAGGGCTGTATATTTTCGTCCATCTTCCTCATTACACTTTGTTTATTACCATCTCTTCAAACTATTTCCAAACTAAACCAAGCAGGGTACACCTATGCCTCACTTAGCAGGGTGTGGAGGGATCAAGATTCTGAAATCTGAATTGTTGATATGCTCTTCCTGTAGGATCTTAGGTTAAAAATCATTGGGTGAAATCTACTTCACAACAAAAGCACTGGAGGGTATTTTAGTGAATCATTTCGTTTCAGTCCAACTAGAGCTGAAACCTTCTCCCTAGGATGACTCTGCAAGGTGCCTTGGGAGTGGACATGACAATTCTCCTTTTGGCTTATTGTGCGCATTAGTTGCCTATGTCTTGTCTTTTTGATGTAAGAAGTGCTCAGTATGGTGGTGCCAAAATCAGCCTCTCCATGAACTTCAGTTCATGGGGGTAGGATTGCCTACATCTGGATCCCCAGTCCACATTCAAATGTGTTTCTCCTGGGAGGTTGTTGTTGTTGTTGTTGTTGTTGTTGTGTCTTTTTACATGCCTTATTATGTGGAGCATGCTGAAGTGGAAAATTCAAGTTTCTTGAGTTGATTGGTTGAATAAAATTCCTCCGCATCTTTTCTCTGTTACCTTCTTCTAGATTGTTAATGAGACTCATTGATGCTGTAGAGAGAGAGGTTTGTGCTGGAGAATGGTGGGACAAACGGAAAGCTTGTATCAAAGCCTATCATCCATTTTCAGACTTGGAGAGTCGGTAAAGCTTCATAGCTTAATCTTTTATATCCTTGAAGCCATTTTCAGGTCTAATTTGGGGTCTGGTACACTTGTCTGCAGGTGTCCTATTTTTCGCTTTTGGGAATTGTTTGAATTTTTTCTCATTTGGTTATGCTGCTCAGGTGAGTTTATGGACATCAGACGGCTGTTGGATAATGATGTTTCTTTGTTTTGATAAGGAGCCCTAGATGATTAATAATATAACTTTTTTCTCTAGCTTGCTTTTGTTTTTACGAAGTCATTTTCTTTTGCAGTCACTTCTTGCAGCATTGGGGTCGGTTCAGTTCGTCTCCAACATTGCATTTGCTTACTTTGTTCTGCATAAAAAGATCTCTGTCAAGTATGGTCATCTTCTCATTAAACCTTTCTTCTCTCTTTAGAGTATCTAAAACTCACTAGATAATTCTTCACTATATTTCAGGGTACTGGTTGCTACAACTTTTATTGTTCTTGGAAATGTTTTCCTGGTTGCTTTTGGCAATCACCAATCGCCTGGTATGGCTTAGTTTGCTTTCTTGAATAAGATTCTTCTAGACTCCATAACATGTTGGCATTAGGAGAATTGAGGCTTTAACATTTATCCATCTACTGGTTGGTCATAAGGAGTATACTACTATGTAATTTAACTATGTAGAAGCATCCTAGAATATATGGAATACTCCATCGGCCATATCATTGTAACGTATCAGTATACAACAACAACAAACTCTTAGGGAAAACATGTTTTGCGGGGCGGTTTGAGGGATCCAAATGTAGGCAGCCTTCCCCTCGTGAACTGAAGTTCGTGGAGAGACTGATTCTTACGGACCCAAAAAAGCTTTTCAAAAAACCACTTTGAAAACCTAAGGCACAAGAGAAACCCAGAAGGAAAACTTTTGAAAGCCAATGTGAAATGCTAAGAAGCTTGCAGAAGTCTAGAGATGCATACATGGGGTCTGGTAGATCCAAATATAAACAACCTTTCCTAGGTAAACATGACTGGCAAAAGACCAACATGAGTACATGATTATGGATATTAGTTAAAAACAATCTACAAGTGAATCAGCAATGAAGTAGGCAATCTAAATCTTGCAACTGCTTGTGAAACATGGAAATATTCAGGAAAGCATCTTTTTAACCAAATAAGGCATGACCAAATCGAACTGAAATGTTACTAAAATGGCTAATCCTTTGAATAAGGTGTATGATATGGAGGCTCTTAACCCGACCTGGATTTTATGCATATCAGTACATGTAAATTGCATTTTATTTTTAATGAAATTTATTGGATGTTTTCTGCAATTGGTCCCGGTTAAAGTTGCAAAACTTAGACTGGTTAAAAGCTAAAACCATTTTAAAAGCTATGGGTAGCGTATTTTTGTGCTTCGAACATGTACTTACACAAAATTATTTTTGTGCTGCAGTTTATACTCCAGGTGAGTTGGCTGAGAAGTACAGCAATATTACGTTCCTCTTGTACTGCACGACTTTAATCATCATTGTTGCCTTTCATCACTACATGTACAGGTTAGCTCTAATGTTATTCTGAATCACCATACTGGGAAGTTAGTCCTACAACTTTTACAATTTATATTACATGCACATGGAGTTTATACTCTAAGATATCTGCAAGCAAACAATCACACTATTAAGGGTGAACAAACTGATATCTACAAGTGAACAATCACACTATTTGGAGCACAAACTCCAGGGGGCAGGGGCACCTAATAAGTTGCAGGTTATAGAGGCGTTCATAGCCGTAAAAAATCCTGCCTTTTTTGACCTACCCATCCACACCTACACACAAAAGACAAATACATATCATCCCGTTTACAATGTTCTTCTGCATTTTCAGGAGAGGAGAAATCCTTGTTTCTTCTGGGCACGAGTTTAAATCCTATTGGCGGATGCTGCTTCCTTTTTCCTATGCAGTTGTTTCCGGCGCGGTAGGATCGTGTTCTGTGTTGTTCGCGAAATCTCTGTAAGATATTCTTAAACCCATTGACTGCCTTAACTTTTATACGAGTTTAGCATCTTGATACTGAAGTTCTCATCTCTGTTTTGGCAGTTCTAACCTGCTAAGGTTGGCGATGTCCAGTAGTTACCCTTTACATACTTGGTTCACTTACTCGATGCTTCTGCTCTTTCTTAGCACCGCTGGCTTCTGGGTGAGTATGGCACTTTTTTCTTTTTTTCTTATTTTTTTGTACAAGTAATCAAAAGATATATCACAAAGACACAAAGGGGATGACACCGGGAGAGGCAGGAGTAGAGCTGGCAAAATTTTGTCCGACCCGAATACCCAAGTTGTTCTATCCCTGGAATTAACCGGGTGCTTCGTCCGAATTTTGACAATGAACGATTTGACCGAATATTCAGACTCAATATTTCCATTTTTTCTATTGCCCGAACCCGATTTTGACGGGAATTTAGGTCCGCCCGAATTGTCCTGTCTGGTTTGACCCCAAACAAACCAGGTAATGAACATCATTTTTTTGTCTGAGTTTTAACATTGACGGATTCGACCGACCGGAATTAGACACGAGCCCAATTTTTGCCAGCCAGTGCTAACCAGGAGTATGGCACTTAGTTATGTGTGACTAAAACTTTGTTGATGCTGTTGGGTGATGGAATGGTTGATACTTTTTGTGTGTAGATGGCGAGGCTGAATGAAGGATTGGCGTATTTTGATGCCATTGTCATAGTACCCATGTTTCAGATTGTGTGGACATTTTTTTCTATTTGTACCGGATTCATATACTTTCAAGAATATCAGGTGGGTCCGCACTCCTTTCCTTTTAATGCACCATATCTACTTTGTAAATGCCAACACCCATTTTTAATCCCTTTTCTTCTGTAATGACCCTTGCGCAGGTGTTTAATACTTTACGGACAACAATGTTTATTATGGGAATGATCTTTGTGTTCATAGGCATCTCTTTGCTTGCTCCTGATGAAACAAAAGGTAAGCTTATCTATACAGGCTTAAGTTAGGACTCAGCCTTTCGTCTATTTAAAAGATACATCCGATATTGAGTTGAACTTTGGATCGTTTTTCAGGCGGTGAAGGCAAAGATAGCTCCTTGGATGTTGTGGCATCTTCAGATGTTTCGGCCGACGAGGAAAGGTAAACAAATACTTCCTCTCATGACTGGTATCTTTGGCCTCTCTATCCAAAAATATGATTGAGTTGTCTTATATATTTGCCAGGTTGGTAATGTCTGAGGAGACGGAGCTTAGAGATGGAAAAACTTATTTAAGCTTGATGTTAAGCAAGGCTACGGATGTCTTGGCCAAAGCAAAGGTGCGTTTCGTCCCACTCTTCTTAGATGATTTATACATTTCTATCGTGAGTATGTATATAAGAGCACTTGCAACTCTATATGTCCCACATGCCGCATGAAAAAGTATAAATGGTGAAAATCCCGGTAAAACTTCTTTGTCCAATAGATCCTAGATGTACACCTTCGTTTTTAGCAAGGTTATCGGAAAATGTCCCAATCCAATACTCCAAAGTCCCGCTATCAGGCAAGGTATGGAGAAGGGGTCTCACGAGGGGATCTAAGCCTTTAGATTAGGGGTAGCCAATACATTACTACACTCATTCGTTAAACATTGTTCATCAGAAAGAACTACTCATTACATTCTAGAAATTTAAAAATCTAAGTTGAAAAAACTATTCATTTTTCAACTATCTAGATTGACATTGTTCATCAGCAAGAGTGTCTTCATTGCATTCTAGGTACTTAAACGAAACAAATCGAGGTTGATTGCATGGGACATTTTGCTTTGGCAAACTATATATAATCTAAAAAGACGGAGCGATTGTCGAAAATCAACTTATTATTCTGCTTGTTAGGCCATCATCATTCATCACCAATCAATGAACTTTGTTTCCTTGCAGAGCGCTTGCTTGTTGGCGTTAGGATTGGGAGAGCACGCGATCAATGGGTCCTCAGTTCTCGTAATGCCCATGATGTCATCCAAGATGACCGGGTTCAGGACCAATGTCGCCGACAGAGCCAAGTATTTCCCCATGAGGAATGCCGGTTGGAGTAAAATCCCAATGAACGAGGACGCTGCAAAACTCATCGAGACAACTTCGATGGCCGTTTGACGATCGTTTTCCTGCAGTTGATTATTCTTGGATAGAATTCGTAGGTTCTTAGGACGTACACGAAGTGATATTCCTTCGTTCTTTTTTTGTTTGTTTTGGTAACGATGCCCAGCTTCTTCTTTTGACCCACAAGCGCATGAATTCGGCCTCGGATTTGGGGAAGTTGAGGTGTATGTGCACTTACCTCTAATGTAAAACTACCATAGAGGCAATGTTGTAGAGACCCGGATTGTTACGAGCTCAAGATCAAATGTATTTTGAAAGTTGTATATACATGGTTACCCCCGTGATCCTGAGGTAGTATTCTTGTGTTGATTTGAGAGTAAATATGTATGTACGTATGTATGTATGTCCAAGAAATTGTGATGTATCTTTCTTCAAAGTGAATATGACAACAACAAAGGCTTAAGTTTGTCAAGCATAGTATTGTTTTGTTATCTTATCCTTTCTTTGCCGTTGTGTCTATATAGAGTTACACCATCATCTGAAAAAAAAAAAAAACATAGGGGGAACTCTCAATTTACCTCTTCCTGGTTGAAGGTTTGAATTTTGCATTTGAAAACTATTTTATCGGAATCGGATGTCTCCGAAGAGGTAAATTCATTTCTCAACATATATGATGACTTTTCTTTTTTTGGATAGTTGGAAGCCAAAACGGCTATAAAACATCAAAGATGCTACAAAATAACCGTAAAATAGCAAAAACCGCAAAAACAAAACAAAAAACAGCAACAGTTGGAAGATACAGACAAGAAAACCAGAAAAGACAGCCCCAAACAGCTATAAACATCTATGAAACTACCCACAAAGCAAATCACTTCTTCTTGGTAGGTAAAACCTTTAACCCACAAACATCTCTCACCAAAGTCCTCTTTCGATCAAGTACCGCTTCAAAAATCTTTGAATCCATCAACTTCCTCGGTTCTTCAGTAACAGACGACTTATTCTTCCGAGACGCTTCCAAGACCAACCTCCATTTAGATTTTTCAACACAGCTTTACCTCTCCTTCTACTCCTAGAACTGGCCTTTGAGTGCACCAAAACAGAATCCTCAAAATCAGGAGAAACATCAGACACAGAATCAAACGACACTGTGTCCTCACTATCAATAGAAGCATGATCACAACACACATATATGATGGCTTATCATATGAAACTAACCTTAGATTCATAGTAAAGTCATTTAATATGAAACTAACGTTATTTTGAAGGGAGATAATTTGGTCATCCTCATCTTCAATGTAGTCAAGAGCATGACTCAGGCCCCTGGGAGATGTGTCATGAGGTTCAGGTTGCTAATATTTATTGACAAGGGGGTCGTGTAATTAATTGGTTGATAAAATTTGGTCTTTCGAAATTAATCGGTGATTGTTTATGAAAATACTCTAGGTAGATCCCTTGAAAGAAAAACTTTCTAGAATTGTTGTTTACCCGTTATAAAAAGAAAGTTTTCTTGATGAGTTCTTTTAGTTAGAAATTTGGAAGGACCCTAGTTGATGAACTATACACAATTTTTAGTGAGTCAAAATCTAAGTGAAAGGGTGTGGAATATGGTCCACTCAATGGTCATTTTTTTTTTATTATTGAAAGCCAAAAGATGCTAAAGAGACAGCATCAACACTGCGAAAAATGTGGAGGAAAGTACAGCTAAAAAACAACAACCAACAAGAAGCCACACGACCAAACCAAAGACAAACAACACAAATAAAATTCAAAAGTTAACATTTTCGATCTCTTCGCCAATTCTCCTTAAGCCGCTTCTCGACAGTCACTGGGATCCCACAAATGAAGCCCGAACCACAACCAAACTTAGCCACTTTGCGCGTCATGTCCGCCATATGGTCATATAACAATTCATAAACGGTTGAATTTTTGAAACGGATCCAACTAAAAAAAGAAACTATATTTAGGATATATTTTAGATCAAAGTAATGATGTGTGCAACAAGCAAAGTTTAGATGACCATAGGGAATTGTTTGGAGTTGTATGGCTTTCCATCCCAAAAGCAATGCAAAAGGTGAAACTTACCTAACATCTAACACCTTCAAAAAAAAAAAAAAAGAAAAAAAAGAAAAAGCAAACAGCATACCTAGAAGGAGCGTTTGAGGATTTAACCTGACCTAAAAAAAGTGCAAAAGGCAACACTTGACATCAAAGAAAAGGACCTAACCATATTTCAATGCCAATCCAATAGTTGGCAAAAATTCGGGTCCGGATAAATTTGGGTCGAATAATTTCGACCAATGTTAAAATTCGGACGAGAAATTCATGTTCTGACCCAATTTTATTTCGGGTCGGACAATTCGGACGAAGCTCAAATCGGGTTCGGACAATAGGAAAAAGAGAAATTTTATGTCCAAATATTCGGTAAATATCAAAATTCGGAAGAAAAATCTATGTCCAGACCCGATTTTTTCCGGGTCAAACAATTTGGATATTCCGGGTCAGACAAAATTTCCAGCTCTAGCCAATCCACTAATCAAAAATTCTCAACTCACAAAGATTATGATTATATATATATATATATATATATATATATATATATATATATATATATTGAAAATTTTTATACAACTCTTCAACAATTATTATATGGTACATCATGGTGGACATAATTATATCCATTAAGGTGTTAAATTTTTTAAATAAATTCATCAATAATTATGGTAGAACTCATCGTAAATTTATTAACATTGTTACAAAATTTATCAATATTCTTAAAATTTTACCAATCTTTTCAAAATAAGACAAATTATAATATAAATAATTGACCAAGATCGATAACTGATAACTCCCAACTGTGTTTGGTATAATTTGTCGCTCTTCAATGAAAAATGAGAATAAGGAACTACTGCCAAATCTTTTTTGGATAACAAAGTGTTAGAGTTTGCAGATAAATATTCACTCCAATCAGGCCGGAGCAATAGGCCGGTCTGATGTTTGAATCTCAGCATCCACGCTTCAAGCCTAAAAGAGGCACTCGTGTCAGTCGTGTGAGTGAGCGTGTTAGAATATAAAACAGTTCCTAGGGCTACAACCATCGGTTTAAGCTTTTGGTTGAGATTGTTCCACACAAAGCATGCAAACATCAATCCAACTCACGCAAAAGAAAATTGATTAAAAAGATCACACATATCAAATAGAATCATACCTTACTTGTACAAATCATATATAATGCCACAAAAGATAGCATATATATATTGATTCAAAAAAAAGGATAAACATATATATCCAAACAGCAAAAAATGAATAATAATAGTACTCAATACTGTAACAATTGCACACGACTTTGAGCCCTAAGTTGTTCATAAAACTTGTTGATGAACTCCTCAGCCTGATCATCAACTTGAATATCTCCCCCACCATTTTGATCATCCTCCAATATTTGATCGTAATCCGACATCTTGATCGAAACTGGGGATCGAATTACGGGGCTCCAATTACTATTCTCCTTAGGAGCAAGATTGTAGGCGTCTAGGCATATGTTGAAAGAGTACTCTGGAGTATTCTTGGAGACGAGATTTTTGCATGAAGACGATGATGTGTGAAAAAAGAGAGGATTAGGGCTACTACTGCATGAAAATTCGTACTCTGTACGTACTGAGAGGAGATTTGTTACGTTCTTACGTATGAGACGGCCTCGTTTGAAGACCATGTTGATGTCCATGAGGAGTTTCTTCTTAGAAATCAAGCCTTTCCTCATCATGAAGAACGCGATTCGTACCAAGTTCCATAGCTTCTTCGCTATGTTTGAGCTCCTTCTTCTTGAATCGACCTCCATGGTGATTTGACGATGAGATCATTCACTTTTTTTTTTTGCACTAATTAGAAGCCAAAAGAAGCTAAAAATGCATTAAAAAAACTACAGCAATCCGCAAAAAATTGAAATAAAAAACAGCAAGCCAAATATCAAAGCAGCTAAAAGATACACCTAATGTAAACAAAGCACTAAAGACAACAACAAAAAAACGTCAAGGAAAGAGATGATGAGATCATTCACTTCTGCGAGGTTTTGGAGGCCTCGCAGAAGAGAAAGATCAAGGTTATGAGAGAATATGGCAATGCAACATTGTTGGGATTTATAAGAGGGGGTTGAAGGGTAGGATGGGGAAATCACATCAATTTAAAACGTAATAATTAAAGTAGTAGTATTAATTATTAGATTTGATAAAGGACTCATTTCGATTTGTTTGAAGTGATGTTATTTCGATTAAATTAGAATGAGCTGAGTCAGTAGAACATATTGATGTTAAAGTATCAAACAAAATACAAATGGGGTGATCACTATATATATTATTTATTTTAAAGCTCAAAGCATTACCTTTTTGTTGCTTATTTTCTGTTGTTACGGGATATATATACGTATTTGATTTTGCAATCTTTGATAATTAGTTATTATAATTATAAAGGTTTCAAATGTAAAATTAAAGTCATTAACTTCTTTTGACACTAGACCACATTTATTCAAATTTAAGTTTTAATTTGTTTTAGTTTCACATAATAAATTTTCATAAAGAGGTGATAGTCAAGTAACAACCATCAATTTTCCATGTTCCTCGTCAAAATTCAAGTCTTGATGGAAACAAACTATTTAACGTAGATAGAAATTTAAGGTTGATAACCCATGCTTATCACGGACAGTTTGATATTGGCTTGTCAAATTTACCGGTGATTATTCTTGATATAAAAGTCTAGTAGGCAAACCAAATTTACTTGAGCTCTATTCTTTTGTGTGGTACCATATCACACCTACCAAAATCTGCCACACTAATCACAAACCATCACGTATTGTCATACCGTACCACACTTTACTACAACAACCATAAGCTTCACTTTCCTCAATTTCCTCACTGTTTTTCATTTTTATCTCTCATCACCTACCACATTAATAATTCTTACCACAAATTTTACCACAACTTACCACATTGTAACACATCATATCACGCTATCCACATTTTTACCATACCATATCATGCCATTACCACACTTTCCTTACTTTTCTCATTACTTTTCACTTTTCTCTCCGATCACTACCACACCAATAATTTTTATCACAAATTTTACTATAATTTACCACACTATATCACATCATATCACACTTCACATTTTTATCATATCATACCATACCATTCCATTACCGCACCTGCCCGTCACAGAAAGGAACAAGGTGTTTGTCCAAAAAAATTGTAAAATCTTATTGTCCCTTATTTTAGATTAAATATATGCAATAAAATCAGTTTGTATAAAGTTGGTGTGTTGTTTTCGCACGTAGCTAGATGTGTAATAGTGGAGGAGGGGAAAAGGAAGAGGGGGAGCGTTCCAATATTCAAATGCTGTCCCCTCAACCACCGGCTCCTCGTAGTTGTCCGTTTGAACAGTCACTACTCACTACGGAAATGGTACATTGAATCATTGTCTTGTTTCTCGGTTGTCTTCAAATCATATGCTTAAAATATTATGAGTTTTATAATATGGTTGTGTGGTGTACTGTTGGATGATCATTGATGAGTAATGATGGGAATCACTCAAGTACAGCTAGAAACAACATAGATTTGGGATTAGGTGATGTGGGTTTCACATAGACCTACATGACAAATGGCGAATCGGTTCGAATTTGGGTCACACAGCTAGCAATATAGCATAAATTTGGGTTAAGTTGAGGTGGGTTTGATATAGACAATGAAAAACGATGAATCGATTCGAATTTGGGTCGTACTGCTAGCAATATAGCATACACTTGGGTTTAGTTGAAGCGGGTTTGATATAGACATGGCAAACGGTGCATCGGTTCGGATTTGGATCGGATGCGGTTTGGTTCGAGTTAGCATCGAGCAAATCGATTTCGGTTTGGGTCGGGTTTGGTTTAGGTGTTGGATGACCATTGATGAGTAATGATAGGAATCAGTGAAGTACAGCTAGGAATAGCATAGATTTGGGTTTAGGTGAGGTGGGTTTGATATAGACATGGCAAACAGTGAATCGGTTTGGAATCTTTGGATTTGGGTCAGGTGTGGTTCAGCTCGAGTTGTCATTGAGCAAATCGATTTCGGTTCTTGTCGGGTTTGGTTCAGGTGAAATTCGGCTTGACTTCAGGTGAGTCTTATTCTGCTTAGTTCGGGTAAGGTTCTTTCAAATTAAGGTCTGATTCGATTTGGGGTTATTTAGGTATGTATCTTAGGCCCTGTTCGGCAACAACGTTTAGCGTTTTGATTTGTTCAAACGCTATTTTATTCAATTTTGAGTGTTCGGTAAAATAGTGTTTTGTATTAGCTTATAGCATCTAATGGAGCATTTGAAGTTGCTTTACTTTAGGTTACTCTTACTAACGTCAAACAAATTGAAGTAGCAGTGGATAGTTGACATTTAATATATACCCCTCGTTTTCCCTTAAATTACATGCCATGCCATCATTATTACTTGCTGAATTACTGTCATGCATTTGATAAACACATCATTTCCTTGTTATTTGTTGCCCATTACCACCCAAATTTGTTGATGACTCTCCTCAATGTTTGTACTAATTAAGCACCCATTCTTTATTTCTATTTTTTAATTATATTTTAGGGAAATTGGATTCTAATAATACGAACTTTGGGCCATATAAGACTTAATAATACGAACTTTCGATTTGATTCTTAATAATACGAACTTTGACCCCCTGTTGTCCACAGTAACACGCCACCGAGTTAGGGTTTTTTTGACTCGCCGGTAAAATGACTTGGCAGCCGCGGCATGTGCTCCCTCATGTTTGACGTTGCCACCTCAGCCATTGACCAAAAAAATGCCAACTCACCCTTTTATTTTTTTCCCTTTTATTTTTTAACCCCTTCTCTCTCTTTCTCTCTCATCTCTCTAGATTTCAGAACCTAATATGCCTGGCTCTGGACCACCATCTTTTCGATCTTGAACCCCGGGACCACCGTGAACGCCGCCGTGAATTCGCCGGAGACGGGGTCGTCTTTGCCGGCGGCGACGCTTTCCATGTAAACCTCGAAAAATCTGCACCCTTTTCTGACCTCCTCCTCCTCCTCCTTCTTCTTCTTCGTCATTCCTAAAAAGGCAGAAACATTCTCCCTCCTTCTTCTTCTTCTTCCTTCTCTCATCACCATTAACCCAGAGACAATCATACCAACACAATAACCATATTCATATTTGCTATAGACAAGACAATCATACCAGATGCATTCAAGCTCATCTTACTGATGATGGCAAACAAAATGCACCAAATGAGTTGAGGGAAAGATAGAAAGATCAAATTTCGAAATCAGTAGACAACAAGAAGTCTGAGAATTTCAATATGGGACCTTGAAAATGAAATCCACTGCCCCAGAATAGAGGCCAATCAAACAACAAACCTATTTTAGAATCATACAACAAAATTTCAACACAGAATCCAAGTAATTCACAAATCAAACCCAAAAATTGCTCGATACCCACTTGCTAAAATCAACGAAAACCCCGGATCCAGCCACAATTTCATGAACAAAACCCTAAATATCAAAGACCCACCAATAGAATCCCCATTAAAACCACAGAATCTGCTTGACCCAGGAACATGTTTTCAATCATGAAAAGCCCCAAATTGAATTGGCTGTCAAAGAATACCTTTTCAATCACTCCGTTGGATCAAATCTACCTAGCAAATAGCAAGCTAGAGATAGGATAATGAATCCTGGGAAACACGAATAACAAGATAATATGGAAGATGAAGATAAGATAGAATCGATGGGTAAATGGGAGGAGAGAGAAAGAGAGAGAAGGGGTTAAAAAATAAAAGGGAAAAAAAATTAAAAGGGTGAGTTGGCATTTTTTTTGGTCAATGGCTGAGGTGTCAACGTCAAACATGAGGGAGCACATGTTGCGGCTGCCAAGTCATTTTACCGGCGAGTCAAAAAAACCCTAACTCGGTGGCGTGTTATTGTGGGCAACAGGGGGTCAAAGTTCGTATTATTAAGAATCAAATCGAAAGTTCGTATTATTAAGTCTGGGCCAAACTTCGTATTATTAGAATCCAATTTCCCTATATTTTATGAATTATTGTGGAGAAATTTTATTAATTCATTGATCATTTGTGTATGTGCTGTAATAATGTCTTTTTTGGTCAATTTGCTTTTATTAGCTACTTCAACCTCTAATTTTACCAAACACATTATTTACGAACAAATAGTTTAACAGTTATCCGCTATCCACTAATACGTAACAGCTATCCGCTCCCCAAACAACTATTTGCTATCAAATCAGCTCTTTTTGCCGAACAGGGCCTTAATGGGGTCATTTTTTGGGTTGCGGTTGAGATCGAATTTCTTCATGTTCGGGTCAAGATTGGGTCATCTATTCAGGTGCTGGCTTGGGTTCGGGCTTAGTTTTTCAGGTTTCGGGTGTATGGTCAGTTTTGCCAGGTCTAATTTGATATGAAAATTGCTACATCACCCCAATTTCTTTTAGGAACTGTTTGGTTGGGAAACCTTTTCAGGAAAGTGAATCAACTTATTCAGATTGACAATTTTTTTTTATGTTTAGTTGTGGTTAATAAATAGAAAATTTTTAATGTAAGATCCATCATTTCACTCACAAACTCAGTAAATAAGAGGCTAAGAAAAGTTTTTCCCATAAACACTTTCCCGAAAAAATCTTTCCAAGAAACTATCAAAGATGGCATTGAATTTTGGTCCATACCCCTCTTGGCTTCTACAAATCCTTGTTTCTTGTTTAGGCTACCAACCAATTGGAAGCTAGCTTTACTTTAGGGCCATATGTATTCTAGTAATGGTTTTTTCTTTTTTTTCCATTTCTCGTTGTTGGTTTTTTAGTGGCCTATTGGATTTGCTAAGGTCCAAAATGACATACGATATAATTTTAATCTAATTCTAATTCCCTCTTTAAGTTAGATACTACTTGTTATTATTTAAGTTTTAATGTAACTCTAATTTCTCCTAGCCGCCCTATAAATAGGGTTTAGGTTTCTCCACTTTATTTCACGATAATAGATTAGATCAGAGAGAAAATATTGAGAGAGCTACAATTTGACTAATATTTTCCTAGTGTTATCACGAGAGATTATGAGTTGAGAGTTTGAGAGATTTTTATTGTAATATCCTTTGTTGATCGTATCACACCTTGTGATAGTGATCGAGTTGTACTCCGATCCCCCTTCTCATAGTGGATTATTTTATGGATGTCGCCGTCCGTGGGTTTTCCTCCGAGTTCTTCGATTTCCCACGTATACCTGGTGTTCGTTTTATTGCTTATTTTTCCGTTCCTGAATTTTGTCGTAATTTCCGTCATCTGGTTTATTTCGCTTCCACTATAACCTTGCACTTATTTTCCTAACAAGTGGTATCAGAGTCTAATAAGTGGTATCAGAGCAAGGTGGAGATGACTTCAATCATGAAGTGCGAGATTCCAAAATTTGATGGAACGAGGAGGTTCACTATGTGGAGACTGCAGATGAAGGCGGTCCTGATTCAGCACAGTTATGGGACGTGATCGAGTATCCCGACATGAAGATTGAATGATTTATGCATCTTTGAGCGATGAAAACTTCAAAAAGCTTTAGAAGGAGATTTAGGGTAACCTTAGTCCAAGGGAGTGGAAGAAGCTGGAAGATAAGGGTCGGGAACATATTCATCTGTGTTTGATAGAGCATTTTCAGAGAGAAGTTATGCATATCGAGAAACCTCGGGAGCTTTGTACCAAGCTGGAAGAGCTGTATATATCGAAGAGCTTTACCAACATGTACTGAATGAAGGAGAAACTCTATATGCTACGAATGCCCACAAGTACTTCTATGCAAGCACATCTTAGTGAATTTGATTCATAATCAATGGATGTGAAACACACTGATGAGGATAAAGCTTTACATTTAATCTTGTCCTACCTGCGTCACATAAACAGTTTTAGAAGATCATGTTGTATGGAAACCGTGGTGTCCTTAACTTTAATGAAGTAAAATCTAGTTAACTGTCTAAGGAGAAAATTGATACTGAGGGTGATGACCAGGGTAGTGATGCCTTGTTCATAGGGGGAGGGGGGGGGGGCGGCAATGACCGTAGGGAAACGGGTCTAGAGGGAAATCTAAACACCGTTCAAAGTCTAGGAATCCTAACAAGAATAAGAAGTGTAATTACTGTGGTAAGAAGGGCCATATCGAGAGTGATTATTGCGCGAAGCAGAGATACCAGAAGGAGGGTAGTAAGGATAACCATACCAAACCTGGTACCTCAAACTATGTTGAGTCCAAGTCAGATGTTGAAGGATTTGTAGTTATGGATGATGCTTTGGCTACTACATCGAGTAGGATAGCTAGAGATGAGTGGGTTCTTGATACTGGGTGTACCTATCACATGTGTCCTCATAAGGATTAGTTCGAGTCCTATGAGACTGTTGACACCGACGTTGTGGTCATGGTAACGACATGGCCTGCAGGGTTGTAGGGATTGGTAGCATTAGGATCAGAACCCATGATGATATTGTTAGAACCCTGAAAGAGGTTCGTCATATTCCTAACAGGACCTGCAATTTGATTTCTTCGGCTACTCTTGAAGCTAATGGTTGCAAGTACAAAGGAGAAGATGATGTCTTGAAAGTGTGCAGGGGCTCCATGTTTTTTATGAAAGGAATCATGAAGGGAAGCCTATACATCCTGCATGGGTCTACAGTGACGGGAACTGCAGCGTCAGTTTCAAACCTTGATGAGTCCGAGAACACAAAGTTGTGGCACATGAGACTAGGCCACTTGGGAGAGAAGAGGATGTCAATACTGAGCAAGAAAGGATATCTTGGAGGCGCATAGATCGGCAAGCTGGAGTTTTGTGACCACTGTGTCTACGGGAAATAGAAGAGGGTTAGTTTCTCCAGAGCTATGCATACAACAACATGGATAATCCTCCTTGACTATATTCACTCAGATTTGTGGGGTCCTACTAGAGTGTCATCATTGGGTGGCAAGTGCTATATGTTAACATGAAAGAAACTGAAATGCAAAATTTAAAATGAATAATTACAAGTTTAAAATGAAAAAAATAATATGAAATCCAAGATAAAATATGAAACCGCGATGTGACTAATGTTAATGTTGTTGCTATGGCTAACAGAGAGAAATTTGTAATTAATAGACATGGGAGGGCGAAAATACGATATAAACCTTAATCTCTTAATCCCTTCTAAATAAAAAAAGTATTAGAAGCAGTGATGAAGCTAGATTTTAGAGGTAAGAATATCAAGCTAAAAATAATTGACAAAAAAAAAAAGTGTAACTTGTCTATATTGAGCCCAAGACCTCTAAAAACCCCACATCCAATGAGTGTTAGAGTGTTAAATCGATTTGTCTATGAGTGCGTCTATTTAGTCAAAAATCCCTGGGAAATGGTCAATTTTTCAGAGTTGATTTGTTTTCCCATGATTGGTTGTACATTGACCTCGGGAAAGTTTTTACTGCTCGGAATGTCCCGACAATGTTCGATATAATTAGAGTTTAAGCCAAAATAATATAGTGATTATATATCTTGCTAGAGACCTCTATATTCGGTAATTAAATATGTTTAATTACAACTATATTATTTGGTCCTACTGGGTCACACAAGTCAGTACCTGAGAACAATGTATATAACCCAAAATAATAAAGTATTATTTTGGAAAGTGTTAGAAGTTGATTTCTTGGAGAAATCAACACAATACGGACCGTGTTGGGTGAACACGGACCGGGTTGGGCTTCAAACGCTATTTTAAGAGAAGTTGGTTATTAGGGTTTGGGTTAACCCTTTCCCCAGGCCATCTAACTCTATAAAAGGGAGTCTCTCTGAGAGATTTCCCGAGTGAACTGCTTGAGACTTTCAGAGAGATACCAGGGTGATTTCCTGAGTTCCTCTCTCTCAGTTTGCAGTTATTGTTTCTTGAAACAACTACACCTATACCGAAACACATACATCTTTAGATTGAGATTTGTCTCGATCGGGACGATCTAGCAGTCGAGTTCCCGGAGTCGAGGATTTCTGCATTGGAATCTCAGAGGTCAACCTCTACATCAGCCAGATTAGCGATAAAAGGTATAATTACTAAAGTCTTTGCAATTGTTGTGATTAATTGTTTTATAATCGTTATAAATATTCCGCCAATTAATCTGTATCTGTTAAGGGAATAGATAACCTAACCTAAAACCTAACATTTACAAGGGGCCCACCATTTGCAAGGTTTTCCTAGGGAAAATTTCCCTTAAGGGGGGGGGGGGGTGTTAAAGGAAATTTTCCCGAAGAAATATTTCCTCGGGAAAAATTTTCCTAGAAATCTTACCAAACGCACCCTATATAAATTTTTTTTCCTCAAGAAGGTTGGGGCCAATTGTCACCCCCTGACTCAGTAGTTTTTGTCACGAATGCTAAGATCTACAAAGCCATGGAAGATCAAGTAGCTAACAAACCCGTGGAAGATTAAAATACAAAAGAACCTTTTTTCTTAGTGCTTTTTATAATTCCCTTCTAGAGTTAACAAAATTTTGTCCGACTCGGAATACTCGAATTGTCCGACCCGGAAAAAAACCGAGTTTGGACATAGATTTTTCATTCAAATTTTGATATTGACCAAATTGATGGAATACTTGAATGGTTGATAAATTTCTCTTTTCTCTATTGTCCGAACCCGATTTTAGCTTTGTCTAAATTGTCCGATAAAATCGGGTCTGGACATGAATTTCTAGTCCAAATTTTGACATTGACTGAATTTATTTGACCCGAATTTATTCAGACCCGATATTTTGCCAGCGCTATTCCCTTCCAAATCGACCTTAGGAGTTTCACCACTATTTTGGTCAAATTTTAACATAGTTTTAGTGTAGTGAGTTAACAAATCAAATTGTTCTAGTTTACACATATTGACTCAAAATGGTTAATATAACTATCTTATATTCTCCATATTTCACATTTTTGTAACTTTTAATAATATTTTTTCTAATAGTTATGTATATTTATCAACTATAAGAGTATAATACTTATTAACTAGGTCAAAAAATATAAATAATAACTTAATTTTATCATTGTAGAAAATGCACATTTTATACATAGTTTTATATTTTTGAAAAAATATATATAAATAATTATTTTTATATTGTTTATAAGTTGTAACAACCCTCAAAGTAATAAAGCATACCTTTATAATGATTTAAACATACTTACATTTAACTTTGTGACTAATTAAGGTGAAATACAAGATGGTTATTAATAATTTTACGTCAAGATATTTATCATTTTGCTTTAAGATAATATTGTTGTGTTATTGTTCAACAATAGTATTTCCATTTCACATATATTAAATATACTCCCTCCGTTCTTTTTTGTCTGTCCTTTTAATTTTCGTGTCAGTCAAACTTTTAAAAGTTTGGACATTAATATCTCAATAATGTTTTATTATATGAAAATATTATCATTAGATTTGTAACGAAAAATCCTATAATATTATAAGAACATAATATTATAATTTTATGATAAAAACACTATGAGAAATTCTCAGTCAAAGAAGAAAATTAAAGACCGTGTAGTATTTATTAGGCAACAATTATTATGAAACGAAGGTAGTATATGAAAGCCAATTGGATATAATTGAAACATAGTACAATTCATCATAGAAGTTCAATTCTCACAATTATTTAGCAAACAATTCCTGGTTTGCTCATTTTTTGGTGTTGCTCTTATATGTATTGAACTAGATTTAGAATTTTCCAACAGTGTAACAAACCAATGATAGTATGCCAACTGTAAAAATAACTACTCAGTTATATTTAAACTTTTTCCCATTAAGATACATTGTTTTTGGATACTACAGCAATGTCAAATAGTGTTATCACATCTTAATTAGCATATAGTTAATTATATTCTTTTATTATCTTTTTCTTTTACTATCTCCTTTTTCCTTCAAAACTTCTTAATGCAACATTGTCTTGGGATAATTAAAAAAAACATTTTTTTATGATCTCTTGATGTTCTGCTATTTCTAGCGGATATTTGTTACATCTTTGATGTTTTTTTAGTCTTTTTCTAGCTTACAAATTATCGAAAAAAAGTGCTTGAACTTGAGAAACAAGAAGAAAAAGGGTGAAAATGAACAACTCATTTTTTAGACATGAAATTTGTTTCGAGGATGTAGTCAAGAAGCAAAATCTTTGGAATTCTGGTATTCCTGCCATAGCAAAACCCCTACCGATGCTTGTGTTTCAAATGGCTGTATCTGTATTTGTTAATCATGGCCTCTTTGTTATTCTACAATACTTTCAACAACCACGGATTGTGGCCGATATTTTTGTAAGTACATCTTTTTCAAAAAATTACTCCGAGGTACCTTAATATTCGGAGAAACTATTTTTCGATACCTCAACTTTTCAAAACTCATTTTGTGGTACCTTTAATTTTTAGGTTAGTAATTATTTAGTGTTTTTTCAGCCATTAATTTTATTAAATGACAGAAATACCCTTATTATTCTTCTTCTTTAAGGGTATTTCTTCAGGAATGGAAGAACAAGGGTATTTCGGCCACTTAATAAAATTGATGGCCGGAAAAACATATAATAATTACTAATCCTAAAATTAAAGGTATCCCAAATGAGTTTTGAAAAGTTAGGGTATCAGAAAAACATTTCACCAAAAATTAGGGTACCTAAGAGTAATTTTTTGGATCTTTTTTATTAAATATGTTTATATGAATATTATGTATAGGGATCAAACTCTAATGTTTGATTTCTTTTTCCGTAAGATTATTTATAAAGTATGTATTATAACAGGGGTTCTTGACTCAAAATAATTTGAAATTAGAGGTAAGTGGCTGAAAATAATCCAAATGACTTTTGTGGTTGAGAATATGTCAAACTTTTAATTTATTTACTTTGACTAAACCATAAGTGAATTTTGACGTCGCAAAGCTAACTTGGCGCCATTGAAAAGTTTGGACTAGACTGAAAATAATATACATGGAGTTAACCAGATATTAACCCACTACGTCTTTGAATTTTTTTTTAAGGGTGTTAAGTCAGCTTTACGACGTAGGAATTCAATTATGGTTTAGTCGGAGTAAATAGGTAAAAAGTTTGACACATTCTCAATCAGTTAAAAAGTCAGTTGGATTATTTTCAGCCACTCTGCTCAGACTTCGGATTATTTTGAGCCAAAAGCCCTTATAAGAGTGTATTCTAGTTGAAGTTTATATATGCACACAGAGCAGCTAGCGTATATTTTCCTATTACCTTTATTAATTGGTCCTAATCGTGTCTCAAATTCATGGGTAAAAGGTATTTGGGTAAAAGTTAAATTCTGGTAACTTTTGGTAACTTATGTTAAATTTTGACAACTTTTGACAAATTTATGTTAATATATCAAAATTTAATTAATTTTTTTGTTTTTTTACTTGGGTGAACTTTAATAATTTTTGGTAAATTTAAACAAAAACTGATAAATTTTGATAAATTGAAGTTACCCATAAATTTAATGGCCCCTAAATCTCAGTTTTCTTGTAGATTGTGATCATTTATCTGCGACCGTCGTGATTAGATATATCATATATGAAACTTTTGGTTTACATTATGAAATCATGGGAAAATATGCTTATGAATATTATGTAAACATAGCAGTTCTTAGGGTTTTCACTACCTAAGGGATATATTTTGGGATTTTGTAAAACATGGGTTATCATTTCACGAAAATTTCCCTGAACATCCAAAACAAGTTTTTTTTTTTTGTTTTTTTTTTGTTTTTTTTTTAAAGAATTTGGAATGCAAAATAATAACCTCATATAAAATTTCTCAATCATTAAACACATCTAAATATAGCAAAACTTAGTAGTGCATTCAGTTTTCTATGAAATTATATCAGTAATTCTTATGTAATACCGTCTCATCATAAATTCATCGTGAGACGTATAATATTTTGGTGATTCGTTATGAATATAGGGATGACTAATAATTTATGTGGGCTGACTTTGATAAAAATCACTCCTTGATAAATTATTAGTCACATTCGTATCAAAAAGTCATTTAATATCACTTATTAGTCATAGTAACATATTTGAAAAGTCACCCTATGAGTTATCCGTCTCACAATAAGTTTACACGAAACGGTCTTATACTAGAATTTGCGTTTTTATTTTTGGTTAGCCTTAATGGGTAGAAAGCTTTTACATGTGGTCTTTTATTTCCTAGAATTTTACCAAATGATCCTTAAATGATACAATAAAAGGGTGACTAATAATTGATTTCAGGTAACTCTGATGAAAGTCACGACTTGATAAATTATTAGTCATATTCATATTAAAGAGTCATTATAATATCACTTACTAACTATTGTAAATATCAAAAGGTCACCATATAAGAACTACGTCTCACAATGAGTTTATATAAAATGACGTCATACTAGAATGAATGATGATATGAATCTTGTCCCAAAACAATTCTTAAATGTCTTACTCTTCATCAAGTTAGTATTTCTTATTATTTTTTATACCAAATATTTTAAAAATATAATGGTAAAAAATATAACTTCGTGCAATTTATATGTGATATTATAGTTTTAGAATTCAATCATATCATTTTATTTCAATTTAATATATAGTAATATAATTCTAATAATAGGACAAGACACTTAAAATGTGTCTTGCCCTAATATTCATGCAATTTATTACGTGCACCTAGGGCAAGTGCTCCAAATACACGACTGTTCACTCTTATTATTACGATTGTTCACTCTTCTTATTATGATTGTTCTCTGCAAATATCTTAGAGCACCTACTGCATGTAATATATATTCTGAGACTTGCAATTCATTACATGCTAGCTCTCAGAGCATGTGCTCCAAATATGATCATTGTTCACGCTCAATAGCATAGTTATTAATTTATACCTACCCGTTGTTCATTCTCAATAGCATAATTGTTCACTCATATCTACATATTGTTCATTTCCAAGAACATAATTGTTCGCTCGATGATACCTACTCAGAGCACATGTTCTAGGCGCATATAATACGTATAGTCTCATACTCGTATCATTTTCGTTTTGCTCGGTTTTGATTGGTTGATGCTTGCTAAGACAATTCCTATTTTGATTTGATGGTGCTTGTAGACTGACATGATTCTAAGCCGAGAGCTATGGAAAGATTTCTTTCCCGAATTCACTCATGTCTACCCGTTGTTCACTCTCAATAGCATAATTGTTCACTCATATCTACACGCATGTTGTTCATTCCCAATAACATAAATTGTTCACTCGATCATATCTACTCATAACACATGCTCTAGGTGCATATAATATGTTTGATGAGTGCAATTTATTATGTGCACATGGAGCATGTGTTCCAAATATTATGATTGTTCATCTATACATATTAGGTTGTTGACCCACACGTATTAGGTTGTTCATTCTAATTATTATGATTGTTCACTCGTAAATTTCTGGAGCACATACTCTGAGTGTATGCTGAGACAATTCCTATTTTGATTTGATGGTGCTTGTAGACTGCCATGATTCTAAGCCGAGAGCTATGGAAAGATCTCTCTCCTGAATTCACCCGAGAGGTATTTCCTGACTCATCCCAGACAAACTTGGAGACGGTGGCGAACCTCGGCCTTCTCTACGCCATGTTCATCAAAGGCCTCCACGTGGAACTCTCCCTGGTGGTTCGTAAAACCACCAAGATCCTAACCCTAGCATATGCTGTCATCATCCTCCCTTTCACCGTGGGTTGTGCCCTATATTTAGGGTATCGCAAAACCATAACATTGTCCAATGTGTCCTTGACAGAGTGTATGTTATGGGGAACTGTCACGGCCGGGACGAGCTTCCCAACCCTAGCTCCATTCCTCCCGAAGCTGAAGCTCCTATGCACCGACATCGGACGCGAAGCTCTATCCATGGGGATGATCCACGGGGTTTTCTCGTGGTTCCTCATGTTCATAACCCTCGGGTTGTCCTCCGGTCCCAACACTCGTGGCAGGAACATTGTTAATGCCCGTCAAATTGTCGACTCGGTGCAGAGCATGCCATGGGTGTTGGGATTCATGCTGTTGTTCCTCCTCATATGTGCGCTCATCATTCGCCCCTTGCTCTCGAGGATGGTGAGGAATGTCCCCGAGGGGGAAAACTACAGCGACTTCACCATCCAACTGATCCTGTTCATGGTGCTGGCGTGCGGGCTGGCGGCGGATTGTATTGGGTCGCACTTCATGTTCGGGGCGTTCGTGTTTGGGATGAGCATACCCAATGGGGTGGCCGCGACATTGATCGAGAAGATGGAGGATTGTGTGATGGGGATTCTGATGCCGCTGTATTTTCTGGTGGTTGGAACAAGGTTGGATCTGGTGGAGTTTTTCAAGAATTTCAAGTTTTTATGGGCGATTATGGTGTGTGTGACGTGCAAGGCGGTGTGTACGCTGCTCTTAGCGGTGATATTCAAGATGGATGCGTATGATGGGATGGCGCTCGGAGTGTTGCTTAGTGCCAAGGGACTTTTGCCGGTAGTCATCACTAACATCGCCCGTGAACGACAGGTATGTATATATGTCTGTTTCTCTCTCTCTCTCTCTCTCTCTCTCTCTCTCTCTCTCTCTCTCTCTCTCTCTATCTATCTATCTATCTATCTATCTATCTATCTATCTATCTTTACACTTTGTCATATTAACGATTCGAAAATGATACGAGTCTTGGGCAAGACACCTTTTAAGTGTCTAGCCCTATCATTAAAACTATATTATTATATATTAATTATATGATTGGGTTCAATAGTTATAATATTACATGTAAATTTTGTAAAAGTTATGATTTTATCCATCATTTTTTCTATATTTTCAAAAAAATGTCTAAAATATGCCTTATGAATGAGGTTGATTCGATTAAGATATCATTTGTGCTCATTGACGTGTCGAATGCAGCTAAAGCTTCTTACAATTGATAATTAATACTAGCTCCATCCATAAATGAGTGCCAATTTGACTAAGCTTTGGTCGTTGATTATTTACAAATTATAATGAGTTACAATATGAAATTACCACCGTTAGAAAGATATTGTACTAAAAATTACAATGGTGTTAATTTTATATTGTAACTTATTATAATTTTTGAATAATCAACGGTCAAAGTTTAGTTAAATTGACACTTATTTAGGGCGAAGGTAGTACTTACTATAAAAAAATTAGTGTCAAAAAATCATTGGAAACACTAATTTGTTAAAAGGTAAGACACTTATGAAGTGTCTTGGGGCAAGACTTCTATCATCACCCCACAATTACGACTTGTGAAATTGCTAATCATTTGGTATAAGTTTTGTTAATTTTTGGTGATTCTTGGTAAGTTTTGACAAAAATATATTAAAATTTACTCTAATATATAAAGATTAATTAAATTTTTTGTGCTTTTTCTTTTTTGTAAAATTTGGGAAATTTTGATAAAAAATTATCGTGTCCATTTTACCCAGCAATTTGGTAGTCCCTTGTTATGATTTTCGACCTTATTTTTCAATAATATTGTTGATTAATTATTAGTTATGAGGGGCTTAGGATTTGTTTGTATATATGTACATCCATACACACATGACACTCGAATTTAATTGAATCAACCATATTTGTTATAGGTATTTAATTTGTGCTTTTTAGAATTTTTTTTTTTGAAAATGAACAATTGTTGACAATAATCTGAATAGCTGCGAATGATTATTGTTTTTAACTTAGATTGTAATCGACTAAAGTAAAATACATCATTAAACCTCCTCTGATTCTTTTCCATGCATGGAGTGCTAGCTAGGTAGTAAACAATATCTAAATCTTGATTCAATTAGAACCAACATCTCTAAATTGCAAAATTTAGAGTAAGACTACTACATCCTACCACTTCATACCCTGTTTGGGCTGGATTTCGGAGAATTAGTTTTGGTTTTGGTTTTCACTTTTTCCATTTTGTATATAATGCTTATAGAATTTAATTATATCATTTTTCAATTTACTTGGTAACACCGTAGTTTCACACTTAAGGTAAGACACTCATATGGAGGATAAGGCCTAATACATACAAATTTTATAGGTAAGGTCGTCTCATGTAAGGACTATGATAAGACAAAGCCCTTTTGAGATTACCTTTTGAAAGTTCTGATATGATTAGTAAGCATACTCAAATTGAAAAAACAAAATTGCTAGAAAGTAATATAGATTTTGGTTTACTGACAATTTGACACTAAGTTTTCAACATTGTACTCAAAAGTCTCATACAGGGTTGTTTAGTTTGTATTTTGGACCCCGAAGTATAGGGTAATTAATTTTCTGGACCCTTGGTTTTCACGTTAACATTTTGGACCCTAAAGTTTGTATGATGAACAAAAAAGGACCCTAAAGTTTATGTGCTGAAAAAAAAAGGTCCGTGTACTGTTTTTCTTTTATATATCGAAAATGATATTATATACTTCCCATGTTTGAATTTCTCTCTCGATTGCGTCAACCTTAAGGACTAAAGTTATAATTATTATTAACTATCTTACATCAAGATGTTTATCATTTTGCATACAGCATGTAAGTGAGGCTGGATTCACAGGTCTCATCATGGTGATCCTCCTATCCAACATCATGATCGGCCCTATGATGACCCTCTACAAACGCTTTCGCAAGTGCGGCGGCAAATGCTACGAGCAGCGCACCATCGAGCGAGCCGACCCGTCGAACGAACTTCGCATGATCACCTGCATATACTCCCCTCGCAACGTCCCCAGCATAATCAACCTCCTCGAACTCACTAACCTGACCCCACAAACCCCGGTGGCCGTGTACGCCCTCCACCTCGTCGAGCAAGTCGGTCAGGCACCAGCCATGCTGATCGAGCACTCGGCTAGGGACTCGTCCTCTTCGTGGGGCATCGGTGTCAAGCCGCTCTTCAACCGGATTCGGGCTCACTCGGAGCAGATCATTAGCGCATTCCATGAGTACGAGGAGCAGCATGCCACGGGGGGGTTCATACAAACCATGACCGTGGTGTCCCCCGTGGACACCATGCATGAGGATATTTGTAGCCTGGCTGAGAACAAACAAGCGAGTCTTATCATATTAGCGTTTCATAAACAACAGGGTGTGGATGGGAAGTTGGAGGATGCCAACTTGGAGTTTCGTTCGGTAAATGAGAATGTCATGACAATAGCGCCGTGCTCCGTCGGGCTGCTCGTCGACCGTGGCTTGCGAATCTTCTCGATGTCGACTTCCAACATGGGCGGTCTCGACAGAGCCAATCTTGATCAGGTAAAACATTGACACGATTTTATTTTTGGATCCTAAAGTTTATGGATTGAATAAAAGAGGACCTTAAAGTTTGTGGGCTGAAAATAAAAGGCTCTTGTATCGTTTTTGTTTTTCTTCCCATGATTGAATTTTTCTCCCAATTGGTACCAAACTTTAAAACTAAGGTTAAACCTGATATTGAAGCTATAATACATTTCTCTTATTCATGTCAAAGTTACTTAGACATTGGGTATTTAGAGGTCTAAGTAGCTTTGACATGAATAAGAGAGATGTAATATAGCTTCAGTATCAGCTTTAACCTTAATCCTGAAGTTTGGTGCCAATAAGGAGAGAAGTTCAAATATGGGAAGAAGAAAAAAAAAGAATAATTAAGATAGATGCATTTTTTTCAACCCACAAACTTTAAGGTCATTTTTTATCCAAGCTACAATCTTTAAGGTCCAAAAGATTAATGTTGAAAACCTAGGGTTCAGAAAATTAATTACCCTATACTTTAGCATCCAAAATGCAAACACCCGAATGTTGTATAGCCTAGAGACGATGATATAACTGATTGTTGTCAATCGATCAGGAAATCCGGATCGCGATGGTGTACATTGGTGGCCCCGACGATCGTGAAGCCTTAACCTACGCATGGAGGATGGCAAGCCACCCGAACGTGACCCTTAGGGTCATCCGTTTCGTCCAAGGGGATAACATTACACCGACCACCATAGATCACTATGGTGGTGCAACAGAAACTCGACGACTGACTATCCTAACACAGGATGAAAAGGAAAAACAAATGGACCAGCACTTCTTGTACAAGTTCCAACAAGGGATTGTCCATGACCCCGCCATTCAGTACACCGAGATGGTCTCCAACAGTGGGGACCAGACCATCGAACAACTTAGGCAGTTTCACAGGGAGTTTGATTTGTACGTTGTTGGACGAAGCGAAGGAGTGGTGTCACCGTTAGTAAAAGGGTTAGCAGAATGGAGTGATTGTCCAGAGTTGGGGGCCATGGGAGATGTTCTCATTACCTCAGATTTTGCGATGAATGCTTCGGTATTGGTTATTCAACAATATAAGTTAGGGGCCAGCTACAACAATGCTACTTTTCAAGAGAATATGCATTACGAGAATGGTGTCAGACACAATAATGCTCATTTCGAGCAACCTTAATTTGTTTTTAGTTTAGTTTTTACGTGAATCATACTATGTAATCAATGTATTACGATGGTGATCACATGGGTCTTACATCAAAACATTGTTTAAATGTCTTGCTTTTCATCAAATTATAATACTTATTACGATTTTTGACACTAATATTTTTATAAGTAATATTGATTATCGAGCATAAAAGCATGATCACTTTAAGCCATTGGTTCCAAGATCAATGGTAGTTATAATCTTTATTTTGTAGAGAGTGCTGCTAATTATGATTGGCTAGAATAAAAGTTTTTTTTTGTTTATTGTTTGGGATCTCGCATGAGTGAAAAACCCAAAGAGTTCTTATGCTGCTTTGAATGTTGTTGTAATTCATATCCACGCTAGCCCATGCAATAGTGAAGGTAGCTATTGCTCTGTCCATCCAGCTTCTCCAGGTATCATTGCAACTTCTCAGTCCAGCTTCTCCTCCAGGTGTCATTGCAGCTTCTCCTCCAGGTGTCATTGCAACTTCTCCATTCTCTTTATTTTTCTTGTTTTTGCTTAAACAAACTCGACGTAGTTGAATGTGTGCAATGAGAGTGAATTTGTGTGGAATTGATTTGGTGAACATCAATTTGAAACCCAGAAACCCTAGGCAATTTTTCGGCTGTTTGAAAAATATGGGTTTGCAATTTTTTTTGTTCTGTTTAAAAAATGGGTGGGGGGGCTAATTCGATATGTGTATTTGATTGAGGACAGATTGGGTGAAGTTTTGGTTGGAATTTGAGTTGTTGAAAGTGTTCGTCTCGATAGAAGTCAAAGTTAACAGTTGAACATGGCGTCCAAGGAAGGGATTCAGTCAGAGAAGGAACAGAGCAACAACAAGCTGTAATGTGATTGAGGACGGTTGGATTTCATCACTTTTAAGTAATTGTTGTTCAATTTAGGGGTTGGGTAATGATGGGAACAAACACACCTTATTGTTCATCTCGGTATATCCTGATGTTCATTCTTGGGGCTCATATTATTAGTAATGATGATCATCATGATGTTAATATCGATGTTCATCTTAATTTTTTATCTCATAATATATTTTTTTATAGTCTTTTAGTGGATATTCGTAGCATTGAATACGTTTGTCATAGTTGATGTGAATGATGGGAATCTCGATGTTCATGAGTCTTTTAGTTGATGTTCATAGTATTGAATATGTTTGATGGTTATTTGGGCTCCTAATTAATATACTGGATGGTCATGGTTGATATAACTGTTATTCATGTTTGGGGTAGTGGTTGTTCATGTTTGTCATATTGGATGTTCATGGTAAAAATTCTGATGTTCATATGTGTTTTGAGTGGATGTTCGTAGTGCGTGTGAGCAAATCATGTTGGTATTTGGGCTCATAATCAATATATTGGATGTTCATGGTTAATATAGTTGATGCTCATGTTTGAAGTAGTGATTGTTCATGATTGTCATATTGAGTGTTCATGGTGAAAATTCTGATGTTCATATGTGTTTTGAGTGGATGTTCATAGTGTATGTGTGTTGTTCATGTTGATCGCTATCGATGTTCCTCACTGAGTCAATTGCTTTTGATGTGCAGTGTTGCAACTAGTGGTTCGCAATTGGGTACAAGCCCAACGTTGCTGCCCCTGCCCATGTCGTTGAGTTACCAATTGAACAACCACGAGGAATATGTTCCATTTTGTGCTATTGAATCATGGGCGCTGACCGAGGGGATGATAGTTGATAACATTGAAGAAGCAAAGAAGTTCTATGAACGGTACGCTATCAGTGTTACGCCATCGGTTACAAATAGCTAGATGTTAGTCTATAAAAAAGGAAGGTTGTAATTCCCAAAGCTTACATTGAGATCAACTAAGGAGGGGAAGTTCATGTTCGGATTGCGATTGATGAATGAACATCTGCTGGCTGCATTTTTTTGTCATATAATCCAGTTGGTTTCATGTTGGTTTGATGTATTTTTTATAAACTTGTAGTTGGTTTGATGTTACGAGGAGAATCTGTTGAAGAAAGTAAGTGCATTTTTTTTCCTTTTGTTTGGACAATTTTTTCATCGTGTTAAATGTTCCTTCTTAATTTTTGTTTGTTATTTTCCCTTTCATTCAATGTTCATTGTGAGTGTACTAGTCATTCATCTGGTTACAATTTGATGTTCTTTTCATTCTGGTTAACTTGATTATATCTTTGTTTACAATTTCATGTCCACACAATTACAAGCTCACTACAACTTGATGTTCATTTCATGTTCACTTGATGTTTATTTGATTTCCAATTGATTATAACCTGATATACATTTCGTGTTCCCTTGATATTTATTTCATGTTCACTTGATGTTCATTTGGTGTCCAATTGATTATAATATGATATTCATTTCATGTTCACTTGATGTTCATTCCCAATTTGTGTGTGTTATTCCTGGTTGACCATTCAGTTTCACTGTTCCCAATATTTGGTTAACCATTCAGTTTCACTGTTTACCACGTGCTCAATTGATGAGCTGATGTTCATCCGATTACAACAAGATGTTCATTTTTTATTTATTCCTACTTCATCGACAACTTCATTTTATGTTCATTATGAGGTCACTAGTTATAGCTTGATGTTCAATTCAAGTTGGTTGACCATTCAGTTTGATGTTCATTAGGTTCACTAGATGTCAGATTATAACATGATGTTCATTTGCATTCGTCCTATTTTTTTGTGCCTCATTGACTATTACATTTGATGTTCATCATTAGTTCACTGGACGTCCAAGTGATTATAGTTTGATGTTCATTTCAAACTGATTCATCATTCTTTTCCCAAAGTTCCTTACTAGTTATATTGATTATAACTTAATGCTCATTTCATGTTACTTGATGTGAATTTCATATTCACTAGATGTTCAATGGGGTGTCCAGTTACATTATTAGTAAACTTGATGTTCATTATCAGTTCACTTAATGTTCATCTTGTCATTCTTAGACATGTACAGTTACATTATGATTAAACTTGATGCTCATTTTGTGATATAATATTCAATGAGGATCCATGAGGGTCCTTATTGATGTTCACTCACACACAACTTAATAATCGTTTACTGCCCAAAATGAATACTTACATATCATACCAAGGGTGGTGATCATGTGCGTAACACAACGCTATAAGTTTCTCTCAAGATACGTCTTCGATGACAAAATGTCATGCAAAAGCTAATGGACACGATAATTCAAGTTCCGTACAAAGAATGGCCATGTCTTAGCTGGCAAAAGCTAACGAACGGGAAAATAAACTTCATCAACTATGAACACTAAACAAAATCAAAACAGTGTAAGGCTTCTCGTTTTATTCCAATGCGCTGCTCACGATTTAACTGTGTCCTTCAACCGGTTCTCCTCGTGCATTACCAGATTTTGGCAGTAAAAATGACCACGTCTGCCTCACAACCAAATGAAATACATGTAATCAAACATGAACATCAACCATGATAAAAATGAACGACAACCAAGTTCAATCTCCATCAAATACTGATCATCAAGAATAAGCAACTTACATTGGGTTTGGATTTGGGACCAACACTATCACTTTTTTATCCATGCTTGACGTTGGTCTACTCTGACCAACTATATTTGCTTCACCGCTCGCTCTTAGGTCCGTGCTTAACGTGGGCTCACTTGCCCCCACTGTATCTGCTTTGCCGTTACTACGTGTCAAAAACACACAAACAGGTCACTACACATTGATGCAACCCAAGATGATCATCAATTATATCACAAACAAACATAAATAATTGTATAAATGAACATATTTGAACCCCCTCCACCCAACCACTTAATCCAAACACCCTAATCAAATGAGAACATCAATTATATCACCATGCCCCAATAATATAAATGAATATCAATTCTGAACATTAAGCTAATATAAATGAACATCAATTCTGAACGTTAAGCTAATATCAGTATATCATGACCATGCCCCAATAATATAAATGAACATCAATTATGAACAATTGAACATCAATACTAATATAAATGAACATCACCATGCCCCAATAATAGACCAATTTTGAACGTTAAGCTATTTATGTTAATCACAACAAAGGTGCTTAATCTATAATCGAAAACAGCGTAATGGGCCACTAGGCCGGTACCAAGGCCCTGTGGCCTTGGCAGGTGCCCAACCTGGGCCTATTGTGCCAGGCCCGTGAAAATGAAGATAGAATCTGGTCATAGCTGCGGAGCCTTGGCCAAACTCTACTCCATTTTCATGGGTCGGCCCACACATGTGGATATTGGGAATTTCCAATTCATTTTCAATTAATTTATCGCAACGCAAATACAGATTTAAAAGAGTTTAGGCGATGGAAGGAGTCGCCAGTTCATTTAAGAAAATCTACGAACCAAAATAAAAAGAAAACTCTGGTCTGCGAACTCATATTCCAAGCCCGAGGGTAAGGTTATGAATCCAAGAATTAAAGAATTCCCAGATTCACCTGTTTAAAAGCAGACTCTACTAAAATCGAACTTGAAATGAAAAGAGCGGGAAGAAGTTTAAAAGATTTCACAATATTATATTCTAAACATGCAAAAACGTAATGTATATTTACAAATGATACAAATGAGGTTTTGAGAATAAAATTACATGATTATGAAATAAATAAACAAAGATGGTCAAACCTTGCTTGTTTGCAAGTACTGGTGGGAGTAGGTAGGGACTTGAGATGACGAACTTTGATACCGCGCCCACTTAGGAACTTTTGTATGGGGATTGAATGAGAATTCTTTAGAGAGAATGAGAGATGATGGTGAGGATGGGATGATGATAATGGGAGTTGATGAGGATTATGAATGATGGTTGTTGATGATTGTTGATGGTGATTGTTGGTGAAAGTTATTGATGATGAGAGTAAATGGTGATTGTTGATGAAAGTTGTTGATGATGAAAGTTGATGGTGATTGTTGATGGTTTTGAAGGTGGAATGATGGGGTATTTATAGGTGAGGAGGGAGGTATGATGATGAAAAGAGGGGGAGATATGATTCAGAGATCATGCCCAATGATCATTGTCAAGGTCGTTGGGCCTTTGACTCAACATGAGTTAAAAGCGCCATGCGTTGATCATGGGATCGGTAGGGGAAGCTCTGGCGCGGAAATTAAATCTGATCGAGCAAGGCCCCGCGACCAATAGCTGTTCATCACGCGAATTGTTGACGTGGCCGGAGCGGATTGGGTTTCATTCTCAGCCTAGGCCCAGCGGCATGGCGAAATCTCTTTGGACAAATTCACATTTTGGGCTCGGATTTATGTCAGCCAAGGCCCTAAGGCATGACCTTGTTTCTTGGAGTTAGCCAAGGCCTAGGGGCCTTGGCAGCTTGTTTTGGGCCCGACTTCCGATTCTTGCTCATGCAATTCATGTCAGCCAAGACCCTGTGGCCATGGCCTCTGTTCCTTGGGTCGTCGTTCCTTTGGGCATGTTTATTATTGTTAGCCAAGGCCCAGGCCCAGGGGCCTTGGTAGTTTGTTTGGGGCCCGACTTCTAATTCTTGTTCTTGCAATTCATATCAGTCAAGGCCCTGCGACCATGGCCTCTTTTCATTGAGTGGTCGTTCCTTTGGGCATGTTTCTTGGTGTTAGCGAAGGCCCGTTTCTTGCTGTTAGCCAAGGCCCATGGGCATTGGTAATTTGTTTTGGGCCCGACTTCCAATTCTCGTTCTTGCAATTTATGTCAGCCAAGGCCCTGCGGCCATGGCCTCTTTTCCCTGGGCCGTCGTTCCTTTGGGCCTGTTTCTTGGTGTTCGCCAAGGTCCAAGGGCTTGGCAGCTTGTTTTGGGCCCCACTTCCAATTCTCGTTCTTGTATGACTGGAATTCGATGACAGTAAAACTCGGTGTCTACAATGACTTAAATATAAAGTTGATGGTATACAAAGTACTACGTAATCCAAATCTAGCACTTAACCATCCACAAGTGTTTTGGTCTCATCCCAATGGGATGCTTTGCTGAACACATGGTCTTTCAACTTGTTATCTGCATGCATAATTATATCATGACAATAGCGTTTCCTTAAGGCCTCCAATCGTTCTCCCTACAATGATCGTGGAAAAAAATAAGTACACGCTCAGCACGCTCGCGCGCGCCCACACACACACACACACACATAATTCCATGATTGTGGGAAAAAAAAGCAAGGATGCCACAAGCGGCGAGTCACTTACATCGTGCTCAGTTAGCCCACGCTCCTAACGTTGTGGACCAAAGAATGTCTCCTTGTGCCTCATGTAGTACAAACCGCCGTCAAATGCGTTTGGTGTTGAACGCCAATGCATTTTCAAGCACTGATAGGGCACCAAAGTGACCACGGTATAAGGATGGCAACGGGGCGGATCGGGGAAGGGGGAATATATCCCCATCCCCGTCCCCGTCCCCATCCCTGCTTCGGGGAATGATTCTTGCCCCATCCCCATCCCCAACGGGGATTTTTTTAAAGTTATCCAAAATCTAACCAAATTTTAATCGAACCCGATTTTTAATTGGATCCGGTTTTTAACCGGTTCAAAATACAACGTATTTAACTTACTCAAGCAATAATAATAAATCAAAATCAAACAATAATACATCAACAAGTGTTATTCGGAAAAAAAAATACAATAATACATCCTCCTCAAGTGTGATTCGGAGAAAAAGTACTACTTTATACTTGCTATTAATATATATATATATATATATATATATATATATATATATATATATATATATATATATATATATATATATAGATATATATATATACATATATATATTGAATTAGAATAAAGGTTATTTGGTAATTTTAAAATTTTTGGGGACGGGGATTCGGGGATGGGGACGGGGAATTTTCTCATCCCCGCCCCGTCCCCGAGCGGATTTTGAAAAATCGTCCCCTTCCCCGTCCCCATCCCCAATGAGGGTGGTGATTTTTCCCCAGAGCGGGGCGGGGCCAACGGGTTCGAGGATTCCCCGCCCCATTGCCATCCCTACCACGGTATGCCTATCGCAACCATGTGACTCTTGGTAGAAAGATAACATACACGTCATTACACAAAATAGGTCATATTACACAATAAGCCGACCACATATATTGCAACGGAAAAAACATATACGTGACATTTCTTACCACTTCCTCAGGTAAATGACCATATGCTTGCTTTTACGATAAGTTACGCATTTTCCTATCATCAATGTTGAACACGACTTCATGTGACGGAGTTCGTTTGTCAAAGTAGAAGATGAAGTAGTGCCCACTGTAATAGAGTGGGGCAATAATATGTAAAATCGAAAATAAAATACGTCAGTGGGCATCATGTGTGGCATACGTGGACATTATGTAACGATATTGTGGACATCACATATTGTTGCATGTTTATAAATGATAACCCCAATGCCAATTGAGCTTGCCTGAAGTCTATCCATCCTCTGCATCTTGCGATCTCAATAGTCATGCGCTCCAATAATGTTTGAAACCGTTGAGGAATGAAGCTCTTTCGGTAATCATCCGGATGACATATCTTCTCCTGAATTCGTTTTTAAGTTAATATAACAGAAAACATATTATACACAACATGATTTGATATGAATAACAGTTTACCGTGCACTCAAGGGGATGAAAAAACGAGTACGACTGCTTGTGTTGCGCCCCCTCTCCATGTCATTTAACATCTTAGTGAAGATGTTCACCATGTTTTCGCGATATGCGTGCCTGGGGAGAGTGTGTCCAACTCAGCTCGTGTCCCAACAGCCCAATCCGATTCAAAAACTTTCTCCTTATGCCAACAAGACCAATAATTATGAAAAGCTTTCACCGTACACAACATTTATTTACCTATATGGGCATCATTCATGACCCTGTGTTCTTTAAAGTAATTTGCTCATTAGGGCCAATATGGACATGCATAAGTAAATGAAATAGATGTGTCACTTACGTAGGTGTCAAGCCCTCAACGTCGCATGGCTTCAGAAACACGTAGTTGCATACGATCCTCTTTGCGGTTGATAACTTCTTGTCCATGCTTATAGTTCTTGAAGCAAATGGTGAACATAATAGTTTGGGAACTTCTTCATCACCCTTTTTGGATTCCTTCTGCATTCAGGTTGTTGCGCAGCTGCATCATCTCCAATCTCCACATGCATTGTTGTGTGCTCGTTATCAAGCACTACCCTCCTTGTGGAAGATTCATGTTGCACTACATTCGCCCCCTCCCTTATGCCAATAGTGTCATCTTGCTGCTGTAGACGCTGAATTTTGTATCGATTTTATTTTCTTTTTTTAGCGTTAGTTTTAGAAAATAGGCTAACCGATAAATGGCACGCAAGCCCCTCACCCACCTAAACCCGAAAGAGAAAGGCAAAAGCCCAATACCAGTGCAAACCCGTCAGGTTCAGGTGGTCGAGCTCGGCTCAACCCATAGAACCGTGCTGGTTCATGGGCGGAGCTCACTCCAACCCATAGAACCTGCGGGTTCGGTGGGCGGAGCTCGGCTCAACCCACGTAACCCGTCTGGTTCTGGGCACAAGGCCCGTCGCCGCCTTCAGAACCCGTCGGGTTCTTGGGTGCCTTCAGAACCCGTCTGGGTCCAAGGCCCATCTTCACGTGAACCCGCCCGAGTTCGATTGCTCTCTTTGACGCGGCGACTAAAATCCTAACCCTAGAACGCGCCCCCTATCCCCACTCCACTATAAATTAAACCCTTATTTCCTTTCCAAAAACACACCAGAATATACTAGGAGTATTGACACTAGTGTATTCTCTCTCTTCTCTCCCCTTTGCATGCTACTTCACTAAAGGTTAGCGTGATTCTTGTATTAATGTATATAATGTAATTTTACTTTCTTTTTCTTTCGTTTCTTTGCATGACATTAATGATAAACTCGTGAAATTTATTCAATTCCTCCCTCTTTTCAACCTTTCGCTTTAATTTAATTCTAGTAGAGTCTATTCGTTGAATAGGCGGATTTGATGATTTTAATTGTCAAATTCGTAACCTTACCCCCGAATCCATCTCTGGATTCGCAGGCTGGAGTCCGCGTTTAATGGTTTGTTGTTTTTCTCCTAAAATTCAACTGGCGACTCTATTTTCGTGTCTTGGTGTTTACCCTTTTTTATGATTTTTGTGACCTAATTTGTGATTAACGCCAAAGGTAATCCGACTTGGTTCAATCCATGAACCCAGGCGGGTTCCTGCCCTCTTTTCACTCTCCCTTTTTCGTCTTTTTATTCGGCAGAATTCGCAAATGGCGCAAAGGAACCCGGCTTGGTTCCTCAAGAACCCAGACGAGTTCTTCACTTCTTTTCTTTGCTTCTTTTTTTCTTTGTTTTCCTTTTTCGTAGGGTTTTGCAGTTAAGAAACCCGTCTTGGTTCTTCTGAACCCAGACGGGTTCCTGGGTGTTTTCCCTCCCCTTTTTGTTTCTTTTTTCTTCTTTCCTTAAAGGTAAATCTTGGGCGCGCAAATCGTTCTTAATCTGCTAACGAAAACATTCTTAAAAGTTCAACCTTATTTAAGGTTAAGCAATCCTAGTCGGCTCCCAATCACTCTTAAGTAGCGCCGCGAAAAAAAAGGGTCATCGACCGGATTTTTCGGGGTCTACAGATTGGCGACTCCACTGGGGACTTAAACTTAAAAAGAGGGTAAAACTTGAAAGAATTAAATTTTAGTGTTTTTGTAAAAAAAAAAAAGGAGGAATTAATTTATTTCACATTTTTATCATTGTTTAGGCATATTGCATACCAGGCTACTCTTGGGCCTTTATGGCTGGGGAGCACAAAAGCGTTGGTTTAGGTTTTAAAACTAGGAATCAACCCCGAGAGCGGGAGGTCACTACTTGTGGGATGCACTTACATCGCCAAGCATTTGATCTCTCCTCTCCCCGTGTTACACTCTAAAGGTTTCCTTGAAACCCAAAGAGCAACACCCCACACATTCTTCCTTGAATTCCAAACAAGGAAAATGCACCGGGGCGAGAACATGTGGTACCCTATTCATCTCCCTAAACCTAGAAAAACCCTGAATCTAAAGCCATGGTTAGGCTCACCCCGCATTTGTATGTTATGTGATTTAATCCTGTAAAAGTTGAGTCCAAGCGTCTAGCCCAAACATGAGTAGGACGTCATTTTAGCCTGCGTAGGATCAAAAGAGAGATGGGCTGGCCCGAACCCAGACGGGTTTTAAAACCCAGATGGGTTTGCTGTGCCAGGCCTCGTTGGACTCACTGTGGAATCCTGTCTGTGTCCATTTGAAAGGGGGGAATTACAGCCCGAACCCAGACGGGTTTTGGGCCTGTTTTTCTTCTCCTTCCACTTCGGGCCAAACTGTTTGAAACTACAGTCAACCCAACCCACTTACTATTGATCCTATTCGGTCCTTTATGACACTCCTTGAGTCAGTGTCAGTCCTGTCAGTCACCATGCTAGGTCCATATAGAGTTAGGACATGCACTCCCATAAAAGTGGGTGAGTCATCCTTGTGTCAGCATACAGGCGTCAGGTCCATGTCCTAGGTTCATATAGGTCCATTAAGTCATGCATGCATTGGGCGGGTGGCGTAGATGTTCTTTCGAGCACTAATCAGTTTCCATACAGGCAAGATAGCAGACCATCTTCGAGCCCGCATCCGTGACCCATGAACCGGCAGACTTATTCGCAATCCCAATTACAGATCACCGGCCCAGTCTAGTCAATCCAGTGAATCCACCATGTCTGAATCCCGCGCCAACAACCTTTCTGGGGAAAGTTCTGGGGACAAGCGACTTGATGAGTTATATGAGCGGGTACAGGAAGCAGTTGCCATTTGTATGGCAGATCAGGAGGACAGGACTAATGAGAAACTAGAAAAGAAGTTCAGTGAAAATCAACAAACCATGAATGGCGTGCTGGAAGCCATTAAGCAGATCAACAAAAAGCTCGGCATCGGACTTGAGGAAGAGGAAAACTATTATGGTTCTGAATCTGAGGCCGAAGCAGATGATGGGGTTGGAGAAGGTCACCCCAAATCCAAAAGTGGAGGCCCAAAACCTAAGTCATTTGGTGAAGTCAGGTCTAAACCTGTACTGAATAACTCCAGAATTTCAGAGGATCCCTACGTCAAAAAACTTGAGGAGAAAGTTGATATGCTCACTAGGAGGATGATGAAAGCTGATCCGACCTTCACCGATCCCTGCATGGATTTGGCCATCCCCAAGCATTATGTATCGAGAATAAGGGACAAGGTTGAGGTGCCAAACATGAAATTTAAACCCTCTGAAAATCCATCGCATCACTTGGAGGAATTCTTGAGGCTGGCTCCCCTCCATAAGGTAGACGAAGGTCTCTATACCACAGTCTTCCCTTCCACTCTAGAAGGTAAGGCCAAGGTATGGTACCAAAATCTACCCCAGCAAGTTAAGACTAACGCGGATGAGTTATTCAAGGCCTTCATAAGCCATTTCAGTCGCCTGCAGCAAAAGGAGGTCACTGTGGATGACCTAACTTCCATGAAACAAGGGGAGAACGAGCCATTCCTTTCCTACTACGAGAGATGGCACACCATGCTATCTGAAATCGATGAAGCTATCCCCTTTAGGATACAACTGAGCACTTTCAGACAAAGCATTCACCCTCGCATCACGCGACATTTCAGCTTTCAGTCCATCAAAGACTTCGAAACTTTGAAAGATTTGTGCACTCAAATTGAAGCTGCTAACAATGAGAAGAGCACGCAAGACTTTGGTTGGAAAGGATCTAGCTCCAACAGGAGGGCTACTAGCACACCTAGCCTCCCTCAGAAAGCTGTTGAGACTAATTCAATCCAACGGAGGTCCTACACCCCAAGATATGCTAGAGTATTGACACTAGCATATTCTCTCCATCTCTTCCCTCTCTTTTGCATGCTGCTCCGCTAAAAGGTTAGCCTAATTGATGTAAAACATGTAGTAGTTTATAGAATTCTCTCTTTTATATTTCCTTTGTGTTTTGCATGATTTTCAATGATAAATTTGTGAAATTTATGCTTAATTCCTCCCTCTTTTTCTTTTTTTTTTTTGCTTTAATTTAATTCTAGTAGAGTCTATTCGTTGAATAGGCAGGTTTGATGATTTTTATTGTCAAATTCGTAACCTTACCCCCGAATCCATCTCTGGATTCGCAGGCTGGAGTCTGTATCTAATGGTTTGTTGTTTTTCTCCTAAAAATTCAACTGGCGACTCTTTTCTTTTTGTACTTTGGTTTTCTTTTTTCCTTTTTTACGATTTTTACGACCCAATTCGTGATTAACACCAAAGGAACCCGGCTTGGTTCCTTAGGAACCCAGACGGGTTCCTGTTTCTTTTCTTTGCTTCTTTTTACCTTTTTTGTTTCCTTTTTCGTAGGGTTTTGCGGCGAACCCGTCTTGGTTCTTCGGAACTCAGACGGGTTCCCTGGTTTTTTTCCTTTTTTTTTCGTTTCTTTCAATCTTCTTTCTTTAAAAGGTAAACCTCGGGTGCATAAATCGTTTTTTTTAGTCTGTTACCGAAAACATTCTTAAAAGTTCAACCTTATTTAAGGCTAAGCAATCCTAGTCGGCTCCCAATCATTCTTTTAAGTAGCGCCGCGAAAAAAAAGGGTCATCGACCGGATTTTTCGGGGTCTACAGATTGGCGACTCCACTGGGGACTTAAACTTAAAAAGAGGGTAAAACTTGAAAGAATTAAATTTTAGTGTTTTTGTAAAAAAAAAAAAAGGAGGAATTGATTTACTTCACATTTTTATCATTTTTTAGGCATATTGCATACCAGGCTACTCTTGGGCCTTTATGGCTGGGGAGCACAAAAGCGTTGGTTTAGGTTTAAAAACTAGGAATCAATCCCGAGAGCGGGAGGTCACTACTTGCGGGATGCACTTACATCGCCAAGCATTTGATCTCTCCTCTCCCCGTGTTACACTCTAAAGGTTTCCTTGAAACCCAAAGAGCAACACCCCACACATTCTTCCTTGAATTCCATACAAGGAAAATGCACCGGGGCGAGAACATGTGGTACCCTATTCATCTCCCTAAACCTAGAAAAACCTTGAATCTAAAGCCATGGTTAGGCTCATCCCGCATCTGTATGTCATGTGATTTAATCCTGTAAAAGTCGAGTCCCAGTGCCTAGCCCATTTATGAGTCGGGAGTCGTTCTAGTCCGCGTAGGAACATGCGAGGTGCGTTTTGGCTTATCAGAAATCCAGACGGGTTTCTGGCCTGTCAGAGCCGACCCATTCGTGTCAATTGTCCGTCAGTGTGGGTCCAGCGCGACAGAAACCCGGACGGGTTCTTGGCCATCAGGACTGGCCCATCTGCTGGTAATTGACGGAACGGGGCCCAGTTAGAGGAAGAGGAACCCAGACGGGTTTCTAACCCACCGCCTTCTCTTCTCTTCTTCGCCCGACCGCTTCACCCCACGGATAGCCCAATGCCTTGCTGATGATCCTATTCGGCCCTTTATGATATTCCCTGAGTCTAATCCCCATTGCGTCCGTTACTTGAATCTGAGCCCGAAACCGAAAGCGATCGTGACTCGATCCAAGTAAGGACCCAATAGACGATTAATGTTGTCAGTCCGCATGCTAGGTCGCATGTTGCATTGCATGAGCATCATATCAGTTTTAGTCGCATACTGCATTGCATAAGTCTCCCATCATGTAGGTCGCATGTTGCATTGCATGAGCATCATATCAGTTTTAGTCGTAAGGTTAAAAAAAAGTAAAATAAAAAAAAAACAAAAAAAAGAGTCCTTGACCTTTTCTAAAAATTGACCTTTTTCCCGGCTTAACTTGCTTCACTTAGGAAAATCTAGATGAGATCTCAAAAGTTTTCAAAAAACTTTTCTTCAAGCCTGCTGATTTTGAGACAAGTTATAGAAGACGTATCTGGCTGCTTTGACTATCTTAGAAGGTATACATGTGCGTGCCGCAAATCTTTGGGCTAAGCTTAGTTGATTGAGCCCGTCCCGTGAGTCCACATTGCCTAAAACTTGAATTGATTACTTTCATCAATTCCATGATCCCTTGAGCGACTCACCCATTAGTTGCATCTCTAGAACTTGTTTTGCATCTTGCTTGAGACTATATGTTTGCATAGCACGCTGTGACAAAGTGATTAAGGCATTCAATTTTCTTAAGCTACATAGCCAAATAGCCTTCCCTGCATTGTATTTACCGTTCTTTTTGCCCCGCCTAGCCTTTGTTCACCCCTTTTTTTTTTATTGAACCCTGACAATACAAGCCTTAGCCTATGATATCCAGTACCCCTTGAGCCTTGCTTGGTTGGAAGAGAGTCTGTCATTTTTGGAAGGAATAATTGGTTTGGTGTGAGCAAAATATGAAGTCTGGGAGAATCTGAAAATACCATATCTTGAGCGAATTTGGTTATGCTGTTCAAAGTCGAAGTTATAATAGAGATTTCTTCTCCCCGATCACCCACAAAAAAAAATCAAAAATCAAAAAAATCAATAAAAAAAAGAGTTTCAAAAATAAAAGGGCGATTGGGGAGACGCAACTTAAAGTCCAGAAAACTTTGACTCGGTTGTATTCGGTTGAGATGTTTTAGGATGGAAGGTGAAACGCTTTGCATACATTAAGTGAGAAGGAGAGTTTAGAGGATTTCATTGAAAATCAATCCAAGCATGGCTTTTAACTCCTCATTCCCAAATTTTACCGCTCCTTACCTAGCCTAAGCCCTGCATAACCCGAAAAAGTCCTTTTGATTGTCACTTGTGCATTGCATACCAGTAGTGGAGAGCGAGGTTCTTACCAAGCTTATGGTAGTTTGCTTCTATTGGTTTGAGCATGAGAGAAACTCACATACATATTCAAAATTGAGTGTTTGAGTGTTCATTCCTTCCCGTGAGGTTCGCTCTTCTCGCTAGCTTACGCCCATAACCAACCGCGATATTTGCATTGTTCTTCGAATGTTGGTGGACTTATGCGTCTGAGTTACTTGTTCTCTCCCTTAAGATTCGAAAACTTCTTCCTATCTCTTTCGAACTGAGTTTTGATCTTGTCCAGATTAATCTTTGTGCTTGCTTGTTAGTTCGACTTTGTGTTGATCGAAAATCCTTTATCCCGAATTGTTTTCAGCAGTATATAAAAAGTCATAACTGCATTGCATAACACCATCATTACATGAGCATTGCATCAACAGTCTGCATTAGTACATAAGTATAGAAAAATGCATTTTGTACATCATTGCATAGCATTGTCCTAAGTACATAGCAAAGAGTCGTGTATAGCATAGCATAAGAATCCTGCAGACGCATCGTTCTCAGTCGTCATCACGCCAGACCTCTATGTCGCCACCGCCACAAGAGGTATCAGCTCTATGGACCCCGCCCACCGGATCCGTAAGTGTCCCACTGGTAGTAAGAGGAGTCTACCATCTCAGACGCTACCCGAGCCGATAGGTGCGCACTTCGCACCGCATTTTCGAGTGACGCCGGCTTAGAAAAAATTCAATCGAGTTTCCATTAAGCCGGGGGCTGTTTGAATCCAAAAAAGGGAGCAAGTCACTACAGCAACCATCAATTGACTCCCAATTTAGCAAGAGTTAAATCAAACTGCCACTAAACTGGGGGCTATGCAGCCCAAGCAAGGGGACAAATCGGCTGGAACAGTTTGCCTAGGTCCACAAAGTCCACCATGGAAAAATTCAAGAAGGGGCAAGTCACTACGACAACTATCAATTGACTCCCAGTTTAGCAAGAACTGCCACTAAACAGGGGGCTATGCAGCCCAAGCAAAGGGATCGAATCAGCCTAAAAGCCAGGACGAAAGACAGGTGTGGGCCTTCTTTTATTCTATCTGGGCCCTTTTCACCTCACCCGACTCACGAAAAAGCGGAGAAGAGCCCAACACTTGACCAAACCTGACGGGTTTGTTGGGTCGAAAATAAGTAATCGAGGCCGCTGAGCCCAATACAAGCTTATGCTCATGCGCTTATGCTCAACTCGAGCCCGCTTTTCGACACAAACCGGCGTAAATTCTTCGACCCATTTTGAATTTCAAATAAATCGATGCCTTCTCTTTATTTCGTAGAACAACGCACGAATACACGCCGCCATCGGGCCTAACAATACATCACATCAGTCGCCGCTAATACGCGACACATCACATCGCCGCCGCTAATACGCGACATTCACCATCACCGCCGCGCTAATACGCGACACTTCACCATCACCGCCGGCGCGACATCACATCACCGCCGCTAATACGCGACATTCACCATCGCCGCCGCTAATACGCGACATTCACCATCACCGCCGTCGCTAATACGCCGACATTCCCATCACCGCCGCCGCTAATACGCGACACTTCACATCACCGCCGCCAATACGCGACATTCACCATCACCGCCGCCGCTAATACGACATTCACCATCACCGCCGGCTAATACGCGTCACTTCATCAACAACACCGCCGGGCTAATACGCCGACACTTCATCAACAACACCGCCGCCGCTAATACGCGACACTTCATCGCCGGCCCGCTAATACGCGACACTTCATCAACAACGACCGCCGCCGGCTAATACGCGACACTTCATCACCGCCGCCAATACGCGACACTTCATCACCGCCGGGCTAATACGCGACACTTCATCACCGCCGCCAGCTAATACGCGACACTTCATCAACAACGGCCACATCGGGCCTTAACAATACATGACATCGTCGCCGCTAATACGCGACACTTCATCAACAACGGCCATCGTCGCCTTCACACGCGACAAGGGCCATCGCCGCCTTCACAATGTGATGAACATCGATCGACATCGACGCAGACCCGGCTTCCAAGCGTCACCAACCGAGCGTGCTTGATTCATATCCAAGATCATCAAGACTACTTTGATCATCGCTTTACTCAAACTCGATCAAAGTGGGGCTATCTGAGACGCCGAATTTTGTATCGATTTTATTTTCTTTTTTTAGCATTAGTTTTAGAAAATAGGCTAACCGATAAATGGCACGCAAGCCCCTCACCCACCTAAACCCGAAAGAGAAAGGCAAAAGCCCAATACCAGTGCAAACCTGCGGGTTCGGTGGGCGGAGCTCGGCTCAACCCATAGAACCGTGCGTTCGATGGGCGAGCTCACTCAACCCACGTAACCCGTCGGGTTCTGGGCACAAGGCCGTCGCCGCCTTGTGAACCCGTCTGGGTTCTTGGGTGCCTTCAGGAACCCGTCTGGGTTCTTGGGTCCAAGGCCCATCTTCACTCACGTGAACCCGTCTGAGTTCGATTGCTCTCTTTGGCGCGGCGACTAAAATCCTAACCCTAGAACGCGCCCCCTATCCCCACTCCACTATAAATTAAACCCTTATTTCCTTTCCAAAAACACACCAGAATATACTAGGAGTATTGACACTAGTGTATTCTCTCTCTTCTCTCCCCTTTGCATGCTACTTCACTAAAGGTTAGCGTGATTCTTGTATTAATGTATATAATGTAATTTTACTTTCTTTTTCTTTCGTTTCTTTGCATGACATTAATGATAAACTCGTGAAATTTATTCAATTCCTCCCTCTTTTCAACCTTTCGCTTTAATTTAATTCTAGTAGAGTCTATTCGTTGAATAGGCGGATTTGATGATTTTAATTGTCAAATTCGTAACCTTACCCCCGAATCCATCTCTGGATTCGCAGGCTGGAGTTCGCGTTTAATGGTTTGTTGTTTTTCTCCTAAAATTCAACTGGCGACTCTATTTTCGTGTCTTGGTGTTTACCCTTTTTTATGATTTTTGTGACCTAATTTGTGATTAACGCCAAAGGTAATCCGACTTGGTTCAATCCATGAACCCAGGCGGGTTCCTGCCCTCTTTTCACTCTCCCTTTTTCGTCTTTTTATTCGGCATTCATGAATGGCGCAAAGGAACCCGGCTTGGTTCCTCAAGAACCTAGACGGGTTCTTCACTTCTTTTCTTTGCTTCTTTTTTTCTTTGTTTTCCTTTTTCGTAGGGTTTTGCAGTTAAGAAACCCGTCTTGGTTCTTCTGAACCCAGACGGGTTCCTGGGTGTTTTCCCTCCCCTTTTTGTTTCTTTTTTCTTCTTTCCTTAAAGGTAAATCTCGGGCGCGCAAATCGTTCTTAATCTGCTAACGAAAACATTCTTAAAAGTTCAACCTTATTTAAGGTTAAGCAATCCTAGTCGGCTCCCAATCACTCTTAAGTAGCGCCGCGAAAAAAGGTCATCGATCGATTTTTTCGGTGTCTACAGCTGCCCACCCTTCCAAGATGGATTTTTCGTTCGTACCCTCTTGCTGTCCTCCCTTCCAACTGGGGTATTTCCTGGCGCCATAGAGGGTCATGTAATAAGTGAACATCAAGTCAGTGACTAGTGAACATCAAGTATGTGACTAGTGGACATCGGGTTTTGTAACTCCATTAGTTGTATACACATAGCACACAGTGAGACTTTAAGTGTGTGATAAGTGAGCATTTAACAGACCGACTGTGAACATTATTTATTGAATAATGGGGACATTTTGTATCCAAACTTCCACAATAACATCAATTCTGTAATTAGTGAACATCAAGTATTGGACTAGTGAACATCAAGTCTGTGACTAGTGGACATTAAGTTTGTAACTCCATTAGTTGGATAAACATAGCACATAAGGAGAACTTTAAGTTTGTGATTAGTGAGCATTTAACTGACCGACTGAGGACATTATTTATTGAATAATGGAGACATAATGCATCCAAACTTCTACAATAACATCGAGATCGTAATCAGTGAACATCAAGTATGTGACTAGTGAACATCAAGTCTGTGACTAGTGGACATCAAGTTTGTAACTCCATTAGTTGTATAAACACAGCACATAGTGAGAACTTTAAGTTTGTGATTAGTGAGCATTTAACCGACCCGACTGTGGACATTATTTATTAAATAATGGACATATTATGTATCCAAGCATCCACAATAACATCAAGCATATAATCAGTGAACATCACGTCTGTGACTAGTGGAAATCAAGTTTGTAACTCTATTAGCTGTATAAACATAGTACATAATGATGACTTTAAGTTTGTGATTAGTGATCATCCAACTGACCGGCCGTGGACATTATTTATTGAATAATGGGGACATTCTGTATCCAAACTTCCACAATAACATATGTATCGACACTTCCACAATAACATCAAGTATGTTACTAGTGAACATATTTAAATATAACTTATCAACTGAAAGCATAGGAACATGATATTTAAATATAACTTCCACAATATGTCACACCTTCCACAATAGCATCGAGAACATCAAACATGTCGTTAGTGAACATTTAACTAAATGAATGTGGACAGGGTTATTTGCATTTTGGACCTCGAAGTATAGAGGTATTTATTTTCTGGACACTTAGTTTTCATTATTTATTTTTGGGCCCCTAAAGTTTACGTAAAAAAAGACCTTAAGCTTTTGTAGGTTGAAAAAACAGGCTCGTGCACTAGTTTGTAGGTTGAAAAAACAGGCTCGTGCACTAATGTTAAACTTCAGGACTAAGGTTAAAACTAATATTAAAGTTGTAATACACCTCTCTTATTCATGCCGGAACTGCCTAGACCCTCGGTACTTCAGGGTCTAATTAGTTCCGATATGAATAAGAGATGTGTATTATAGCTTTAATATCAATTATAACTTTACTCCTTAAGTTTGGCGCTAATCGGGAGATAAATTCAAACATGGGAAGAAAGGAAAAAACTGTACACGGGCCTTTTTTTTCATCCTACAAACTTTAAGGTCCTTTTTTATTCAACTCATAAACTTCAGGGTCCCAAAAATAAACAATGAAAACTAATGGTCCAAAGAATGAATACCCCTATACTTCAGGGTCCAAAATGCAAATAACCAATGTGGACATTAATCATTGAAAGGATGGTTTATGTACCTGCACTGCGGCCCCCCTCAGTGACAACATTCAGATCAATCGGCAGTAGTGGCGTAAGAGGTGTCATATCTGGGATCAGGTCAAATCTAGGCATTGCCGGGTCCTTCTTCATCATTTTCTCGACAATCCTATCCTATTTGGCAAAAAACGTATCAATTGACGAGGCTAACCATATCACGTCATCTTCATCCGAGAAGCGCAACTCGTGTGGAGTGCATATGACTTGTTGCCTAGCTTGTTGATCATCAATTCCCTGATCCACACGAGCCTCATAAGCGTTGCCCTCATCTGAGCCAGCCGCAGATGGTGTACTCTGATCTATTGTTGATGTAAACAATGACATCATTTCAAGGACCCTCGTCTACACGACTCCATCTTCACCATCGTCCTTCTGAAGCTTATTGATCATGTCAACCAAGGATGATATTCGCACTCTTGCATCAATAAAATATCTCAATGCTTGTTGCAAGTTCTCTATCTCACCCTGTATCAATTTTGATGCAAAGATTTAGTGGACATCAGATAAAACATATGTGGACACCATCGATTGCAAAGTGTCATAGTTATTTTTTTTACAAAGGAGTTACCCCTAGTCCGATCATCCAGTTAACACCACCTTTTTTATGACACCTCATTGCAGCGATGGCTTGGTTTTCGAAGCATGGTTCTAATCGGCCTTGCTTCATGATTGGCTCCGTCCACACATACTTAGTAAGGAATTGTCGTTGCTCGGGACGAGATGCACATAATCCGAACAAAATACAACATCTGCGTATATCGATCAAAAACGAAACTTGATGAATCAGTTGGTTGGACATTAAAAAAACAAATTGCACAAAACTAAACACTATTTGCATTACCAGTAGAAATATGTAGGGCCCCTCGAACCTCTGTGTTGGTTTGTCTGCTCTTTTCTTGCAGGCGTCAACTAACCGATCGATTGTGTATGAACACCAATCATACTTTGTGATCTGGTCAACATCCTTAACATTACTAACAAAAATAGGTGAGAACCGCCTTAGTTGATTCCCATGAAAAAAGTGGCAACCAAATACAATATGAAATTCCTCTTGAACTTCACCCCACCATCTGCGTACCCAACAATGATGTCTGGCATAGCAGACAGTAGCGGTGCCCCCTCATTGACAGCCCAATCTGCCCTCAGCTCAATTAGTACTTCCTTGTACTCATCGTCCCCTGAACGTTCGTCATTAACTTCAACGATAAGAGTGTACCGTAAGATATCCCCATTGTCATATACACATCTAGGGGGTTACCTCGATGTGTTTGTGCGCGTCAATTTTGAGCGTGTAGGAGTACGGGTTAAACTTGTCAACTAACCACCTCACCAGCTCCCCTAAGATTAACTTCATTCTAAATCTAATGAACCCTTTGAACCCCATGTCCACAATCGCAACTTTCTGAACATCATTCGACTTCTCCATCAGATTGGAGAAGCCCTTTGGGGACATTCGGGTTGGAAAGACGTGATCATTTGTCGTATCGATGTCGCTAGGATCGGCATTATGCAAACCATGAGATGTAAGACTTGAGTCGCTTGTTGTGGTGGCCCTCACCAGCTTCGACGGCAGCGTATCTTGCTGTATGGGAGTGACATCTCTTTGATGTCTGGTCCGCCTCATTGCGCTTTGAACAAGATCACCGGTTCTAACAACCACCCTGACCCTCCTTGATGTGCGCGTCGGGAAGGCTGTAGTGTCGCTCTTCCTTTGTGTCTAGGGGCACGTTGATGGCTCGGGGTCATCCTGGTCACCCGGGATAGGTTGGTTGTCCGTGGTGTCAATTGCACGCGACTTCTTCCTCACATATAATCTTGCAAACAATCGTGGGTCTCGAGGTGTAAGATCTTCTTCTTTGTTCACACTGTACAGTCAAACACACACATATACATTATATTCACAAGTTATGGAACACATATTATATGAGAGTACACACAGTATGTCAACAGTGAGCATCAACCATAGCATAAGTGGACATTTATGTTAATAGACACATAATACTTGCGTTGGATTGGACACATTGGGAACAACGCTGTCACATGTGTGTGTGTGTAATCGGAAAGTGGGACCAGGAGGGGGAAATGACGTTAGGTCCCACTCCCGGTCCTAATGTTGACCAAGACTTTATTTTTAGTCCCACTCTCGATCCCGGGAGCGGGATTTTGGGACTAGGACTTCACCGGGAGCGGGATGGAACCGGGATTCTCGGAATTTTGCTTATCCCTAATTATTACGACTCATGAACTATGTAAAATTAATTATTCATTTATATTTTTTCTCAAATATAAAACTATTCATAAAATGTGCATTCTTTACTATTAGGATTGTTTTCATCGGTCCGGGATTGGACTGAACTAGACCGGACTGAACTGGAAAGAAGACCGAACAAGGAATTGGTTTGGACCAAGGACTGGACCAACCGAATGGACCGTATTAAGTGGTTGAATTCTGCTATCTAATTTTGTGTGAACTGGACCTGTGCAAATAGAGTAATGACATACAAAGGCATAGAAGAGGGACTTCGAAGCCGGGACCGATGGAGAATAGCGGGTCGGTCGCGTGTGAATTAGAGAAGAGGCAGAGAAGAGTAGAAGATGAGGGAGTTTTGATTTTTGAAATTGAAAGAGGTAGACTAACAGACTAAAATGAGGAGAAAAGACTGAAAAGTGCTATGAAAAACCCCTAGCAACTATTATAATTCAGTCTTCGATCCAATCCTCGGTCTTTTGAGTTCGGTCCGGTGGCTGGACCGAAGACCGAAGTTTGGTATTACTTGGACTGAGGATCGGACCGAATTATGTTCGGTTCTTTCGATTCAGTCCGGTCTAGTCTGATTTTCTGTCCGAACTAAATTATGAACAACCCTATCTACTATGGTTGATAAAATTATGAACTAAATTATGAACTAAATTATGAACTAAATTATGAACAACCCTATCTACTATGGTTGATAAATATATATAATTACTAGAGAAAATATTATTAAAAGTCACAAAAATATGAATTATGTTCCAATTGGTTTTTCGAAATGGTTTTTCCACGCTTTCAAAAAGGTTTTGTCTGGTGAATCTGCCAGTCTCAGTCTCTTCATGTATTTTCGTGCATGGAGGGAAGATTATCTACATTTAGACTCCATCAAACGTCACATTAACGTGCTAATATTAGGATTTGCTACCGTTGTTATTGTACAAAAATATAAATTATGAATAATTTAAAGTAATCATTAATCATCTTAATTTAAGAGGCCTACTAATAATGTTGATCACAATGTAACTAATAAAAGTTGATCAAAGTTAAGATGGTGCTTCCCTCCAATCTTAGCTAGTTTCCCACTTGCCATTACTTGTGCCAAATGCAGCAACAAAACAAAAAGCAAAAGCCAAACACAAAAATGCAATTCAAGTAAATAATGTGTTGCCTTGCCTTCTCTCTTAAGTATTTACATAAACCAACATAAATATCATCTCAGCCGTCCATTCCTCATTGCTCAGCTCCAGGGCAATCAGATCTTCAGCCACGTATCCTTCTCCACTTTCCACACTCTCTCTCTTAATTGAGTTGGGTGTCATGATATCCATCATCGAGCTTCACATTCAAGCTTGTTGGAGCATAAAATCTAATTAGATTCTTCACATTAGGAAGCAAACTCAATGCCACTTTATTATTTTTGCACATTACACATGCATGATTATCAGTAAAATTTCAAACTCCCTAAAGAGAGCATTTGGTAAAACTATTAGGGTGTGTTTGGTAGGGTGAAAAATCTTAAAGAAATTGCCAATTTTTCACATTGATTTGGTTTTTTTCTTTATCAGGTTGAATCTAATTATCATAGTTTATTCTAATTTATCATAACTTATCCTAATCTAATACAATTATTCAAAAAAGCATTCACTCTAAAAATACAATTCCCCCAAAAAATCATGCTAACTTATCCTAACTTATCTTAACCTAACTATCGTAACTTGAAAATAACTCAGTCAAAGAACAAGGTTGACATTGAGAAAAATTTTAGAGGGGTCCACCATTTCATACATTTTCTTAGAGAAAATTTCTCTTAGACGAGCTAATGAAAATCTTTTCAGTGGAAAACTAAACATAGAAAATTTTTTCAAGAAAAATATCTATGATTCCGACCAAATGCTCTTCAAGAAATTAAACCTTTTTTTGGGAAATTTTCATGGTAATTTCCCTAGCTTACACCCCTTAGGAAAAATTTTCCTTAAAGAAAAGTGTGAAATTGTAGGTCTTTGTAAAAAAAATTCTAAGATTAAAATACAACCAAACATGAAAAAAGTAAGTTAATTAGAAAAAATTATCATTTCCCAATATTTTTAACCCATCAAACATACTCTAATAAATATTTATTGTGCCATTTAAGTTCTAATAAACAACAAAGCCTCTGTAATTAAAACTTTAACATCCTAATAAATTATACGCCATTATACAAAAATCTCCAAAATAGTAATTCTAACCCATCGATGAAAATCATGTTATTCTTATACTTAACCAAACACATGCTATCGTATACGCTTACGTATCCTAACCCATCCATGAATATCATGTTATTGTTATACTTTTTCTTTATACCAACCAAGTTATTGAAATTAGTAAATAATTTTATCGTATATGTAATACCCTTTTATACCATTCATGTAGTCATGCATGTATGACTCAAGTGTCTTTTGGGTCTGTTCTTTGATGTGGAAAGGTGGGATAACATAAGAATCCATTAATTCAAATAGATATTGAAAAGTATGTTAGAATTACAAAAAAGAAAAAAGAAAAAGAGAGATAAATTTTGACTAATAAATTAGGCAAGAGAAATATTAACAGTTACAAATAATAACGCAAATTATAAGGTGAGACTTTTTAAGATAAAATTATCGTGAAATATACCCTTGTACTATTGATTAATATATATTATATTAGAAAGATTTTTTTAATTTAAAAAATTTGACTAATAATTTATCAATAAATAATTATTATAAAGATTACTTAAAATAAATTATTGATTATAAGGACTATGACACGCATCTTGTTAATTTTATTAATATTTTATCTAGTAATTATATATATTCATCAATTATAAGAGTATAAGTTTATAATATTTATTAGCCAAGTCAACAAATATAAATAACAACTTTATTTTATGAACCATACTAGATAATGCATATTTTATGCATTGTTTTATATTTATGAAAAAATATAAATAAGTAAATATCTTTATATAACTTGTACATCCACTGCCCAGTGCATCCCAAGGGTGGCCACGACCACCAGTAAAAGAAAACATTCAGTATAATTTGGAATACAAAATTTTGGATTTTATGTATGTCTGATAAATATAATAGTATATTGGACACACCTAATCAGATAACTTAGATTTGCCACTATATACATCATAATAGCCCTTAAAGGAAGTAATGAATTGTATATCTTTATAATGATTTAAATATTCTTATACTCCATCCGTCCCTTAATTAGTGTCAATTTTTTTAACTACCTTGTTCCTTTTTATTTGTCAATTTTACATTTTCAATAATTAAAATACCCATATTTCCAAGACGCATTGGTTTTGTAAAGTTAGTTTATTTGACACTTAAAAAGGGATGGAAGGGAGTATTTATTTTTATTTTTGAGTGATTTAAACTGGTGATATTGATGATAGTTATATATTTACTATCTTGACTCACGATATTTATCATTTTACTACTCCCTCCGTTCTTTTTTATCTGTCATTTACGGTTTTCAGTACCAATTTTTAATTAATAATTTCTAATATAAAACTTTTATAGAAAAATATAATATTATACTTTTTTAATAGTAATTTTTATTACGAATCTAATGATATCAATTTTGTATGATGAATCATTATACAAATTAAGATATTAACGGTTAAAGTTTTTATCATAATTTCCTAAGCGACAGATAAAACAAAACGGAGGTAGCATCTGATATACTCATAAAAATTACTCACAAAATTATCCATTTTGCTATAAATTTACTGCGAGAGGTTCTCACATAGAAAACTACAAATACTTGGTACTCCTATACGAGTATCCTTACCCATACTTTTTTTGTACCCACCATTAAGAAAATTACTACTCTTTGTCCAAAGTAGGACCACCAATTATTGCAATTAATTTTACCGGATATATAAACCACCATACTTAGCAACCCACTCCATCTTGCATTATAATCCTGTATGCCTAGTTTGTCTTTCAGAGAGAAGAGAGAGAGAGAGAGAGAGAGAGAGAGAGAGATGAAGAGATGGTTGAAGAGGATAATATCCGCATTATCAACCAAAACCAACGAGCTTAGAATTCGCATAATGATTTTCCTCCTCCTTCACAAACACACCTCCCCTTCTCTCTCCCACAAACTCCACGTCCTCCTTGCTCCCCACCACCCCAAGAAAAACGACGACCTTCCAGATCACCTCCGTCACGATGACGTCGCCACTGGGACCCACCTGCTGACGTCCTACAACGTCTCCCAGGGACCCACCGCCGCCGACGTCAGCTTCATCGGCGACATGAAGCAGGTGGACGACGACGACGACATGTACGTGTATCCTGACCTCACCCACGACCTTTTCAGGGAGTCTGAGGCCGCCATGGAGGCGGAGGAGTCGGCCGAGTTCACGGTGGCCGGAGGTGGAGGAGCAGCGGCGGAGGGGGAGGTCGAGGTGGCGGTGGCGGTGGGGGAGGATGTGGACCGGGCGGCGGAGTTGTTCATCAAGAGGATTAGGCAGCAGATTCAGAGAAGCCCTGAAGTTAGGCTCTTGCAATCTAATTAATTAGGGATCATAACTCTACTCTTAATGGTGTGTTTGGCAGTTTTTCGGAAAAGATTTTCTCAGTAAAAGCTTGATAAAAGTTTTTCGAGAATGACTTTCCCGGCCCTCTTGAAAAACAGTTTAATGAACTTGTTGGGAAAATAATAGAGTCCACATTAAAACTTTCTTATCGACTAGGTCGAGATTCAAAAATCGATGATAAAATTTGTCAACTTGAACAAAATTTTCAGCCAAACACACCGTTATTAATCCTTAGAAATAAACTTTTCATTATTACTTTTTTTTTCCTTCCTCCTGTTTTGAATGAATGTCTTTTTGGTAAGGTGGTGGGAGGAGCTAGATCTTCAATATCATGCTTTTTGGGAGGTCCATGATGTTACATGACTTTCACTTTTCTCTAGACTATTAGTATTTGTGTTAGCTAGGAGAAGAATTGGATTGTAACTTAATCATGATTTGATATTATGTATATACTCATGTATGCTTTCAAGTTGGGATTCCCAATATATAGTATGATCCTCCTCTAATTTATTGGATTTAATTTCTTCCAAAGTAGATATATGCATATTAATTCATGTGTATATATGTTTGCTATTTATTTTTCATCAACATATATACATAATTGCTATTAATTAATCAACATGCATGTATAATTTAATTGGTTGACATTATGGTGAGCTTAATGATTTTGGTTTAATATCAAGGTTAAATTCATAGTTGTTAAAACATTAGATGAAAAAAATGTTTTGAATGTTAAAATATTAGAGGCATATGTTGTGCATAAACAGCTTTAAAGCATAATTTGTGCACAACATTTGCACCCAAAGAATATAAACTATTGTCCCACTTTAGTGTATTATTACCCACTTTAAAGTATCATATATTCTACCACATGAATTTTATGATTAATTATCATAAACAAGGCAAGTATTTTCCACTTGATATTATCATACAATTGGAGGAAATCATCAATCAGGTTTTGTGTCTTTCATAGGATGCGTTTATAGTAGTTGTACGTCAACCATCACAATTATTGTAAGTAAAATACATTTTACTTGAATATGTGTCAAATTTATTTTAACCGTTAGCTTTTTCATTTAATATTAATTGTAAAATATATTTTGTAAAAATTTAATTTAATTTAAAATAAATTTAAAATAAATAATTTTCAAAATATGCTTGTTTACTAAGGCAAAATTTAGAGTTGAGATATTTAAATTTAAAAAAAAAATTTGAAAAAAAAATTAGTCAAGAAAATATATATTATAATGTTTTACTAAATAAAAATATGAATGGCCAAAATAAAAGTTGACACATATATGGATAAATATTATTTTACGATTTTGGCCACAAACAATCCGTGCTGAAGGGTTGGTAACTGGGAATAATCCAAATCGAGTTTTCGGCCACTGGCAGTCTATACTTTCCACTATTTTCTCATAGCAGTCTAGAATCAATTTCCGGCACCGAAAAGTTGACGTGGCGACCGAAAAGTATGTTTATTCAAAAAAGAAATTTGCGGTGTCGGAAATTGATTCTAGACTGCTATGAGAAAATAGTGGAAAGTACATACTGTCAGTGGACGAAAACTCACTTTTGATTATTCCCAGTCATTAGCCCATCAGTACGGATTATTTGTGACCAAAAACCTTATTATTTTCATTGTGGTGGTTGTCATTGTTGACAACCACTGTAAATTTTTCTTTTCATAGATACAACATATTTAACACAACAATCAAATCAAGATTGTAAATTTTATTTTATATTTTTATTTTATTTCAATTGTTCATTATTTATTTTTGGCAAGGGAACATCAAAAATTGTTCTTGGTTCCTTGGCGTGTGTACAATCAAGATGTGTAGACATTTCTAGTCCGGCCCCAAAAGTGAAAAGAGAAAAGGCATAAGCAATGAAATCAAACAAGGTTGTTGAAATTCAGTATTTCAGCATTATATTGAATCATTAGACATGCACCAATGAGTTAATTACATTTACCCTACCTGACTTATGTGGTAATAATTTTTGCACATCTGACATTTGAGAAATAATTTTCACCCTACCGGACATTTAAGTGGTCATAAATTTAAAGCCCCTCAAGTTTGTTATAATTGATTTTTTATTGACTTTTCCGGTAAATTGTAAAAAAATAAATATGAAGTGACCTTTATACCCTTGTTATTATTTCCTTTAACTTTCAATTAAATGTGAAATGACTTTTGTACCCTTAGTATTAATTGTTATGGCATTTTAAAACCCAACCACTCCACTAATTCCTCTCCCCAGCCCCTCCATCCCATACAGAAAATGAAAGCTTAACCCCTCCCAAACCACCATGTTTGTCTTCTACTCTCCAACATAGTCTTTTCCTTCTCAAATTAAAGGGTATCATCGTAATTTCACATAATGATATGGGGGTATTATTGTATTTTTCCATTTCCGATGACAAGTTACCGGATTCTAACACTAAAAATCACTTTCACTAAATGTCAGGTAGGGTGAAAATTATTTCCCAAATGTCGGGTGTGCAAAAATTATTACCGCATATGTCAGGTAGGGTAAATGTAATTAACTCTGCACCAATTCTATACTTTTCAATTTCTTTTAGACCTAAATTTTATCCCCTTTGTTAAGACTCCTTTCATGTGTAATATTTATCATCTTAATTGTTATTTTATTTCTTAAAAAGATATGTTTGTAATCTTAGTTAAGTTCTTTTCGTGCAATGTTAATGAATTCCTTCAAACCTTAGGATGATATACCTTCACTAAGATTTGTTATTTTTTGGTATGTACATATAGCATGCTCCTTTGAGTATATACTCCCAAAAGTTGTGTTTAGTAAATTTATATAAAAAAGTATTATAAAACTCATAAATGTTTGAAATGTGTATTGGTATTGAATTTAGAATTTAATTGAACAAGTTTTATGCATAAAAAAGTGATTTTAAAAGAAATAATTTGGTTAAAAAGTGTATAATATAAAATTTAGAACTTGAAAAATTAATAAAAAATAAAAAAAAATATTTCAAAATGTATAATAAAATTTAAAAGCTCTATAATAAATTTAAAATATAAAAATATTGTTATACGACAAATATATGTCTAATACTTCATATTAGTGGGAGTATGTACATTTATATAAAAGTACGTAATAAATTGCCTACAACGTGAATAAAAATAGAAATAATGGGCTTAAAGAACCCCTTTTTTTTCTTTCTTTTTTGAATAGATATATGGATGTAGAAGATATGATTTTAGCTTTTAGCGTACAAGTTATAATCTATTCTTTCATAATCCATAAAAAGAGAAAAGGGGAAAAGGAGAAAGAGAGAGGGAACTAGAATAGAAGAATAATGCCTTTGTTTCCTTTGGGGGTTTTCCTTTATGCTACTTTGCTCCTCAGCTAAGGCTAATCCTCCTGATTTAATGAAAAGGGAAAAGGATGGGTTCTTAATTATGTTTTTGTTTTGTTTTAATGTTCAATTTCACGGCTCCAAATCCTTTGTAGTTCACCATTTGAAAATTGCAATTAATTTGTACTATGCTACAAGGGATGTCTATACTAATTACTCCCTCCCTCCCAAAATATTTGTCCCATTTGATTTAGCGCGCATTTTTAGGAAAATCAACAAATTAGTCTCCATTAGCAATAAATTATTAATAATACCCTTAATTTTAAATTCAAAACTATTATTTATACTTTCCCTCTCATATTTAAATTCTTTTAAAATTCAAATTAAGGGTATTTTAGTAATTTCAAGAAAATAAAAGTTTCCATTTTAGGAAAGTGGACATAATTTTGGGACATCCAAAAATGGAATAGTGGACAAATAATTTGGGACGGAGGTAGTACATTGTAAAATTCCTATGCAATCACATATTATTTTGTAAAAATATATAAAGATATAGGGGGAGAAAAGGGTATTCGGTTGGTATATTGTAACACCCCGACCCTCTCCTGGGCCGCGGACATTACCGATAACTGCTTCAAGGATCGCTGACTGGCCCCACAAATCACCACGAGTCTTTCCAGCGTGCTTCGTCCTCGATCACACGCTGCCTGAGAAAACTTCCCAGGAGGTCACCCATCCTCCCAGTCAAGCACGCTTAACTGAGGAGTTCCCAACAAATGAGCTACCATAAAAGAAGGTGCACCTTGGTAATATAAGTAGTCATTTCAATCCTTTTTTAAGCCACACTTTAACCACATATCCGAGGTATTACATATATATATACATTCATATGCCTCGCGAGAAAGGATATGGTTGTGGGTGACTCGATTGAGGAGTTGGTAGGTGGTGGATCCACTTCGAGCAAAATTATCATTAATCCAATTAATCTGTGATAGTGAAACTTGTCCTAAGCTTAAAACAATTTGTCCTACAAGGAATGTCTTGAGTAGATTCAACTCCGATGGTTATGAGGGTAGTGATAAGGTAGTCGGATCTGATTCTGATCGCACTATTAGTGCCCTAGCTTATATCGTTGATGATGATCTTAGGTTTGACTTCATCATTGAGGCTTCAAAAGTCAAAACTAGACTTAAGAGAAAGTAAAGCCCAATGTTAACATTCAAATGACGCATTAGGAGCCAAGCGACGTGTAGGGACGCTACTTCAAGATCTGTGGGTTTGGAGGAAAAAACGCACTGACAATCTTAAGAACATCTTTATCAATATGAAGGAAGTCCCTAAGAGCTTTCAAGATAGCTTGGATGAGAACCTGGCGCATAGAGTAGCCATATAAAATGTGGTTCAAACTTCATTTGTAAGGATTTGAAGACTGCGTCAAAGCTGCCTAAGGAGAAATAGCGAAGAGAAAGGAAAATAAAAACAAAAGATTAATCTTGTTGTCCTATTTCACTTCATTGTAGTGGTGTTTTTGTGTTGATATCTATTCTCTTTGGCTCTACAACTGTTATTTCTTTGCAGTAGTATGTAACTTCCATTGTGATCTTTAGACCAATTTGGTTTGAACAATCAAAAAATGCACTTTCACATATATTATTTCATAACACTTGCCCTTTAAATATTTATTATGACAATGATATGTCTCTTTAAAATCTTTCTTGGAGAAACCGCAGGGAAAGGAGTGTTTAATCCTTTAATACGCAAATAAATACATCCTTATTATTTCAAAGAAGGAAACTCCATTGGGATAAAACTTTACACAAAAGATTATATCTTTGGATAATGTCATGGATGAAGCCCTCTTGAATTAAAAGATCCCTTTATCCCCTATAAATAGATGGTTGACATACCATTGTTTATCATCTCATTCTTCAAGCTTTTTGGAATACTGTTAACACGTTCTTGAGTAGGAATCATTTCAGGGATCTTGTCCTCTAATTCACAATCAAGTATAGTTTTACTCTTAAGTTTTTTCACGGTATCGGAAATAAGTCTTAACGAATAATTGTTCAATTGCAACTCTCTACCACTCAAGTAAAACACTATCCAACATCGTGATACCTTGTGTGCAGGGGCGGATACATAGCTAATGCCTAGTCAAAGAAAAATTTGTTATTCTCTAATATTATTCGGAAAAAAATTTCTTAATTGAAGCAAATGGACACCGTAAAAAAAGTCCCAAAAAATATAATAGGGGTGTCCAATTTAGTAGCAACCCAAAAATTTTAAAACAATACTCCCTTCGTCCCAAATAAATCGTCCAAGTTTGATTAGTTAGGTCAAAGTTTTAAATTTTGACCGTTAATTTATCAAATTGTATGTTGAGTTATTATAAAAGACTACCACAGTACCACTATTAGATTTGTGATGAAAAATATTTTTATACCTGAATACAATATTATTAGTCTTGTTAAGATAAATGTATAAAATTAGCGGTCAAAATGTTGCATCGAAGACCGTTAGTAAGCTGAACAAATTAATTAGGACGGATGAGTACCAATTTTTTTTAAATAAACAAAAAGTGTAAGTTAATGAATTGGGAAATTGGGTATGAGTAAATCAATGAATTGGGTAATTGGGTATTAGTATAACAAATATATTGGACACCCCTAAATTTAATGTCGAGATTCGCCACTGCTTATGTGCCAGTTTTACACAAATTTTCCTAACAGAGTTGAGCTTGTTCACCAAGGTCTTAATGGAAGGTTGGTCAAGCTAACATCCACCAATGACACATGTTAGGGTGGCTTTTGAAGAGGAAAGGGTTTTCTTATGAGGTCTTGTTTATGTAAGAGGACTTTAAAGACACTTTTATCTTTAACTTTTATTGGAGTTCTACATTGTGAGTTATAGATCACTTAAGTTATTAGGGTAGAGTAGGGATGAAATTACACCACATTGGCATAGTCTTCTAATCCAAGCAAGTACCTTCTTAGGATTTGCTCATTATCCTCCTCGAGGTCGCATTTGATGAGTTCAAACTTCCTTAGTCCCTTGTATATTACTCTACAAACAAATACCTTTGTTTGAGTTATTAGAGTTTAACTCGGCTAAGCTTTCTTGAACCTTTGGAGGCTGCTCGGATTAAAATGTCACTATACTTGTTCAAAATGTCACTGACAATATTTTGGTTCATTTATTGTCATTTAACCTGTTAATTTTGTCAAAAAACTGTCACTTTGACCTATTGTTGAATATAAACCCTTGATAATTTAGTTAACCCCTCCCCCCTTTTCCTTCCCCACACCTATATTGAAGCCCCTACAAACTCACAACTCCATTGAAGATCTTTCTTCCTTCTTTTCTTTTTCCCCCTTTTCTCTTCCTTGTTCTCTTCTTCTTTCCCAAATTCGCCTGTGCAAATCTTCTTAATGTATTAATTCCTCCAACAGATCTTCCCAATCGTATCATTGCTGCTAGGAGTGGGTAAGGTATTGTCATGGTGAAACTTTGAGATATGATAGAAGGGGAGATAAAACTTTGTAGAGAAAAAAAGAAGGAAGTGGAGAAGAAATGTGATGGAAGAAAATGTTGGAGGAAAGGGAGTAATGGTATACAAACAATGGTAAACTCACTTCGGATATTGCTAAGAATCGTGGACAAACTCACTTTCTTTAAGAACTATTTACTATACCGTAAATTATCAAAGGGATAAAACTTAGCACGTAACACACTCAAGAATATGGTTTTTCACTTGAATCACTCAAGTATAGCTGCAATCTAGACAAGAATGAAAAGATGTGATTATAGAATGGTATACTCAAATGGTAGAGATTGTCCCCTATAATTTATAGAAGACTTCTCACGCCTATTCATACCCTTGGTCAAAGGACTTAATTAGGATCCTTAATGAGTATCTTGACCTTGACTAAGTCTATTGACCATGTGATATAATGAGGATATAGCTGTTGAGTACTTAAATCTGATATAAAATCGAGATTACAATTTAACGGAGAAGATCATATAGTCGTTGGAGCATTAAAACAACTCATGGGCCTCAACACGGTCCGTGGTGAGGTCAACACGATCCGTGTTAAGCTCATGGATCTTATTTTGGATGTTTGGAGACCAGCACGACCCGTGCTGGTCTTGTATTCACCCGTGTTGGTCATATTACTCATGTTTGTAATATATATGACTCTCATACTTGTTCCACATTACTTCTTATCCTATATAATGTTCTTATACTCTTGAAATAATCCCAACAGAAAATAAAAAAGATGAGGAAGAGAGTATGAATGAAGTGAGCAATAAGAGAAGGGGATGAAGAAAGTCATGAAGAAGAAGAAGGTGGTGGAGAAAATGACTCTCGTACTTGTTCAACAATAATTCTTATGCTATCTAATCTTCTCATACTTTTGAAATAATACCAACTGAAAATAAAAAGGATGAGGAAGACAGTTTGAATGGAGTGAGCAATAAGAGAAGGGAATGAAGAAAGCCATGAAGAAGAAGAAGAAGAAGAAGATGGCGGAGAAAATGAGGGGGAGAAGATGATGGGAAAATAGTCAAAAATATAATTTTATTGCTTGTAATCGGTTACCGGTCATCCAAATAGCATTGTTGATAGTTTTATTGAGTGGCAATGAGTGAACCAAAAAACTTTCGACGACATTTTTTGACATTTTAGACAAGTACGCTGACATTTTAATTAGAGCACTCAACTTTTGGATCGCCTAGCTTGCAAAAGGGCCATGGCTAGACATGTCAATCTTTGACTGACCCGATAATCCGACCCGAACCCGCCCGAAATTTCTAGGTTTTGAACACAATTTTCTCTATCCGAACCCAAAATAAACCGAATTCGAAAACCCCACAAATTAGCATATCAAACCCAGACCGAAAAACCTTTTTTTAAGTTCAAATCTTATTAGAATTTGTGACTTTTTTTAAGAATTCATGACTATTAAATTATAAGTGCAACACATTCATCTATTATTTCTCTAATTTCAGTTGAAACTTTTACAATAATCTATCGTCACTAGAAGATAATCGTATTTTATTATGTATCTTGTACAGAAAATAGTATTTAGAAACAATTTTTTTTAAAGAAAAAACGAAAAAAAGATCGCACTCCTAACCCGTTAGGTTGAACCACAAACGAAAAGCATTGCTCGTATTTGAACCCGAAATACACCCGGCATGTTTTTATCCAACCAAACCCGATATACGACCAAATCGTAACCCATCCACCCCGACTTTTCTTTATCCAAACCCAATATATGACCGAACCATAACCCACCCACCCAAATTAACATACGACTACCCATGGCCATTGGCAAGGGTTGTATCACCAATGAATTTCCCAATATTTTTTCTTATCATGTGTATTACATGCCGTCCATGTTCTTTTATGATTCACCTTCTCTGGAGTTGCAGGATATTCCTCGAACCAACTATCTACGAAGATATTTAAAAATTAGTAGAAAACAGAAAACTGATCCGAATCCAATCTTGTTCATGCCCCAGATAGCATGTGCAAAACTGATCTGAATCCCATGTTTATGCCCCACATATCATGTACAGTATATTGTAGAACACCCTAGTTTTCTAAGTTAGTTGGCTCTCATTAAGATGAACTTTATGGTTTAGAACATCATGTTTTCTAAGATACTTGGCACTCATAATCTGTGCCCAAAGGTTATTTTCATTATGTAACACAATCTATAGTCGGATTCTCAAAATTAATGGTTAAACTGAATTTACCAATTTTCACCAAAATTTAACAAAAAATACCAAAGTTAAAAAAACAAAAAAAAAAAAAAGTTATCAAAAATTGAACTTTTACCCATGAATTTGATGACACACCCTAAATTCAAGTTACACACCATTGAAATACCCCATCAAAAAATAGGCCTAAAATCTTGAGAATAAAGTGAAATTCAACTCAAAATCTTCTCTTATTCAGCTAAGCTTCTAACAACACAGACAGAGGTACACAAGACATAATGTAACTGTCACTAAGATTTTCAGTATAAAAAGACTAAAACATGGTACAAAATTCAACATAAAACTACTCATGACAACACTGTTTAGCGCAGTCACCACCCTGGTGACAATGCGCACACCGGCGAAAGAAGCTCAAGTACTTATTAGCTAACTGATGCGGTAAAAAAAATCGTCCTCTAGTCTCCTAAAACTCATTAAATTAAAAGAGAGGATGAAATCGAAAAAAAAGGAGCAAAAAAAATAGCAAAAATTTGGTAACTTTGGGAGGGAGAGGGGTTGTTTTTCATCTAAAGCTCGCGTTTTCTTCTCTTCTCTTCTATGATGACATGGACTCTCGGAAGGGTAACGGTCCCGCACTAGAGCTATAAAACTGTCACTTGCTCAACGCTTACCGGCCGGTTTCCTGGCGGGTGGGCCGGAATCTTCATCGTCGGACTGAATGTCTCCGTATTCCCACATTCCGCTCCTGCTCTTCTTTGCTTCTTCCTGGAACTCTTCCAGGTTATCAATTGCGGCCTTCCTTTCTTTGGTGTCCCACCGGTTGCGTTTCTCTAGTCTAGCTAACCCAGCCTGTAAGGTTGAAACATAGCAAAAAGGTTACACCCCAAAAAGGGTAACAAGGGTCTTTGGCAAACAACATTTTTGCCTCAAAAAACTCAATTCGAGGCAATTAGCTTTTTGACCTAGAAGTATTTGGTAAATAGATTTTCATATTAGCTTTTTGAACCTAGCTATTTGGCCTTTCGGACTTTTAGCTCTTCGACATCAAAGTGTTTGGTATGTAGCATTTCATATTAACTTTTTAAAGCCAAAGAAGCCATTTCACACAAAGATATTTGGAGTAGCTTTTTGAAATTGGTTTCTAAAAACAGTTAATCCAAACAGCAACTCCCTCTGTACTTTGTATTTATTGTCCGCCTAATTAGCTTTTCTTGTTTCTAATTATTTGTCACTTTACTTTCCTAATACCACTTTTACCAAAATTAGATTTGTAGTCACCACCCCTAATAATTAAGTTTTACCAATTGAAGTAATTTTATAGTTTCTCCCTAACTATATTAGTTATCCTAGTATCTCCTCGTTCTCCTAAAGTGGCAAATAAAAAATGACAGAGGGAGTAATAGCTAACCGCTAATCCAAACATGCTCCATGCACACAGTAAGGTTATAATAGATACCTTGAGCAGTGCAGCATTAACGCTAGAACCGGCCTCCACATCAACCAAGGTGACTAGAAGAACCGTCCCGGTTCCCTGGCCTTTGGTTTTGCCAGCAGATGTATCTTTCTCCTCAATCATAGCCCTGAACTCTCGGGGATTTCCGAGTGTAAGCTCACTCAAGTACTCGGCAGCCTCTTGACCGTAGTCCTCCTCCAAGCTTGGGATCTTGATGAAGGCAAGACTGCACAGTTGAGCCAATCCAGGCACAGATTGTACAGAGGCAGGTACAGGCCGTAGCCGGCTGTAGGGTACTACTTCTTGGTTCCCATAGTCAATGTAGAAAACCTCAAACTCGTCCTTTTGCGATTGGACAACACCACCACGGGGCACGTTTACAACCTGTTGGAACAGACCCAGATTCAAAATCAGGCAACCGCCAGATGTGAAACACTCTAAGGGTGCGTTTGGTAAAATCCCAGGATTGTCCGAGAAAGAAAAACTTTCCCTACCCTTTCAGAAAATGCTTACTGAGTTTGAGATTGAAATAATGGGGACCTTATCAAAATTTTCCCATTTGTAAATTTAGAAAAGTTAACTTTCCCAAGACCAAATGCAGCCATAATTGAAACATCACAGGAAACAATCACTCACCATAGCCCGGTTCCATGAATTATCTGCACTAAATTGAGCAAGAACCAGATCGCCCTTCTTGGGGTTAAAGCTGCCAATTACAGGAGGCTCCCCAATCTCCAAGGAAGCAAGCTGCTGTTGGATTGAAGCAACCATCTTGTCTCCAACTGTTTGAACATAGAATTTGCCACCACCAAGAACTTCGGTGACAACCACCTGGTAATAAAACATAAAAGATCGATCGGTCATGAATTCCAGCCAACAAAGCCCACAGGAAACTAAGATATCTAGGGCATAGAGCAACCAATCTGCCCGCCCCAATAAACTACCTTGAGAACCTCCTTCTGTTGGCTTTGAGGTGTAGGTGTTCCATTCGGGACTTCTTGTCCCTCTACGTAGTTCTCCCAAATCTGCAACCAAACAAGTCATCAGCATGCAAACTGAGAAAACACTGCAGCAGAAAATAGTTAAGCAACCAAGAAGTAGAGACCTTCAACTTTTGCCGTTTGGCAGAGTCCTCAGCGTGGGAAAGAAGATGAGAATCCGCAATTCTGTCCAGGCCAAACTTCTGAAGCTTAGCAAGTCCAGCTTCTAACAGAACTGCAGCCATGTTGGTCTTAGATTCCCAGAGAGAGCCCAGGAAAGTTCCGGTTCTATCAACAGTTTCGACTTCAATCTGAAAATAGGAACAGATAAAAGGGCATATTAAACGTCTACCAACAATGTGATTTGAACGAAGAAATTTGAGATTTTGTAAAGTAATGTGCACTATACCTCGACATCTCTCTGCAATATCTTCCTCCTCATGAATGCAAGAGCCTCATCTGCATAGGGCTCACCACGTCCAGGACACCTAACGCCAGAGAAAGAAAACGCAATGCTACATGTTTCCTTAGGAATCAGAAGCTTGAACCGATGGCCACTGAGTACGTATTCCACAATGGCAGGAAGTCTCCTACTTCTCTGCAAGAATGGCAAGAAGTCCTTTGTCTTCTTTGCTGCGGCCTGAAAGTTACCGCAATAAGATATCAGTGCCACTGAGTACATACACATTCCACAAGGGCATTTTCATGCATGACAATACAAACCCTACAACAGGATACAATTACTCACATTAGTAAGGTCTTGAATGTGCTGAGCTGGGGGGGACTTGGTTGAATGCAACCCTTTCCTGTTGGCTGCCGCTTTCGATTCGGCTGTCAAAAGAGCATCGTAGTAGTTGGATCTCTCTTCAAACTCACGATGCTTCACAACACGCGCATAGCCACGAGAAACCACCATTTCAGCAACATTGTATCCAGTCTGTTGTTGGCCAGCAGCTGTAGATTGGACCGCAGGGGCGACATCTCCCTCAGCCTTCGTTGGAGCTACCAAAAACACTGACCCAAAGTCCATCACCCTGTAGTCAGTCGAGCCAGGTGCCGCAGCAGCAGCAGCAGCACCTCCTATAGGAACCTTTCTGGAGTACTCCATGCAAACATTCACCTGAGGTCACGAGCAGAAGCATTGTTGTTAGGACATTTCTTTTCTTTTTTTTTTCCAAACTGCATGTTACATGAGAAGAAGGTATGCAATACCTGGCGACCAATGAGCTTTTGGCGAAGGAACTCCTTGGCATCACGAGCATATGGCTCAGGCTTGTTATCAAGCTGGGGTGAACGAATAAGGGGAGCCCTGATGCTGGAAAGATTGACTCTTCTCTCTGCTAATGGACTACCGAATGGAACAGAATCATCTGCAACAATAATACAGTCTCCACTAACAACCTCCACGACCTGATGCCATCATTCAGAGAGCAGAGTTAGCAGCAGCAAATGTTATTTGCCAATATATGACCAATAAAAAGTAAACATAATACTCTGTCAACCAGGGAGGCTGGCAGCTACCTTGCCGGTAAAATTCTGGTCATGGATAGCTTTTGAATCTGAAGGAGGGGGCACGTAGTTTGTCCACATCCGGATTCGCTTCTTTTTTGCCTCAACTTCTGCTGCCTTGAGTTCCTTTCTCTCCTTCTCTTCCAGCTTGTTTCCAGTCCATTGGAAGTATTTAGCCAAGCCCTGCATGTTGGCATACCGTAAACAGAAAGATACTCCACACTTGCATCAATGCCTCAGAAGTTTACACCAGCAACAATAACAATAAAGTGGATTAAACAAAGAACATTTTTAGCACGTAGTTTTGCACTAGTGGAGGCAAATGCAAGAGACATCCCAAAATATGTTCTAGACTTCAGTAATGGTACTACTAATTGAAAATTAGTAAAGAACCCTTAAAAGAGAAACTAGAAACAAGGCCAGAATTCACATATTGCTAAGCAATAAGCACAAGCATATGCACCACTACACTTTGGATCTCCAAAACATAATGCAGCTAAAATGACTGTAAGGACAATACGAATACCCCACAGATCTTATATAATAAAGTAGTTGCTTCGAAATTGACGGTCACAAGATGCCAAGATACAGAAAGCAATAGTGTTACATCGTTTTTAAAAAATTGGAAAAGGGATAAAAAAAAATACTGCACTATGCAGTGCTGTTGGAAGCTAAATATGTGAAGTATTTGGGTGGCTCCCTTTCCACAAGTTCACAGGGAAAGATGGTGACACATTTTTCTTTGTTTAATATAGTTGAGCAATAGCATCTCAGGGCTATTACACAAACTAACAAGAAATTTACTAGTAATTCAACTAGAAATGCGACATGCAAAAACCGACTTTCATGTGATCATGCCACTCAAACAAAAACATCTAAGCATAAAGCTTACACCACATATTATACTTACATTTGCGACCAACTCCATAGCCAGGTTCTTTGCTTCATTCCCATCACCGTAATAGACTGAACCAATTAAATTGTTGAAAGTGTCTCTGCCTTCGATAACAATGCGCACCTGCAATTTGAATAAGGATTAAGAGCCTTTAAAGGGGGGAAAAGGAAATCGCGACATAGCATAATCCAGGAGAAAAGAGGCTTACATCTCTATGCAGAACACGGGTCTCGGTGAAGTGCTTTGCCTCCCTTCCAAAGGGCTCTGGAGCTACTTCTGTGGTGTCTGGTGCTGATGCTGCAATTTTCTGTGCTGAGGTCATCTGGCCACGAGGCTCAGCCGCAGTTTCCCCGTTTTGCTGCTCAGAATTCTGATCAGGTTGTGGAGGAGTCTCTGCAGGCGGCTTTCTACCCATTGATGGAGACTGATATGCACACAGATTAGACATGCATCAAGGTACAAGCTCCTAGAACAATAAGGATCTAAAGAATCAGCAGAAATGACACAGTAGTTGTCATTAGTTAGTATAGTGTCCTACCTGGATTCCAGCCATGAAAACCTGCACAAACTGAAACTCAGGAAGCAAATAGACTCGAATGCAGCTTCCATCGCGAACCTGCTCTACAACTGCTGGCACTGACCTCCCCTTGTTTTCAGCAACGAAGGCCTCAGCATCAAAATTTGCAGTGTCGCCAATCGCAGAAGGTGGCAAGCTTCTGATGGAAGCCTCCGAGGCACCAGCTGCCTGAAACACACAAGAAACAAATACTCCCTTGTAAACAAAGCACATGAAGATGAAGCATATACGAAGCAGAGTAAAAACATATAATTCTATTAACAAATGTAGCACTAGTAAGATGATGAAGCATCAAATTAATGAACTAGCTGTCCAACCTTGCTCCATTTGCCTAAACCTTGCTGTTTAGCTAGCTCCTCAAGACGAATCAATTCAGTCAAATAAGGACTTGCTTCCACTTTCTGCTGACCCAGTTCCTTGACCTGCAACCAATAGGTGATCCACCATTTTTTCCATTAATGGGTACATGCAATTAATATAAAGATGCATTAAGCTTTTAACTCAAAGGCAGAATTCAGCACACCTTTGCCCATCCTTGAGAGACCACCAACATTTCAACACATTTGTCTCCAAGAAACACAGAACCGAATTCCCTCCCTGTCTGTGCTGTGTAGTCCACTTTGAAAGCTACCTCCTATAATCACAAAAGAATATACACATTCACAAAAACTCGGTTACTAAGTCTCGACAGATAATAAGATCATCACCAGATTAATTTTAGATATTCTTTTTCCCCATTGATAGCAATCATAGTTACCAAGAACGCTTCCCGGGTCGTTCATTCCGGAACGTTAATTTTGGACAAATTTAGTCTTATTTTAACTCCAGAAGGGGCATCACAGGCATATGTAGCGCTCCCGGTAACTATGATTGCAATGTATCCTAAAGAAGCAAAGATCAGACCTTTCCAATGCAGAGTTTTCTCAAGTATTCTCTGCTCTCCCATGCAAAGGGCTCATCAATTCCACCTCTGCGAGCCTGCAATAGAACCAAACTCAACATTGTTAAATCACATTGCAAACACCAACGTTGACCAAGAACCCAGAATATATATCCCAAAAAAGCCTAGGATGACCAAGAAAAGCAGCATCATATTTATAGTAACCATGCACAATGAATGAAAACTGACAAACCAAGTTAATATGCAGTAAAGTACTAGAAAACGAATACAAACAAAAGCTCCCCATCACCAATTATTCACCATGCAGATTAAATATGACAACATTCAATGAAATAGAATTCAAGGAGGAAAAAGAAAAATGAAGTACCAATCTAGGAGCAACGATAGATGAAAGTGTGATGGTCTTTTCTGGTGGAATAACATCCCCTTTTGGGCCACGCATGATGACCAAAGTGTCGCCTGAAGGAACAGCCTTCACTATTCCTCTCAGCCATCCTGTCGATTGGTTGGTAGCCGCCATTGCCACTCACCCCGGATCTGCAAGAAATACACAAACACAGTGAATCGCATAATCATATTTGATCAATTTCCGCAAATTTCGATATGAAATAGGCGTTTAAACAAGCAGATCAAGGCTAAGAATTGATCATGCAAGCATGCAAATTAAGATCCTCGATCGTAGACTTTCGTCCCGATTGTTTAATTCGCATCGGATTCAAGTTGAAAGACGAACGTTTTTTTTCCAAATTCATTGAGAAATAGCTCCGATTCTAAACATTACACAAATTCAAAATCCAGATCCAGCAACAGTGACACTCAAACTCAAGAAAACAGATCACAACACAAACAAAAAACCTCCAATTTCAATGTCGAAAAACACGAATTCAATCCAGATCAAAACAAAAACACAAAAAAACAGGATTCTCCATGGCGTCATGCAATGAGCTCATCGTATCACAGCACCACCAAGAATCGAAAATTCAGATCCTGCAGAAAATCCAACCGAATCCAAAGCGAAAAAGAACCCTAAAAAGACACTTTTTGGAACAACGAGGATTGAGAATCAACGATCGGACGAACCTCGAGAAGAATCGAGCTTGATTCGGGGATTAATGGAGGTGAAAAAACTCCGATCTAGAGATAGAAACCAAACAGAGCGAGATCTGCTGGTTTGAAGAAGAAGATGAAGATGAAGGAAGAAGGGTTTACGAGGCTAACAAGGCCACTGTATTTATATGGAGACAAAAACCATTAAACAAACAACAACAGGGGAAGTTGGAGACGAGAAGGAACAAGTAGATACAGAGAGAGGCGGATAGAGTTGTTAGAGAGAGAAAAGAAAAGAAAATAATTTCCATGGTTTTATAAAAATATTAAATAAATTCTTGAGCCGTTTATTAGTAATAATATTTATCACTTTAATTATTTTCTTTTTAAAAAAAATGGTATTTTAATATAGTAATAACAACAATTATTGATTGTTTTATTGTATTGTCCTTATTTTTATTATCTTGGATAAAATTATTTAGCTTAAGTGGGATATTTCTTTTGTCAATATATGGGCTAATTATCTTGTTTATATCTTTTCAAATTTTGGAATAGTGTTGAAACTTGAAATAAAGTTAATTTAAGCAAAATTTAAATTGTTAAATTGGATGGTATTAAAATTTGAATGAAAAATTGATGATGGATACTTAGAGGTCAAACTAGGATTTATGAATAATGTTGTAAAGTGTGGTAAAGTATGGTAAGATGCGGTAATTAAGAATAATGTGGTAAATTGCGATAAATACAGAATGGTACCATGGAAAGAAATAGGGTCATTATTTGCATCATCTTGGAAAATTGTGTCCAAATAAACTTTTAATTTGATTATTCACTTCTCAAAATACAGTGATTTTATATAAAGTTACTATCAATCTATTCTAGACGAATAATATTCTAAAAGTATACTATTGTAATTGTTAATAAAATATTATGAGATAATAGTAGTCGAAAAGTGATATTAGAAATAGTAAAAAGTTAAATAAGTAACAAATACTCTCTCATTTCCATTTTAACTATCACGTAATCAATGTTATATGATCTCTGATGTCCTTCTTTAACTAATAATTTTCTATATCATATTTCATAAAAAACATTACAATATTATACTTTTATTATATGTTTAAAAATAATGGTAAAATTTTTAAAACTTTGACTAATGCATATATAAGATGTCAAATTGGAAAGTGGGGAGTAATATGGAATATGGGAGTATTAAATATTAAGAGTGTGTCAAATTTATTGAGAAAATTCAATTGGATAAAAGTTAAATTTTGATAATTTTTAGTAATTTTAATAAATTTAAGTAAAAACTGAAAAAATTTAATTTACCTTTAAATTTGACGGACCCTAAATATTGGATAATAGGCCTATATGTTTTTTAACAATGAAATAAAAACAAAATCTCAAATTATTTCACTTCCAAATTGGGGAAGAAATAACAATGAAAATCAATCACAATTAATTATTACGTTGGAGATTTTATTTAATTTTTACCTGTTTTTCAGTGAGGCAGTGAATTTGATGAAATAAAATCTCAGTAGGTCTCCCTTTTAATTGAAAGTTACTACTGCTTTGTTGCCTAAATAGTAACTTCTGATTCTGTGCTTTAATTAAATTGAAAAAACACCCAAATCGGGTATCTCTTTCTTTTTTTTTATAGATTTCTTTTATTATTACATCACTTGTTGCAACTCTATTCAGTTTAGGTTTTTATGATTTTTGTAAGGGGACAAGGGGAGACCAGAGTTTATTTTTCTTGTTTTCTTTTTTTCCCTTTTTAGTTTTTACTGCATTCAAAGATTTGTATTTTTACCCTTTTCTTTTCTTTTCTTTTTCGTTTTTACCTACCCCATAAGGGGTATTTCACTTTTACTGGGACCACTTCTGGTTCTAGACTTTCATTTACCTACATGCCTGTACAAAACTTGGGTACGTGTTTTTTCAGCAAAATTAGTATTTTAGATGGTGGATAAAGGTTTATAGTGGATAACGGTTTAAATATTGAATAGCGGATTACTGTTCAAATAAGAATGATGTTCGGTAAATTTAGTTGTTGAATTAACAATGTGAATTGACATAAAAGGATATCAATAATTTCCAAATATAAAATTTTCAAAGGGTATTTTTTGACCAAAAAATATGAAACATTACTCTAAACGCTAACTTTATTAGCATTTCACAAAATGTTTCTTAAAACGTTAGCTTACCGAACGCTAATATTTATGCAATTAGAGTTTTGACTTGGTCAAAATGCTAAACGCTACTCTAAACAGTACTGTCGAACACAACCATAATTTATAGGGTAAGTTTTTACATAAATTTATTAAAATTTACCGGAATTAAAAAAATACAAAATTTGATATATTAGGATAAATTTGACAAAACTTATTAAAAATTACCAAAACTTAACAAAAATTACTAAGACCATGTTCTTTAGATAGGTTACACTAACTTATCCAATCCAATCCAGACTTATCAAAACCTTACACAATTCCCCCAAAAAGTATCCCTTTTAATTGAAAGTTAAAATCGTGGCTACCCTTACCCCTTCCTAGGGGAAATTTTGATGGGAAAATGTGGGCCCCCTGTAAAAAAAAATTCCAAAGTCAAACAAAACAAGAGAAAATAAGTCTACTTGAGAAAATTGACTATTTTTCTGAAATTTTTGACCTGCCAAATGCACTCTTAAGTCTTAATATTTTTGAGGTAGAATTGGATTTTGTTTAGGCCCTGCTTTTTAATACGGTGTAGTACCACAACTCACTCTACTACCCAATATTTTTCCACACCTCATCACACATTACCACAATCATTACCAATATATCTCCTCATTTTTTCTCTCATCACTTTTCTTCTCTATTTTTCATATTCTCTCTCCTCACCTACCACATCAACCACACTGTTACAAATTTTACCATATGATTTCACACATTACCGCTCTTTTCACATTACAATTTGAGAAATTGGAATTAAATAAACCAACATTTGGGGGTGTTTTGATATAACAAACCAACCTTGAACATTAGACAAACTGACCTTAAGATGTTGTTTTTTCCAACAAACCACCACCGAGTCAAACTCGTCGGAAGTGTGACGTAGCGGTGGCAGAAGCTTACATGGAGGGTGTTTTAGCCAAAAGAAAAGGAACATTAATATTAATCGCTATGAGAAGCTTCCGCGAGTAAGCTTCTGCCACTGTCACGTCACACTTCCGACGAGTTTAACTCGATGACGGTTTGCTGGAAAAAACAACCTTTTAAGGTCAGTTTATTTAATATTAATATTTAAAATTGGTTCATTATATATAAGCACCCGAAAAATTAGTTTATCTCATTCCAATTTCCCTTACAATTTCACCGTACATCACCATTTTATATTTTACCAACCATAAAAAATCAACAGAGGGTGTGACGCTGATTTGTGGCTGTCATGTATTTATTGTAAATATCTTCTTTAGGGTAGAGTCTGTTGGCCCCAGCAAAATGTTGCACCATATCCATACGCAAGAGATGTCACGGGCAATTTATTGGTAATTCCATCCAAAAAATACCAAAAACATGGGCATTTGTTTCTTTTCAAAAACTGCCAAAGTTTGTTTACACATTTTTATCACCTTTATTTATAAATTATAAATATAAATATAAGTCCAGATGATTCAGAAAGTACAGCTCTTATACAGTACACCCACAGGTCCTCAAAAGTGCTCCCAGCACCGTATAGTCACCATGTCCAGCCCATCAGTACAGCCCAATCGGCCCAGAAAAAAACAGCCCAGGAAAAAGGCCAAGCGATTTATTATTATGATATATAGGTCCGCGCGCAAATTTATCATGAAGTTGAATTAGTTTGATGGTTATTACAACCTTATTGTACTGGACAACTTGAGTTTGAATCTCATTGGTAACGCTTTCACTCAATATTTTTTGTTTTTGTGATACCTTGTTTTTTTTTTTGAATTTTCATAATTGATCAATTGATCTATTACACCCGAAATTCTTTTGTGATACTTTTTTTTTTTTTTGGATTTTCATAATTGATCTATTTTATGTTTTGAATTTTCATAATTGATCTATTACACCCGGAATTTTTTTAGTAAACAAATAATATGCTAGTGTTCAGTGTTTTTTTTTTGTGAACCCTTGTTTTTTTTTTGGATTTTCATAATTGATTTATTTTATTTTTTAGATTTTCATAATTGATCTATTACACCCAAAAAAAATTTTAGTAAACAAATTATATGCTAATGTTCAATTTTTTTTTTTTGTGAACCCTTGTTTTTTTTTTGGGATTTTCATAATTGATCTATTTTATTGTTTGAATTTTCATAATTTTTTTTTACTTATAAGTTTTGCACACCAAAAACTATATATTTGCACACCAAATATATAAGATTTGCACACGAAAAATTATATATTTACACACCAAATATATAAGTTCCGCACACCAAAAAACTATATATCTACACGCCAAATATATAAGTTTTACACAACATAAACTAATATATAAGTTTTGCACACCAAAAACTATATATTTGCACACCAAATATATAATTTTTTTTTTGGAAACAAATAATATGCTAGTGTTCAGTGTTTTTTTTTGTGACCCCTTGTTTTTTTTTTTTTGGATTTTCATAATTGATGTATTTTATTTTTTAGATTTTCATAATTGATCTATTACACCCAAAAAAAAATTTAGTAAACAAATTATATGCTAGTGTTCAGTTTTTTTTTCTTGTGAACCCTTGTTTTTTTTTTTTTTGGGATTTTCATAATTGATCTATTTTATTGTTTGAATTTTCATAATTTTTTTTACTTATAAGTTTTGCACACCAAAAACTATATATTTGCACACCAAATATATAAGATTTGCACACGAAAAATTATATATTTACACACCAAATATATAAGTTCCGCACACCAAAAAACTATATATCTACACGCCAAATATATAAGTTTTACACAACATAAACTAATATATAAGTTTTGCACACCAAAAACTATATATTTGCACACCAAATATATAATTTTTTTTTTGGAAACAAATAATATGCTAGTGTTCAGTGTTTTTTTTTGTGACCCCTTGTTTTTTTTTTTTTTGGATTTTCATAATTGATGTATTTTATTTTTTAGATTTTCATAATTGATCTATTACACCCAAAAAAAAATTTAGTAAACAAATTATATGCTAGTGTTCAGTTTTTTTTTTTCTTGTGAACCCTTGTTTTTTTTTTTTGGGATTTTCATAATTGATCTATTTTATTGTTTGAATTTTCATAATTTTTTTTACTTATAAGTTTTGCACACCAAAAACTATATATTTGCACACCAAATATATAAGATTTGCACACGAAAAATTATATATTTACACACCAAATATATAAGTTCCGCACATCAAAAAACTATATATCTGCACGCCAAATATATAAGTTTTACATAGCATTAACTAATATATAAGTTTTGCACACCAAAAACTATATATTTGCACACCAAATATATAATTTCTGCACACCAAAAAAACTATATATTTGCACGTCAAATATATAAGTTTTACACACCATAAACTAATATATAAATTTTGCACACCAAAAACTATATATTTTCTGCACATCAAAAAACTATATATTTGCACGCCAAATATATAATTAAGTTTTACACACCAAAAGTAATCTATAAGTTTTGAACACTAAAAATTATATATTTGCACGCCAAATATATAAGTTCTGCACGCCAAAAAACAATATATTTGCACGCCAAATATATAAGTCTTACACATCATAAACTAATATATAAATTTTGCACACTAAAAACTATATATTTGCACGCCAAATATATAAGTTTTACACACCATTAACTAACATATAAGTTTTGCACACCAAAAACTATATATTTATGCACGCTAAATATATAAGTTCTGCACAACAAAAAGCTATATATAGACTTTTGTGCACACTGACAAAGACTTATTTACACACTACTCTAGTCTCATTTGCACACCAATACAGACTAATTTTTAACTAGCATAAATTCCTTTACACACCAATCCAAATTTCTTTGCAAATAGATCGTTGCACACTACTAGCATAAACTCCTACACACATCAACACGAACTTATTTGTACACTCGCATAGGCTTCTTTGCACATTAATATATATTTTTTTACGTATTATTTTTAGTGTGTATGGTAATATTGAACTATTACATACTAATATTATATGTTTGTGCATCAAATATTCTCTTATTACGCGATAATTAACTATATTACATACTAATCTCTCCGTCCCAAATAAGTATATAATTTTCATGTTTGACTTTTCATGGTCTCCAATGCAATTCTTTTACATTTAATTTCTAACAAAGTATATTTTAAAATATTACAAAATTATATTCATAAGAAAATGTTTTTGACGAAAAATCTAACGATGTCAATTTTATATTTTAAATCATTATAAATATTGAATAATTACCGGTCAAAATATATAAAATTTGACAGCACGCATCCCACAACGACTTATATTAAGGGACGAAGGAGTAACAATTTTTCATACAATAAAAATGATAATTAAACCTAAATTTGAATTAACTACAATATAATAAAATGTTCAACAGGAAAAAAATATCATAATAGACATTTAAAAAGTGGGTAGCTAGCAAACTAACTAAAAATAAATAAATTTAAGGAAAAGTGAAAAACTATGAGAATAAAAAAAAAAATCTTTGATGGACTTGTAAAGAGAACCACGAGCAATAGCCGGTCCTGGGAGCCAATTCAAGGACCTGCAGGTCTATACAATAATTTTCGCAGAAAGTAAGAAACATATAAATGATACTACCTCTGTTTTGTTTTATCTGTCGCCTAGGGAATTGTGGTAAAAACTTTGACCGTTAATATCTTAATTTGTATAATGATTCATCATACAAAATTGATATCATTAGATTCGTGATAAAAAATACTATTAAAAAAGTATAATATTATATTTTTCTATAAAAGTTTAATATTAGAAATTATTGATTAAAAATTGGTACAAAAAACCGTGAATGACAGATAAAAAAGAACGGAGGGAATATAATTGATGCGTACTTCTAAAAAAGTTTTATTGCCAAACAATATATGGAACTTTTCCCATAAAAGATAACAGAAAATTAGATTCTAATAATATATGTTTTCACTTTTCACCAACTGTATAATAGTGATCTCTATTTTCATTTTCTCAAAAAGAAGTAATTGGATTTTTGTGGGACATCACCGAGAGTATAACAATATCAGAGATTTTAAGTTGCAATTGATTCAAAACTTAGTATAACACTTTACCACGATTTTTAATGAATTTACGACATTTCTCCTAATTTTTTTCATTTTTTTTTATGATTTTTCACTTATATTCTTTTTAAAAAATTCATAATAATTGTTCGAATTCTCAAAAAAAATAATCTTTTAGTAACTACACTTCATTACCTTTTGGGTTTTTGGCTCAAAATAATCCGAAGTCGAAGGTCATTGGCTGAAAATAATCCGAACACACTTTTTGGGTGAAAATAATCCAAACTTTTAACCTATTTACTCAGATTAAACCAAAATCGATTTCCGGCGTCGGAATGCTGACTGGTCAGCTTATATAGACCCTAGTCAGCATAAATTCAAAACCAAAATCAATTAAAGAAACACGTGCTCAGGCTGCTCAATCAGTATTCCGACACCGGAAATCGATTTCGGTTTAGTCCGAGTAAATAAGTTAAAAGTTTAGATTACTTTCAGCCAAAAAGTGGGTTTGGATTATTTTCAGCCAATGGCTTCCGACTTCGGATTATTTTGAGCCAAAAACCCTTACCTTTTTGGGGGTAGGAATGAAAAAAAAATTAAAAAAATGTGGAGCGGATTTGGTACCACTACAATCCATTTTTTTTACCACTAGAATCCAAAATGAAAGTAGGGATTATTAATATACAATTAGTGAAAGTAAGGATTATTAGAGCCGAATTTCCCAAAGATAAATATATATATATATGGAATTTTATTTTGAAATGTTTATATTATAATAATAATAATTATTAAAATAATAATAATAATAATAATAAGAACAATAATTTAGATCAGTCATCCAAGCCCGGTCTCGACTTTTTGGGACCTCAGGCAACATAGGAGACAAATTTGTAATTGAACATTTTTAAAAATACATCAATAGTCATACTAAACAACACTAGTTAGGCCCTTAAACTAATACATTTTATTTTTTTTTGACAAAAATTACATATGGGCTCCTTCTTTCTCTCAATATTTTGTTTATATAGCATATTGAGCCTTTTGATACCTTCTATACTATCCATATTTTTGGTAGGGTCTTTAAATTAAGACAATTTTTTAAAAAATCGTGGACCTTGGACGGTTGCCCCTTGAGCGTGCGCCTAGGACAAGCGATGCAGTCATCCTCCTTCAAGGATTAAAACTCTAGTTATCTCCTTACGTTCTAATGTGCTACTAAGAAGGGGGCTGCCATTAGCCACATTTGTTGCTGATAAGACCGGATTCTCGATGTATTTTCCAGTTATAAAGTATTTACCAATAATTTTTTTTATCTTATAATTCAAGAAGTTTTCCGTCTAATTCAAATTAAAGTTGGTATTTGAATACATGCCCTTTCTTAGCCTTGATTAGGGGCCGAGATTTAATAGTTGAATTTCCCCCTCCTTATATAAGAAAAGAAGGGTATTAAAGAACGACTGCTAAAGGATCTGTTGCTAGGTCAAGGGGCGAAGACACTCGACTATATAATCATGGTCTTCTCGCCATAGGGTGAGTCTATGCTCCGCTTTGTGTGAGTTTTTTGCCTTGTCTCTGTGCGAGTTATTCGCCTCGCATTTGTTCGAGTTTTTAGTCGATCTACAGAAGTCAAGTTGTGAAAGTTGATTTATTATTATTCCCTCTGTTTTGAAAAAATATTGACGTAATTGAATTTTTCATAACTACCAATATATAACTGCATTAACTATCAACAAAAAAAAAAATGCAGCTGACATTTCTCTCTCCAACAAATAAAGAGCACATAATTTTTTTTCGCTTGAACAAATAAATATCTCTATCATTTTCTAAGAGAGCGAGGGTGTCTGGGGCAGTGAAAGGGGAATCACTAAAGACGGATTATTGGAGGGTATATACATGAAAAAGGTTTTGTCTAACGAAAAAACTAAAAAGTAATGTAGTTAAATTAGGTAAAAAGTAATAAATTATTATATAAAATACTTAAAGTAGGTATTGGATGATAGAAAATGACAGTTATTTTGGAACAAAACAAGTTAGTTAAAGTGTCAATTAATATGAAACAAAAAGAGTATTATGTAGAAGTTTAATTGTTTTGGATGAGGGATGAATCAACAATGAAAAATTACATGGTTCGATCATGCAGATCTTCCTTTCAAGTGTAATATGTTGGATCAAGTAAATTTCTTCTTCATAGAATTCAATTATACATCCTTGAAATTAAAAAACGACACAAAAAAGTAAAAAAAAACATGGTTAGTAGAAGATAAATGCTACAACTTTAAAGTTGATTAAGAGTGCATTTACTATTAACTTTTTGGATATGAAATTTATCTTGATATTTTATTTTTTTTTGTTTTCTTGCTAAATGATTTTCGTTGCAAATGCCTATAGTTTTCACTAACAAATTTCTCTAATTATATCAAATATCAATAATAGTAATAGTAGTAATAGCAGTAGTAACAACATCCGGGGGTGGTAGTATGTAGTAGTAGTACTAATAATAATAATAATAATAATAATAATAATAATAATAATAATACGGTTTTGCTAATCATCTTCTGGGGATAACGGTTAAGAAAGAATTTTATCCACTTTAAATTATTTTTATAGTCACATGTAATAAATAAATTTTAGATATATATCAAATTAAAAAAGGGAGTCATCTTCTATCCTTTCAAATTTCAGATTCTTTTTTTTTTAAAACACTCAGTTTCTCTCTCCATTACCCAAATCCCCCAGTTTCTTTTTGGTATAGCCACAAATATTCCTTGTCCCGCTCAATTGTAAAAATAACGCATGCATCAATGACAGTTTTCGGCATTTCCTTCCCCATCTCAATCTCAGATTTTCCCCCAAAATCCCTAAAAATTCGCTATCTTTCCTCAAATTTTATCCATTTCCTTAACATGTCTTCGTCTGGGTTCCTTTTTCTTTCCTCCTCAACCTCATATTTCCTCTCTTCTCCCCAGTTTCATCCCCCTTCTTCACAACCCCTCTCAATCAAACATCTTTCCAAACCCATCAATATGCTCCTCCAATTCAATATCTGCCATGATCGCCCCATCAAAGCCCGCCATTTTCGGGTTCAAAAACTTGATGAACATCATGACAGTCGACGTGCAGAGAGCGGAGGGTGGGTAGTTGAATGTCCCCTTGATTTCTGTGGATTAGAGAAATGCCGAATTCAAAAGGATAAATTCTAGAAGATAGGTTTGATTTAGGCTATAAATTGATGGCAAAAAAAGTCATTGGGCGGCAATTAGGAGACTCCTTGTGTGGAAATTGGGCAAGAGTTTGGGATTGGGAGGGGAGACTCCCTCCACACAGGAGTTTGGGCGGCAATTGGGAACACAGGAGTTTGCCGCACACAATATTTCATTATATTTAGAACTCCACATAACTATTTCCAATTCTACAATTCTAAAGATAATTATAAAATATTTATTAGGTAATGATAAGATTTTTTTAGATTTGATTATATAATAAGTATATTTTATTGAAAATATAATTTTTTGTCATATATACATAAGATTTACAAAATATAAAGTGGATAAGATTCTTTCTTAACTATCACCCCTAGGGCGACGGTTAGCAAATTCGATAATAATAATATATACCATATTGGGTTCGACTAGATTTTGTTACATCTATGGTTTTCAACTCGCTTATACTCTCCCTCCCCTCCTAACAATTCAAACTGAGTTGTAGAGTTCATTTTAAGGTAGATCTTGGACCTTGGAAGGTTGCATTTGGTTACCATTTGGGTTGTCCATGAGTCCTCACAAGGGAAAGAGTTCACTTTAAGACTTAAAGCTCTTTAGGAGCTTGAATAAGGGTTAATATCATTGTATTTCAAGTCAGATTTCACTCTAAAATTTCCCTAACATCGGGGCCTTTTTTTCTGTATGATTGGAAATGCTCTTTCATGGAGGTATGGATGATCCTACTATTTTAGAGTGTTATGTTTTCAATGAAACTGATTAGAAGTGCAAAAGAGAGCATTAAAGGGCTCATTTTAGAGTTTTAAATCAACTGGTCAACAAACTATTCTAACAAGCAATGCAAATTTGTTTTGATCATAACTAAATCAATACAAAAGCTTTTCTGGATGATTCTTGAGCCTAAGTTGGTTCAAAAAAAATTGATCTTTGTGCTAGAAAAGTTTGAGCCTTAGCACTCCTGTGGATCTTTATTCAGCCAGAAGTTGAAAACAATTCTGTTGACTGGTTCTTGACATTGTTTGCAAACATGGTCTTCAAGCCACTTGCTACCTTGATTCGCCAGCCGTGTGAGGTGCCATGCCATAGATTCTTGTTGCATAGCATTGTGATACCTTGGGGAAGAGGCTCATTTAGGTGTCAAGTGTGGAATACATCAAGTTAAGGGGTCATTTTGTAGTTGTAATCTTTCCATTTCGAGCAAGTTGTCTTTGTATTCATATTTTTCCGTTTTGAGTCATGTGTGGCTGCCATTGAGGAGCCTTGGACGTCCATATATGGGCCAAGAAGCTCATTTGTAAGATAGAGAACTTTGATTATGGATTATGAATGAAAACCTTGAAAGCTTTGTGCTCTCATTTTTTTCAAGTCTTAAATTACTTAATCCATTGTTACTAGTGTTGTGTTTAAGCCAAATCCTTCAGAGATTAGTATTTATCTTTATCTAATCTTGGTGGATTTTTTGCTGCTTTGGTTGGTGGATTAGTCCTTTAAGTCAAAGTTAGTTCTTGGTTGGTGGAGCTTTCCTTTAAGCCAAGTTCATATCCTTGCATTCTTGAAGTAGTCGGCACTCTCTTTGTTGGTTCATCAAGTGTTCATCCTAAACTCAAGCATTGTCCATCACGAAACTCTCCACAATAATAATAATAACAATAACAACAACAACATATGTAAAATAGTAAATTGTATTCATAGTTCATATGTATTGTAAAGAGTATTTCAACCTTGTTTTAGAACCAAAAAAAATATAATTATTATTTCAAAGCTTTATTTTTTATGAAAGTTATCAATTTTAAATATTAACCGTATATATTATGAATATTTATATTTTTAATTGACATTAAAAAAGCAATAATAATGACATCAATAGTAACAACAATAACAACAATAGTAACAACAACACTATATTGAAACAAAATATTGGCAATAAAAGAGAAAATCTATTACAAATAATAATATTAACAATATGAAAAATTTATTATTATTATTATTATTATTATTATTATTATTATTATTATTATTATTATTATTACAAGTAACACCATCAACGGATTTGTATCAAAATTGTTGTCTTGGATAATAATAATAATGATGATGATGATGGAAATAAAAAAATCATATGATAACATACAGGTTTGATTTTATTTTTTGAAAATAAATGAGACATTCATTGACTAAAATCGATATTTACAATTTTTAATTGTATTTGTATACATGGACATAGAGGATATGAAACTTTAGATAGAGAGGATTGTCTCCCACCTTCTCTTCAACTTCCTCGAGAAGTCTTTCCCTTCCAAGCCTCTCGATATCTTAATTTACCATACCCCCTAGTCTTAAACTCAATTTCGAAGTCCGATTAACTTTTGAAATTGTGTTTTTACCATTTTTAGAGCCTAACATTGCTTTCATGGCCAATGTATTTGTTGTTCATCTTTGTCTCCAATAACTATCAATGACTTATACATTGGGTTTAGTTGTGAAACACGCTGATGTCACTTATTGCACCAAACACTATGTTGCATGTGGTTTCACAAAATTTGCTTGAGAGCAGATCAAGACATTAGTTTTGTCTCCCTATAAGCAATTAGATAAATTGAAAGAAAAAATACACTTGGCTGAAGAAACGATGGATGTGGACACCTCCAGTACGAAGACCAAGAATTAGTGGTGTGTGATCTAATTAAAGATTTGTTTCACATAGATAGAGAGATTGGACTATCTAGTGTAACTGTAAAGCGTGCTTAATTCTGTCCTAACAAAAACTAACTTCATGGGAAAATACATTTGAGCACAATGTAGGGATCCAGATGTAAGCAGTAATCCCCCCATGAACCTATGTTCATGAAGAGGTCGACTTCTGCAGACCCAAAAAGCCTAAAAATAAAAAAATGTGGATGCTGGGATTCGAGCCCAGGTCTCCACGGCCACAACGTGGAATTCTAACAACTAAACTACAGCCACTTAGATATTATTATTTCTTTCCCAAATTAAAAAAATTCTTTCCTTTAACCGTGCGTGGGTTGCAAATTTATGTGAGTTTTGTTCTCATTTGGTTTGCTTGATGTAAATTGTCTTGCTTTATAAGTCTAATGTGGTTAATTTTTAATGTAACCTTAATTTCTTTTTTGAGTCTTGTTGGTGTGTTATTTGCTTCTGATTCGGGAACGACTAGGGAAGCAAGATTAATCACCCAAGGATCACAATTACTCTAGGGTTTAAGAAAACCCCAAATTAAAACTCAAGAACAAACTCTATTTTTAGGGTTTTTGAGATAGAGATAACAAGAACAATTAAAAGAAGGATATGGACAAGTATAAAGAGTAATCACTCACCCAATTGAACTAAGATGTTCAATCACTTGCACAAGGATCTTACACAAGCAAAGAGTCTTGAAACACCCAAGAAATCTCACAAAGAGTGGAGGAAGAACACTCACTCACCAAGAAGAGAAATCACCAAGCAATTTCCACCCAAAGGATTAGCTTTCATTGATTAGGGTTTGAAAACCCACAATTACAAACTCTCCAAGTGAGAGGAATTTTCTTGAGTCTAATTCCTAAACATTCATCAACATAATCTGTAATGGAGGAGAAATAAGTATATATAAGGGAAGGGGGAAAACATAGCCAAAAGAAAGAGAGAAAAGCCGAAAAACGACCCGTCGTGAAATGGCACGATCGTACCATATGGGTGCACGATCGTGCCAGATGGGTGCACGATCGTGCTACTCAAAAAACCCAAGAATGGCCTTTTCAAGAATGGCACGATCGTGTTACCCTACGGCACGATCGTGCAGTGCCTTCTGGAAGAATGGCACGATCGTGCAGTTTGACGACACGATCGTGCTGTTGGCAGTTTTTTCTGCTGGTCGCATAACTTCTTCATCTATGTCCGTTTTAGGCTCATAAGATATCAATGGAAAGCTCTCGATGTGTACTTTAAGCTCCCAAAATTTGAAGTCCATCGGAGTTATATTGAAGGAGTTATGATCAAAAGTGTGAAGACATGTATTTTCTTGTTACCAAATTTTGCCCAAAAACATGATATTCTTCAACTTGATTCTCTTGGCTCGGCCTTGTTCCCTCATGACTTATTCCTAGCCTCCTCGGGGTTGGTTTTCGGGGCTTGAATTGGTGCTCCATGGTTCCATGGTTCCATCGTGACCCTTGTGTAATGACCAAAACACTCCTACGCTTCCTAGACGACCAATTTGGGGCTTCAAAAGCGACCCGAACTTGACTTAAAGAAAACTAGCTGGGACCCACTCCCATCATTTTCTTCGCTGCTAAAGATCCCTCGGGAAATATGGATCAGACTCCCCTTGTTGGATAAGAGTTGCCCTCAACTCTTGGGGGTAGAATCCAATGTAAGTCTCATGCGTCAATAATACAAAGTAGAGTGGCTCTAAAAGGTCCAAGACGATCACACTCATTACCCCACCCTTCTTGAATGTATATGAGTTCTTGAAGAATGCAGGATGTTGACCTCTGAAGTAGCTCGTCTTCTCAACCCTAGCTCTCATGAGGTTATTGAACTCCTCAATGTAGTCATCGATCGAGAGTCCATGGCTAGGGAAGTGTGAGATCTTGAAATCCTCAACTATGGAAGCATCCTCGTAAGGGGCCAAACTAGCAAACCCAACACCATAACTGTCATCCATGAAGTAGAACTTGGCAGGAGGCTTGTTTTGAGGGGGGTGTGGGACAAGGGAGGAAGATAGGAAAATTTTGAGGAGTTATGGCTCTCTCAACCTTACTAGGATTGCCTTTTCGCAAAAGTAAAACCAAATGTGGCTTCCTTTCGCTCAAAGGACTCTCATCCCGTGTTTTGTTCATGTGGAGGAGGTCTCTCTTCTCACTTTCCACCGCGGTTTGATCTTCATGGAGTTGGGTAGGTGAGAGGGGTGTGAGCACAATCCGTCTTTTTCCCATCAAGAAGGAGTAAGTGTTCTCATGACCATCATGAATAACATGTCTATCATATTGCCAAGGTCTTCCAAGGAGCAAATGACAAGCATCCATGGGAATGATATCACAAAGAACACTATCTATGTAAGAACCAATGGAAAAAGATATAAAGGCTTGTTGAGATACCTGAAGATGACCACCATCTTTAAGCCCTTGCAAGCTATAAGGCTGGGGATGAGCTAGAACGAGCAATTAAAGATTCTCCACCAAAGTAGTAGATGCTACATTCGTACATCTCCCACTATCGATGATCATCTTGCACACTCTATCGTTGATGGTGCATCGGGTATGGAAGAGCATTTCCCGTTAAGAATCATCCTGGGGATCCTTGGTCATCACTAGGGATCGTCGAGGAGCCAAGATCTCTTCCTTTTGAACATGAGTCTCAACAATAGTCATAGAGGATTCGGAACCATCCATCATACTTGCTTGGGGCGATTCAACCATCTTGGTAGGGCATAGCGATTGGTGGTGGCCATACTCCCTACTCTTGAAACATTTTCTACCCTTGAGCTTTCTAAGGTATTCCTTCTCATCCTCGCGAGCTTCAATAGATGGTTTGGATGACATCAAAGATCGACTTCCTTTGGACGGAACCTCATACCGAGAGTAAGCACCACCTTTGCTAGAAGACCATGTTTGAGCCTTCTTCTCCTTCCTCCAATCATGAGGATCACAACCTCTAGGCCCATGAGTAGAACTACCACGACGGTGTTCAACATAGGACCTTCGATATTCACCATAAGATGTCGTATAATCAACATGAACCTTTCTCAAGGCACCGATTTGCAATTTTGCCACAACATAGCTCAAATCGCTCACTTGAAGTTGTATTATTTCTTGGCTATCTATGATATGTTGAAGAGTCATATCAAGAGTGGTTTTGGAAGGGGAGTTGGGTTGAGGAGGGAATTTTCGATCTCCCATTTTACTAGACGACGAGGCCATTTGAGGAGTTTAAGGAGATTGATGAGCTAAGGAAAATACATTCGGGTGAGGCTTTGGGGTTCTTTTGTCCTAAGGAAACTTTGTGGAGTTTCGCGAGGCTATTTTTTTGTGGGGGAAGATGGGATGAATCCGGCAAGGGGCAATGACGAGCGAGCAACAATGGGAGATAATCAACAAGGCGAGATTATACACCAAGTGACCACCTCACACAATTAGAACAATAACCAACACAAGGTTATCCAACAAAATCCCAATTCAACTATTTTCATCCATGGAATATGCATGAACAAACATCAAACCCTAAAATATTCAATCTCCAACTCACTCCAAGAACTCTTCCCAAATGCAACCCAAATTGATCTCCAAACAATGAAATTCCTCAACAAATCACTTCCAACAAAAAAAGGGTATGTATAACATTTAGATGGGTACCTAAAATCACAACAAATTCAACCCAAATATGCCAAAACCCAACAAAAACTCAAAATAGAACCAAAAATTCTGGGCAAGTTCAACTTCAAAAATCAACTCAATACTCAACAAATACTTGGACCCAAATGATAAAAATCATATCCCAACACTCCTAATACATCAAGGAACTAATATCATCCATCAAGTATCAATTTTGCATCCAAAACCGACAAGAACAAACCCAAAACTTCATGAACATAAACCCAAAAAAATCCTGGAATTTTTTTTTCACCACATGAGAATGAGTTCTAACCCTTGCTTTGATATCAAATGATCCGGGAACGACCAGGGAAGCAAGATTAATCACCCAAGGATCACAATTACTCTAGGGTTTAAGAAAACCCCAAATTAGAACTCAAGAACAAACTCTATTTTTAGGGTTTTTGAGATAGAGATAACAAGAACAATTAAAAGAAGGATATGGACAATTGTAAAGAGTAATCACTCACCCAATTGAACTAAGATGTTCAATCACTTGCACTAGGACCTTCCACAAGCAAAGAGTCTTGAAACACCAAGAAATCTCACAAAGAGTGGAGGAACAACACTCACTCACTCACCAAGAAGAGAAATCACCAAGCAATTTCCACCCAAAGGATTAGCTTTCATTGATTAGGGTCTGAAAACCCACAATAACAAACTCTCCAAGTAAGAGGAATTTTCTTGAGTCTAATTCCTAAACATTCATCAACATAATCTGTAATGGAGGGGAAACAAGTATATATAAGGGAAGGGGGAAAACATAACCAAAAGAAAGAGAGAAAGGCCGAAAAACGACCCGTCGTGAAATGGCACGATCGTGCTACTAAAAAAACCCAAGAATGACCTTTTCGAGAATGGCACGATCATGCTACCCTATGGCACGATCGTGTAGTGCCTCCTGGAAGAATGGCACGATCGTGCAGTTTGACGGCACCATCGTGGTGTTGGCAGTTTTTTTCTGCTGGCTTCTAACTCGCATAACTTCTTCATCCGAGCTTCGTTTTAGGCTCATAATACGTCGATGGAAAGCTCTCGATGTGTACTTTAAGCTCCCAAAATTTGAAGTCCATTGGAGTTATATTGAAGGAGTTATGATCAAAAGTGTGAAGACATGTCTTTTCTTGTTACCAAATTTTGCCCAAAAATATGATATTCTTCAACTTGATTCTCTTGGCTCGGCCTTGTTCCCTCATGACTTATTCCTAGCCTTCTCGGGGTTGGTTTTTGGGGCTTGAATTGGTGCTCCATGGTTCCATCACGACCCTTATGTAATGACCAAAACACCCCTACGCTTCCTAGACGGCCAAGTTAGGGCTTCAAAAGCGACCCGAGCTTGACTTAAAGAAAACTAGCTTGGACCCACTCCCATCATTTTCATCGCTGCTAAAGACCCCTCGGGAAATATGGATCAGCTTCTTTGCTTGCTTCGACTGATCCTCCCATAAAAAGGGACCCTTGATGGCTCTTGGTTACTCTCGCATCAACTCCTCTCTTGCTCTTTGTTACTTACGCATTGATTCCTCCCTTCTTTTGCATGCTCTCTATTCTATGTGCATCTATCGCTCCTAGTACTCCTTAATTTTCTCCCTCCTCTCCCTTTTTCGAAGTAAGAGAGCGATAGTACCAAGGACGTAAAAGGGATCAAAATTCTATGCCAACTGCATCTACCTCTCCATAGTACTTACTAGCATGCGCTCAAGTTCAAAGTGGGAGATTCTATTGATCCTAAAGATGCTCTTTCCCTTGAGCGAGTGTAATAACCCAAAGTTAATCTTCCCTTAACCCGTTTTAATTAACTTAACTAACCAAGGTTAAAAACAATTAAATAATACTAAAAGCGCGTGTTCCAAAATTTTTCTAACCCAGTGTTATTTTTGCAGGACTTGAACAGTGCAATGACCGTCAAAAATCTTATATTAGAAAATTTTCTCGTCAAGTTCCTTTACCCGATATAATTTATGGGTATTATGGTTAATCAGTTAATCTTTTTCGGTTCCAATATTCTATTCCATTTTATTACATGGGACATGTTAAATATAATTATGAGAATATCCAAGGAGTTATATTTATTCATTTGGGTTTTATTGGTTCCCGGTAATTATTTTTACGCTATAATAAATTTAAGTGATTTGGGTTTAGGGAGACATAAGTATAAGGAGGGAGTTAAAATTGATGAAATATTATTTTGGACCTTTGTATCAGTCGACCAAGAAGGAAGAGTAAGAAGGGCCTTGGGCCTCTATGATTATAAATGCAGGGCTAAGAGTCTTATTCCATTTTGGGATCCATAAATTCAAACACTCCCTCTCAAACTCTCAATCTCTCTCCCGGCCTCACACCTTCGGCCAACCATCTGCCCAGCCCTCTACCTGCTGCTGCCGCCTTCTGCCCAGCTGTCTCCGGCGACTTTTTCGACCACCTAGGCCACCACCAAGCCCCATTCCTCTATTTTCCTTACACTTCTCTAGTGTGGTAATCATTCCTAACACTCAAAATCTCTCTCTTAAGTATAGAGTTTGTTCATGCAATCTGATTTAAGGGTAATCTTTATGTTTCTACAGATTTTAATGTTGTTGGATAAGAGATTAAGTGGTGTTTTTTTTTAAGATCCTAAGGTATGTAGTGTTTATGTGGTGTTTGGTGCTCACCTCTTATGAAAATTATGTATAGGATGTTGTTTTAAGTTGGAATCATGTCATGCATGTGGATTTTATGGTCATGGAAGAGTAGTTTCTGGGCTTTCAGTTATGGAAAAATTGAGTTCATACTTAAGGTGTATTTATGGGAAGAAGTTAGTATAAGATTACTACATATAACTTGCATATATGCAAGCTAAACTAGAGTCACGTGTGCATTCTAGTTGCAATCTGGGTTTTCTGGGCAGCATGAAATAATATTTTAGCCCAAACTAAAAACATAGCCTAAGATGTTAGCTAACACCCGGTTTTTGAATCTCGAGATTTTGATGTGTATAACTTGAGTTATGGTTAAAATCGTGAGAGGGTGTAAATTGATACGTGTTCTGAGGTCAGTACGTAAATTCATTTTTTCATCTGTTTAGAGACCCTTTTGATCCAAATGTTCAACATGAAAGTTTTAGATCATTTTTTAATCTTTCCATAATGGTAAAATTTGTAACTATCGGATGTCGGGAGTGAAAGTTATGAGTCTTCGAATATTGGGCAATAATCCAAGTTACCCGGAAAATCAGTTTCATGATCTGATGTTCATGGCTGAATTCTTACCCTTTTCCATATACAAATCAATTGGTAATCTAAATAAAGTTGTAGTATGTTCTTTGAGCTTTCCATAGATAACTAGCACGTCCCAAACCGATGTCTGTAGCCCGAGTTATGATTTTCCGAAAAACCGAGGTTCATTTCCCTCTGTCCTGGACAGTCAGCTGTCTTTGGGGTTTTTACCCTTTTTTCTACTGTTTTTGGATCACTGAAAGGTTGTAGTATGTGAGCCAAGCTTTCCAAAGAGTCCTCTTATGTAACTTTTTGATAAGTATGGAAGAAGTTATGATCTCCCGAACCAACCATGGGAACTGTAGCAAGTTAATGTTAATTCTAGGATTTTACTAAGTTGCCCTTCGTGTTTATCAATAAGGGAAAGTTCTAATTTAAGGTTATTAATCTTGTTAAGTTTCCAAGAGGTTGTTGCACCCAGCTTTTCAAGACCGTGCGAGTCAAAAGTCGGTGTAAGTTGTCAAGTGTGCAGGTTTGTATATTGCTTGATATTTTATGCATGATATTATGAACTAATCTTTTTTATGCTAAGTTTGAAAGTATATTCTATCATTCATGTTCACATGTAAATTCTCAGGATTTATGTTCAGAAGTATATACGAGTTCTCATGGATTTTTAAGTACCAAGGTTGACTTTTCAGGTTGATTTTACAGTTTATTCTAAGTATTTATGTTATGCATCCTCTATGTTAGAAACTTTTACGATAATTCCATGCTTTGGATGTTAAATTTATTCCATGAATAGATTCATTATAAGTACAATTCTTATTCAAGGGGATTTCAAGGATTTATTTAAGTTATGATTAAAAAGGTGGTTTAAGGATCAAATTTTATTAGAAATCTAAGGTTAAGGTTTCAAGGTTTAAGTTTTCAAGTTTCATAAAATTAATAAAGGCCCCGCCCATGTTTATGGTGCCTTAGTGCACACCATGTTTATGGTGCTTTAGTACACACCAGGAAACCCGTGCCTTAGCACACACCATGATACCCGTGCCTTAGCGCACACCATGATAACCGTGCCTTAGTGCACCCAGGGAAAACATGTTTATGGTGCCTTAAGTGTACCCCATGGAAATCTGGCTAGTATAGGACATTGTCCACCATCCGGATCTCCCGATCGGTCCAGATATGCGCATACGAAGGCTTAGCCGATGATCGCAAGTAGGGGACCTTCAAGATAATAACATGACAACCAAGTTTAAAGTATCTTAAGTTACTCAAGTAATTTGAATCAAAGTAAAGCTATATAAGTACATACCAAAGTTTTATAAGTCTTGATTTATGAGGATTTAAGGTCAAGTGTATGTTATGGCTTCATGTGTATTGTATGTTAAGTCATGTATGATTTAAGTTTCTTTTGAAACTATGTTATATTATTTTTAATGGGACGAACTCATAAGTATGTTTTCATTTAAGTTGTGAGTTAAGTTACAGGTTAAGTTATATTTTTCATGTACAGTTTAAGTTATGGTCATGCCATGTAAGTTATGTTATTGTTTATTGTTTATGGTTATTTATGTTGTTTTTAAAATGATTTTGGAACCGCGCTAATTAAATAAAGTTATCTCTAAAACGATTCTTACGTTACAGGGGTATACGTACTGAGATTTATCTCACTTCTCGAAGTTTTTCGTCTTCGTTTTAGGACGTTCGGCTAAAGGAAAAGGCAGGATTCAGGAAAGAAGAACCCATAAGAGCGCTTAAGACAACAAAGGTGATTGGGAGCTATCGGTTTGGAATAAAGAGATTAGTTATTTTAATGGTTATGTAATTAATTTAAGTAGTGAGTTATGTTGTATGGTTGTTGAGTCAAGTGTGCATCTTTGTGGGTTGTGATGTTAAGATGGATCATTTATGGTTGTATGTTGGGATTGAGTATAGCCTTGTTCACCTCCGTGGACGGCGGTAATACTCTCAGGTGTTTATCCGCTACTAATCATTAGGTTAAGTGAATCATGAGCTTAAGCTTGTGGTTAGTAACCTAGGGACATTACAGCGAGATGATTTCAACCATCAGTCAACTGAGATTGTTCATTGGCCCTCTCAATTAGATCTCCTTCTTTATGATGAAGTTATTGATTGGCTCAGTCCATCTCCATGCCTTATCGACCCATATGGAAAATCTATGTCCATGTCCTTCATCATTTGGCAAAATTTGTGATGAGTCTGTGGCATTACCTTATCATTGACAAAAAATCGGTATTTACAGTTTTTATTTGTACTTATATGCATGGACATATAGGGTGTGAAACTTTAAATAGGGAGGGTTGTCACCCGCCTTCTCTTCAAATTTCTCTGGAAGCCTTTCCCTTCCAAGCCCCCTAAGATCATAATTTTCTATCTATAGAACCCGGGAAAAAACTTCCAATGGTGTCCTACGCGATGTTAGGCGAATCGAAAGAGGTGTCTAGTCTTTAAGGGATTTGAATTCAATTTTTATTAATCAAAATGTTTAAATGCAATCTTGAATTTAATTATTTTTATTTCCAGAAAATGTCATTGCTAAGAAAATAATATAGCACAAAAAACGAGGAGAATCAATGGTGAATTGAGACCTCAGCTTTCTGATTCGTTTCTTTCTGTGATATTACTTCCCGTGCAATTAAAATTTCTAGAAATAAAAAGGTAAAATTTGAAAAGAAAGCGAATGAATCAAATTGAATGAATTATAGAGTCGCCAATTAATTTTTGTTGAGAATTAATAAACTCAAATTAGACTCCGCAAACCGCGAACCATGAGATTCGGATCCGGGGGTAAGGTTACGAATTCGAAAATAAAAACCTTCGAATCCGCCCGTTCAAAGAACGGACTCTACTAAATCGGTTCGTTAAAGAAGAGAGTAGAAGAGGAGAATTAATTAGATTAATTTAAATTATTTAGATGCATGCGAAAAATTAAAGTGCGAAAATAAATAAAAGTGATGAATAAATAAAAGAAATAAACAAAACACAAATAAATAAAGAACGAAATTTCAAGTAATCCGGTTAAAATTAGTCATAATTGATATTAGCATCATGATTACAACAGTATAAGTGATTACAAGAAAATAAAAACGACAAAAAATAATGCCAAGTATGGATGTATGCAAATGATGAAGAAAGGAGAAGGAAGAGAAGATTGAAGAGAGGGAGAAGAAGAAGAAATCACCTAGTGTCAATACTCCTAAGTGATTCGGTGTGTAGAAAAATGATGGGAGTGAGGTTGTATTTATAGGGGAAATGGAGTGAGGAAACTAGGGTTATGAAATAAAGAGGGGTAGCTGGGCCATTCGAATCAGTAGGAGACCCAGTATATTGGAATGAAAGGAAGTGGGGGGTTATTTTGAGCTGCCTAAATTCAAATGACCATAACTTTCTCATCCGACCTCCGATTAACTTGATTCCAGTGTCATTGGAAATCTTGTAATGAGTACTTTTAGCTCCCAAAATTAGGAAACCCATAGAGGTTGGTGGAAAGTCGGTAATTTAAAGAAAAGGCTCAGGTACATGAACAAAGGGCTGTGTTTTTGGAATATTTGAACGCGGATGGGCCAGAAATGGAAATGGGCTATTGTGAAAGGTTTTTTTGTAGAGGAAAATTTATTTGGGTTTTTTGTGGGTTTTTCATCATTTATGCATTTCAAGAATACTTGGCATTTAATCCTAAATAAAAATAAAAATGCACAAAATAAATTACATAATTACAAAGCTGAACGACGACAAAATTCAGCGTCTACACTATCCTACCATAGTCATAGACTGAATTTTGAAGTCTGATTCACTTTTGAAATTGCATTTTACCATTTTTAAAGCCTAAAATTGCTTTCATGACCATGTGTTTGCTGTTCATCTTTGTGCCCAATCACTATCAATGACTTGTACATTGAGTTTAGTTGTGAAACATGCGAACGTTACTTTTTACGCTAAACACAATGTTGCATGTGCTTTCACAAATTTGCTAGAGAGTAGATCATGGCATTAGTTGTGCCTGCCAATAAGCAATTCGATAAATTGAAAAAGCATTAGTTTTGTCTACCTATAAGCAATTCGATAAATTGAAAATAAGATATCACTTGGCTAAAGAAATGATGTATGTGCGCACCTCCAGTAGGAAGATCAAGAATAAGTGAAGCATTTGTGATCTAATTGAATATTTGCTTCAAATAGATAGAGAGATTGTACTATCTAGTGTAAAGCAGGATTGTTTCTTTCCCAACAAAAACAAACTAAAAACAGGTTTGAACGCAATTTGGGGGATCCGGCTATAGGTAGTCGTCCTTCTACGAATTGATGTTCATCATTTCCTGCGGACCCAAAAAAACTAAATGCAAAAAATGTGGCTGCTAGGATTCGAGCCTAGGTCCCCACGACCACAACGTGGAATTCTAACCACTAAACTACATCCACTTTGATATTTTTGTTTCTTTCCCAAACTAGGATAAGTTTATCCTTTAACCGTGCGTGGGTTGCTAATTTATAGGAGTTATGTTCTCATTTGGTTGGTTTGATGTAAATTGTCTTGATTTTTAAGCCAAATGTGGTTAATTTGCAATGCAACCTTAATTCTTTTCTTGAGTCTTGTTGGCGTGTTATTTGATTCTTTGCTTGTTTCGACTGATTCTCTTATAAAGGGAGAGGAGGAAGGGGGGCTTAATGGCTCACACATCAACTCCTCTCTTGCTCTTTATTACTCATGCATCAGTTCCTCACTTCTTTCCCTTTTACTCTACGCGCGTCTATCGCTCCTAATACTCCTTATCTTCCTTCCCTCACTGAGAATCTACTCACCAATGAATTAGGATTTCGTGACACTCTTGGGAGTTTTTGAGCCTTTGATCCTTTCCTTATCTTCAAATACCCTTGTCTTGAGACTTTGCCAACACACTCTTTTGCATTTAAAGGATAGTTAGATTTTGTATTTATGTGGATATTACTAAACCTCTAAGGGATAGTCTTAGGATTTTTAATGATAACCACACTTTCATGATTCCTCTCGTAACTCTCGTTCATGAGGCCTTTCATGAAATTTGTCCGCTCTGTGGCAATGGTTATGGGCTATTGAATGTTATCCCGAATACCGACTCATTTAAAACATGAGTAGCTTGTTGAGTTTGAATAACATTCCATTTCCTTTAATGTCGCATCCTCCTAATCTACTACTAAGCTTATAAGTTATTCCTTGGCTAATAGTTGGGGTTGGTTACTCCTTAAAGGATAACTAGAATGATGTCGCCTTATAGATTTACTTATAAGAGAGCTCTTTACAATCAGCCCGACTAGTTGGAAAGTTGTGCAATATGAGCATATTATTAAACATAACCCATGTGTTCATAATGTTCCCACTAAACCTAGCGCTCAAATTTGTAGTTTTTTAAAACTTCTATTGGCTCTTGCAATAATGCCCGTTGTTCAGGGTAAGGATATTACGCCTTTGGTAATCATCTCGATCCTATGAAACCTAGAGATGAAGAATTTTGAGATAACCTATTAGAGGACATGGTTCACCATTTGGAAAGTTGTTATGATATGAATATGACTTCTAAAACTTATAAGAAGTAAAAACTTGTTGGAGATGGAGAAGAGGTATCATCTTCCACAACGTAATATATGATTAAAGCCCATAATTTTATTTTATTTTATTGTCACTTCTATAGTTGGTTGTCTTTATCATGGGTATGTTTGACTCTCTATCTTTGTGTTGGCAACTTATGGTGTATCCACTTTTGGCTCTTCATGTGTTCACAAGAGAAATGCAAGGAGATTTTGTTGAATAAAACCTTTATAAAAGATAAGCTTGTTAGTGCGTACAAGATTGAGCATCACATATTAAATAACAATATTGTAATTGACATGATATATTTTTGCTTGTATTGGTTGTTTTTTCCTATATTTTCTAGAAACTCTTGAGCAATGTTGTTGATAATTTCTGATGGGGGTTGAGTTTGTAATACCATCGGATCATGAGGGTAATTACTTAACATATTTTAATTTAATTAATCTTAACATAGCGGAAGTGTATGAAGTTGAGAATATTACGCCGCATCTCTAAAGTAGAAAAATAAGACTTAAAATATGCAAATTACTTGAATAAAAATATATTCCATAAGAATATATAACTATAAAAATAATTTAAAATACAAGTGCAAATGTTAAACATGTGGATCTAAATGCCTGGGTGAACCAACTTTAATAAACATTACCATAAGCTAACGATTTACATGACGGTCTAATGACTCTAATTTCCTATTTACTTTATCCTTGTCGTGTATGTTCCCTGTACTCCTGTTGTCACTTAAAAATAAACATTTGAAAAATAGTGAGAAAAATGAGATGAAAGTCAATATATTTGATATTGTAATATAAAATCATTTTAAGTCAAACAAAACATTTTATTGGGCGCCACTTAAATTTATTTTGAACGAGAAAGAAATAAATATGCTTAAACGATTGCCGATTATTGAACATTAGCACAACAACAATAAACTTTTTAATTGCAAAGACAACAAAAATGTATCAACCAATGATCATTAAACATTGGTGAGTTGTAATACTCCGATACATGGTTAAAAGTATGAATTAAAAGATAGTGAAATGACTACTTATATCACCAAGGTGCACATTCCTATTAGGAAGTTCATCCGTTGGGAACACTTCAATTAAGCATACTTAATTGGGAGTAGTCTCATGATGGATAACATTCTGGAAAGGTTTCTTAAGCAATGTGTGAGCGAGGACAAAGCTCGATAGAAGGAGTCGTGGTGATTTATGGAGTCATCCGTCGATTCTTGACGAAGTTATGTATGATGATTGCGGCCTAGCTAGGAGGGGTCCGAGTGTTACATGATTACTCAACAAATTGAAAGACAAACAAATAATCAAACATTGGGACGGCGACATTGATTATCATTGCGATTTGGAAAATCCTGTACTCTTATGTATTGTGTTTCCTAAGATATACTCACGGAAAAACAAATTAGAAGATTACAATCATCAAAATATACTTGTCAATTAAATAAGGATGATGAATTAGTGATTTTCATATATAGCTCCAACTTTAAAAACACTGGTAACAAAAAAATGTAAGAATATATAATTAGTGAATGTAATAAGATAAAATAGTGGTTAATAAAATAAATAGAATATTTAGATGAGAAGTTACCCAAACGTTAAATAAATTGATTGATTTGTGTTTTGTTTGGGTTAGAATAAGAGTAGGAATGATTATTTGTTGGATCTCTTAAATTAAATGGGTCTTAAAGGGACCCCTTCTCTCTCTCCCCATTTATCTGTTTCACGAAGGGGAAAAATAGAGAAGAGAAGCTAAACAAAGGCATCGAAGCAAAGAGGTGGACCGATGGTTGACTAGAGCTGATGGCCGACAGTTTTTGGTTCAAACGGAGGTGATGGTAGCAATGAAGGGTTAAATCGATTTTGCTAGGCGTGGCTAGCATACAGTGGGTTCGGGTACTGCACAGCTGGGAAAAGAAACGGGTCTTTGGATTCGGTTTTTGGTTGGTTTTCAAGGTGTTTCTGGCAATAATCGGGTATATCTAGTAAGTCCACTCTTAGATTGATGAATTCTTATGATTTTAGTGTATGAGTATGTGTGGTTGATTAAATTTGATATGGATGGAGGTGGTGGGTGATCTGGCTAGAGCGTCAATGGTGGTCCTTGGTGGTTGAATTAGTAGTGCTTCAAGTTAGTTGCGGTGACGGTGGTGTATAGGGGTGCAATGATGCTAGCGGTTAGTAACGTCCATGGACTGGTTAACTGACCTGCCTATAAAAACGAATCGGTTAACCTGATATTTAGATAATCAAAATCGTGATTTGTATCTGATCCATAAATTACGGTTAACCAAAATTTTGATTAACCAAATTGACGAGCAATAAATCTCCAACTTGTATCCGATATGAAAGTTATGGTTAACCAGACTTTCGAATCAGATAACCGTACTTCAACAAATCATGAAACATTTACAAAATCATAAGTTGTGGGCCCAATGACCATTGTTTAAGTGTTACCTTTTTTTATTACATTTTGCGTTCATTACTAATTTACTAATTATTGACCACTATCTATAATTTGATTTGTTGAGAACAAATTATTTTTGTAACTTGATAATGGATTAAAGTAAAATGCCTCATTAGATCTCCTCTACTTCTTTTCTATAGAGTAGTAGGTAATGAACTATTTCTATGCTTTGGGTCAATTGGAACCAATCCCTCTAAATTATAAAATTTAGGGGTAAGATTGTACACTCAACCCCTCTAAACATCGCTCACGCCAGATTTCAAAGTGTTCATTTTACTCATTTACTAATTATTCATTGCCAATATAATTATTGCATATTACCATATATTTAATACTATTTCCTCTATACTCAATGTTCATTCCTACATTTTCTCAAAACTTTCACTACTCATACACACAATGCTCATTATCCATATACTAAATGCTCATTATCACATTCATTATCACATATATTCGATGTTCATTACTCTAAGTATACTGAAATGCACATTACTTGTGTACTCGATGTTTAATCCAACATAATCTTTCTTTTAACCGGGTGGATGTCTATCACAAAGATAGCCACCAGTAAGTTTTATAAAATAAGGTACAAAAGTTGTGTAACAAATCGTCTATGACAAGTATGGTCCATCAACCTCACTTTTTTTTTTCTTTAGCTATGAATAACTTTTTGCTTACAATAAGAATTGAACCTTGATAAAGAGTTAGGAAACTGAGTGTGAAAATCATGGAGGGCAAGTGGGCGACGTTGGTAGCAACATATACATGATTTACTAATTTCCTATCACGCTGGTATTACTTAACGAATGAGTAAACAAATTTTTTCCCTTTTTTCGAAAAAAAGGAAGGAGATGAGGGGAAAAAAAGAAAAGGAGGAGAGAGAAAAGAAGAGAAAAAAAAAGCGAGCAATAATTATTTTCATTATTCTTTTATCCTACTGTGTGTAATACTACCATTATCTTTCTATGATACTTCTATTACTTTGCTACTATTTTTACATATCACTAGGAATGATCTTATTCATTCTCACGTATACTCATGTTCATTTAGTAACCATGTGCACAATCCACAACAACTTCTTCATCACTAAATAATTTAGGATTATTTATCTAGGAGTGTCTCATCAATTGCATTTCACATAAAGGTTTAAATAGTAGCCCACACACTTGTAACGTGACAGTGAAAAAACAACTTGACATACAAAGGTTACTTACTTTATTAACATACAAAGTTATTTGTATATTCATAGAGACAATCATTGTAGAACCTTGTATGTTGATAGAGATAATGTATGTCTAATTGTCTTTTCAGTGCTATGTTACATGTACTTTTTATGCAAAGACACTAGGCACCAAATTATAGAGTGCTTGAATTAAATTGCCACCAAACTTGTCACTTAAAATCTTTTCGTGCACTCACTGCCACTGAGCTTATTAAAAATGTTAAATATGTTATTTTGACCTACTAGTGTAACTTAGTGCCAATTTAAACCCTTAATAATAAAAATAATAAAAAAACCATTTAACTAAAACCCAACCTCCATTGAAGCATATTCCAAGCTCCATTGCCCAACCCCCCCCCCCCAACCAACTCCCAATTTTCCCCACCCACCCAAGATATGCAATGATTGTGGCGATCAGGGTGCGACACAATCAAAATCGAAGTTTGAGAGGTTGAGAATCAGTAGAGAGAGAATGGAAGAGGGGGGTGGTGCGTATGGGTTGCGGTGCTGGGGTTGGCGATAGTCGCCGACAATGAGGTGCGACCGGGGATGATGGTGGTGGTTGGCCGCGGTGGATAGAGAGGGAGAGTTTGGTGGGGGTGGGGGTTGTGGACTGTGAAGAGAAAGAAAGCAGAGGGGGTTCCTGTTAGGATCGAAGAGTACTCGAGCAAACCACAAACAATAGGAAATAATAGCGGAAAAGAAATAAGAAATTTGACACCAGGATTTTAACGTGGAAAAAACCCAAAGCGGGAAAAAAACCATGGAATCTGCACTAGTAATATGAGGATTACAATTATAATGGTTGTGTTTCTCTCTATCTCACTTGATCTCAGGGATACATAATAGGGAGAACCTGAACCCCTATATATACTAGGAGTACAAAGGAAAACATAAGTTACAATATGGCAATAACCTAAACAATATGGAAGTCTCCAGCAATAAGGAAACAACCGCGAATTAAGTAACAACCGTAGAAAGGGAAACATAAAAGATCTCGGAAACATTCTCTTAATATTTCCAAATCTTCATAGCTGGCACCGACTTAAAACGATCGCAGTACAAACCCAAAACGCTGGCAACGTTCCTGGGTATCCTGCATCTGTACGAGGCGCTGGCCGAGGAGGGGGAGGACCAAAAACGTTGGCAGCGTTTTGGCTTCCTTTCTCAATTCCTCTCCTTTCTTCCACCTTTTCTTCCTTCCTTCTTCCATTTTGGTCTCCACACACAACAATCTCCCACTTGGAGACCAAACCACAACCATCCTCAACTTTCACCACAAGTTCCCCCAGTGCATCGATTGACCTCTTCATCAGTCTGAGAGGCCTCCTGAGATCGCACCGGGCCTCAATTTCCCAACATCCACTTGCTTACCCTTGATCCTGTAGACCCACTTCTTCCCGGCCTTCTTCCCTGCATACAATCTCACCGGCTTCCAGGCTCCCTCAAGTGACGCAATCTCATCAACCATCGCGTGCTCCCACTTGAACCGAGCCTCCGCCTGCACAGCTTTACTATCGGTCCTTGGCTCCCAGCATCTCTGGTAGCCCTCCTGGATCTCCTCATAGTGGATGGTGCGCTGGAGCTTTCACCTAGCTCCTGTGGTTCAGGTTCTTCAGCAACCTGATCTACAACCTGTGGAACTTCTTGTTGTTCCTCCGTTTCCTCCCTAGGCATACCCAGCCTACCAGAAACTTCGACCGCCTCAGCTCCCACTGGCTTCTTGTCACCTGAGTCACTCCATACCTCCTCATGTTCCCCGTCAGTTTCGTTTTGGCGAAACTGACCCTCTTCTCATTCCTGCAAAGCTATAAACTAGAACAAGAAGCATAAGAAATCATGTTAGTGCTTTCCCTGGTGGAGTACAATGTACCGGATCTCAATCCCTTCGCCACTACCAAAGCACTCTTCATGATCTTCCATGTCCCTTTCCCGAAGCCTGCAGTGTAGCCCATCTCATCAAGTTGATTCACTGAAATTAAATTCCTCCTAATTCCAGGAATATACCTCACATCCTCCAACTTCCAAAGACTACCATTAGCAGTCTTAATCGTTACGTCTCATGTACATGTTATCTCATAATACTTGTCATTGACAAGATACACCTCGCCAAAATTCCCACTCCTGAAATTATGGAATAACTCCCTGTTTGAAGAAACATGAAAAGATTCGCCTGTATCAACTATCCAAGACTCTTCAGGGCTAGGCACACTCAAGTCCAAGGCTTCACAAAGATTTTCCGCAGAGTTGACAGAGTCCCGGTCATCATTACCCTTCCCCTTCCCAGGTCTAGGGCAATCCCTTTTAAAGTGACCCTTATCACCACAACCATAACACACAACATTGCTCATGTCCCTAGGCTTGCCTCCCCTGGAATTATTCGAATTCCTATTGTTCTTCCTACCCCTGACACTTAATGCAATTCCCGAAGATTCCTCACCAGAATTCTTCATGCGAAGACCTTCATTAAGCAATACTGACTTGACCTCATCAAACTTCATCTCATCAGTATCCTTAGAACTACTAACAACAATTACAAGGGTTCTCCAAGACTCAGGCATAGAAGACAATAATATGCAAGCTCTAACATTCTCAACAAAAACCATATTTACTGAAGCAAGTTGTGATAAAATTTTAGTAATCTCATTAATATGATCAACCACATCCCCACCCTCAGCCATCTTACAGGTGATTAATTTAGTGAACAAATATACCTGATTTGCTGCACTCGGCTTCTCATACATATTCTCTTGGGCCTTCAACAATTCCTTCGTTGTCTTCTTCTCCATGACGTTAAACCTGACGTTCCGAGCCAATGACATCCTGATCAAGGACATCGCCTGTCGATCCAGCAGATCGTATTCAGCCTGCTTCATCTCATCTGGCTTCTCTAGCAACGGAACATGCAGCGACTTCGCATACAGCAAATTCTCAATCCGCAACTTCCAGTAGGTGAAGTCAGATCCATCAAATTTCTCTATTTCATACTTATCTCCTGCCATTGTTTGAAAGCGAGTTCTCTTTCACCAACCCTGAAAGCTCCGATACCAGTTGTTAGGATCGAAGAGTACTCGAGCAAACCACAAACAATAGGAAATAATAGCAGAAAAGAAATAAGAAATTTGACACCAGGATTTTAACGTGGAAAAAACCCAAAGTGGGAAAAAAACCACGGAATCGATGCACTAGTAATATGTGGATTACAATTACAATGGTTTTGTTTCTCTCTATCTCACTTGATCTTAGGGATACATAATAGGGAGAACCTGGACCCCTATATATACTAGGAGTACAAAGGAAAACCTAGGTTACCATATGACAGTAACCTAAACAATATGGAAGTCTCCAACAATAAGAAAACAACCGCGAATTAGGAAACAACTGCAGAAAGGGAAACATAAAAGATCTCAGAAATATTCTCCGAATATTTCAAAATCTTCATAGTTGTCACCGACTCAAAATGACTGCAACACAAACCCAAAACGCTGGCAGCGTCCTTGGGCGCTGGTAGCGTTCCTGAGTTTCCCGCATCTGTACGAGGTGTTGCCGGGGGGGGCAAAAACGCTGGCAGGGTTTTGGCTTCCTTTCTCAATTCGTCTCCTTTCTTCCACCTTTTCTTCCTTCCTTCCTTCTTCCATTTCGGTCTCCACACCTAACTGTTTCGGGCGGTTGGCCGCAGTGGTATAGCTTGGGTGCGGTGATGTTCGTTGGCGACACCGAGGAGTGGTGGTTCAAGCGGTGGTGCGCGCGGTAGAGAGAGAAGATTTATGATGAAGATGAGGAAGAAGGTGGTGAAGATGAAAAAGAAGGATGGTGAGGAGAAGAGTAGGGTGGCCGCTCATCAGAGCTGGCGTCGGTGGTATCGTCAATTGCTTGTGACAGGGGGGTAGGTGGAGTTCGAAGCTGAATGGTGGGTGGAGAATGGTTGTGGCAGTGAGGGAATAGAGGGTTGTCAGGATTTGAAAGTGAGCGGGTTTGGAGGAGAGAGAGGGGAATAACTGATTGAAAGTGGTGGAAGGAGATGGTGAGGGTGGTGGTGCAGTGACATGGTGATGGTGGTGGGGTTATGGTGAGAGAAAGAGGGAAGAACAAAAAATAATAAAATAACATTTTTTTTTCCAGTTTTGTTAAGTTCAGTGGCTGCAAGTGCTTTCCAGTGACATTTTGCCATTTTTGACAAATTTAGGTCCTGTTAAATTTATGGATAACTTTAATTTATCAAAATTTACCAATTTTTGCTTAAATTTATCAAAATTTACCAAAACATACTAAAGTTAAAAAATAAAAAAATTAATTTTGATATATTAACGTAAATTTGTCAAAATTTACAAAAAATTACCAAAATTTAACTTTTACCAAACTACTTTTTATCCATGAACCAATATATTTTCTTACTTTCTGTCTTCCCTTACCCCAAAAAAAAAGGAACCAATATAAAAAATTCAATTGATGGATTATTCCTTGATAAATATCCCCATAATTTATCATTTCACATGTAAAAAAATGTAAAATTAAGTAACATAAAGTCAACATTTAGTACAAAGTTAAAAAAGTCAAAAAAGTTTAGAATAAAGAAAATCAAGTAGACATGCATGGTTGTGCGGCACAACTTCCCATCCATTCCCCATCTTCTTCCTCACCTTCTCATTCATTTTGCTTCTCTGCCCCACCAAACAACGCGTACGCAAAGACATCAATCAATCAATCGTAATTAAACAAAAGGGGGTTTGACGATTTAAGACGGAAACAAATAATCTGTGCGTTTTTCTTTTTCGGCATCAACCCCTACCAACCAACCGACATCATACAAACTCCCACGTCTAGAAATCAAACAATTTTCGATTTTTTGAGCTCCTGATCGTGCCCGCAACTTGATTCTGATTACTCCATCTGGGTTTTGAAGCACGCATTCAATCTCTTTTGACCTCGTTAGGTATGTAATTGTTTGTTTTTGCGAAATTCCCCAATTATTTGTGTTGTTTCATTTGAAAAAGGGCTGATCTTTGTTTCAATTTGGGGTTAGGGTTAGGGCTAGGGTTAGGGTTAGGGTTGGCGCGAACTATAAGATCAGTTAATTGGGCCTTCTTGTTTGGTCGATTTTTTATTTGATGTGTATAATTGGATTGGAAATGATGAAATCAAGGAGTTGACTTTGTAGGATGTGTTTGTAATTGATGAACAATCTGACAAGTACAATTGCGAGATTTCATATGCTTTTCAAGTCTGTTAATTTTGATCGTTTGTTACAACTTACAACTAATTGATGGATACCTAAAAACTTCTGGGAAAAAAAGGGTCTTTTGAAGGGTATGTTGTGGGATCTTCTCTTTTTTCTTTTTTTTTGGGGGGGGGGGGGGTGAAAAGTCCAACTTCATTCCCTTTTGCAGACTTCTTTTTTGCTCCCCCATTTTTTGTGATCTTTCTCAATCAGTTGCTTTTGCATATTAGAAGTAACTTACAAATGTAACTGTGGCTTAGAAACATCTTTTACTGTTCTATCTTTTGCGTTTTCACCAAAGGTATTAGACCTGTCAAATGTATTCTGGGTTTGTTATATTTTAGGTTTCAAAACCGGGTCGGGTCAACTTTTGCCAGGAGTAAAAGTTATGCTGAATGTTTTTGGGGGATTCTCTAGGGGTTTGGATTTTGCAATTTGTTACGTGCTGCTGGAGTTTGTGCTCCAAATAGTGTGATTATTCACTTGCAGATATTAGGTTGTTCACTCTGAATAGTGTGATTGTTCCCTTGCCGATATCCTCGAATACTCTTGGTGCATGTAATATATATTGAAAAATTCATGAATGCGAACTTTGCTGTAGATTTGGTGTGCTTTTGCTTTTCATTTTGAATTCATGATTTTCAATCCAAATATGTTTTGGGATAGGTGTTTCTAAACCTTTCACTTATACATGCTATGTTTCTATGGATCACTGATGTGCATCTTTTTTGGCAGGCTACATTTCCTGAGTTTGCTATTGTATTGAAGGTCAAGCTTTGTTTGTGCGGCTGCTGTCCTTCTCGTTTGTCATTTTTACTGATTTTTTTTCCCACCGTTGGCGATGGTGAGAAATGAGTTCCAAAGTGAATGTTCTAGCTCAACTTCATGGAGCAGCCAGCCGGATACAGAGGATGATAGAATGATAGCGATGGTGTTATCAGAGGAGTATGCTAAATTAGATGGTGCTGTTGCAAGACGTCTCTCCAATCTTGCTCCTATTCCTGTGAGATGTCGTTCTCTCTTCCATTTCTTCTTTTACTCCTGTTCCATGTGGACTTGTGGAGTCTGACTTCCATCATACTTTGCTTCTTTTAAAATTTACATTTTAACTGCTGGTATTTTGTAAATCTTATTCTTAGTGACATGCAATTAATGGAACTTATTTAGCTCAATTTTAAAGTAAACTATCTCATCAAAACCTCCTCCACTTCTTTTAATGGAGTAATAGGTAGTGAATGATTTCTAAATCTTGGGTTAATTGGAAGTTTGGAACCAACCTCTCTAAATTGCGAAATTAGAGGTAAGACTGTTACATCTGACCGTCCATTCCTCACCTAGGAAGGATTTCGGAGTGTTGGTTTTGGTTGGTATTTAGCTCAACTTTATATTTGATAAATGTTGGTAATCATAACAAACAAGAGTGCCCAAAGGTGGCTACCAATTTCCTTATGAAGGAATTTATGTGGGAACCAAACCTAGTATGTGCCCCCCTACATTTCATAGCCATTAAGGCTTACTAATTGTGTTGTCCGGGTGTGCCTATGACTTTGTCTTGCTTTTGCGTGTCTGTGTGTTTTTGTTTTTTTTTTTGGGGGGGGGGGGGGAGCTGTTTGTTAGCTAGTTGCCCATCTCCAAAGTATAAAAAAAAAAAATAATCTGAGACCTGGTGGTCAGTCACCTTCTTGCTTGTCTTAAAATGAGTTATTGTACTTTTCAAGCTGGACAGTCAACTATGTTGCTATAAAACCTAAATCTGCCGAAGGTGAAAATTTCTTTTGTGACTTTGTTGTGATAGCTTATGTTGTAGTGCAACTTGGTAGCAATTTGATAGGCTTCACTTCCATTTTGGGTAAGTTGAAGATCAAGTCATTCGATGATTTCTTGAGTTTTAACATTTCCATACTTTGCAGGTCGTCCCTCGGATAAATTCATATATTCCACCCATAAGTGATGCCAATTTGGACCACCAGCGGCTTCACCAGAGGTTTGTACTTGGTCCTGTCCCCTTGAAATCCATAGTCTAATTACAGTATTTGCAAATCCATCCATAGTAGAGACCCTTTATTAAAGTCCACTTTGCCTACGATGGCACAGATAGCAGGTATAGGATAGGTATTTTGCTCTATTCTACTATAATCTACAAATGGATGTTATTAGATGAACCTACATTCAACACTTATTCACTAATTAAAGTTATAAACTTGTCTTTGTGCCATGGGCAGTGCCTTCTTTTCACCTAAATCTGGTGCAAAAACTAGCTACATGTTAACCATCCAATTTCTGACACTTCTAAAGTTCTTCATAACATTGCCTGCAATTAATTAGCTTTCTTTCCCTCTGTACCATTCATCATAAGGCACACTTATGCATGATTATATTATTATAAGAAAGGTTTGCTGTCTAGGAGAGTTAATTGATTCATGAGAAGACAGCAAGCTTATGCATGAATTGCTGTCTACTGTAGAGTATTTCTATTGAAAACTACTGTAAATTTCTAGTAGGCAACTTATTGTCATTTAGAAACTAGACCTATTAATAACTATCTGTTTATCCATAGGTGATGACTAAAACCTTAGTATGTGAGTTTGTGTAGTCCTTTCATGTCTTTCAGGTTTCAATATTCACTTGTACAATTCTTTCAGGCTGCAGGTCTATGGTCTTTATGAAAACCGCGTGTCTGGTGATGGAAATTGCCAAGTGAGTTGAACCTTGACTCAAAATTATCACTGATGGTTTATGCTAGAGTTGGCAACATTTTGTCCTACCCGAATACCCAAATTTGTCCAACCCTGGAAAAATCGTGTTTATTCATAGATTTTTCGTCCGAAATTTGACATTGACCGAATATTTGGACACTATATTTATTCTTTTTTTCCCCTATTGTCCGAACCCCATACTAACCCGGATTTAGTTCCATCCGAATTGTCCGACCTGGTCCAACCCAAAAAAAAAAAAAAAAAGAGTCCAAACATCAATTTCTCCTCTGAAGATTGACATTGACCGAATTTGGCCGATGCAAATTTGACCCGGACCTGAATTTTTGCTAGCGCTAGTTTATTCAGTACTCAGACTGCCTTCTTTCTGTCCCATTCCAGTTTCGTGCACTCTCTGACCAGCTGTATAGGACACCAGAATATCACAAGCATGTGCGCAAAGAAGTGATCAAACAGGTATATATTCCGCAGCATCTCTGCCGTCACAATACTCTGTTAAATGAAGCAACTCTGAATCTGGGAAATTAATGTAAAAAGATGCAGAAAAGGATTGGACATTCGAATATCATTGTTTCAGTTCAACACAATTTTATGTTCTTTGTTGCCCAGGATGATTTTCGTTTTAGCATTCTTGTGCCATATTATAAGTCACGCAAAGGAAAAGCTCGAAAACCAATAAATCAGAGTTAGTTGGAATGTTGGATGTTTTTGATAGTGGTGCTAGAGAGAGAATAGTAGTGTAATAATGAAAAGGAAAAGATAAAGTTGGATTGATAAATAACATAAGTGGGATATGCCCCCGGAATTCTATGACGACAAATATTGTAGAAAAGAAAAGGTTAGTTAAAGTAACAAATAATATGGGATGAAGGGAGTACATTTTACAAAAGGACCGTTAAGCTTTACATTCATTATCAAATATCAATCCATGGATTGTGTATACCCCTTTTTTTTTTCTAAAACATATTATTTGCATCAGCTGAAGGAAAACAAGCCATTGTATGAGGGTTATGTGCCAATGAAGTACAAGCATTATTACAAGAAAATGAAAAAGTATAATCTTCATTTCCTCATTCAATTTCTCAGTAAATACTTTTCCTCTTTGTTATCGATGATCCTTTTTTTTTTTTTTTTTTTGTATTTCTAGCGTAAAACTTCTAGTTTTCCTCTAATCTTGTATACCATGCAGATTGGGTGAATGGGGAGACCACGTAACGCTCCAGGCAGCTGCTGATAGGGTTTGTAATCTTTCTCCGTGTATCATCCTGTTAGTATAACTTGTTTTCTGCTCCATCCTCCCATGAACTTGTTGTATGCTCTTTTCTAATATCTATATATACATTCTTGTATGCGAGAGTAAACCAGTATTACCGTTGTACATTGATTTCTTAATTATAGAACATATGTTTACACCAAACTAAATTGATTCACTATTCACTCCTATCTAAAATTTATTGTGTTAGGTGTAAATGTGGTTTTTGCTTTTATGTGATTCTAGCATTCTTACGCTTGTGGTTTATATGCCTTTCTAATACATTTCAAAAAGGATTTTTGGACAATAATATACTGTACTTCGGGAGTGTTGGACTATAGTCCTTTTTGGAAGAAAACAATTCCAAATAACTGCTCACTAATATTTATTGAAACTCAATTGTAACTATTTTTGTTGAAGTTTAGATCCAAAATATAGTATTATTGTAATGTATTGTCGAATATAGTTATGTATGAGCATTGTTATAAAGTTAGATCGATGGGTGTTTCAAATTCGATTGTAGAATCGGAGGAGCATGAGTTCTGGATCAGTCCGACAAACATGGTCTATATGAGTGTTTTATGTATTTGCCCAAGGACTATCTTTGTAGCTTAAAATGTAATGCCTTTGACCTGAACTATGGATGATCAGTAGATGACTACTTTTAATCTGTTGGTATGTGCTATGGCTAACTAATAATCGGAAAGATAGATCGACTTTCCGATCAAACTTTCAAACCTTCCTTGGTACTTTGTTTTCCTGTTTGACTTTCTTGCTGATTGATTGTTGTTAGCTTATTGTTTGTTATCTGCTACTTTCGCTAGAACTTAATCTTTTGTTTTGTGTCTTTAGTTTGCAGCGAAGATTTGTCTATTAACTTCATTCCGAGACACTTGTTTTATCGAAATTGTTCCGCGAAGCCAGGCACCTCAACGGGGTAAGTATTTGATGCTTGTATACATGACTCAATTTCTGACACTTCATAATATATACGTAGGTCTCGAGACATGGCAAAATGGACCCTACCAAAATAACTGACCTGAACCTGATGTGACCGAGACCGAAAATGCCAAAACTAATTAAATCCGAAAGGGACCCGTATCTGGCCCAAATTTATCTTTCACCAAAATTTGTTTGTAAAGATAATCTTATCTTACAAAGAATAAAGCAGCTCAAAATCAGTCGGGCCTGAAAACGAACCAACTCAGACCCTACCTTACCCAATCCAAACCTTGTTGACCTGAATGACCCATAACCCGAGTGATCCACCAGAACCTGATGCTACCCAAACCCGAAAATTCCAAAACTAATTAACCCAAAATGGACCCGTATCTGGCTCGAATTTATCTTTCACCAAAGTTTGTTTCTAAAGATAATCTCATCCAACAAAGTATAAAGCCGCTCGAAATCAACCGGACTCGAAAATGTTCCAACTCAAACCCGACCCATCCCAACCCAAACCTTGTTGAGACGAACTGACCCACAACCCGAATGACCCAATTGCCAGGTTTACCGGTACATGCCATGGACTCATGGTAATTACCACTAAACAGCTGTCTATCTTCTATAATGCAGAACTTTGGCTGAGTTTCTGGTCAGAAGTTCACTATAATTCGCTATATGACATCCGAGGTTTGTCTCTGCCCCCACCCCTTTTCCGAATGGTAATTTCATGTCACAGAAGCATCGATAACGAAATACCGCATACATAAATTCATTCCTTGACTTGCAGATGCGCCTCCTCCGAAACCTAGAAAGAAGCACTGGTTGTTTTAGATGTGAGAGCTTGCTGATTGTTGCTGGGGAAAATTGGGATTCTGCTTTTATATTGTATGTACAGTCCATTTTGTACACAGGCTTAAAGATACATGTACCACATTTGGTGTGAGATTATTTCTTACTGTGATGGTGATAATCTGACAATTTCATGGACAGTTGTACTGTTGGCGTTACAGCACCATGTGTAAATTTGTGAAACTGCACTGGCACATTTGTTTGTATAGTATATTTTTGGGTAAAAGTTAAGATATATATTTGCAAAAGACATAACAACATTTACATATACCAAGTAAGGAACACCTAGTTAATCACTCCATAGTTACACATCTACCCTTTAATTCTTTATCTATTATTATCCTTCCAGACAGTACTTATCTGAAAACCATCCTTTATAATTTGAAGTATTTTCTTGTCTCTTCTAACCAATAAGAACCATATAATCCTCTTTAGTTGTCTATGTGTTTGAGAATAGTCCCCAGATATTTGAAAGCCTGAAAGGTAATCTGCCCTCAATGAAAAGCTACTAAGGGAGTGTTTGGCGACTCAATTTTTAGCATTTTGGGTAATTTTTAACTTTTTGACTAAAGATAAAAAAACTGTTTGAAGTGTTTAATAAGTAGCTTTTTATGTTAGTTTTTTTGGAGTCAATAAGTTAGTTTTCAAAATGCTAGTTGATGAAAATTTTTGAGTTAGCTTTTTACAAAAAGCTACTTTGCCAAACACTTTTTCTACAATTAGTCGACACGAACAACTAAAAGTCAAACAGTTAATTCATACAACTATCAGCTAACAATTATTCGCTTTAAAGAGTAGATGTGTAAATATGGAGTGATGGTGTGTTGGGTACCTGGATCTACCCTTTAATTCTTTATCTATTATTTACACATCCATATCTGTGTAGTGATGGTGTGTTGGGTACCTGGATCTAGATCCATTCCCGGTGAATCCGTGGCTGGATCCTGATTTTAGAGTCCAATTTGAAATGGATCTGAGACTACATCCTAAAATCAAGATCCGGGGCTGAATTCTAAGATTAGGATCTAGTACTAAATGGATCCGGGACTGGATCCTTAAATTTTAGGTTGATACCCGGTTTTACTCTGCAATTTATTAGGTGCTCCAAGAGCACGTGTTCCAGATTTTATAATTGTTCACTCATATGTATTAGGTTGTTCACTCTGATTGTTACGCTTGTTCACTCTAATTCATATGATTGTTCACTCGCAAGTATATGGAGCACATGCTCCGGGTGCATGTAATATATATTGGTTTTGCTCACCCCTAAATGAAGGACTACACATCCAAAGATCAACAATGTGTAGGCAATGGCCAAGATTAGGGGGGGGGGGGGAAGCCTTTGCAACATCTAAATGGAGCGTGTCAAGTTCGAATCTCATCAACTCCATGTTTTGCGCAAGGTTAAGGGAGACTTTTGCCGCATTCACGTTTCAAGCCCAAAGGGCATTTTTGTGAAAAGGCGTGTTAGAATATAAAATCATCATTGGGCCTACAACCATCAGCTTAAACTTTTAATTAAGATGGTTTCACAGGAAACACCATCAAACTCCAACAATGGAGGCGAAGGAAGCACCATTTCTCCTCCTCTTCTCGCTCGAACAATCTTTGCCTCCTTCTGGGGGATCCAGTAGACATTTTCCGGATGTCTACAAAGAGGAATCATGGTTCTCCTTTACAGAAATCTTAAAAAGATACGTTGGAGTTTGAGAGGGTTTAGGGGTGCTTGAGAAGAGAGAAAAAAAAAAGGGATGGTCTGGTGCTGAGAGTGATCAGAGTAGTTTTCAATGCCGAGATGATAGATGGATGTTCGGTGCTAGTGTTGGGCAATTGAAACAAATTGTGGCAGGGTGGTGCTAGGCAATTTAAACAAAATTAAGATTAAATCTTCCATTTTTATTACAAATTAGACCATTTTAGACTCTTGATCCCTCACATCCTGAATTGTCAAATATAGTTTTGCCTCACCTTCCTTAATCAATTACCCTAAAATTTATTTCATAGGGCCCAAACATAGGCTAGCCATAAGATTCTTGAGGTGCATCCTAAACGTTTAACTTTAGTGGTCCAAAAACAAAACAAATTTGATATCCCTATCCCCCCTCTCTCATCCCAAAAACCACTTATCATCATCACTATATCATCTCTGAATCCTGCCCTCCGACATCTGTTCCTCCCACATTTGCACTGCAAAAAAAGCTGCATTCTTGTCTTAGATTCATTCCTGTGCCTTTTCTTTTCTTTTTTTTTTTCTCTCTCTTTTTCATTCTCTTCTTACTTCTTTAGTTCTTACAGAAAGAACCCACTTTTATGGCACTCCCTCCATAGTCAACTCAGCTCAAATCCTCCACTTTTATGTCATACTTTGTGGGTAATCACACTTTTCAGGGTCTCATCTTTTTGGGATTAGTTTAACTAAACCCGTGATTAGTCAGAAATTAATACTATATTGTCCTTCTGTCTATTGTATTGGATCTGTAAACAGCTTTTTTTTTTTTTAATACAAAGATTTATCAGTATCGCAGTTCAGAAAGTGATCCCCAATATTACTTGACAAATTAATTGTCTGGGCTGGCACAAAATATTTAATTTTTCTCCCCCAAGAAAATTTAAATCCGAAAATTATTTGGTCAAAAAACCCCACCATTTAAATGATGCTATCTCTCTCTTCTCCATCTCCATCTCCATCACCACCCTTCTTCAGTTGCAGTCAACCCGTGACGAAGAGGGTCTTCTTCTTCCTCCATCGCCGCCGCATCAACCACCCTGTTCGCCGGAAAATGAAGAGTTTGACGACGGAGAACCACCTCCGGCATGTCGAATCCATGTCGAAATTCCCCTCCGGCGCCGGAAAAATCAACCATTTGAACGCCGTGATCCTCGGAGAAGCTCATGCTGCGGAGGAAAACGAACTTGTTTACCCTAATCAGGAGTTCTCTCTCCAGGCCCACGTCCCTAATCCTGCTAAGGTCGCTTTTTCACCCTTTATTTCCCCCCCTTTTTTTGTCGGTTTTTGTTGGGTATTTATCGTTTTGCTGGGAAAATATCGAAATCTATGATGCAGTACTTGGAGATGTACAAGAGATCAGTGGAGGATCCAGCTGGGTTTTGGTCCGAAATTGCTTCCGAGTTTTACTGGAGGCAGAAATGGGGGGAGAAAGTTTGCTCCGAGAATCTGGATGTCACAAAGGGTACTGTTAACATTGAGGTATGAACGAATGAATGATTTTGAAATTTGAAATGTGGTTGATGATGATGATCTGTGCGTTGATTCTGATTCAAGTGTTTGATCTGATGTTTTTGTAGTGGTTCAAGGGTGGGATCACCAACATTTGCTACAACTGTTTGGATAGAAATGTGGAAATTGGTAATGGGGACAAAGTTGCATTGCTTTGGGAAGGGAATGATCCGGGTTTCGATGCAAGTTTGACTTACAAACAGTTGCTCGAACAAGTTTGTCAGGTATTCATAATCATCACTCAGCATTGTTGTTTGTTTTTTCTGCCTAGATCTGATTGGATTCGAACAGATGAGAGAGTTTTGCTTGTTGGGGTTCTGGGTTGATGCATGATTGTTGAAAGAGCTTGTTTTTTTCAACTTAGATTGTAAAGGGCTAAAGTAAAATGTACGTGGAGTAGTGGGTAGCGAACGGTTTTTAAATCTTGGGGTCAATTGGAACCGATCTCTCTAAATTGCAATATTTATTAAGAATGCATGGATTTCGGAGTAGTGGTTTTGGATTCAAACAGGTGAGAGAGTTTTGCTTGTTGGGGTTCTGGGTTTATGCGTGATTGTTGAAAGAGATTATTTTTTTCGACTTAGATTGTAATGGTCTAAATTAAAATGTGCATGGAATGGTGGGTAGCGAACGATTTCTAAATGTTGGCTGTCCTAAATTGCAAAATTTAATGGCAATATGCTCATTTGGACGGGATTTTGGAGTATTGGTTTTCTTTGGTTTACGGGCTCTGACATGGTGATTTGGTGAAATTTCAATCTTGTGATTTCAGCTTGCAAACTACTTGAAAGATGTGGGTGTAAAGAAGGGTGATGCTGTTATCATATACCTCCCCATGCTCATGGAGCTTCCTATTGCAATGCTGGCTTGTGCTCGAATTGGGGCGGTCCACTCGGTATATGCCTCAACTTTGTTTCTCACTTCTGCTGGTTTCTCTGCTGAATTAGTTGTGTTTATTATGGATTGTTTTGTGATGTTTAGGTGGTGTTTGGTGGTTTCTCTGCTGATGCCCTTGCCCAAAGAATCGTGGACTGCAAGCCAAAGGTTGTATTGACTAGCAATGCTGTTCGTAGAGGACCAAAAGTTATTGGACTCAAAGACATAGTGGATGCTGCTCTTGTTGAAGCATCTAAGAACGGAGTTTCTGTAGGTATGAAGTCACAGATTCCCTTCTAACATCATGTCCTTAATCATCAACAACGGCAAACCCCAATGTACTCCTGCTAATGCTAGGTCTAGGTGGAACTAGATGTGCATGAAGAGACTGATTCCAGCGGACCCAGAAAAACCTTTTGGAATATGAAAGCCATTTCAAAAATGCTTGAAAAAAAATCGTGTCCCTAATCACCGCCGGGGTGATATTGTTTGTCCTAGATGTTTTCTTCCCGTATGTAATAAATGGATTTAAAACTTGCATGATTATTCTTGGAAGACTTCACATGTAAGTTGTGACCACTTTGTTGATTCATGGGAACTTCCTGTATCTTTTTTCGGATGTTTGATCCTGTTATTAGTAGTTAGGTACATTTACATACCTACTCCTTTCTCAATTTGGCTGACAATAACATTTACTCAACATGGGTTTTCGCTTCTTGTTTCATTATTTGAACAGATGTATGCCTGACCTATGAAAACAAGTCAGCCTTGACAAGAGAGAAAACAAATTGGAGCCAAGGAAGAGACATCTGGTGGCAGGTTGGTATTGCCACTATTTTCGATACAGAATACTTTTCTTTCCATCTTTTTTCTTTTTTTCCCCCTCCACTTACCTTCTGTCCTACTTTAACCAAAGTTTGTGTAAAACAAATTCCTTATTGAAAATGGTAATTTCTATAGGTTTGAGATTATCTCAATGTGTATTAAGGGAGTTGATTTTCTTTGTTCGCTCAGGATGTTGTCCCGAAGTATCCCACCACCTGCGATGTTGAGTGGGTCGATGCAGAAGATCCTCTGTTCTTGCTTTACACCAGTGGAAGCACAGGAAAACCTAAGGTATGGAGAATGACCGGTATTATTTGTGTATACCTTGTTTTCATACCTCTTAACCTTGATCAATTACGGATATTTGTTTTTAGGGTGTCCTGCACACAACCGGAGGATACATGGTATACACTGCAACAACATTCAAGTATGCATTTGACTATAAGCCGTCTGATGTATATTGGTAAGGATATGTTTTCTACTTGTTTGGCTTATCTTATGTATTAACTTTGTATATCTGGGAGTGGTGTGATTGACACTTGTATATTGTTACATATGACTTAGGTGCACAGCTGACTGTGGTTGGATTACCGGACACAGTTACGTGACATATGGACCTTTGCTAAATGGAGCAACTTGTCTTGTTTTCGAAGGGGTAATCGCCTTTAATTGTCTTTAAGCTTTGGACATGCATTTGTTTCCTGCATTTAGATCTGTATTTCTGTGTTACTAGTTGGGAGGAATATGCGAAACATACTGAGACAGAACATAAATACCATTAGAAGCAAAATGAAATGGTCTATACTTTGGAATTTCGATTAAGTTCATGATTCGGACTTCCGTTGACTAGCCTGCATTAGTAGTAAATAATACCCTTTCATTTTCCCATGAGGATCCTTTGGTGTCTTCCTTTGTTTCAATCCTTTGCAAAACTGCGTTCTGGAGTGTTTTCTTTTGTTTCAATTGCAGTATGGAAATTATAAGGGACATGATTTTGTGCCCATAGTAAGATTAATCGTATTTTCTGAATTCTGCACTGAAGCTTGATTGGGGCTCATTTTCTTGTTTATTGGTCGCTGAATAATGCGTAATAGCTACGGGCAGCTGTCTCCAGTGACCTTTGTTTTCAGTTGTGAATTTAGATTGGTGCGCTACAAAATCCATTTATTTGCATTCTGCTATATCTGAAAAAGAAGAATAATTTAGGATTGTTTTGTTAGGCTCCAACATATCCAGATGCTGGACGCTGCTGGGAGATTGTTGACAAGTACAAAGTGACTATATTTTACACTGCTCCTACTCTTGTCAGATCTCTCATGCGTGCGGGCGATGAGGTGAGAGATGTCTCAAATTCTTTATGATATCAAAACATAAGATCGTCTTGCGGGTCTTTTTTTTCCCTATTTACGCATGAACGACCTTTAGTAATGTATGCTTGACTTTTGTTCATACATGTTGATTATGCAGTATGTTACCCGTTATTCTCGCAAATCCTTGAGGGTTCTAGGGAGTGTGGGTGAACCAATCAACCCAAGCGCTTGGAGGTTCGCCAAAGTTGACCCTTTTTCTATGGATGTTCCGGTGATTTAAACTCATCTAAGTCGTATTTGCTGTTTTCTGCTCTATAGGTGGTTCTACAATGTTGTTGGAGATTCTAGGTGCCCTATTTCTGACACTTGGTGGCAGACTGAAACTGGAGGTTTTATGGTATGTACATCACTCTTGTGACACTTTTGCTTAAGACCTGTCAATTCGTGCGGGGTGGCGGGTTACAGGTCAGTCGTATATTGGGTTCAGGTAAATGCGGGTCGGGTATACTTCGGGTTCGCGTAAATACGGGCGGTGTGTTTTGGTTTTGGGTCAACCCAACGGGTTATGACTGCGACTTTTTTCCGCTTTTTCTTTAAAAAAAATGTCTCTAAATACTATTTTTTGTACAATATACATAATAAAATACGATTATCTTCTAGTAACGATAGATTATTGTAAATGTTTCAACTTAAATTAGAAAAATAACAGATGAATGAGTTGCGGTTGTAGTTTATTAGTCATGAATTCCAACAAAAAATCACAAATTCTAATAGACTAGTACTTAGACCTGTGCGCTGCACGGGGCACAAGTAAACCATACATATTATTGAAAATATAACCGATGTAATATTTAAATGAATAAAGAAAAAGATAATAATGCAAAATAAAAAGAATAGTTTTCTTATTTAAAAGAATAAAAAAAAAGAATAGTGCATAAGAAAAAAAAGGAAAAGAAATAAGAGTCATTAATGCAAACATACACATTAATGCACACATTAATATTACATGATTTTTTTTTAAAAATTAAATAGAATCAATTATAAATTTCCCAAAATACCCTCATTAAAATCCACATATTTTGATCATCACCCTTTGTACCCAGAAATATATATATATATATATATATATATATATATGATTTGAACTTTGAAAATAAAGTCTTCGGGTCAAGTTGACGGGTTGGGTTTGACCCGCTAATTTGCGGGGTTTTGGGTTCGGCTTATTTCGGGATCGGGTTGAGGAAATCATGTTCAAAACCTAGAATTTCTGGGCGTCGGGTCGGGTCAAGTCAAAGATTGACGGGTCTACTTTTGCTGGTTTATTGTGTTGTCTAGCTATGCTAAGATAATAAAACTGAAGCAGACGAAGGTTTTTTTATTTATACCGCTGGCAAAATTTTGTCCGACCAAATTTATCCGACCTGGAAAAAATCAGGTTTGGTCATAGAATTTTCGTCCGAATCTTTTTCATTGACTGAAAAGTCAGACCCAATAGTTATCTTTTTTCTATTGTCCGAACCTGATTTTGACCCGGATTTAGTTCCGTCTGAACTGTCACACCTGGTCTGACCCGGAAAAAACATGTTCGAACATCAATCTCTCGTCCAAGTTTGCCGAATTTTGGCCAGCACTATTTATTTATTTTTATTTGTCCTTTCATTTTTATTTTCACTTTTTGCTAGAGAGTTGCACTTACCATGAATTTTATGGCCTTGCAGATTACTCCATTGCCAGGGGCCTGGCCACAAAAGCCGGGTTCTGCCACTTATCCTTTCTTTGGAGTTCAGGTTCGTGCTCTCAGAACTCCGTATATTTTGATGAACGAGTCTCGTTTTCGACGCTGTTTATGGTGATTCTCATTTTGCATGGCTATTAATGCAGCCTGTGATCGTGGATGAGAAAGGAAATGAAATTGAAGGCGAATGCAGCGGATATCTCTGTATAAAGCATTCGTGGCCTTCAGCCTTCCGTACTCTGTATGGCGATCACGAAAGATATGAGACTACATATTTCAAGCCATTCCCTGGCTACTATTTTACCGGTGATGGCTGTAGCAGGTGTGCTTAGATTTTCTTCTACAACTTATTAACGCCCCCCTCCTTTTTCAAAAAAAAAAAAAACAAAACGTTTCTCTCTTTTTCTCAACTAAAGGATTTGTTTGGCTAAAGTTAAATCATTTTTATGACAGGGACAAAGATGGTTACTACTGGCTTACTGGAAGAGTGGACGATGTTATAAACGTCAGGTATTTTCCCATCGTCACATTTTCTGGTGATCAATGTCATCTTTTCTAGCGTAAAACCTATGTTACTCGGACTTGAGTATGTGTGTCCATATTGGACACAGATATGGGTGTCAGACTTGGTTACTTTTAAGAAATTTTGCATATTTTCATTGTAATTTAAAGTGTCGAATGTCATACTCTCGTCTAGGTATTGAGGGTCCGACACGGGTACGGCATGGAATAGTAAGAGTCGGAGTAACATAGCGTAAAACTTGGCACTGAATTGTTACAATATGCATGGAAGAGCTTTTTTGTCCCCTTTTTGCATGCAAATTTGTGCTGACGACTGGTTTTTCGATGTAGTGGTCACCGAATTGGCACAGCTGAGGTGGAATCTGCCCTAGTTTCACATCCCCAATGTGCTGAGGCTGCTGTCGTTGGTGTCGAGCATGAGGTAATAAATCGGGTCGTCATCTTATGAGTTACGACATTTTGATTTTGGATCAAACATTCACTGTATCTGTATGCATGCATTTTCTTCTTGTCAGGTGAAAGGACAGGGTATATATGCATTTGTTACCTTGGTAGAAGGCGTTCCTTACAGTGAAGAACTCCGTAAAAGCCTTGTCCAAACTGTGCGCAGTCAGGTCAGCTTCTATTCTTGTCGGGACATGAAGTTTGCCATTATGGTTATCATTGAACCCTCTGATCGAATGTTTGGATTCGGTTGTCTGCATGTCCGAATTTGTAATATGATATGACTTTTCAACATTGTAACTGAAATCCTGTGTGACCAGACCCGAACTGAAACCCTATTGTCCGTATTTTTTTCTAAAATGGAAGTTTTCGAAAACCGAACTAAAAAAATCTATAAACAATAGGCTCTCATGTAGTGCACCGGCCCCTCACCACGGGTGTTTTCAGTATGCTTTGTCCTCACCCACATGCTGCCTAGGAAAACTTCCTGTGAAGTCAGTAATCAGAATATTACCCTAAAAGTCAATTACGGTTAACCGTGAAATTCTTAAGAGATGAGTCCTAAAAGGAAGATGCACCTTTGCGATCTTGGTAATTTAAATCCTGTTAAACCACACTTTCTGACAATACCCAATGTATCTCTTCTCATGCTCGAACCCAATTGTGTTTAAAATCCGGACAATCCATGCCTGAACTCTCAAACCCAAACCCGACATGGATTCAAATTCGGACATGACTGGTTATCCAGATTCTGAATACGGACAAAAATATGTTAACCATTACCATACCCAGTTCTCCCCGGACAGAACAATTCACGTTCCCGGGTCAGAAAAACTTTCCCCACTTTTAGCCTTGTTGCAGTCATCATGAATGAACTACACACTAAACACTTTGTCAAAAATTTCAGATTGGAGCATTTGCGGCCCCAGACAAGATTCACTGGGCACCGGGGCTCCCTAAAACAAGGAGTGGGAAGATAATGAGGAGAATTTTGAGGAAGATTGCTTCGAGGCAGCTTGACGAGCTCGGTGACACAAGCACTCTCGCAGAACCGGCTGTCGTCGATCAGCTCATAGCCCTTTCCGACGTCTAGAAAAACACGCAATTCTTTATTCAGTCTTTTTTTTCTTTCCTTTTTTTGGGTCTCATAGATGCTGATTCAGTTTTCCTGTAGTTGTCCCTAGTTGTTTATGCTGTGTCTTCTACTTTAGTCTGTGATTTTTACTGTACTATTATTAGATGTCATGAGGAGTTCCGAATAAGCTGCATTGTATTGTTACTCATGTACCTGTTTTCTTTTCTTTTTATTTTTTTCTCCTCCTGGTTTAATTTTCTTTATTTTGGGGGTTGGGAGAGGAATTGTTTTGCTGTATTGTACCAGTTTTGTAACAATATTTTTATTCTTTGGGTAATATGCACTGTTTGAGTTAATAATTGTCATGAAAGAGTGGCATTGTTGTATTGTATCAACTTTGTAACAATGGTTTTACCGGTTTTGTAGTACATTTTACATTAGTCCTTCCATTCCATAATATTTGTCATTTATTCGGCTTTTAACGTTCTCCACACTCCAACATGTTGCTTTGGGATTTTTTTTTTCATATAGTACGTTATTAATAATTTAATATTAGTTTTTGGCATTCAGTTCAGGCATAGAGAGAGAGATTTACTGAGGAGGGAGAGATTTATTGTGAGGAGAGGTGAACCGTGTGGGATCGATTCACTTTTGGTTCGTCTATGGTTGCCGGCTTTCTTCAAGCCGCCCTCTATTCTTCATGAATCAAACCTGATTTCAATATCCATTTCATGGTGGATACGGGTCCTTGGAGGGTCGTTATGACCATCATGGGGAGCGGTGTTCCCTTTTACGAAGACCCTGGACCATGGGATGACATAGTGGGTCTTTATCAGACCATTCTCGAGCCTTCTAAGGGGTTTTGGGACCACCAGTACGAATAACGAAACGACGACGCACTTGACTCTCATTTTGGCATCAAACGGAGGTATAAACAACCTAAGGGGTATTCAGGTCTTTTCATCCTCAATGAAGATCAACTCCGTGATGTTTGTGGTCCTTTTGACATCCAAGGGCATTTTAGTCATTCACCTTTCCCAAAGGTTGGGATGGAAGACCGTGTTAAGGAGAAGAAATGGGAAGACAAGCCAAATTAATTGAAACAGTAAGAGGCGCCGGCTGCGCCAATATAGACGTTGGTCACGCTCGTGCCTCTCGATTTCTCTCTGACACCAAGTTCCTGGAAGAGACGTAGCTCGCGCCTCATCATTTTTTGCCAGCAGCACACATGATTCTCTCTTTTCTCATTGTAATCCCCCTTCCTTTATATAGATTTCAGTCCAACCCCTCCATTAGAGTTAGTTCATGAAACTTTTAGTTTTAAATTCAAAAATCCTCTCAATTGGAGTTCATAATTATGGGTTATCAAATCCTAATTCAATGAAAGCAATCCTTTGGTTGGAATTTGCTTGTTGATTTCTCTTACTTGTGAGTGAGTGTTCTTCTTCCACTCTTTGTGAGATTTCTTGGTTGTTTCATGATTCTTTGCTTGTGGAAGATCCTTGTGCAAGTTATTGAACATCTTAGTTCAATTGGGTGAGTATTTACTCTTTACAAATTATTCATATCCTTTCATTTATTATTGTAATTGTTGCTTATCTCCATAAACCCAAAACCCTAAAAATTAGTTGTGTTTATGAGTTATATGAGTGGATTTCCATCCTCCACATGAATTTGTGTAGACCACAGGACACCACCCTCTCCAAGAGGGAAGGTAAATTCAAGGCACAAACTTATTTGATGGCTAGGGTGCCACTTAGAAAATCATCGCTTAAAATTTTGGCCCTCCTTTTTTTCCTGGCATGCCAAGTCTGACAATCACTAGGTCCCTCTCACACAACTTGGTGGTGATCGGAAAACATTTAATGAATTGAAACTATGGACTGTTGCTTGATGGTTGTACATTTCTAAAGTAAGGATTATTATTATGATTATTCAATGACGTATATTAGAGATTATTAGAATCCAATTACTCTCATAAACATAAATTAGTTTCTTTCAATATAAATAAGTTTCTACATCCTTCTTATTTTACCTATCACTTAATAAATGTTACACAATTTTTAATATGTTTCTTTAACCGATGATTTCTCATATATTATTTTATCTGAGAATTACAAACCTATGCTCTTGTGATAATATTTTCCGGTATGACTCTATTGATGATATTTTTGTATAAGAGAGCGTGTGGTAGAATCCAAGGAAAGTTTTTCCAGGGAATTTTTTTTATGGAAAAAGTTTTCCGGGAAAAGTGTATTTTACAATGTTTGGTTGAAGTTACAATTTTCTTTGAAAAAAATGTTTGAAATGTCCAAACTACCCATATTTATAATTGTTTGGGTTTGTTATATTGAGGGTGTTTTGGGATTTTTCACACTTTAGATTACATTTCCTAGTATGAAATTTTTCCCTTATCCCCACAAGAAAATTTTTCCCAATGATCATTGTAAAATTGTATATCCCAAGTAAAGTGCTTCCCATTGACTAATGACAACCAAACATGAGGAAAATTGATCAAATTGGGAAAGCCCATCTATTTTCATGGATTTTATGCACCCAAACACAGTGTAATACAATATATATATATATATATATATATATATATATATATATATATATATATATATATTACAACAATGATAGAAATAAGCGCTGATAAAATTATTTGTCAAAATATAAAGCTCTTAAAATAATTATATTAAAAAACATGAACCTTTTAGTTGTTTTTTTTTTGGGAAATTCCATTTGGTAGACTTCAACTTTTGTCTATTCCAAATTGTCAACCACTTTTAAAAATATTCCAAGTGGTAGGCTTATTTTGAAAGTTATTCCAAATTATTCCAAGTTTTCAAACACTTTAAAAACTATCAATCTCACAACTAACTCACTTGGAATAATATCTAAAGCGTTTGACAACTAATAATAGTTTTTAAAGTGCTTAAAAACTTGGAATAATTTTTGAAATTGATTGGGTGTTTGGATGATAATATACCAACCTTTGGGGGTGTTGAATTGTAATATATCAACCTTTACTATTGGACAACAATATCCATGACCTTTATACCTGGGTGACATTATTGTACCAACAGTAACTAAGGAGTGGTGAATCGGTCTCCATGCGAGCCAATAACTTCATTAACCCCTTAGTTTTTCTCACTAACCCACATTACAACAGATTGGTTGGTTGTGTTCCACGTCAGTATGAAGACCGGTTCACCACCCCGTTAATTACTGTGTTAGAGCTGATTTTTTTTAACGTGGGTTAGTGAGAAAAATGGAGGGGTTAATGGGGTTATTAGGCGATGACCGATTATTTTTCCTACGCCTGTCACTTCAGAATCGAGACCAATTAACCAGTCACCACCTCTTTAGTCACTGTTGGTATAATAATGTCACCTAAATATAAAGGTAAGTGATATTATTGTCCAATAGTAAAAATCGGTATATTACAATCCAATACCCCAAAGATCAGTATATTGTCATCCAATAGCCTTTTCAAAATAAGTCTACAATTTGGAATTATTTTCAAAATAAGTCTATCACTTGGAATAATTTAAAAAGTGGTTGACAACTTAAAATACACAAAAGTTGAAGCCAATAATTTTTTTAAAATGAAATTGTGGGAAGCGAAACTATGAGGAAGAAGTGGATTGATTGGAGCAATTGAAAGAGATTGAACCCGAAACAAAACAAAGGGATCCGCAATCAATCCACAGTTGCTCACTTCCTCAATCCTCACCCTCCGATTTCGAGTTTCGTTTCCCAATTTCTTGCATCTCCCAGTTTCTGTCTTCTCTCTCTCTCTCTCTTCCATCTTCTCCAACCAATGGAAGCCGTCCGATCAACCCAACTCATTTCCAGGCGTCCTCTCTAGAGAGACAAACCCACCCACCAAACAAAAAAGGGTCTACTTTCGACTTTCGTTACTAATCCCACCCAGATTTAATACAATTACAAAACAGAAAGAAAAAAAGAGGGAATTTTGTTTTGTTGTTGTATATATATGGAGGAATTGCAGACCCAAGTTGCCCAGGCAGTTGATGTTCTCAACCATGATTCTCAATCCTGCAATCGTGTCGCTGCCAATCAGTGGCTCATTCAGTTCCAGCAGTCTCATGCCGCTTGGCAAGTTTCGACTAATATCCTTACTTCTTCTCAGCCTCACTCTTCTCATTTCGAAGTTGAATTCTTTGCTGCTCAGATTCTCAAACGCAAGGTTGGTTTGTTTCTTTGTTTGAATGTTTCTTTGTTTGTTTGTTCTTTCTCAATTGTACTTGGGTTGTTGGGGCATCTTGGTTTTGTTGATGGTGCTTGAAGTAGTCACAATGTGTGTTGATGTGATGCATTTGGGTTGTGTAAGTATTGTAGTTGGAAAAAGCATTGATCCCACAGTTGTTTCTTGCTGAATCCTAGACAATTGCATTGGGTTTATACAGGAATCACTCGGGTGTTTCATGATGGTGAAATTTGTTGGTTTTGGGGGGGGGGGGGTATTGTAATTTTGATGCATTTGGGTTGTAGTTGGAAAAAGCATTGATCCAACAGTTGTTTCTTACTGAATCCAAGACTATGGCATTGGGTTGATATGGGAATGAGAATTAGTATCTTATCTGGAGTGCTTTTCCCACTTGAAGTTTCATGAATGATGGAATTTTGCTTACTTTGGAGGGGGGTTATGGTAATTTTGGTATTGTGATGCATTTGGGTTGTAGTTGAAGAAGCACTCGATTTCCCCACTTAAGTGAGTAATTGGGGCATTCCCTCAATTTCTGATTGCTGCTTGATGTTGTTGTTGAGTAGCTGCAATGTATGTGGATGGGATGCATTTGGGTTGTATTGTAGTTGAAAGAGGCATTGATCCAACAGTTTGGAATTGGGTTGATATGGGAATGAGAATTAGCACCTTATCTAGAGTGCTTTTCCCCACTTGGAGATTCATGAAATGATGAAATTTTGTTTCTTTTTGAGGGGGGTATTGTAAATTTTGCAATTTTGATTGGACTTTACATTGCCTCAATTTGTTGGACAATCATGCTTTTATTGCTGACTTATGTTGTTGAGTAGCCACAATGTATGTAGATGTGATGCATTTGGGTTTAGTTTAAAAGACATTGTTCCAAGTTCCAACACTTGTTTCTTACTGAATCCAAGACCATGGCATTGGTTTGATTGTGGGAATAGGAATTGGTATCTTATCTGAATTTTGAAGTGCTTGCTCTTGTTTTCTGATTGTGAATTGTACAAATAATGTCTTTGACAGATACACAATGAAGGTCACTACTTGCAATCCACAGCCAAGGATGCTTTGTTGAATGCTCTATTGATGGCTGCTAAGAAGTTCAGCTCAGGACCTCCACAGGTTCTTTATTTCTATATACTCTGAACTTTTTTCATAAGGGTTGCACTGAAAAGGGTTTCTATTCGGTTCTACCATCTGGAAATCAGTGTATAAACAGACACCCGCTGCTTAAATTCACTTCCTTTTATTCTTTGTGTTGGCTTAATGCGCACGATTGGCGAAACATTTTTCAACACGGTCCACATTGCTCTTCTTGGCAGCTATTAACCCAGATCTGTCTAGCTTTATCTGCGTTGATACTTCGTGGGGCAGAGCATAGGCAACCAATTGAGCAACTTTTCTACAGTCTTCGGAATTTGCAGACACAGGAAAACGGTAACATTGCTGTTTTGGAAATGCTGACCGTTTTGCCAGAGGAAGTAGTAGAAGATCATACGATTGATTGTACAATAAACGCAGCAACTCGAACCCAGTATACAAGAGAGGTGTTCCCTCAACCTGGAAATAGCATGCCCTCCCCCTTTCTGCATGCTCTTTGTCCTGTCCTGCCTCTTATAGATTGATGAAATGCAGCTTCTCGCGCATACTCCAATGGTCCTGGAGTTCCTGCAGCAGCAATCAGAGAAAAGGTTTGACGATACAAACCAGCTCCACGAAAGGAATAGGAAAATATTGCGTTGCCTCCTTAGTTGGGTAAGATGACATCAAAAATTTCCTTTGTTGCTCAGTGAAGCTCAAAAGAATGGCCTGTATTTTGACCTGGCGAAATTTGACCCGACTCAACAACCGACCTGAACACGCCTGAAACTTTAGGGTTTTGAACACAATTTCCAAACCTGAAACCTAAATAAGCCCGAAACCGACTCGTAGAAAACTCAACCCGTATTTAACCCGCCCGCCCGAATTGACCTGTCTACCTGTATAGCTTTATTGTGATTTTGCTATCAAGTCTCACTCTTATGTGTGTCTATTGCTTAATCAAGAGTGAGTTTTGACCTTCATATATTTTGATTCTTTAGACTACTTGTTCTTAACTTTCAGGTGCGAGCTGGATGCTTCTCAGAGATTCCTCCTGGATCATTGCCTTCTCACCCTCTTCTTAATTTTGTATTCCATTCCTTGCAGGTATATCCTATCTGTCAGCACTTCAAAACTGTGTGCATGGGTTGTCATCTCATTGATGAGTACAGAACCACCTGCGTTCAAAGGTTTTTACTGACGATTTTTTTTGTTCGCTCTATTGCCCAGGTTTCGTCGTCCTTTGACCTCGCTGTTGAAGTTCTTGTTGAACTTGTGAGTCGTCATGAGGTAGGTAATTTAAATTTCTTTATATCTATTCACAAGCCATGTTGTTTTCAACTTACCGTAATTACTTATCATCAACATTCAATGTAATGAGGCATTATTCGGCACCTTCTAGATACATTTGGTAATTGTGGGTTTCAGTTACCTGTAGCATGACGTCTCTTCCTTTGCCCTTGTACTTTACGTTGAGGTTGGTACATATTTGGGTTCCTTTACTTAGATCACCATCCATTGTGGTCATTGATCTTAAACTAGATCTTGGGCGAAAAGTTGGCAACTTGGATGTCGTAAGGTTCAAGGTAGGTTGACTGAGGCGGCAATTTTTGTGCCAGCAATATGATGGTGGCACCCCCGCTTTCTTATTTAAGATGCCTGAGAATTTGTAGACATGTAACCATTATGTAAACTACTCTTGCACCCAAACATTAAGGTTTTAAGGGACAAGTAATAGTGTTGATTATCCAACATTGCCGTACTATTGCTTCTGGATTTCATATCCATATAAGTTATTTTTTTTGATCTTTTAGCACGTTTTTTGCTCGATATTCTAGGTCGTTCTTGTAGATTGTGAGAGCTACAAGTGGAGTGAAGCTCTCTTCCATAATTGGTTCTTTGGTGTGTACAACATGGCTGTTCACTTACGTTGGACAATGATAGCACTAGTTTTGTATTTTTCATTTCCTTTTAGTTCCATGGCATTAATGAGAAAGCTTATAGCCACTTGGAAGCAAGTTCAGCTTGTTGATATAGCTGACGGTAGATTCTCAAAAAATGATGTGAAGAGGTATGCACAGTGCAATGTTGGATGTTGAGAGGAGAGAAGAAGAGTCATGTACAAGTCTTGAGGGGAATTTAGTTCCTTTAGCCATTTTGTGGGTCACATCGAAGGAAAGAAATTGACGGATTTTCCGGGAAAGTTTTTTGTCATTTAATGATTTCAAACTCTATCTTTTGAGAGATGTTGTACGAGTATGATAATTAAATATAACAAAAAATTGAGTTTTTTGGATTTTGTAGAAAATATTATGGCTCAAAGCTTAAGGGCTCAAGTGTTTTTTGTATATGTATAAATATATATATATATTTATTTTTGTAAATGGGTGACATGCTCTTAGTGTCTTTGCAATATATCTTATGATTACTTATAAAAAAGAAATTGAAAGTAACTGTCCATCTTTTATTTATGAAAAGCTGCAAGTATACATTGATATCAAAACGGTTAAAAGCATAATTAGCTAGACTGTGGTATGCTTGGATTTACGGGATGAATTTGGGCGTACAATACGCCGCTGAGAGGATCTGGTACTTAGGATTAGCTAATGACTATTATGTATGCGGTTTGCTGCACCTGCTATATGATCCATTGTGTGTTTCATTGTAATCGTTTGTTCGTCTTTCTTCTTTTGACCAACATGTCAAGCAAAATTGATGTAGGACGCTCGGTGAGCAATGCTAAACGATCCTGAGAATATTCAATAGATGTGGTTAATTATAAGATTATATTCTGAGAGTTCAAAATGGAGAAATACGATTCACACGATTTGTTTAACTATTTGGTGCAAATATTGAGAGTTTAAGGCAAAATACGACGCACATGATAAGGAAACTAGATATTAAAAATATTAAATGATCCTAAATGATATTAACAATACTAAAAGATATTGTCTTCCTAAATGAAACTTTTAATTTCCTACTCATCCTAGAATATTTTCTTCCATAATATGTAGTTGTATCAAATATTTTGGAACTTATGGTAAAAGAAGGCGGTGTTGTAGAGTTGAGTGTTTAGTTTTAGACCCTACATACTAGAAACCCCTAAATTAAAAATAAAATAGTGCATTTTTGAGTTTTTGATTTCAAATATACAAATATCAAATATGCAGTACAGAATGCTAAGGTGGAGATTTAGTCTAAATGCGCACCTCTTAGGTTTGGGGCAAGCATCGTTGTGCCTCATAGTATGCGTTCAAATTAAGGAATTCAATCTCATGTGTGCCTTACACAGGCGTGAGGTGAGGCATGTTGCTGTTCACCTCATGGAAGGTCATGGGGGTGAGAGAGAACAAAGCACATACCTAAATGGAGACATACCTTAGTCATACATAGCAATTTCAAGCAATGACCTTTGAATTACATGAAGTGCTCCATACTCCACTGTAAATGGAAGAGCCGTAATTCTCATCATCATCTCTCTCTTTTTTTGATCAATGAGCATAAAAGTGGCTTGAAAATAAGAATCCCTATAATGTTTTTGTTTAATGTGAAATGTTAGGTTACAACTCAAGTTGTCTGTTATCTAAAAGGGTAGTTATGAGCTTCTCTAGCATCAGTAACAAAACCTCACATTAAGACATCTCATCTTTGCCCTTATAATTTCCCACTTCACGTACATTAGATATAATGTCGCCTTTGTTTAATGAGATGTTTGATTTGAGATTGACCACTGGCTATGATATCCCGTTGGTTCTTGACTTCTTGAGGAGGGATGCCTGCTCCACAGTGTCATAAGGTCCTTTCAGCTGGTGTTTTTCTGCTTTATTATTTGAAGACTCTTGTTGTTTTATATGTTGACTCAAGAATTCAAAGTGCGGATCTGTTGTGACTTGGAAAATCGCTCTAATGCGGTACTCATGTTTCATCTCTCGGTTATTGCAGTGTGGAAATACAGTTCTCTCACCTCAAAAACCTCTCTGAATCCCGTTGCGGCTGTTTCATTCAGGAATAGCCTATTCATATCAAATTCGAACTAGTAACTAATCCCAACATGGAAGTATTGAAAAAACTTATAAAAGTGAAAAATCTCAAATATCGTTGATCATGAGACATACAATTATCACTATATATGAAAACTAGAATTGCAACACGAGCAATTAACGTTGACATAATAGAGGTAAGTGGATCGATCAAGTAGCCGAATTCTAAAGAAAAATCATTAGTGATATTCCAAGATCATACATATTGATAAATAGAATTACTATTTATTTGATGAATAGGCAGCTTCATCGAAAAAATCATAACTATACTTAACAAGAAAATACTAGAAAAAGGCCACATACGTTTTGAATCCATTAATGTCCTTGTGTGGCCATTCCTGTTATCAAGTTCATAAATTAGTCACAAGCGAACCTGTTTCCATGATCATTTGCTTTTTGCTAACCAAATCTTCTGCTTTGTATTCTAGGAGTTGCCTCAGGTATTATTGTGCAGAGTTCAGTTTTTAAAGGATGCTCTGCTTCTCCCGGCTCTTGCAAATGGTGATGAGAAAATAGTCGGTGGGATTTCATGCTTGATGTCGGAAATCGGTCAGGCCGTAAGTTGCTAATATCTTCGTCTGGATCATATATATATGATGGATTTGCTGAGCTCCACTCACTCTTGCCATTGTATTTGTACTGTACTAGCCAACAAAGTGTATACAGAGACATGGTAGCCACTATTAACCTCGTGTTATTTTCTAGGCACCTGCTCTGATTGCAGAAGGAAGTCCAGAAGCTCGGGTACTATCAGATGCACTATTGAGGTTTAGCCCCATCTGTTGACTCTTTGTGTGTGTGTGTGTGTGTGTGTGTGTTGTTAGAATTATGATCCTAACTCGGATCCGTGGGTTAGGATTGGAATTATCCCACGTAGGATCATGGATCGGAATGTAGCTAGTAGAATCACATCAAGGATTTTGGATCATAAAATTGTAGGATCTTAGATCAGGATCGAGATTTTAATAACTATGGTTGGGGGGAGGGTTATATTTTTGGATCTTTAGTTTAGTTTTACTAGCCTTCATCATCATCCACCTATTTGACCTTTTGCTTGTGGCCGTTAATTTATTTAATATTTAGGGTTTTTGGTGCCAAATAATCCATATTATAGGGCTTGTGATTGAAAATAATCTAAACCGACTTTTCGGCCAGCAACAGTATGTACTTTTATATTATTTTCTCAGGCTAAGCTAGAAAATTCTGGCACCGGAAAACAGACGTGACATTGGGACCACGTGCTTCGTACCGTTAAGTTGGCATCTTTTTCTCATTACTAAGCATGTGGTACCAATGCCATGTCAATTTTCTGGTGCCAGAATTTGGTTCTGGCGTAGTCTGAGAAAATATGATATAAATACAGACTGCTGGTACTATTTAGTGCCAAAAGTTGATTTACATTATTTATAGTCCTGTTATATGTCTCAATATCTAATACCAGAGGAAAAATCATATTTCGCTCCTAGTTTGTATATATGGCAACTTGTACTGAAGTCCGAACCCGGCTTATTAGGAATAAAATTATTGGCTTTAGCTTCTCACCCTTGTACAGTAAGGTACAATCAAACAACTGACATGATTATAGTTTTACAGCTGCGTGGCCTTTCCTAGCGAAGACTGGGATATCGCAGATTCTACATTGCAGTTCTGGTAAGCTTTTGTTACCCTTTATGTTGGTATTTACAGTTGTTAATTCTTTCTTTCTTCATTGCATTTTAAGTTGTAAAGAGGAGTAGCTATTTGCTATGTTACTCGGACTCGGGTATGCATGTCCATATCGGACACGGACACGGGTGTTGGACTCGGGTATTTTAAAGAAATTTTATGCATTTTCATTGTATTTTGAAGTATCGAGTGTTGTACCCTTGTCCGGGTATCAAGGGTCCGACACAGGTACGACAGGGAAAATGAAGATTTGGCGTAACATAGGCTATTTGCAATTGAGGGAGGATAACGAACTCATGAAGGACGAAATCTTGCGTAATCAATTAGCAACTTACCTTTTTCTTCTCTTTATATTTCAGGAGTAGCCTTGGGAGCTATATACTTAGTCTTGATGGGGATGATAGGAAAACATGCGAAAATGCAAAGAAAATGTTCTTCCCGATTTTCTCGGCATTGCTTGATGCTTTGCTGTTGCGCGCTCAGGTATTGCTTCATTTTTCCTTTCCATTGCTTCGTTGATTACAAGTATGGGTGATGGGATTAGTTAGGAGAACTGCACAAATGACCCCACCAGCCAAAAGAAGCATAATATTTTGTTAGGAATGGACTTATGCTTGTTGAGTTGCCAGTTTGCTTAGGGTTTCAATTGCTTTGTGCCACGATTTACTCAATTAAAATATTTCCTAAGTGGTTGTCCTGCGAATTCATGCATTTTTTATGTTTAAGTCCTACAAATTCATGCATCTGCACACAAGTTTTTTTGGTTATAGAAAGAAGGTTCAACAAAGTTATAAAAAGAAGGTTCTACAAAGTTAAATTTCCTTACTTGCTAGATACCCAGAAGACTAATGAGTAAAGCACGGTGAAGGTCTATGTTCCTTTTTTTAAATATTTTTTTTTTGTTAATTTAGTCTTGTAATTTTGTTTATTCTCCAGGTTGATGATTCTACTTATGATGATGGAGGTAGCAGTGAGTTGCCTGATGGCCTTGCAAATTTTAGAATGACATTGGCCGAACTTTTGGTGGAAATTTGCCACTTTTTGGGGTCTACTGCATATATGCAAAAGGTACATTAAGGTCCATCTAAATATCAGTTCTATGTTTTCATTCCGTAATGCACGAATTCCTCTTTTACTCTATCAAACCTGAGAGAAATAGAGACGTGGATGGCAAACAAAGCCAAAACATCTGCCTTTAATCATTCAGTGCCTAAGCAAGTTAGACATGTGTGGTTAACTGTATGCATATGTACTATTTTGTTTCTGATATCATTATAGGTTTTCCTCGGTGGTTGGGTGTCAGGAAACATGCCAATTCCATGGAAGGAGATCGAAGCTAAAATGTTTGCACTTAATGCGGTGAGGATAGCAAATTGTTAGTTTAATTTAAAAATAAAAAACCAGAAATTTATGCGTGCTAGCATTTAGTTCTATGAATTATTTCGGCTAGAGTTTTAACTATATCTTTCTCGTTGTCCAGGTCGCCGAATTGGTGGTGCAAGAGGGGCAAAAGTTTGACCTTTCTATAATCATGCATTTGGTGTCAATATTATCAAGCGGCACTTCTAATGAATGCAAAGGATTCATGTGCATTGTACGTTGGAATTTCTTGTGGTTTTTTTTTTTTTTTTTTTTTTTTTTTTTTTTTTTTGTCATTGGTATTGCGATTTGCTAGTTTATGATGTTGTTGTAATGTTGTCTATTCTGTGACTAAAGTCTGTGATTTTGGTTCCATTTCACAGGTGTATAGATCACTTGCCGACGTAATTGGCTCCTATTCCAAGTGGCTGTCTGCTGTTCAAACTAATTCTAGACCTTTATTGTGAGCTCTCCATCTTGACTTCATTGCAATTATGTTGATTGCTATGTTAAATATCACTACCGAGACATGTGGAACCTAGTTTGCATGCATATAGTTGTTTGTTCTTAATGCAGGCAAAATTTTGTCCGACCCGAATACCCGAATTTGTCCGACCTGGAAAAACCAGGTTTGGTCATTGATTTTTCGTTCGAATTGACTAAATATTCAGACACAATATTTCTCTTTTTTCTATTGTCCGAGCTCGATTTTGACCTGGATTTTGTTCCCTCCGAATTGTCCGACCTAAGGACATCAATGTCTCTTCCGAATTTTGACGTTGACCCAATTTGACCGACTCGAATTTAACCCGGACCCAAATTTTGCCAGCGCTATGTTCTGATACATGCGAAGGATATATTGTTTGTGCACACCATGAAGCACATGATTCATTCAAGAAGTATTGGCCCTTGATGACTCTAACTCTTGGATTTCAGATTATTTCTTGCTGCAGGGATCTCTCAGCCACTATCTGCAAGTGCTTGTGCCTCTGCGTTGCGTAAAATTTGTGAAGATGCTACTGCGATTGTGTTTGAGCCCTCCAATTTAGAGATTTTAATATGGATAGGAGAGGTGATTTAACTGATCTTTGTGGGTTGCACCTCATGCTTTTGCATGCCCTAGATGAATTTCTGATGTTTCAGATCTTAACCTAGTAACCTACTTACTAGTTTTGAGCAACTGGTTAGCTTTTTTCACAAAAATTTGATCACCTTGTCTTTTACATGAACCGCTATCTTTGCAAAATAATGCAGTACAGACTTTGTTGTGTAGACTTCTATAATTTATGATCTCTGTATAATTGTATGCTTAGCTATTTCTCCCATCGCCCAAATTAGGGACTATTGTAATCCAATTTTCCTAAACTAACGAGGAAGGGTGTGCTTGATTCGATGGAAAATCATTTTCCGAAAAATGATTTCTGGATTTCCCTAAGTTTTTTTTTTTTTTTTTAAAATAAAAAGATTTACCAGGCGCCTTTAGTAGAAGCTGGATTCCCAAGGACCTTACTTGCTTCAGGATCTTGTTTGCTATTTAAGGGCTGTCATGTCATGTGAAATTTTCTTATTCAGTTAGTCTGACAACTTGCACGTGTACTTCAGGGTCTGGAAAAGCAGCACTTGCCTCCAGAAGACGAGGAAGAAATTGTTGGTGCTATTGCGTTTGTTGTTGGCAGTCTTCATAATGATGAGCTCAAGAACAGTTTGCTGACTAGGTTACTTTCTTCCAGTTACGATGTTATTAGGAAACTTGTAAGATTTCTTGTTCTTTTCTCCCTTTTGTCACATCATGTGAGTTATCTCTAAATGGGGCATTTGGTTGAGAAACTTTCCTATGTTTGGTTTTCCATAATACATAGGAAAGTTTTAATGTGGGGCCCATTATTTCCTTCACAACCTCAGGAAAAAGTTTCCCAAAGGGGGCACTAGGGAAAATCTTTCCCGGGAAAGTTTTTCCTGGAAAGGTCTTTCCCGGGAAGTTGGAAAGTTTTTCTTGGGAACCGGGAAACTACCAAATGCACCATAATTTTAAGTTGTTTCTTTAAGATGTCATGGGATTGTTTCTCTTCTTTGCATAGTCCATTCCTTCACCTTGCCCATTTGTATATGTGGTAATGATATTTGTTGATCATGGAGTAGTGTGCCTCATGGAAATGTTCTGTTTCCATGGAGATATTTGGCTTGACAGGAGGATCCTCCCTTTCCATGTTTGCAAGAAGATAATCTTCTCAACATTTCTTAATAGGGCTCAGAATTTCATTAAGTTGTGTCGATTTTGCAAATTGAAACATGGGTTTGGAGCTTGACTACCTATTTTTGAATTTGTATGGTGATGGAGCAAATTGAAGCATGCATTAAATTTATTTGGTACACAATTTGAATGTAAATATATATTCTAGTAATAATAATCTATTTAAGCTGATGTCTTGGTGTTTTGGAGAAGGATGAAGAAAGGTTGGGCTCCTGGTGGGAATTTGGTTCCTATAGCTATTTTGTGGATCACTGGGAATAGGAAAAATTGACGAATTTTTGAGGACAAAGCTTAGTCCATTGATGATTTCAAGCTCTACTTTTTGAGGATGTTGTATAGCTGGAATTTTGTGCTTAGATGATAGGAAATCCCAAGCACTTAGCAAAGGATGCAATACTTATAATTTTTTCACTGATTTTCTTTCTTAAAAGACAATACTGCATGAGATTCAATTGCATATAGTGCATCTTTATTTACTTTTCTTGGGGTGATGCATTTGTGAGGAGGGCATAATCCTTAGATATCATATGTTAGAGGATTCGATACTTGGAAGATATTCGATTTGTGGTAACTTGCCAAATAGAGGGAGAATATTCACTAATACATGTTCCATGTTCAACGGGAATCTGGGATCCACTATTGTCGTCTGTTTTAGTTGTTTGTTTGGTGGACTTCTTTGTTTGTGTTTGTTTATTACTTGAGCATTTCATTGGTTGCCTAAGATCTTGTTAAATGATATCTCCTGAGCTTAAGATCTTGTTAAATGATATCTCCTGACTTGTGCTAAAGTTCGATAACTCCTCCCTCTGCTACTCCTCCAAGATTGAAGTGTGGATTACTATGGAATCTCATTAAAGTCTTGTGTTCATACTTCATATGAATATGCACTCCTCAGGGCAAAATCTCGGCATGTGATGTTAAAGAGCGAATGAGTGTTGGGGAGGGTGTGCGGACTTTCTTGCATGTAACTGTTTAGATTATTTGGATTGGGTATAAACATGTGACATATTTGTATATGGCTTGGAGAATGTTGAAGAAACGTCAGATTCATGGTCTTTGGAATTTGAATCCTTTAGCTATTTAGTGGGCCTCTTGGAACCTATGTTACTCCGACTCTTCATTCTCCCTGTCGTACCCGTGTCGGACCCTTGATATCCGGACAAGGGCACAACACTCGGCACTTCAAATTACACAATGAAAATATACAAAATTTCTTTAAAATAGCCGAGTCCAACACCCATATCCGTGTCCGACATGGACATGCATACCTAAGTCTGAGTAACATAGCTTGGAACTTGGAAGGAGAGAAATCAATTTAAATTTGAGGACAAGGTTTTGTCCCTTGATGATTTCAAGTTTTACTTTTGAGGATGTTGTATAGTTCTTGTGTGATGCTTTAGAGTGATAGAAATTTGATTTTTTTCTTTTTGGGTTTTGTCAATAATATTGTTAATGAGAGCTTGCGGGTTTAGTGTTTTTCTAGGTGCTCCTTTTTGTATGTGGGAGATATTCCCTTAGTATCCTTGTAATATATCTTTTGATTACAAAAAAGGGTTAAGACTTTGGTTAAGAGGAGTTGTATGTGCAAGGGGGACCTTGAATTATCGGATCATCTTTGCTTCGTTGTCGCTTTGCTAGGTCTTTTTGGGATATGGTTGTTTAGCTGTTTCTCGGGTTGTCTCCTTCTCAATTAAGAGGCATCTTCTTGTTTTGGAGGGTCTCTTTGGCATGAAACCAAAGAAGGAAGCATGGTTGTACCTCATGTGACTTTTTGGGGAGAAAAACCCAAATGGTTTTTGAGCGGGTTGAAACTCCTTTTAGCGGTTGAAAGTTCATAAATTTTTGGGTCAAGGGGAAGTTTCTTCCTTCGACATGCTTGATTTTGAAGATAATTTGTATTTTTGATGTTCATAATTTTGTCGGATGCTAGTTGAGTCTCTCTCTCTCTCTCTCTCTCTCTCTCTCTCTCTCTCTCTCTCCATACACACGTATCAAAGAAAAAAAAAGTATTTGAACAGACAAGATATAATGGACTAGAAGAAAATGAATCATGGGTTTGAATTTTCCTGCAATATCTTGTGTAAGTTGCAGACTTTGGCCTAATATTTTGGTTGTGCTATAGTCTATATTGGTTGAACAGCTGCATTTGAACCTAGTATTGGAATTAAGTTACGGTAATCTAGAGTTAAATATAACTATATAAACATCATTGTTTTTCCAATTCGATCAAGGCCTAGAGTCAGTTTTGTTTACTCAACAATGTCTCATGCTAGGTGGTTTTTAAAATACTGGTTTGGCTGGCTTATTCTTTGTGGTAAATTGTTGATGGATTATGTCGATGATGCCAATGAAATTAAAACCTGATGTTTTCCAGATTGATGATGACAAAGAACATAGTTGGAGGCAAAGTCCGGCTGCATATACACAGTTATTGCATTCGGCATCCAGGGGATTGCAAAGGTTCGTCGTTGACATTTAATTTTTCTAACAATGTACATGTGATTATGTAATGCCAATAATGCTCATGCTAACTATGATGCACAAACAACACCTGATTATCACATTCGTGATTCAGAAATGACACCGTATGTTACTCGGACTTGGGTACGCGTGTCCATATCAGACACGGATACGGGTGTCGGACTCGGCTATTTTAAAGAAACTTTATACATCTTCATTGTAATTTGAAGTGTCGAGTGTTGTACTCTTGTCCGGGTATCAAGGGTCCGACACGGGTACGACAGGGAAAATGAAGAGTCGGAGTAACATAGAGTGTGACTCCATGCAAAAAGGTCTCTTTATGTTTTCCTTTTTCTTTGTATGTCGCGTCTCTGAAATCATTAATCCGAACAGGATGGGAACGGTACTGAGTCATTTGGCAACACCTTTAGCCAGCAGTTCTGCGACAAACGGTCCGGTTCTTACTTTGTTAAGCATATTTTGGCCGATGATGGAGAAACTTTTCAAATCGGAACACATGGAGAACAGCACCTTGTCAGCGGCCGCATGTCGTGCTCTTTCTCAAGCAATTCATTCATCGGGTTGGTAGTTAGCCCTAATCAAAATAAATTCGTTCATCATGTGTTCTAGATTGATGTTTCGATGATTTCGATCCAAAATAAGTATTTGCTTGTGTTGTTTGTGTCAGGGCTACATTTCACGGCGCTGCTCCCCACTGTTTTAGATTGCCTCTCGACAAACTTCATGAAATTTCAAGGCCATGAATGTTACGTAAGAACAGGTATTACTTAAATTTGCAGTGCATGTCTCGATCAAGCTTCCCGTTATTTTCACCATTAATCAAAACTTTGGTGTCCTTAAGACTAAGATTTGTGCACCGGAGAAATTGAATTTTTTCATCAAGGCAATCTTCACGGAGTTGCAAAGAAACCCAGTTTCCCATAGTTTCACCGTTAATCAAAACTTACAGCAAAACTTTTGAAATAGAAATGTAGACCCAAATATCTCGAGTTTCGACTTGCTAGGAACTTCATTTTGTGGTGACTAACCATGAAAAAGTTCCAGGATACGTTATTGGATAATTCTACCTTTCTTATGATAATGATATGAAAGTCGTCTTCTTGATTCTATCTCATATATTATTGGCCTTAATGTCAAGCCTGAAGGATGTTATCTTTTTTTTCAGCTTCTGTTGTCATTGAAGAATTTGGATACCGGGAGGAGTACGGTTCTCTATTCATCAGTACTTTCGAGAGATTCACTAACGCAGCATCTGTTACAGCGCTTAATTCTTCGTATATATGTGATCAAGAGCCTGATTTAGTAGAAGCATATGTTGGTTTCACTTCTACCTTTGTTCGTGTGTGTCCCAAGGCACGATCTTTCTCTCTATCTCTCATCTGTTCAACATATGATATATTATTTGTTCTTACATACTGAATAGCTTATTCTCAAGGCACAGTGTTAGAAAATTTGACGTCAACTTGCTTTTGCAGAAGGTATTGGCTGCATCAGGTTCTCTGTTGGAAGCGTCTCTACAAAAGGCAGCTATCTGTTGTACAGCCATGCATCGTGGTGCTGCTCTAGCAGCTATGTCATACATGTCTTGTAAGCATATCTAACGCATTTGCCCGGAAAAATTTGTATTCATTTCTGCCGTTGACCTTGGAATTCCCTCATCTTTTCCCCCTTTTATCGATGTTTTAATTAATGTTCTTTTACGCTAGGCCTTTTGGATGCTGCTTTGATCTCGCTATTGGAATCTGTGACGCATATTTCTGAAGATGCATTCAGCAGTGTGGCTGTTCAAGTCATATCCAACAGCGGAGAGGGACTTGTCTCCAATGTCGTATACGCGCTGCTTGGGACCTCTGCAATGTCAAGGGTAAGACTGCGTGTCGGGAAAACAAATTTCAGATTCTTTTTGAATGATTTATACCAACCCAAATGATTTACACGACATTGATTTTGGTGCTGTTATTTGGGTAATAGGTCCACAAGTGTGCAACGATCTTGCAACAGTTAGCTGCAGTGTGCTGCTTAAGTGAGAGAACGTCTTGGTCGACTGTTCTTCGTTGGGAATCTCTGCATGGATGGATTTACTCAGCGGTAACCCTCTTAAACTTACCATATACTCCCCTTTGCACGCCCCACCCCCAAAAAAGGACCCGTGCAAGAAAAAAGAAGAGGAAAAAAGAATGCCAACTGGTATCCTGTCAAAAATTTTGGTTCGGGTCAATTCGGGTTCGGACAATTCGGACAGAAACCCCAACCTCAAACCCTGTCTGAATTTCAAACCTGGATACCTTGTCATGAGTGATCCTGGACCCAAATTGTCCAATTTGTCTGGATATCCGAATTACGTTTGTGAAAATTTGACCATATTTGTGATGAGAATGTAGATTCTGGTTTCAACCTTTGTATTTCTAATGGTTGCCTAATCATAATTACTAATCATGATTACCAGGTGCACGGTCTTCCTATCGAGTATTTGAAGCAAGGCGAAGCGGACTCACTAGTCCCGAGCTGGCTAAAAGCCCTAGCCGCTGCAGCCTCTGATTACCTCGAGAGCAAAACATGCAACGGTGCCAAAGCTAACTACGGTCACATGCAGGGCAAAGGTGGAAGAGAACTCAAACGTTTGGTCCGAGACTTTGCAGATACTCATCGCAATCTACCAAACTTCACTTAGCAAATAAAATAAAAAACGGACAGCTCTTTCTTGTTTCTGACTGAGAACACAGGCGGGCATGCACAACGAACAAAAAAAATTCAACTTTTCACCCTCCACGGTGAATCCCTCATCGGTTCGAAACTGAAATTTTTACTGTTGGGATCGGAGGGCGAAAAGCAAGCAGCGAAACCTTGAGATCTTTGTACAGCGTGTTGCTACATTACGTTATGTTACATCCCCAATTTTGACGAGATTTGATGATGATCCGAGCACGAGCAGAGGACTATTTATTATTGATGCGGAGTTTTTTGGCGAGCGAAGATTTTGAGGAGAGTATTGCTTTGTTTATTCCCATGCATGTATCTATCAACATAACCTCAACCCTAGTAGCCTGTGGAGCACTGTGCAGAAAAGGGTTGATATTGTCTTCTGAAGAGGGCTGTTTGGCTCTCATTCAGGGAAACAGCAAACAGAATCGGATCATTGTAATTTACGGATAATAATTGTAATTAATATTTACTCCTTTTGTTATTATTTCTGTTTTTCTCTGAAGGGAATGTTAACTTAGGTTGTCAATCTTTTTGGTTTTGATTAGCAAAAATTACATCTTTTCTACCCTGAACAGAAAATGTTCAGTAATTTATAATTACTTGGATTTCTGGAAAATTACAGGGTAGTGAGGATTATAGGGCTGAATCAGCGGTTTAGTGTTGACAAAATTTTGTCCGACTAGAGTACTCAAATTTGTTTTACCCAGAAAAAATTGGATTCGGTCGTATATTTATCATCTGAATTTCGACCGAATTGACCAAACAGTTGGACACAATGTCTTTTTTTTTTTTATTGTCTAAACCTGTTTTTATGTCTGAATTGTCTAATCTAGTCCGACCCGAAAGAAAATCCAGATTTGGACAACATTTTCTCATATAAATTTTAGTATTGACAAAATTTGATATGGACTCGAATTTTTGTCAGCACTGCGACGCTGGATTTTAAACTGGAATGTTAGGTGAGTGGGTAGGTTAGCCAACCGGACTGTTTAGAGTTTTGACCTATAACTTAGTTGTGAGACCTATTGAGTAGGGAGCTAAATACTAGTAAAAATATTCCTATGAAACCTTGTTTTGACTCGTCAAATGTCACCTATAAATAAATAAAATAATCCATGCAAAAGAAGAATGAACATCATATCAGAATTCCAGATTCCACATATTTCCAAATATTGGACGGCAAAAATAAGAATATTTTTACTAGTAACGTTCGACTTTTGGTTGTGAAAAACTCATGCACAACTCTTGATTATTTTCTTCAACGAATTATTCTGTGGGTGCTTACTTATTTTCTTTGTGTTGATGTCCCAAGTGTATATGCAAAGATACTCTTGGGTTTTAACATTGCTACAATGGATCATCTCATGGTTAAATTCTACCCATTGTCCAACTAATAAATACCCAAAAAGAAAAATGCCCTACGTCTGCTATTTCATTTGATTCCACAAATGATAGCGTACACCGTGGTAAACCCATCATATATATATATGTATTAAAATAGACAAATTTTTTGCCATTTAATACCTTGGTGGACCTAAGTAGGTACTCCAAGATGTGCCATATAACAACTAATGCATTTCGGCCTAAATAAGAGAGCAACGGAAAAAGAAAAAGAAGCATAAAAATGGAACAAATATCTTCCGAATTAGGAGTAATTAATATATTATATTACTTATTTAATAAACATATTTATCTATCTATGCCATAAACACACACATATATACAGGGACGGATACATAGCTAACGTAGGGGTGTCCATGGACACCCCTGACCAAAGAAAAATTTGTGTTTCTCTAATATTATTCGGAAGAAAATTTCTTAATTGGAGCAAGTGGACGCTGTAAAAAAAAGTCCTAAAAGTATAATAGGGGTGTCCAATTTAGTAGCAATCCAAAAATCCTAAAATGGTACTCCTTCCGTCCCAAATAAATCGTCCAAGTTTGATTAGTTAGGTCAAAATTTTAAATTTTGACCGTTAATTTATCAACTTGTATGTTGAGTTATTATAAAAGACTACCACATTGCCCCTATTAGATTTGTAATGAAAAATATTTTTATACATGAATACAATATTATTAGTCTTGCTAAGATAAAATGTGAAAAATTAGCGGTCAAAATGTTGCATCGAAGAATGTTAGTAAGCTGAACAAATTTTTTAGGACGGCAGGGTACTAATTTTTTTTTTCTAATAAACAAAAAGTGTAAGTCAATGAATTGGGTTAATTATATTGGGTATCAATATAAATTTAAGATATACATATCTAGTTAATATGAAATTTCAATTTATTTAGTGTGCATATTTATATGATGATTTAAAATTTTATTAAATTTGTGAATATCTCATTTAATATTTACTTTTATTTTTATTATTTTTATTTAAATTTTATTATTTTATTTTGAGAGATCATTAAGTTAGTTCATATATATATATATATATATATATATATATATATATATATATATATATGACATGCAATACACGAGTCTTACAACTAGTGATACATCATTTTCTTCTCGTTTTCTTTTGGAGCAAGGAAGTGACTTCATTACCAAACTAAAGAAAAGTCATATAAGAATAACTTTTCAATACAGCCTTAATCTAGTCAACCTCATAAATTCATAAAATTAGAAAAAAATGTGCTGATCAGCACTTAAAGTATCATTTTCAGTAACCAGGTAAAAGTAATGTTGCACTAAATTAAGGAAAATTAGACTAACACAATGCATGATTGAGAGTTTCTGCTGTTGAAGGAAGTTCAAACATATTTACCCTAACATTCCTGTAGTTTAAGGTGACCAAATTTTAGCTATCAATTCACAATTAAGGCACACTTAAAGTTCTTCCTCTGTTTCATATTATTTATCATTTTGACTGTTACGATCTTCAATTCACTCTTTGATTGATAATTTCTAATATCATATTTTATTGATAATTTCAATATTATATTTTTGTGATAGTACTATTTTTCGTTATGAATCTAATGGTTGTAATTTTATTTGACAAATCATTATATATATTGAGAAATTCATGGTCACAATTTTATAAATTTGTCTGCACGGTTTCCTAAGAGGACAAATAATATGGAACGGAGGTAGTATTGTATAAACCAAAAACAAAGGCATTGGTTAATATATATTATATGTATATGGAGTTTTAACATTAAAAAAAAAAATTAAAAGAGAGGTGTTTTTTTTTGGAGATCAAGAGAGGATGTTAATTCAGTCAAACTATTTCTCCTCGATAAATTCTCATAACTTGCAAGTTTGCTTGTGGGCTTAGCTTTCTCCCTCCTTTTAAATCACTTTCTGACTGATTAGAATTCGGTTTTTCTATTTAATTTCTAGATTGTATGTAATTTCTTTGCTAGCAATGACACTGATGACCATAAAAGTAATACAATAGACTGAAAATTGATGTTGCTGGAGTACATTTCCCCGATTTATGTAAGAAGTGATGGAGAAATTCTTAGGTCGGTAAATTTAACCCATCTAATTAATAGCAAACATGAATTATTAATCCACAACTTCCATCAATGAAAAATGTTTTGCTTCCATCAATATTTGAACATTGATTATGATCCTAAGTTCATCGCAACAGAAAAAAGGAAAAGAGTACATTTGAGTGGATTGGATAATGGTGTTATTTGTCACTTTTTGTTTTTTTTTTGTTTTGGTTTTACATTTTATGTAAGTAGGATACATGTGATAGATTCGAGCTTTTGAGTAGGGCTTGTAAATTTGTTTGTACTTCTCTATTTATTTATTTGGGAAAATCATGAAAAGTTATATTAACTTATTAATCATATACTAAAGGAAAAAAAAAGAAGAAAAGTTACCCCTTCTAAGGCTAAGGTGGCATGCCAAATCCAAAGTATCACAAGAAGCAATCAACATCCACTACTACACTATGTAGATTCAAAGAATATAATTCCTATTTGATATTGTTGGATTTTATAATTCATTGGATGATTTTAAGGGTTGAATATTCATAGCTATTATTTATTTAACTCTAATTTCATTGTTTCAGTCATTGTGCCAACATGTTGCCCATTCTTTTTAGAGACAGAGAAGAGAGAGTTCCCCCCGAGTATCTTAAACTAGTGGAGAGTGTGAAGGATTTATTGAGATTAGATTGTAATCTCTTCCGGAAGGATAGAATCACAATTGTGATTGTGGTTATGTTGTACTCCTCCTATCTCATAGCTTGAGTTTCCCACGTAATTGTTGTATCCTTTTTCATTGATTTTGTTCTTCCCTGAATTCTGTCGTAACTTCTATCATTTACACTTCCGCATTATTTGTAGCCTGCAGGCAGTACTCTGAATTTCCTTTCAAGTGGTATGAGAGCCTCGGCTTGAGATGACTTCAATCATGAAGTGTGAGATTCCAAAATTAAATGGAAAGAGAAGTTTCATGTTGTGGAAGTTGTAGATGAGAGCGATTCTCATTCAGCACGGGTTGTGGAAGGTGATTGAGTACCCTGACAAGAAGTCTGACGCAATGATGACTGATGAAGCTTTTAAGGTACTGCATGATGAAATTGTAGATGGTTTGAAGCCAAGAGAGTTGGCTAAATTGGAACTCAAGGCATTGGTCGGGATCCGATTGTGTTTGGTAGAGTATGTTCTGGGATCAATGACAAAGGAGCAGAAACCGAGGAAGCTCTAGCAAAGCTGGAGAAGTTGTACATGATGAAGAACATTGTCAACAAGTACTGTCGGATGGAGAACCTCTACAGGCTACGAAGGCCCGAAGGCAATCCTATGCAGTCTTATCTTATCGAGTTTGTTTTTATCATTACTGATTTAAAATCTTTGGAAGTCTGATTTTGAGGGTAAAGTTATTCACATGATTTTGTCTCTATCACCACCATATAAACAATTTAAGGTTATTATGTAGTATGCCAATATTGGTGTCCTGAATTTGAGTAGTGTTAAATCCAATTTGTTGTCTAAAGAGAAGTTTGATTACGATGGTATTGAGGAGGATAATGAGGCCTTGAATGTCAGGGGTAGGGTAATGACCGCAGAGGGAACGGTAATAGTGTGAAGTCTAAAACCCATTCTTAGGAATCCTCATATATATGTCAGGGGTTGGGTAATGACCGCCGGGGGAATGGCAAGAAGTGTAATGTTGAGAGTGCTTGTTGGACTAAGAAAGATCATAAGTGGGTTGGTAAAGATAATCAATCTAAACCTGGTACCTCAAATTGTGTTGAGTCTGAGTCAGATGGAGAAAGTTTTATTGCCATGGATGATGCTTTTGTTGTACCTAACTCCGGTACATGAGCAAGGGATGAATGGTTCTTGACTCTAGTTGTATCTTCCATATGTATCCTTATAGGGACTAGTTTAATTTTTATGAGACTGTTGATTCCGGTGTTCTTGTTGGATATAAGGTTACAAGAATTGGCAGTGTCAAGATTAAAATTCATGATGATGTTGTTAAAACCTTGAAGAAGGTTTGCCATATTCCTGGCATGACTCGTAATCTGATATCTTTGGGGTACTCTTGAGGCTAAAGGTTGCAGGTACATTGGCCAAAATGGTGCTCTGAAGGTGAGTAGGGGTACCATGGTGCGGATGAAGGGAATCAAACAGGGAAGTCTTTACATCCCCAAGGGATCTACAGTGGACATGAACTGCAACAACGATTTTTAATATTGATGAGGTGGACAATATAAAGTTGTAGCGTATGATACTGGGCCACATGGGAAAGAAGGGAATGTCTATTTTGGGCAAGAGGGGTTGCTTTGGGAGCGTACCAGTTGCCAAGCTAGAGTTTTGTGACCGCTACGTTTATGGAAGCAAAAGAGGGTAGTTTCTCCAAGGAAAAACATACAAGTGAAGGGGTCCTGGATTACAATCATTCAGATTTGTGGGACCAGCTAAACAACCATATTTGGGTGGTATGCACTACATGCCGACATTCGTTGATGATTTCTTGATGAAGACCTATGTTTACTTCCTATGTCCTAAGAATGAGACATTTTCATACTTCAAGAAGTTCAAGCCTTTGGGTGAAACTCAGAACATACAATGGTTTAGAGTTTATTGATTTTAAGACTTTATTGAGTTTTGTGAGGATCATGCCATTGCTAGGCACAAAACTTTGGTGGGTAAACCGCAACAAAATGGTGTAGCTGAGATGATCAACATAATTTTGTTAGACAAAGCTCGATGCTTGCTCTCCAATACAGGGCTTTGAAAGAACAACTCCTTCGGAGTAGATATTATTGCTACATCTTCCGGGTAGATAATTATAGATCTCTAAATAATAAACTAGTCACAAATCTTACAACATATCATTTAGTACAAAAACGCAAGAAAAATGATAAAAAAAAGTGTTATACGAGCATTTTGAGAAGTAAAATCATTAATGAGTATCAACATCGACATTTTCCAAATAATATTTCTCGATTGATACAACTATAAATATTCTGTTTACATAGTATGTTGGGTCTTTTGATACTACTATCTAAAAGATCATTAAATTAGAACCCTTCCTTTTCTCCTCATTTTGTTTACATAGCATGTTGGACCTTTTAATACTACTATCTATGTTTATGGTTGGACCCTTCAACCAAGACAATTTTCTTTTAAACTGTAGGCTCTGGTCAATCGCCCCTCGGGCCAAGCCTGCTAAAACATACAACAACATATTCCAATATAGTATCGCTAACATGAGGTTTGAGAGAATTTAGATGTAGACAACATTCCCCCATACATGATAGTGCATGAGCAGGTTGATTATGGAGGACCATAATTCACTAAAACATATTCTTGAAAAATCATCTAACATTGGTATGTTTAGCTATATTAATATAACGCTAAACTAGTTTGCTTGGTTTACTGGTTATCTGGCTCGAGCCTCTGATCTATCCTTTTCTTGCATGGGTTCGATGTGTGGAGTACAAATTATGAGTTTGGGATGGTTTGAAGCATGATTTAGAACAACATGGACAGAATCTGAGTTGACACGAGTTGTGTTATGGACAAAGAGCAAGAAAACGGCTGACACAGACAACATATAGACACAAAGCATGTCATACGGACATAGGTCCTGCTAAATTGAGGCGGTGTTGAATTTTATGTTTCTCGTTTTGATATGTTTTCCTAATCTGGGTTGATTTCAGATTTTCTAGTTGTTTTTTGAAGAACTTTGCGGCCAAGGAAATCCTATTAACTCTACACCCTATGTCCTTGAAGGAGTTGTGCGAGGCTTCAAAACTGTGAAGGTTGAGTTCTCAAGTTGTAACTTAGGGAGGTTATGAGAGATTTTAGTGATATGTAAATCTTTGAAGCATCGTTGTAATATTCTGATAGTGCATCGTTCGTGTTTTTTTTGTTTGGGTTTTTCCACGCCAATTCTTGTGTATGTATCTTTATTTGTTATTTTGCCTAATTATTATTTGTCTGCTAATAACACCCTGAGATTCCTAACACTATAACCATCTTTAGAGTGTATTTTGTTGCTTGAACATAAACTCTTGCTAGTTGATTCAAATTTTAGACATATAGTTTTATAGTTTGCTTGTATAAATTGAGATATTTAGTTTTATAGACCAACTCCTGATGGACAATTGTCAATATATATTTTGATGATCACCACCTTGTGTTTATGAATTAACTTGGAAAATAGAAAAGTTCTAATTGTACTATGTGAAAGACTGCAAAATAGGATAAGGAACACTTGGTTAGGGAACATTGATCCTTACTGAAGACAAAGGAAAAGAGTAGTGAATTGAAGCAAAGGAGAACAATTAATTAAAAGATAAGATCAAAGATCCAAGTTCTTGAAGATGAAGTTGCTTATCAAGAAGGATTAAGAAAACGCGAGGATTTCAAAGTTAGAATCTAGCTAGGTTGATGTGCTTTAGGATGGATTTATTGTTTTACTAGATTCATTGTTAATATTCCATTTAAGAGGTTTGACTTTGATTGATCTTGAGTGAAAATTATCTAGGAAACACATACTAGGAGCGGGAGTTATAAAAAAAAAAAAATTCTTGCATGATTAATTAAGCAACCATAGGATCATGGGTTGAAAATGGGAGACATAGGTTAGAGGAGAAAACCAGACAAGAACCACACAATGTATGTGGGGAATTTACTAGAGGAGATTGACAAGTATGGACTAATTGGAATTTTTTGAAGGTTTGGAAAGGTGAAAGATGTGATAATTCCCTGGAGAAGGAGCCTATAAGGAAGATATATGTTTATATGTTATTGGAATGAAAGGGCAGCCATGGAAAGCATAAATAGGATAGATGGAAGGATAGTTAGAGGTAAGAAGCTGCAGGTACAACAAGCAAGAAGGGATATAAAAGAAAAACAAGTATGGGTCAGGAAAGGGACGATACAAAATGAAATTAGGAAAAGTGACGAAATAAGAAAGGAATGTAACATTCCACCTACAATAGAGGGGGAGGTCAACGAAAACATACAAGATTGGCTCCAATGAAGCTTGATTTGTATCAGTCCATAGCCAAGAGATCTAGCAACAATGGGTTCAACAATAACTCACAACTATGGTACACTCTCTAATGTGACAACCATAAGCAGCACAAAATTCATTATCACACTACCAAGTGAAGAAGATGTAGAAGAGGCGCTAAAGAACCCGATGGAGCTCGAAGTGTGGTTTTTAGAGATTAGGAAATGGTCTAAGTATGAGACATGCGAAGACAGGGGGTGTGGCTAGACATTCATGGAATTCCAACACAAGCCTAGAAATGGTTGAACTTCCAAAGATGTGTCCAACAGTGGGGCATGTTGATGAGTCTAGGTGAGAGTACACTTACAACAGAACTCTTTGAACATATGCGTGTTCAAATCTTGACCAAAGTATTCACAAGTATTGAAGGCAAGATAATACTGACATTAGAGGATTGCTCATATATTGTGTGCATTAAGGAGGCTTATACATATATGCATCCCACAATCACAAATCCATGGAATGTAAATGATTCAGATGATGAGAAGAAGTAAAAACATTTACACAAGCAATCTACAAACTCGGATGGATAGAGAATGGATGAAGCTCCAATGGAGGAAGCTGAAGAGTCAAATGAACATGCAATAGAAGGTGATCGAACAAATAAAGAAACATCAGAGGCACATGCTCAAACTAGAGATAAGTTACGAGAACAACAACAATTAGTGTTGAGGTTAAACAACAGTAGTGATCGACAACCAAAAAGTGAATATCGAAGATGAAAGGATACAAGTCTTGGAAGGGCAGCTGGTGATTGATCCAGGAGTAAATGAATGTGTAACAAGGCAGTAGACACAAGAAAATGAAAAGGAGGAGAATAGTGCCAAGGGAAGATACAAGGTCAACAATAAATGCAACAATGAAGAAATAGGCACTAGGAATATGGAACTGCATTTAGTTCCCATTGAGGCAAGTGAGAAATGTGCAATAACAACCCAAGGTGAATACCAAGAGGTTGATCACGACCAAATCTAAGCAATGACTCGGAGGAAATTCAACGAAAGATTGAAAGAAGAGTAGATGAGATTGGAAAGGAGATAGGAGTGAGCTAGGTTTTTAGAAGAGCAGTGATTACCCAGGAAAGGAAGGAGCAAAGAAAGGAAGTCGGTTCATAAGAGAAAGAACAACAGTAAAAGGAGGAAAACAAAGCATGAAGATGCAGATTAGAACATGGAATTTTAGAGGGGTCTGTCAGAGATTGGTTTAGAAGTGGATAGAGGCAAAGATTAACAACAAGATGAGGAAAGGCTCTGGATAACAACATTCCTTGCAAATTTATGGGGAATTTGAAAGTCTAAGAATGAAGTTGTGCTTAATGGAAAGCAAGTGGACTTGGAAGCAATGAAGCAACTGACACACAAAATTAAGATGCAGCTGAGAAGTTTTGGAGATTGAAAGAAAAAGCAAAGAGCAGGTGCACGATTACTAGAAATATGCTTGAGAAGAAGCATGTGTTGGAATATTTGTAGGCAAAGCGTCAATTTTCCAATGGGCCAACTCATTTTTGTTTTATGGGGGCCAACTTTTGTCCACTGATAAGTTTGTATGAACAGACAACAGTTGGAATAGTAGATGCGCAGTAGTAGTTTATCACGTGATTTCAAGTAATTGAAAGGGATGTGCCAAAAATATGTCATTTTGGTGGGGGGTGGGGGGAGGGGTCCAAGGTGTTTGTATATCGTTATGTATCCAAGCATTTGGCGTGCAATAGGCCTTGGATCAAAGGATATGTATTGCATCACATGTGACCATCAACTTTGGTAAGTCAGAGCTACTGGGCTCTGCATGTGCCTACTGGCACTTCTCATTGATGAATGAGAAGGGCTATGGCCCTGTAACTATCGAAAAAAACACATGTTAGGTGTCGTGCCTCGATGAGCATGTTGGTGTGACGCCTCATGTCATTTCGGTTGATAATTAAGTCATGGAGTATAATAATTGACTCAATATTTGATTAAGTGATCCTTTTCATATATTTGTTAGTTATTATGTATTGTAACTTGTAAAAGTTATATCAAGCTAATTAATTAGTGGAAGCGAAATAATATGACTACAATAAATTGAGAAAAAAAAAGATGACTACAAGATTAAAGGGAACAAGTGTTTAACGTGGAAACCCACATAGGGAAACAGTCATAAGTGACACAAGTACAAACAAATTTACAACAAACAATCTCACACTGAGATCAATACATAACAAGATTATATTTTAATTAATTACAAACTCTTACGAATTCTCTCATCAATGAGAATGCAAAAATTACTAAAATTTTGGGATAATTACAAAAGATGGAGATGACCCATTAATATAGGTAGGGTACACACTAAAACCCTAACCCTAACCCCACTCTCATCAATGAGAATGCATTTTTTTCGATGAGTTTGCATCTTTAAAATTGATGATGGAGAACCTCACAACCCGTACTATATCGATTTGAAAGTCGATCGTCATCCAACGTACCACACCACTAAACAAAAACTCTAGAAAGAAACTAAAAATCCAAAATAAGGGTATAAAAAAACTCTTACAAAAGAAGAGACTAACTTTCTTTGAGAAAACGTAAAAATGTTAGCAACTATTAGCTTTTTTAAGGCATTTGCAAAAACAAAATTAATTAAGAAAAATATATTAACTACCCATAGTCAAGGTTGTTAAAGTCTTGTTTTTTCATTTGTGGGAAAGTGACATTAACAACTATTAGCTTTTTTAAGGCATCTGCTAAAACAAAAATAATTAAGAAAAATATATTTATTACCCCATAGTCGAGGTTGTTACAAGCGAGGCGACATAAGCACAAATAAATCTATTACGGGTAGAGATTACAATGAATATATATTGGAAGAAAGGAAAATGAATGGTCTCGGTGATCAAGTGGTGGAGATCGATTTTTTTAGTTTCCTAGTTGATCAAACTGTTTATAGGGGTTCATTCTTTTGTTGTAATCGAGGACTTCGACACCAAATTGCATCCTTGAGAAATCTTTGTGAGTCCTACAGAATTGAAACGTTATTGATTTTATGATATGTGCGCGCTTCAATATATTAAGAATGATTAAATATTAAAACAAAGCTTTATTTTATTTTAAATGAGAATCAAACATGGCCATGTAATGCAAATATCATCCTCGTGTTACCAATTTACATTTATAATATGACATAATAATGATGGCATAAACCTTAGGTGTATTCACAACGTAACCTCAAAATTTCATCCTATTTTCACTTCTAACTTTTTAATAAAGAAAAGAAAATTCTTGCTGAATTTGATTGCCAACATTTATTTTTCTTAGAACAATAAAAGTTGACTTAATAATATATTTGACAAATCTTTAGTCAGTTTTCACCAATGATTAATTATATTGCAATTAGAATTATTAGAACAATGATACACATCTTACATCAAAATGATTAATAAAAATCTTGAATTGCCCACAATTCACATTTTTGTAACTTTTATTAATATTTGTTGGAGGTTAGGTTAGAACAGTAAGTTAGTTAGTATCTTAGTTAGGTTAGTTAAAGTTAGTTAGTTCTTTTTCTTTTTCTTTTTCTTTCCTTCCTTTTTCTTCTCTTCCTTTTTCCCTCTTCTCATTCCCTTTATATATGGGTTTGTTTTGAGGCTTTTGTTTTCAACGAGAGACATTGTATCCATTCAGCTGAATAATACAGAATTCACACAATTCTTTCCTCTCTCAAACAGCATAAACAGGCAGAAGGTGAAGGTTTTGACATGGTATCAGAGCATTCCAATTCGATTTGCTGAGTTCTTCCTAGCTCCAGATCTTGGTGATATCTCTTCTTATCTGCTTTTGCCTTTCATTCCTTTTTCTCCTTCTTTGTGTCTGTTTCCTTCCTGCTGCTTCTTTCCCTTCCATTCTTTTTCTGTCATGGGTGAAGAAAAGTCAGTGGTTCCAATCACAGTTGGACCTGATTACCCATTATACTTGCATTATTCAGATAATCCTAGCTTCAGTTTGACAAATGAGCCATTAACTGGTTTGAATTATGGGCAATGGAGTAGATCTTGTGAGGTTTCTTTAAAGGCCAAAAATAAAATGACATTCATAGAAGGAAAGATTGAGAAACCTGGTGCTGATTCCCCCTTGTTGCCTTTCTGGGAAAGATGCAATAGCATGCTGATTTCCTGGCTTCTTCGATCTGCCACAAAGGATATTGCATCAAGTATCCTTTATACTGAAACTACAGCAGCCATATGGAGTGACTTTAAAGAAAGATTTAGTTATAATCAAGGTGCCAAAATTTACCAATTACAGCAAGATATGAGTATCCTCAGTCAGGGAAATCTTTCTGTTTCTAGCTATTATACTAAATGCAAGCAAGTTTGGGATGAATATGTCATTGCAATTGTGCCTCAGAATGTTCTGCATCTAAGCTAATAGCTAGACAACAGCTGTTTCAGTTCTTGATGGGTTTGAATGAACAGTATAAGACTGTTAGGGGAAGTATTCTTATGATCAATCCTTTACCAAGTGTTAATCAAGCTTACAGCCTTGTCTTGCAAGAAGAACAACAACAGAATATCAAGAAACCTTCATTCCCTGAGGAAGGCTCTATGGTGTTCAATGTTGCAAGAAGCCAGAATCCCAGGAATGCTCAGAATCAGTATAGTAGGCAATCTCAATATTCAAGCTATTCAACCCAGTCACCTGCTCAATCTTCTCCCAGAAATAATGAGAACAGTGCAAGCTCTCAAACTGTTCAGAACAAAAGGCCCTATTGTTATTATTGCAAGAAGCCATGGCATCCAGCTGAAAAATGTTTTAAGCTGGCTAGAAAACAGGTTGAAAGGTCTCAAAGGGTTGTTGCAAATGTGCAGACTGATCCTGAAATTGCACCTACAACTTCTGACATTCAAGAAACATCAAGGCACACCATCAGCAATGAGGAATATACACAATTAATGCAACTTCTTGGAAAACAGAACATACACATTTCAGATCAAGTGGACCCTCAGCACACAACCTTTTTGGCAGGTAAGTCTTTCTGTTTGATGTCTGAAAATCAAAATGTGCATTGGGTTATAGATAGTGCGGCAATAGATCACATAACACCACACCTATATCTTTTCTCTTCATATGCACCTGTTGTTACCTCTTGCTTTATTACTTTACCTAATGGTCATCAAATACCTGTCAAGAATGTGGGAAAAGTCACCCTTCAATCTGGGATAACTCTTCACAATGTCTTGCATGTACCTTCTTTTCAATTTAACTTGATTTCTGCCTATAAATTAGCTAGAGATCTTAAGGCAAGCATAGTATTTACACCTGGGAATTGCTACATCCAGGACCCTATGAAGACCAAACACCTAACTCTTGGTAAACAGCAAGGAGGTTTTTACTTGGCAAACAATCAGAATAAGACCAAGATTATTCCCCAAAATCAAGATGCCCATACTCTTCTTTCTACATCAGAACTTTGGCACTGCAGGCTAGGTCACCCTTCTCCTGAATACTGCACAAGAATTTCAGGGCTATCTAACATTCCAAAAACATCAATATGTCAGATATGTCCTCAAGAAAAACAACACAAACTCCCTTTTCCCTTCAGTACTAGTAGAAGCACAAATAAGTTTGAATTACTTCATGTAGATTTGTGGGGACCTTTTATAGTACAAACTTATGATGGTTTTCATTCCTTTCTAACCATTGTTGATGATTGTACTAGAACAACATGGATCTACTTGCTATGCAGTAAGACCAATGTTTTTCCAATGCTTGAAAATTTTATTTCTTTGTCACAAAACAATTCAATGCTACTGTGAAAATAATTAGATCTGACAATGGTAGAGAATTATGTGACAACTATGCTAAGAATTACTATGCATCAAAAGGAATTATACATCAAACTTCATGTGTGGAAAGGCAACAACAAAATGGAATCGTGGAAAGAAAACATAAACATATCCTACAAGTTGCTAGATCCTTACTGATTCAAGCAAAATTGCCTTTAAAGTTTTGGGGGGATTGTGTTATGACTGCTACATACTTGATTAATAGAATTCCTAATTCAGCTGTCAATTTCAAAACTCCCTATGAAATGCTTTATAATTGTCCTCCTGATTACAGTCATTTAAAAGTGTTTGGATGTCTTTGTTTTGCATCCACCCTAAGTGTCAATAGGCATAAACTTGATCCCAGAGTACATCCCTGTATTTTCTTGGGATATTCCTTCAACAAGAAAGGATACAAATTGTATGATATGTTTGACAAAAGGATTATATACAAGAGGGATGTAAAATTTTATGAAGAGCATTTTCCATATCACAATATTCCACATACTGATAATACTTGTTTTGCCTGACACTATTTTCTTGTCTAATGTTCCTGACAATTATGGTGAGGATGAAAATGATCATGACAAAGAACTCCCTGTTCAAAGACCTATAAATCAGCAGTAGCAGACTTCATCCACAGACAATAGCAGCCAGACAACTACTACAGTTGCACCTATTCCACTCAGAAAATCTACAAGGATCACCAAACAACCTTCATATTTGCAAGATTTTCACGTGGATCTGCCCAAAACTGGTAATATTGTTCCATTCTCTGGCTTGTCTACATCTCAGCAACAACAGATAAGTAAGCTTGAATATTTAGAAGAACCTAAAAATTACAAACAGGCTGCTGCTCATCAACATTGGGTCAGTGCTATGAATAGAGAATTGGAGGCTCTTCTTGTTAACAACACTTGGACTGAGGTTGATCTCCCACCTGGGAAGAAAGCTATAAGTTCAAAATGGGTATATAAAGTAAAATTGAAATCTGATGGTTCTTTAGAGAGGTATAAAGCTAGGTTAGTCATAAGAGGAAACACTCAAAAAGAGGGGCTTGATTACAATGAAACCTTTAGTCCAGCGGTCAAAATGACAACAATTAGAACTATTATCGCTCTAGCAGCAGCAAGAAACTGGTCTCTTTATCAGTTTGATGTAGATAATGCTTTTTTGCATGGAGACCTACATGAAGAGGTTTACATGAAGATGCCTGAGGGAATCTATAATCCTGCAAACAAGGTTTGCAAATTACAAAAATCTTTATATGCCTGAAACAGGCTTCTCGACAATGGCATTCTAAGCTAGCTGAATTCCTAAAAGAGCAAGGATACATTCAATCTAAAAATGATTACAGCTTGTTCACCAAGAAGAGTAATGATGATCTAACTATAGTGGCTGTTTATGTTGATGATATCTTGCTTACAGGATCTTCCATCATCGAGATTGATAAACTCAAAGACAAATTACATACTGCTTTTGGAATCAAAGATCTTGGAATTCTCCATTACTTTCTTGGTTTTGAAGTATCTTATCTGCCACAAGGAATTAGCTTAACTCAGAGAAAATTTACACAGGAGTTGCTTAAAGAATCTGGACATGTCAACTCTAAACACACTGTCACCCCTCTCCCTTTGAATTCCAAATTACAATCTGATTCTGGAACTCTTTTGACTAACCCTAGTATCTACAGAACTTTCATTGGCAAACTCAATTTTCTTTCTAATACTCGTCCTGATATCTCTTTTGCAGTACAAACATTGAGCCAGTTCATGCAGAACCCTAGGACTTCACACATGGCAGCCTTGGATCATCTTCTGAGATATCTATCTGGAACTTCAGGACAAGGGATCTTGCTTAAAGGATCAGATCATCTTCAACTTACGGTTTTTTCTGACTCAGATTGGGCAGCTTGTCCCATCTCTCGCAGATCAGTCACAGGATATATAATCTTGATGGACAAATCACCTATCAGCTGGAAATCCCGAAGCTTGATCCAACGATTGCGTTCATCAACTGAGGCAGAGTAAGGGCTATGGCTCAAGCTGCTGCTGAAATAACATGGTTGGTTAGCCTTTTGAGGGAGCTTGGAGTTCCTATCAATGGCCCAGTTACACTACACTGTGATAATCAATCTGCACTGCAAATAGCAAGAAATCCAGTCTTTCACGAACGCACCTTACAATTCTCATTTCACATTTTATTGCAATGGCCCAATGATTAATTATATTGCAATTAGAGTTATTAGAACAATGATACACATCTTACATCAAAATGATTAATAAAAATCTTGAATTGCCCACAATTCACATTTTTGTAACTTTTATTAATATTTGTTGGAGGTTAGGTTAGAACAGTAAGTTAGTTAGTATCTTAGTTAGGTTAGTTAAAGTTAATTAGTTCTTTTTCTTTTTCTTTTTCTTTCCTTCCTTTTTCTTCTCTTCCTTTTTCCCTCTTCTCACTCCTTTTATATATGGGTTTGTTTTGAGGCTTTTGTTTTCAACGAGAGACATTGTATCCATTCAGCTGAATAATATAGAATTCACACAATTCTTTCCTCTCTCAAGCAGCATAAACAAGCAGAAGGTGAAGGTTTTGACAATATTGTTTCTAGTAATTATGTATATTTATCAATTATAAAAGTGTGCTAGGTCAACAAATATAAATAATAGTATTATTTTATCAGTCAAACTAGATAATGCATATTTTATACATAATTTTATATTTGTGAAAAATATAAATAAATAAATATTTTTATATAACTTATAAATCATAAACTCATAATAACCCTTAAACTAATGAAATATATATTTATAATGATTTAAATATCCTTATATTTAATATTTTTGTTGGAGTTATCAGGTTGAATTCTACAATTTGCATCTTTGAACCTATTTGAATACCACGCTCTAAGCATTATTAAAAGTAAAAAAATATCGAAGTCTAATACGCTGCATGTAATTGTAGTGTTTCAGAAATTTTTTTTGACCACAACATAAGAAATTATACATGTGAATATTCAACATGTACACCAACCCTAATGCTCATCTGCAATGGTGAGTTTCAACTCGACTCATTATTGACGTGACATAAAATGAGAATGGAATGAGGTCGTGTAGGACATTTCAGTGGTGAGAATGAGACTCGTCTCTAGAGAATCTCGCCGTCAGTCTCGTGAAACGAGTTTAAAAACAAGTTTAAGATATTAATATTTTAATCATATTTTTTTCTCTCTCCTCCTCCACCTCATTTTTATCAATATAACCGAATTAATTATATTATTAAGTAGGACCTATTTACTTTTTTTAATTAATATGAATCAAACTCATACTCACCATTGGAAATCAAGTTAAATAAAGGGTTAAATTTTGACTCTCTTGATAGGGGTCCACAGATTCCACGTCATCCAATTAGCCAAACTCAATCTCATCGTTGTGGGTGCTGATATACTGCCTCTATTTTTTTTTATTATCTATCATTCACTTTTTTAAGGTTCAATATTGATAAATAATTTTCCACACAATATTTTTTTATAAAAAAATATGATATTGTACTTTTTTATTAGTATTTTTTTTATGAATATAATGATAACAGTTTTGTATGAGCAATTATTATACAAATTAAAATATTAATTATATACTGTCAAATTTTTTAGTACAATTTCCTAGACGACAGTTAAATAAAAACGGAGGAAGTATCTATTATTAATGATATATAGTACTCATCTTTTGTATAATATTTATTACTGCTTCGTGATATCGTAAGACTTGACTTTCTCATACTCATCTTATCGGAAAGTTTTAATTTAAAACTATTTTTTGAAGGCTTAAATTCAGGTAATATGTACTCAAATTAATATGATTAAAATGAAGGAGATTTATGCTTGCAAGCTATTGGATGTGATTGCTTAAGAAGGTTAAGCTTTGATAAGATGTTGTAACGAGTATCTACCTAATCCTAGAAAAACATATAATTACAAGAAAGAAAATTTCCAATTTGCTTGTGTGATGACCTTTAATGTGGATAGCGTTTACAATATTTTCTCAAGTCAATATATATCAAATTTCAAAACATGCTACCTTTTTTATTTTGAAAGAAAAATTGTATATTAGACAGTACTGAGATTTCTTCTAAAGGAGCAGATTTTATATGGTTTATTTGAAGTCGACTTATTTACTAACGAGAGGTTAATGTCTCTCGGGAATGAGTTGACGTATTCACACGTTGATATATCTAATTTCAAAAACATACATATTACCTTTTTGTATATTTTCTTTAAAAACATAACATATATACATAATACTCTGATTTCTTTAATATACGCATGTGTTATATATATTTCTCGAAGTGGACTTCTTTACTAACATGGTTGATGTATTCATTTTCTAGAACAATTGATGCGTACTATTTATTGAATTGAAATTTGGCGTCACTATATTATCATTTGGTGGGAGATTAATTTTTTTTTTGTCGTAGTTATCATGTAATAATAATGTCGTAGGATAAGTGATGATGTGTCTTTAGTGATATTAGATCAAGATTTTGAAGTTCAACTTGTTTATTGAACATGTTAGATGGTGAATTCGCTTGAGCTGACAAGGTCAATGTCTCCCGATAATGAGTTGACGCATTCACTGAAATTTGACGTTGCTATATCAAATTTCAAGAAAATACTACCTTTCTCTATCTTTTTTTAAATAACATATTTACATAACACTCCGTCTTCTTTTATATATGAGCATGTGTTTTATTTTTATATATTTTCGAAGTGGACTTCTTTACTAACATGGTTGATATCTTCGTTGTCTAGAATAATTCTTGCATACTACGTGCTCTTTGAATTGAAGTTATTAGGTAGTACTCCCATTTCTTTTAAATGAGCATATTTTATATTCTTTTTGAAGTCGACTTCTTTACTAACGAGGTTAATGTCTCCCGAGAATGAGTTGACGTATTCACTAAATTTGATGTTGCTATCCTTTCTCTACCTTTTTTTTTATAAAAAAGATAACATATATACATTACACTCAAAGACTTCTTATATATATGAGCATATGTTTTATTTTTATATATTTTTCGAAGTTGGCTTCTTTACTAACTAGGTTTGATGTCTTCGTTGTCTAGAACAATTGATGCATACTATTCATTGAATTGAAGTTTGGCATCACCATATATCATTTGATCGGTTATTTGTTTGTTATATTCTTTTCTACCGTAACTATTATCATGAGATAATAATGTTATAGGATAAATGATGATGTTTTTAGGGATCTTAGATCAAGATTTTGAAGTTGAGCTTGTTTATTGAGCTTGTTCAATAATGAATTCTCTTGTGCTAATCTTAGTAAACATAGGGTTTGTCAATTTATGAGGTATTATTGAATTAACATATCTTTATTTGGTTAAGATAACCTTTTTACCATTTCAATAGTTGGCAACTACTCATAAAAGAATATCAAAAAGTAGCAAACTTAATTTATGAGCTTGTGTAATCAACTTGATCATTAGTAAATTCTCCTGTGTTATCTTAGCAAATTTGTACAGACTTCAGAGGTTCTTAATTTATGATGTATTATTGAATTAACATATATTTATTTGATTAAGATAACCTTTTTACCATTTCAATTGTTGACAAGTACTACTCAAAAAAGATATCAAAGATTAGCAAACTTAATTTATGAGCTTGTGAGATCAACTTGTTCATTAGTGTATTCTCCTTTGTTATCTTAGCAAACACTTGGGTTGTTAATTTATGGTGTATTAACAAATTAACATCTACTATTCCCTCAAAAAAAAAAAATTAATTAACATATACTAATTGGGTTAAGATAAGCTTTTTACCATTTCAATTGTTGACAATTACTCATAAAAGAAAATGAAAAATTACTCTCTCCGTTTTCCCAATAATTTGTCCCTTATATTTTTTTCACGGTCTTCAAGGCAAAATTTTGAATATTAATTTTGAATATTTTATTTCAGCAAAACTTGTAATATTATATTTAAGTAGGCCATATGGCGGTCCCGCAAAGCCGGTTACCAGGAGCTTTCCTAGAAAGAATTACGTGTAAACCATGTCAAAACAAGACCAAACAATAACCAAAAGAAACGGATTCGAACTTCTAATAGAATAGGATGCATATAGAATGATTTTTATAGAGAATAAAGAAAGAAATTCAAAAAGATAAAAAATATCTTTCATTATAAATCTTATAGTGATAGTCATGTACAACAACTCAATATATAATTTGAAAAGTTAATGGTCATAATTTAAAAGTTTGACCTCATTAGTCAAACTAGGATAATTTATTTGGGACGGAGGGCAGTGGCGGATCTAGAGTTTCAATTTAGGGGTGTCCACTTGACAATAACAACCGTTGCATATATGGCAAGCAGAATATGGTCTGACCCGAAAAATGACCCGAAAGTTTATGGTTAGATCCGAAATTTCCAAACTTAAAACATAAATAAGCCCGAAACTGGCGAATCCAGACATTTAACTTAGGGTGTCCAATATACGTGTTATTACATAAGCGTTTTTGAAAAATAAAATAATAAAATTTAAATAAATAACAATAAAAATAAAAATAAATATTAAATGACATATTTACCAGTTTTACAAAATTTCATATCATCATATAAATATGTCAACTAAATAAATTGAAATTTCACATTAACTATATGTTTATGTCTTAAACTTATATTGATACTTTACCCGATTCATTGACTTATACTTTTTGTTTATAAAAAAAATAATTTGATACCCTCTTCGTCCCAATTAATTTGTTTAGTTTTAATTTCTTTCCTCGATGCAACATTTTGACTACTAATTTTTCACATTTTATCTTAGTAAGACTAATAATATCGTATTCAAGTAAAAATATTTTTCATCACAAATCCAATAGCGGTAGTGTTGTATAATATCTCAACATATAATTTGATAAATTAACGATCAAAATCTAAAATTTTTGACCTAATTAGTCAACTAGGACAAGTTATTTAGGACTAAGGGAGTATTATTTTAGGGTTTTTGGATTGCTGCTAAATTGGACACCCTTATTATGTTTTTTGGGATTTTTGAGATTTTTTTACGGTGTCCACTTACTCCACTTAAGAAAATTTCTTTCAAATAATATTAAAGAATCACAAATTTTTCTTTGGTCAGGGGTGTCCGTGGACACCCCTAACAAAGCTACACATCCGCCCCTGACGGAGGGAGTAACAAACTTAATTTATGAGCTTGTGTAATCAACTTGTTCATTAGTGTATTCTCCTGTGATTAGGGCTGTCAAAAAACTGTCCGACCCGAAAACCCGGTTCAGTCCGACCTGAAAAAAAGCGGGTATAGTCATAGAATTTCCGTCCGAACTTTTATATTGACGGATTTGACCGAAAATTCGAACACAATATTTTCCAATTTTCTAAATTCCGAACCCGGTTTAGACCTGAATTCATGCTTGTCTGATTTGTACGACCCGGAAAATGTTCCAAAAAACTGGGTATCGGACATCGAGTTTTCGTCCGATGTCTGATTCCTCCGAACCCGAATTGATCCGGACCCGAATTTTTGACAGCCCTACCTGTGATAAACATATGGGTTGTTAATTTATGAGGTATTAACAAAATTAACATATACTGATTGGGTTAAGATAAGCTTTTTACTATTTCAATTGTTGACAACTGCTCTTTAAAGAATATCAAAAATTAGAAAAGTTAGTTGAACTTATTCACATTTAGATCTTTCCAAGTCTATTTGTGTTGGGTCAACAATGAATGCTATTTTTATTTTTGTTCATTTGATAAAATGTAAGGGGTAATTAACAATGATCAATGCTATTAGTATTGTTGGACTTTCATTTTCTAATTCATAAATTAAGTAATCATGGCTTATATTTCCTGTCGATTTTATTATCATATTTTTTTTTATAAAATTTTTCATACGTGTTGATAGGATGGTGGCCAACCATTGAAACAGTTAGACAACCAATATTGTGACATATACACTGATCAAAAATCCCTTTCGATCAAAACCATTGGAAGATGAAAACTCAACTGTCACGCAAGCTTTAGGCCTAGTCAAAGCCTTCTCCTTTGTAAAATTATATATATAAACACACACTTATGCATGAGTTCTATGCTCTATATATATATCACCAACTACATACTCATATATATCTTCAAAGCTCATAAAAACCCTAATAATTCTCTTTGATCAATCCATTAGAAGACAATATGATTCGATTTATGCTGTTTTTGGCTTGTGGGTTTGTTCTTCTTGGATCATCCTTGACCTCGGCAGGCATTGTCGAACATTCTTTCATAGTAATTCCTTAACCCTAATCTCTGTGCATGCGTTTACTTGCTTGTTAAGTTATTGCTAATTGTATCTTATCTGACTGTATACTTACTCTGTCTCTTTTAAATTGTCGTCAGGATATGTAGTAAATTATTGAAAGTAGTTCTATCATTAAAAAAACGTGCGTTGTTGAGAATATAAAGTGTTAGATATTGTATAAAACAAAAAATAGTTAATTAAAGTGAGAAATATTACAGAATGAAGTAAAAGTGTACTAGTTAGGAGCAAAGTGTTTTTTATGACATGTTAGTCTACTATCCAATCCAATATTTTTTTGAAAGTTTGAAGCATGAAAAAATGAAGCTTGTAGGTTTATGAGATGCATTTTTATGGGTTTCTTTAAAGTTTTTCTCAATTCATTTTGAAAGAAATGTTTGGTGTAATTGCTTGGCTTAAACAATTACTAGCTAGGAGCAAATCCTTTTTAGCCTGTTTTGTCTTTGATACAAACGACATGAGTTAAGAAGGTACCCCACTAAAACTAAAGACAATCTTAAGAAGTGTACATGTCAAGTTATGCCTTTAATAGTAGAATCTCTACAACAAGGCACCCATTGAATAGTACTACCTATAATTCTCAATTATTAATCATGCATTAAAGTGAATTAAGTGTCATAAGCTATACTACAAAACAACAACTCTCCTGGTCTACACGGTTACAGCACGGTTTAGAGAATTCAGACGTAGGCAGCCTTCATCCATAAGTTTATAGGGAGGCTGATTTTTGATATACTAAGATATAGGAATCCATCCTTACAGGCCAAGGTTGTTAAAATTAAAATCTTAACACGAATCTATGGAATAGTTAGGATCAGAATTAACCCACGTAGGATCGTGGATCATAATGTAGATAGTAAAATCGCATTGAGGATTGTGGATCATAAAATCGAAGGATCGTAGATCAGGATCGAGATTTTAATAACTATATTACGGACACAATTTTCTAGTTAGTATGAATTAAGGTTATACAAAGATTCTTAAGGATAAAGTTATGTAGTTAAATAGTAAAACTAGTACTGTACTGTAGTACACTAGGTATTTTAATCAACCTTATCTTATTTTCCAATTAATTTAATGCATAGTCCAATAGTTTTAACTAGAACGTAGTTGTATGTGGAAGTCTTTGTGTATGTGATGTAATTGTTCTCGTCATTTTCAAACCGTTACTGGTAGGTAATATTATATATGGTTCAATTTGGAGGACGATTCATTGGTTTGTCATTTCCCTAGTTTAGGTGAACCTACGAGTACATACGTGGTGTCGTATGCATGTAAGAAGGTTGAGAATATTCATCTCGCATATTTTCTTAAATATCACAATTTTAAACCAAACAAGGGAACAAAAAATGTCTACCATGTTATGCTGAGCTTATATTAAAATTTGATCTTAGTATACTATAGAGTTTGAATTGTGATGAATTATATTTTAAATTTATATTATAGTGCATCGAAATATAAAAATGTTGAACTTTAGTGCATCGATCACTACCAAGTTGGCTGAAATCAACTTGATGGATTGTTCACGTCGCATATCAAAAAGTTTTACTCCATCTTTCCTAAACAATTGTCACATTTAAGTTTTGGGAAGATTTTAAGAAAATAATATTGAGAATGATGATTGTATTTGAAATGATGAAAGTAATAGATAAATTTCTATTTTGGTTATGTATAGTTGTATTGGTAACGATAAAAGTAAGAGATAATTTTGAAAATCGTCATTAATATTGTATTAAAATTGTAAAGTGACATATATTATGGAAAATAAAGAATTAGTTAAAGTGATAGATATTAACGAATGGATCGATGAAGTACTTTCCTAAAGTACTTTCCTACTCCACCGACATGTTTTACATTTGGATGGTGCATTGAAATCGATAAAATTAATTGGTAGGATAATAAAACAATATTTTTCCAAAATGACCTGTATAAGTCAACAATTAATTGGAGTAATTACTAATTTAAGGTTTCCGTAATTACCAGCACAAAAATATAAATTTTCCGTATTACTACCTCCGTTTTTTTTTATCTGTCGCCTTGAAAATTGTAGTAAAAATTTTGATCGTTAATATCCTAATTTGTATAATGATTCATCATATATAATTGATATCATTAGATTCGGAATAAAAAATACTATTAGAAAAGTATAAGATTATATTTTTTTTATAAAAGTTTTATATTAGAAATTATTGATTAAAAATTGCCACTGAAAACTATAAATGACAGATAAAAAAGAACGGAGGGAGTATATACATTGAACTAAGCAGGGATCTGGTGCAAGTGTACGTATGTGGCATGCATATTATATATATTGCATGATAGTACAAGACTGATGGGCAGGTTTTAATTGTTGATTAATTAATTAATTAATTAATTTTGTGCAGGTGAATAACCTAACTGTAGAAAGACTATGCCAAAGAAGAGTTGTGACGGCGGTGAACGGAAGTTTACCTGGTCCTCTGCTTCGTGTGAGGGAAGGCGATACCGTCGTCATTCACGTTACCAACGAGTCCCCCTACAACATCACTATTCACTGGTGATTATATTAAACTCATTAATTATCTAATACTTAATTAGTTTTTGGAGTTTATATTATTATTATTATTATTATTTTATTATTATTATTATTATTATTATTATTATTATTATTATTATTACAAAAATTCATAAGAATTGAGTGACAATATGCAACAAGCTACTGAAAACCAATTTTCTGAAATCCAGCCTGGATGAGATATGATGGAACAAATTAAATATAACAATTTTACCCATAAATTTGACAATTTAGAGAGACTAGTTTCAAGTGACTCAAAATTTAGAAATTATCTGCTGCTAAATGGAAAAGAAGTAGAGGATGTTTAATGAAATATTTTACTTTAATCTATTACCATTTAAATTTAAAAAAAGAATCATTTTCAACTATCTAGAGTATAGTAATCCCATAATGATAATGATTAATCACTTGGCTATATTTAGCATTAACATTCTTCTACTTCTTCTAAAATCAAGCCTTGTTATTTTGTAAGGTAAGTAAAATTTTACATTGCATTATCTTACCCTACTTTGTCTTATCATCCAAAAGAGCATGACTATGCTTTTAAATAATTCATATTTTAAATTTTTTATTCAACTCACAAAATTTATTTTAAAAATAATTAAAAATAGAACATTTGACATTTATTTACTCTACTTACGTTACCTTACCTTGCCTTACCTAATTTAATCCTACAACTTTAACACAAAACATTACATTACATGATGTTACTTTTTCTAAGATGGACTATTATTATGAAAAGGAGGGAATATTAAAACAAACAAATGCAAGAAAAAAAACAATAAACACTAACTAAGAAGTTGTTGGCCTTATTTTTGAGGATCCTCCAATTAATTTTCTTAAAACACAACGTACTTTTTTTTTGGTTAATTAATACCAAATGGTAGGTGGATTCATGTGACACATATATATCCTCCTCCAAACGGCATTACATTTCAGAGTAATATTCATGTGAGTACGTACGAAACGTCATGCATGCATGGACGTCTCACCTGCTTAATTAACCCACATCATTGGCTCCCTAGTTAACACACATTAATAACGACTTTCAACTTAATTATTATTATTATTATTATTATTATTATTATTATTATTATATTAATCATGAGAGTGGATATACCAATATATATACCATTTATTACTTCAAAAGCCACAAAACTGTCACATTCACTATTTATTATTACTTTACAAAACAAGTCTTTACTTTTACTTTCTTCTTGCTTGTGTTGATTAGTATGTTATGGTAACCTATTTATTAAATGTCTCTAATCAAATCACCAAATGTTTACATTATCTGTTACATATAATTTGTGACTTAGACCTTGTTTTTTCTCGCGGTTGATAAAACATGGTAATTATATATATGGTATGATAAAAATGTGGATAATTTGATATAATGTGATAGAGTGTGGTAAGTTTTGGTAAGAATGATTAGTGTAGTAGCTGAGGAGAGAAAAAAGTGAAAATGAGTGAGAAAAGTGAGGAGAGAGAAAATTATTGTTGTTGTAGTATGATATGATAATAATATGTGATGGTTTGTGGTTAGTGTTGTAAATTATGATAGGGTACGGTATGATACCACACAAAAGAACAGAGTCTTAGTTGACTATCACAATCTTCAATCTCACTTTTTGATTGATAATTTTCATATAATGTTTTTATTAACAATTGCAATTATACTTTTAATTTAGGATACTGATTTTCATTATACATTAAATGATAGTAATTTTATTATAACAAATTATTGTGTATATCAAGAAGTTTGACGATCAAAATTGTTTATGTTTGGGAGTAACTGTTATTCTTAATTATCGATTCTAAGTTTTTGATATTTCCCTCCAACTCTTGATTACTTACTACAATAATTAATCTTTTGAAACTATTGCAGGCATGGAATACTTCAGAAGCTAACTGCTTGGGCAGATGGACCCGAGTTTATAACTCAATGCCCGATACGACCAGGGAATAGCTATACTTACAAGTTCAACATTACAGGACAGGAAGGAACACTTTGGTGGCATGCTCATGTTTCATGGCTTCGTGCTACCGTCTATGGAGGACTCGTTATCCATCCTAGGAAAGGAAACTTGTACCCATTTCCTAAACCTCACAAAGAATTCCCTATCATTTTAGGTACGTCTCAATTCTATCCTCTCACTTATTACATAAAAGACTGTTAGGATGTTGATTCCAGTAAGCATTGATAAGGGGTCATTAGAACCAACATCGTAGAATTGAATTAGAAATCGTAAGATTCTAATACATTGTTGACACTGTGAAGAAAGATTATAATAATAAATATCGTATCAAATGTTCTATGATAACACAATAGAAGAAATATGTTAAACTAGGTATATTTTGGTACATACCTTTTGATGAAAAAAATTGTTGTCATCATAAAATCTTGAACCTAATAATTTGTGAACTTATTTTTAAGTTTGGATTGTAAAATTCTAACATATATTATTTAGAGAAAACTAGCATCGATCAAATAATATTGACTAATTTAAACTTAATTGAATCTATGAAACATTTTTAAATTGTAGAGATAAAGGATCATGAGATCTGAATTTTAATTTAATTATAACCATGACTACATCAATAACTTTTTTATAAGACTTTACATGATATGATAGTTATTGAGTCACTATCGTTTTAGTTCATTGGAGATTATAATTAATACACGACGAGAAGTTTTTTCTCCCTTCACATTTAGAATACACATCGTGGGAATTTTTTTTTAATTTTTCCTCCCATGGGATATAAAATTGTAAGGAGTGATCAAGTTGGTCATGCCAATTGTAAACAACTAGTAACGTAGATGAGTTTCTCACATTAACTATGTATTATAATAATGTTGGACACCTTGGAAGTGAAAGGAACGTCCAAACTAATGTCTGATGTTATCTGACAATTGAAATATAGGGTTGAGTTATCTAAGCTTTTTTGTCATGGAATATCTTTGACCTGATTATGATACGATACATACATATTATTCAAATCATTGACCAAAAATATACTACAAAGTATAAATACCTATATATCTACGTGTATTTTTCACCCCATAAAAAGGTATATCTCTATAATGTATGCTAGCCATCCTGTATTTATTCCATTTAAGAAAAGCAATAAAATAATGAAGTCAATTAATTTGATAGAGTAGTGGTAAGAAGATAGGAGGACAATTTGATCGATAAATCTCAGTTGCTGTTTAGATGCAACTTTTGTTGCTAGACTTTTGGTCCTTCTGGGCTTTAAATAATCGAAAAAAATGAAGTCAATTATTTTTCGTTTTTTAATCCATAATTCATGTTTTTGAGGTTCATCTTCAATCAACAATTTCTCACATAATATTTTTATAAAACAATGCAAAATTATACCTTTTCTATAGTAATCTTTATTACGAATCTAATAACATCAATTTTGTTTGATAAATCATTATATAAATTAAAATATTAGCAGTCCAAGTTTTTAATACAAATACTCATGTGATACTTAAATAAAAACTGAGTGAGTAGAAAATAATGTTGAATTGAAATGTTTGATCATTATCAATTATGAAAGGTAATAAATTCTTGGTGTTATGTACACGCTAAATGCCTTGACATTTTGTTGTCATAACATATATCATTTTTGACAATGTTTACTTTTTTTCTCAAAGGGTACAACTAAAGAATAACACAAGTTTACAGCTTTTTTAGAAAATGACCCTTTTTAACTGAAATATATGACAAAGTCAATTCAAAAACTTAGGCAGAACTTACCCAACTACCAGGTTTTTCATCCTTTAATTTACCAACAAGAAACATCTTCATTTCAACTTGAAAAAAAAAAAAAGGAAAGGAGATCGGAATCAGACCTTATTTCATTTTTCTAATTCTTAAATTAACAGATGGAAAGAAAATTCGAGATAATTACATTTACCCTAGCTGACATATGTGATAATAATTTTTGCACACCCGACATTTGAGAAATAATTTTCACCCTACTTGACATTTAGTGAAAGTGTTTTTTTGTGTCAAATTCCGGTAACTTGTCATCGAAGATATGAAAATACAATAATACCCCTATATAATTATGTGAAAGTACCAAACTGCCCTTAAGATTGCGATTGAAATGACAATACTGACCTTTCAATTGTTTTGTGTGGGAAAATGGGGAAAAAGATTGTCGATCTAAAAAAGAAATATATCACTCCACTCTTCTCACCGTCGTCTTCTATAAAGGTAAATAGGTAATTTCGTTTTTAATTGAAAATATTATGGATTAATAGCAGAGAACATGTCACTTCCTATTCATTTTTTTAATACTTGCCGGAAAATCCCACAAAAAACCATTATAATATATTCTAGGTGGTTTAAATTTACGACCACTTAAATATGAGGTAGGGTGAAAACTATTTCTCAAATGTCGGGTGTGCAAAAATTATTACCACATATGTCAGGTAGAGTAAATGTAATTATCTCAAGAAAATTCACTGTAATATGTGTTAATAATCATTTGAAAGTGCCTTAATTTTTATATTATAACTTTAAATAATATCTTTTAGCAATGATACATATTTATCAAGTACATATAAGAACACTGTATTTATCAGTTATGTCAACAAATATTAATGATAATTCATTCATATCAACAATAATAGAAAATACACATTTTATATATTATTTTCTATTTACAAACCATATAAATAAATAGTAAATTTCATATAATTTACAAACAGCTAGGGATAACACTCAAGACATTAATATGTAATTTATAATAATTTAAATATGCATAATAAATACCATTCTGTATTCAAATTTGCATACTTATTGTTTACCAGTTGCAATTTGCATACTTATACATTATTCTGTATTCAATTTTATATATTATTTTCTATTTACAAACTATATATTGTTTACCAGTTGCAATTTGCATACTTATATAGATTTGGATTTATAATTTTCCACGTTGGATGTAGTAGATAGCAAGTGTACGTTGACTCCCTATTAACGAAAATCAAGACAATTGTCATTTTATTTAAAAAGAGATTTTAGTAATTTATCAAAAAAAAAAGAAGAGAGAAAATTAAATAAGAAATTAAAGATGAAATGATGTGGTTTGGTGATCAGGTGAGTGGTGGAATGCTAATCCGGTGGATGTTATCCAACAAGCTTTGGCAGTCGGTGTAGCCCCCAATTTGTCCGATGCCTACACAATTAATGGTCAACCTGGTGATTTTTACCCATGTTCTAAAGACAGTAAGTCGTGATACCAACACTATATCAACTTTTTTTTTTTACTGCCCTTTTTATTTTTATCTAATTTTAATATTGTTTTTAAATTGATAATCTTTGGATATTATTTTATCAAAATTTACAATAATATTTTTGTTTGTAAGTTTCATTAAATATGTAAGAATATAAATTAGGACTTAATGGTAAAAATTTTAAAATATAGCCGCAAACATTCCAAGGTCGTAAATGAAGATATAAATCTCTCTGTCCCATTTATTTCTCAAATTACATAATTTTTACTCTCTGGATCCATATTATTTGTCATTTTATTATATTGATTGTCACAGTCTCCAATTTCATTTTTTGATTGGTAATTACTTATAATTATCTTAGTAATAACGATTGCAATGTTATACTATGACAATATTTTTCGTTACAAATCTCATGGTAGTAATTTTATTTAACAAAACATTATATATTGAAAAATTTATGATCTATTTTTTTTAATTTGACTACACAATTTTCAAGGCTGACATAATATGAAATGAAGGTAGTATTATTTTAATAGATTAATCTACATTCTATTCCTAGTAAACAAATTTTACCATAGTTGAAGGATATTTTCAAGATTATTTTCGAAAAATAATAAACTCTTTATATGTTGATTGATTTGAATAAATTAATTTTGGTGAGAAACAATCATAAACATAGAGTACTAAGAGCTTTTCTTCTTTTTTCTTTTTTTTTTTTGGTTAAAGAAACAAGGAAGTTTAATGTGGTCCAAGGCAAGACATATCTGCTCCGTATAATCAACGCTGCACTCAATCACCAACTCTTTTTTACCGTGGCTCATCACACTTTTACCGTGGTTGCCATCGATGCTGCATACACTAAGCCCTACCCAACCAACGTGATCGTTCTTGGGCCGGGCCAGACCGTGGACGCCCTCATGACCGCGAACCAGCCCATCGGGTCGTACTACATGGGCGCCACCGTGTATGCGAACGCCCCCGGGGTCCCCGTGGACAACACCACCACCACTGCGATCGTGACCTATGAGAATTCCACGTCAACAGGAACTCCGTCGGGCCCGATCCTGCCGGCCCAAAATGACACTGCCACGGCCCACAGATTCTACACCAATATGACTGGGAATCCGTCTGCCAGGTAAAAATTAGACAGCGAGCTTTGAATCGTGTTGTTTAATTATCCTTTTTTAAATGTAAGTTGACCCACCCCAAAGTCGTCTTCAAAGTATTGGTTAATTTGCTTAATGGGCTGCTATCCCTTAAGGTCAATTATCCTTTTCTTAAAGGTAAGTTGGCCCACGTACTTGAACAGCAATTCGATCAAGGAAATTATGGTCAATAGGATTTGAATCTTAGTAGGAAAAATAAACCTTTCACGCAATGTCACTTGAGTTATAAGTTCATTAGTGGGACCATATTGCTTCATCGCGCAATTGATTTACACAATTAAATTATATAATTCATTCCTTGCTACATATTACTTTTTTATGTTTCATTATTCGTGTGTGATGGATTTGTAGAAAACAACCTTTTCATGAACTTTAGCTCATGCTGGGAAGGTTGTCTACATATGCATTCCTTAGACCATATGCAAGCTTGTTGCCCTACGAGTTTATTGTTGTTGAATTATTTGTGTTTGATGTTTTGAACATGATACGTCTAATTTTTCAAATTTTTTTCTTGTTCGTTATATTTTAGACATTGTATATATATGTCTTTTTTTTAAAAAAAAAAATGGTATATATAAGTTTTTGAACGTTAATATTTTGATACCACAATGCTATAAGACATAGGGAGCCTGGGATCATAATCTAACTGCTATTCCGTCTGCCAGGTTCTGGGATCCGGTCGTGACAGAAATCGACGAGCACATGTTCATGACAATCGGGTTGGGCCTGATCTCCTGCGGCAAGAACGCCACCTGTCTGGGCCCCTTCAACTCGAGCTTCGGCGCGAGCATCAACAACCACTCCTTCACTCTCCCCGAAAAGACATCCATCCTCGAAGCCCACTTCTACAAGATCCCCGGCGTGTACAATGCCTTGTTCCCAGACGAGCCACCCGTGACGTTCGACTACACGAACCTAAACAACAGCATGAACACGAGCCTGGTGTTCACCTCCAAGTCCACCATGGTCAAGAAGGTGAGGTTCAACACGACCGTGGAGATCGTGTTCCAGGACACGGCGCTGGTCGGGATCGAGAACCACCCCATGCACCTTCATGGGTTTAATTTCCATGTCTTGGCCCAAGGGTTTGGGAATTATAACCCCAATGTGGACCGAAAGAAGTTTAACCTTGTGGATCCACAAATTAGGAATACGATTGCCGTTCCTGTGGGAGGGTGGGCTGCTATCCGAGTGCGATTCAACAATCCAGGTATTTTTGTTAATCCATTATATATACCTGTTTGTTAATTAGGGTGTAAAATAGAACAATATATACAACGGGAGGAAATATATGCTGATTATGGAAATCAAGGATAATAATAGAGAGGCAAGAACAAAGATAAAGGGGAAGATAATATTTTTACGTGGAAATCCGAATCGGGAAATATTCACAGACAACAATGAGTATCCACTAGTGGATAAAGAGATATTACAAGAGGTATAATATAAACTCTCATATACACAACCTAGGGATAACTAGGGTGAAGATATGTGAAAATAGTATTATACCTTCCTTACGGAAATATTTGAAGGCACTCACATCTGTCACGTCTCACAAGGTGAATAAATGCCTCTATTTATAGTCGCACATGACTGGTTTTCGCAATCCTACATGAATTAGTGGATCCATTAGACTCTTAGTGAGATAGGGGGCCTTGTGGGTGGCCAACTTAAAAAAAAACTTTATAGACCAAACCCTGAATCCCAATTGTTAAAATTGGGATCCTAACTCGGATTTATGAGGTAATTAAGACTGGAACTAACCCACGTTGAATTGTGGATCGAAATGTAGATAGTAGAATCGTATCGATGATTTAGGATCATAAAATTGTAGAATCGTAGATCAAGATCGAGATTTTAATAACAGTGCTTTGAAATCTGACCCAAATGACCCAATTGTCAGGTCTAGATACCCATGTATTAATAGTTGTATTTGATGAATGTACAGGAGCATGGATTATGCACTGCCACTTAGACGTGCATTTGTCATGGGGACTGGCAACAGTGTTTGTGGTTGAAGATGGTGGTACTCCTGAATCAATTTTGCCTCCACCACCAGCAGACTTTCCAAAGTGCTTTTGATTTCTTAAAATATGTTGTTGTTTTTGTTTATTTTTTTGAATTTGAATTTTTGGGTTTCATAATTCATTGCTGATTGTTTTGGTCAACACAAAATTGCAATTGATCAAGCAATAATATATTGCGTCATGTAAACTGTCCACATTCTTAGGGATTTTGTGTGCGTGTGTAATTGTGTGAACTCATATATCTACAACTGTACAAGCCAGCTATGCTTTCAGCAATAAAGATTAAGATTTGCTTTATGCACAAGAACTGGAACTTCGCTACTATCTCCATTGTATATTTATTATATTATTACCTCCCTCACAAAATGTTTGTTCTTTGACTAAATTTTAATTGTTGATTATTCAAAAATTATAATGAGTTACAATATAAATTACTGTCATTATACTTTTTAGTAAATTATCTTTCTAATGACGTTAATTTCATATTTTAACTCGTTACATTTTGTGAATAATTAACGGTCAAAATTTAGTTAAAGGACAAATATTTTGGGACGGAGGCGGTATTTGTCTTTTGAAAATTGTAATAATTAAATTAAAAATTTTTTGACTATAAATTTCTCAATAAATATTCCAATGATTTGTTAAATAAAATTACCATCATTAAATTTGTAACGAAAAATACTATCCTAAAAATAAAATATTGCAATTGTTAATAAAATATTATATAAGAAATCATCAATCCAAAAATAATATTGGAGACCATGACAATCGACAAAAGAACTAATAATAAGCAATGAAAGGAGTATTTCTTGATCGCAATTTAATAATCCCTTAACTATGATTTCTTTTTCTTAATATCCATTATTTTATATTCCTAGCAATATGTTAATAATTAATAATTTGTTAATTTCGTCCCTTTTTTTTTGTCGTTCATTTTATTAATTGGGGTACTTTGGACATTACATACCAAATTTGTTACCAATACTATTTTTTTTAACCCTTCAAAAGTTGAAACTTACAATTATATCATGGAATAGAGGGAGTATTGGTGGGGATTTCTTCTTCTTTTTCATTTACTTTTGTTTTACGATAAAATATTGAGCACTACAATTAATAGTAGGTAATGTCTTGATTTTTTTTTAAAAGAGAGGTAAGTATAAGGATCGAATCCTAAACTTGATATTGTCACAAAAAATATAAGACAAAGACCTAAGAGGATTGGAAGACCAAACAATCATTTACTAGATAGATATACTAAACTTAGCAAGTCAGTCAACAACTCTATTATCTTCCCTAAAAATATAAGAAATAGAGATACAACCTCAATTAATTCTTATCGTATTTGATATTTTTCTCTACTTTTGATTCACATTACTAGTAGTATTTTTTTCCCTGAGTGTTCATTATTCATATTTATTAGTAACCTATCAGGGGTAATTAGTAATTTAATTGAGCCTGCCATGTGAGCTATTGGAGAGCCACAAGTCTATTTGGGCCTGGGCCCAATCTGATAGGCTTGGTCAGGAGGGATATGAATCCTTAGTCTGGTTTGTAAGCTCTTACCAATAGTTGAACTGATTTTAGGGACCAACCGCGTTCCGGGAAACGATCTCAATATCGTGTTCGCTTAGAAGAAAAATAAAAATTGCGTTTTCATTAGGGTTATTACAAAACTATAGTTACTTAAACACGTACATATCGTCAGAAAAGTCTGCTACATATATGGCCATATGGCGAGTAACCAATAAAATAAATGTGCACATGAAAATGATAAATAATTAAAATTTTCAGTCGAAAAGTATATTGCTCCTCTAAATTTTGTTGGTAAATGGATGTATATGGTAAAAGATGCTACCTTTGTCTTTTCATCTAACTTTTAAACTAAATTTTCTCGTTTCATATTATCTGTTATTTTACAATTCCGATATCTTCTTATTAATGAGTGTCAATTTGACCACATGTCCTTTGATGCCTCTGTTTTACATGATGCTCAATATCTCAACAAACCAGCTTAAATTGTACTACCTGATGGTTCCTTGAAGGCTGGTTCTGTTTATCTTACAGACAAAATATTGCTACATCAAGTTCTTTATAATCCTAAGTTTCACAAGAATCTATATTTGTTCTCAAACTCATGAAAGATAAGAATATGGCATTGCATTTCTATCCTAACAAGTGAGTTTTCTAGGAGCTTACAATTAGGGAGACTATTGATACTGTCTATCTTGATGTTGGATTATTCAAGATTATCCCTCAAGTTGCCACAACAGATCCCACATCTGCATGTCCTATGTTCATGAGTTCTACTTTTAGTCATAGTTATTAAAATCCCGATCCTGAACCTACTGTGGAACAGATTCAACCAAGAAGGTCCTCAAGGACAAGACAACCTCTAGTTGGGTTGACAAATGACGCAAATCTGTGCAGAAAGCACATATCAGTCTCATAGTTTTCATTCGTATATAAAACATCCTCTTTTCTCAGAAACTGACCTTTAGTATTTGTCGCACGATTACATTACTTCCCTTGCTGCTATTATGCATACACAACCTCATTCTTATATTCAAGCAAAGCAACATCTTGAATGGATTGCAGCAATGGACAAAAAGTTAGAAGCTCTTTAGACTAATGACACATCAGAGCTTACCACCTTACTAAAAGAAAAACAAGCACTCCCTTCTAAGTGGGTCTACAAAGTCAAATTCCAGCCAGATGATTCAATAGAAAGGTAGAAGGCCAAATTAGTCATCGTAGGTTTTCTACAAGTTAAAGATAAAGATTACGAGCACGCCTTTTCACCTGTGGCCAAGTTACGCATTGTAAGAATTTTGATCGCACTTGCAACTGCTAAAGGATGGAATCTACACCAATTAGACATCAATAGTGCCTTTCTTCATGGCTTTATTGATGAGGAAGTTTACATGATACCTCCACAAGGGTATACCAAGGCTCAACTTGGACAAGTGTGCAAATTGGTTTGTTCTCTCTATGGGTTAAAACAAGTATCAAGGCAGTGGAATTTAGAGTTAACCAAATTCTTTATCAATCATGGATTTCAACAATCCAAAAGTGATTCTTCTTTATTCTCTAAGATGTTTTTTGCTGGTGCCATCCACATTTCATCAAGCAAACTCTCCACTTTAACTTTACTATTAAATATTTGGGGTTTGCAAGGTACTTTCTAGGTATAAAAATATCAAGATATAAAGTGAAGGGACTTTTTTTAATAAGAGAAAGTATATTTCTGATATACTCTCTTGAAAGACCCCTTGAAGGGGGTTGATGAGATGGTTGGCTAAACTTAAGTCAATGCTACAAAACTCAACACACAAGTCGGTCAAGGTACTTGGCAAAACCAAGGATAAGGGATAAAAAACGATATGTAAATGATGAAAATAAAAGAATATAGTACACGAGAATTTAGTTGATGTTCACCCTTCCAAATAGGGCTACGTCATCGGACCTAAACTTCTCTTCACTTAGGCTTTCGTACCACTTCACTTCTTGTTCACTTAAGAAGTATAACTAGATCCTCAATCTCGGCTCCCTTGAGTACCTCCAAGGCAAGCTTATAAAAAACTCAATCAAGAAGACACGTCCTTCTTAATCTACAACTGAATAGGCAACACATTTGATCTACAACTCACTAAGCATTAACAATACTTGGCTATCCAAGTGACTTTCCCAACTTATTTAATTATAAGTCCCATTATAAGAATATACTTTTAGACCAAGGACCTCATGATATAAGAGATTAAAGGATGTGGAATTACAATCCGTCTCTCTTGTGGAGTGGAGTGTTTCCCTAACTTTTCTTCTCTATCTTCGTCCTCCTTTTATACCCAAAAAGTGAGGCGAACGTTGGACTTTGTAAGGCTTTGGAAGGAGCCTTCAATTGGCAAGATGTCGTTGGAAATCTTCATAAAATCGATTTCTTATTGGAAGAGAAAGAAGCCACGTGATACTTGTTGGAATTACAGCAATCAAGCCTTCCTTAAATGGTTTGATACCTTTCAAGAGATATATGCCAATAATTAGTAAGGGTTTTTGGATGTTAATATACTGAACTTTTGGGGTATTGGACAATAATGCACTGAACTTTGACCTTGGACAATAATACATTGAACTTTGGGGGTTGTTGAACAATAATGCACTCGTAACGATTTTGGCAGTGGTTGACTTGGTGACAATCCTACGTAGCACGTGGAGGAGATGAATTGATCCAAAAATATTTAAATTTATGACATATCAGCTAATTCACACTTATGAAAGATAATCAACTTTGAAAAGAGTAAACAAAATATAAAATCACATTTGTTTAAACGTGTTTAGCTGTGAGATTGTTGTTGTAATTGTATAAAAGCACATTTGCTTGTGTAAATTAGCTGACATGTCATAAATTTGGATATTATTTAGTCTATTCATCTTCTTTGTCTACCACGTAAGATCGCCACCAAATCAGCCACCATTTAAATTGTTTCAGGTGCATTATTGTCCAACACCCCTCAAAGTTCGGTGCATTATTGTCCAAGGTCAAAGTTCAGTGCATTATTGTCCAATACCCCAAAAGTTCAGTACATTAGTGTCCAAAAATCCAATTAGTAAACATATTATTGGATTTAGATATTGATTTTGATATCATGGAAGGAGGTAACAAATATGCCAAAACAATCAGGAAAGTATCATTCTAAGATATTCATATTATATGCCAATAATATTTGAATTTTGACCTTCATTCAAAACCATTCCAATCGCCAAGATCCTTGAGCCTAGGTCTGCCAAGGTCCTTGTGCCTGATCTGCTAAGGTCCTCGAGGGATTCTAACATTATTGATGTTGGTCTAATAGCCTCTAAACCAGCCATGTTCCGTCTACCTAGAGGGCTCAATCTTTCTCTAGACATTGGTTTTCCATTGGCTGATCCCTCACCATATAGAAGAATTGTTGGTATACTCTTATATCTTACCTTGACTAGGCCTGACATAAGCTATGCAGTTCAACACATGTCCCAATTTTTTAAAGCTCCTACATATCATCATTACACTGTTGCAATACGTCTTAAAGTATCTAAAAGGCAACATCAATCATGGGCTATTTTATCCAGCAAACAACTGCCTTATGGACATTGCTTTCACTAATGTTGACTGGGAAAGTTGTAAGTTTTCAGCTAGATCTTTGACAGGCTATTGTGTGTTTCTTGGAAAATATCTCATTCCATGGAAAACTAAAAGGCAAAAGATTGTTTGTAAGTCTTCTGTTGAGGTTGGGTATAGGGCCATGTCTGCTGCAACTTTAGAATTAGAATAGGTTTCTCAACTTCTTTAAGATCTTCATGTCCCTATTGATTCTCCTATTACTCTCTTCTGTAAATACAAAGCAGCACAACATATTGTTGCTAACCCAGTATTTCATGAAAGAACAAAGCATATACGAATAGATTGTCACCACATCGACGATTAAATCCAAGATGGCTTCCTACAAACAGCTCATGTTTCAACCAATGAGCCACTAGCTGACATCATGACCAAACCTCTTTCAGAATACCATCATAAATTCATAACTTTCTATCAAGGTTAGGATTGGCTGACATTCCACCCACTCCATCTTAAGGGGGAAATCTAAAGTATATGGTTAAGTTCGGTTTTTAGATAGAAAATGATGAGCCAACTTTATTTGTAACTAATTCACAACTCTCTTTCTGTATATAAAAACCCTCGTTCCTCTTCTGTAAGATTCACTTTGTGATGAATGATATTCAACTCTATACTTTTTTTCTCAACCTTGCTCTCTTTGTCACACACAAGTTCATATATGTCAACGAATAATTGTCCGTATTTTTAAACGATAGTACCGAATACAACACGTACCGTATCTTATACATTTAATACTCGGACCGTATTTTACTAAGTTGGAAGCACATGCTATAGGTGTAAGGTGTTGGCAAGCCAAGTACTCCAAGTGTGCAACTTTTGCCAATAATGATCGCAAACATATCTAGTCCAAGCAGGATAAGTGGGGCTACTAACGATTCACTACTAGCCTCACATTCTCATTTCCACTCCCTCCAAACTGATCACCCACTCAAATCAAATCCCAAACAGAATATCCATCCTCTAGCAAAAAGCCAAAGGAAAAAAAGAAAAAGAAAAAGAAAAAGAAAAACCCACTCAAACACCAAAGCTTTAAGGCCCAGAGAGTAGGACGTTACTGAAGCAGAAACAAACCAAACCAAACCAAAACCCATGTCAGCCATGGCAGCTGCTGCTTCATCAACTCCATTATCTCTGAAATCTCTAATTTTCTCCACCACCCCAAATTCTCAGTCCTTCCTCCCTCCTCTCAAGCTATCTCTCTCGGACCCGAAATGCCACGTCAGCAGGCGCACACGCCACGTGGCTGGTGGACCCCGGTGCATGGCGGTGGCGGGGGCGGAGACTGCAAAGACGACGTCGACGTCAGGAAGAAGCAAGTTCGAGATACAGACGCTGACGAGCTGGCTGCTGAAGCAGGAGCAGTTGGGAGCCATTGATGCAGAGCTTACGATCGTCCTGTCGAGCATATCCATGGCGTGCAAGCAGATTGGTGCACTCGTTCAGAGGGCGCCCATAGCCAACCTTACGGGGGTTCAGGGAGCTGTTAATGTACAGGGGGAGGACCAGAAGAAGCTTGATGTTGTCTCCAATGAGGTCCTTCATTGAAATTCCCTCTCATCATTCTTACTATCAACAAATATATACATATACTATACTATATATACACATGCTTACACTTGGGATGATTTCGGGTCATTCGGGTTGGGTTCAAATTCGGGTCCATAAGAGTGCGTTTGGTCGATATAAAACTTTAGAGAAATGATCAAGTTAGACATATTTTTTTCTATTTTTGGATGTAGATTGACCTATGGAAAAACTTTACGGATAAACCATCATTTCCTATATTTTCTTAGGAAAAATTTCACTTAGGGAGCTATGGAAAATTTTCCTTTAAGAGGGCTAGGAAAATTGTCAATTTTCATAAGTTAACTTATTTTTTCTTACATTTCCTAGCCATTTAAACATGCACGACTATACCTATGAAAATTTCCCTAGGGGCTTAGGGAAAATTTTCCTGGGAGTTCCTACCGAACGCTCCCTAAGAGTTATTATGATGAAGGAGCTTGATTTCGGGCCACTCAATAAGGGTTATGTTTGGGGTGGCCTGATTTTGAGTCGCTTTATTTTTAGTACGCCCCGCTTGTCCTGTAAAATTGTATAACTTTGGAGAAGGGTTATCGATCCCAAGGGGTGACCCATGAAGTCACAATAAGAAAAATTATTTTGGGCAACGAAAAAATCTGTTGCTGTTGTCCAATTTTTGTTGCCCTTTATCATGGTGCTATAAAAATAAATTGTTATGATTTGGTAGTCTTATCCTCGAAACACAAACTCCGGGCTACAAATTAATAAAATTGGTAGCTCAAGTTAGTTGTAGTGGGCAACCAAAGTTTTTTATTGTCTTGTGTCAAATTAATGGGTAAAAATCAGTTGGGTAAAAGTTAAATTTTGGTAACTTTTGATTATTTTTTTTGTAATTTTTGTCAACTTTATGGTAATATATCAAAATTAATTTTTTTGTTTTATAACTTGAGTAATTTTTGGTAATTTTGATAAATTTTGGTAAATTTAAACAAAAACTGGTAAATTTTGGTAAACTAAAGTCACCCATGAATATGACATGCCCATAACTTTTGGCAACCATGTTTCTTTAAATTGTTGTCCAATCAATATTAATTGCAACAAAAAAAAGTTTTATTGTCACATATAATGTATTTAATTAACTACAAAATTATTTGGTTGTCCTATTTTAAATTAATGCAATGATAAACTTTTTGTTGCCCAAACATATTTTTCTTCTTCTGAGTAGATGGATCCTCATGTTTCAAGCAAAACTATGAAGTTCTAATTTGTGAAAAATATCAATCTTAATTTTTCTTTATGTTTTTGTTTCGTATTCCGGTGGTTTCGTGAAAAAATTCATACTTAGTTCATCCAAAAAAAAAACGTAAAAAAATAAAATAAAATGGATATTTCTCTCAAAATGAATCTCATAATATTTTTTTGTAACTTTATGATCCATTTGCTTCATGGTTCACCCCTTGGGGTCATTACTATTGTAATTAATCCCTTGGGTTGGGTGGGGTACGTTGTGACTGGGTGGGGTACGTTGTGACGATGTTTGGGTCTATTCTAAGTAAATTGCTTGACATTTTAGGTTCTAGATTAGGTCGACCATGTTCTTTTGATTGGATAAAATGAGCTTTGGATAGATTAGATTGGATAAGTTATAATAGTTTTTTGGGGAATTGTGTTTTTAGAGAGATTTTTTTTGGGAATCATGTAAGGTCTGGATTGGATTGGATTGAATTTTTGGAAATAATTACCAATCCAAAGAATAGGGACACATGCAATAGATAATATATTGGGAAAAACTATAACATCATACTTTCATCATAAAATTTTCCATTAGGAATCCAATAACAATAATTTTAAACAATGAATCATTAATTATATGTATAGGTTAAGAAATTAGACGCCCATCGCAAAACTGTACCCCCGAAAGGAGAAACTAATAGAGCACATGAAATAAATCAAAGGGTTCTTGTTATGCTGTATGCAATCATCAAAGCTCAGGGTAAGCTATAATTGAATTGCAAAACAAGGTGAAAATACATCAACTTGAAATTAGGATAGTTGAAACAGGGCATGCACATTACACATATCAGTATATCACATGCACCTGGAGCATATGCTCCGGATATGTGCAAGTATGTGAACAACTTTGTATATTTAGGTAACTAATGACCATATTTGAAACACATATTCCAGGAGTATATAATAAATGTTGGAACATGTATATTTCCTAATAAATCGTTTTCATGATTACAGGTGTTTTCAAGCTGCTTGAGATCAAGTGGGAGAACCGGAATCATAGCATCGGAAGAAGAGGATGTACCGGTGGCCGTGGAAGAGAGTTACTCTGGGAATTACATTGTGGTGTTTGATCCCCTTGATGGCTCATCCAACATTGATGCTGCTGTCTCTACCGGTTCCATCTTTGGTATTTACAGCCCCAATGACGAGTGCTTCGTATCCGATGATTCTGAGGTACCTTAATTTTCGACTCCCTCTTAGCTAAAATCTCATAATTCTTAGTGATAAGTTCACACTTGCATAATATAAAAATATGGTAGCCAAGTGACAAACACATATCTTCCAACATTTTTGTTAACGTTTACGACTTACGTCTTAGTTGAAGCAAAAAAGAAAAAAGAAAAAAAAAGAAATGCAATGTGAGAATTGTGGGGTTGATGGTGTATGTTTGTGATGGGCAGCTTATATCTTCCCTTTATCCTAACTGTAAAACGTATTAATGAAAAAGGATAGTGATATGAGTCTTACATCAAGATTGGCTCAAAGATGGGCCCCACTCCAACCAGCAAAATTCTCCAGATTGCTAAAGGAGAGATGTCGTCCCTAAGATTCAAACCCTGGATGCTTGGGATAGAAGGTGTACCTCTTGCCACTTAGGCAAGAGGTGATTGGCTCTTGACTCAATATGCTTATCATTTTGCAATGAAAAATATCCATTTAGTCATTTAAACATGCACGACTGTACCTATGAAATTAAAAAGTATCTTGATTCAAGATGGTTAATAATGCATGCAGCTAACCACAGAAGAACAGCGGTGCGTGGTCAACGTATGCCAGCCCGGGAACAACCTTCTGGCGGCGGGCTACTGCATGTACTCGAGCTCCATCATCTTCGTTCTCACAATCGGTAAAGGCGTGTTCGCGTTCACCCTAGACCCCATGTACGGCGAGTTCGTGCTGACCCAGGAAAACATCCAAATCCCGAAATCCGGCAAGATCTACTCCTTCAACGAAGGCAACTACCAGCTATGGGACGACACCCTAAAGAAGTACATGGACGACCTCAAAGATCCGGGGCCGAGCGGGAAGCCGTACTCGGCGAGGTACATTGGGAGTTTGGTGGGGGACTTCCACCGGACATTGTTGTATGGAGGGATTTATGGGTACCCAAGGGATAAGAAGAGCAAGAATGGGAAGTTGAGGTTGTTGTATGAGTGTGCACCAATGAGTTTTATTGTGGAGCAAGCAGGGGGCAAAGGGTCAGATGGGCACAAGAGAATACTTGACATTGAACCCACTGAGGTATGTCACTTGCTAATTTCATGTTGCTTATAGAATGGTACTATGTACTCCCTCTTATGACGTGTCAAATTCATGGGTAAAAAACAATTTCATAAAAGTTCGATTTTGGTAAGTTTTGATAAAATTTGATAATTTTGGACAAATTTACGTTAATATATCAAAATTAGATAATTTTGTTTTTTTAACTTTGGTAATTTTTAGTAAGTTTTGATAAATTTTGGTATATTTAGTTAAAAACTGGTAAATTTTGGTAAACTAAAGTTACCCATGAATTTAAGTATGGCAAAATTTTGACTGACCCAATAACTCGTTTCTGTCCGACCTAGAAAACTTTGGGTGTGGCCACCAAAAGTTCATCTGAATTTAAAAATTGGTCAACTGATCATTGTCCGATTTAAAACTGGATCGAGTTCGGGGAAGACAACCAGGTTTGGATTGTCTGAATATTAGATGAAAATCCAGGTTTGGTCATTTCGGACAATGTTTAAACTCAGCTTTTGAGTGAACTGGGTTTGACTTTTAAATGCCTTTATGTACAATTTGGACATCGGAGGATTCGGACATTGGACAATCATACAATGTTTGGTCATTCTAACACAAAAAAATGAACTTGTATTTATATACAATTCGGACATCAGAAATTCGGGTCAGGGTATGGAGTTAGCGTTCGAATTGCTTATCGAGCAAGATCCTGGTAAAGGTTTTGACCAAACGGGAATTACCTGGACCCATATTTTAATTTATCAAGTCCACTCCCTCTGTTTCATAGTAATTGAGAAAAATTTAGATTCGGGTAAGATTTTGGTTTGTCATATTAAAATTTGGATGGGAATTTGATGCCTCTTACCGATATTTCTAGACGGATAAGACAGACTTGACAATTGGCCTGGGTTATTTGGGTTAAGATCGAGTTGGACTTATGTACGTTGGGTGAGTTCGGGTCAAAAAAGTTCAAGTTGGATTGGCTTTACTCTTTACGTTGGATTATTATCAGGTTGAGTTGTTTTCAAGTTATTTTATTTTATTTTATTTTATTGTTAGATACTATTTTCTTTGAAAAGTGAAGAACTTTGGTGAAAATGGGTTAGAATGTTTTTTTTTTTTAGGTTGAGTTGGTTTTTTGTAACATTATTATGAGCAAGTTAATATGAAATAGAGTGAGTTCTATTTTTGCATGCATGAAATGAGACTTTTACTTATTCGGATTTTTGTTTGTGTGGGGATTTTGGAACAGATTCACCAGCGTGTGCCCCTTTTCATTGGAAGTGTTGAGGAAGTGGAGAAACTGGAGAAGTATCTGGCTTGAGTAATTATTTGTAATTTTTCCAAATATTGAAGCATGTGGAAAGCATGTGTTCCAAAATGTAATATTAGGTGACCACTTGTAATTCTGTTTATATATATATATATATATATATATATATATATATATATATATATAGGGTTTACTTAAATGAAATCCATACTTAGAAGGTGAAACTTGAAAAGTTTGGTTACTCCTATTTCCTAAACTATTTTCGAATTTAAATAATCATTGTCAATTAAAAAGTAAATTATTGGGGTTAATTAATTTTCTGAAATATAGGGTAATTAATTTTGGACCCTGAAGTATAGGGTAATTAATTTTCTGAACCCTTGATTTTGAACGTTAAATTTTTGGACCATAAAGTTAGTAGGCTAAATAAAAAAAGACTTTAAAGTTTGTGGGTTGAAGAAAAAGGCTCGTGTCCGGTTTTTTTCTTCCTATGTTCAAATTTCTCTTTCGATTGACATCAAATTTCAGAAGTATGCTTAAACTGATATTGGAGCTATAATATACCTTTCTTATTTATGTTAGAACTACTTAAACCTTGGGTACTTAGGGGTCTAAGTAGCTCCAACATGAATATGAAAGGTGCATTATAGCTTCAGTATCAGTTTTAACCTTAGTCCTGAAATTTAGCGTCAAGCGGGAGAGAAATCCAAACATGAGAAGAAAAAGAAAAATGATATAAAGACCTTTTTTTAGCCCACAAACTTTAAGGCGTTTTTTTTATTCAGTCCATAAACTTTAGGGTCCAAAAAATTAACAATCAAATAAAGGGTCCAGAAATTTAATGTCCAAAATATTAAAAACCCAATGTTTTGCTTCTACCAAGACTTAAACCTTGGTAGGGAGTATAAAAAATGAGGAAAATTACCACTTAACTACCATGTGAAATTGGCAACTTAGAATCATTTGTTGTGACTACAACTTGGCCTCCCTTACATTCATACATGCTTTGTAGCTTCCATCGTGTCACTTGTCATGTGGTTGGAGCAACTAGAGTCCACTATCCAGTCCTCTTGGTAATTAATGGCTTTGTAACTTGTCATAGCAAGTGCAATTTCATCTTTCTCCTCTTTATGTTTCTACATTGACGGCTTGAATATAGTCTTCTATTGCAGCGGATGCTTGAAAGTCTAATTCTTCTTCATTGCCTGCATGACCTTCTAACGGAGGCGATCTGCAATCTCTAGCAAATTGGCATTTCTTGTCACACTTGTAACATCGATCATCTTGGTGACAATAGTTCTTCTCTTGTTGATTATATTAGGATTGATGAGCTCTCCCTTGATAGAGATAATGCCCACGTAATCCATGCTGCCACATTTGTGGTTTTCTTTCTGATGGTCCTCCATCTTTATTGGTTCTTTGTCTAGCTCTTTCTTAGTTTTTATCGGGTGCCCTTCTTCTAGTGTAGAGAGCTTGATCTTCCACCTTTGTCGAAACCTTAGACATTTGTTTGTCTAGGCCCTCTTGGTTTACCAAAAGTCTCTCCAATTTTGATAGATTGGGTTTAGTAGCCCAACCCCTAGTTGTTGCAACAAGTCCACCGTATTTGAGATCTAGGCCTCGAATAATTATTCTTCTTATTCCGATCCTGACTCACTTATTGTACTGTCATCATCTACTTTGGCTATTTCAGCACATAAGGATTTAAGATTACTGAAATACTGATTCAATGACATGTCTCCTTGCTTAATGGACATGAGCTCATTCTCCAATTGTTGTAACTTGGGTTCGTTCTTCTAGGTGAACAATGTTGCCTAGGTCTCCCATGCTTCATCAAGCGTCTCGCGACCTTAATTCAATGTAGGTACTCATCTTCACTGTAACAGAGAGAATGTACATTATCTTTCCTACTTTGATCTCCCATTTTTTTCTCGTTTGGATCTGTTGGCACTATCTTCTCATTGCCATCAATGATCTCCCATAAGCCTTGCCCCTTCAAGTAGTACTTGATACGTCTGCACCATGTACTATAGTATTTCCCATTAAGATTCTCAGATGACCTAGTTGATGTTGAAAGCTCTATCATAATAACTTGATAAGAACTCGATCTGCACTTATCCAAGAATGTGTGGTCCTAAACCAACACCTGTCCCAGTCCCTGACTGTGTTGGCAGTGTCTCCTATGTACTTTGATCTTTGACCGTTCACACACAATGAATGCTAGCTTAGTAAGGCCCTTAGGAAACCTCACTCCGATACCAATTGTTGACAATGAGGGAGCAAGTGGCCCACTTAGAAAATTATACGTTTATTGCACACTAATAAGGTAATTACAATACTTGTACACACACTCAAAAATTTTTTATGGGAGATCACAATGACTCTCTTAAGCGATTCCATTTTATTCTCTCTCATTCACTTAATCTTTCTCGTTGTGTGTGTTATATAATGCATCTCCTTAATCCTATTTATACTAGTTCACCTTATAAACAAATGACGAAGATTAACACATCTATCATCGTCCTACAAGGGTTCTTCAATACTAATAACATCTTAATAATTTATTAGTGGAGTTATCTAACTTACTGTCTATATGTAAATGAAGTTATCTAGATTACTATGATGTTATTCTTTATTAGAAAGTGGGTGATATTTCTCTTTTTTATTTTACCTCCCCAACATACACAACATCACTCTCTTCTCATCTCATCTCATGTCAGCAGTGAGCCGATTTTTAAGATACCATTGAAGATGGAGTACTTATAGGGACATACTGCTATGTAAGTCTTCTAATTTTGTACTCATCTTTTCTCATAGTGAAATTTTTTTAGCTATCGTCGTCCGTGAGTTTTTCTCAAAGTTTTTCAATTTACCATGTAAATTGTTTCTCCATTATTTCATGTTTCATTGTTTCCTTAGAACTCAATCATATACAAATTTTCGCATATTTCCTTACAGTTATAATGACCAATTTTTCTATCCCTTTTAATTTGCAACTTTTATATTTTTAATAATTGTCATTTTCATATCATTTAATTCGGACAACTTATAAATTTCTTATCCCATTACCAATATTCCTTAGCCATGTAAAAGTGATTAATGTGACACATAAATTGAGACAAAATGCATTATTAGACAATTTTCCTCCATTTCCTGATATATTTATTTCCTCGGTCAACTTTGGTCTTGGGTGGGCAATTTTTGAAGTACAAAATTAATTATTATTGAACAATTAAGATTTATATGAGGTACAAATTATTATTGAATAATCAATATATGTAAGTTTTATGCTATAAAACTTTTATATGTTCATAGTAAAACCTATATCTCCAAACATACATTCTTATAATTATTATAAAACATATTGTTAGAGTATAAATCATTATTGAGGCTTCAAACCATCAACTTAAACTTTTAGTTGAGATAGTTCCACATATTCATTTGCAAGAGGCCTCGGGTCCAAATCTCAACACTCTCCATATTCATTTGCACAAGGAGAAAGGGGGCTTTTACAGCATTGAGGCTTCAAGCGCAAAGGACATTCACGTAAGGGGGCGTGTTATAGTATAAAACCATTCTTGGGGTTTCAACCATCAGCTTAAACTTTTGGTTGAGATGGTTCCAAACATACTAATATGAGATATTGGATGATAATATACCGACCTTTGGAGATATTGGATTGTGATATACCGACCTTTACTATTGGACAACAATATCCTTGACCTTTATACTTAGGTGAGATTATTATGTCAATAGTGCCTAAGGGGGTTGTGATTGGTGATCAATTGGTCTTCGTGCTGAGGTGACAGGCGGAGGGAAAATAACCGGACCTTGCCTAGTAACTCTGTTAACCGCTTCGTTTTCTCACTAACTTATGTTAAAAAAATAAATCGACCCCGACATAGTGACTAAGGGGGTGGTGAACCGGTGTTTGTACTGACTAATGACATGGTACACAACCAACCAATGTCTTGTAATGTGGGTTAGTGAGAAAACGGAGGGCTTACGTACGAGGCTATTGGGTTGAAGCAAATTTTTTCCTTCGCTAACCACGTCAACATGGAGACTGGTTCACCACCCACGTAGTTATTGTTGGTATAATAATATCATCTAAGTAAAAAGAATAGAGATATTACTGTCCAATAATAAAAGTCGATAGGAGTATTACAATCTAATACCCTCAAAAATCGGTATATTATCATCCAAAAATCCTATTGATATACAAATAACTAAAACAAAGTATTGAGGACTATATAAAAGTGGAAATATATAATCTCAATATTAAAAAGTAATGGGAATTGGCTCTTAGCACTTCCCTCCCCCATCGTGAAAATCTAATACATTAGACAATAATAACCGTCAATCTCTTGCGTTAATTTAATCTTAACCTTGCATTTAGGAAAATAGTCATTTAAAATTTAAAATTTAAAATTTACAATTTATAACTAAAATCTAGCAACTTCCACGTGAACCAATTATAAACGGTTATCATAGAGCATATGCATGGTTTATAGAACTACCTTCCCGGAAAACTAGGCGATAATTCCTTCTTGAACTGCTTATCACGTCCCTAATATCCCGACAGGTCTCACACACTCATTCAAACTCTATCCTTCATGTCAAACCCATATTCCGATTGAAATTGCAAATTAGAATGTGCGATCAAGACTGAAATCGATTTGTTCTCCTCCTCGTCGAAGTCATGCTGGTGTTGGAATTGGCAGTTGTATTTTTCCCAAAACTGTCTGGGCACTACTAACCTTTACAAATCCAGAGCTGTTGAAGTGCAAATTGTGATGAAGTTGTGATTTTGGTTGCTGAAATGGGCAGTTGGTGGAAAAAGACGCATTAAGGGAAATTCCTCTGTTCTGAGCATCCATTAATGCTGGAGACAGAGTTGACAGTGCTCTCAAAGACATAGCTATTGTGATGAATCATAAAAACTAGGTTGAGGAGGCAATTGGGATGATTAAATCATTTTTTTTTAAAATCAAACATAACGACTTCATTAATAACAAACCATACGACACTTACCATTAAAATCGTGATTGAACAATTGTAGATCTAAAACATAGATATGAAATTCAACTTCCAAATAACTAATACTAATCTTACTGACGTTCGGCTCTGATTTCTTCGATGACTCTGCATCTTTACCATTAACGGAGGACCTCACTACCCATGCTATAGCGATTTGAAAGTAGATCTTCATCCAACGTATTAGACCACACCAACTGAACAAAAACTCTAGAAAAGAATTTACTGCTTGATTATTACAAATATGTGGGAGGTTGAGAAGCCAATATCCACTCCAAGGTATTCATTTTGCTATAGCTCATTGTTCGGCCTCGTTTCGAGACGAATTTCTTCTCTTTTATAGGGTATTCTTGCTTGTCTTTAATAACTATTTTAGTAGTTTTATTGTGTTTTTACCCTTTTATTAGATTTTATAGCTTTTTATTATTTTAGTTATTATTATTTTAGTTATTATTTCTTCGATCACTCTACATCTTTTCTCTCCTTCCTTTCCCTCTTCTCCTACTTCTCGGCCCAAAAATCCACCTAAACCCATCCCACATTCCTACTACCCGTGAACTCGCCTACCCTTACCCAGCGCCTGACCCAAACCCTAAAACCCATTTACCCGCCCCGTTTCTCCCCTCTCTTTTCCCAGCCGAACAATATCCCCCAAAACCCTAATTTTCCCTCATTTTCCCCCTTTTCCTTTCACTCTTCGTCCCTCTCTTACTCTCTCTGCTTCTCTACTGCGCAGAACAACACCAACAACCTCACACCTCCATAACCATTTCTCGAACTCCTTCTCTCTTCTCTTCTCTTCTCTTCTCATCTCCATCTCTCTTATCTTATCTCTTTTCGCACGATATCTCTTGATTTCTCACTATTTCTCGTCCCATTTTGCAGATTCAGTTGTGATAACCGAATAAGTGCAACGCAATGGAGCTGCTCGACACCACCATTGACGCGTCTTCATCCTCAACAACCAAAAACATCTAGACCGTCCAAGATTGAGAAGATCGATGGTGGAGATGGAAAGGAAGGGCTGAGGATCGACTATAAAAGGGAGAGAAGAGCAGATTCGAAGGCATGCAGGGAGGTCTCGGCCTCATTTTAGGGTTAGAATTAGATTTTAGGTTTATTTATGTTTTTAAGCTTTGAATCCTGTTTTTAATCTCTATTTCGTTTTCCCCTTCAAATCGATTTTGGGATTTTGGTTTTGTTAATGCTTTGTTCAGTTTTGATGTAATGTTCGATTTGGTATTGGATTGTTCTTAAGTTTTGAATGAATTCGGTTCTTGGCTTGGTTTAGTTTGAATCTAAGTTTTTGGTGATTTTTGGTTGAATTTGGATGCTCGGTTTTCTGCTCATCTCTGATTCTTTCTTTTTCCTTTTTCGGTTGTTCCCTTCCCTTTCCTTCCTCTGTTCGATCGATGGATAGTAGGGAGGTGGGTAATGTTCTTCTTCTTCCTCTATTGTGTTGTGTCTCTCTGCTTCTTCTATCTTTTATTTTGATTTTCGGTCAGTAACACAGATAGTCAGTAGGTTTCTTTTGTTGTTGTTCCTCTTATTTTGTTTCAGTCGAATATAGGATTAGATTAGGGCTAGACTTGGTCTTTAAGTTAGTTTAGATATTAGGGTTAGATGTTAGGGTTTTAGGATCCCTGTTAGTTTATTAAGTGTTATTAGGTTTTCCTTAGGTGTTTTATTAAGGTTTAGTTTAAGTGATTCTTTCCTAAGGTCTTTGTTAGAATTAGCCACAAAACAAATCCACTTTTAGTGAGGAGGAGGGCTAAGGGTCACAAATTCCACTCTCAAGTGGGGATTTGGGGATTCTTAGTAATCTAATTCACAATTTTCTTATTTTGTTCGGGAGAAAATTCGAGTAAAAGATTCAAGTGAAGTTTAGTTCATCAAAGGTATAATCTCTTGTTCCTAATTTCATTATTAGTTGTAGTCTTATTGCTTTCCTATTTCATGTTTTTAATTGTTTTCATCTTTTATTGCTTTCTTAATTATTATCATGTCTAGATTAGTTTATTGCTTTCCTTTACATAATTTACCGCTTTCCGCATTGTGAGAAAACCCCCTTTCCACAAACCGATTACCCTTAATCAAGCCTCACACCCATCCCTGAGACCGACAACCTTAACTTATAAAACCACAAAAATTACAACCGAACAATGGCGCCGTTACCGGGGATGGCGTTATTTGGTATATTAGGCTATTGGTTTGTGTGTAAATAGTTTAATTGCTTTCTTGATTATGTTAGAAAAATGTAGCACAAAAACTTGAATATCGAAAAAAAAACAAAAAAACAAAAAACAAAAACAAAAAAAAAAGAAAAAAAAAAGAGATGGCATGTTTTAGCTTCCCTCAAAATGAGCAAGAATTATTTTGTGATTATCGTGATAGATTAAATGATTATCTTGCTTATTGGGCCCCTCATGGTTATATTTATTCTAATTGGGAAGTGTTAGTTGTTACTAATGAGGGATTGAACTTCGAGACCCGTTCTCTTCTGAATTACTTTGATTTCAATGTTGAAAATGAGTATCGGGCTTGGGAATTATTTGATTGGTTGTACACGGATACTCGCCAATTTGGGGAGACTTTTTATTCATCGGGTTCTTGTTTTGGTAATCCATGTGCTCTTCATGCTCAATTGCACTATGAGAAACGTTATGATCTTTCTCCATGTGATGATGTTGAGTCTCGTCATTTGTGTGTGCATTGTGAATCTCCGTCTCATGCTTCCGAATCTTGTAGACTAGATAAAATTGGTGCTGAAATAGTTGGTTTACAAGATAGGATAAATAAATGCATGCAAGAATTTAAACACGTGCTTAAACCTAGGGTGGAAACTTATCTTGTACAATTGGTTGATTCGAATGTTGAAATAGGTCATTCATCGTCTTTGAGTCCTGAAATGCATGACGATTCTTCTGTATATGATTATGATTATGATGATGACTACTGTAATGGACATAGTTTTGTAAGGAGAATTAGTAATTCCTTAGCTCTAGCCCCACGTAGTGAGCATGAGGAACATGATGATTATGTGTGTGATGATGTAGAATTAGTTGAAAACATGCTAGATGATGAACCACTGTCCACACCCTTGTCCATGCCTTTGTGTGAAGAAAAAAATGAGTTTATTGAATGCTATGATGCTTGTGATATAATTGAGCATGATCTTGTTGAGAGTGAAATTGAATCCTTGGTGATTGAATGTGTGCTTGACACCGATTTGTTCACTTTCATTGAGGATCATTGCATTAGCGAGGCATTAGCTACCCTTTCCTGTAAATCCATTGATGTGAAACCTTGTGATGATGAACTTGAGTCTATGGGGATTGATCCTAAGTGTTTGGACTTGGTTTGTGACAATGATATTTTTGATGGTGATATGCTTTATGAGTCGTTGTTTGCATCCAAGTCTTCCCATGAGCATGTCCATGAAAGTGTTGTATTGCCTCCTTCCGTTGATTTGTATACTCAATCTCCATTTACGAGTCAATGGGAGGATCCATTTGTCATGTCTTCTTTCACCGTGCCTAGAAAAGTCTTGTATATTCATGAATTTCATCAGTTCTATGACTTTTTTAAGGCATTTGATAAATTGTTAAGAGCACTAATGTTTGTTTATGTGCTATTGCGAGTGTGCTCTTACCACCACCATTCTGAGATGCATGAGAGGATGCATGATTTGTTACTCCGGGCGTTGAATGGTTCTGACATGATGCCCGATATCTTGAGGTGAGAAGGAGTGAATTTCTTGATAAGATATCTTTGAGGTAATATCCTTCCTCACCATTTTTGTATAATTAGTGAGTTGATCTTTCTTTTCTTCTTTTATTTTCTATTTGTGTGTGTCATTTTCTTTTATTTTGGGGTGCTTGCTTCCTATTTCTGTTTCCATTTTGAGTATACGGCAACCTCTTTGTGTGAGAGTGGGAGGGTAGTTTGCATTCCAGTTTTTGAGTCTAAGAAAAGAAAAAAAGAGTCGTTTTGTAAATATTTTAGTTTGTTTTCTTAGTTCATTAGTCCTTGGTGTCTTGTATAGTTTGTTTTTCCTTTTGATCTTGCATGTGAACCATCACTCATAGTATGCTTTTCTTGTTTATTTCTAACCTTGGTGTGATGTTCCTTGGATCGTGGATTGAGTGCTTTTTATTGAAAATTCTGAGGTAACCTCTTTCCACCCTCTCTTTATGTGAATATATCGATAATTCATGATACATGCTTGGTTTTCTTTTTGGGTGGCGAACCCCTTGAATGTGAATGTTGGGATTATATTGTTGTTGTAGGTGTGTGGGCTCGGGTCGCCACCGCTTTTTATGTGATAAGTGTTTTGTTTATATGTTTTTCTTGGTTTTCTACCTTACTTGTGACACCTTCTCATGATGGAGACATTGTGATGTCTTGTGTTGGAGTGGGGGTGATATCTTTCATTGTTCAAGGGTAGATTACCTAGTTTTTAGTCTTTTATTTTTGTTTTTCGTAGTTTGTGTCTAAAAATTGAAAATTTTGTGTGTGAAAAGAAAAGAAAAAGGGAAGAAATGTTGTGAAAAACCCAAAAGTTGTTTTTCTTTTTGAAGATGTTTCCGTTCACAGTTGTGTAGATAGTTGTCTAATCAGTTGATTCAATCAGTTAGAAGCGACCGATATGAATAATGATGGGCCTTAGGAAGGATTTTTGCCATGACTTCTCTCTATTAGACCTCTACATGGAATGGAAAGCGGAATCCTCAATTCTCACACGCTTTGACTGTGTCTTCTTACCTAAGTTAGACGGTCTTAGTTGTTCAATTGCTTAAGCTCTTAACTAATGCATTAAATAATTATTGTCGGGCCTACCGTCATGGGTTGGTTTGGGTGGATCGGCACCCTATGCCCCTTAAGTGCAATGACTCACGTATGGAGAAACCCAGCAGGGAGGGTAACCCTCTGCGAAGGCCGGTGCTTAAATCCCGCAAAACCCGACACAAACGCTCTAAAAGACACAAAACGGATTGAGTGGAAATAAAAGAAGCGTAGGTTTTGAAAGAGAAAGAAAAGAGCGAAGCAAGAAAAAAAGAAAAAAAAAGAGTTGAGCAAAAGAATGGTATGAAAGAGAAAAGTAAAAAAAAAAAAAGAAAAGAGCAAAGTAAGAAAAAGAAAGAAAAGAGAGGTTAAAAGAAAAACCAAGAGTGAAGTAGGATAGATCATCCCGAGCTTGAGCATCAGAACAACTCTGATTGTCTGGTTTAGGATAGGAAGGACCGACTAGAGCCCACTTGCACATATGCACGAGGTGTTTTGCTCATCAGGAAGTGTTTTGGTTCAAAATCTCAAAGATTGGCAGTTTTCCAACCTTCGTGTCTTAATTTGTTTATACTTGCTTCTTCCATTTGATTGTTGAGGCGGGTTGGGGAACTAGGTGCATGATTGGGGACGAGAATATTTTCTTTGCTTTTCTTTTTCGTTTTTCGATTTTCACTTCTTTTTCTTTCCCCTCTTTCTTTTCTTTGGCTTTTGTGGGTATAGTTTCTATAAACCCTCACGAGACCTACCTCGTCCACCCGGGCTACCGGGGGGTTTAAAGGGCTTGATGCATATGCTAAATGCATCCGCGATTCCTGTGAAAGTGAGTTAGGGTTTTTAGTTTTTCTTTTTAGTCCTTTCCTTTGTTTTTACTTTGCTCGGGGCGAGCAAACCCTGGTGTTGGAGTGGTGTTCGGCCTCGTTTCGAGCCGAATTTCTCCTCTTTTATAGGGTATTCTTGCTTGTCTTTAATAACTATTTTAGTAGTTTTATTGTGTTTTTACCCTTTTATTAGATTTTATAGCTTTTTATTATTTTAGTTATTATTATCATTAAAATGAATTAAAAATGTAAATATTAGAAATAAATAAATTAAATACCTAAACCTAATCTAATTGGCCCAATTCCTATTTTCTCTCCTTCCTTTCCCTCTTCTCCTACTTCTCGGCCCAAAAATCCACCTAAACCCAGCCCACATTCCTACTACCCGTGAACTCGCCTACCCTTACCCAGCGCCTGACCCAAACCCTAAAACCCATTTACCCGCCCCGTTTCTCCCCTCTCTTTTCCCAGCCGAACAATATCCCCCAAAACCCTAATTTTCCCTCATTTTCCCCCTTTTCCTTTCACTCTTCATCCCTCTCTTACTCCCTCTGCTTCTCTACTGCGCAGAACAACACCAACAACCTCACACCTCCATAACCATTTCTCGAACTCCTTCTCTCTTCTCTTCTCTTCTCTTCTCATCTCCATCTCTCTTATCTTATCTCTTTCTCGCACGATATCTCTTGATTTCTCACTATTTCTCGTCCCATTTTGCAGATTCAGTTGTGATAACCGAATAAGTGCAACGCAATGGAGCTGCTCGACACCACCATCGACGCGTCTTCATCCTCAACAACCAAAAGCATCTAGACCGTCCAAGATTGAGAAGATCGATGGTGGAGATGGAAAGGAAGGGCTGAGGATCGACTATAAAAGGGAGAGAAGAGCAGATTCGAAGGCATGCAGGGAGGTCTCGGCCTCATTTTAGGGTTAGAATTAGATTTTAGGTTTATTTATGTTTTTAAGCTTTGAATCCTGTTTTTAATCTCTATTTCGTTTTCCCCTTCAAATCGATTTTGGGATTTTGGTTTTGTTAATGCTTTGTTCAGTTTTGATGTAATGTTCGATTTGGTATTGGATTGTTCTTAAGTTTTGAATGAATTCGGTTCTTGGCTTGGTTTAGTTTGAATCTAAGTTTTTGGTGATTTTTGGTTGAATTTGGATGCTCGGTTTTCTGCTCATTTCTCCGTTTCTGCTCATCTCTGATTCTTTCTTTTTCCTTTTTCGGTTGTTCCCTTCCCTTTCCTTCCTCTGTTCGATCGATGGATAGTAGGGAGGTGGGTAATGTTCTTCTTCTTCCTCTGTTGTGTTGTGTCTCTCTGCTTCTTCTTTCTTTTATTTTGATTTTGATCGAACACGTATAGTCGTGAGTTTCTTTTGTTGTTGTTCCTCTTATTTTGTTTCAGTCGAATATAGGATTAGATTAGGGCTAGACTTGGTCTTTAAGTTAGTTTAGATATTAGGGTTAGATGTTAGGGTTTTAGGATCCCTGTTAGTTTATTAAGTGTTATTAGGTTTTCCTTAGGTGTTTTATTAGGGTTTAGTTTAAGTGATTCTTTCCTAAGGTCTTTGTTAGAATTAGCCACAAAACAAATCCACTTTTAGTGAGGAGGAGGGCTAAGGGTCACAAATTCCACTCTCAAGTGGGGATTTGGGGATTCTTAGTAATCTAATTCACAATTTTCTTATTTTGTTCGGGAGAAAATTCGAGTAAAAGATTCAAGTGAAGTTTAGTTCATCAAAGGTATAATCTCTTGTTCCTAATTTCATTATTAGTTGTAGTCTTATTGCTTTCCTATTTCATGTTTTTAATTGTTTTCATCTTTTATTGCTTTCTTAATTATTATCATGTCTAGATTAGTTTATTGCTTTCCTTTACATAATTTACCGCTTTCCGCATTGTGAGAAAACCCCCTTTCCACAAACCGATTACCCTTAATCAAGCCTCACACCCATCCCTGAGACCGACAACCTTAACTTATAAAACCACAAAAATTACAACCGAACACTCATCGATGTATAAGGCTTCAAGTTTTGTACTAATTTATACAATTTAAGAAATGAACAATTTACAGTTTGATTAGTACAGATATGTAGGAGGTTGGGTAATCAAATTGCCCTTTTCAGACACAAGCTACACTTAATCCAATAACATTTTCCTTCACCGGAAAGCGAACAAAAACAGCTATATCATGCTTCTTGGATGAGCCGATCAGATTTTCTATAGAAAATAAATTGGTGGGTGTTATAAATTGGTTAAGTATAAGGAGTATATCTAGTATCCTGCCAACTACATAGGTCAAATTTGAATTAGCACATGTATCCACCGTCAATTCAATTTCTAAAAAGAATCAAATACCTATAATTAGTTCTAAATCAAATATCTAAATTCTATTATGCACCTAAAATCTCGAAAATCTCATCTACTTTATATTATCACTCCTGTCAATTTGTTCTTTAAAAAATATATAATTTTCTACTCCATTCAATTAAATTATGATATTCAAATTATAAATCTACTTTTGGTCAACATGTATCAGCCACCAAAAAATCATAAAAAGAAATATATTTTCCATCTAGTTGGTTATGCACATTCCTAATTTATTTTAAAAATCAAATATTTGAAATAATTTATGCACATGAGATTTTCAAATCACATATCTAAATTCAGTTATGCATGTAAAAATTATAGATATCCAATCTATTCGTAAAAATTATAGATATCCAGTCGGTTATGCACACTCCTATTCTAATTAAAATTGTTGGCAGTTTATCTCCAGAAGAAAATTTAAACAATCATATTCCCATTAAAATTGTTGTATATTTTAAACCACATTGTTTTCTCAACCCGTAATCTTCCACTTTCATTCATCCATCCCCTTCTACTCATCAATTTCGCTAATCATCTTGCATCCCCACTTTTAGTAATATTCAAGGTAATGTTGATGGTTTTTTCCTCGGAGTTTTATGGAAGTTGTAATGAACACAGATTATCATATATTTCACATCTATCATCAACTAAGCCACTATTCTAGGTTTCCTCTAGAGTCAACAAAGTGATCTCGGTTACTCGACCCACCTCTAATCAACAATGTCACCTCAGTCAACTTTGAATCCAGTCATCTCTCGAGATTCAATTTTCTGAGGTATGCGTTCCCGTCCCTATACCTATCCTATTATTTACGCATGTAATAACTTTGTAATAACCCAGCGTTAACTACCCTTAATAGTTATTTATTAACGTAGTTAATCAAGGTTAGAAAAAAATAAATTATAATTAAAGTGCGTGTTCCAATTCAGCTAACAAGTGTGTGTTTTGCAGGACTTGAACAGTGCAACGACCATCAAGATCTTAAATTAGAAAAAAAAATGTTGTCAAGTTCCTTCTCCCGTTTCAATTTTTGATTATTATGGATATATTCAAATATTCTTCTATGGGTTCCAGTGTTTTATTTTTTTTTCTTTTTCACCCCGAACCAGTTAAAAATACTTATGAGAGTACCTGAGAGAGGTATACTTATTTGGGTTCCATACATGTCCGGATAATTTTCTTTCGGTATAATAAGTTTTAGTAAATTGGGTTTAGGGATGTATAGGTATAAGGAGGGAAGTTAAAATTTGATAAGTTTTGTTTTGGGCCACTAATTCAGCCGGCCAAGAGGGGGAGGAAGAGAGTATTTGGGCCTTAAGGTTATATAATCACAAGATATATTCACATCCCCTCATTTTTTTAGGGTCTGTTCGACAAAAATAGCGGATAACTATTTAGGTAGCGGATAGCTGCTGCAGTAGCGGATAGCTGTTGCACATCGGCGGATAGCTGATAGTGGTTTAAATAGTCGTTTCTAAAGATGTGTTCAGTAAAATTAGTGGTTAGAGTAGATGATGCAATATGATGCAAGATGTGTTCAGTAAAATTATTATTATTGTTGTTGTTGTTGTTGTTGTTATTGTTATTATTTTTTCTTTTGAGATTTTTAATCACTTTCTCATGATGAATTGCATTTAATATGAAAGATATTATTGTATGTCATGAAATATTAGTGTTATTTATATTAAATATTAGAAGCCTTGATTTTAAAATTAATCAGTTAGTGGCAGAACTAGTCAATTCAACAAATTGGGGTCATCTTCAGTGGATTATCATGAATTGGGAGGTTAGACTGTTGAAGGACTTGAGAAATGACATGTGAGAAAGAAAAGAGACTGATGAGAGTTTATGGTTCTTTTAGACTGGTGGCAAGAGAGGTAAAATATGATAAATGTTTGAGGGCACCTAGGGAATAAAAGGTCTCAAACGTTACTCATCATTCTAGACGTTAACAAGTGTAACGTCTGCGAAAGCCTACAAAAGCTATTGTAAATGCTATCTTTCAATACTAAAAATCATTTCACCGAACGTATAAAGTTGGATAAAATAGTGTTTTGACTAGTCAAAACGCTAAAAGTTAGTCTAAATACTGTTGCCGAACAGGGCCTTAAACACTCATACTCCCTCCCTCACTCTATCTCTCTCTCTCTCTCGGCTCTTCACCTCCCCGAGCCCCCTCTGCCTTGCTGCTGCCGTGCTCCTCGCCGGCCAGACCCGCCGGCGACCACCTCCAGTCGGCGGTCGACGGCCACCGCCACCCTCATCATCTTTTTTCTTCTTCTCTCCATTCTTTTTCTTCTCCATTTGAGTTGGTAACTGTTCCCATCTTTCACGCTCGCTCTTTCAAGTGTTAGATTATGAATGTAATCTGATTTAGTGATGGTTTTCATGTCTCTACAGAGGATAATCAAGAGTTATATAAGTTCAAATGGTGGTTATTGAAAGTGTGAAGTAAAACAGTGAGAATTGGATATGTGATGAAATTGTGTTTTTAATTGTTGAATGAGTAGAGATTATGTTTTATATATTTTGAACATGCATGATGATGGGGATGATATACTAACTGTGGACGTATGAATTTTATGAATACTTATTGATGCATGTACTTAGTCTAAGGTTAAACTGTTAGATTAGTGAAGGTTATGATGTTTAATGGTATATTATTGGAACTTGATGCTTGAGATGTTGAATCATGGTAAGAATATGCTTTGCATGTGTGAGATATGGTCTTGGATGGAAGATTTCTGACGTTTTAATTCTGGGAATTTAGTAATTATGTTTAAGGAGTGCTTTAGGAAAAATTAGTGTAAGATCATTAAGTTTAACATGCATGCAAGCCAAAATGAAAGTGAATGTTGAGTCTGGTTGCTTCCTGAATTTTTCAGAAGAGATAAAGTGTGAGTTTAACCCAGATTCTTGCATAAAATGGTAGCTTAAGATGTTAACTACCACTCGGCTTTTGAATGTCATGATTCCAATGTGTATATCACAAGTTATGGCCAAAACCGTAAAGAGGTGTAATTGTATGCGATTTTTAAGATGGGTATGAAAATGCATGTTTTATGTCTAGTTAGAGATCTCATTGGTTTATGAACGTTATAGAGTGTTTATCAAGCTTTCCATAAAGGTAAATTTTATAGCTATAGGATATTAGGAGTGAAAGTTATGAGTCACCGAACCATAGTTAGTAAACATGAGTTACCAGAAAAGTTAATGTGACTGTCCTTTGTTCATGGCCAAATTCTGGCCCTTTTTCATGTCCAATCAGTTTATGATCAACATAAAAGTTTTAGTATGATCTTCAAGCTTTCCATAGATAGCTTGCACGTCCCAAGCTGATGTCTATAAACCGAGTTATGACTCTCCGGAAAACTCGTGTTCATGCATGTACATTCTGGACAACGTGCTGAGTTTTGGGATTTTTACCTTCCTTAACCACGTTTGTGACCTTCATGATCAACTAGAAAGTTATAGCACATGAGCTTAAATTTCCAAAAATTTCTTATTCATAATCATTCGATGCTTGTGGGAGAAGTTATGGTCTTCCGAGAGAACCTTAGGAAGCATGACCAATTATCAAGTAATCTTAGGATTTTACTAGGATATTCTTCTTTAACCTCAACAAGAATAGACTCTAATTTATGATTCTTATTTCTTTCTTAAGTGTTCCTAATAGGTCGTTGCACTCAGCTGTTCAAGTCCCTGCGGGTTTAAGTGGGTGTGTAAGTTTGCAGTTGTTCAGGTATATATAAACTTTTATGGTTTAACCTTGTGATTTGTTTATGTCAGACATATTAAGTCTATTTTAAGATTTATGTCATTTATAATAATCTTATGTATCATGTGTAAGTGTGAGAAAATTTTCATATGTTTTCTATGTACCAAAGTATGATTTATTAAGTAAATTATCATATCATAAGTACTTTTGTTATTAAAGGTTTTCGTGAGTGAAGTCCTATATAAGTGCAAGTTTGGTCCAAGAATACGTTACAAATAAGTTATGACATGGATAAGTCGTATAAGGAACCTATTATAACAAGATTAAAACAAGTAAGGTTTTCAAGTTTTTCCCACATAGTTAAAGGTCCCGCTCAAGTTATCGTGCCTTAGTGCACCCAAGGATAATTGTGTCTTAGTGCACACCAGGATAATCGTGCCTTAGTGTACACCGGGATATTTATGCCATAGATGCATCCCATGGAAATCTGGCCTGTACAGAATACCATCCGGATCTCCCGATCGTTCTGGGTATGCGCATACGGAGGCTTAGCCGATGATCTCAAGTAGGGGACCTTTAAGATTATAATCCATTCCACTTTTCTCTCCAAACAAGCCCTTAAGTTATTCAAGCTTTTGGAGTAAAAGTAAGATTTATGGATCATATGTCGAGGATTATAGTTCAGGATTTATAGAAATTCAAAGTCAAGTTTTTTGTTATAAATAAGTGTGATTTATGTCAAGTTTCACGTATGAGTTATGTTATTTTCTAAATTATATTTATATTATGTTAATATTACATTTAAAGTAAAGAAACCTGAAGTGTGGGTTAAGTCGGGTTATGTTTTGAAAAGGTTAAGTCTTGATTTATGTTATCCGTTAATTTATAGTTCTATGTATAAGTCTAGTTATGTTTTATTTGTTAAGTTGGTTTACTATTTATTGTTGTTTTAAATGAATTTGGAACCGCGCTAAATACCTAAAGTTATTTTCAAATTGATTCTTATATTATAGGGGTTTACGTTCTGAGTTATCTTACTTTTCGAAGTTTTCTGTTTTCGTTTTAGGAAGCTCGACAAAAGGGAAAGCAAAGGCAGCCACCAGACGAAACCCTTGGCAAGTTTGAGAACATGTGAATAGGGAGACATTCACCTACAGGCTTGGGAGCCATACTCTAATTTATATATAATTATGAGTTTTTAATTCGTGTTAAAGAGTTGATCTAAAGTGTCTGGTTTTGTGATAGTTGATGTTATGGATTGTTTGTGTGGTTAGTCTGATAAAGTAATGTGTTTGGGTGGTTGTGGCTATATGTGTTTGGGTTGTGTTTAGCCTTGTCCACTTCCATGGACGGCGGTAATACTCTTAGGTGACAATCCGTTGCGCTAATCATTGGGTTAAGAAGATCATTAGCTTAATCTAGTGGATAACAACCTGGGGATGTTACAAACTTACATGTTATAAGCATGACTCGTATGCAAGGATACACGCCAACCACATCTCAGTAAACAAATTTGTGGGGTTCGTGAGATATGTGTTGTCGTCCCTGTATTTTCCTTTATGTACTCCCTATGCATGGTTTGGGCAAGTAGGAACTTACATGTTATAATTTTGACTACTATGCAAGGGTACACGCTAGCCGCATCACAGTATACAAATATAAATATTACTCTTTTTAACCAAATATAGAACTATTAAAACTTTAACTAATTAGTATGCATCGCAATTTTTTTTTTTTTTGCAATATTGGATATGACATTAAGCTCTTTTAATATAGATTACTTCTCCTTGGATAACATGTTTCTCTCGGATTCACATCAGCCCGTATATAGAAGAGGTGCCTACTATGTCATTCAATCTTGAGTTTATCTTGACATCTTGATTCTTTTCTGACTGTTACACCTACTACTTGCACGTGTTAGGTATTCTAGTCACCTATATACCCCGAAGTTTCCGGACCATACCTATGTTGCAAAACAGAATATGGGATCCTCAACATGTGCAAAATGCTTAGTGCGCTCCGTATTACTATAAACAAGTATTCCACTATGTCTTCGGTAAGACATTCCCAACTTTACTTTTCATGATTTTTATTTTTTAGCATTTCCCCTTATCGAGAGTCACACATATGCGTAGGTCATTTTTTTTACAGGTTTCACATATTCGCACTCTAGAGCATATTCAACGAATCAACAAGGGCTGCTTGTGATATGATTCATGCCCATGGTGCCGGAAAAAATCTTTTGAGTCTCTATGTGTCCATTGTGGCTTTATTTTTTAAACGCCTGTTCCGAGGTGATTGTTTCTTCTGTCACTCCCTAATACGGTAGCATACGTTTATTACATATTGTGCTCACTAACAATCTTGCCAATTTTAATAGGTATGAGGTATCCATTACCATCGCCAATCACACGGGGCAGATGAAGATAACAACGCCTAATAAATAGGGTGAAGCAATTTTCGGTGTAACTACAGACAAGCTTAAAAATGAGTACCTTGAGGTGATTGATTTTATTATCCTATTAGTGTATATGACATATATTGTTGGTTAATTTTTAACAACGTAGCTTTTATTCCCCCTATACAATTCATATTCATTTATTTTTGATCCGGTTCCTTCCCGAGCTCTCCTCAACCTTGATGGGAGTTTCCCGGCCCCGTTGGAAGAGCATTGGGTGAAGTCATGGACGAGCGATCTCCACATCATCTTTAAGTTCTTCCGGGCATTCAATGAGGGGCCTTCCTGAACCTCTGGGGTGTCTAGGGCCATCCCCGAGCCCACTTGAAGACCTCGAGTCAGGTCGACATCGGCACCAATAATTCCCGGCTTGAGCTCAGGTCCATTTTCAGCTAAAGGACTCAGTATTGGGCATGGAAGAAGTCTAGGAAGAAGTCATGAGGGAACAAGGCCAAGCCAAGAGAATCAAGTTGAAGAATATCATGTTTCGAGCAAAATTTGGTAACAAGAAAAGATACGTCTTCACGCCGAGAGTTTTGCATCAATATCTTATGGGCTTAAAATGAAGTCCGGATGAAGATGTTATGCTAGTTTGAAGTCGGCAGAAAAAACTGCCCAGATGGTAACGCCCGTGACCCCCTTTCGTCACGCCCGTGATGATCCTGCAGCTGCAAAATTAAATTGCCGAAGCGCGTCATGCCCGTGACCCCCTGTCATCACGCCCGTGACGATCCTGCAGTAGTAAAATTAAAATTCCGAAGCGCATAACGCCCGTGACCCCCTATCATCACGCCCGTGACGACCCTGCAGTAGCGAAATTAAAAGAAGCAGCGAGAATTAGGGTTTTTTAATTAAACTTTATTTGCTTTCCTAGTTCTCACTTTATATATGCTAATATACATTATTATGAGAACACAACTTTGAATGAAAACTTTGGGTATTTGCAAACCTCTTCCTCTCAAATCTCTCTCTCTTTATCCTTGAATGTTCTTAGTGGTGGGTTGGAGTGCCCCCTTTAGAGCTTGTGTTGTGGACTACCTTCACCAAGCTTGGTGAGCGTTTCAATGGAGCTTCAATGGGTGTTGGTGGCCAAGCCTTTATGCATCTTTTGAACTCTAAGTTCAATCTTGGTGAACATTCTTTATAGATTGTCCACATCTTGTCAAGCTTTTGTTGATTTGGTGTATTTGAGATCTAGATCTACCCCATTGTTAGGGTTTGGGTGGTGTTGTGAGTTCTACTTGTGACCATGGATGGTGTTGTTGTTTGTAGTGTTTGAGTTGAATTTTCTTACATTTATTGAGTTTCCAATCCCTCATGGATCAATTTTTTAGGGTGCATGAGATGACACAAGTAAGTTGTTTGGTCAGATGCTCCATGTAGCTACTGTTGGCTCCGTATTCATTGTGCAAGTTTCTACCATATCCAGTGTTGATGTCAAAGTCGACTTCGTGTGCCCAACATCGTGAGAGGAGGAATACTACTACAGGGTCAACTACCTGAAATACAACAATGATCTTGGCATAGACTCTTCCGATTCGGAATAGTAGTTCACTAATATTATATTACATTATATTGTAAGACGCTTTTGTTAAGCTTTCTCTTAATCAAAATATCGCTCTACCATCGCTATTTTCCTTTTTATTTCATTACCTATCGCCGCAGTATGTTATCTTCCATTATACTTTGTACAATTTCTTGAATATATATTATATTTCTCCTTCCATTACCATATTTCTTTTCCAGATTTTCCTATATTTCTATTATATTCGTCCTCAAAATTGACATCCGTTCAGAAAAACAGCAAAAAAAACAAACCTAATAATAAATAATAGAGAGTATTTTTTGCACCCACAAGAAAGAGACAACAATATCGTACAAGTACATGGATGACTGATGAGCGTTGAAAAGTCAGCTACAACGCAATTCATGTGATTTCCAAGCGGGCCTACATAATCTTCTATAAGTCATGATGTAAATAATTTAACTACCTCCACTTTAAAATAGCAAAACGATATGGAGTACTATATTATTTTAATATAAAAATATTATTATTGTATTACATATATTGTTTTTAGTATGATTGAATTACACAAGTATAACATCACCAGTGATGTAAAAAAAAAAAAGATTTTTATTTATTTTTTAATGCTTATTAAAACACACATAAAATAGCTCTTGTAGATAGAGCTATATGAACCAAGTTCCATGCATTTATATTTAATTTGTTGACAGAACTAGGAAACGTTGAGGCTATTATAATTGATAATTAATTATAACTAGTAAAATTTTAATGTAAAAAAATCATAACAAATACTACTTTGAGGTAAACTAAAATACTTAAGTTCTATAATAATAATAATAATAATAATAATAATAATAAGGGTTTTTGGACATTAATAATATCAACTTTGGGAGTATTGGAAATTAACAATACAAACTATTTTCTTGGACACTGCAGTACGAACTATTAACATATTTTCCTCTAACAGTACACTGTTGAATTGTAATGGTTTTAACTAATCGAAAAGATGATGTGGGTCCGTAATATGTGACATAGAAGACCTGTTAGTGTCAACGTCAACATTTTCTACCCAACCTCCGCCTTCCACGTCACACATCATGGAGCGACGTCATCTTTTCGATGAGTTAAACTATAATAACTCTGTCGTGTACTATTGGAGGAAAATAGGTCGATAGTTGGTACTACTAGTGTCCAAGAAAATAGTTTGTATCATTAGTCTCCAATAACCCCAAAGTTGGTATTATTGGCGTCCAATAGAATAATAATAATAATAATGACAATAACAATAACAATAACAAGAAGAAGAAGAAGAAGAAGAAGAAGAAGAAGAAGAAGAAGAAGAAGAAGAAGAAGAAGACAATATTTTATGCTAATACTCATAGCATTGCCCTCTTAAGTAATTGTGGTTGCCTAATATTTTAGGTTTGAATTTCTCAATTGTAATTATTAATTAATTAAATTAGTTAATTAATTATATAATACTGTCATCACTATATTAATCAAATAAACCTATAATATTATCACTGTATCACAAATAAAAATATGTGTATTACCAATCACTTTTTTCCAACCAATTTAAAATGGTTGGAAAAACCAACTATTTTAGCAACTATTTCATATTCCAACTATTTTTCAAAAATTTCAATGGGAAAAAGGGTTGGAACTTCCAACCACTTTTACTATAATGGTTGAAAAATTTTCCTATCATCCTTTTTCCTACTATTTGAAAATGGTTGGAAAAATGGTCGGATCACTAACTATTTTTCCAACCATTTTTAAATAGTAGGGAAAAGGATGGTAAGAAAAATTTACAACCAATTTTAGGAAAAGTGGTTGGAATTTCCAACCCTTTTTCCCACTAAAATTTTAGAAAAATAGTTGGAAAATGAAATGTTTTGTTTTTCCAACCATTTTAAATTGGTTGGAAAAAAATGGTTGATATAATACACATATTTTTGGTAGTGCATCTTTTTGCAAAGACATACTCGCTTCTTCTTAATGTATTTGTCAATGTGAATAATTACATGTTAAATGTTTACACTATGAATTTTTCAACATATATAATGATCCATCACATTAAGTCTCATCCCAATCTTAAATATTCACCAATATAGACCTATCAATTCGGTCGGTTGGGCGAGTTTCGGGTCAGACGTATATTGGGTTCATGTAAATATGGGTCGAGTGTATTTCGAGTCGGCAAAATTTAGGAGGCGTGTTTCGGTTTCGGAACAACCCAACGAGTTATGATTGCGACCTTTTTCCTTTTTTGTTTTTAAAACATGGACTCTAAATACTACTTTTTGTATAACATTCATAATAAAATATGATTATTAGTAACTATAGATTATTGTAGCTATTTTAACTTAAATTAGAGAAATAATAAATCAAAAAGTTGTGCTTATAGCGTAATAGTCAAAATTACAAAGAAAAGACACAAATTCTAATAAACTTGAACTTAAAAAATTAAATTTTGGGTCAAATAGGTGAGTTAGGTTTGATCCGCTAATTTTCGAGTACGGTGTACTTCACGTGTGGTTGAGAAATCATATTCAAAACCTAGAAACTTCCAACGGGTTCAAATCGGGTGGAATATTGTCTGGCCTACACCAATATATATATATATATATATTAATAACAAACAATAGCTAAAAGTGACATCTTGAGAAAGAGAAAGACAAAAACAGAAACAAAAAGGCCTTTGAGAGAGGGACATTCAAGAAAAAAAAGGATGATTAAGGACTTTTAATGTATCATTTTGGAGATCTACCATAGTGAACTATTAGAATCAATCAAATTAAAATAAAGCAATTATTGCACAAAAAGCAAAAGAAAAGAGGTAGTAATCCGTAGACATTGATGCTCTCCCTTCTATATATACTGAGCTTGGCAGTCCAACATCAGCACAAGTTGAGCAAGTATATAACAAAGTTTACGAGCTCAACAAACATATATAGATATATAATTAAACTCTACATTAAGGTATAATGGAGGGTCTGAAAAGAAAGCTTGAAGGAGATATTGAGATTAGGGTTGCTGGGTGTGATGCTTTTCATGAAATGTTCCTGAGCAAACCTCACCATATTTGTAATGTCAACCCTGTATTTGTGCAAGGATGTGACTTGCATGACGGTGCCTTTGGTAAGCAGGGCTCTACCATATGCTGGAGGTACACCCTAGGTAATGCTCCTCAACCCTAGTTATTATTATTATTATTATTATTATTATTATTATTATTATATAGTAACGGATCTAGTGGGAATAGAGTTTTTAGGTAGGAAGGTGTGAAAAGAAAATCAGAACTCTTGATTTTACGTACATCAGACGGTGCGTGGTCATAGATATCGTGACAACAATTCCTTAAATCCAAGATCACACTTCCTAAAATCCATGATCACACTCTCTCATATTCATGACCACACACTGTCAGATGTAAAATCAATGGATGTGATTTACTCTTCCTACTTTTCTACCTAAACTCTCTTCCTACTAGATCTGTTCCTATATATATATATATATATATATATATATATATATATATATATTAATTCTGTCTTATACCATCTCAGTCAAAAATTTAAGCTGATAGTTAAAGGTCCAATGATAGTTTTATACTTCAATATTACCTTCTTATATTAATGTTTTAATTTTCTCCTTTGCATGTTTTGGGTACACATGCAGATGGGAAAGAGCAGACAGCAAAGCAGATACTAGAAGAGATAGACGAAGAGAACAAGATGATCAGATTCAAAATGATTGGAGGAGATCTGATGAAGGATTACAAGACCTTTGTGTTAACTTACAAAGTGATCCCAGAAGGTGATGAAACAAGCCTTGTGAAGTGGATATTTGAATACGAGAAGATGCATGCAGCCATTCCTGAGCCCTCTACTTTGATGGATGCTTTGGTTCGACTTGCTAAAGAGATCGATGATCATCACCACAGCCAACCTAATTAATCGATCAAACAGGCTTTGATTGCCTTGTTAATCACTAAATCCATCTATCGATCTCCCTTTATGATTTCAGTGCTTTTATTTCAAGTTGTGAATAAATGCATGTTGATGTGTGACATGCAAGTTATGTATTTTTAAGTTGTGGTATGTGAGATTTTCCCTTTTCAATGTAACTTAGTAATGTATTATAATCCTTATGATGCTTAGCAATGCTAATGTCTCCCTTTGTTAGACTATAAAATCATTCATGGGGTTTCAACCATCAGCTTAAGTTTTTGGTTGAGATGGTTCCACATAGTATCAGAGCTAAACCTGAGCAAAAGGTCTCATGTTCGAGTATCAGTACCCTACATATTCATTTGCGCAAGGTGAATGGGGTCATCGTGCAACATCCACACTTCAAGCCCAAAGGGCATTCGCGTGAGGGGCGTGTTAGAGTATAAATCATTCATGGGGCTTCAACCATCAACTTAAGCTTTTTGTTGAAGACAGGGTCAAGGTCCTTCACCGTGCATCCGCGAAGGACCTTCGGTTTTGATGAAAGCGAAAATCCGGAAAAGAGAAGTTGCCTTATATTATATAATCTGATTATATATTATGATTATCTAATATATATTCTGATTATATACTCAGATTATGTGTATATAATATATATTTTGATTATATATTATATATTCTTATTATGGGCGTGATTCTTGTAGATATAAAAAGGAAACAAATCAAGGGAAATTAATCATGATTATTGTAGCAACAAAAGGGAAGAAATCAACACATAAGGCAAGTTACCGTTGGAAGGACTAAGTCCAAGCATCCAAAGGCTCTATAAAACGGACGATAGAAGAATTGAGAAGATAGGCGATTCCACGGAAGTAATCGCGGAGTATGAAATCCAGTGGGATTTCTCCGAGTGTGTAACCAATGGTTCGGTGGTGAAGGTAGCCAGTAAATGACCTCTGGTGAAGGTATAGCCAAGGACCTTGGTGAGCATTCGTTGTGTTCACATGTGGTGGAGAGATAGTGTGTAGCAAAGCCTTGACGGACTAAGGCTGTGTGAGTTTGTGCTTCAATGTAATCCATCATGTTCCAAATTGTTGTTTGGGTTTTTCCTACGACGATCCTTATCTGTAGCTGACTCAAGGACATTCAGTCTTGGTCAGTGATCCTATCGATGAATCGCCTTGCCGTTACTTGTTTTGTTTTGTAAGTGTAACTTGTTCTTTGATTGTTATAAATCTAATGATGTATTTAAGTTACACTGTGTTTTGATCCTTGGTTTGAAAGCAAGGATGTTTGCTCTAACGTCCGTACCTAGTGTGTAGATCTTAATTGTGAACTTCACCCCCCTCTTGGGCTCCAACAAGTGGTATCAGAGCAGGTCCACACAAGAAGAGACTAACCGCTCTGTGGAAAAGATCACGGGGGATAGTGAAAACAAAAAGGTAAGTCACGGACGTAGATGCATTCTGCTACAAGGACATTGATAAGGAAAAAAAGGTTAAATCATAATCCTTATGTCCTTCATCCGGCACAAAATTTGAGGTATGTCATCTGTAAACCATTCATTGATCATATTGAATTATGGCATGAATTGAGGGAGAGGACCCTCTCTTAGTACTGACAAGTTTATCAAGCGTTCCAGATTTCTAGACAACCTCTAAAACATACTAGATGTTATATCAAGGGGGAGATTCCCTATTGACCTTGTGTTAATCCAAAAAGGGAAAAATGATTTGTTGTTGCTGAATTTTATCTTTCATCAAAAAGGGGGAGATTGTTGAAGACAGGTCAAGGTCCTTCACCGCGCATCCGCGAAGGACCTTCGGTTTTGATGAAAGCGAAAATCCGGAAACGGGAAGTTGCCTTATATTATATAATCTGATTATATATTATGATTATATAATATATATTCTGATTATATACTCAGGTTATGTGTATATAATATATATTTTGATTATATATTATATATTCTTATTATGGGCATGATTCTTGTAGATATAAAAAGGAAACAAATCAAGGGAAATCAATCATGATTATTGTAGCAACAAAAGGGAAGAAATCAACACATAAGGCAAGTTACCGTTGGAAGGACTAAGTCCAAGCATCCAAAGGCTCTATAAAAAGGACGATAGAAGAATTGAGAAGATAGGCGATTCCATGGAAGTAATCGCGGAGTAAGAAATCCAGTTGGATTTCTCCGAGTGTGTAACCAATGGTTCGGTGGTGAAGGTAGCTAGTAAAGGACCTCTGGTGAAGGTATAGCCAAGGACCTTGGTGAGCATTCGTTGTGTCCACATGTGGTGGAGAGATGGTGTGTAGCAGAGCCTTGACGGACTAAGGCTGTGTGAGTTTGTGCTTCAATGTAATCCATCATGTTCCAAATTGTCGCTAGGGTTTTTCCTACGACGATCCTTATCTGTAGCTGACTCAAGGACATTCAGTCTTGGTCAGTGATCCTATCAGTAACTGCCTTCGGGCTGTTACTTCTTGTTTTGTTTTGCAAATGTAACTTGTTCTTTGATTGTTATAAATATAATGATGTATTTCAGTTACACTGTGTTTTGATCCTTGGTTTGAAACCAAGGACGTTTGCTCTAACGTCCGTACCTAGTGTGTAGATCTTAATTGTGAACTTCACCCCCCTCTTGGGCTCCAACACTTTTGGTTAGGATGGTTCCACACCCTTTATGATTTTTGGTTGATATGCATATGTCTTGATCCTTATGCCATCCTAGCATTATAAAGATCAATCTTTATGTTGTCAAACGCATCAAATTAGTATCATAGCAAGGCCTAGAACTCAAGAATGTTGGATCAAAAACCATTTGATTGCTGGGCTTGCTTCTATTCTGCTGTCAATTTTACTTTTTGGCCTGAAATTGCCACACTGTTATCATTGTTATTAAAATCCCGATCCGGATCAATGATTCTACAAGTTTACGATCCAAAAACCTTCTATCGATCCAACTCTTATTACAATCTTGAAATAGTTAAGATCTTACGATCCTGATTTACTGTGAATATTATGTGTTATAATCGCAATACGATTCTACGATCCAACGATTCGATCCACGATCCGACGTGAATTTGATAATTTTTGCGCACATTATCATCTTTAAAATTGTGTATTAAAGTTATCCACTAATACATAATTAAATATATTGTTCATTACTAGTGAATATTTATTAAGATTTAACTATTATAGAACTATTTTTGATATTTTCCTATTGTATTGGAATCTTACAATCCTCGATCCGATTCTACGATTCCGATCTTGATGACGTTCATCGATCTCAACTAGAATCCGGATTCTAACAACATTGACTGTTGTATATCTGGATAAGAAAAAGCTTGTTGATATATGTTGTTCATCTGTTTTGGCGCCTGCAAGTTGTCCCATTTTGCTACTCTTTTCATGTCTGTTCTACGAGAACTTTTTTGTGTGTCATTGAATGTCTTGAGTTTAGAACGCCATTTAATTAATATAAAGTTCAATACAAGCACAAGGAGGGTAACATCCATTTTAAATTACAACATGAAAAAATAGATTAGACAAAGTTTTGAAAGTTATCAAACAACTAAAAACAGGGCACCTATATCCTTAGGTTTACATGCATGCACTTCTATAATCCACGGTTGATAGTTAATGACAACCATGTTTCCAAAAAGCAAGACAACGGGGAATAGGTCTACCACGGACTATGTCATATCTGACATGGGTTGTGTCGTGTCTGACACGGTCTGTGTCAAGCACCTAACCTCTAACTAGTCCTAATTAAACTTATGATCTTTGACCCCAACAACTATATCTCTAATATAGCATCTTATCAATTTACTTGGTCAATGTCATGATCCCCTTTAAGGACCAACCTTCATTAAGTACCTTTAAGTGAAGATGTTACAAGTTTGCTATTGGCTCCTCTCATCCCCCGCTATAAACATGAGTATTCCAGCTATTTGCAAGAGACGCCATATATGCAGCATCAAAGCACATTAAACTCTTATCTCTTCAGTGCTACAAGTTAGGCTAGATCAAGTTTACCCCTTTGAACACTTTCAGTAGTTAAATAGTTTTTAAGGAAAATAAGTTTGTTTATGACGCTTTACTTATCCATTAGTGATTCAATTGTTTGTTATGTATATTTTGTATTTTGTGAGTGTCTTCCGTCGTAAGTCTGAGAAAAAAAACAAGAGGGTTGATGAAGGAAGAGTGAATTCATCCACAAAGAATCCAAAGGTTAGTATTTTAATTTTTCGTTGGTACTTTTTAGGATGGAGAGAGAAAGTGAGGTGAGAGAAAAAGAGGGGGAAGACAAAAGGAGAGATGGGAATGGACGATCCTCTTCAACCATATTCATAGGCAATCTCCCAAAAGAGTTAGACAAGTGTGGCCTAGGTGGAATCATCAATAGATATGCGTCGATCATATCCACTATCATTATCAATAGGAGGAATGTTGATTAAAATTTTGGGTTTGTAGAAGTTTGGAGCCGTCAAGAAGCATTAAGGAGTATTAATCGGCTCAATGGAACATTGATAAGAGGTAAGAAAATCATTGTGGATTGAGCGAAGTATAAGTCTAGGGGGAAAAGGAGCAAACAGATATGGATCCCAAAATCTGTGAACAACAGTCAGGTAGAGAATGTGGAGTTTAGAATTAAGGGAGATATCAATGAGGATTTTATAGAGTGGCTTGGAAGAAGTTTGGTATGCACATCCAATGTTCCTAGAGATCTTGATTCACTGTGTTATCTTATTAAAGATCATTTTGGCTCAATTTCAAAAATCACAGTGCTAAGTGGAGTCAAGTTTATTCTCGCTTTTGCATCTGTTCAGTAGATGAAAGATGCGATGGAAAATCCACTAGAACTCTATGACTGGTTCTCAGAGATTAAGCCTTGGTCTGTATATGAGTCTTCTGAATCGAGGAGGGTTTGGGTGGATATAATTGGGATCCCGCCTAATGGTTGGATGTGGGATAATTTTGAAAGATGTGCTCAGCCAGGGGGCAAGTTAATATCCCTAGCCAGATGTATCTCTTCGACCAATCAATTAAAGTTGATGAGAGCCCTTGTTCAAACAAATGTCTTCAGGAGAATCGAAGGTGAAGTTATGTTAGACATTCAAAATTGTGCTTTCAGAGTGTTTATCCAAGAGGTCAACTCTCACCTTATTCCTCCCTCAATGGTTCATGAGCAAGATCCTAAAGGTGCTGAGCTAAACTACTCAAGTGAAAGCGATGGAAGTGAAAATGCATATGAAGATGAGTTTCTTGGCAGCAATGCCATCGTCCCAGAATCCCAGATATCTATGGGTGGTCCAAGTCACATTCAGGCTGACAATGAGTTGATTCATCATCAATCCAATGAAGAGGGAAGTCAAAGAGTCAATTCAATAGCCTTGATAGAACAACTAACAAGTAGTGGGTATATTGAGAAAATGAGGAAGCTCAATGATCAGACAAATGTACTGAAAAATAAGTTGATCGAGGCTCTAGGTGAGTAAGCATGGAATGAAGCAATGACCACTATGAAAAAACATCTTTTTGGCAACGATTTTTGGCAACGACCTCTTTTTAGTCGTTGCGATAAAGATTTATGGCAACGATATTTGATTGTCATTACCGTAGGTTGTTGTCATACCCTTAATTTTTAGCCGTTGAGTTTTTTTTAAAATTTATTTTGTATAATTTACAGAGATGCAAGGCTTTAAGTCTGGGAAATGTCCATATTACAGGCGGAACTATGTCGAATTTTCTCCAGAAAAGTTTTTAAAATGAAGTTGTAATGCCTTTATTTACCTTTTTGAACCTTAACTAGGTTGACATTGTTCCCTCTTATTGCAGTTGGCAGCATATAGAACCTTGTTCCATAATATAATGTTACTTTACATGTGCAAGACGGTGAGGATTGTATCGCTCGTCAGTTTACAACAAGATGTCAACATTCTAGCTAGTGATTTGCAAGGATTTTCATTTGATCTTGTCATACTATAGGAACAATGTTAGTTTAGCCAACAAACTTTTGACCTACAATATGTTTTTTTTTAATTTATTTTTTTATTGTTAGAGGAGCTAATTTGACTATGGATTTGGTTTAAGTTTGTTAATCACTTTGACAAACATTCTACATTTTGGAATGTAATTTGGATTTTTTTGGATAGTAACCATTTGACATTGAAGATATATATATATGCATGTGTGGTTACAGGTTCATATATCATATATCGATACATACATGTCAATATAGGTACACACACACACACACACAAAACAAACATGTATATGAGTGTGTGTGTATGTGTGTGTGTCTATATATATATATATAGCGACGACAATGCCGTTGTGAAGCATGACTTGAAGATATATACAACCTATTACACCAACATGGTCGTTGCCAAAGTTAATGTCTTTGGCAACAACAACGGCGTTGTGAATAATGTCTCACAGACATTTGCAACCTATTGCAACAACATAGTTATTGCCAAAGCTTGTTTATTGGCAGCAACAATGACGTCGTGAATGATGTTTCATAGACATTTGCAACAACATGGTCGTTGCAAAAGTAAGTGTCATTGACAACAACTATGTCGTTGTGATAAGTAGTCATTTCTTTTGCAACGACTTTTTTTGTTGCCAATAAAATTAGATGCAACATGCTCAAAAAAGGGTGAATGGCAACGACTTCTGTTTCGCAACGGCTGCAGTCGTTGCAAAACCCAAGTTTTGCAACGCCCATACAGGCAACGACTTTAGTCGTTGTGAAAAACATTTATGGCAACGACTTTGGGTCTTCTGCAACGATAAACGACGTTGCCAAAAACAAGTTTTTTAGTAGTAGTGGGCCCTTCAAAAAGGGGATTTGAACAGGGATGTTTCAGTTGAGAATTCTAATCAGCATTTAATCAATAGCTCTCTAGCTCTTGTGCCGGTTACCAATGATCAGCATTTAATCAATGCGACGACTACCTTGGAAAATGGCAATGCATTTGGGGTTGAAAAATCAGTTGAAGTATTAAAGGACTCTAATCATCAACTGGAAATTGTTGTAGCTTCTTCCCGAGATCAAGTTGTGCTTCCCAACAATCAAGACTTAGATGAAATAAGCTCTATCTCTTCAAACTGCGATTCCATTGTGAATGTGAGAGCTTACATTGCTGAGAAAGCAATTAAGTTTGGAAGGGATTGTGGTTTTATGAGAGCCAAGAAACATATCAATCGAAAAAAGCATTTTGAGGACAAGCTCTCTACAAGAAGCAGGAAAAAGTCAAAGGAAAGGGAAAGGAGAAAAAGGAGTCACTCTGAATCTTTATCTTCACCTTTTGCTGGAGGCAAGGTTCCTCTATCATGAGAATAGGTGCGTGGAACGTTAGGCGCATTGGTGCAAAGGAGAAGAAAAGATACATTAAGTTCCTAATTAAAAAAGAAAGGATTGACATCATGGGTCTGGTTGAGACCAAACATCATCACTTCAATGAATAGGGTGTTAGACAAGTATGGGGTATGCAAGACGTTAATTTTTATGACATTGCTGCTGAAGGTAGATCAGGTGGGGTAATTGTTCTTTGGTTGAATGAAGCGTTTGAGGTATCTAAAATCAGTAAAGACAACGGATAGATTTGCTTACATGGAGTTCATACTCACAGTAAACTATAATGTGTGATAGGTGTGATTTATGGGGCACAGTCGATCACTGAAAAGAGAGTGCAATAGGATCAATTGCTGCAGTTAAAAGTAGGACTTCATATTCCCATGATCTTAATAGGTGACTTCAATGAAGTAGTTTCTCCTAGTGAAAGAAGAGGGTACAATCAACTGACAGAATCAATGATGGAGTTTGCTAGCTTCATCCAAGATATGCAGCTTCAAGATGTCCCTCCCAAGCAGCAGTTTACTTATTTAATATCAAATGATGCTAGTAGGTTGGACCGTATTTTACTTGGTTCCAGTTTACTAACCTTTTATCCACATTTTGAGGTGTATTGCAGGCCTAAGAGAATTTCTGATCATTTTCCAATTCTTCTAAAGACCTCTGAACTACAATGGGGTCCTAGCTCCTTCAGAACTTTGGATGTTTGGATTGCTCATCCAAAGTTTAATGAGTTGTTTGAAGAAGAGTGGAGCAGACTTGGGAGTAAGCCAACCTTTGACGAGCTCAAACTCATCAAAGCTCCACTTAAGCAATGGAACAGTGAAGTCTTTGGCAATGTTGAAACCAATATTAAATCCCTTGAAACAGAACTTGTCAAACTTGATCAGAAGGCTTCGTTGTGTGCTCTGGATGAGTGTGATAATCTGCGCAGAGCTGCCATTCTGTCATAAATCATAACAACCTCATTTCAACAGGAAAAGTTGTGGTTACAGAAATCTAAAAGTCAACATTTGAAGTGTGGTGATAAAAACACAAAATTCTTCCATACGTTGGCTACAATCAGAAGGAAGCAAAAACTCATTCAGAAGATTCAAATTGATGTTGTCCTTGTGGAAGATTTGAGCATGGTCAAGAAGGCTATCAGATAGTCGTTCATCAAGCAATTCCAAAAAAGACATCTAAATCTTTTGATTTTGATCTTAGTCTTTTAAACCTGAACAGACTTTCACAACAAGACTCAGAGTTGATTCAAAGGGAGGTAACAAAGGAGGAAATCATTGCTGCTGTCAAAGACTGTAATTCATCAAGTGCTCCAGGTTATGATGGCTTCAATTTCAAATGCATCAAAGCCATTTGGTCAGTGATTGAAGACGACTTCTGTAAATGCATCCTTGATTTCTTCAATGACCTCCTTCCAGAGGTTCTCAACACCACATGGGTTACTCTAATTCTCTAGAAGTCAGAAGCCATAGACATCAAGGATTATAGACCAATAAGCATGATTGGTTGCATTTATAAAGTTATAGCAAAAATTTTGAGTCTGAGGCTTAAGAGTGTCGTCCATTGTCTTGTTGGACCTGCTCAAACTGCCTATATTCCTGGGAGGCAAATTCTAGATGGTGTGATGGTGGCTGCTGAAGTGGTTCATCAGCTGAAAAGAAAGAAAAAGGATGGGGTGCTTTTGAAACTTGATTTTCAAAAACCCTATGACTCGGTTGATTGGGATGCTCTTGAAGAAATTTTGTTTCAGATGGGTTTTGGACAACGTTGGGTCGGCTGGATCATGAAGTGTGTTACATCAATTAGAATCTCAATCATTATTAATGGTTCCCCCACCAAGCCTTTCAAAATTAGTCGAGGATTAAGGCAAGGTGATCCCCTCTCTCCATTACTATTTGCATTAATTGCTGAAGTTTTAAACTGTCTTATTGCAGTGGGTGTCAATAGTGGTGAGTTTCATGGACTGGAAGTTGGTGTCAGGAAGATTAAATCACTCATCTACAGTTTGCAGATGATATAATAATTTTTTCAAAGGCTTGTGAATCTGATCTGCTAAATCTCAAAGCAATCTTGCAGTCTTTTGAGGAATTTGCTGGTCTTTATACCAACTATGAAAAGTCTGCCCTGATTGTACTGGGCATGGATGGCAATTGGAGTAAGAAAATGGCAAAGAAATTGGGATGCATGTTATCAACCTAGCCAATTACGCATTTGGGAATCCCACTTGGTGCAAACATGAAGAGAAGGGCCTCATGGGCTCCAATCTTAGCCAAGATTCAAGCAAGGCTAGCAAGTTGGAAGGCATGCTGCCTTTCTAAGGCTGGAAGGCTGGTCATTATCAAGTCCGTTCTCAATAGTCTTCCTCTTTACTACCTATCCATGTTCAAAATTCCAAAGACAGGTTCCAAGTCCATTAATCGAATACAAGCCAAGTTTTTTTGGTCAAAAGGTGCAAGTAATGGATCAGGTGGGAATGCCTTGGTCAAGTGGGAAATCTTGCAAAGACCTAAGGGTAGAGGAGGCCTGGGAATAGGGGATTTACAAGTAAAAAACATGGCACTTCTTTTCATGTGGTGGTGGAAATATGGGACTGAGGAAGGCATACTGTGGAAACAAGTTGTGCAGTCTATTCATGCAGAGGATTTCGCCCTTCTCCCTTCTTAGTCCAAGCCTTGGCTTGCCAGTCCTTGGAATGATATTAAGAAAGCAATCAATGAGGATAACAACATTCAACAAGTACTCAATCAGCAGCTGAGGCTGAATGTTGGTGATGGAGCTCAAATTCGATTTTGGGAAGATAAGTGGCTGAATAATCAATCTCTTAAATTATCTTCCCCAATGTTGTTTCAAACTGTTGCTGATAAGAAGGGTGATGTTAAGGATCATGGGTGGTTTGAAGGAGAAGTGTGGAGATGGGTCGACTTGGCCTGGCAAAGAGAATTATCACCTGATGAGTTGATTGTTGAACAAGCACTTAAATCCCAGCTTTTGACTGAACTGCCTCAGAGAAATGTCAGTGACAGTATAATTTGGCATGAGTCTTCTAAATTCTCTGTGAAGGATCTCTTAAACAAATCAGAAGTCTTTGTTTTCGGTCATGCAGAGTATGACTCAGTAATTAGCTCTATTTGGCAAAAGCTTGCTCCTCATAAAATTGAAATCATGGTTTGGATTTCCCTCCTTGGGAGATTGAATACTCGAGGCATGCTTCTGTGAAAAGGAATCATCCAAGCTTCATCAAATGTTTGCCCGCTTTGTAATAAGGAGCCTGAGAGTAGCTGCCATTTATTCATCTTCTGCTCCTTTGCTCGATTCCTGTGGGCAGATGTGATGCAGTGTTTGGGTCACATTGTGCAGCAACAACATACTCTCAAAGATCTCTTTGAATGCTGGGTCCAGGTGAAATTCAGTAGGAAAATGAGAACTTGCTTTTGGCTTGCTTCTTTCTTTGCTGTTATTTGGTCCATTTGGAGTCATAGGGATGCAGTAATTTTTTATCAAGTGGAAAGGAACAAGGAGCTGGTTCTGCATAACATCAAATGGAGGGTGTGTCTTTGGTCCACATCATGGAAAGACACTCACAACTACTCAGTGGATCATTTAGCTATGCATTTTCAACAAATTCCTATCATTTTCCAGTGATGTTTTGTGCTGAGCTGATCTGACAGTGTTACTTGTTGTTGGTTGGATTTATTAGATTGTAATGGTTGTCTCAGTTTTGTGTTGAACTGTGTGAGCTTTGTGCTCCCTTTAGTGCTCTTTGGTTGAATAAAAGGGCTCTCTTGGCCGTTAATTATCAAAAAAATATATTTTGTTTTTGTCATACATATCACAAGAAGATGAAAAATTCCAAATGAGTATGATGATGAGTCAATCCATTATATTTCCCTCAAACATCATTTTCCCAATACACAAAACACTTTTTCAGTTGGGTATGATTTCACCATTGTCCAATAATTAGCTGGTTCTAAGATGGGTTTATTTGAAAATATGTTGATATTATGGTCATGTTCTTTGGATTAGTTAAAATCTAGTTTGGATTGATTGGATTTGATAAATTATAATATTTTTTTGGGGAATTGTGTTTTTAGAGAGTATATTTTTTCGAGTATTATATAAGGTTTGATTTGGGTTGAATTAGATTGGTTAGAAATATCAATCCAAAGACTAGCTAATCACGATACCAAACAGAAGTATCCTATCAAATCACTATTGCCATTTGCCATGTTATTTTTTAATTGCTTCCTAGAATCAAGGCAATATCATTCATATTTTATTTTGATACCAAACACAAACAGTAGTAACAGTTTACTCCCCCATTCATTCATTCATTCATTCGTTGAGTAATCAAATAATACGTCACGTATCAGTCCTGAAATCAGTCATGTCACTCTCTCTCTCTTCGCATAATATATATATATATATATATATATATAATTTTTTATTACTTTTTTCTCTTTAATTAACATTATATTCTCCTTTAATCTATATTTTATCAAAAATTATAAACATACTTCCTCATTTTCAAATATTTGTCACTTTAGATATAATTTATAAAATAAAAAAAAAACCTCCACTTTATGTTAATTATTTCTTCAAAAATATGAAAATGTTGAATAAATTAGTAAATAAAAAAATAGTGAATAAAAAATGAAAGAAAAAATATAATTAATGAAATTAATTTCATAAATTAATAAATAATATATTATTAAAATTGTAAAATAACTGAAAAAAATTAACGTAACATATAAATTGGAAAGAAAGGACTAACATACTTGACCAAATCAATGACGGCCCATACTATAATTATAATCCCAATCACTGAGTAATGATTACTATAGGTGAGCTGCTAACAGATCACATCTGATTGCCATGAATCCATGATATTATAAATTACTCTCCTGTGTCACAACTTGCTTGTCATGACTCATTTTTTCAGTTTAAAATTATTTCTATATTTTTAACAATTATTATTTTTACTCTCCTCTTTTGTTTTTCTCTATCTCCTTTGAGAGACTACCATCAATTTTTTTTGTCAATGGTAAGCTTCAATTTGTTTAATTTCTACCTTAATTATTAGTTTGGTTTTATGTTTTCACAAAGAAAGTTAGCCTCTTTTTTTATAAGAGTTTTTTTTTTTATAACCTTATTTAGGGTTTTTAGTCTCTTTCTAGAGTTTTTATTTAGTTGGTATGGTCTAATATGTTGGATGAAGATCGACTTTCAAATCGATATAGCACGGGTTGTGAGGTTCTCTAACAATAGTAAAGATGCATAGTCATCGTACATAGAAAGATGCAGAGTCATCGAAGAAATTGGAGTCGAACGTCAGTAAGATTAATATTAGTTATTTGGAAGTTGAATTTCATGTCTATGTTTTAGATCTACAATTGTTCAATCATGATTTTCATTGTAAGTGTCCTATGACTTGTTATTAATGAAATCATTATGTTTGGTTTCAAAAAAAAAATTATTATTTCCACTTCTACCGTATTGAATGAATTTATTTAAAGGTTTAATAATTTTTATTTTTTTTGTATATGAATGATGATTTAGACAATTTATAAACTTTTAACTTCATTATGGGTGTTCTTGGGTTTTCAAAAAGTGATTAGTGTGACAAATTAATCAATATTGAGGGAAATATTAAACAATGTTCCCCCATTTTCCAATATATTTATGTCCTTAACTTTGGTCATGTGTGGTTGTTTTTGAGAAAAAAAATTATCATTAATTTCACAATATATTTAATATTTATTCCAAATATTTGTTTTATAATTATTATGAAATATATATTAATATAAAAAATAACTATGAAAACAATGTATTAAGGACTATATACAAAATAAAAACAAATATTAAAAAATAGAGATAGTGTGTTTTGCAAAAGAGACGACAATATAGTGCGAAGTTCGTTGATGAGAATTGAAAAGTAAGCTACAACGCAGTTCATGTGATTTCCAAGCGGCCCTACATAATCTTCTTATAATTTTTATATAAAAATAGTATTTGACTATCTCCATATTAAAATAGCAAAATGTGTAAAAATAGATTTTAACCTATTTTTTTAACATTTATTAGAATATGGATAAAATAGCTCTGGTAGAAGGAACTAATTGAACTAAGGTGTTATTTGTATTTGCTTACATAGCTATTGAAGTTTGGACCTCTTATAATTTACAATAATCATAACTAGAAAAAAAAAATTATCAAAAATTATAACAAATACTAATTTGATGTAAAAGTAAAACGAGGCACTTAAATTCTATCAATAATAATAATAATAATAATAATAATAATAATAATAAGACAATCCTGCACTAATCATTACATATTACCACACTGGCGGATCTCAAGTAAGTGAGGGGTGGCCACAACCATTGATAAAAAAAAATATATGTATAATTTGAGATAAAAAAAATTATGAATTTTATGTCTATCAGATGGATATAATAGTATTGTGGTCACCCTAATCAGTAGAGCTAGATCCGTCACTGTTACCATAGCATACTGTTGGGATATTTACCCATGAGCATGTCCCATGCACATCGGAAAAAAAGGAAAATGACATGGTATATAAGTCAAGTGGGCTACTCCTTTTAATACTAATTGGTTTGAAGATGGAACCTCATTTAACTTTTGTATAAGGGCCTTGGTTGAAGTGGGCTCCCGTCTTGGATATCTCCAACAAGTGGTATTAGAGTCGATGGTTCGTTCGTTAGGCACAAAGTGTGGGAAGGTGATCCCGTAAAAAATCACCATGGACAAGAGCATGGACCATGGCGTGTGCGGCTGGGTCTCTTGAAAATGCAAAGTGGTGACATGAGACTCACATAGAGTAGGGTGCGACTTTGTGGAGTAAGGTGCGGCGGGGACTCTTGAGGCGGAGTGGTGGCATGAGACTCAAGTGGATTAGGGTGCGGCTCTATAGAGTACGATGTGGCTATGATGGACTCTTGATAGTGACTCGAAACCTTAGCAAGAGAAAAAAAAGACTTCCGATAAATGGGGAGGGAGAGACTCATGTGTGAAGGGGGAGATTGTTGGAATTCACTCATGAGTATGCCCCACATCGGAAAAACAAAGGAAAAGGATATGGGGTATAAGTCAAGTGGATTATTCCTCTTAATATCAATTGGTTTTAACATGGAATCTCACTTAACTTATGTACCATGGGTCTTGGTTAAAGTGAGCTCCCGTTCTGGATCTCCCCAACACATATCAGAACTCCCCAACACATATCACATTTTACCACAACAATCATTACTTTCTCTCTCATCACATTTCTCACTACTTTCCCTTTCTTCTTTCCTCACCTATCACAACAACCATTCTTACCATAAATTTTACTACAACTTACCGCATTATACCACGTCATATTTCACTATCCAATTTTTTACCAAACCATACCATTACTACACTTTATCAACCACGGAAAAGACCAGAATCTAAAAGGTATCATATTTGAGATCTACTGTAATCAAGGATACCAATCAAATTAAAATAAAGTAATGACTGCATAAAAATCAAGGGTAATTGGATTTTAATAGTTGCTACTATAGTTCAATAAATAATTTCAATTCCTACTTTGAAAAATATATATTATTAGGGCCTGTTTGGTGAATAAAAAAGAAATGTAATTGACAAGAAATGAGTTTTAGTTCATGTTTTCTTTGTTTGGAGAACAGTTTCTGGAATGGAACTACAATGTCATAGGATTTGCTAACCCTCCCAAATAGAGGGATTAGAAACCTCCCAAATGTCGAGGGGAATAAGCTATCTCTTTTCTTTCACAACAACAAAACCATTAATAATAATAATAATAATAATAATAATAATAATAATAACAATAACAATAACAATAATAATTGTAAATGTAAATATAAATAATTATTAATAAAATATTATTAAATGTTATTAATTAATAATAATTTATAATTATTAGTAATTTAAGAATATGGAAATTAGTAATTAATAGTTAATAATTAATAATAAACATATATATTAATAATTAATAAGTAACTATTATAATTAATTAATAATAATCGATAATAATTAATAAATAATTACCAATAATATATAATTATCAATAATTAATATAATAAAATTAATAATTAATAAAAAATGTTAATAATCTAAAATTAATTAATAACTATTATAGTTGATTATTAGAAATTGATAATAATTAATCATTAGTAAAAAATAAAAAATAAATTATAAATTATAAATGATAATTTATTATTATTGATAAATTATTATCAATTTATAATTGATAAATAGTAAACTATACAAATAATTAATAATTAATTATAATAATAACAAGAATAATTTATAATTTATAGTAATAGTATTATTAACTAATATGTAGTACTAACTAATTAATAATTGGTAATTATTAATTATTAATCATTGAAATTTAACTATTGTCATAATCTATATATTATAATAGAAATCATTGTGGGTCCCACGAAATAGAGCCACGTAAGTGACTGTAGGGGAATTGGCCAATCATAACGTAGAAATTTTTTTTTCTATTTTCAACTTCTTTAATTCTCAATCCGGATTTTATTTTAAAAGTTAAAAAAACCAGAAAGTATCAACTAATCATTGACTCCTTTGAACTCTGAATTAAATTATTTTGGTGCAAATAACAGTAATTATTTTGGTGTTGCCTATAATAATAATAAAACAAATAACGATAATAATAATAATAATCTATATTTTATAATAGAAATCATTGTGGGTCCCACGAATTAGAGTCACAGGAGTGACCGTAGGCGAATTGGCCAATCACAATGTAGAAAATTATATTTTTTTTCCTATTTTCATTTTTTTAAAATTTTCAATCCGGATTTTATTTTAAAATTAAAAAAAACCAGAAAATATCACTAATCCTTGACTCCTTTGGACTCTAAATTAAATTATTTTGGTGCAAATAACGTTAATTATTTTGGTGTTACCCATAATAATAATAATGATAATAATAATAATAATAATAATAATAATAATAATAATAATAATAATAATAATAATAATAATAATCTACATCTATATCTATATAATCTATATAGATATAATAGAAATCTATGTGGGGCCTACGAAATGAAGTCACGGGAGTGATTGTAGGAGAATTGAACAATCACAACATAGAAAATTGTATCTTTTTATTTTCAATCCGGATATTTTATTTTTTTCTATTTTCAATCCGGATTTTATTATTTTATTTTAGAATTAAAAAAACTAAAAAGTATCACCAATCCATTCAATTTTTTGATTAATTTATTTTCTCCACTAAAACTCAACCGTCTACAACCCAAACTACTCACCAAATAATTCGACACTCTTCCATAACACACATATTCAATTCCTTGCGGCTAGGTCAATTACTTTCATAACTTTTCAAAAACCTATAAATACAATACATCTATTAGTGATCATTACAACTTTTTCCCAAATATGAACCAGTTATGCATCTACATTCACAAGCAAGACAATAATCTATATAATATTATCAAATGGTGAATGGGGATTAATTATAAGGATTTCGCGCGAGTAGAGAAATATCGAATTAAATTGTTTTGGTCCAAATATCAGTAATTCTTTTGGCATAATAATAATAACAATCTATATATATATATAGTAGAAATCTATGTGGGGCCTATGAAATGGAGCCACGGGAGTGATTGTAGGAGAATATATTGGTCAATCACAACGTGGAAAATTGTATTTTTTTCTATTTTCAATCCGGATTTTATTATTTTATTTTAGTATTAAAAAAACTAAAAAGTATCACCAATCCATTCTATTTTTTTATTAATTTATTTTCTCCACAAAAACTCAACAGTCCATAACCCAAACTACCCACCAAAAAATTCGACAGTCTTCCATAACCCACATATTCCTTGCGGCTAGGTCAATTACATTAACGACTTTTCAGAAACATATAAATAAAATACATCTATTAGTGATTACAACTTTTTCCCAAATATTAACCAGTTATACATCTACATTCACAAGCAATACACTCATCTATATAATATTATCTAATGGAGAGTGGAGATTAATTATAGGGATTTCAACCTATCAGAAAGCTGTAGAGAAATACCGAATGAAATTATTTTGGTCCAAATATCAGTAATTATTTTGGAATAATAATAATAATAATAATAATAATAATAATAATAATCAATATATAATGTTAATAGTAAAGTTTGTGGGTCCCACTAAATGGAAAAAGGAGATTAATTGTAAGGATTTCGACCAATAAGAAAATTAATAAATACTGAATTAAATTATTTTAATCCAAATATCAATAATTATTCTGGAATAATAATAATAATATTATTATTATTAATATTAATATTATTAATATTAATATTATTATTATTATTTTTATTATTATTATTATAATAATAATCTATGTAAAAGTTCGCACGGGTTGAGGCCTAATAATAATAATAATAATAATAATAACTATGCTTTGATTTCATTCTACTGCTCACCAAACACTTTCATTTTTATTTTTATTTGATGATTGTAATTCCATATCCAACCCATACCACTCTTATCTCCGAACAAGCCCTTAACGGTTCCTGCCTTTAACCCATTAGATCTTTTAGTACCATCAGCAAATTTTGTAAGAATCAATCGGAAATTGTCTAACTTGATACGTCATGACCCATGGAAGAAGATCAAATTTTTAAGTGATGAATTTCTATGTGGCTTCCTCATAAACAAATAAATAAAGTAATGATTGCATTTACAAAGCAAACAAAATAAATAGAGGTATTAATCAGCAGACATTAATTAATGCTCTGATCAATCTGCCCATCTCAACTCCTTAAATAACCAAGGCTCTCCCTTCTATAAATAGTGAGCTGAGCTTGGCAGTCCATCGTCAACCCAAGTTTGTTGAGCAATTACATAGTTTACAAGCTTAACAAACATATATATTATATATTTATCACCATATATTAAAATTTAATTAGGGTATAATGGAGGGTCTGAAAAGAAAGTTTGAAGGAGATATTGAGATTAGGGTTGCTGGGTGTGATGCTTTTCATGAAATGTTTTTGAGCAAACCTCACCATATTTCTAATGTCAATCCTGTATTTGTTCAAGGATGTGATTTGCATGATGGTGATTTTGGTAAGCAGGGCTCTACCATATGCTGGAGGTATACCCTAGGTAATGCTCCTCAACCCTAGCCATAATAATATATATCATTACGATTTTATTAAAGTGTCGATTTTATTTAAGTGTCGTTTAACTATTTGTGTTAAAATCTTAGACCGTTAATATCTTAATTTATATCCCGATTTAGATCAATGATTTTATGAGTTTACGATCCAAAAACTGTCCATCCATAAAGTAGTTAGAATCAACGATTCTACGATTCCATGATCATCCGTTTCGATCTACGATCTTACATGAATTTAATAATATTTGCCCACATTATCATCGTTAAAATTTTGTCATATATAGTATAAATTAATTTTGTATTAAATTTATCCACTGATATACAATTTAACGTATTGTTTCATTACTTATCAACATTTGTTGAGATGTTAACTATTATAGAACATTTTTTTATATTTTCCTATTATATTATAATCTTACGATCCTTGATCCTTGATCCGATTTTACGATTCTGATCCTAACTCTGCTCATCAATCCTAACTAAGATCCTAATTCTAACAGTGTAACCTTGGTTTTGGGTACACATGCAGATGGGAAAGAGCAGACAGCAAAGCAGATACTAGAAGAGATAGACGAAGAGAACAAGATGATCAGATTCAAAATGATTGGAGGAGATCTGATGAAGGATTACAAGACCTTTGTGATAACTTACAAAGTGATCCCAGAAGGTGATGAAACAAGCCTTGTGAAGTGGATATTTGAATACGAGAAGATGCATGCAGCCATTCCTGAGCCCTCTACTTTGATGGATGCTTTGGTTCGACTTGCTAAAGAGATCGATGATCATCACCACAGCCAACCTAATTAATCGATCAAACAGGCTTTGATTGCCTTGTTAATCACTAAATCCACCCATCTCATGATCATCTCTTTATGATTTCAATGCTTTTATTTCAAGTTGTGAATAAAGCATGTTTTAGATGTGTTACATACTTACATGCAAGTAATGTATTTCGATTCATGCTCTTATATAAGTTGTTACCTATATTTTGAGCAGTCTATTGTCTTGTATGGTTTTCTTCTTCTTGCTTTGAATTCTTGTTTCTATTTCCATGGACTGGTGTGGTTTGCTTGCGGTTCATGTGTTGTTTTTAGATGCTTTGTTGTTTTGAGCAAACATTTTTTTGATGCAAACGTACTTTAATTTTAGCCTTCTTTTAACTTTCAATAATCGAAAAAAGCAATCAATGGCTACCTATAAACCACTCCATACAACTTATTTTTCTAGAGATTTCTTGCGTCGCAAGGTTCAGATCATTGTCAATTCATAGTATCAAGACTCGCTGATATTTCCCTTTTCCACCTCCTATTTCTACCCATAGTTGTACTCATTGTCCTTGGAGTGAATTTTATTAATTTATCTAATTTATTTAATTTGAAGCATAAATTATAACAAACGTCATTATTAATTTTTAACATAACTAATGATTATGATATGTACTCGTATACCTGATAAGCATATGTACTTTAAATAATAGTAAATATAAACAATTTCGAATCCCGATCGAAATAAGCTGACCCAAATCTGAACCGACCATTGAAACATTGAACTAACAATGATTGTAAACCCGAAAATATATCAAACATATATATGACCTGATTTAGACTTGCGCGCACTGAAGCAAACATAAACTAATCTACTTAAACATGAATCGACATAAACCCAAACTAAGTATGAGTAGGAAAACAAAAACCTGAACTTGAACCAACTCAACCCAAACTATGTCTGAACCTATCAAGACCCAAAAATTGACTCAAACCTAAATCGACGTCTGAAACCCAAAATATGTCAAAACCAATTTAAATCCAAGCATAAATAACTTGATTCAACCCAAATTATTTGAAACTCGAACATAATAAATGAAACAAACCATTATTGATTTAACAAACCATATTTTAAGTTTATGTTGCTACACTTGTTTGTACGTTCATTTTATTGTATTTTTGATATTTGTGTTGTTTACTAGTTAGTTAATTCATTGTAAAACAATAAATTCAAGCCCCCATGAAGATCATGCAACAAGGTCTATATTTTGAGATAATATTAATGTCGAAAAAACTAATCAAAGAATTAGATACCCAAAAAAAACGAATCCACAGACTAATGATAAGTTCAAATAGTAATGTATTTTAATTTTACATATTCTTTTTTTATGTGACTTCTACATGATCCAATTTATACTCGACTCATATTTTGAGGTTAATCCGACCTGAAATTGATATGCACCCTTAAACTCATAAATGGCCAACTCATTACCCGAAATACCACAACCTGAAATCGAACCAAATTGAATCTTTACCCGAACTGAACCTCTTTGAACCAAATAGGTTGACCCAAAGTCCACCTAGCTAAAACTTTACCGAGATTCATACTCAAATCCATCCCAAAACATGGCGACCCAAACTCTTCAGGCCCAAACCCGACCTGATTGACCCATTTCGCAGGTGTACCATTATGCCATATTAATTGCACGATTGCTGAGTATTTCGAGGGGATCTGTCACAACTCCTGGGTGTTCCTCCCTCACCAATCACCACTCCCTTTTATCCTTCACTTTAATAAACTCTGAAAACACTCTGACAAATTAAGCATTTCGGAATTAATTATGCAACTTCAAATGCAACCACCGCGTATGGTACGCCAAACTTAACAATGGGCCATTCCATTAAGGAGGGTTTCTCAATTGGGCTATAATAGACCTAATTATGGGAGGTGTTTGTGTTTACCATCATTTTTACTCTGGAGGTCAAGGCAGTAAAAAAATTTGCTAAGAGAGATACGCAGTAAATATATTCCAACTGACGCTCCTGCCCGTTCTGGGCACTACTAGTATTTTTATTGTGCTTTATACTTACACATACGTTTCGTGGTGGGAAAGTTTTTCATGAGGTCACTTATTCTGAAATTACTATCAATCAAACATGTTTATATGAAGAGTTCATAATGGATGAGCTTTCTAAAAAATAGGTACACTTTAGTGATATAAGTATCTATTTTAATATTTTAAAGTCATATTTAACCATCACAACAAAAACCTCCCAGGTGACATGTTTGATCGCGGTCTGAGGGATCCTAATGTAGGCAGTCTTATCTCCATGAACAAACATTCATGGAGAGACTGATACCGATGGATTCGTAACGAAAAATAGGGGAGAAGCTTGTTAGGGTTAGAAACTATGTACCAGAGTGTTGCGAGAGGATAAGAAAGAGCTAACAAGTACCTGCACAAGAAAAACAAATACAGGCCAGATAAAAGATTAGCTCGAAGCACCAACATCCTTCCTCATCCTATGACCTTAATATTAACTCGCCAAACCCCCCATTCCAGAACCATGTCCTCCACTAAACCTAGGTGCCTTAGTTATTCTTTTATCACCTCTCTCATAGATTTTTTAAGCCATATTTAACCATATATCTAGATAATTACATATATACATGGAGGAGCACGCGGCAAGTGAAGAAGTATCCATGAGTGATCATGGACATGCATGAAGAGCTAGACCAACATCCAAAAGCTACTTATGAAATTAAGTAATTACAGTTAAGTTCATTGGACATGGAGGAATTGATGAAGATGTGAGCCCAACTGCCCAAGGGTTCTACTAGTACTAGATACCAAACTTATCGTTGTACTTTCAAGCTCAACCACAGTCCACAGGTGAAATATTTGGACGATATGAAGTTATGAACCATGGCCATCATATCGGATATCGGTTGTGAAGGACGAAAACCAAGGAAAGAGTTGACGATACAATACTGTTTTTCTAGGGTGTGTTTTTTTGGAAGGGGAAGGCAAGAAGGTTGGGAATGTTTTGGAACTACGGGTGTGTTTGGTGCTGTTGGGATTCACTTATAGCTAGCTCGTAACTAAAAACTCCCATGTCGGAATATTAAAGTGAAAGGACTTGCTCACTACTAGAAAATATGGTAAATCTAGACGTTTTTTCCCTATATTTAGTCAATAAAAAGTGTCTAAAAAAAAGTGGTCGACGCTTTTGAAAAGCGTCGAGATTTTTAGGGTCGAGATTTATCGACGCTTTTTTGCGTCAAAATATCTCGATGCTTTTCACAGTCGACACTACACAAAACCTCGATGCTTTTTATAGTCAACATCACACAAAAACTCGACGCTTTTCAGCGTCAATAGTGGTTTAAGCGGCATAAAAAAAAGAAGCACGCAATGTTACTGACGCTTAAAAGCGTCGAGAATCCTTATTTTCTTTTTAAAAAAATAAATTTTACATTCTAAGTTTTCTCAATAATGTATATATCTATCAATGACCGGCACACTTCATATATACAGTTGAGCAAACCAACAATACATATACAACATTTCCATCTAGATGGTTGCAAAACTTTAATCCATATACATCAATCTATTTTGTTCAAGAAGAAAAATCTTTGCATTCATACATGTAAATACTTCATGGTTACTTGAATTTGAATTTGAATTGGGCTATATAATTTAAGTGGAATACTTGTTTGACACCAATATGTTTTAAATGGAACGTCAGAGACTTGTCAAATTCATGGGTAACTTCAATTTATCAAAATTTACCAGCGTTTGCCTAAATTTACCAAATGTACGAAAACTTATCAAAAATTACCAAAATTAAAAACAAAAAGAATTTAATTTAGATATATTAGCATAAATTTGTCAAAAGTTGGCAAAAATTACCAAACAGCTACCAAAATTTAACTTTACCCAACAATCTTTTACCCATTTATTGACACAGTCACTTAACTTGTTAGTATGAGTCTTGGTTGAAGTGTACTTTCTCCTTGGATCTCCCTGACAGGTGTAAGAGAAAATCATTTTCTAGGAAAATGGTTTTCCTTGTAAATGATCAAATGATATTTTCACTTGTTTGGTAGATATGCTCATACATGCTTCTCTTGTGCTGGATGAGAGAGAAAAAGGAAGAGAGAGAAAGAAGAACAGGATGAAAAGAAAGAGTTGGATAAAAATGAATTATTTTCAATATAGAGATATGAGCGAACGTGAGGAGTAACATGGATCCGAAAATTGCATTTCTTAAGATGAAACTTAAGAAAATAGTTTACAAAGGGAGGGAAAAATGATTTTAAGTGAAAATGAATTTTTTTTTGACGGCCAAATACTTGAAATTGTGAAAATCTTTTTTGAACCTCCCCACCAAACACACCCCTACATTGAAAATTTTGGGAAAAGTTAGAAAATTTAGTAATCTGTAATGAGAAAAAGGGTGGGCAAATGCCTTCGGAGGAGGAGACTAGGTTTTGGAAGTTGTTATGGCATTGTGATGCACCTCCAAAAGTGAAGACCTTTGCTTAGAGAAGTGGTGTGGATTGATTATTCCGTATTTTACATAATTTATGTCCCTCTTTTCTATGACTTTTTGCTTGTTTTAATAATCAAATTAGGTTTATTATTATGTTTTTATTGATTTTATATTTTTATTAGGTTCTATTTGATTTTATAGTTTTAATTACTTTTATTACTAAATTGAAGCAAAAAGATAAAAATTAGAAATAAAAATAATAACCTAATCTAATCCCAATTTTCCCTGGCCCATTTTCCCTCTTTCCCACTTGTCCATCTCGGCCCACAAAACCCCAGGCCCATCCTTCCTCTCTACCCACACCAGCCTTACCCCACAATCCCCTGGCCCACGTCCAATTACCCCCACTGCCCAGCCAAACCCTTTTTCCCCCTCTTCTTTCCTTCTACTCGGCCCACTCACTATCCCTCACTAAAACACTCACCTCCCTAGCCCACCAATCCCATAATCCCAGCCCACATTACCCCTTCTCTTCGGCATTAGGCAGTAGCAGTAGGTAGTAGTATTATTAGGATAGTTATTTTATTCTCTATTTTTGGTTAGTGTTAATTTGTTTATTAGGTTAGTTTAGTTTAGTAGTTGTTAAGGGAGCGTTTGGTAAGAACCCTAAGGAAATTTTTTCTGGAGAAAATATCCCATGGAAAGTGTTCCATGGGAAAGATTTCCGTGGGAAAAAGTCCCTTAGCCCCTTCTAAGGAAAAATTTCCCTAGGAAAATGGAGAAATTGATGGGTCCACCATGAAATTTTTCTCAAGGTCAACCTACATCCAAACATGGGGAAAATAAGTCAACTCGGAAAAATGAACCATTTCCACAGGGTTAGTGACCAACCAAACGCACCATAGGGTCATTGTTAACTAGTTAGTTTTGGATTCTAGGTTATTAGGATATTTGGGCTTGATTAGATTAGTTGGGCCAGAGTTAGGTTTAAGTTGGGTCAAGGCAGTTTAGTGTCTTTAGGTTATTGAGGTTAGATTAGTATAGCTGGGTCATTAGTCTCCCTAGGTTGTTAGTTAGTTTTATCCATAATATTAGTTTATTTTAGATAGTTTTGTCTAAAGTGTTAATTAGGTTTAATGATAAAATGATTAGTGAGTAGTTAACTTAGGTTAGAGGGTGATTAAGGCTTTTAGTAGGGGTTTAATTTGAGGTTTGATTGGAAGGGAATGATTAGCATAGATTATGATTTTTCACCATTGCTCTCTATCTTTTGTGGAAGTTTTAGTTGATTGAGATGTTGCTAGACTTCTTTAAAGCATTAGTGTGAGGTTTTAGTGGGATAATTAGACTTTCTTTCATGAAATTGAGGATTGTTTTAATTAGGGTTTGTTACACTTTATACTCTTAATTTAGTCTTCATGAGGATGAGAGGTAAGATTTAGGAAGTTAATCTAATGTTATCCTTGGGAGAGGGTGCTTAGAGTGATTAAATTTTAGTAGCGACCAATTCCTTGCTTAGTTTAGCTATCTCTTTTCGATTTTTCTTCAATTAGATTTCCTTTAGGTGGCTAAAATCAACCCCCGAGCCTTTTTCTTCTTTTATTTGCGATCTTTGCCGTGTCTTTTTATTAGTTTCTAAAACTCAAAAATCATGGAAATTCAACCTAGTAGGTGGGAGTTCGAGGGACTTTTAGGTTCGGTACCCCAAGTCCCTGTCGATACGATATTAAACCCGCACTATGCTACGATCTGAACATGGATGCTCACCCTACTGGTGTTAATAGGTGGAAAAGGAAGTTGGTAGAGAGAAGGGATTGTTGGTGTGAAGGGAACGAAGAGGATGTTGGATATTTATTCAAACATTGTATTAACGCTAAGCACGTGTGGAGAGGCTCCAGCTTAGGCATTTGTTCTGAGGTTAATCAGTATGTCAGATGGTGGGATTGGTTGAGAGGTTGACTTTCCTATCTGTCAAAGAGGAAGGAAGAGAGGAAGGTCATGATTGGTAATTTCTTTGGAATGATGTGGGCAATTTGGAAGGCAAGGAATGATGTTTGTATTAATAAACTGGTGGTGTCGACAAAGTTTCTTGAGAGCACTTTAGGACGAGTTGAGAAGGAAGTCAGCTAGTGGCGACAACAACAACAGAGCAAGAAGAGTAACGTATCGAGACAGGTGCAAGGCGTTATTACCGTTGATTACCGGTGGGGATGGAGGAGGTCGGTGACGAAGAAGGAGTGTTCCTGGTGGATGGGGCTTATAAAAAAAATTATGGGGTTCTGGTGGCGGCGTGGGTGTTCATGAGTCAGGATGAGAGGGGTCATCAAGGAGTCCAGCTTGGGGTGGGGGATTCGGTTTTATTTTGTGAGCTTTGGGCTATACTGATTGCGTTGCAGGAAGGTGGGAAGATGGGGATCAAGAAAATTTTGGTGTGGACAAACTCTACTCTTTGCGGTGGAGTCTTTGTTAAATGTGAATAGAGCTCCAGTGGAGTGCAGGTCTCTAGCTTGGAGTTGCAGGATTGCAATCAGGAAGTTTGATTCAGGAAGGATTGTCAAGGTTTCGAGGCAGTTGGTTCATCCAGCTCACCAGGTGGCCCGGCAGGCCATTCGTAGCATAGGCTGCATTACTTAGGTGTTCATTGGTTTTCTTTTTTTGTGTTTTTTTTATGTGTTTCTTATGATTTGTATTGTTGTGTGTGGTTGTCTTTGTTGGAAAAAAAAGGAATGAAGTAGACAAAAAATTATTACACAAAGACATTACTATCGAGAATCACAATAAATGCTCTCCTTCTTAATTTATTTATCATTTAGATTTACGTACTTCAAAAAAATTTGACCATGAGTTTTTAATATACACAATCATATATATATATATATATATAGATAGTAAGCATGCTCTTATGGTGAGCATGTAAGCATGACTCATCCCAACCCTTGAATGGCCATCTGATGGCTGATGTTTTTTAGGGAATTTAGATTAATTTAGGAGGACATCACGTGACTTTTCTCCCACCCTAATCTTTCCTAATTGCTCTAGTTTTGCCATGCGTTAATTACAGCAGTAAATCACCCAAAAAAGCAGACAGAATAAACAGAGTTCTGGCCAATTTTGGAGAGTTCGTTGGAAGAGAAAAAATAGCCACCACTGTTCATTGCTGCCGCCGTCCGTCGGAGAAGGTCATCGTTACACTATCGAACTGAGATGACGCCGCGGAAGCGATCATCAATCCTATATTAGCAACACTGATCAGCACTGGTCGCTGCCGTCGCTGTTCACCGGTGAAGGTCGACGGTGCATTATCGACTGAGACGACGCTGCCGAACCGGACATCAATCGTATATTGGCCATGGACGAGGTTGAGACGAGGTATTCTATGATTTCAATTTAATCACGCACAACACCCCTGTGATTTGCTAATGGCGATTATCATGATATAAATTGGATATCAATCTTATGTTAGCAATTGTTCATCAATCCTATATTAGCGATGAACGATCAAAAGTGCTTGATGATGAGCTGGTTGTGATGAGAATGAACGAGAAAAACAGAGCATGTTACGCAGCTGAAAAAAAGGGTTTGATACTCAGATTATTAGGTTTGGTAGTCTATGTCTATGTGTAAATGTCCGTGCAATAGACGCAAGAGGAGCATGACGATAGCAATAGTGGTGACCCGAGAGTTTCCCATTTTGGTATTGGTCTTAACATATCAATGTGTTTTGTTTCGTGGTGTGTAATGTGCAAGGTTACGTTGGGGCACACCAAAAAAGCATTAGTTACGACGTGTTCAAACGAAGACGCAAGAGGAGCATGACGATAGCAATAGTGGTGAGTCGACCACTCCAAAAAATAAGCAGAGGCATCCGGTTGTCGAAACGAGGGAGGGGTGTGAAGCGAAGCTAATGCTAAGGACAAACGAGAAGGGGGGGGGGTTTGTGGTTCTCATGTTTCATGTCGGGCATACCCATGAGGTGACAAGCCCAAGCAAACGACATCTGGAGCGATCCGCGTGAAAAATGAGCAAGATTCACATTAACCTCATGAACAAGTTTTCGAGAGCCAATGTCGGATTGTCTAAGGCGTTAAAAACACCAATGGTCAACACATTTAGTGAGAATGATGATCGACATTCAATGAAATGAACATCTGATGCAAACATATGTGATTCATAATATTTCAACAATGGGCTATATGAATTTCTTTTATTAGTTGTTAAAAACACCAACGGACAAGACATTTAGTGAGAATGGTCATCAACATTCAATGAAATGTACATCTGATGCAAGCATAGGTGATTCATAATGTTGCAACGATGGGCTGTATGAATTTCTTTTATTAGTTGTTAAAAACACTAATGGACAACACATTTAGTTAGATTGGTCATCAACATTCAATGAAATGGACATTTGAAGCAAGCATAGGTGATTCATAATGTTGCAATGATGGATGAATTTCTTTTGTTAGTTGTTAAAACACCAATGGACAACACATTTAGTGAGAATGGTCATCAATACCCAATGAAATGGACCTCTGATGCAAGCATATGTGATTCATATTGTTGCAACGATGGACTATATGAATTTCTTTTATTAGTTGTTAAAAATACCAATGGACAACACATTTAGTGAGAATGGTCATCAACATTCAATGAAATGAACATCTGATGCAAGCATAGGTGATTCATAATGTTGCAACGATGGATGAGTTTCTTTTGTTAGTTGTTAACACACCAATGGACAACACATTTAGTGAGAATGGTCATCAACATTCAATGAAATGGTCATCTAATGCAAGCATATGTGATTCATAATGTTGGAACTCTAAAAAAGGCTCAATTGGACAACATGTTGTGTAAAGTTATCAACTGCGCATAATCCTCCACATTGCCTAATTTGCGCTCTGGATTAGGTTATCATTATTATGAGAGATTTGTTATGTACACTAACACAATGTTAAAATAGGGAAATCAATATTTTGTAGAATGGACATCAAAGTAAAATTGGAATGGACATCAGTGAGATTTGAAAAGGACAACATTAGGTTCATATTGGACATTACGTTTTCTGAGGTGCTCATTGAAGGGATGTAAATATGGACATCAACTATGCCTAGCATGGACATCAAATTCAACAAGCACTCACCACCATCGAACATTGTCTTTGTTCAAGCCGGTAACTCTATTATGGACATTAGCGGACATAGAGTGCACATCAGTGCTTCCAAAATTAGACATCCAACTGACTAAACGATGACTTCATTGCGTATAATGTTCAAACACCGTATGTGTTCATAATAAAAACAAATACTTATGTCTCATTCTTGGTTTCATTACACCTAAATGACAAAATAGTGTCTACATAATGTGGGAACACACCTCAATTGTTTCTTAAAAAAAAGAACAAAAAAAAGATATAGGAAAAAAAAGCAATGCGTCTATTCCCGCTTGCATTTCATCTAAGGCTCACGCCGGGGTGGAAACGGGCGTGTTTACGCAACTACATTGCCATCTTCATAATTTGATCCTTCACTCGATTGCCTTCGTACGTAACCATGTCATGACAATACCGTCTTCTCAACGCCAACAACCCCTCATCCTATAGAAAATTGTAAACGTGCTTGTAGTCATGACCAAGCGATGTGAAGCATCTAGTACAAGTGGCAGAGGGCTACATGGTCTGTCACACGCATTCACCATGTCAACTTGTGATATTGCATTTAGCATTGTGCTAACAGAATCCGTCATATGTTGAGCATTGCTTAGTTCCTCCAATAGCGACCTGAAAGAGACAACAAATTCATGAGTTACATTTTGATGCCCCTTTCAAAAACAATTCATGCCCATTGTGTACATGCTTGATGTCCCCCCTCCCTACACCCTGCACACATAATCACACTGAATCGTCATATCTAATCATATGTACTCAGTCACATACTCAGCTACCCTTTCAAAAGCCATATTAAACCATATTTACCACAACATATCATCTTATCTGGATAATTCTCATTAAAGAATTGATTTTCCATTGATAATTAATACCACAACTCATCAAACTAATTTATCAAACAAATTCGTTAGTTACAGGTTAATGCCCATTTCAGAATCAATTTATGCCCATTTTCAGACTCAATTTATAATTATGCCCATTTTCAGAGTCGATTTGTGCACATTACATACGTGCCTAATGTCCACTAAGTTTTTGCTACCATGAACAGCCGAATTTTGAAATTCAGTCTCCTCCCTCCTCTCAGTTACCTTGATACAGTTAAGCCTAGCTAATCACACATTCCCCCACAGCCTAAGAATCAAAATACTCACAAAATCCAAACAAAATCATCAGATGAACCCGAAAAATCATTAAACTTTCTATCTAAAAATCCAACACAATATGATATCAAGGATACCAATAGAAAGCGCATACAAGCACCAATGTCCACTGATTTTACCACCATGGACATCCGAATTTTGCAATTCACCAAAAGCAATCACAAAAACGAAATACATAATACTAACCTTCGGATTTCTTTATGGCAGTCGTTCCCTTCGTCACCTACCCCAGACATTCCATTCGACTCTTCCATGCCTAACCCTAAAACGAGACTTCGAGTTAGAAACTTGAAAAACAGAGCATGAGCGTAACAAAAAAGCCCGACGTCGAGCCACACTAGCTGACCAGAGTTATTGACGACCGGTGAGAATATCACCTTGTTTGAGTTCAAAATCCTTCTTCAAGCAGAATCTCCCGAGGATATCGCGTGGGTTATGTTTATGGAAGCTATTTTGGGCTGCTCTGTTTAATTCTGTATCCACCCCCAAATCTCGCGCCGTATTGAATACTCTAAGAAATTAGCAAGGCACGTGATATGCTCCAAAATTAATCTAAATTCTCCAAAAAAAGAGAGCCATCCGATGAGCATCCAATGGTTGGGATGGGTCATGCTTACATGCTCACTATAAGAGCATGCTTACATGATCCATTCCTATATATATATATATATATATATATATATATATATATATATATATATATATATATATATATATATATATATATATATATATATTTCTGGGTACAAAGGGTGAGGATCGTAATTCGTGTGTTTTGATAAGGATATTTTGGGAAAGCTCTAATTAACTTAGTTTTTTCCTTTTTAAATTACTTTATAAATAAAGTCCAATAAATATTATAAAAGTATAATAATATAAATAAATACCATGACCACTTAAATTTTATATAAAATAAAGAGCCGAATAAAGTCAAATATAGCGAACTGATCATAAGTCGGAAGACATAAGTTTGTCTTTCTTAATTCGGATGGGCCCAAACCATAGGCTGGCGACATTGTAAAGGACTGAATAAAGTCAACAATAAGCGGGTTATAATTAGTTTATAGGCTTAATTTAGTAAACCCAATATGGTTGGGCCTAACAGCAAGCTGGTCATAAATGTGATGGATTTAATACTTAAATCTATAAATTAATTTACCCAAGCTCAGTGACTATTATGCAGTCTAAGACGTTATCCGTTAACTTTGTTGGGACTTTAGTCAGATTTTGAACCTTTGTTAAGATTAAGAGCATCGTAAAGGCCAATATAAGGTCACCAACGGGAGTTAAGTTTTTCTTTATGAATTAGAATAATCAACCTTTTGTGTATAAATGTGCCCGACCACTGGGTTAACCATAATACTTAAGGTTGATTACCCTAATTAATAAACGTTCGGTTGTAATTTTTGTGGTTTTTAGTAAGGTTGTCGGTCCATGAGGATGGGTGTTTAGGCTTGATTTAGGAAATCGGTTTGTGTTTGGGTTGTTTCTCAATGCGGAAAGCGGTAAATTATGTAAAGGAACGCAATTAAATCTAACCTAGGCATGAATCAAAGGAAGCAATAAGAGCATGAAATCAAATAAAGCAATTAAAGTAAGGAATGAAAACTAGAAATAACAATGAAATTAGAGACAAGAAATTATACCTTTGATGACCAAAATCTTTGAACCTTCAATCTACACTTGAATTTCCCCCGAACAAACAAGAAATTGTGGATTGGATTTCCAAGGATCCCCCAAATTCTCACTAGTAAGTAGAATTGGTAACCCTTGACCCTCCTCCCCAGTAAAAGTGGATTTGTGGTGAGATTAACCCTAGAAAGCTTTTAAATCAAGACATCAATGGAGATTAGAGAGAAGGAGAGAAAGAGAGAGAGAAAGCTTGTAAAACACTTCAATAGAAACTTTGCTTGAATTGAGAAAGCTTGAGAAAGTTTGAATACAAATGCAAGAAATCAAAGAAAGCTTGAAGAACAATTGAAAACTTGAAGAACAATTAAAGAAAGCAATTAAAGAAAGCAATTAAATCTAATCTAACCTAATTCTACTCCTAAACTACCTAGGCTACCTTCCTCAAGTATTGAATACAAGTGGGTATTTATAGAAGAAGGAAAAACGACACCCAAAACCCTAAAATAATAACCGCGGTAAGCGCAGCTTTTCTGCAGTAACAGGGTGACTCGGGCGAGTCGCCAACGGTCGCGTTCGAGTCGGCCTTCTGGCCATCGTTCACCATCACTCATTCTGCAGCCGTCACGGGCGCTACCCTATAGGTCGCGGGCGCGACAAGGGCATGACTTGGGCGAGTCGCAGATGTCGCGGGCGAGTCTAGCGTCTGGCTGATCGTCAATTGTCGCTCCCCAGCATAGGTCGCGGGCGCGACCCCTTGGTCAGTGGCTTGACTCGGGCGAGTCACCCAGCATCACGGGAGAGTTGCCCTTCTGTCCGTACACCTCTCCTTCTCTCCGCAGCACGTCGCGGGTGCGACATCTGGGCTCGCGGGCGCGACCTCCGGCTGCTCGGCTGATGTTGCTGCGGCAGAGTGTTATCTCGGGCGTTACGTTGCTTAACTCGGGTGCGACATGGTTCTGTCCCCTCTCCCCTGTTTTCTGCGCCACAACTTGAGATGAAGTTTCCAGGTCGGGTTTTGCCTCGGATCTCGACTCGGGTCTCGGGTTGACTCGGGAAATCGCTCGGGATTCCCTAAAAACCCTCAATTAAGCCCAAACTTCTTCTAACTCCTTATTTTCCTACAAAACACCAATTCATCACATCTAATATATACAAAAGGCTAAAATAAATACAAACACCCTATAAAAGAGATAAAATTCGGCTCGAAACGAGACCGAACAACACTCCAACACAAGGGTTTGCTCGCCCCGAGCAAACTAAAAACAAAGATAAGGACTAGAAAAAGAAACTAAAAACCCTAACTCACTTTCGCAGGAATCGCGGATGCATTTAGCACATGCATCTAACCTTTAAACCCCTTGGTAGCCCGGGTGGACGAGGTAGGTCTCGTGAGGGTTTATAGCAACTATACCCACAAAAGCCAAAGAAAAGGAGAGAGGGAAAGTGAAAAACAAAACTAGATTTAAGAAAGAAAAGAAAAGCTTGTTTGTTTCAAGAATCAAGTTATCGTAATCAAGAAAACGATATTAATCCTCCAAAAGGAACTGTTATGAGCATTCGCAATACACCTAACTCAAGCCACTGCCAATCTTAAAGGTTTTCGATCCCCGACACCTCATGTAAAGCTAAATCCCATGTGCGTAGTGCTTAGTGGGTTCTAACTGATTCCGATTGACTCCAAAAACTCACACTCGAGCTCATTTAGAAACGAACAAAATTAGCAAAGAGTTGCCCTCCCCCGCATTTGGTCGCCCTTGGCTTGGTGAGGGCCGCAGGTGATGCAAAGAAAGGCCCCTCACTTTATTAGCACTTAACTTCCTTTCTTTTTAGGTTGGGATTCCCAACATTTTCGACTTAGCTTAATTATAGTCGGGTTAGCTTTTCGGGAGTTGAACAGCCCATAAACGGGGTTTGCCCTGCCAACATAGGCTTTTCCATACACCTCTTCGTCGCAAGCGATAATAGAAGGAGGTTTAAGGGGTATCAGTGTCGTACCGCTAATACCGGTCCCGTGTAGGTTGACTAACTTTATGCTGGTTAATGTCGTTCGACCGACACGAACCAATTAATTCATTTATTTAAGAACTTCACTTCCTTTTCTTTTCGTTTTGCTTTTGCTTTTCTTCTTTTTTTTTTCTTTTCCTTCTTTTTAGAAAACAAGCTTGAATGTGAGTACCCAGGGTCTCCCAGTTTCAACCAGAACGTGAAAAGAATGAGGGACCTCGCTAGACACTAAATGAAGGGAATCTAATTAAATGAGTTATGACAATCACCCAAGGTAGGGTCGAAAATGCTCAAACCGGTTTATTTTAAAGAAGATTAAGAACGACTTCCCAATTTTGACAACAAAACCCAAGAAACGAAGCAAAAACAAAAACAAAATGGAAACAAAAACTTTTAAGGTTTTTCACTACATTTTTTCTCCTTTTTCACACAAACATTTTCAGACTTTTAGACACAAACTACAAAAAACGAAAACAAAAGACTCAAAAACTAGGTGATCTACCCATGACAAATGGAAAATAACTCCCCCCACTCCAACACAAGGCATCACAATGTCTCCATCGTGAGAAGGGTGTCTCAAGTAAGGTAGAAAACCTAAAAACACACAAACAAACACATAACAAACAAAAATGGTGGTGACCCGAGCCCACACGGCTCCAACAACAAGATATCCCAACATTCACACTGTCGCCACCCAAAAAGAAAAATCAAGCATGCAACATGGATCAAAGATATATACACATAAAGAGAGGGTGGAAAGGAGTTACCTCAAGTTCTTCAATCAAAACATAACCAATCCACGATCCAAATAACATCACACAATAGGTTAGGAATAAACAAGAAAAGCATACTATGTGTGATGGTTCACATGCAAGATCAAAAAGAAAAACAAACTATACAAGACACTAAGGACTAAAGAACTAAGAAACTAAAATAAGAATCTCACTCTTTTTTTTCTTTTCTTAAATTCAAAAACCAGAATGCATACTACCCTCCCACTCCAACACAAAGAGGTTGTCGTGTCCTCAAATGGAAACAGAAGTAGGTAAGCAAGCACCCTGAAATAAAAGAAAAAGACACACACAAAAAGAAAATAAAAGAAGAAAACAAGGACTACTCACTAACTATACAAGATAGGTGAGGAAGGATATTACCTAGAAGGCTTCTTATCAATAAGCTCATTCCTTCTCACCTCACGATATTGAGCACCAAGTCAGAACCATTCAACGCCCGGAGTAACAAATCATGCATCCTCTCATGCATCTCAGAATGGTGTAGGTAAGAGCACACTCGCAATGGCACATAAACAAACATTAGTGCCCTTAACAATTTATAAAATACCTTAGAAAAGTCATAGAAATGATGAAATACAAGAATATACAAGACTTTTCGAGGCATGGTGAAATGAGACAGGACTAATGGATCCTCCCATTGACTTGTAAATGGAAATTGGGTATACAAATCAACAGGAGGGAACAATATAATACATTCCTGAACATGCTCATGTGAACACTTGGGTGCAAACAATGATTCAATCTCAATTTCCATGCAATTTTCATCAATCACGAATTCCAAATCACAATTTTCATCCAAATACTCATCATAATCATCAATGGGTAATAAGGAAAAAGAAGGGTTAGACCACATCATAACACTTTCGACATCATTCCTAGGCACATCTTCATCTTCATCAATATCAGATTCGCAAGAAGAACTATCAACATCAAAAGACAAAGGTGCACCATTCAAAACAACGTCAAAGGTGAAAATGGAAGGCTCCGGGTCATAACTCATCATGAATGACTCATAAAGCATGTCATCATCAAAAGCATCATTGTCAACAACCAAATTTGAACTCATAAGATCAATTCCCAAAGAATCAAGCTCATCATCATAAGAATGCACAATATTGGACTCACATACAAGGGTAGCTAATGCGCAATGATCCTCAATGAAAGTGAACAAATCAGTATCTAGCACACATTCAATCACAACAGATTCAATTTCACTCTCAACAAGATCATGCTCAATTACATCACAAGCAACATGGCATTTACTAAACTCAACCTTTTCTTTACACAAAAGCATGGACAATGATATGGACAATGGTTCATCGTCAAGCATGTATTCATCAATTTCCACATCATCACACTCAGAATCATCATGTTCCTCATGCTCACTAGGTGGGGCTAGAGCTAAGGAATCGTTAAGTAGTCCAAGACATGATCGATCATAGTAGTCATCATCCTCATCATACATTGAAGAATCAACATGCATTTCAGGACTAAAAGACGATGAATGATCTGCTTCAACATTCAAACCAACCATTTGTGAAGAAGGAGTTTCTACCCTATGGTTCTGGAGCGTATCGGGATGGGGCCCGAACCTCAAAATTCATGATCGCTAAACCGTCTCGCACCCCCTCCACGAAACACAATGAAAATAGCACCGAGGACGGGTGTGGAGTCCATTTCAAGGTGGACCCGGGACCTTGGAGGCGTAATCGGGTCATCACCGGGTGTGACATCCACTTCAAATGGGACCCCGGGACCTTGGAGGCGTAATCGGGTCATCACCGGGTGTGACATCCACTTCAAATGGGACCCCAGACCATGGGAGTGGAGCTACAGGTCCTCATCGGGACCTACTTCGAGACTTTAAAAGGGTTCGGAGTCATTCGGAAAGAATAAGCGGAAAAGGGTCTACGTGGGTTGTCGGAATCAACGCGCCTTCACGCTTTAGGTCATAACTTCTTCAATATAATCCGATTGGTCTCAAATTTTGGGAGCTTAAAGTACACACTAAGAGCTTTCCATCGATATCTTACGGGCCTAAAACGGAGTTCAGATGAAGAAGTTATGCGCGTTTGAAGTCGGCAGGGAAAAGCTTCCCAGAACACCGACTCGCCCGAGCCACTGGACGGCTCGCCCGAGCCAGTCTTCTATCCAAGCTGTTCGCGCCCGCGACCTAGAGGGTAGCGCCTGCGACGTCTGTGGCAGGTTAACGGCTCGCCCGAGTCAGCGCCAGACTCGCGCGAGCCGTCCGTTTGTTCGACACCTTCGCACCCGCGACGCTGCACGTCGCGCCCGCGACCTTGCCGAAGCTGCAACTGCTGCTCTCGCCCAGTGACATGGCTCGCCCGAGCCGGTCCCATTTTCTGCCGATTTTTCCTGCCAAAATGACTGTGTTTTGGGCTTTATCCATTTTTGTGTAAATACTTGTTGGTCCTCATTTTCTGGTCAGTTTTTGAGTTTTGAATGTAATGCTTAAGCATTGTTGGGGTTTCTCCCTTGTCTCTAAAAACCGTGTTTACTTTATCCAATCAAGTTTGGTGGTGTTTCAAGTCATTCCTTTAGTGATTATTGGTGGTTTATCCTAGATAATCATGGTGGGGTGTTAGGCCTAGAGTTGTGGTTCTCCTTGCTCCGGGTCATATCCAACCTTTGGGTGCTAAAGGCTATTGTTGTTGTTGAATATCGATCATCCATCTACCCTCAAGCTAATCTTCACCCACCCACGCGACGGTAATGCTCCATCTGGTATCAGAGCTTCGGTTTTACATTTAGCTTGAGTTATTCATTGTTCTTGCTAGTGTTGTTTTCTAGTGTTGGGTTTTGTGAGTTGTATGCAAATATTGGTGTTCCCCAACCCCATTGCTATCAAAGTGTGTAGGGAATTATTGTATTGTGGATGTATTTTTTGGATTTGTAGTTATTTGGTGCATTAAAAAGAAGTTGGAAAATAGTGCACGCAAGGTGTTCGATGAAATGTCTGAGTGAAAAAAACACAAAGAACCCTTAGCCAAACACTTGCCAACTACAAAATAACCTTCCAACTCCACAAAATACCCCAAACACAAACCGTCCCTCACCTTTTTTCCTGGTATGGCCGACGAAACTCGCTCCGAAGGAGAGGAATCAAGCCACCGGGATAGCCCTCAACTTCGGGCTATTGAGAACCGACTTGCCACCCATGACGAACGGTTCTCCACCATTGATCGTACCCTTAATGCCATTGTGACACGGTTGGACAACCTCGCCCTAGAGCGTCAAGATCCATCCCGGAATGAGTGTCGGAGACGTGCCCAAAGCCCTATCCGTCCTCCTCCTTCCCACGAGTCGAGTGACGATGATAAAGGCTCATTTCGGCGCCATCGTCGACGGGAAGCAGTTGAGAAGTCTCCACGGAATGAATTCTATGATATCAAAGCCATGCTTCCAGAATTCAATGGCTTCACCGGCCCAGAAGACTATCTTGAATGGGTCCAAATCCTGGAGAGGAATTTTGAAAGTAAGGGGTATAGCGATGAACATGCGTTCAAGATTGCTCGATCGAAACTCACCGGGATTGCATCCATTTGGTTTGAGAATGTCAAGGTACAACGAGCTAAAGAGGGTCGAGCAAAGGTCACGTCATAGGCACGGCTTAAGAGATTGATGAATCGACAATTCTTGCCTATTGCTTACAAGCGAGAGGTTAACCATGAACCTATCTCGTCACTTGATGGGCGTGGAAGAATTAAGCAAGCAAAGGTCGATCTCATGCCCAGCGAGGGAGCTTCCCTTGATCCATGTAAGCCCCTTGGCGATATTGTTGAAGTTCCATGCCAAGAAGAGGATGAGAACATCGATCATGCCCTTCCTCTCGTTCTTATTGAAGGAACCCAACAAGAAGCCCCGATGATCATCTCAACATCACTTTTTGAGGAGCCAAGCAACAACGAAATTGCCACCAACACCCCTCATGGCTTGGTCAATTATGATCTTCCCAAGGAGAACGATGAGGTAACCCAAGACTCTTTGATTGAAGTCGATGATGGGTGTACTTCAGAGTCTTTGATTAAATCACATATGATATTTGGGAGACATTGGTTGTTTGATGATGTTTGTTGGCGTGATAATTTGTATGGTGATTATGTGATGTCGAAGTTTGATGATTGTCTATGCTTGAAGTGGATTGCTAAGAATCTTGGTGTTCCTTTGGTGTCTAGTGACAAGTTTGGGTTTGATGGAGCCATGATTCTAGATCCTTCGATGTTAATGAGATCATCGTTTGTGTCGTCCATCAATGAATATTTCTTGCATGTTGGTCGTTGTGATATGAAGTACTTGAATATACATGTTATTTGGTCGACGTTGGTTGTTCGAGATTTGTCGTTGATTGAGTGCTGTTGGAAATTTGGTTTGCAATGTTGGTTGAATTGTATGTTGAGTGAAGATCTTTTACTTGGCTTTGATTGCATGAATCCCTTAAACCCACATCAAAACAAAACTTGGGTGGGAAGTGAGTTGAGGAACCTCCTATCGAGCGAAACACGGGATGAGTGTGCTCTTGGTGAGGGTAAGCGATCCCTAGCTTTGTCTTTACCGAGTGGCAAGCTTAGAGAGGTTGAGCATTCCCTAACTCCTCAAAAATTTCCTCCTTCGTGCTTTGTCCTTCACCCCCAAACCTCTTCCAGAATTCCTACTTTTTCAAGCAAGGTGGAGTTCACAGTGTGATCACAATCGGTTTGCTGGAGGGTTCAAGCAACGGGTGGCCGAGTAATGGGGAGTGCCTTCATTGTAACTCCCAAGAGTTGAGGGCAACTCTTTTTCAAGAAGGGGAGTATGGAGTGTATCGGGATGGGGCCCGAACCTCGAAATTCATGATCGCTAAACCGTCCCGCACCCCCTCCACGAAACACAATAAAAATAGCTCCGGGGACGGGTGTGGAGTCCATTTCAAGGTGGACCCGGGACCTTGGAGGCGTATTCGGGTCATCACCGGGTGTGGCATCCACTTCAAATGTGACCCCGGACCATGGGAGTGGAGCTACGGGTCCTCATCGGGACCTACTTCGGGCCTTTAAAAGGGTTTGGAGTCATTTGGAAAGAATAAGCGGAAAAGGGTCTACGTGGGTTGTTGGAATCAACGCGCCTTCACGCTTTGGGTCATAACTCCTTCAATACAATCCGATTGGTCTCAAATTTTGGGAGCTTAAAGTACACACTAAGAGCTTCCCATCGATATCTTACGGGCCTAAAACGGAGTTCAGATGAAGAAGTTATGCGCGTTTGAAGTCGGCAGGGAAAAGCTGCCCAGAACACCGACTCGCCCGAGCCACTGGACGACTCGCCTAAGCCAGTCTTCTGTCCAAGCTGGTCGCGCCCGCGACCTAGAGGGTAGCGCCTGCGACGTCTGTGGCAGGTTAACGGCTCGCCCGAGTCAGCGCCAGACTCGCCCGAGCCGTCCGTCTGGCCGACACCTTCGCGCCCGCGACGCTGCACGTCGCGCCCGCGACCTTGCTGAAGCCGCCATCACTGTCGCCCGATGACATGGCTCGCCTGAATCATTGCCGCCGCCCGAGCCGGTCCCATTTTCTGCCGATTTTGCCTGCCAAAACGACTGTGTTTTGGGCTTTATCCATTTTTGTATAAATACTTGTTGGCCCTCATTTTCTGGTCAGTTTTTGAGTTTTGAATGTAATGCTTAAGCATTGTTGGGGTTTCTCCCTTGTCTCTAAAAACCTTGTTTACTTTATCCAATCAAGTTTGGTGGTGTTTCAAGTCATTCCTTTAGTAATTATTGGTGGTTTATCCTAGATAATCATGGTGGGGTGTTAGGCCTAGAGTTGTGGTTCTCCTTGCTCCAGGTCATATCCAACCTTTGGGTGCTAAAGGTTATTGTTATTGTTGAATATCGATCATCCATCTACACTCAAGCTAATCTTCACCCACCCACGTGACGGTAACGCTCCAGGTTCAATACAGGAAACAATGCACGTATGCACTCATTCATTGTCGCACATAATTTTTCCCCTTCCGCATTAAAGGAAGCCATTTTATCTTTCAAACAAGAATCAAAACTATGGTATGGCGAATCACACAAGAAGCACAATGGACGAGACTCAACATCAGCACATTGGGAAAGATCATAACAGTTTTGCTCATAATCCCCACTATAAGATTGATCATCATCATACACGGGGTATTCACACGATTGTTCAGTTTCGGTGCCAGAGGGTGGTGCATAAGGAGGTTGGAAGCTAGGACTAACACTTTGTTGCTTAAATTCATAGGAATCCCTAGATAACCATTCAAGCAACTCCCATGCTTGTTATTCACCTAAACTAGAAAACCCGTAATAATCTAAAAGGTTTCGGGTCTCATAATTCACACCCTCACTAACAATTCCCAACAAATTCAATGTATCATAAAAAATGCCATACAATTCACATTGAGCACGGTAATCATGTAATCTAGCAAAATACCTCCAAAATATTTCATGCTCAAATTGGGGACTATCCATAACTCTCTTTTTTCTATTTTTCTATTTTTTGTCTCTTTTTTTTCGATATTGAATTTTCTTTTTGTGCTACATTTTTCTATTATAATCAAGAAAGCAATAAACTATATACACACAAACCAGTAGCCTAATCTACCAAATAACGCCATCCCCGACAATGACGCCATTGTTCGGTTGTAATTTTGGTGGTTTTTAGTAGGGTTGTCGGTCCACGAGGATGGGTGTTTAGGCTTGATTTAGGAAATCGGTTTGTGTTTGGGGATTTTCTTAATGCGGAAAGCGGTAAATTATGTAAAGGAAAACAATTAAATCTAACCTAGGCATAAATCAAAGGAACCAATTAATAGCTTGAAATCAAATAAAGCAATTAAAGGAATGAATGAAAACTAGAAATAACAATGAAATTAGAGACAAGAAATTATACCTTCGATGACCAAAATCTTCGAATCTTCAATCTACACTTGAATTTCCCCCGAACAAACACGAAATTGTGGATTGGATTACCAAGGATCCCCCAAATTCTCACTAGTAAGTAGAATTGGTAACCCTTGACCCTCCTCCCCACTAAAAGTGGATTTGTTGTGAGATTAACCCTAGAAAGCTTTGAAATCAAGACATTAATGGAGGTTAGAGAGAAGGAGAGAAAGAGAGAGAGAAAGCTTGTAAAACACTTCAATGTAAACTTTGCTTGAATTGAGAAAACTTGAGAAAGTTTAAATACAAATGCAAGAAATCAAAGAAAGCTTGAAGAACAATTGAAAACTTGAAGAACAATTAAAGAAAGCAATTAAAGAAAGTAATTAAATCTAATCTAACCTAATTCTACTCCTAAACTACATAGGCTACCTTCCTCAAGTGTTGAATACAAGTGGGTATTTATAGAAGAAGGAAAATGGACACCCAAAACCCTAAAATAATAACCACAGCACGCACAACTTTTTCGCAGCAACAGGTGACTCGGGCAAGTCGCCAACGGTCGCGGCCGAGTCGGCCTTCTGGCCATCGTTCACCATCGCTTATTCTGCAGATGTCACGGGCGCTACCCTATAGGTCGCGGGCGTGACAGGGGCATGACTCGAGCGAGTCACGGATGTCGCGGGCGAGTCTAGTGTCTGGCTGATCGTCAATTGTCGCTGCCCAACATAGGTCGCGGGCGCGACCCCTTGGTCAGTGGCCTTACTCGGGCGAGTCACCCAGCATCACGGGCGAGTTGCCTTTCTGTCCGCACGCCTCTCCTTCTCTCTGCAGCACGTCGCGGGCACGACGTCTAGGCTCGCGGGCGCGACCTCCGGCTGCTCGGCTGATGTTGTTGCGGCAGAGTGTTGTCTCGGGCGCTACCTTGCTTAACTCGGGTGCGACATGGTTCTGTCCCCTCTCCCCTGTTTTCTGCACCACAACTTGACATGAAGTTTCTGGGTTAGGTTTTGCCTCGGCTCTCGACTCGGGTCTCGGGTTGACTCGGGTTGACTCGGGAAATCGCTCGGGATTCCCTAAAAACCCTCAATTAAGCCCAAACTTCTTCTAACTCCTTATTTTCCTACAAAACACCAATTCATCACATCTAATGTATACAAAGGGCTAAAATAAACACAAACACCCTATAAAAGAGATAAAATTCGGCTCGGAACGAGACCGAACAATAAACAAGCCTCTTCTCAGCCCAATGAACCTTACATAGACTAGAACAAAACCTCTAAACTAAGGCCGACTCTTTGCAACAAAGAAAGGGGAAGGGAAACACATATATTCACATAGCATACAGCATGAGGGGTATCCTAAGCCAAGGTTCTACATTCATGGATTACTAAGTTTAGGATTGGATGAGGTACCATATGTTCTCCCCTCGGTGGACTTCACCCATATAAAGTTTATTGGTAAAGTGTGTGAGATGTTGCTCGTTGGACTTGAAGGAAGCCTTGGAGTGTAACATGGGTGAGAGGAGAGACCAAATGCTTGGCGATGTAGAGTGCATAACACAAGTAGTGACCGCCCGCTCTTGTGTAAAATCCTAGGTTAATCGTAAACCATCACTTTTGTGCGCCGCTGTCAAAAGGCTCGTGAGTAGCCTAGTGTGGAAAATGCCTAAAAGAATGATAAAATTGTGAAATAAATCAACTTTCTCCTTTTTACAATTTCAAAACAACTCGATTTTTTCAACTTTTACCCTTTTTTTTAAATTTGAGTCCCCAGTGGAGTTGCCAATCTGTAGGACCCCGAAAATATCCTTAACATATTTTTTAAGTATGCTACTTTGTGATCGCGAGTCGATTAAGGTTGCTTAATCCTTAAATAATGATATTTTTATTTTCGAAAGAACAGAACTAAACCCATTTTTTTATCACCACGAAACCGTGCCAAATTATTAATATACCGGTAACAAGCCACTCCGGATTTGAGCCAACAAAGGTGTAATGGGCCTCTACTCGGCACCAAGGCCCTACGGCCTTACTAGGTGTCCAGGCTGGGCCCGAGAAGAAATGGACACAGGGCTTGAGCAAGGGCTTTGCTCAGATCCTACACATTTCTTCAAGGGTCTATGCATAAATACGGAGATCGGATGTTACCTACACATTTTGGGTTAATTTTCCATGTAAACATATGAATTTAGATGAGTTTAAATGGGAAAAGGAGTCGCCACTTGATTTAAGGAAATCAAAGAACCTAAAAAAATGAAGTTTTATGGATGATATGGATAGTAGGATGATGATGGTGGAACCTAGGAATTTAGATGAGAGAATTTGAGAGAGTAGATAATGGAACAGAAGAAGTATTATATTGGTGATGGGTTGTGATGATGGTTGTTGGTGAAATGAATGGAGGGATGAGGGGGTATTTATAGGTGAGAGGTGAGGTGATGAGGATAGAAGGAGGGGGAGGCATGATCCAAAGATCATGCCCCCATGGTTGTGATTAAGGTCGCATGGCCTTCCTCAAGGTAGAAGTCAAAAGTCAGCTGTTGGGATCATGGGATTGCATGGAGTTGGGGGGGGGGGGGGGTATTGGCGCGAGAATCAACTTATTGAGCAAGGCCCTGTGGCCTATCACATTGCATTACACGAATTGCCAATGTGGCAATCGCAAATGGATTTCAGACGCGAGCAAGGCCCTACAGCCTTGCTAATGTCCTTGGGCCAGTTCCAGGCCTTGGGTCCAGTTTGATATTGAGCAAGGCCCAGTGGCCTTGCTGCTTGCATATCACCCCTCCATTGCATTTGGGCTTTCTTCCTTTGGTAATGGCCAAGGCCCTTGGGCCTCGATGGTCGGCCTACTTTCTCGGGTGAACTTCATCAGTACAAAATTTGGTGTCCACAACCGAAAGGATCAAATATAGTTCAGTCCAGTCCTCGGTTCAAGGAATAATGACTTTCAGTCTTCGGTTCGGTCCTTGGACTGAATTAGAAGACCGAGGACCGAATAAAATTACAACAGACAAACTATTTTCTTGGGTTTCAACTTTTCATCACTATTCACTAATGTTAATGAGTATATCAATCTTAAACCCTCCACGTCCCCAATCTTTCAACACTTCCTAATCCCCAATCCACCCTCCCTGCTGCCTCCACCGCCTGCCATTGTTGGGCACCACCGCTCCTTCCCACCCCCCTCGCATTCAACTGCTTCACCGATGCTCCCCACTCCCTAGATTCGTTGTTTTCTCCTCCGCATCCGACCACCACGCGAACCATTCCTAAACAACCACCGTCCAACAGGCCACCACGCAAAGTCAACCCCTTCACTGGATCAGGTTTCTTGTAATTTTCTTAACTGTTTCCTTTTAATATTCTTCTACCATTATTGTCGTTAAGAATCATATTTGCTCATATCTTTGCCTTAGGTTTGTTGTCTTCCGTTCTTTTTTAACAGGCAAAGTTAAAATGTAAAACCTCGGAAAATCCGATTATAATTACCATTACGTCGTTAGTATTATTTTATGTCTGTTAATTATTTTTGTCTGTTAAATGGTTAACACTTGAGCTCGTAGGACCTTCGAGGGAATATCAAGGGTAATATTACTAATATAGTCTTTTGTACGTGCATGGGTGTGAATGGGAGTGGGTATTTTGGAACTTTTAGGTGTTAATATTTGCTGAATATGTGTTAGTTTTATTTAATTATTATGTGGTTTGTTTAGTATCATCATTACTAATACTAGTCCTTAACCCGTGCGATGCATGGGATATTTAAAATTTTAAATAGTATAAAATAAATAAAATAGATATGTTATTTTTATTTTAAAAAATAAATATATTACCAAACATTTTCAATCCAAGTAAAAAAAAAAAAAAAGAAGCGACTTGGAATGATAAAAACCAATACTCCGAAATCTTATCCGGGCGGAAAATGGAGTGGTCGAATGTAACAATCTTACCCTACATCTTGCAATTTAAAGAGACAAATTCCAATTAATTACTCATAATGTAGAAATCATTGTTGCCTATTATTTCATTGGAAAGAAGCATGTGGCATTACTTTATTCATAAACAATATCGTATAAGTTGAAAATGAAAGGACAACGACCTTTATTACCATGTCGTAAATAAAAGGGCAAATTCACTGAACCCTATATACCAATATTAAATCTCCTACATAACCATATATTATCCATGCAAAATATTATCTATACACATATGATGCTTGAATGAATTCCTTAATGCATGTAGTGTGTTCGTAAAAAATATTACTCTTGATTCTATGAACAATTTTCCTTATACACCACTGATGTCCATCAAATTTTCTTCTATTGCGAGCTTCCTAAATTCCAGCAATATAGCCTTGATGTTTCATCTTTAGTGCCACTCGTACAACAGGAGAACCTGCTCAGATTAACATATCATTAATAGAAGGTAGATTATTTACGACTTATTCAAATATAAACTAAGACAAAAGAAATAGGATTTGATATGATGGCAAAACAACATTTCACTCTTACACATGCATACCTTTGTATCGGAAGCGCCGACATTCAGAAAACCCTGAAAGTGTCAAATCTCAAGTAATAATTTGCTAAAATCAGAGAGAAATTGATTTGCATACTGCTCTTGATTTGAGATAGAGAAAGACAGAGATAGAGAAAGGGAAGCAAGAACGAAATGAGGGTAGAGTTCAGGGAGAGAGAGATGAAAGAGATAGAGATAGAATATAAAGCAGTATTTGATTTGAAAAAAAAAATGAAATATTTGGTGGAGTTGCCGAGGAAATAGTACTTTCGAAAACTAACCTGTTTGTATTTACAGGTTTGTCGAGAATTCAATGGTTGCTTCAAATGTTAATAGTTGACAGATTGGAAGAGAATGAAAGATGTTTCGATATTTATATATTAGGTCGGGAGGAAGAGTCATAATTAGATTTGGGTGAGAGATAGAGATTTAATTAGATTTGGGTGGGAGAGTCTTAATTGGGTTGGGAAGTAGATTTCTAATTAGATAAGGTGGACTCTTAATCTGATTAGACTTCTTGTTTGTTATTTTTTTAATATCGATTTTTTTATTATTATTTCATGGGCGGGAATTTTTTATTGTATTTTTAAATCAATTTTTTTCTTTAATCTAATTGGCCGATAACCCTACAATCACTCTCGGTTTAGTATTTCAAATTTTGAATATATTACTTTTATATTATTATAGATTTAGAAAATAGATTTTTTTTTTCCATATTTTACTATTAATAGATGCTGTTATTTTATCTGATGAATTCTGTTAATTATAATTAGGTAGTATATATTAGCTAATAAAACCCTAAATTAATCCCAGACCCTAATCCCTTCCTTCTCTCCCTCACACTCCCCTCTGCCGTCAGTCCCAGTAAGCGTCAGCCACCAGCGCCGCCACCGCCTCGCCGGCGATTGCCTGAGCACAACCGCCACCACCACTGCACGCACTAGACCTTCATTCTCCCTCTGTCTTCCTCTCTTTCATCCCCCTTCTCACTCCCTCTTTTCGCCTTGCTGTGAAACATCACCACTGCCCAGACCACCATCCGACGACGCTGGGACCACCGCACCACCACGCCGCAACTCTCGTCGCCGCCGGAAGACGTGCACAGTTCCAGAAACGCGAGGGGTCAACCTCGCTGCTACTGTTGTGGACGCCGCCACCGCGAACTCCGACCACCACCGCAACTATCGACCGACCCCACCGTCCGATGACGCTGACGCTGCCGCTGCCGTCGCCACCGACGTCCGCCCTCTCTACCACCGCCCTGCCCAGTAAACTTCTACGTAAACCCTACGCTCTTCCTATTTGTTTCGGGTTTGTTTCACTGGTTCATTAGTGACTTTGCTAATATTGAGTATCATTTTTGCTTATGATCTGAGTAATTATGCTATTCATACATGCATTTCATGAGTATAAATTGAGCATAATATGAGTTTTTATGTATAATTTGAGTATTTGTGTTTTCTTTAGTAGTATTTGGTTTATGAGTAGGATTATTATGTTTATGTTTATGATTAGGACTATGTACGTATGATCTGAGTATTATTATTGAATTATGCATGTTTAAGGTTTGATTAATTTTTTTTAAAATTTAATTTCATGGGTTATAGACCGGGGCGGATCTGGTATACAGGCACTCCACTGAAATTTTGAAAAAAAAAATCAGTATTTGAAAAAAGAATAAGTATAATACTTATACAAATTGCATCCACTAAGAATTATAAAATAATATAAGCTTCGTGGTTGATGCGCGTGAAGGCTTCTTTGAACTTAGAGCGCGTGAGTTCAAAGGCCTTCACCAGCAGGTTTTTGTTTTTTCGCCAAAAACTTTCCCCTTCTATTTTTTTTTACTGAGATCGATTGGAGACTCATTTTTTGGGCAGTAGTATAATCACAGTTGTTTTCCACCTAACCCTATTCTCTCTTCACCCAATCACCCTCCACTCACTATCTCAGCCCTCACGGCTCACGCACCGTCCCGACACCTCTATCACCGTCCCGACACCTCTGTCACCGCCACTGCTCAGTGCTCGACCTCTACAGACAACAGTCACCTTGCCCAAGTCACCAAGTGTGAGTTTCTCATTCTCATTTCTCATTGTCTTTGTCTCTTCTCTCAATTTAACATATTCTTGTCAATTATTGTTGTAAATTTACTCTTTAAGTTCTGAATATTATCAATTTATTGTTAAATCATTGTCAATTCTCAATTTCTCATGAGTATTCTTTCTCAACTCAACATGCTTGTGGGTAAATTAGGGTTTATTTTTTAAATTAATTTGTTATTTGTTAAATGGGTCAGTATAATTAAAATTGTGAATAATTGTGAATTAAAATTTGTTAATTGGATGCATAATTTACTATTTTTCTAGTTGATTTTGGAGCTTATGTCAATTTTTTGGCTTTTGAATACTTACTTGCTAGTTAATTGAATACTTACATGCTAGCTAATAGACTTGTTTGTTTTCACTTGTGTTGGTTTTGTGACATTCTCAACTTTATTTGTTAGTTCTCTTGTGTTTTAGGATTGTGCTATGTGTATCTAATTAATTATACTTTATAAACGGCATAAAAACTTAGAGTGAAACTCATGGTGAAGATTGAATAGGATTAGAGAAGGTTCATGACTTATGAGGAATTCTCAACCATTGGCTTGAAGGAACATAGAATTAGAGTACTTGAAGGTTCAATAAAGGAACTATTCGTTTAATGAAAACGTGAAGAAACGTTGTAACGACGGAATTTAGGTAGGGTCGTGTTTATGGATTTGGAAACGATTTATGAATCGATGAACAGTGAATCAGATATAATGAAAGAATGAGCTTATGACTACTTAGACATAGAGGGACTCATAATCTTGATAAGAACACATGTGTACCCCTTTAGCCATCAACAAAACTTAAACAAATCCCAAAGCTCACTCATTAAATCCATGGTTTGCTAAGGTATCTATAATCCTTTAGGCGGTATTCCTCAACATCAATCTAGCTTAAATTAGCTTAGAAACTCATCCAAACTATCTTAACAATACTACAAAGGTCACAAACTCATAAAAACTCCTTATAAGACCCAATTTGCACATTTTAGGCTAAAATAGCAATAAAATTTCTGGGCAGAAACTTGTTGGTCGGCCCCTGAACATAGCTTCATATCTCACTCTCCCGGTATCGTATGGCCGCAAACTTTATGTTTCCGGAAAGCTTGAAGAATGACCTAAAACTTTTATGCTCACTCTCAGAGCTAATAAGGTCTCTAAACTGATGTAAATTGCCTATCAACCTACTGACTCATAAAAACGTATAACAAGGTACACCTTCACGGTTTTGGTCGTAACTCGGGCTATACATGTCGGATTGTCGAAATTCCAAAGCGTATAGTTAGCTAATGACTTGGACAAGCATTTCCAGTAAAAATCTGGGCAAAACTCCCATTTCATGACCTCTGTAAAAATCAGACATCAACATAGAAACTTCTTTGGCCTTTTAATTTAACATGCATGCTCTTCTTTGACCTCAACTTGCAATAAATCTCAATTAAACTTCAAATTAGCTATCATCCATCAATTTTCCAGAAGTTAAACACTTAGGGTCCGTTTGGACCCAGGAAAACAGGATGGAAAAAAAATTAGGAGGAAAAAAATTTGGGGGTAAAGTAAATTTCTTTCCGTTGTTTGTTTTAAGTAAAATTTTGAAGGAAAAAAATTGATTTTCCATTCACCTTTCGTTTTCTTGTTTGGTTTGAGGAAAAATACATGGAAAAATAAAATTTGCATGGAAACTTGTAAATGTCAAGTTTCATTTTTCTAGATCATATGATGTGATTTGGGACAGAGAGAGAGAAATAGAGAGAGAGAGAGAGAGAGAGAGAGAGAGAGAGAGAGAGAGAGAGAGAGAGAGAGAGAGAGAGAGAGAGAGAGAGAGAGAGAGAGAGAGAGAGGTAAGAGAGGTAAGAGAGGTAAGAGAGAGAGGGAGAGAGAGGAGCGAGAGTTAGTGAGAGAGAGAGAGAGAGAGAGAGAGAGAGAGAGAAGAGAGTTAGAGGGAGAAAGAGTTAGAGAGAGAGAGAGAGGTAAGAGAGGTAAGAGAGAGAGGGAGAGAGTTAGTGAGAGAGTGAAGAGAGAGAGAGTTAGAGAGAGAGAGAGATAGAGAGAGAGAAGAGAGTTAGAGAGAGAGAGAGAGAGAGAGAAAGTGAGAAGAGAGAGAGAGAGAGAGGAGAGTGAGTTAGAAAGAGAGAGATAGCGAGAGAGGGAGAGAGAGAGAGAGTTAGAGAGAGAGAGAGAGAGAAAGAGAAAGAGAGAGAGAGAGAGAGAGAGGGGGAGAGGAGCAAGAGTTAGAGAGAGAGAGATAGCGAGAGAGAGAAAGAGTTAGAGAGAAAGAGAGAGAGAAGAGAGTGAGTGAGTGTGTGTGTGTGAGAGAGAGAGAGAGATATAAAGAGAGAGAGAGAGAGAGAGAGAAGAGAGTTAGAGAGAGAGAGAGTTGGTGAGAAAGAGAGAGAGAAAGAGAGGATAGAAAGTTAGAGAGAGAGAAAACAGTTAGAGAGAGAGAGACAAGAGGGTTAAAGAGAGAGAGAAAGAAAATCCAGAGAGCCGTGAGAGATGAAGAAGAGAAATGTTGGCTTGTAGATCCAAAATTTCTCTCAACTTTCCTTTCATTTTTGAAGGGAAAATTTTTTGTTCTTTATTGCCCAAAATTTTCCATGTAATTTTCCTACTATTTTTTTTCCATTCATTTTTCTTCAATCCAAACAAAGAAAAAATTCTCACTTTCCAAATTATTTTTTTTCCATGCTACTTTCTTAGGTCCAAACGGACCCTTAATCTTGCTCAATCAAGAACTTAAAACTCACATGCAAAAACCATTTCAAACATTCAACAACACTACAACACTTAAACACTTAAAATCATCCCCAAATTTACATGTATAAAACCCAAATTCAAACCCTAATTTAACCACAATATAAATTCATGCTTAAGAACCTTAAAAGAGATGAAAAAAAATCAAAGATACACAATTTAAACATGAAAATCAGATTAGGAATATAAAAGCTTGAGTTAGGGTTTGGATATTATACCACTTGGAGGAGAAATTGAAGAAGAAAACAAGAGAAGAGGGGTGGAGGTGGTGCTCGACTGGGCTGGTGGTCGCCGGAATCTGGCCGGAAACAGGGGGCACGGATGGGCAGAGGAGGGAGGAAGATGAGAGTGAAGAGTGACTTGGTAATTGTCTGAAAAATGAAGTGTCAAAAAAATAAACCCCCTAGTATATATATAAATAAAACTCCCATTAACTAGTTAACTCTCTAGATTGGGAATTAACTTAGACAATTAGTAATATAAACTAGCTAGGTAAAATAATTGGTACTAAAAACTAATAGATATAAAACTTGATAAAATAGTTTAGTTGTAAACCTAAATAAAATTACTTGGAATTAAATTGGGTAAAATTAACTAGTATTGAACCACATAAAATAAATTGGTAGGATAACACCAATAAAATAAATTGAACAATAAAATGTAATTAGGAAGGTTGAATGACATAAATCGTGATCGAAATGGACATTAAAATTGATATAACCTTCCTCGGGTAAAAGCGTAAAATCGTGAATAATAAAATAAATTATATAACTTATTGTAAAAATATCCATAAACTCGTAATAATATTTATAGCTTTACAAACATCCGAAATGACATATAATTAACCCATTTAGCCATCGCCTTGCTCGAGACCTTTCACGCATAGAAACAAATAATAATAATAATAATAAAAGAAGAAAAATTTTATTAGCGTATTTTGGGCTAATTATTGTAATTAAGGTTTTAATTAATACGGATTTAGGGTGGGTCGTTACACCCTCCCCCCTAAAAAGAAGTTTCGTCCCCGAAACTTGCTAATGGATTAATCGCGTTTGAAACGCTTTAAAAGAGATGCAGATAACTTTTCTTCATGTCTTCCTCGGTTTCCTACGTGACTCCCGAGGTGCCTTGGCTTGCCCATAGTACCTTGATTAACGGAACTTTCTTTAGAACATAGTTGTTTTATAATACGATCCAATATTCGGATCGGTTTTTGCTCGAAAGCGAGATCTTCTGCTAACAGAGGAGATTCTTCCTCTAGAACGTGAGTTGGGTTCGGCACATATTTACGAAGCTGGGAGACGAGAAAAACATCATGTATTTGCCCTAGGTTGAAGGGTAAGTCTAAATGATATGCTACTGGACTTATCTTTTCCCCAACACAATGGGGTTCGACGCCTCCTCCCGTAGAGTGCTTCAAATGGAGTCATCCGAATGGTAGACTGGTAGCTACTATTGTAAGAAAACTCTATAAGTGGGAGGAATTGCTCCCAATTCCCTTGAAAATCTAACACGCAAGCGCGAAGCATGTCCTCAACACTTTGATTTACTCCTTCGGTCTGGCCATCGCTCTCCGGATGGTAAGAGCTACTGAAATTAAGTTAGGTACCGAAAGCTCTTTGTAACACGCTCCAAAATCGCGATTGAAACTTCGTACTTTGATCGGACACTATGCCCTTTGGTATTCCACGCAAACGAACGATCTCCTGAATGTAAATATCTGCCAACTTATTTACTTTCCATCCTTCGTGAATAGGAATGAAATGCGCCGACTTAGCAAGGCGGTCTGCAATAACCCAAATGGCATTCCTCCTAAAAGCTGTGAGGGGTAATCCCATATTAAAGCCCATAGAAATGGATCCCTATTTCCACGTGGGAATTTCCAAAGGTCTAAGTTCACTTAATGGTCGCTGATGTTCCGCTTTAGTCCTTTGACCTGTTAAGCCTTTATCCACATAGCTGGCTATGTCCCTCTTTGTGTTAGGCCACCAAAGGTGTTCTCTTAATTCCCTATACATTTATGTACCTCCTGGATGTACAGATTACGATGAAATGTGGCCTTCTTTCAGAAGCTTAAGCCTTAAATTCCCCTTGTTGGGTACACTTAGTCTGTTTTGAAATCTTAAAGTTCCATCCTCGTGGATTAAAAAAAAAAACTCACGCATTCCTTTTTGCGGCTAGATTATTCACAATCCTCTTGTATTTAGGGTCATTCATTTGTTCGACTTTGATTTCTTCAATGATTACCTGTTGAAAGGTCAGTATAGCCAGTCTCTTGGCGATGTTCCCCTGCTTTACCAACTCGACATTCTCCTTATTTAACTCTAGCCATATCCTTGAATGTGCTTTGTGGTGAATTAAAGTCCCATGTTGAGTCTTTCTACTCAAGGCATCTGCCACTGAGTTTGTTTTGTCGGGGTGGTATTGGATATTTAGATCATAGTCCTTGATGAGTCCTCCCCACCGACGCTGCCATAAGATCAACTCTCTATGAGTGGGTACTTGAGATTCTTGTAACCCATGAAGATAGTAGTAGGAACTCCATAAAGACCATGCCGTCAAATTCTTATGGCAAAAACTACTGCCGCTAGCTCTAAACCATGCGTCGGGTAACTCTCTTCATATGGCTTCAATTGTCATGAAGCATAAGCTATCACTCTATCATTCCGCGTCAGCACACACCCCAGCCCTTGATGAGACGCATCACCATACACGACATACTCCTGTCCTTCCTTGGAAAGGAACAATACTAGGGCAGTTATAAGCTTCTCCTTAAGCGTTGGAAAATCTCCTTCACACTTGTCGGTCCATTCAAACTGGGTTGATTTCGTGAGGCGATTGGTCAAAAGAAGAGTTGTTTTAGAAAAGTTCGGAACGAACCTCCTATAGTACCTGGTCATACCTAAAAACTTCGAACTTCAGTAGCCATAGTAAGTCTTGCCCAATCCTTAATGGCGGGTACTTTGCTAGGGTCCACTCGGATCCCTTCACTGGTTATTATATGTCCCAAAAATCCTATTTCCTTGTACTAAAATGCACATGTTGAAAATTTAGCATACAATCGCCGTTCCCTTGGCGTCTGGAGTACCATTCTTAAATGACTTTCATGCTCTTCTTTACGTTTTGAATATACCAAGATATCGTCGATAAGTACCCCTACAATCTTATCCCAATGGGATTTGAACACTCGGTTCATCAAATCCATAAATACTGTTGGAGCATTAGTGAGCCAAAAAGGCTTCACGGTAAACTCTTAATGACCATGTCTTTCCTTAAAAGCAGTTTTAGAGATGTTCTAACCCTTAACTCTGAGTTGGGGATATCCTGACCTCAAATCAATCTTAGAAAATACTCATCCCCTTTGGCGTGGGTCGAAAAGATCATCGATCCTTGAAAGAGGGTACTTGTTCTTGATCGTGACTTTATTTAATTCCCAGTAATCGATGCATAACTTCGGACTTCCGTCCTTTTTCCTTACAAACAACACTGGGGCCTCCCCAGTGTGACGTACTAGGTCTCATAAAACTTTTGCTCCACAAGTCTTCCAATTGCACCTTTAGTTCTTTAAGCTCTGCTGGCGCCGCCCGATAGGGTGCTTTTAGATATAGGTCTAGCTTCTGGAACTAGTTTGATCTCGAAGTCGATTTCCCTCCTCGGGGTAACTTTGTAACTTCCTCAGGAAAACATCTAGAAAGTCTTGCACCATGAAGATCTCTTCTATAATTGGTGGATCATTAAGATTTTTTTTTACTAATCGAACACAGGTAACCCTCGCACCCGTGATTAAGCAGCTTTCGAGCCTTTACGCCGGATACGATAGGGCACTGATTTATTCCTAGGTCCTCAATAAAACAAATCTCTACTCCTGTGTTATTCTTAAAAACGACTATTTCTTCCCTGCATCTAATCTGAGCTTGAGTTAGGTCTAACCAATCTATACCCGACATTAGGGTGTCTAACCTAAGGTCTACCTTCTCATACGGGTAGTTGGCCACGTTGCCTTGACCAAGCTTAGGATGCGATATTCCGAGGTATCAAGAGAACATACCAATTTCGGTAACTCAGATTTGGATGTAATTCTATAGAGATTCACCTGAAGTGATAAGGGGAGGAAGTACTTTATACTTATTTGAACTGTTCAAATGGGTTGAAGGGTCTAATAACAGTAGTCAATGAGATAAACAAGGGCCTTATGGACGCAGTACCCACAATGGGGGGCTTTAACGTGAATACAAGGATTTCGACTTTAGTCGTGGAGCTAATAATAGTCACTTCTAAATCTGTATAAGGAACAACGTTAGGGGTGAAATAAAAAGGGAAGCAATAGAATCATGATGAAAATAGGAGATTAATATGCATTAGAGATTTATGACTAAGAATGAGACTAAGGGGGAAAGCTGAATTGGAGGGTTAATCTTATTACGTATATGGGTCTCCTAGAGGCATCCAACGAGATTGTGAGGTTTAGAAGGTTTGTTCCCTTTTACACGTATACATGTATCAAGATCCACCTAGCCTTCTCTTTTAACGAGCAACCATTGTAAGCTTCAACCCTCCTCTGTATAATTACTGTAATTAAGGTTTTAATTAATACAGGTTTAGGGCGGGTCGTTACATAGGACGTCGAGAAGTCAAGTTATAGTCTTTGCGATGTGAATAAAGTAATATGTCCTATTTAATTTTATTTGGTTATTAATGTGTTTTAGTTATATGAATGTAAGATGTGGTTCATATATGTTATTACTTGAATGATGGGAACTTTATAGCGTTCCTAGGGTGGGGTGAGGTAGAACGTAGTGAGTACTAACCTCGAGAGGCGTTTTTAATTATAGAATTTATTCTATTTATAGGTACGATCTAGATTGCGTTGTTTAGTGAGCTCAAGTGTGTTCATTGAAGTGAGGTGAAGTGAAGTGAAGTGAAGATTGTCAGGTAATGTCTATGTCCTAATCCCTACTGGGATGCGCTTTGCGTGTTTTATTGTTTTTTAATTTGTTTGGAATTTGCATCCCGAAAGGGGATTTTCTGGTGAAAATTAGCTGTTTATTTTGGATGTTGGTTACGTTCTTTTGAGTTGATAAAATTTGGACAATCCTTTATGTGTGTGATTTGGAAATGGTTTTGGAAATTGGGATTGGACTGATTGAGTTTGGATAGGTGTGATATTAAACCGAACAAATAATTCAAATAAGACGTAAATGCGGGTTCGGGCAACATCCCAAATACCACGATATGTTCCTGCAGGAATGTTGTCAAGAGATCAGGGGCAACCCTGATATGGTTATGTGTTCGGGCAATGTCCCAAAGACCAAGATCTGTTCCTATAAGGAGGTGTTCAAGAGATCAGGGATGCCTGATAAGTGCTACTTCCCCTAGGTTAGTTATTTGCACGTGTGTGAAATGGATGGTCATCCATATGTTGAGATTGTGATTGATTGAGATTGAGAATGTGATATTGAGATATGATTATTGTGAAGTCTTTGACTTCGAGGGTCAAATAAGAAAGGCCCGCCCGCTTAATAATTCTATTGAAAGATGGTTATGGTCGGTTCGAAAAGAAAATTGATTGTGAAAAGATAAGTTTTAGTTTTGACTGTTAGGGGTAGACATTATTGAGTCCTCGTCATGTTTTTAAATGTTTTGTTTTCAGGTGAAGAGTTCTGTGATGGGAACGGGAACTAGAAATGAGGAAGATAGATCGAAGTTAGAAGTTGAGAATAAAGTTTTAGTTTATGTTTTAGATTTGATGTTAGTTAATGTTGTTTCTCGAAGTTGAAAGTTTCTTTTGGTTGTTAAATTGAAGTAATTAATGTTTAGTTGTAAGTTTTTTCCCTTTCTTGCCTTGTATTCCTTCGGGGATACGGCAGTAACGCCCAATTAAAAAGAAAAAATTGAGACTTTCGTTGTTAATGTTAGTAAAACATTTTACTTTGACCGTTAAGTACCCTCGGCCCGAGCCCTGAACCTACGGACCAGTGACCGGGTCAACGGGCCGAAAACTATATAATATAAATTTTTTAATATACAAAAAACCTAAAAATTTACACATTTAATTTACGTATTTAGTCGGGTCATCGGGTCGGGTAAAAAAAAAATAGAACCTAATCTAGGATTTTTTTTAAAAAATTAATGTGTTTGACCGGGTCGTCGGGTCAGGTCAGGGCGGGTCGGGTCACAAAAAATAATACCTAATTTATGATTTTTTTTTTTAAAAAGTTAATGCATTTAGTCAGGTAATCAGGCCGGGTCAGGTCACATACCCTTGGCCCGAGCCCGGCCCGACCATGCTTCGGTGCCCCGACTTTTTCAGGCCGGGTCGGGTCACCATCTAAAATTGTGGCCTTGACTCGCACTTTTTCGGGCCGGGTCGGGTCGGGCAGGGCTGATCCCCGGCCCACTAATCAGGTCTAGTTAACACATATCATACCATGTATAAAGGACTCGGACACTCGGTCATTCACACACAATTAAAATAGGTCAACTTTTTAATGATAAGTTTTTGTTCGCACATTGTATGATTACTATGTCACAATGAGATTGTCATGGTTATAAATTCGCTTACCCTTCATGATTATAAATACCTCCATACATGCAACATAACTGATTGTGTTCACAAACTAATCACTAAAACAAAGATGATTTAATCCATAAGAGGATGAATCTAGTGAAAGCATATATGGTACAAACGCAAGTCAGGCATAAGTGAAAAGCTCAAACCCTTCAAGTGTTGCGTACTTGGGTTAATTAGTAGTATCAAACAATAGAGAAACTTCAGTTGAATCTTGATTGCAAATTTCTGAAAACGACGTTGATATGTTCAAGGTTGAAATGCTCTGATGAATTCTTTGTGTTTGCTCAGCTAGAGTGTGCTTAGTTTTCAGTTCATCTTGTGGATTAGTTCGTCCCATTTCAAGGGATTTGATGTCTTCAATCTTGGCAGCAACCTGCGGCATGGAGGGTCTTCCTCTTCCATCAATGTTTAAACACTGTTTTGCAAGATTAGCTAACATAAGCAGCTCTTGCTTAGAACTTTCTTGCAACACTTGGGAATCTACAACATCGAACAAGGTATTGTCTTCAATGTGGGCAAAAAACCACGAGATTAAACTCTTATCCTTTTGAGTTGTTGAACGGATTGCTTTCTCTCTTGTTAAAAGCTCAATAAGAACGACCCCAAAACTATAAACATCACTCTTCTCAGTAAATTGACTTGATTGAAAGTATTTAGGGTCCACATAGCCAAATGTGCCAAGAACACGAGTCGTTAAATGGGTTTGATCAATAGGCACTGATCTTGATCTCCCGAAGTCTGAAAGTTTTGCCCTGTATTTATCGTCTAAAAGTATGTTGGAGGATTTTATGTTAGATGAGAAATGCAAATAAGCAAGTGCTGATGCTGAATCATAAGCGATCTGTAGCCGCATTTTCCATGTGATTGGAAACTCTTCACTAGGATTATGAATGTGATGATAAAGCGTTCCATTGGGGATGAACTCGTAAACAAGTAGTGGAACCTCAACTTCTAAACAACACCCCAATAACTTGACTATATTTCTATGGTTGATTTGAGACAAAAGCATCACTTCATTGATGAATTCTCCTCGCCGACTCTCATCAACTTCTTTAGCTTTCTTTATGGCAACAATTCTTCCTCCTCTCAACATGCCTTTATATACAGTTCCTTGACCTCCTTCTCCTAGTATCTGATCTTCACTGAAGTGATTAGTAGCTTCCTCTAACTCATCCGCTGTGAAAATGCGGGTTCCTTCTACACCTGCCCCATCATATGATAACTTTTGTTGTAGCAACATTCCCCCATTTCGCTCAAAGTACTTAGCCTTTTGTCTCACGGCCCTCATTCTTTTTATCCTCACGTTTAACCAAGATCCACCAATTAGCAAAATAATAGTCCCTAGCGATGTGCTTAATCCTGCATATATTATCGATGTTGCACAAGAAAATAAATCACAAGAAACTTGATTCCAAATGATGCAAAAATTTTCTTGTACTAATGGGCTCGACCGACCCGAGTAGAGATAGTTGACCGTTACTTTGAAACTATCTTACACCAATATCGTATGAGGACACTGATACACATCTTGAATCAAGATAGTTAAACATTTTGAATTGCCCATAATTCATATTTTTATAACTTTTAATAATATTGTTTCTAGTAATTAAATGTATTTATCAATTACAAGAGTATAACATCTATTATTTATGTCAACAAATATAAATAATAGCCTATTTTATCAACCATACTAGATAATACATATTTTATGCATAGTTTTATATTTATTAAAAAATATAAATAAATAAAATAAATTTCATAGCTTGCAAGCTATAATAATCCTTAAAGTAATGAAATATATCTTTATAATGATTTAAATATCCTTAAATTTAAATTTTTTGAGTGATTTAATTGAAATTCAAGATGACTATTAACCATTTAACACAAGATGTTTATCGTTTTGCTATCCTATGATACATATAGCAAAAGTGCATAGTGATTATTAATATGAAAATGACAAGATTAATTTGTATTGTTAATAATAATTTTGAAATACAATTAAGTTACTCTTAAAATTTGTACTAATACGTATTTAAATCATTAAAAATGTATGTAATGTTCCTTTCATGGTGTTACATCTCGTGAAATATATAAAAATATATTTTGATCATATTTTTCATAAATATGTAATTACGCATAAAATATAGATTCTACATTGTAATTCATATTATTAGAGTATTATTTATATATTTTATTGGGGATGAATGCTAGGTGCTAATTTATATGTGTGCGCAATCACTAAAAATGTTATTATTTAAAATTATAGATACTTCAATATATTTAATAACAATGTTGATTCAAGATCCACACCATTGTCAATAGTACATGACAATCATTGCAAATAAACCAATTCTAAATGTTAATTTATATATAATTATTCATTATAAGTGATTTTGGACGAAAATATAAAAGGCTTTTGGCTCCTAATAATCTATACTAGAGGCCTTGTGATTGCGAATTATCCAAAGAAATTTTAGGGCTAATGATTATCTATACTTTTGTCTTATTTTTTCATAGCATAATATTAATATTTTCCAGCATTGAAAAATAACGTGGCCAATGGATAAAATGACTTTTCGGCCAATGAGAGTATATATACTTTTTGGCCGACAGCGGGTAGTGCAATGGCCACTTCAGTTTTCCGTTGTCGGAAAATGCAATATTATGTTATGAGAAAATAAGATAAAAGTATAAATTATTTCGAAAAGTTACTTTAAATTATTCTTAGTCATAGGACCCTCAGATTATTTAGAGCCAAAAACCCAAAAAAAAATTATACTTTTCACAATCATTCAAGGAATAATAAAAATATTATTCGTAAGACTTATTAATTTCATTAATTGTTTATTACTCAAGTTAAAAACTCAAAAAAGAGTCCAATGTTGAGATAGTAAAACCTTGAGACTCCATAAACATTGGGCACAACTGCAACTTTTCAAACTAGGGTCCAACCTTTACCATAAGTGGTGGACCTAAACTTTTTGAGTTAAGGGTGATCAATATATTATAACATTCATTTATTTAACATACTATTCAAATTTTTTATTTCAAACAATATGAAATTCTACATTTTTGTTATTTGGTTAACGGTGGACATAGTCATCCCCAACTGTATTGACAATCTGCCCATGTCTATAGCCAATCCAACCAATTCGGTCAGCTATGTGTGTATAACTAACCTTGTTGACCGGAATATACATTCTAATAAGTTGTTTGCTCCATTAGCACTCGGTGTATGTGCGCGCGCGTGTGTGTATATATATATATATATATATATATATATATATATATATATATATATGGTTTAATTTGAAAGGAATTCTAGAGTTTTTGCATGATAAAATCCATCCGCTTCATTTGATCGTGGATTTTGTTATTTTTGATGCAAAAACTAGAAGGGTTTCGAAACTGAGTGATGATATGTGTCTTGGGGCAAGACACTGTGTAAGTGTCTTGCTCCTTATAAAATTAATACTTATTATCATTTCTAATCCTAATTTTTTTAACGGATACTATTAATTATTAATTGTAAGAAGCTTGGAATGTGTTGGCTATGGCAACAATTAAAATTGATACCCTAACGAATGAACATCATCCTTTGGGCATATTTTAGACACTTTTCTGTAAATTTTAAAAAATATAGATAAAAGTGTAATTTTCAACCATTTATATATATTATTATAGTTATAGAAGTCAATCATGTAAAATTTTTTTAAATTTAATTTATAAATATATATATTTTATATGATGACGAGACACTTAATATGTGTCTTGCCCAAGACATTTATAATTTTCGAAACTAGAATAGAAGGGAATAGAGTTTGATTTGATTCAGTTGGACAATTTTGATTGTTGCGTCTTTAGGTATGCTTAGACTAGTTTTTGTAATTATGTTTTGTCAATGAAATGATCTCTCCAATTTTTCCAATATATATATATATATATATATATATATATATATATATATATATGTATGTATATATATAGATATAGATATATATACACACACACACTGGTCATGTAATTTTTAATCCCAATTTTTACAAATTGTGGAATATATATATATATATACACATATATGTGTATACATACATACATACATACATATATTCATTGGTCATGTCATTTTTAATCCCAATTTTTACAAATTGTGGATTTTATTGTGGATTATTGTACTACGCCCTATTGAATATATATATATATATATATATATATATATATATGTGGTCACGTCATTTTTTAATCCCAACTTTTTCTGATTGCGGATTTTATTGTGGATTATTGTACTACGCCCTGTTGGATAAAATATATATATATATATATATATATATATATAGAGAGAGAGAGAGAGAGAGAGGAGAAAAGTGATGAGAGAATAAAGTAAGATGATATATTGATAATAATTATGGTAAAGTGTGGTAAAAATTAAATAGTGTGGTGCGGTATGATACAACACTGTAATATACTGCATAAAAGAACAGGGTCTGAAAGCATCATCTTTGAAAGGAAAATAGACACTGAAATGATGAATTGTTCATCTTCTTGGTCATAGTTTTCTTCAGCTCAAAAATTCAAATGTCTTCTTTTATACAAAATAACCAAAGAAGATCAGCATAAGTAAGCTATATATAAAATAATTAAGGTCAATCTATGAAGAAAAGCAGGAGGGTCGAGCAAGTAAACTATGGAAATAGGGGTGAGCAGTTCAGATGGGTTCTACCCTAATTGTTCTTATGCATAGGAGTTCCATAGAGAGTTCTTGGATAAAATTGCCATCCAACTTAATTTTGTAAAAATATCACTGGCAGTCACCAAATTTTTTTCAGTTAATTCACTGTCCCTAAACCTGTCAACGGATAAGGCTGGATAAGGTTCTTAAAATTTAAGAATCTGTCTTAACGACTTATAATGCTACAGTGAACTGGAACTTGGAACTGGTCAGACAGGTTCAAGTTCAGAGGACTTGAAACTAAAAACCTAGAATTGTAATATATATACAGAACTTGAATCCTAATTTTAATATAAATAAATAAAATTATTAAAATATATACATTATTCATAAACCAATTACAATTCTTCAATTTTCATTGTTGTGCTAAAATCAAGTGTGGTACTATAGTCATGATAATTGCATAGTGTGGTGTATTTGGCGCTTAAGTTAAAAAATTAATTTTTTTAAGAAAAAACATAGAAAAAAGTAGGAATGCATGGAGTTGTTCTTCCTATGCTCAATATTAATTGTCACTTAGTTAATTGTCTATTATTCTTTGATCGATAATTTCCTATGTAATGTTTTATTAACAATTATAATATTGTATTTTTATGATACCATGTTACGTTAATCATGAATATAATGATCATAATAATTTTATATAACAACTCATTATATATATTGAGAAATTTATAATCAAAATTTTGAAATATGCTAATGCGATTTTCAAAGATGATAATTAATCTGAAACGGAGGGAATATACACTTACCCACGACGATTTTGACGGTTGATTGCTGGGAGACGCAAGGACTGGAAATAGTGCCTTTTCCTTTGAAGCCTCGCGGGCACCGACAATGGTATGACCCTTTAGAGTTAACACAAGCTGCTGGTTTAAAACAGTCGTTTTCTTGCGTGCACTCATCGATATCTAATAATGATAGTCACCCATACAAAACCAAGAAAAGAAAGATTTGTCAAATGAAATTGTGCGTTACATTCATATATATTGTAATGATTATATTAATCTTGAAAGGAGACTTACGATAATAATGTTAGTCACCCATACACAAATTATATTATTCTTGAAAGAAGACATCTTTTAGACATTTTGTTTTACCTATCATCATTCATTCATAGTGTAATGCTAACAATAAGGGGGTTACGGTTGTGTTACTTCATGTATATAGAAATAGTGTCAAAAATCATCAACTTTCATATCTTATCGTTCACTTAGTTCAAATTCTATGTCAGTTAAAAGTTGAAAAATAATGATTCTTTGAATACAAAGCACGCGATAATTAATTATATCATATATGAAACTGCTATTACTGAATTCTTTATATCTTAATTTTGCTACTTCTTTGTAAGGTACTCTCTTTAAATAAAAGAAAAAAGGCCAAAAAGTTTGGGGTTTAATTTGAAAAGCTTTGTCTAAATCCATGTAAACAATAAAAGAGTAAATTACATTTACCCTAACTAACATTTGTGATAATAAATTTTACACACCCGATATTTGTGAAGTTTTTTTTACCTTACCTAACATTAAATGTTCATATATTTAAACCTCCTAATATAATCTATAATTTATTTTTGTTGGATTTTCGGCGAACATTGAAAAGATAAATATGAATTGACTTTTTTACCTTTGATATTAATTCATATGACTTTCAATTAAATACAAATTGACGTTTTTCACTTAATATTAATTCATATGGCATTTTAACCCCAACCTTTTCTCTACTTTATTTCTTCGTAACACCTCCCCAATCTGAAAATGAAATGGTCATTTAAGTCATTTCCTTCTCAATGTTAGGAGCAACATGGGACATTCATATAGTCATATAAGGGCATTCTGGTATTTTTCTCATTTCTGATTAGAAGAAACCGGATTTTGCCACTTAAAATTATTTTCACTTAATGTCAAGTAAGGTAAAAATTATTTTACAAATGTCAAGTGTGTAAAAATTATTACTACAATTGTCAGGTAGGATAAATGTAATTTACTCACTATAAAATATCATTGTAAAACCCCGAAAAAATCCAAAGATATTGACCGTGACGCCGTTAGTAAATTAGGTTTGACTTCGTTATTTATTATTATTCGTTTGTGTTTATTTTTGCTAACATTTGAGCTCGTAGGATCGTGAGGGACTAATAAGGGTATATCGGTAATTTCGTGGGTTTAGTATTATTGGTATTACTCTAATTATTACTATTAATATTATTGTGTTATATGAATAATTACGTGAATATTATTTTGCTATGTGATTACTATTAATAATATTATTATTAGTGTTATTATTATTATTACTATTATGATTATTATTAGTTTGTTTTTTTTAGAAAAATCAGTTTTTAGTGTTGAGTTGGGTTAGGATTAAGAGTGTTTAGTTGGACCTTAATTGTTACATAATATAAAAACCCCTCCCTCTCTCTCAAACCCTAATCTCCTCTCAAAACTAAACCCTAACCCTAGCCTCACACCCCTTCTCTCTCTCTCTCATTCCCTGCTCTCACTCTCTGCCGCGCCACCCCACCACCGCCGCACAGCCGCGCCGACCACCGGAAACCACCGCAACCACTTTTCTTTCTTCCCTCTCTTTCGTTCTCTGTTTCTCTCCTGCCAAGAAGACAGCCGCCGCACCTCGATCTTCGCTGCCGCCACACACGGCCACCACCACCGTCGCCGCGACATTGGAGGACGGACGCACCACCACCACCGCTCGTTCCTTCCACCGTCGACGCCAAGAATCGAAGGGTTGTTGGGCTTCCCGACAACCACCGACGCACCACCACCACTGCTGCTCGAAATCAAACTCCGACAACCACCTTCCCGACAACCACCGACGCCACCGAATCACTGCCCTGCCCTCGCCTGACGCTGCCGCCTAAATTATGATATTATTGTATTATTATTATTTCTAGATTTAAATCTTGTAATCTGGGTAATTAAGGGTGTAATTTATTAAGTTGTTATTTGTAATTATTTGTTCTTGTGTTGTATTATTTATGTGTAATTTGTGTAAATTATTTTATGTAATCTTTATGTTCTAAATTGGTGTATTAGGGTTGTAATAGTTGTAGTAAGATTATTAATGTTCAATTGTTTGATATATTTGTTTTCTTGTGAAGCATGTTTAGGGTTTTAGAAAACTATTATATTGTATGCACGAATCTTTAAAGTATAATTACCTAGATTAATTCTTGAATTGTTAGTTAAATATTCATATGTTCTTTAATTCTCTTAGGGTTCATTCATGTTTAGTTTAATGTTTAAATCTCATTAAATAAGTTAGGTTGATTGAATTACTAAAGTTCGATTCTTGATTATTAATTTAAGATTCTTGATTTAATCTTGTATAAAGCAATTGGTTGTTGGGATTCTTGATTAGTAGTTTAAATCTTTATATGTTCTTTATAGTTATTCACATGTTCTTTAAGTTCCTTCTTGTTTATTGGTTAAGAAATTCATGTTTAGGATAGTGTTAATATTTCATGCATGCTTTTAGGGTTAGTAGAAATATTAAAGTTGATTTCATGTTTTACATTTTGGTTTTGATGATAGGAGGTTTGATGTTTGGACCTTAGTTGGGTTAGGTTAATTACTTTGGACCTAAGTTACTGTTTTAAACCCAAATTAGGACCCCGGGATCGGATTGGTGGAAGTTAGAACCGAATTTGCAAATTAAATTGAAACCGGTAACGGGACAATTTTGATGGGGTCTAAAGATCAGGCCACCACGGTTTGTGTAGTTGTCCTTTGATTGAACCCTTTGGACTAGAGTTTCCCTTAGATGTTAGCTTTCATAATAATTTTACGGACCGGACTTTGGAATTTTATAAGTCGAGTTACACCCCGATTACCAGACCTATGTCAGGTCTGGACAGTTTGGAAAGATGATAGTTTTTGTGGGCCTTAAAGCGTGTGTTGGGTCTCGAGTTCAACTTGAGAGTTTTAGTAGACATCCTGAGGTTTCCGAAAAGTCCAAAACCAGATTCATAGGATGTCGGCAAGTCAAGTTACGACCCTTTTTATTTGGATGCTTTAATTTGTCTTATTATGTGAAATTGTTAATGAATGCGTTGTTGATTGAAAAGGTTTACATGGTATTATTATACGATTACTTGGAATGTGTTAGGAAATTTAAAGCGTAAATTCATGATTGATAGGAACCTATAGGGTTCCTAGGGGAGGGTTAGTTAGAAGGTAGTTAATACTAACTTCGAAGGGCGCTTTTTGATTAGAATAATTATTCTATTTTAGGCCCAAGCTAACTCGCGTCGTTAGTGAGCTCAAGTGTGTTCGTTTTGCTGTGAAGTGAAGTTAACCAGGTAATGTCTATGCTCTAATCCCCACCGGGATGCTCTTTAAATGTGTTTTAATGTTTTCTAATCTGTTTTGATAATTGCATCTCGAAAGGGGACTTTATGTGGAAAATGTGGCCATCTGTTTTTGATATTTATTTGTGATTGTGGATTTATGAGTTGAGAAATTGTGATGGTCTTTTTATGAATAGTTTTGTTATTGTTTTTGATAACTTGGGTTGGGTTTATTTTGTTGATGCCTTTGGTAGGCGGTTACTTTGATGCCTTTGGTAGGCGATTGTCGATGCCTTTGGTAGGCGATTATTTTGATGCCTTCGGAAGGCGATTATTGATGCCTTTGGTAGGAGATTTATTGATCCCTTTGGTAGGCGATTATTATATGTATGCCTTTGGTAGGCGGTTATCTTTGATGCCTTTGGTAGGTGAATGTTTGATGCCTTTGGTAGGTGATGTTACATTATGGGATTTGATATCCCGCCCGCATAATAAAATGAATGGGTTGGGTTGAGGAAAATAGTTGTAAAGGTTAAAGGTTTGACTCGATCCCTCTCCCTCAAATGAATTGAAATGAACTTAACTTGTTTTTAACGTTAGGGGTAGACATTATTGAGATTTCCCCCTCATTTTTGAAATGTTTTGTTTTCCGGTGAAGATCTATATGTTGGGGACGGGAATTAGAAGTGAGGACGACAAGTTTAGAAGTCGTTAAATATGTCGCTTTTCTTTTCTGAGAATCTTGAAGTTAGTTTTGAGGTTTATTTCCAAGTATGAGTTTGTTAGTTGGTTTGCCGTTGACAGACAGTTGTAGTTTTCCTTCTCGCCTTGTATTCCTTCGGGGATACGGCAGTGACACCCAATAAGAGTTTGAGTCTTCCGCTAAATTTTGTCTGTTAACGTTAGTTTGACTTTGACTTTCTATAATTGAATTTCCGGGGCGTTACAGAATGGTATCAGAGCTCTGGGTTGCGACCTAGTAGCTCCTCAGAGTCCTTTAGGTTTAGTTGGACCCTAGGAAGCTAAGTCGGAGTGATGAGCGTAGGATGGGAAAAGGGTTTTATTCTTTCCTATTAATGTCACATGATTATGTCTTTAATTTTCTATGTTGCTAATATGTTCTAACCCTCTAGGATGGCTCAACGCACACACTGTTATCATCATCCCACCCCGTGTTTTCACCGTTATACTCCCATTCCCCCCAAGGGGAAATTGGGAACTCATATGATAAACTTCTACGACGAGATTGACAAGTACACCAAATACGTTCCGAACTCATGCGAACGCATTTTTGCTCTCGCATTTTTGCTCTCATACGAGATTGACAAGTACACCAAATATGATAAACTTCTACGACGAGAGTCAGGCGAACGCATTTTTGCTCTCGCTTCGGAACGACCCTCGGTGGGGCCATACTATACCATTATTGCTACCACTCTCACTCCCGGTCGAGGAGTATCCCCACCCGTGTTGTTGGTGTAAGAGGTACCGAGTGAAGTCAGAGCACCGAATTCCGGAAGTCTTCTCTGAGATTGTCAGGATTTGGAAGCGTGATGTGGAAGAAGTTCAAGTGAACCCTGCCCCAGCACCTGTCATGGACATGGATCCTGAGAGTGACCCAGAGGAAGATCCAGAGAAGGATTCTATGGAGGATTCCGTGGAGGATTCTGAGCCCGAGGTGACCTCTGGAGTTACAGTTGCACCTGCAGATGAGCCCGAACAGGAGACCGAACCCGAGGATGAGGTTATGGTGGACTGGGAGACAGGAGGAGACCCCAAAGAGGACTCGGGGAATGAGTCTGATGATCCAGATTGGACTCCGATCGCAGCTAGGAAGAACCCTTTGTGTAGGAGGATCATATGAGTAGGACAGTAATAGTAGTATTAGGATTGGTTGCTATAACTTATTTATGCATGGTTAGCTTGATTGTGATATATCTTTAAGTGTGGTGTGCTGTTTTCGTTGTGTGATAACCCCAAATAGGGGATAGATATACATACTACGACGCTGGTGTGCAAGTATTATAAATAATAGTCTTGATTTTAGAGATGATAGTATATGTCTTCTTTTTTTTTCTAATGATGTGCGATGAAAGAGCATGTGAATCATGATGCTAATACCTGGGCTTACTTGTTGAAATATTTTGAAGTTTTGCATCTACTTAGTACTTTTATGAGATAGCTCAATTGAATGGTCCCTCCTTAGAATTGGTGTTTTACGCTGTGAAATTAAACCCTAAGTAGTCTAAGTCGACCCTTTGAACCAGGATGTCGGACATGAACGGTTCTCAACCCAACAACAATGTCGAGCGCCCGCAGCCGCAGCGCCCATACTTCGGTGCAGAATCAAGCCAACGCTCTTCCTCACTTGATAACAGGGCCGAGTACAACAGCACCAGGGAATGACCTTGCTAGCCTGCTGATGATTGAGATGCTTAACAAGCACGAGGATCTACTGAAGAGGGCGGTGGATCGACAAGGAGGAGAAAGGGAAGATGATCCCTCCACTCTTCTCTAAAGGTTCAATAGCTTCAACCCGCCCACCTATACAGGGGTAGCTGACCCCAAAGTCTTTGAAGATTGGGTTAGGGAGATTGAAAAGATCTTCGACACAACCCGTTGTCCCGAGGTGCTACGGGTGGATTTTGCTGCATACCACCTGAAGGAGGAGGCCGATCTATGGTGGGCCAATGTAAAGGAGATACGAACCGGATCGGGTTTTGATTGGAACCATTTTAAGGTTGTGCTGAAAGATCGGTTCTATCCTATGTCCCTTTAGAAGACGAAGGAAAAGGAATTCATGGATTTACGCCAAGGAGAGCGAAGCGTGCTCGCTTACTCTACTAAGTTCACCGAACTATCTTGGTTTGCACCTGCCCTTGTGTCTAGTGAACAATTGAGGCTGGATCGTTTCTGGGATGGATTGAACTGCAAGATTCAGGATCGTATGTCATCACGTGACTTCACTTCCTACCAGAACATGCTTAATGTTGCTCTCACTGTGGAAAGAGTGATGCACGATATGGAACGACAACTTGGCATACAGGGGCATAAGAGGAAAGAGCCACCCCGTTTCAACCCACCTCAACCCTACCAAGAGAAGAGGTTCCGCCCTAATAATTGGCAGGGAAATCAGTCTTCGGGGCGTAGGCCACCGTATGTCCCAATATGCAAGGTTTTTGGACGACCGGGCCATTACCCTCGGGATTGTAAAGCAAGAAATGTGCGAGGAGGATGCTTTAACTGTGGAAGCCTCCAACATCATGTACGCCAGTGCCCTCAACAGCCTTCGGGGGGCCATAATGGTGGAAACAATGGAAATGACGGGAACAATGGAAACAATGGGAACTGGAGAGCCCCGCAGTCAACATATCAAAATCGGGGAGGCTATTGTGGAAACCAAAGGCCGCAACAACAAAACTGGGGTGGTCCTGGTGGGAATCAGAACAACCAAGGGAGGCCAGCAAACCCGCCTCGTCAGCAGCAACAACCGCCGCGTAACGCAGGAGGACGAGTGTATGTGATGAGGAAGGATGAGGCTGAAAATGAAGCGGACGTCGTGACGGGTACCTTCTCTCTCCATCTCTACAATGTCTCTATTTTATTTGATTCTGGTGCTAGTCATTCTTTTGTTGGACGAGCTATAGTAGAGAAGGCTAAGATGAAACCCTCGGAGAATAGTTAGCCTATGTCGGTAGCCCTACCTACCGGGGATACCATTAGTTGTGGAGAGTTATATAGTGGATGTCCTATAGTGAAAGCAAGTCAAGAATTTGAGGCAGACCTCTATATGTTTGATCTAATGGAGTTTGATGTTATTTTGGGGATGGACTAGTTAGCAAAATATAGAGCTCAGATAGATTGCTACAAGCAAAAGGTGACCTTGGTAGGACCGAACGGGAAGAAGGTAGTGCATTGGAGTGATAGGCATCTCCAAGGTGTAAGGATTATCTCTGCCCTCAAGGCTCAGAAGTTGTTGGGCCAAGGTTGTGAAGGGTTTTTATGCATTGTAATCGACACCAAGGCGGAGGAGCCTACGATTGAGAGTATTCCGATAGTTCAGGAATTTCCTGATGTCTTCCCGGAGGAGATTCCGGGAATGCCCCCACTCAGGGAGGTGGATTTCTGCATCGATTTGGAGCCCGGGCAGCACCTGTTTCTAAAGCCCCATATCGGATGGCGCCCGCAAAGCTAAAGGAATTGAAGACGCAGCTGGATGAGCTGCTAGAAAAGCGGTACATACGACCAAGCACGTCACCATGGGGAGAACCTGTACTGTTCGTAAAGAAGAAGGATGGTAGCATGAGGTTATGCATCGATTACCGGGAGTTGAACAAGATTACCATAAAAAATCGGTACCCTCTACCTCGCATTGATGATCTCTTTGACCAGTTGCGGGGTGCAACAATGTTTTCGAAGATAAACCTGAGATCAGGATATCACCAGCTAAGAATCCGAGAGGAGGACATCTCTAAAACCGCCTTCCGAACTTGATATGGTCATTACGAGTTCCTAGTAATGCCATTTGGGCTCACAAATGCACCAGCCGCTTTCATGGACTTAATGAACCGAGTGTTCAAGCCGTTTCTGGACAAGTTTGTGGTGGTGTTCATCGATGATATATTGGTGTACTCAGGAACACGGGAGGAGCATGCGAATCACCTGAAAGAAGTGCTGACGACTTTGTGTAGCAACGAGCTTTATGCGAAGTTTAAGAAATGTGAATTTTGGTTGGAGCGAGTAGCGTTCTTAGGACACGTGGTGTCTAAGGAAGGAGTAGCAGTGGACCCTCAAAAGGTGGAGGCTATCACCAAGTGGCCGACGCCGAAAAATGCCTCTGAGGTTAGGAGTTTTATGGGATTGGCAGGCTATTATAGGAAATTCGTTTAGGATTTCTCGAAAATCGCCACCCCATTGACCAATTTGCCTCGGAAGTCAATAAAGTTCGCGTGGTCGGAAAAATGTGAGCAAGCATTTCAGGAGCTGAAGAAGAGACTTACCTCGGCCCCTATTCTCGTTCTACCTCAAGGGAACGAAGGATTCATTATCTACTGTGACGCATCACATGGTGGATTGGGTTGTGTGCTCATGCAGAATGGGAAAGTGATTGCGTATGCATCCAGACAATTGAAGACACATAAGAAGAACTACCCCACTCATGACACAGGTTGGCGTGATGGTTTTGCACTTAAGATTTGGAGACACTACCTTTATGGGGTACACTGCGAGGCATTCACCGACCATCAAAGTTTGAAGTATCTATTCACACAGAAGGAGATAAACCTTTGGCAGACTCGATGGTTGGAATTTCTGAAGGACTATGATGTGAACTTTCAATATCATCCCGGGAAAGCAAATGTAGTGGTTGATGCCCTGAGTAGGAGACCCTATCCTGCTGTAAACCACTTGATGATGATGCCGCACGAGCTGTGCGAGGAGTTTAGGAGACTGGAAATTAACGTGGTGACACCTGGAAGGAAAGCTGTATTGAATGCCATGGTGTTGCAACCTACTCTCATGGAAGAGATCAAGAGGACTCAAGAGCTGGATTTGCAGCTTGTCAAGATACGGGAGGAGGTTTTGGAAGGGAAGGCCCCTGGTTTCGTGATTCACGAGGATGGTACATTACGGTTCCATAACCGCGTCTGTGTACCTAACATGGAGGAGATAAAGAGGAAGATTTTAGAAGAAGGGCACAATACACCATATTCTGTGCACCCAGGGGGAAATAAGCTTTACAAGGATCCGCGGATGTTACGGTGGAGTAATATGAAACAAAAAGCGGCGGACTTTGTGGCGAAATGCCTCACTTGCCAACGGGTCAAGGCAGAACATCAACGACCTGCCAGACTTCTGCAGCCACTAGACGTTCCTGAATGGAAGTGGGACTCGATATCAATGGACTTCGTAGTGGGTCTGCCAAGGACCAGGCGGAAACACAATGCGATATGGGTAATTGTGGATCGATTAACCAAGTCCGCTCATTTTCTAGCCATCGCCAACAACTGGTCCCTGGACCAGCTAGCTCAAGCCTATGTAAGAGAGATAGTAAGACTACATGGAGTCCCCAGTTCTATAGTCTCGGACAGAGACACCAGATTCCAGTCTGGTTTTTGGAAGAAGTTGCAGGAGGCGTTTTGTACCAAACTCAAGTTTAGCACCGCTTTCCACCCACATCGATGGGCGGGCCAGAAGGACTATCCAAACCCTCGAAGATATGCTGCGAGGATGCGCATTAGATTTCAAAGACTTGTGGGATGACGAGTTCACTCTCATTGAGTTCTCCTACAACAACAGTTATCACGCTAGTATTGGGATTTCACCATTCGAAGCTTTATATGGGAGGAGATGTAGGACTCCCCTCTGTTGGCAAGACATCGATGAAGCTCTAACGATCAGACCAGACCTAATACAGGCCACTACGCAGAAGGTTTGAACCATTCAAGATAAAATTAAGGCAGCACAAAGTCGACAAAAGAGCTATGCTGACAGGAGGAGAAGACATTTGGAGTTCGAAGTAGGAGAATATGCGTTTTTACAGGTTTCACCCACGAAAGGAGTTATGAGATTCGGTCAGTCAGGGAAGTTGACACCAAGGTTTATCGGGCCATATCCAATCTTAGAACGCATCGGAGAAGTTGCCTACAAGTTGCAACTGCCAGGAGAACTTCCAAGAGTGCACAATGTCTTCCATGTGTCACAACTCAGGAAATATGTTCCAGACCCAACACATGTGATAGATCCTGAGCCACTGGAGCTACAAGAAGATCTGAGCTATGAAGAGCAGCCGCTGGAAATTTTGGATCGTAGGGAAAAACAACTTCGAAGGAAAGTAGTTCCCTTGGTGAAAGTGCGATGGGCAAATCATGCCACAACGGAAGCAACCTGGGAAACAGAAGAAGAGATGAGAACGAAATACCCTCACCTGTTTCACTCTTAAAGGTACGTCAAGTTACGAGGACGAAACTTCTTTTAAGGAGGTAATGATGTAAAACCTCGAGTTTTAGGGAGAACGGAACCGTTAGAATTGTTACCGAACCGTTAGGCTTGAGTTTAAGTTTCGAGGACGAAACTTCTTTTAAGGAGGTAATGATGTAAAACCCCGAAAAAATCCAAAGATATTGACCGTGACGTCGTTAGTAAATTAGGTTTGACTTCATTATTTATTATTATTCGTTTGTGTTTATTTTTGCTAACACTTTAGCTCGTACGATCGTGAGGGACTAACAAGGGTATATCGATAATTTCGTGGGTTTAGTATTATTGGTACTACTCTAATTATTACTATTAATATTATTGTGTTATATGAATAATTACATGAATATTATTTTGCTATGTGATTACTATTAATAATATTATTATTAGTGTTATTATTATTATTAGTATTATGATTATTATTAGTTTGTTTTTTTTAGAAAAATTAGTTTTTTAGTGTTGGGTTGAGTTAGGATTAAGAGTGTTTAGTTGGGCCTTAATTGTTACATAATATAAAAACCCCTCCCTCTCTCTCAAACCCTAATCTCCTCTCAAAACTAAACCCTAACCCTAGCCTCACACCCCTTCTCTCTCTCTCTCCTTCCCTGCTCTCCCTCTCTGCCGTGCCACCCCACCACCGCCGCACAGCCGCGCCAACCACCGGAAACCACCGCAACCACTTTTCTTTCTTCCCTCTCTTTCGTTCTCTGTCTCTCTCCTGTCACGAAGACAGCCGCCGCACCTCGATCATCGCTGCCGCCACACACGGCCACCACCACCGTCGCCGCGACATTGGAGGACGGACGCAACACAACCACCGCTCGTTCCTTCCACCGTCGACGCCAAGAATCGAAGGGTTGCTTGTCTTCCCGACAACCACCGACGCACCACCACCACTCCTGCTCGAAATCAAACGCCGACGACCACCTTCCCCACAACCACCGACGCCACATAATCACTGCCCTGCCCTCGCCTGACGCTGCCGCCTAAATTATGATATTATGATATTATTGTATTATTATTATTTCTTGATTTAAATCTTGTTATCTGGGTAATTAAGGGTGTAATTTTATTAAGTTGTTATTTGTAATTATTTGTCTTGTGTTGTATTATTTATGTGTAATTTGTGTAAATTATTTTATGTAATCTTTATGTTCTAAATTGGTGTATTAGGGTTGTAATAGTTGTAGTAAGATTATTAATGTTCAATTGTTTGATATATTTGTTTTATTGTGAAGCATGTTTAGGGTTTTAGAAAACTATTATTATTGTATGCATGAATCTTTAAAGTATAATTACCTAGATTAATTCTTGAATTGTTAGTTAAATATTCATATGTTTTTTAATTCTCTTAGGGTTCATTCATGTTTAGTTTCATGTTTAAATCATGTTAAATAAGTTAGGTTGATTGAATTACTAAAGTTCGATTCTTGATTATTAATTTACGATTCTTGATTTAATCTTGTATAAAGCAATTGGTTGTTGGGATTCTTGATTAGTAGTTTAAATCTTTATATGTTCTTTATAGTTATTCACATGTTCTTTAAGTTCCTTCTTGTTTATTGGTTAAGAAAATTCATGTTTAGGATAGTGTTAATATTTCATGCATGCTTTTAGGGTTAGTAGAAATATTAAAGTTGATTTCATGTTTTACATTTTGGTTTTGATGATAGGAGGTTTGATGTTTGGACCTTAGTTGGGTTAGGTTAATTACTTTGGACCTAAGTTACTGTTTTAAACCCAAATTAGGACCCCGTGATCGGATTGGTGGAAGTTAGAACCGAATTTGCAAATTAAATGGAAACCGGTAACAGGACAGTTTTGATGGGGTCTAAAGATCGGGTCACCACGGTTACTGTAGTTGTCTTCTGATCGAACCATTTGGACTGGAGTTTTCCTTTGATGTTAGCTTTCATAAGAAGTTTACGGACCGGACTTTGGAATTTTATAAATCGAGTTACACCCCGATTACCAGTACTAGGTTAGGTCTGAACAGTTTGGAAAGATGATAGTTTTTGTGGGTCTTAAAGCGTGTGTTGGATCTCGAGTTCAACTTGAGCGTTTTAGTAGACATCCCGTGGTTTCTGAAAAGTCCAAAACCAGATTCATAGGATGTCGGGAAGTCAAGTTACGACCCTTTTTATGTGGATGCTGTAATCTGTCTTGTTATGTGAAATTGTTAATGAATGCGTTGTTGATTGAAAAGGTTCACTTGGTATTATTATACGATTACTTGGAATGTGTTAGGAAATTTAAAGTGTAAATTCATGATTGATAGGAACCTATAGGGTTCCTAGGGGAGGGTTAGTTAGAAGGTAGTTAATACTAACTTCGAAAGACGCGTTTTGATTAGAATAATTATTCTATTTTAGGCCCAAGCTAACTCGCGTCGTTAGTGAGCTCAAGTGTGTTCGTTTTGCTGTGAAGTGAAGTTAACTAGGTAATGTCTATGCTCTAATCCCCACCGGGATGCTCTTTATATGTGTTTTAATGTTTTCTAATCTGTTTTGATAATTGCATCTCGAAAGAGGACTTTATGTGGAAAATGTGGCCATCTGTTTTTGATATTTATTTGTGATTGTGGATTTATGAGTTGAGAAATTGTGATGGTCTTTTTATGAGTAGTTTTGTTATTGTTTTTGATAACCTGGGTTGGGTTTGACTTGAGAGTTGTGAGCTGAGTTTGAATAATATACTAATAACTCAAGGGAAACATTAAGCGGGTTTATTTTGTTGATGCCTTTGGTAGGCGGTTACTTTGATGCCTTTGGTAGACGATTGTTGATGCCTTTGGTAGGCGATTATTTTGATGCCTTTGGTAGGCGATTATTGATGCCTTTGGTAGGCGATTATTATATTTATGCCTTTGATAGGCAGTTATCTTTGATGCCTTTGGTAGACGAATGTTTGATGCCTTTGGTAGGCGATGTTACTTTATGGGATTTGATATCCCGCCCGCATAATAAAATGAATGGGTTGGGTTGAGGAAAACAGTTGTAAGGGTTAAAGGTTTGTGAAATGTTTTGACTTGTTCCCTCTCCCTCAAATGAATTGAAATGAACTTAACTTGTTTTTAACGTTAGGGGTAGATATTATTGAGATTTCCCCCTCATTTTTGAAATGTTTTGTTTTCAGGTGAAGATCTATATGCTGGGGACGGGAATTAGAAGTGAGGACGACATGTTTAGAAGTCGTTAAATATGTCGCTTTTCTTTTCTGAGAAACTTGAAGTTAGTTTTGAGGTTTATTTCCAAGTATGAGTTTGTTAGTTGGTTTGCCGTTGACAGACAGTTGTAGTTTTCCTTCTCGCCTTGTATTCCTTCGGGGATACGGCAGTGTCACCCAATAAGAGTTTGAGTCTTCCGCTAAATTTTTTCTGTTAACGTTAGTTTGACTTTGACTTTCTATAATTGAATTTCTGGGGCGTTACAATCATACTTCAACGTGCAACTCAAATTTAAAAAAGGAATAGGGGCCTAACATAGTTTGGTGGCAAAAGCGGGAGCATGTATAGCGATTTCCAGCTTTCGGAAATTATGGTACTAACGGTAATTCCCACAATATCGGTCGTACACATGGCAAGATAAAATCTCATGCGTAGATTTTATTTTATTTTTTAAAATTAAAATTAAAAAATTGAAATTATGAAAAGTATGTAAAATTAATTTAAAAATATTGTTTTAAGGGTTAGGTTTGTAAACAGTATGTAAAATTAATTAAAAAATATTGTTTTAAGGGTATGTTTGTAAACAATATTTTTTTAATTAATTTTACATACTTTTCACAATTTCGAAAATTCTAATTTTAATTTTAAAAAATAAAATAAAGTCAACGCATGAGATTGTATCTTGCCACGTATACTGCTGATATTGTGGGTATTACCATAACAAGCGTAATTCCCATAAACTGGAAATTACCTTACCTTTTTGGATTAAGTAATTCCCACCATTCCACATTAATTATAGTTAATCGTTCCAATTGTTGACCACCTTCCCTATTTCTCTCTCTTTGTCTTTCTTAGGTAAGTTCATTTACTAAAATTTATCAGTTTTTGCCTAAATTTACCAAAATTTACCAAAGTTAAAAAACAAAAGAATATTTAATTTTGATATATTAGCGTAAATTTGCTAAAAGTTACTCAAAGTTACTAAAAATTACCGAAAATTAACAAAAGTTATCAAAAGTTACCAACATTTAACTTTTAACCAACTGCCTTTTACCCATGACTTTGACAGACCCTTACTCTAATTTATCTATCCTTGGATTATGATATTGTTTCATTCCCTCTATCTCTCACTTCTTAATTCTTATCATTGAATTTTCTCTCATATAATAGTGAGTTACCTTCGAACCACCTTTAAGAGAATCAAAAAAAGTGTCTCTAAAATGAGGTTGCTCTTCGATTCTTGTCATCTCATCCTTTCCATTGAATTTCCTCTCAAATAATAGTGTATTACGTTCGAACCACCTTGAAGAGGATAGAATAAATCCGTTGTTGGTTTTTTATTGGTTCTATGCAAGGGATGACAATAAAGGAGGGAGAAAGATGTTGATGTGTACGGTGCAGTGTAAGGGATTCACAGAAAATAATTTTCGATTGCAGTTACAATGGAAGCAAACGAGATGACGAAGATTACAACAAAACTCAACAACAAATATGCAATGAACACATACACCAAAATTACGTGCGAAACAAAAGAACTCGGAGAAAAACCCACGTACAACGACGACCAAAACCAATCAACTATGAGCAAAAGGAGGAGTATAGGGGCGATCACAATCACAGTGTGTGATTCGATATGCAATGGAGATTACAACCAATCTCTAAACTCTCAACTCACAAATTCTCAATAATCTAGGATATAATTGGTGGAACTCTCTCTTTTCTTTCTAGAAAATTAGCAGCTGTTTCTTCTCAATTAATATCGCTAATACAATTGATGGCTAGGAAGGAAACTAGGTTAAAATAATAATAACCCATTTCGCTTGAGGAAGAAACTGTCAAACGTGGCAAAAATAAGGAAGAGGTGCGGGCTACACCAGAATTGGTGCAAGTGGAGCTTTCTGAGGTGTGACTAGGGCCGGCAAAAATTTGACCGACCCGGAAAAATCGGGTATTGGACATGACGATTTGACCGAATCTAAAAATTCGGTCATTCAGTAATTGACCGAATAAAATAAGGGTCGGGTTCGGGTTTTGCAAAATGGATCCGGGTTGACCAAATTTTTGAAGATAATCGAATCGGTCAATCGTGTCCGGGTTGACCGAACTCGAATTGGGCAAGAATTGGTGAATCACAAGATATATTACTAAAAAGAGTAAAAAGCTCATTTATGAAATTCGATCAATCCGACACATTCGGTCAACCGGGTTCGGGTTCGGGTTTGGGTTTGACAAATGTTTCCGAATTAAAATTCGAACAGGGTTAGGGTTTGAGGTTTTTGACCGAATACCGAATCGACCGAACCCGATAAGACCCGGACCCGATTTTTTTCCACCCCAGCGCCTGGGTGTGAATTCAATTCTGTTTTCTCTCTACCGGGGGTGCTAATGGTGTCCCGTGAGGTGTTGCCAGAGTATCCCCCTTTTCCTCTCTCTAACTTTAGAGCGGGGGGCACCTCATAAGGCACGACCTGCGCTTCCTCTTTCTTAGCTATCTTAAACCCTTAGGAGGATCCAATCAGTCATATAGCCAAACAATCTCCACCTTGAACCATGATCCGAATCATCAGTCCATATAACCTCCACGACTGTCGCCATCAATACGCCCCTTTGTAGGGCGTGGCCCCGAAAGGCTCTCACATGCTAAAAACACCAACTAAGTCCAAGCAATGCTCGAGCTTAGCTCTAGATATATAGAGGCTTAGTCAACATGTCTGCAAGGTTCTCAAAAGTATGAACTTTCTTCACCACGATCTTACCTGCACCAACTATATATGTCTCTGATGAAATGGTACTTGATGCTTATATGCTTAGTCTTTGAATGGTAAGCGTCATTCTTGATCAAATCAATGACACTTTGACTATCTGAATAAACCACGGTCTCACCCTATTGCACACCAAGATTCATGACCAAACCCCTTAACTAAATAGCATCCTTTACCCGTTCTGTAAAAGCAATGTACTCAGCCTCAATAGTAGAAAGGGTTTCTATAGACTGGAGTGAGGCCTTCTAGGACACTGCTCCTCCACGCATAGTAAACAAATACCCAGAAATTAAGCATCTTCTATCAAGATCTCTACCATAATCGGCATCCACATAACCTGCAACATCCGATGTTGCAACATTGTCTCTATCATATAAGTTGTCATTTTGCAAAGTGCCCTTCACATAATGATAGATCCACTTTACTCCTTCCCAATGCTCTTTCCTTGGATTCTGCATATATTTACTCACCATACCGATTGTATGTGACAAGTCAGGTTTAGCACACACCATAACTTACATCAAACTGCCAACTACACTAGCATAAGGAACATTAGACATCTTCCTAATCTCCAAATCAGATATAGAGCAACACTCACCAACCAACTTGAAATGAACATCTAAAGAGGTTGAGAACGCTTTACAGTCTCGTATGTTGAACCTGTCCAACATCTTTCCAAGATACCACTTCTGAGACAAGGACAACTTCCATGACTTCCTATCTCTCTATATCTTCATCCCAAGTATCTTCTAATTTGTTGCACCAAGGTCTTTCATCTCAAACTCTAGCTAAGCTGAGATTTCAACTTCCTGATCAATGACATGTCCCAAGATGCTATCAATATGTCATCAACATACAAAAGTAAGTATATAAAAGACCCATTCTTAAACTGCCTAAAATACACAAAGTTGTCATAGTGACTCCTTGTGTACCCTTGCCCTATCGTAAAGGTGTCAAACCTTTTATGCCACTACCTGGGTGCATACTTTAGTGCAAACAATAACTTCCTCAATCTACACACTTGTTCCTCCTTACCAGGAACAACAAAACCCTCTAGTTGCCTCATATAGATCTCTTCCTTTAACTTGTAGTGAAGGAATGATGTCTTCACATGTAATTGCTCCAAATCCAAGTCAAATAGAGCAACATAGGTAAGCAGAGTACGAATTGACATTTGCCTCACAACTGGCAAAACTGGCTCTCTTTTGTTTACCATAGACACAATGGTCACATAACTCCAACTTGCTAATCTGTGCACCCCCAATATTACCTTTCTTGCTTCGTATTAACATCCTCTTCTATCCTAAGTGGCCCACCCAATCTCATATGCCATAATTTTTTGCAGCCGGCCTCATCAAGATCAGAAACTGTCATGTTGTTGTAGTTCCTGTCATTGTAGGCCCCTACAGGATGTATATACTGCCTTTCCGGATTCTTTTTATTAGAACCATATAACCGATGCACACCTTTAGGACGCTATTTTCTCCTTTGTACTTGTAATTGCTAAACTCAAGACTAGCTGAAGAAATCAAATTGTAAGTCATGTTAGGAGTATGGCGAGCCTCTTTCAACGCTAGGACAATACCATTATGGGTTCTAATGATACTACCAGTTCCTGCCACCATGCAGGTCGTACCATTACCTATGATCACAACGCCAGAATCAACAGTCTCATAAGACTCAAACCAATCCCTATGACGACACATATGGAAGGTACACCCTGTATCAAGAACCCACTCATCACTAGATATCTTAGTTGAAGTAGTAGCCAAGGCATCAACCATAATTATGAACCCGTTCGCATCTGACTCGAACTCAACACAGTTTCAATACTAAGTTTGGTGTGGCTATCTCTACAATCCTGCTTCTGATTTCTCTCATTTTCCCAACAACAAGCACTCTTTACATGACCCTTCTTACCACAATAATTGTATTTCTGTAGACACCGGGTTTTGTACCGAGAAAAACGTACAAAAACAAACCGGGAGCAATAAGAGAAGAGGCTAGAATGAAAGAAAATACATTGGGCCTTCCTCAATCAAAAGCCACCGGGCCAACCCACCACAAAAGCCTTCATTTTCCACCCTTTCCATATACATGTACTCAATATTTCCAATCCCATTTTTTTCCACAAGTTTGGTTGACCTTTTGAATTGTCTCAATCGGAGTTCGGATGAAAGAGTTATCACCGTCTGAAATTGAACTAGCCTAACACCAAGGCCAAGCAGCCTTGCCCAGTTTCCAGGCCCTGACCAGGCTGCCAAGGCCTTGGATGTACAGGCCCCACGCGAGCCTCGCCAAGGTCGCTGGCTTGACTCGACTCACAAAGCAGTCGAGAATCGGTTGTGTAGGTCGCTTGGCCTATGTTGATCCATGGATGAGCTGTATGCACTGCCACATCACCAATCCGCGTGCAGGTGCTACCATAGGCTGCTTGGCCTATGCTAACAATATGTCGGATTCACGCCTCACCCCAGTCAATAGATCCCGCAACCTCAGCCTTGGCACCTTTGACTCATGTAGAGTCAAAGGCCAAGCAACCTTGAGGGGGATTAGGGGCATTAAAAGAGGATCATGCTACCTCCCCCCCCCCCCCTCCTTCCATTTGTATACTACCCTCTTTACCTATAAATATTCCTCCACTCCATTACTGAATTCATCTACTCTTCCCCTAAAAAATCCTTCAAGAAACTCTTCCTCTCTTCTCTCATTTCTCATACAAAAGTCTTGATATTCTTGTCTCACCGGTATCGAAAGAATTTTGATGTATTAACGCCAGTTTTTTCATACCTACAATCATCTCACATACTAGTGTGCAAACAAGGTTAGATTATTCATCATCATATGACCCTGTATTTCATTTACGTTGTTCTTGTACATTATTTTGTAAATAATCATCATGTTTGCATGATACGAATATAATATCACGAAGCTCTTTTAAACTTATCCTCGCCCTTTTTCATTTCAATTTCGATTTTAGTAGAGTTTGTTTTCAAAACAGGCGAGTTCGAGAGTTCTTTAACCCTTATTCTCGTAACCTTACCCCCGGGCTCGAAATTTGGGTTCATAGGCTAGAGTTTTACATGGTCTTTTGCTTGGTTTGTTGAGTTCCTTAAATCAACTAGCATCTCCTTTTCTATCCTAGCTTGCATAACTCACCTATTGTGATTCTCATTTCAGTTTGACATGATGGATCAATATCTCTCCCCAGAACAATACCAAAGAGCCAACCGAGGAAGAAATGAAGTAGAAATCAGGCTAGGCCAAGCGGCCTTGCCCCACTTTTGGCTCCTGTTTCCCTGGCTGGAGTCCAGTGGGCCATTGGCTTGACCCATGCCTAGGCCATTTGACCTATAAGTCAGTCTAGTGACCTCGACTTCCCTTTTTGCCCATGGTAGGGATGCGGCATCGATATGACTTAACATGTTTAAATTGAAATGTTTGTCCTTAAGTGAGTTTACATGTTTAGAATACATAAAGAATCAAAAAAAGGTTTAATAAAAGTAAAAATATCCTTATTTAAGGATTAAACAACCTTAGTCGGCTCCCAATCATAACCAAGTAGCGTAACAGGAGAAAGGTAAGCAACGCCTTTTCCCAGGGTCCTAATATTTCTTATTTCTGTAAGGATTTCTAGACTTTAAACAGTGTTTATACTTCCCTCTAGACCCGTTTCCCTTGCGACCATTGTCCTTTCCCTTTACCTTCAAGGCCTCACTAGGCTGGTCATCACCCTCATTATCAAACGTCTCCTTACACAGAAAACTAGCTTTAGCTTCACTAAGGTTAAGGACACCACTATTCCCATACAAAATGATCTCCTTAAATTGATTGTGTGATGCAGGTAAGGACAAATTCAAATTTAAACTCTTATCCTCATCAGTGTGTTTCACATCCATTGATTCTAATTCAGTAATACTATAATCAAATTCACTAAGAAGTGCTTCCATAGAAGTACATGTACGCATTCGTAGCCTCTAGAGTTTCTCCTTCATTTGATATTGTTGGTAAGGCTCTTTGACATGTACAACTCTTTCAGTTAGCCTAAAGCTTCCGAGGTTCCTCAATGAGCATAACTTCTTCCTGTATGTGCTCTGCCAAACACGACTGAATCCCGGCCAAAGCCTTATCTTCCAACTTCTGCCTCTCTCTCGCACTCATACTGCCTTTGATCTCATCCTGGAATCCTTTAAAGTTTTCATCGCTCATTGTTTCATCAGTCTTCGTGTCGGGATACCATATCACATCCCATAACCCGTCTTGAATCAAGACTACCTTTATTTGTAGTCTCTACATCGTGAAACTCTCTCGCTCCATTGAATTTTGGAATCTCACACTTCATAATTGAAGTCATCTCAACAAGGCTCTGATACCAATTTTAATCGTTTTCAGGGGACATAAAGTTTCGATTGTAGTGACAGCGAAAGCAAACAAGATGACTGAGATTACAACAAAATTCCAAAACAAAAATAAGCAATGAACACATACACCAAAATTCCGTGGGAAATTGAAGAACTCAGAGAAAAACCCACGGATGGGGACGACCAAAACCACTCCACTATCAGAAAAAGCAAGAGTATAGGGGCGATCACAATTACACTGTGTGATTCAATCTGCAATGGAGATTACAACCAACCTCTAAACTCTCAACTCACAAACTCTTAATTATGTAGGACACAATTGATGGAACTCTCTCTCTTTTTTCTCTAGAAAGGTAGCAATTGTTTCCTCACAATTGATATCTCTAATACAAGTGACAGCTAGGAAGGAAAATAAGTTAAAATAATAATAACACACATCGCTTAAAGGAGAAACTGTCAAACGTGGGAGAAATAAGGCAGAGGCATGAATTGCGCTAGAATCAGTACAAGTGGCGCTTGCTGAGGTGCGATCAACATCTGGTTTGGTGCTATCTGTACCTGAGTGTGCGCTCAAGTCTGTCTTCTCTGCCGGAGGCGCTAGTGGCGTCCCGTCAAGCTCTGCTAGTGTCTCCCCCATCTCCTCTGTCTGACTTGGAGAACGAGTGGCACCTCTTGGGGTGTTGCCAATGCCTCCTCTTCGTTAGTTGTTTTGGATCCTTAGAAGGATCCAATGAGCCATATAACCCAACATGCAAATTAGATTAGTACGTACATTTTCTAGGTAGCATTTTGAAGAGGCCCGAGCTTCGTATTTCTCCCGCGCCAAGAGGTTCGCATCCACCTCCCTTGCCTCCCTCTTTGTTTTGTGTTAACTCGTCCAGAGACATGAGCAGAACCGAGACGCGCGCCTCCCTCTTCTGCTTGATTTTCCCATGTCGTTGACGCTGGTAGCGCCAGTGGAGGCGCTAGGCGTGCCTTCACCCTCCTTCCTGAATTTTAGCCCAGACAAAGACGTGGGTAGCGCCAGTGACGATGCTGGTCGCGCCTTTGTCCTCGCTATTTTGTCTCTTCGCCAGGAGCCGGACATGGGTAACGCCTCACCCACGCCAGCCGCGCCGCTGTCTCCATTCCATTGGGTTTCCCAGAGCTGGACACCACCACGAGCGCTAGTTGCGTCCTTCTTCCCCTCCATCGGATAAAGCCAGGCGTTGGTGGCGCCTCACGCACGCGGGCCGCGCCAAGCTTTCACGTAGAAGTTGTTCTCTCTGGAACAGACACAAGTGGTATTTCACCAGGCGCGGGTTGCGCCTTTCTGCGATTTCCCAACTACGAAGCGCCTCGTGTCTTCCTTTGTTCGGCGTCCTTTCCTTATTTTCGTCCCTCTCTTTTATTTTCTCTTTATTTATTATGTTAAGTAATGACACTTTTGGAATTTTTTGCACCTTCTTTTCACGAAGAAGAACACAAGTTATTGCTATTGAATGAAATCAAGGATTTACTCCTCATTTTCTCTCTCAAACCTTGTTCTTATTTTATCAATTGTTAATGGCGGTGTTAACAAGGCATTTCCTTTAGACGGTAGTGGTGCTTCGCTTTATCTACTCTTGGTGGATTTGTAAGCTCTCAACATTGGTGACCTCTATTGTTGAGTTCATATGAAGGTCAGAAGCTTCAATCAAGTTACCGGGTTCGTTTGCTTCCTCTTCTTCAACTCAAGCACAATGTTCCTACCATGCTCTTGCTCTATTTGGTCTCAGAGCCAAGGTTAGAGTTGTGGCTTGAGTTTTGATATTCAAATTGCAAGTTAGGGTTTCAACCATTGTTGACGTTGTTGTTCTTGATTGCAATATTGGGTGCCCCATTCCCTTTGCCCTCTAAGTTTAATGGAGAAGATTTTGTTGTTATTGTGTTTGTTGTTCTTATTGTCTATTGGAGTTTTGTGGTGACATTTGGAGTTATTGAAATGGAAAATGTGTAGTTGTGTGTGAATGGTGTTGTTGGACAATAGCACACAAAGAGCCAAAACCTTCAAACAGTAGATAGTTACAAAAAAACTACAAACTCCACAAAATTTCCCAAACAAATTCCGTCCTTGCCCCTCATTTGATATGGATGATGAAATTAGTTCCAATTGAGAGGAGTCAAGCCCCCGCCGTAGTCTTTAAGATGGGGTTATGGAGAACCGAGTCTCCACCATTGAGAGAACTCTTGAAACCCTCATGGCTCAAATGAACAACATTGCCACACACTTCCAAGGTCAACCTCGTGACGAACAAAGGAGGCCCACTCGTAGCCCTTTCCATTCTCCTGCCACCTTCAAGTCGAGCGACGATGATAAAGGCTCCCTTCGACACTATCGCCGTCGGGAAATGGATGAGAGGCCTCCTCGAGATGAATTTCATGATATTAAGATCGACATTCCGGAATTCAATGGCTTCAACGACCTCGATGACTATCTTGAATGGGTTCAAATCATGGAGAGGATTTTTGAAACCAAGGAGTATAACGATGAGAAAGCCTATAACGATGAGAAAGACTTTAAGATTGCTAGCTTGAAACTCAACAAAGTTGCATCCCTTTGGTTTGAGAATGTCAAGGCACAACAAGCTAAGGAGGGTCGAGCAAAAATTACCTCATGAGCAAAGCTAAAGCAATTGATGAATTGTCGATTTTTGCCTAACACTTAAACGCAAGACATTATGAGGAAGCTTTATGCCTTTACATAAGGACAGAGGAGTGTGAGTGACTACCTCCAGGAGTTTGAACAACTCCTCATTAAGAGCGATCTTCAAGAGCCTAAGGGGAAAATTATGATGAGGTTCTAGAATAGGTTGGACCCCGCCGTTGCTAAGAAAATTGAAATCTAACCTTACCACTCCTTGGATCTGCTTTGTAGCTTGGCTCTCAAGGTTGAGAGGCGAAGAAAAGAGAAGGTCGCCACCAAGCCTTTGACTAGGTCCTCATTTTCACCTTCTAACCGCCCTCCCTACTCGAGCAGTCCGAAGCCATGTGAAGCTCCTGAGTTCACACCGACCCCTAGGGACAAGGGAAAGGGAATCACCATGCCTTCTCCTAAGGATATTCCCCGGAGGATGGAAGGCAAGAAGTACTTCAAATGCCAAGGGTATGGTCACTTCTAAATGGATAGTTGAAGCCGGAGAACCTTGATCCTTCAAGAGGTCCAAGAAATTGATGAGGAGCTCCAAACGGTACAAGAGGAACCCAAAGCGGATGTTGAGAAAGAGGTTGTGTGTGAAGATAACGACACGACCTCCATGCTAACCGCACACGGTCGTGCACTTTTCTTGAGGAGGGTATTACATGGTCATGAATCCCCTCTTGACAAGGCCCAACGGAAGATGATTTTCCAATCACGTCACTTCGTAGGAGGAAAGGTATGTAATCTCATCATCGAGGAGGGAAGTTGCACCAATATTGGTTTGACTCTCATGGTCAGACAGCTTGGTTTACCAATCTCACCTCACCCCAAGCCTTGCTTCCTCAAGTGGCTCAACAATAAAGGCACTATCAAGGTAACGAAGCAAGTCTTTGTTAATTTGTCTTTTGGCCCTACATACGATGATTCTATTGTTTGTGATGTTGCTCTGATGGGTGCATGCAATATCCTTTTGGTGTGTTCTTGGCAATTCGACAAACATCCGTGCATGATGAGTTGAAAAGTACCTATACTTTTACCCATGGAGGCAAAAGGGTTAAGCTACTACCTTTAGCTCCACATGAAATTTTACCTCCAAAACCCGGGGTGGGAAGTAAGTTGAGGAACCTCCTCCTTGAGAGAGAAACACTGGAAGAGAGTACCCATGGTGGGGATGAGCATCCTATGGCCTTTTCCTTGTAGTGTGTTGAGCCTAAAGTGAGTGAGAGTACCTTAACTCCTCAAAAATTCTCCATTACCTCTCCTTACCCATTACCCCTTAACCCCAAGTCCCCTATTGAATTGTATTTCTATGGTAAAGGGCTTTGCATTGGAATTTGATGCGAGTCGGGTGCCTACCCAATTTGTGTTTGATGGTGTGAGAGATGAGCAACTGGTTCATCAAGCACGGGGTATTGCACTCTCTTGTGATGACTACACCGTGGGGTTCAACAAGATCATGGACGGAGGAGCTAACCGGGATCGCTGTTTTGAATCCGTTGTCCCGCATATTCTCAAGAATTGTTATTCCTTCTAGAATGGCGGGATGGCATGCATCGAACTAGCATGGCTCTTGAAAGATATCTACTATGGGGGTCCGATCTTTCTGGCGGTTGTTTTTAACCCCAGGATTTGAGGGAAAATCCTTCTCAAGAAGGGAGGATGAAGAGGCTCGAGCTTCGTATTCCTCCCTCTCCAAGATGTTTGCATCCACATCCTCTACCTCCCTCTTTGTTTTGTGTCAAACCCTCCTAAGACGTGAGTAGAACCGAGACGCACACCTCCCTCTCCTCCTTGATTTTCTAAGGTCGTTCACGCGGGTAGCGCCAGTGGAGGTGCTAGGCGGAACTTCATCCTCCTTCCTGAATTTCAGCCCAGACAAAGACGTGGGTAGCTCCAGTGACAACGTTGGTCGCGCCTTCGATGTCTGCTCGTTCTCCCCTCTTCAATTCCCAATGAACAACATGATCTTGACCTATCAAGACTGGCTACCTGATCAACGTAAGATCCTTTCTCAAGGAAGATGAAGAGCAAGTAGGACATAGATTATCTTTTCTGGCTTGACTTTTTGGAATTAGAGAAGAACTTCTTCGCGTGGGCAGCGTACGTACAAGGCTGTTCGGACCCCCTCCCTCTTGTATGAGGCGCGTTGCCATGACACGATCAATTCGACTCAAGGTCCGGCGCTAATAGAAGTTGCTTACTCTCCTAGTAACGAAGGAAAAGGGCAGGGCTCTTTTTTCGTAGTAATAGTGGGCGGGTCTCATGAGATCTATGCCGGCCGCCGGAATCAAACGAAGGTCAAAGGACCATTCGATTGATTAAGGGACATAGCGGCGCCCTCGCCTGGCGCCATTCCCCGACCTAGCGTGACGGCGGCGCGTGCAATTCGACGGACTTTTCTTTCTTTGTTTGCTCCCGTTGAACTTGTCTTTTCATAGATTTTCTAATTTCCGACAGAAAGCTTGCCTTCTTTTTGTTTTTCTTAAACAATCAAGTAAATAGCTCCCCTAGCGAGTCAAAAATGGACTTAAACCCGATTCAATGTAGCAAGGGCAATAGCATGATTTAAACAAAAAATGTAAAACTTGAGACAAAAGCTTCCTTGCAGCAACAGGAAATCCAGTAATGCACGAAGACTAAAAAAAGAAAGATGATTAAAGCTTATTTTATTGGCTAGAGCACCAGCTATTCGTCGAAGAAGGAATTTTCTTCTCCCTTTCTTTCAGGAGCTAGATTAGTTGACGATAAACAAGTAAAAATAGCCTCAACAAAAATTGATGGAATTGGACCTAAAAAAGCCATTCAGCTTTGTTATCGATTAGGTATCAGTGATCTTGTGAAAAGGCTCAGGCCAGTCAAAAGGAAGTCTAGTTATTGCAGTTGCGGAAGGTAAGCTCTTTATCGTGCGAAAACACTCAATTCAATAAGGCTTGGAAACATAGGTTTCTTTCCTTCTACTCCTCACTCACTTACAGTAGAGTAAGAGTAGGGAAAGGATTAGCATTGTTCCTCGATAAAGGATTGGATACGTAGTAAGCCGCGTCCTTCTTCCCCTCCCTCGGGTAAAGCCAGGCGCTGGTGGCGCCTCAAGCACGTGGGCCACGCCAAGCTTTCGTGTAGAAGTCGTTCTCTCTGGAACAGACACAAGTGGCGTTTCCCCAGGCGTGGGTCACGCCTTTCTGCGATTTCCCAGCTACGAAGCGCCTCGTGTCTCCCTTTGTTCGGCGTCCTTTCCTTATTTGCGTCCCTCTCTTTTATTTTCCCTTATTTATTATGTTAAGTAATGGCACTTTTGTAATTTTTTGCACCTTCTTTTTATGTTATATCTCCTTCATTTGGGAAGAACCACACAAGTTATTGCTATTGAATGAAATCAATGGTTTACTCCTCATTTTCTCTCTAAAACCTTTTTCTTACTTTATCCATTGTTAATGTTGGTTTTAACAAGTCATTTCCTTCAGAGGGTAGTAGTGCTTAACTTTAGCTACTCTTGGTGGATTAGCAAGCTCTCAATTGAGTTCATATCAAGGTCACAAGATTCAATCAAATTATCGAGTTCAATTGCTTTCTTTTCTTCAACTCAAGCATAATTTGCCCACCATGCTCATGCTCCACATTCAAACCTTTTAATTCAAATATAATCAGGTAAGGTATTTAACCAAATCCATACAAACATTTGACTTGGATCCCTGGGTGATGTCAAAGGATATCCATGGATAACATCATGTATAATCTATGGTTTAATACTTAGTTCATGCATGTATTATAACAAAATTATCCCACGCAGCTCTCTCAGAGATATGAATGGAGTGGGTTGTTGTACTTGTAACCAAGAAATTAGATTCGAATAAAGTTTAAAGGATATCCATGGATTACATCATGTACAGACATTTGACTTACATTCTTGGATGGCATCAAAAGATATCCATGGTTTACATCATGTAGATCCAAGCATGGTTTATGATGAAGATCAAGACCACATAACTAGCAATATAATGAATTTAAGATAAAGTTTCAAATATAATCGGGGTCAGGGGTTCAACCTAGCGAATTACTATATATATATATATATATATATATATATATATATATATATATATATATATATATATATATATATATATAGGAAAATTGAATTCTAATAATCCCATGTTTTACAAATTGGATGGCGATAATCCCTACTTTCCGTTTGTATTCTGGTGGTCCAAAAAAAAAAATGGATTGTAGTGGGACATCATCGAAAATATACCCTCAATATCATAGATTTTGTGTTGCATTTGATTCAAAACTTTGTATAACACTTTACCATGATTTTTAATGAATTTACAACATTTCTCCCAATTTTTTTAATTTTTTATGATTTTTTTTCATTTTATTCCTTTTTAAAATCATAATAATTAATCGGAGTCTCAAAAAAATAATTTAAAAAATGTTTCAGAAACTACAATTCATTACCTTTCTACGGGCAACAATGAAAAAATTTAAAGAATGTGGAGGTGCATTTGGTACTACTACAATCCAGTTTTTTTTTTTTTTTGGATCACAGAAATCCAAATTGATAGTAGGGATTATTGTTGTCCAATCGTGAAAGTAGGGATTATTAAAATCCAATTCTTCTATACATATATATATATATATATATATATATATATATATATATATGGTTTAGTGTGGCTTAAAGGGATTGAAATGACTACTTATATATCACTAAGGTGCACCTTGTTTTATGGTAGCTCATCCGTTGGGAACTCCTCAGTTAAGCATGATTGGCTGGGAGTAGTCTCAAGATGGATGATCTCCTAGAAAGTTTTCCTAGGCAACGTGTGAGCAAGGACAAAGTACGGTAGAAAGACTTTGGTGATTTGCAGGGTCAGTCAGCGATCCTTGAAGAAGTTATCGGTAATGTTCGCGACCCAGGAGGGGTTGGTGGCGTCGACCGGTGACTGTAAGTTGTGCAAGTGGACGGGAGATCCATGGGTAGTCATCTAGCGGGGCAAGATTCTAGAGTGGGTTTGAGGCATAACAAGGATGTTGTGTGCTTAAGTGGGGGGTGATTGTAACACCCCAAATATATGGTTAAGTGTGGCTTAAAAGGATTGAAATGACGATCAAGATGCACCTTCTTTTATGATAGCTCATCCTTTGGGAACTCCTCAGTTAAGCATGTTTGGCTATGAGTAGTCTCAGGATGGGTGACCTTCTGGGAAGTTTTCCCAGACAACGTGTGAGAGGACGAAGCATGCCGGAAAGACTCGTGGTGATATGTGAGGCTAATGAGCGATCCTTGAAGTAATTATCAGTAATGTCTGCGGCCCAGTTGGGGCCCTGGCGTTACATAAGGGTTTTTTTTTGCATTTTAGACCCTGAAGTATAGGGTATTTAATTTTCTGAACCCTTAGTTTTCAACGTTAATTTTTTGAACCCTAAAGTTTCTAGGCTAAAAAATATAAAAAATACCTTAAAGTTTGTGGGTTGAAAAACAATGTCCTTGTCCGGTTCTATTTTTTCGGTGTTTGAATTTCTCTGTCGATTGTCGCCAAGCTTCAGGATTAAGGTTAAAACTGATATTGACGCTACAATACAACTTTTCTATTCATCTCAGAGCTACTTAAACCCCTAAGCACCCTTAGTCCTTAGGGGTCTAAGTAGCTCCAACGTAAATAAGAGAAGTGTATTATAGTTTCAATATCATTTTTAACTTCAGTCTTGAAGTTTGGCGCCAACCATGGAGAAGAAAAAGAAAAATGGTACACGAACATTTTTTTCAGCCTACAAACTTTTAGGTCCTTTTTATTCACCCCATAAACAATAAGGTCCAAAAAATTAATAAAAACCAAGGGTTCAAAAAATTAATTACCCTATACTTTGAGGTCTAAAATACAAAAAACTGAACAAAAAAAAAAAAAAAAACCCATGAAAGTAAATCATCAACAAGGATGAGTTAACCTTCATGAGGTCTCTTTGGACACCACATAGGAGCACGGTATAGGGAGTGTTGTTTGTTTGGAGGTTTACGGTCTAGAAATCCATACATGTATTTAACAACATCCAAGGATATATATCTTGGCAGGGCGGAACCATGTGTAAGGGTGTGGTGTCAATTGGCACCACTGCAATTTAAAAAAAAAAGAAAAACATTCTGTTTAAGAAAATAAATTAGTAATTTAGTTATATATTATTTGATACTTTAGCATCACAAAAATTTGCATAGCCTAATGGTGTTTAGCCCATGTAAGAGACAAGTAATGTAGAGTAGTATGATCATGGGTTCAAGTCTTAGTGACATGGGGGTTTTAACTGTTTTCTTTTCTTTTTTTTTTTGGTTCAAACTAGGCATTGGGCAGACATCTCCAGTAAGAACTTTCGATCTTTCTATCCCTAACTCCATCATTGAATTGTAATATGTGTGACTCTGTTATTCTTTTCTCAGGTTTTTAACTGTTTTCTTTTTTTTTTTTTTAAACTAGGCATTGGGCAGACATCCCCAGTAAGGCCTTTCGATCTTTCTAACCCTAACTCCATCATTGAATTGTAATATATGTGACTCTGTTATTCTTTTCTCAAGTTTTTCTTTCTTATTTATTGTATTTATTCTCATATTTGGTTACAATTTATGAATAATATGATTATATCAATCTGATTAAGTTAGGGTTTGGTGTATCTGAATGAAATTTGCTAATTCATTAGATAGATTTGTTATGTTTTGTAAAATTGTGGGTGTTTATAATTTTGTTTTTAAACTTCAGTTTAATAAGGAGAGATATTTAAGGACGAAAATCGACCTCTCATTCTAGCGATGAAGTTTATTAAGACCAGTTTGTACAAGAAAATGACAGACAAGTTTTTAAACGATGTTGTTGTCACTTATGTTGAGGATGATATGTTTGGAAAAGTATACAATGAGGCTATCATGTATCGTTTTCAGAAGATACATGCTCGTTGATAGGAAGTGTAGGTATATATTAGTTATTTGATATCATTTTTAGCGTCTATTTTGATATTTATGTATTAGGCTATCATGAATAGGTTATATTTTGATGTTTATTTTAGCGTTTATGTTTTAAAATTTATGTTGAATTATTTTAATTAAAGCAAATTATCCCTGACACCACTAACTCTGAATCCTGGATCTAAACGAATATCCATAGTTATCAAATTTAGGTATTCCATGGATCAATCCATGAAACTTATAACCTTAGGTAATCAATTATTTAGTTATGTGAATAGGATTAAGTTGCATCTAATTAATAATCTTAATTTGGATTAAATTAAAATAGATCAGATTATAAAATCCAACCAAGGAAAATATATATTAAACACATGCTCTTACTTGGAATGTTAACTCTCTTACAATATCTACTCTCAAGTAACTCACTATTAAAAATACGTGTGTTATCTACCATTTTTTTTCAACCAATTTAAAATGGTTGGAAAAATCAACCATTTTAACAATCATTTCATATTCCAACTATTTTTGAAAAATTTTATAGAGAAAAAGGGTTGGAAATTCCAACCACTTTTGCTGAAATTGTGGGAAAAATTTTCCTACCATCCTTTTTTCCTACTAATTGAAAATGGTTGGAAAAATGGTCGAGTTACTAATCGTTTTCCTAACCAATTTTGAATAGTAGGAAAAAGATTGGTAAGAAAAAATTTTCCACCATTTTAGTAAAAGTTGTTGGAATTTCCAACCAATTTTTCCCTCTTAAAAGTAGAAAATAGTAGAAAATTAGAAAAATATGAAATAGTTGCCAAAACGATTGGTTTTTCCAACCATTTTAAATTGGTTGGAAAAAGTGGTCGGTAATGCATATATTTTTGGCGGTGGCTATTTTTCCCATTTAGATACAAATTATTGTTTCTCCACTTGTCTTCAAATAAAGTAGGAAAAAAGGAAGAAAAATTGGATTCTAATAATCCTTACTTTCAGCTTTTTTATCCCAATAATCTCTACTTTATTTTTATATTATGGTGATCCAAAAAAAAATTGTATTCAGATAAGACACCACGAGTCAAGTGACAGTGACTCAGTAGAAAGCTGACATGTACTAGTAGGAGTGTGTTTGAGATGCCAACTTTTGAGCATTTGGCTTATTTTAGCCCGGGAGAAGTTTCTTAGGAATATAATAGTGTCCTAAAATCTCCTAAGTTGGTTACATTATTTATTTTCCAATTGTGTTAGGAAATTATTTAGGTTTCTTCATTAAGTTGGGTTTCTTAATTATATCATATTTGAAAAATCTAATTGGAGTGGTGGTCAAGCTTTGTCTCCCTATATATTCCTAAGCTGCTAAAGGTATTAAGTTGTCGTATGGGGAGAGCACGGGGTGTCTCATAAAGAACACTATGGTAGAAAGGTTGAGAATATCTTGAAGCGAGAAATGCAAGCAGATGAATTCACTGGGGCTTGAAAAGTTGTCATAGTGAGAGTCTTGAGAGTAGTATTCTACTCATGTAACTTGGTCTACTGTGCTAAATCGGTATCTTTCCTATGGATCTCTTGAAAGAGTAGAGATGAATTGTTGTACTCTGACTTTGATAGTAGAGTTTGTTCGTATTTGTGCTGTTCGTGAGTTTTTCGTGCAGCTTTTAGGCTTCTCACGTTAAATCTTGTCTTCCTATATTTATGTTATTCTTGCATTACTTTTCTAGATATCTAAAGCATCTGATACATTACTTATTTTCGTTGCAAACGTTTTCCTTTTCAATACTAATTTAATCAACTATTTAACCTTATGGACTAGCGTTCATTTATTAGAATTCAAATGAATTTTGACATTATAGTAGTTACAAGTCATTAATCAAAGAACACAAACCCATAAGTTGATGGAGAAATCATAGTGAATGTTCTTTAATTAATTCTAGACCACTTCTAAACTTAAGTCTTCTGCATGTATCAACTTTTCCCAACAAATTATCTAGCAATGTCGAAGACCATCTTGAATTTCACCTAAATCAGTCAAATAATTAAATGTAAATATATTTAAATTATCATAAGTGTATGTTTCATTATTTTGAGGGTCATTACAACTTATGAAAAATATAAAAATAAATATTTATTTATTTTTTTCATATATATAAAGCAATGCATAAAATGTGCATTCTCTACTTTGGTTCATAAATATAAAACTATGTTAACCTAACTAATACGTGATAGGCTCTTATAGTTGATAAGTATATATAATTACTAGAGAAACTATTGTTAGAAGTACCAAAAAGATAGATTATGGAAAATTCAGGCCACGCTCTTTTAAGGGATGCAGTTACGATGCGATTGGTTGCTGTGTGGTAGGTTAAGAGAGAAAATGTGAAAAGTAGAGGAGAAAAGTGAGAAAAGGGGAAAATGAAAAGATATATTGGTAGTGATTGTGGCGTGGCGTTGTGAAGTGTGGTGAAAAATTAAGAGTGCGGTACGGTGTGGTACAACACCGCAACCTACCGCATAAAAGAACGGGGCCTCAATATAGTTCTTTACTATCTTGTTTCAAGACGAGTATCATTGTCCAAATAAAATTTGGGCCAATGTGAATAAAATAGTTAGATTTTGATAAGTTCATTGAAGTAGTAAGAAGGATAAGAGCAACAATGAAATACCTCCAAATCCACCACTCAAGTATGGGTTTCCAGAGTAACCCGGTAAACAAGCGCAACTATAGCCATACTGGATGTTAGTGTCAAGACACTGAGATGAGGTGTTGTTGCAACACAAGCATGAGCCATTTGCCTGAGCTTGTGTACAGTTTTCAGTTCCAATAGTCCAATCGTGAACAACAGGGACATATGCTGGCATCATCTCTGAACTGTTGGTCAAGTTAGTCAGGCTAAAATTGAAGGAGTCCTTAGCGATGAAATAACCGTAGCTACATCGCTTATACCCCTGCCATGTCTTATTGTAGTTATCTTTGCTCCCGACTGTGATGTCAATATTGTGTACTCTGTGACCGGGAATTTGTACCTGGCAGCAGCCTGCATCACCGGAGCATGCTCCAATATCATCGGTTAACTTCAGATTGTCACAATTTGTCCGACATCCGATGTTGTATCCTCTGTTTGACAATAGTAAGAAAAGTTGCTTTAGCAGTACTTCCCTTGGGAAAAATTCTAGTTAAGGCAGTTATTTTTTTTTTCGACTACGGTAATTAATCATTATAAACCGTTGGTTTATTAAGAATATATCTAGGCCATTAAATAATTTTACCTTCATATATTAGTTAATTAAAATGGTTAATTCGGGCAGGCGAGTGGGGTTCCGGTCGTGCGTATATCGGGTTCAAGTAAATATGAATCGAGTATATTTCGGGTTCAGATAAATACGTTTTGTGTATTTCGGTTTTGGGTCAAGTGCTAACGGGTTATGATTGCGACATTTTTCTGTTTTTTCTTTTAAAAAATGGTCTCTAAATACTATTTTTTGTAGTTATTTATTTTATTTAAGTTAAAATAGTGACAATAGATTATTTAACTATTTTAGCTTAAATTAAAGAAATAACAAATAAATGAGTTGCGCTTATAGTTTAATAGTTAAAAAATTCCAATGAAAAACCACAAATTCAACTTAAAAAATTACTTTTTATGGTAAAACGGGTTGGTTGGATTTGACTCGCTAATTTTCGGATTCAATTTATTTTGGGTTTAGTGGAGAAAATTGTGTTCAAAACCAACAAATTTTAGACGGGTTTGAGTCGGGTCAGAAATTGTCAAGTCTATAATTATTAAAATCTTTTAAAATCTTTTACATATCCTTTTTATATTCATGATATATGAAAATAAAACTATATTTATTACATTAAAAAGTATTATATAGATTACTAGTTTTGCCGCCATCCTACGAACGGGTTAAAGTCGTGTTCAATGTGATGTGTGACAAATTTATCTTATCTATTACATTCTTAGCTGCTTTCTCTCGCTTTTTTTTTTACATTATTAATACTTCCTTACCTACCTCATATTATATAAGTTTAATAATTCATATATTTAATAAATAATGTAACTTGTCTTACTCACAATACCATAGTTAAAATTATAAACCACATATTTAAAAAAGGGCTTGGATGCAAATATACTAAACTTTTGGGGTGTTGGACTATAATACACAGAATTGTAACCTTGTACAATAATACACTGTACTTTGGGGTGTTCAACAATAATACACTCAGAATGATTTTGGCAGTGGCTAACTCGATGAGGTGGAGGAGATGAATTGACCCAAAAATATTTAGATTTATGACATGTTAGCTAATCCACACATACGCAAAGGGAATCAACTTTGAAAAGAGTAAAAAAAAACATAAAATTACATTTGCTTAAATTTAGATATTATTGTTGTCGTTATATTCAATCACCTTTGCTTGTGTAGATTAGTTGACATGCTGTAAATTTAGATATTATTTAGCCAAATTATCTTCTAGGCCCGCTCCGTAAGATTGTCACCATGTCAGTCACCATCGAAATTGTTCCGGGTGCATTAACATCCAACACCCCTCAAAGTTCAGTGCATTATTGTCGAAGGTCAAAGTTCAGTGTATTATTGTCCAATACCCCAAAAGTTAAGTATATTATCATCCAAAAATCCTTTAAAAATTCATATACTTAAATTATGTAACTGATGTGAATTAGATTTCCAATCAACATCATATTCGCTCACCCTATCCCACTTTTCCCTCCCTCCAACTATCTTACCGTAAAACTCCGGGAAAATCGATTATAGTTGTTGATCCCCTGATCATGATACTAATCCCTTCGATCATGCTCTTGAACCAACTAATATATGAGGCAAGTCTTGAGGTTACACGACACTATAAAAGGAGAATGAATTGCATTCATCCTACACCTCTTTCTCCAATTCATGTTGAAGTTCTAGAAAGTTTCAGCATACTCTTTGAAGTATTGACTGCAACAACTATATTAGAGAATTCTTGAGAGATCTTTTAGCCTTATTCACAAGAAAGTTAGGTTATACCCTTCAGCTTTTTCACGGTCTAGTGAATTAGTCTTAAGGGAGACAGATCTTATCCTTCGACTCCGAGCCATCCAAGGAAAACTACATTTATCTTATGTGTGACCTTGAGTACCCGAACACTCATTTCCTCAACACACCTCTCAAATATTGTTTATAGAGAAACACTTTATTGATTTCTACTTCTTTTATTATAGATATAGGTTTATTTTTGTTATCCAAATAGAATTTTTTTTAATTTTTTTCTTATCAAAAGAGAAGTCTATTATTTTCTTTTTACACGAATGTTTCGGCGAGACCCTCCCATATAATATTGCTTGTGCGACAAAGGTCTTGTTTTCTAAATTGTCTTAACTTATCTAGCTTTACCTTACCTTATTTTCTAAAAGAACAAAGTTATACTTTTAGATAATTTATATAATCTTTTTTTATTCAACTCACAAAATTTAGTAAAAATAATAAAGAAGTATGTGATATGAAACTTACCTACCCTCACTACTTTATTTACTTTTCCTTACGTAACCTTACATCACCTTGCCTTACCTAAATTTTCCCTACACTAAAAAAGAATAAGACCTTATAACCTAGGGACCATACCCACATACCTATCAAATTATGTGTAGGAATAGATAAATGAGAAAGACATTTTGGTGAGAAGGTGAGAATGGATGGACATCAAGTATCGTAGAGATGGGCATCATATATTGTAGAGATGGACATCAAGTTTGCATGGATAGTTGATGTCTCCCTGATGTTCACCTTGCAAATTTGATGTCCATCTCTGCGATACTTGATGTTCATCCCTTCTCACCTTCTCACCAAAATGTCATTCTCATATTATTCTCATATATATATATATATATATATATATATATATATATATATATATATATATATATATATATATGGGAATAGATAGAATGAGAAGGGAGATTAGGTGAGAATGTGAGAAGGAGGTTTATTAGCCATTAGATTATAGATCAAGGGTCATAATTAAATTAGCATTTCCCCTTTAATTGTTTACCCATCACATGAGCATTAGTGGAAAAACAAAATAGAAAGATTTTGGGGGATGTGCAAGCGTAAAGGATGGCAGCTGGATGTGAAGGTGGCTGATTTGAGTTCCAAGAAGCATGCTCTATACTAAATTTCCTTCCCTTGGAAACTCAGGGTTTCGAAAATTCAATTTATGATTCTCATCTGTAAGTGTTCGTTTTGTGAGTTTGGAAGCCAAATTTTCAACTGCAGAGACAAAGGACAACGTCAATTGTGTTCGGTAGTTTTTTCCATTTTTCGAGCTTGAATTTTAGGTTTGCAACTAGGTAGGTGTTGGTATTCTTGGGTTGTCACAAGCTTCTAATTGAATGTTTTTATTCGGGCAGGGATTGAGATTTATAAGGTCGGTTGAGCCCAAAAAAATTCAAGCATGGAGAAGGCAGAAGGACGTCTGCCAGAGTCGGAACAAAGCACAAGTTCAGGGTAAGTTTTAGAATTTTGTTTGCTAGGTTGGAGGAGTTTTATGAGTAACTTTTAGGCCTCTCATTTTTACAGGATGAAAGATTATGTCCTTTTTTCATTGCTAAATAATTTGGATTGAACATATGCCCATTTGGTTTGAACATGATGTCCGTTGATTTGAATTTGATGTCCATTTGGATTAACGTGATGTCCATTTGATTTGAACATAATTTCCATTTAGTTTGAACATGATGCCAATTTGGTTTGAACATGATATATATTTGCGCTAAATATGATCCCCATTTGGCTTGAACATTTAGATTGTACTTGATATTATTGTTGTTGATCGAAAAATCAAAGTTCAAATATGATTGTGCATATGAACATTTTGATTATACTTGTATACCTTCTACAGAAATGGGTGGTGTTATTGGTTTTTTGGAAAATGCATGAACATGTGTACAACGGATGGTGTATACAAAAGTGTAAAACAAGACGTCCATTAAGTTTGAACATGAGGTCCACTTGGTTTGGACATGATGTCCACTTGGTTTAGGCATGATGTCCATTTGGGTTTGAACATGATGTCTATTTGGTTTGAACATGATGTCTACTTTAGTTTGAACATAATGTCCATTTGGTTTGAACATGATCTCCATTTGGTTCTTTTATAGACATATGTTTCTTGTATAGACATGAATCTTTATTTATTTACATTGTACGTGTTGTGCATCAACTGAAGGGTGATGCTTATTTCGATAGATGCATTTGTGCATGTCCACATTTATTTACCTGAATGTCATTTATAAGTAATGTAATGTCCTTCTAGTTAGAAATGATGTCCATTATACACTTTTTACATTATATTAGTAGTTCTGACGATGTTTAATTATCTGTTTGTGCAGCATTGTACCCGGGGGGGGGGGATAGATGGGGGAGATAGCTCCACATTGATGCTACCCTCCATCCCATAGAGTTATCATGTGAACGATGATAAGGAATACGTCCGGTGATGAGTCATTGGTCGCGAAAAGGAGGACAAAGACCTCGGTAGAGGTCGTTACTGAGAAAAAGCAAGTGCATGTAGGTGCAGGTCTTGTGACAAAGTAACAACGCACGACAAAGAGAATTGCCTGGAGTGTTATTCATGAAAGTGTATGGATGTTAATCATACGAAAATGGGGCGTTAAGCATTTTGTTTTAAATGCACTTTGCCTTTAACTAGATAAAATGAACATCATGTTATATATGAACATTAATGCATATGGTAATGAGCATGAGTGTGTATGGTACGTAGTGAACATCATTTTATAAGAAAGTGAACATCACGGCATAAGGAACTGAAAACCAAGGTATATAGCACCTTATCAGAAAACGAACATCGAGGTATTTTGTAATGAGCATGAGTATGTATGTAAATGAACATCAAGGTATTTAGTAATGAACATGAGTGTCTAGCAATTGATAATCATGTTAAAAAATGAACATTTTTATAATATAAAGTTGAGTTTGTACATTAAACATCACATTAGTATGCCAATGAACGTTAGAGTGTATGCAATATAAAATCAATCAAAGGATCTAAATTATATGATGTCCAAAAATACACAATATTTTCCCAGAAAATTTTGACGAAAGTACATCAACATATATGATAATGAATTTCAAGTTATATGGTAATAAACATTTGGGGGTGTAACCAATTGAACAACATATGGTAATGAACATCAAGGAACATGTAATATGCACATCATATTATAAATGATCATCAAGATATGTCAAGGCATACAAGAATTAACATGAAGTTACAATGATCATCAAATTAATATGATATGAACTTTAGAGTGTAGGCAATTGAACATCATACCCAATAAAATAATAATCAATATATATATGTTGCATGTCCAATATACATCCAAAAATATAAAATGATCAATCTACCAAAACCGTTACATGTTCGATATAGAAAACTCATTACATGTTTAAATCTAAAAAATATAGGCATTACATGTTCATAACAATCACATTTCTCCAAAAAAATAAACAACATCATCACATTGTCCGGGGGGGGGACTTTGTCCAGTCCCAATCAATAGCATTTGAGAATACTCTGTCATGGTTGTAGGAGTGTTCAACAATCAATCGAAGCTTCGACACGTCACGGTTGGCAAAGTCCATGCACTTACTAAACCTCCTCTAAGCCTCAAGCTTCTGCCTCGTCACCTTGTAACATCAATCATTTACATTCTGTTGAACCTGGAAAAGTTTAGAAAATGAAATAAAGTCATGTTCAAATCAAATGGAGATCATGTTCAAACCATATGGGCATATATTCAAACTAAAGTAGACATCATGTTCAAACCAAATAGAAATCATGTTCAAACCCAAATGGACATCATGCCTAAACCAAGTGGACATCATGTCCAAACCAAGTGGACCTCATATTCAAACTTAATGGACGTCTTGTTTTACACTTTTGTATACACCATCCATTGTACACATGTTCATGCATTTTCCAAAAAATCAATAATACCACCCATTTCTCTAAAAGGTATACAAGTATAATCTAAATGTTCATATGCACAATCGTAATTGAACTTTGATTATTCGACCAACAACAATAATATCAAGTACAATCTAAATGTTCAAGCCTAATGGGGATCATATTCAGCCCAAATAGACATCATGTTCAAACCAAATTGACATCATGTTCAAACTAAATGGATATTTTGTTCAAATCAAATGGACATCACGTTCAATCCAAATGGACGTCAAATTCAAATCAACGGACATCATGTTCAAACCAAATGGGCATATGTTCAACCCAAATTATTTAGCAACGAAAAAAGGACATAATCTTTCATCCTTTCAAAATGAGAGGCCTCAAAGTTACCCAGAAAACTCCTCCAACCTAGCAAACAAAATTCTAAAACTTACCCTGAACTTGTGCTCTGTTCCGACTCCGGTAGGCGTCCTTCCGCCTTCTCCATGCTCGAATTTTTTTTGGCCCAACCGACCTTATAAATCTCAATTCCTGCCCGAATAAAAACATTCAATTAGAAGCTTGTGACAACCCAAGAATACCAACACCTACATAGCTGCAAACCTTAAAACCACAAGCTCGGAAACTGAAAAAACCTACCGAACACAATTGACGTTGTCCTCTGTCTCTGCTGTTGAAAATTTGGCCTCCAAACTCATCAAACGAACACTTACAGAAGAGAATCATGAACTGAATTTTCGAAACCCTGAGTTTCCAAGGGAAGGAAATTTAGTCTAGAGCATGCTTTTTGGAACTCAAATCAGCCACCCTCACATCCAGCTGCCATCCTTCACGCCTGCACATCCCCCAAAATCTTTCTCTTTTATTTCACTAATGCTCACGTGATGGATTAAAAATAAAGGGGAAATGCTGATTTAATTATGACCCTTGATTTATAATCTAATGGCTAGTAAACCTCATTCTCACCTAATCTTTCTTCTCACCTTATCTATTCCATATATATATATATATATATATATATATATATATATATATATATATATATATATATGTATGTATAGAAAAATTGTATTTTAATAATTTCTACTTTCACTAATTGTACAGTAATAATTCCTATTTTCATTTTAGATGTTGGTGGTTTAAAAAAAATGATTCTTGTGGGACACCGCCGAGAGTATGCCTTAAATATCATAGATTTTGTGTTGCATTTGATTCAAAACTTATTATAACACTTTACCATGGGTTTTAATGAATTTACGACATTCGTCTCAATTTTATTTTTTTTTACGATTTATGATGATTTTTTCACTTTTATTTCTTTAAAAAAATTCATAATAATTCCTCGGATTCTCAAAAAATATTTAAATTTTCTGTAGTAATTACGATTCATTACCTTTCTGGAGACCGGAATGAATAAAACAAAAAGATATGGGGTTGGTATGAAAAAAATAAAAAGATTGAGAAGGGGAATTCGGTACCACTACAATACATTTTTGTTTTGCACTACCAAAATCCGAAATGAAAGTAATCTGACAAATTGATAATTATTATAATTCTAATTAAAAAAAATATAGATTGCACGTGAGCCAGTAAAAATAATTAAATATGGGTTACATTCATGGAAAGTGAGCTAGTAGTTAATTGACAAGAATAGTTATTAATTATTATACAGATCGCACGTATAAAATTAATCTGAAAAATCGATAATCCTAATAAAAAAAAATACATAAAAGTGGTGGACACGTAAAGAACCCGCGGTCGGACCCAGTGGATCTGGGCTTGGGTCTGGGTCCAGCTGGACTGATCCAGAACATGGTGATTTTACAGTAAATTATCCAAATATATGTATGAAGTTATGAATTGCATACCTCCCACCAGATGTATTGATAACCAACTGGGCGATGGCGTCACATCCAGCGACCACAAAAACATTGTCAAGACTGCTGAGAATGAAGTTCCTCATACTCAACGATGACCCGAATTCAAGCAGCACCTGCCCGGAGTTGTCATAGCATTTGTATGCTACGTAGATAGGCCCGCGCATTTGACCCTCCAGCAAAGAGATGCTTTCGACCTCTATATTTTCTCCCAAAATGGGGACTGCAGAAGGCGGGGCAGCGGTCTGGTTACAAGTGATATTGAAATCACTATCGTAGGAACATTCGATCCCCACGCCGAAGGGGTAAGGGATGCTAACATTGCCGCACTTTTCTGGACATCCCGGAAGGGATATTCGTGTTTCATTACCACCTCCTGCTGCATCTAACCTTGCTGATGATGCAATGGTTAGGATTGAAGCAACAGCTGCTACAATCACCCACTTTGAGCAACACATTTCCTTCCTCATATTCATATCTCTCTCTCTCTCTTGTTTCTTATTTCTCATGTCTGTGTTGAGCACATATTGCACAAAGCCGGGAGTTAGATCTTTGTAGCCAAATTTTGTCGGATACGAAAGACCCAAATTGTTTGACCGGAAAAAAACTAGGTCCGGACATAGACGTACATCAAACTAATGAAAAAGTATTGCAAATTTGAGTAAAATTATCAATTTGGACCGATAGCTTAAATACATGTCATATGTATAGATATCTGGTTATGACAAATACAGATCAAGTGTATTTCGAGTACGTGCAACTTTGACATTATTTCGAGTACCGAAAAATTTGACATTAAAACAATGTGTAAGATATATTTCGAATTCAGATAAATACTTTTACTTTTACTTCTTGTTCAAATAAGAATTTACTTGAATATAATAGACAAGAATCATAGCATCAATCGAAAATTAAATGACTAATAAACCTATCAATTCAGACGAGCGAATTAAATATATTTTGAGCATAATGTCAACTTTGCCCATTAACTCTAAAAGGCAAATGAAAAATGCATACTAACACATGAGCAAAACAATTGTTATATGGCCTGGTTGTTTTGTGTGGTGCAGTTTGATGTGTTCCACGATTTATAATATCATGCATTCAATATTCATATTGTGTACTTTACCATATCATACCAAACTCTTATCACAATCATTACTAATGTATATACTTACTTTTCCCTTTCTCCATTTCTTCTCCTCTACGTTTCACATTCTTTTTTCCTGACGTACAACATCAACCACATTTTTCACAAATTTCACCGTATCATTCCAATTTCGCTGTACTTTCTATAATTCCGCACTATTTCTATATCTTACCAAACCGCACAAAACAACCCGTCATACTATCCACATTGGTGTTCTCCAAATCGAAAAACAATTTGTACAAATAATAATATTTTAATACAAATGAAATATAATGATTGATAATGGTTGGGAAATAAAGCAAAAAATAAGTAAGATTAAGATATGAATAATATCTATCGATCATTTCAGTGACAAAGAAAAAAGATAAAACAAATTAATTTTTAGTTTAATATTTTCTCTCCGGTCTTTCTCTCTTTGCCTCCTTTCCTGTTTATTCCTCCTCCCCCCCCCCCCCCAAAAAAAACCCCAAGAACAATTGACCATTTAACCTCATTCTTTTATACGGATGGCTGCGGCATGACACAGTGCGGTGTGGTTGAATTGTGGTAGATTCTAATGGGTTGTGGTAAGTTGTGGTGAGTTTTGTTTTAATAATTGTAAATTGTGTTGGTAGATGTGAAAAAATAATTGGAAAAAGTGAGATTTTAACTTTTTGATAAAGAAATAAAATAAATTTAAAAAAATTGATTGTGGTGGGTTATGTTAAATTGTGGTCGATTGATATGTGTTGGTGGGTTTACGGCTAGTGAGTGTTGTGACATCACAATGTGCCATTGCATAAAAGAATACTTAAACCTCCATGAACAACCTTCTATCCTTTAATTTTGTTTTTTTTTTGTGATGATAGAAGTTTTACTTTGAGACACTTTTTAATTGTCTTATCTTTTCCAAATTTGTATTTTTATAATTTAAATTTATATTAATTTTTTTAGTAATAAGTATTAATTATCAATTTTAAGAAGCTTGTAGTGCATTCACTACGTTAATGAGTACAAATAATACTCTAATCGAATCAACCCCGTTCATTGACATATTTTAGGCGTTATTTAAAAAAAATATAAAAAAATAAATGATAAAATTTTAACTTTACACAATTTATATGTAATATTATAGAATTTATAGTTATAGAAGTCGATCATATCATTTTATTTCAGTTTAATATATAATAATAAAATTTAGTGATAAGGAAAGACACTTCAAATGTACTCATATCATTTTCATTTTTTTTCTTTTTTCTCTCCTCAATTCCCCTTTGCAAAAAACATCATTGAGGTTAGTCTTAATATATACTTCCTCCATTTTTATTTAAGTGTTGCCACCTTTTCATATGGAAAATTTTAACTGTTAATTCTTTAATATATACAGTGATTTATCGTACAAAATTGATACGATTAAATTCAAACTAAAAGAAACTACATTAGAAAAGTACAAAATTAAAATTTTTGATTAAATATTTTATGATAAATTATTGGATGAACATGAACATGAAGAAATGTGAAAGAAAGTAATTTTGAGAAAGAATAGAGTATTTGCCAAAATACTGAAAAGTTGAATTGATTCTTAGTTGACTTCCATGTTTTGTGAGTCTTCACCAATTTACTTCATCGCTTTATTGTCACTTCCTTCGAGGCCCTGTTTTTTCATACGAAGGGTTGCAGCGCGGTATTACATCGCACTATATTTTTTTATTTTTATCACACTATATTATTTCTATTTTTATAGTAAATTTTAAAATTTTTTATATTAAAGATCAATACTTTTTACAATTTTTTACTATTTTTTTATCATATAATTGATTATTTTGACAAGATCATAATTAATATATTTGGAAGAATAATTAATAACAAACATAATAACTTGCGTGAGAAAGAACAGAAGGGGAAGCTCGTTGGATAGGTAGAGCTCCTCAACTCTTCACCATTGTCGATCTCCTTCGCAAGCTTCCAACTGGTGGTGTCTATTGTAGTGGACAATTGGCAGACGATTCGCAAGCTTCCAACTCTTCACTTAGCTTTTTAGCTTTAAAAGAAAAACCTTTTTACTTTGTCCAGTTTCAAATAGAAAAATACCTACCCTATCTGCCACAAATGACAACACTTCACCACGTTTTTTATAATTATTTACCGTACGACGTTATCACCCCACTCCATCCACCACATAAAAGAAAAAAGTCGAAGTTGTCCACATCCGTTAGACCTGTCAATACAGGCGGGCGGGCGGGTTACGGATTAGTTGAATATCGGGTTTGAGTAAATATGGATCGAATGTATTTCAGATTCGGGTAAATACGGATCGGGTGTATTTCGGTTTGGGGTTAACCTAACGGTTATGATTGCGACTTTTTTCCGTTTTTTTTTCTGTAAATACGATTATCTTCTAGTACCGATAGATTATTGTAAATGTTTTAACTTAGACTAAATAAATAATATATGAATGAGTTGCGGTTGTAGTTTAATAATCATGAATTCCAACGAAAAGCCACAAATTTTAATAGATTTGAACGTAAAAAATAAAGTTTTTGGGTCAAATAGGCGGGTCTGGTTTGACCCGCTAATCTGCAGATATTTGGGTTCGGTATATTTCGGGTCGAAAAAATCAATGTTGAAACCCCAGAATTTCCGAATGTGTTCGGGTCGGGAATTTTGGTTGCGTTAAAGATTGAGAGGTCTAACATCCATGGTTCTTGTGCCAAGATTATTAAAAGAAAAGATCAATGAAAGAAACAGACGGAATATGACAAGTTTCAATTATTAGACCATTGGGTATTTTTATTTTGGCGCGAGATTTTGGTTGGGAAATTGTTTTGAAATATTTATTAGTTCTCCGAGTTGACAAATTTTTTTTATATTTGATCGTCCCGGAGAAGTTTTAATGTGGAGTCTACTGTATCACCCACAAATATATTAAAGATAATCAATTTTGAGGAAAAAGGAAAACTAGATAACCAAACTTGGAGCAAAGATAGTTTTAGGTAATTTATATTATATTTTTTTTATTCCATTCACATAATTTATTAATAAATAAAAGGATAAATAAATAAGGTGACATTTATTTATCTCACTATTTTATTTATCATTTTTACCTTATTTGACACTAGTTTATGTATCTTATTTACTTTCTTCGTTTTATATTAATTGTCTTATTTGAAAATTATGTTTTTAAATTTCTAAAATTTTCACTATAAATTTTTCAATATATTCAATGAGTTGCTATATTGAATTATCACAATCAAATTCATAACAAAACATATTATCATAAAAATAAAATATTATAATTATTAATAATATATTATGTAACAAAATTATCAACTAATAAATAATATTAAAAAACATAAAAAATTAAATTATAATAATTAATATGTAACAGAAAATTACTTATACGGTCGAAATGTCATAGCCATAGACGGAATACAATAGTGTGAGTGGGGCTAGAAACCGAAGCACTGGTAGGTCCCTTGAGCACAACATGTATGTTGTACGTTGACTTTAGTAAACATGAACATTTGTGTCCTGAGAATAAAAAAGAAAAGAACGACTAGTCAACCAAAGTCTAACCAATGAAAAATCACGGCAGAACCAATTGGGTTTCTTTCAGAACCAGTCAACCGACCCGATCAATGGGCGGGTTAATTAAATATACCTACTATGTAATTATTTAAACTCAAAATACATGTAATTTATATTTTTAAAGTCAAATTTGTATGGATCTGAAATACATTCTATTTATATTTGTCATACCCAAATATATCCTCCACATATTAATACATATATCTGAATTAATAATTTTAGTAGCTTAATTTTTATTTAATGTTATGATTCTTGCTATTGTATTCTATGAAAATTAAATTTGTGTGTGAAAAAAGTATAGATATTTACTTAAATTCAAAATACACACAACTCAATTTTTAATGTCAAATTTACTTGAACTCGAAATACACATGATCTGTATTTGCCTTAGTTAGATATACATATGACCCATATTTAATTCATACATCTAAATTGATTGCCTTAGTAACTTAATGTTCTTTTAATGTTATCCTTGGTTATTATATTGAAGGGAAAAAATTGGTGTGTGAACACATGCTAGCTAGCAAGTAGATAGGCAAGCTTCAAAACACAATAAAAAACATCATTTTCTACTATGTGAAGAAAATTTCAATTTCCTTTTGATTAACTAGCACATAAAAAAAGTGCTAAAAAGGTGTTGGGACTTGGAAGGTCTCATATATTTTTGAAAATTGATTAGAGTGTCACTATTTTTTTAATGCACTTGTGGATCACCTAATCTTATAAAAGTTAGTGGTAGGATGGTAATCCGGCTATTTTGATTGAAATTTGGTGATCTCTATAAATATATAAAAGTAATATATTCGAATTTTAAAATACTCAACCCAAAGTGATTATAGGGATCAACGGCCAATCATATTAAAGAAAAAAATCAATTTAAAAATACAGTAGACAATTCTCGTCCATGAAATAATAAAAAATAATAAAAATCGATTTTAAAAAATAATAAACAAAAAGCTTAACCGATCAGATTAGGAGTCTACCTTATTTAATTAGGAGTCTACTTCCAACCCAATTAGAAGTCTACCACCCAACCTAATTAGGAGTCTACCCATCCAAATCTAATTAGGAGTCTATCTCCCAATCTAATATAGACATCCAGGTATCTTTTATTCTCTTTCAATCTGTCAACTATCAATATTTGAATCAACCATTCATTTCTGGTCAAATTACCTGCTGCCGAATTACAAATATGCATGAAAGCATGTATATTTTCTCGTAGTGGTGTAACATGTGTACGTTGTTATTAATTAGTGAGAGTGAAGCATTGTCTACTTCTTATTTCTTTAGTTGTAATGCATGTTAGTAGGTTTTTTAAGAGTATCTATATGATATGTTGTGTTAGAAACATATTCAAATTTAATTTATGAAAACTTAATAGGATTAAACTAATATTGTAACATAATCAAACACGATAATTAATTTAGAGATATAAATATTGAAAAATAAAGAAGAAGAAGAATATAGAGCCAATAAATACAAGATTTTTACGTTGAGACCGGAGGGAATATTTTTATTCTGTATTTATACTTTGGTTGGAGCTAATAAATACAAGATTTTTATGTTGAGACCCAAAATCTACCACAAAAATTTTAAATTCAAGATTATTAAAATTGAAGGTTAAATGTCTAGTATTTTGGTTAGAATTTGTCAATTTCTTTTAATAATTTATTTAAATCTACGCTACGTTATTATATAAAATTAGCATCGTTAGATTTGCAATAATAAAATATGGTATAATATTATCATATACTCCTCGGCCTCCTTCTCAAGTTACTCGTGGATCTGTAGTCTGAGTATTTTGATTATTAATTTTTCAATATATATAATGATTTATCACATGAAACTTAACTATTATTTACATTAACAATAAAATACATTCAAAATAATGTAACTTTATAATTTTTATGTATATATATATATAATATGCCATATTTTTTTTATTAATTTATGCATGTTAAATCTTTTGGTTTTATTTAAATTCATTTCCCGACTTTTTCTTTCTTTTTTTGGGTAAATAATAGATTCACGCTGCAAGCACAAGTGTGTTCACAATCCAAGGCTCCTCGTAGATTCCTGTCTACTGGGCTCATTCAAGACATTCTACAAGTCACCTAGTGGGCCTACCATGAGGTTGGACAGTGGCCTAACCACGCAATGCTGCCACAGGATCCTCGCGAATCCAGTGCCAATGCAGCTTGACTTAAGCCCTACCAGACCTCCTGTAGCCTGACATTAGCCTTGAGTTGAGGCCTAAGTTAACCCAAGCAAGGGACCATTGCGGATTCTTGTCTGGGTAGCTCGGGGCAACTTTGGGCTGGGTCACTATGTTGAAATCACCAAAAAAAAAAGATATGTTTGCAAAAACTTACTCGGAGGTACCCCAATATTTGGAGAAACTATTTTTCAGTACCCCAACTTCTTAAAACTTATTTCGAGGTATCCTTAATTTTTGGGGTAGTAATTATTAGGTGCTTTTCCGGTCATCAATTTTGTTAAGAGACCGAGACACCTTTATTCTTTTCCTTCCCTTTCTATCCCATCTCCATTAGTGGAACTCAAAAGCAAAATATTTTCTCATTCCATAATTTGTTGATGGGCAGTGTCTATCTCCACCACCCACAGTACATGGGCACCCTTCAAGAACCTTCTGGAAGTTGCGACCTGCTAGGAGTTAGAGGAAGGCCGAGAGCTAGTTGTTGCGGGTGTTAGTGAAGCCGAGTTTTGTGACGGTGGGGATATTGTTGGCGGGGAATTGGATTTGTGCTGCGGAGGCCGCCATGGTTGTAAGGTTCCTGTGTGCTGCTTGGTAATGGAGGATTTGAATTGGGGAATTGTGAATAGTGTGATCACTTGAAGCAAGTGCAAGGCCAAGACAGAATTTACAGCCTAGAACAACGCCAATCAACAATGCTTATAATGGTAATGAGAGTTTTTAATTTTGAAATGGACAAAAAAAAAAGAGTTCAGAAAATTGTTTTGCTATTGAGCTCCATTAATGGAGAGAGAGAAGAAGGGAAGAATAAGGGCATTTCGTGTTGGGTGTGGAGACCAAAATGGGAGAAGGAATAAGGAAGAAAGGAGGAAGAATGAGAGGTAGAAAATAAAAGAATCGAAGAGGCGCTAACCAAGGCGCTGCGAGCGCCGGGATCGACGCCACCAAATGTCTCGAGCAGGCTTCGTGGTGCTAGACGCCGCTTGTAGGAGAGTTCGAGATCTCCTAAAATATTGGCGAGATCTTTTTTTTTTTTTGTTTACTTTCTATAGTTGTTTCCTAATTCACGGTTGTTTCCTTTTTGCTGGAGACTTCCATATTGTTTAGGTTACTACCATACTGTAACCTAGGTTTTTCCTTGTACCCCTAGTATATATTGGGGTTCAGGTTCTCCCCATGATGTATCCCAGAAATACAAGAGTGTATCCCAGAGAGAATTGGGATCAAGAGAAAGAGAGAGAGAAACACAACCATTGTATTGTAATCCTCATATTACTAGTGCATCGATTCCGTGGTTGTTTTTTCCCGTTTTGGGTTTTTTCCACGTTAAACCTTCGGTGTCAAATTTCTTATTTCTTTTTCCGCTCTTATTTCCTATTGTTTGTGGTTGTTTGAGTGCTCTTCGATCCTAATATTTCGGTCACTTGATAAATTTGATGGCTGGAAAAGCACCTAAAAATTACTAACCCAAAAATTAAGATATCTCGAAATGTGTTTTGAAAAGTTGGGTACCGAAAAACATTTTCTCCAAATATTGGGGTACCTCCGAGTAATTTTTTGATATGTTTGGGATTCAAATTTAATTTGTTATATTGAAAGATTCTTAACAAGTTGAAATAATATTTGAAGAAAAATAATAAGGAAATATAAGCAGCCATATGTCGATCTCGACACTTTGTGGGAGACCGTGCCCTCAGGCTGCAAGTCCTACAGAAACCCACGAAATCTAAGCAATACAGCAACAAGAAAACCGACAAAATTACATAGTATGCTAGGCTCTAAATTCACATACAAATAACCGAACCTAAACTTTAATGCCAATTTGACGAATTCATATATGATAAGGATTAGTCTCCATGAGTCATAACATGCCGAAGGATCGAAATAAGCATCGCGAAAAATAAAACAAAGTAAGAATATATCAAAATAGCCCAAAAAACTCCTTCATACATCATGGATTCAATCGACTATTAATAAATAATCAACTCCTTTTTTTTCTTCTTTGGTTAATTAGAAGAGTGTTATGTCATACAATATCTACTTATTTTAGCATGAGAATGATGGAAAGCACAAGCAAAAACCTTGCTTAATTAAAGGTGAACACCAATAGCCCCCAAATAAGAACAAAACAAGCAAATGAGATATGATCACTTTTAAAGAAATACTAACTGAAATTATCTTGAAGCTTCAAGGTTGAATGACTAAACGTAGAATCACCGTCAATCACCCAAGAATGCACCAAAATACCCCATCACAGATAGCCTAGAGAACCCACCAACTATCTTCTTAAAAGAGTAAATAAAAGCACCACCAAAAGGATAAAACTTTATGAGAATCTTTGAGTTGGGTCTCAAACCATACCCTATATTTCATTTCAAAACAGTCCAACCCTTTCTTTCCTTCAACTTTAGTATTTATAGAAACTAAGAGCAAATGAGAAGGAGAAAGCCCTAGAAAAGGTAAGAAATCCTATGGCCTATATTAAGCATTTTTCATAGTATTCTATGGTTGAGATTAAAGAATGAAAACCATACGTTCACTCATCCATATAGCAGCAAAAAAGACTCAGCAGCTCAAAAATAAGAAAAAAAAAACTAGGGAAATGGAAAGGGGAAGGGAGAGGGGGACATTTCAAATGGCGAGTCAAAAAGTACAAATCAAGGTAGTGGGTGTATGAGCTTGAAACTCCCTTCATTTTTCACCTTATGGAAATCGAATCCCACTTGATTTCTTCCTAAGCTTGTTCTGCAAGGCTTTTAGAAGACTTTTGATGATAATATCCAATCAAGGTAAAAAGACCATTTTGCCCTTCGTTTGGAAAATTGCCCAAAATACTTCTAAAGTTGGATTAAGCTTAGTAGATGGAAAAGAACTTAAACTTAATTATTAGCAATCCAAGCGTATTTAGTTCCCTAGAGGCCCTAAAGAGTCTTGGGAGTACCCCAAAAAGGTCAAAGGAGTGTTAGAAGAACCTTGATCATTTGGCCAAAATCGAGCATAATACTTGATTAATGTGACAAAGTCATGCTTGTTGGCCTTGATCATGGATTCTTTTTAGTTACTTGGAATGCTAAACCCATCGCAAGTTATCATGGTAGTGAGGCAAGTATCATCGGCAGACAAGATGCATCATTCTCCCAAAAAACACTTAGAAGAACTAGCATGAAATCTCATTGCCCTTGTTTCTAGGAGATTTCAATGTTTCCTTTCTGCCACTCCATTTTGTTGTCGTGTCTCAACTACAGTTGGTGTAAAATACCTTTTGAAGAAAAAAACAATTAAGGCAAGCTGAATTGAAGAATATTGTACTATTATCACTTTGAGTTAGCTTTATTTTAACTGCAACCTATGTTTCTACGATATTATAAAGTTGGAGACTAGCTTGTTTAACTTAAGTTTTATTTTACAAAAGATATGTCTGACTGTTTCATGTGAAATCATTAAAAATGGTTAAGAAATAATGAGTTCCTATAATCAGGGTTGTTCATAATCCAGTATGAACCGAATAAAGGACTGAACCGGACTGGACGGAAAAGATCGAAGATAGTTCGATCCAGTCCACGGTACAAGGAATACTCAGTTTTAGTCTTCGGTCCAATTCATGGACGGAATTAGAAGACAGAGGATCAAATCAAATTACTACAAACAAACTATTTTCTAAAGTTTCAACTTTTCATCACTATTCACTAATGTTTATGAGTATCTCAATCTTAAACCCTCCACGCTCCCCAGTCCCTCGACACTCCCTAGTCCCCACTCCACCCTCCCTACGGCCTCCACCACCTGCCGTCATTGGGCGCCACACCCCCCCCCCCTCCTACTTAACCGTTTCACCGATGCTCCACTGTCCCCAATCCCCATATCCTTTGTTTTCTCCTCCGCAGTCGGCCACCATGAGAACCACACCCACCGTCCAGCAAGGCACCTCGCACAATCAATCCCTTCACTAGATCAGGTTTCTTGTAATTTTCGTAACTGTTTCCTTTTTATATTCTTCTACCATTATTGTCGTAAAGAATCATATATATTTATTTTTTTTGCATTAGCTTTGTTGTCTTCTGTTAATTTGTTAACAGAAAAAGTTAAAATGAATTCATAATTAAGTCCATTCGGTCAGTCTAATCCTAGACCGAAATTTTTTCGGTCGGTTCAGTCCAGGACCAATAAAAGTTTGGTCCAATCCTTAGTCCAGGTCAGTCACCTTGTTCGGTCTTCGGCCCAGTCCAATTCGGCCTAATTCGGTCAAGTCCTAGACGAACAACCCTACTTGTAATATTTAGAGTTTTGCAAGGTCTCCTCAAATCTAGATGAATGAGATGAAAGGGATGAGTAGTATGAATAGAGTTTTTATTGAAAGGTAATCTAGCATAAGGAAGATTACTGCTAGCCTTATTATGAATCCTGTTTAAATCTCTTCTTAGACTCACAAAAACATAAATATAAATTTAATGAAAAATATTGATGCAGATGTGAAGTGAAGATACACTGCAAAACAATGTCATTTCTCATATTTCTCTCAAAATTTTACTTATTTTTTCAAAATGCCTAGGGTAACAATATATACGAGACCACCTTAATTTATAATTATAATGAGCTTCAATAAAAGAAATTTCTAACACTTGTATTGTGATGGTAGGTTTCAAAGAGATTATATTTTGGTGACATGACTCCAATGTTAACACATATCATACCATGTATAAAGGACTCAGTCATTCATATGCAATTAAAATAGGTCAATTTTTTAATGATAATTTTTTGTTCGCACATTGTATCATTACTATATCACAATGACATTGTCATGAAATTATTAATTAGCTTAGCCTTCATCAGGGGTGGATCTGGCTTGTTACCAATGGAGTCAAGCGACTCGACTGGAATTTTGGGAAAAAAATTTTGGTTTAGAAAGAAAAAAGATAATGGAATAATATACATAGATTATGCGCATATGGAATCGTTAAGTGAAGCTTAGTCAAGTGGTATGCGTTTATCTCTTCCATCTTTGAGGTTATGGGTTCGAGCCTTATTTAGTTACAAGCGATGGAATTTTATGAATCTATTCATTGCTTCTGCTTCTCTCCTTCACCCATTCTATTAGAAACTTAAAAGTCCCACTCTGGCCATCTCGAACCCTCCCTCCCTAAAAATTATACGGTCCGTAGTTACAATCTTTTAATATTGAAATATATCATTTTTTATGTCGCGAATGTTTGCGAAAAATTTGAAAACTTTAACAAGTATCGATGAACTTTTATTAATAAATGTTAATAAATTTATAATAAATTTTATAAATAATATTGATTAACTTTTTAAACAAATTGATATAAGTGGTGCACCTAGTTGGTAGAGCACTGTGGATCATATAACGATTGCTCCCCAAAACCAGCAGCTCAAAAATCAGAGAACATGTCGCCATTGAGGCCCGACAACAATAGTTTCTGCGTGTCCTTTGAAGCAGTCAGCCGCAGTCTGTGCTCTACTGCTAGTCTCCATCTTTCGGTTCATCTCTATATCTCCACTCTCTAAACTCAACCTTTTGTAATTTATTATTTTAAATTAAGCTCTAATGGTGTGTTTGGTATTAGGGCTTTCCTAGGAAGGTTAGTCAACTTTCCCGAAGTTGACTAACTTTCCCATGTTTGGGAGAAAAAATGAGTTGGGAAAATTTTTAAGTGGGGCCCACTATTTTCCTATGAACTATGGGGAAAACTTTCCCGGGGGGTGTGGGAAAGTTTCTTCCCCAAGTGAATGGGAAACAACAACAAAATTGAGTTACCTAAAATGCCCCCAAAAAATGATAAGAAAGGTGGGGAAATGAAAATAAATAAGGGTAGTATAGACATTTCAAACATTTTTCTTTAGGAAAGTTAAAGTTTGAACCAAACATTATAAAAACTTTCCTACGTATTTTCCTAGGATTTTAGATGTAAACCAAACACAGTGAAGTACACTTTCCCAGGAAATTTTTTCCTGGGATTCTACCAAACGCACCATAAGTTCTAAGTTTCTGATATCATTTGTAATTCTTATATAATCCATTCTCAATTCATTCTCAATCTTGGTGACATTCTAGTATGTTGTCAATTCTCCTGTGGCTAAATTAGGGTTTTGTATTTATTGATTTGTTAAATGAGTCAATATTATCAAACTAGGAGTTACCTATTCATGAATTGAATTATGTGAATGTTGTGAAAATAGAATTTACTAATCGGATACATAACTTACCATATATGTTCCTATGCCGCTAATTCGAAGATCCTCAATTGTTAATATTTGGAATATTTACTTGCTAGTTAATTGAATTATAAATATCTAATTTACCGAATTACTTTAGATGCTGTTAAATTTTATTTATTTTAGCCAGTTGTTATTGACTACACTGACTCTAAATCTTAGATCTGCCACTGGCCTTCATGATTATGAATACCTCCATACATGCAACATAACTGATTGCGTTCACAAACTAATCACTAAAACAAAGATGATTTAATCCATAAGAGGATGAACCCAGTAAACGCATATATAATACAAACTCAAGTCATGCATAGGTGAGAAGTTCAAACCCTTTAAGTGTTGGGTACTTGGGTTAACTAGTAGTATCAAACAATAGAGAAACTTCAGTTGAATCTTGGCTGCGAATTTCTGAAAACGACGTTGATATGTTGAAGCTTGAAATGGTCTGATGAATTCTTTGTGTTTGCTCAGCTAGAGTGTGCTTAGTTTTCAGTTCATCTTGTGGATTAGTTCGTCCCATTTCAAGGGATTTGATGTCTTCAATCTTGGCAGCAACCTGCGGCATGGAGGGTCTTCCTCTTCCATCAATGTTTAAACACTGCTTTGCAAGATTAGCTAACATAAGCAGCTCTTGCTTAGAACCTTCTTGCAACACTTGGGAATCTACAACATCGAACAAGGTATTGTCTTCCATATGGGCAAAAAACCATGAGATCAAACTCTTTTCCTTTTGAGTTGTTGAACGGATTGCTTTCTCTCCTGTTAAAAGCTCAACAAGAACGACCCCAAAACTATAAACATCACTCTTCTCAGTAAATTGACTTGATTGAAAGTATTCAGGGTCCACATAGCCAAATGTGCCATGAACACGAGTCGTTAAATGGGTTTGATCAACAGCCACTGATCTTGATGTCCCGAAGTCTGAAAGTTTTGCCCTGTACTTATCATCCAAAAGTATGTTGGAGGATTTTATGTCTCTATGAAAGATGGGTATTGAAGATGAGAAATGCAAATAAGCAAGTCGATCTTTGAATCATAAGCGATCCAGAGGCGATTTTCCATGTGATTGGAAACTCTTCGTTGGGATTATGAATGTGCTGATAAAGCGTTCCATTGGGGATGAACTCGTAAACAAGTAGTGGAACCTCAACTTCTAAACAACATCCCAATAACTTGACTATATTTCTATGGTTGATTTGAGACAAAAGTATCACTTCATTTATGAATTCTCCTCCGACTCTCATCAACTTCTTTAGCTTTCTTTACGGCAACAATTCTTCCTCCTCTCAACATGCCTTTATATACAGTGCCTTGACCTCCTTGTCCTAGTATCTGATCTTCACTGAAGTGATTAGTAGCTTCCTCTAACTCATCCGCAGCGAAAATGCGGGTTCCTTCTACACCTGCTCCATCATATGATAACTTTTGTTGTAGCAACAATCCCCCATTTTGCTCAAAGTACTTAGCCTTTTGTTTCACGACTCTCATTCTTTTTATCACCACTTTCAACCAAGATCCACCAAGTAGCAAAATAATAGTCACCAACGTTGTGCTCAATCCTGCATATATTATCGATGTTGCACGAAAATAAATCATAAGAAACTTGATTCAAAATGATGTAAGATTTTTCTTGTACTAATGGGCTCGATCGACCCGAGTAGAGATAGTTGACCGTTACTTTGAAACTATCTTACACCAATATCGTATGAGGTTAATGATACATGTTTTGAATTAAGATAGTTAATAAACATCTTGAATTGCATGTAATTCATATTTTTGTAATTTTTATTAATATTTTCTCTAGTAATTATATATATTTACCAATTACAAGAGTATATAACACTTATTAGCTAGGTTAACAAATATAAATATAGCCTTATTTTATCAACCATACTAGATAATGCATATTTTATGCGTAGTTTGATATTTATTAAAAAATATAAATAAATAAAATTTTTATAGCTTAAAGCTATAATAATCCTTAAAGTAATGAAATATATTTTTATAATGATTTAAATATTCTTATATTTAATTTTTTTAGTGATTTAGTTGAAATCAAGATGATTATTAACCATTTAACACAAGATGCTTATCGTTTTGCTATCATACCATACATATAGCAAAAGTGCATAGTGATGATTTATATGAAGATGACAAGAGTCTTGAATTAAGATTGTTAATAATAATCTTGAAATACAATTAAGTTACTCTTAAAATTTATAGTTATATGTATTTCAATCATTAAAAATGTATGTTATGTTCCTCTCATGGTTCTTACAACTCGTGAACTATATAAAAATATATTTTGATTATATTTTTCATAAATATGCAATTACACATAAAATATGCATTCTATATTGTGATTCATACGATTAAAGTATCATTTATATATTTTATGGTGGATGAATGCTAGGTGCTAATTTATAAGTGCAATCACTAAAAATGTTATTATTTTAAATTATAGAGACATCAATATATTTAATAACAATGTTGATTCAAGCGCCCATCGTTGTCCTTAATAGTGCATGTCAATCATAGCAAATAAATCAATTCTGAATGTTAATTCATATCATAATTATTTATTATTTGTGACTTTAGATGAAAATAAAAAAGGTTTTTGGGTCCAAATAAACTGTACTAGGGGCCTTGTGATTGCGAATAATCTAAAGAGACTTTTGGACTAATGACTGTCTATACTTTTTTATCTTATTTCCTCATAGCATAATATCAACATTTTCCAACATTAAATGACATGACCAATGGATAAAGTGACTTTTCGGCTAATGAGAATATACATTTTTCGGTCAGCAGCGCATAGTGCAATGGCCATGTCAGTTTTCTGTTGTCGGAAAATGTAATATTATGTTATGAGAAAATAAGATAAAAATATAGACTGTTCCGAATATTAATCCTAGTCATAGGACCCTCAATGCAAACTATATAGAGCCAAAACCCAAATAAAAATTATAATTTTCACAATCATTCAGAGAATAATAAATTCGTAAGAGTTATTAATTTCATTAATTATTTATGACTCAAATTAAAACTAAAAAAAAGGTCCAATGTTGAGATAGTAAACCTTGAGACTCCATAAACGTTGGCCACAGCCGCAATTTTTCAAACGGTCCAACCTTTACTATAAGTGGAGGATCTAGACTTTTGAGTTCACGGTGATCGATATATTACCACATTCATTTATTTAACATACTATTCACGTTTTTTTTTTCCAAACAATATGAAATTCTAAATTTTTGTTCTCGGATTAAGGGTGGACATGCCATCCCAATTGTAATGACAATCCGGCCATGTCTGCTATTGCCAATTTGGCCAATCCGGTCAACTGTGTGTAACTAACCTTGTTGACCGGATTAGCAATATAAATTCTAATAACTTGTTAGCTCCGTTAGCACCAGGTACATTGTGGTATATCAGAGGATCTTGATCGATTCCTAGGGGTGACATATGCTACTCTCTTTTGTGAAAATAGGAATAATAGACTTGTGTGTGTGCACGTGTGTGAGAGTATGTATATGTGTATGTATGTACACACACAAACACATGCACGATTACATAAACACATACACACGTGTGTGTGTCTATATATATATATATATATATATATACATACATACATATATATATATATACACTACCTCTGTTTTGTTTTATCTGTCGCCTAGGGAATTGTGGTAAAAACTTTCACCGTTAATATCTTAATTTGTATGATGATTCATCATACAAAATTGATATCATTAGATTCGTAATAAAAAGTACTATTAAAAAGTATAATATTATATTTTTCTATAAAAGTTTTATATTATAATTTATTGATTAAAAATTGACACTGAAAATCGTAAATGACAGATAAAAAAGAACGGAGAGAGTATATGATAGTGTATATATGTATGTATGTACACATGCATGTGCACATAATCACATACACACTATACATATATATATATATATATTGGGATTATAAAGTGATTTTATATATTATTAACGACTTTACTGTTGCAGCACATATTACAAGTATCACAAGCTATGCAAGGAACAATAGGAAGCGGTTAATAAGTTCAAAAAAAGTAAAGCAACCATTTTGTTTAGATTTTGTAATTAAGGAGAGAGTAGTCAAAACTATTCCACCTGTATTATACAGTATATATAGATATAGATATAGATATAAATAGATTGAATAAATGCCTAATAATTAGTGTTTTCGAAATAAATTGCCTCTAGTGACATTTAATTTAGCCTATATCATCAAATAGAATTAATGTTGTTCAAGCCCGCGGTAACATTACCTTTAGCAATATTTATTTATTTGTTGGCAAAATTGGATTCTAGTAATCCCTATTTTGGCAATTGGACCATAACAATCTTACTTTGTTTATATACGCTAGCGGTCCCAAAAAAATAATATAGTATTTTTTGATACCAAATCTATCCCCATATTTATTATTTTCACTTTGAAGAATTTTATATTTTCAAATTTTTGTATTTTTTTCACTCTGCCCCCAGAAGTTATGAAGTTTACTTTAAAAAATTTAAATTCTTTGAGAATTCGAACAATTATTATGATTTTTGTTAAGGAATAAAAAAGAAAAAACATAAAAATTAGAAAAACATCGAAAAAAATGGGACAAAGTTTGCAAATTTGCGAGGAACTGTTGTGCTAGGTTTTGGAGCAAACGCAAATTAAAATATACAATATTTAAAGTATGCACTTGTTGATGATCCAAAAAATATTACCTCTGTTCTATATTATTTCTATTCTTTGGAAATTGTATTGTCAAACTTATAAAATTTTGACCATAAATTTCTCAATATATATAATGATTTGTTAAATAAAATTATTACCATTAAATTAATTACAAAAAATACTTTCATAAAAGTATAATATTATAACTATTAACAAAATATTATATGAAAAATTATCAATCAAAGAGTGACATAGGAGATCGTGACACTAAACAAAAAGATAAATAATATAAAATGTAGGGAGTACATTTTTATTCTTCGGAAATTCCAGCTTGTCACCTTGTCTTTTGACTCTTTCCAAATAGACACCTTTCTAAAACTTCTCTCCAAATGGTGTTTATATATTTTCCCAAATTCCGAAGGGTAGCATTATCGGCTGTTATGTGGGAATTAAAAGGAAAAAAAAAAACATCACTTCATTAACTGATTTGGCCCCCTTTTTTTATATGGCTGGGGCGGTGAAGTTTGAAAAAGTGTGATGAAATGTGGTGAGTTGTAGTGACTTTGGTGAGAGCAGTGGTATGTTGGGTGGGTGAGGAAGAGAATGTAAAAAGTAGAGGAGAAAAGTGATGAGAGAAAAAGGTAAGAAATATATAGATAATGATTGTAGTAAATTGTGGTAGAAATTAAATACTGTAGTGCGGTGTGATACCGCACCACAATCTACCGCATAAAAGAACAGGGCCTGAAAGCATCATCTCTGTAAATAAAATAGACACTGAAATTCTGAATTGTTCATCTTCTTGGTCATAGTTTTCTTCAGCTCAAACAAATCAAATGTCTTCCTTTAAACAAAATAATCAAAGAAGATGAGTATAAGTAAGCTATATACAAAATAATTAAGGTCAATCAAATGTTTTCTTCATCTTCTTGGTCATAGTTTACTTGCAGGAGAGCCGAGCAAGTAAACTATGGAAATAGGGGTGAGTAGTTCAGATGGGTTCTACCCTAATTGTTCTTATGCATATGAGTTCTATAGAGAGTTCTTAGATAAAATTGTCATCGAACTTAACTTTGTAAAAATTTCACTGACAGTCACCAAAAATTTTTCAGTTAGTTCACTGTCCCTAAACTTGATGAAATTAGGGGTGAGTGGATCTGAAATTGAAACATGAAACCTAATTGGAACTTGTCAATGAATAAGGCTGGGTAAAGTTCTTAAAATTTAGGACTTTGTGTCAACGAGTAAAGGTAAGGTTCCTATAATACTACCCTGAACTAAAACTTACATCCGGTCAGACAGGTTCAAGTTAAGAGGACTTGAAACTAGAAATCTAGAATCGGCATATATATAGAACATGGAAGTTGGAACCTAATTTTAATATAAATAAATAAAATTATTAAAATGTATACATTATTCATAAACCGATTGCAATTCTTCAATTTTCATTGTTGTGCTAAAATCAAGTGTTGTATTATAGTCATGATAATTGCACAGTGTGGTGTATTTGGCACTTAAGTAAAAAATTGATCTTTTTTAAAAAATTCCATAGAAAAAAGTAGGAATGCATGGATTGTACTTCCTATGTCACTTAGTTAATTGTCTGTTATTCTTTAATCGATAATTTCCTATATAATGTTTTATTAACAATTATAATATTATACTTTTATGATACTATGTATCGTTAATTACAAATATAATGATCATAGTAATGTTATATAACAACTCATCATATATATTGAGAAATTTATGGTCAAAATTTTTGAAATTTGGTTTTGTGATTTTCAACGAAGATAATTAATCTGAAACGCAGGGAATATACACTTACCCACGATGATTTTGACGGTTGTTTGCTTGGAGACGCAAGGACCGGAAATAGTGCCTTTTCCTTTGAATCCTCGCGGGCACTGGCAATAGTATGACCCTTTAATGTTGACACAAATTGCTGGTTTTAAACAGTTGTTTTGTTGCGTGCACTCATCGACATCTGATAATGATAGTCACCCATACAAAACCAAGAAAAAAAAAAAAGATTTGTCAAACGAAATTTTGCGTAACATGCATGGTGTAATGATTATATATTATTCTTGAAAGAAGACTTCTCACAATGATAGTCATCCATACACAAATTATTATTCTTGAAAGAAGACATCTTTTAGATATTTTATTTTACCTATCGTCATTCATTCATAATGTATTGCTAATAACAAGGGGGCTAAGGTTGTTTTACTTTATGTATGTAGAAATGCTGTTGAAAATATCCACCTTCATATTTTATCATTCACTTACTCCAAATTTTATGTCAGTTAAAAGTTGAAAAATAATGATTCTTTGCATACAAAGCACGCGATAATTAATTATATCACATACGAAACTATTATTACTAATCCTTCATATCTTAATTTTGCTATTACTCTATAAGAGCACCCGCAATAGTGAGGGTGAGTTTTACTCACTCGATGATGTGGAAGTAGTGGGAGCCACTAAAAGAGTTTGAGTTTGAGTGTTTGCTTTCCAATGGTGAGGGTGAGTTTGGTTTAAATAAATAAAAAAAGTATAAGCTCCACATATAATAATTAAATTTTTGGTTCTTGCTTGCTATACAGCCTCCTGCTTGCTATACCCCTCCTTCTCTCCATTTCCCTATCCTTCTCTCTCTCTCTCTCTCAATAATTTGGTTCTTGCTACACCCCTCGGCAGCAGCAAATTCGAGCAATGGCGGAGTACATAACTAGTTCAATGCGAGAGCAACGGCGGAGTACAGAATGGCGTCGTTTCATTAAGTGAAATCGAAATTACAAAAAAAAAGGAAAAGGCGCCGAGGTCTCGTCTTCAACCTCGACACGCGAGGAAGAAACCGAGACAAACTCGGCCGCCATGTTCGCACACGCCGCTGCTCTCCAAATCTCGTCCTCGCCGGCGACTTGTGGCAGCCACGTCTAGAAAAAGGCTAAACATTTTAGGGTTTAATTTGAAAGGCTTTATCTAAAGCCAACTAAACTATAAAATATCATACTTCAGCGTGAAGCTCAAATTTAAAAAAGCATAGGGGCCTAACATATTTTGGTAGCAAAAACTCTCTGATTAATTTTCTTTTTTTGTTCCTATTTGTTGTAGATGTCCTTTTTTATATTTTGTCCATGAGTTAATTCCCACCTTTCCATGTTAATTATTGTTAGAGTTGTTCCAACTGCAGATCTCCTTCCCTATTTCTTTCTCTTGGTCTTTCTCACTCTATATTATCTATCTCTCGATTATGCTGGTGTTTCGTTCCCTCCATCTCTCCCTTTTTATCATTGAATTTTCTCCCAGAGAATAGTGGGTTACCTTCGAACCCACCTTTAAGAGAATCAAGAAAAGTGTCTCTAAAATGAGGTTGCTCTTCTATTCTTGACATCTCTTCTTTTCCATTGAATTCCCTCTCAAATAATAGTGTATTATGTACGAACCACCTTGAAGAGAATAGAATAGATCCATTGTCAGTTTTTTAGTGGTCCTATGCAAGGGATGACAATAAAGGAAAAAGAAAAATGTTGATGTTCACGGTGTTGTGTAAGGGTTTCCAGAGAAAATAATTGCTGATTGCAATTACAACAGAAGCAAATGAGATGACGGAGATGACGACAAAATTGAAGAATAAAAATATGCAATGAACACAGACACCAAAATTACGTGGGAAACCGAAGAACTCGGAGAAAGCCCCACGTACAGCGACAGCCAAAACAAATCCACTATGAGCAAAAGTAGGAGTATAGGGGCGATCACAATCACAGTGTGTGATTCGATCTACAGTGGAGATTACAACCAATCTCTAAACCCTCAACTCACAAATTCTCAACATTGAACTCTCTCGTTTCTCTCTAGAAAAGTAGCAACTGTTTCTTGTCAATTGATATTGCTAATGCGACAGACGACTAGGAAGGAAACTAGGTTAAAAGAATGATAACCCATGTTGCTTGAGGGAGAAACTGTCAAACATTGGAGAAATAAGGTAGAGGTGCAGGCTTCGCCAGAATTAGCGTAGGTGGCGCCTGTTGAGGTGCGACCAGCGCCTGATTTGGCTCTGCCTGCGCCTGGGTTTGCGCTCAAGTCTGTCTTCTCTCTACCTAGGCCGCTAGTGGCGTCCCGTGAGGCACTGTTAGAGTCTCATCATTTTCCTCTCTCTAACTTAAGCGTGGGTGGCGCCTCCTCTTTCTTATCTGTCTTAGACCCTTAGGAAGATCTAATGGGCTATATAACCCAACAATCTCCACCTTGGACCATAATCCGACTCATCAGTCCTTATAACCTCTTTGACTTGCCATCAATATGACCCTTTGTAGAGCGTGGCCCCGAAGGGCTCTCATTTGCTAACAACACCAACTAAGTCCAAGAAATGCTCGAACTTAGCTCAAGATAGAGGCTTAGTCAACATGTCTGCAAGCTCCTCAAAAGTACGAACCTTCTTCACAACAATCTTACATGCAGCAATTGTGTCTCTGATGAAATGGTACCTGATGATTATATGCTTAGTCTTCGAATGACAAGAGTTGTTCTTCGTCATATGAATGAAATTCTGACTATCTGAATATACCACGGTCTTACCCTGTAGCACACTAAGCTCCATGACCAAACCCCTTAACCAAATAGCTTCCTTCGCCCCTTTTGTAGTAGCAATGTACTCAACCTTAGTAGTAGAAAGGGTTGCTATAAACTGGAGTGAAGCCTTCCATGACATTGCTCCATGACACATAGTGAACACATGCCCACAAATTGAGTGTCTCCCATTAAGATCTCCACCGTAATCGGCATCCACATAACCTGCAACGTCCAACGTTGCAACATTGTCTCTATCATATAAGATGCCCTTCTCCAAAGTGCCCTTCACATAACTAAGGATCCACTTTACTCCTTCCCAATGCTCTTTCCCTGGATTCTGCATATATCTATTCACCACATTGATTGCATGTGACAGGTCAGGTCTAGTGCACACCATAACATACATCAAACTATCAATTACACTAGCATAGGGAACATTAGACATCTTCCTAATCTCCAAATCAGACTTAGGGAAACACTCACCAGCCAACTTGAAATGAGAAACTAAAGGGGTTGAGACTGCTTTACAGTCTCGCATGTTGAACGTGTCCAATACGTTTTCAAGATACCTCTTCTGAAATAGGAACAACTTCCTTGCCTTTCTATCTCTTTGTATATCCATCCTAAGAATCTTCTTTGCTGCACCAAGGTCTTTCATCTCAAACTCCTGGCTGAATTGAGATTTCAGCCTCCTAGATGTTATCAACTTGTCATCAACATACAAAAGTAAGTATATAAATAACCCATTCTCAAACTGCCTAAAATACACATAGTTATCATAGTGACTCCTTGTGTACCCTTACCTAATCATAAAGGTGTCAAACCTTTTATAACACTTCCTGGGTGCCTGCTTAAGTCTAAACAATACTTCTTCAATCTACACACTTGTTCTCCTTACTAGGAGCAACAAAACCCTCTAGTTGACTCAGATAGACCTATTCCTCCAACTCATTAGAAAGCAATGATGTCTTCACATCTAGTTGCTCCAACTCCAAGTCAAATAGAGCAACATGAGCAAACAAGGTGCGAATTGACGTATGCCTCACAACTGACGAGAATACCTCATTGTAGTCGATTTCCTCTATATGGTTGCAACCTTTGACACCAATTTGGTTTTTCACCTTGCACTTTCAATACCATGGATACTTTCTTCCCTTTTGTACACCCATTTGTAGTAAGGGCTCGTTGCCATTTAGGTAGCTCAAATAGCTCCCATGTTTGGTTCTTTTGCAGACTCTCCATCTCTTCTTGCATAGCTCTTATCCAGTTTGAGGCATTGTGATAAGAGATGGCCTCTCTATTAGTAGTAGGTTCAACATCTTCATAAATTTCCCCTACAACACTAAAACATATGCAATCATTACATCATTTTCCTCAGCATATTGAGCTGGTCTCCTGATCTCCCTCTTGGGACGATCTCTTACTATGCTATACTCTTCCTCCACATGGGGAACATCAACTGTAGGTTCAGTCTAATCAACCTAAGCCATCTCAGGAGCAATATCAACAACATACTTTTGATTGTAAGTTTCTGTAGCTCCACCTTGAGCCTCAACTTACTCCACCTTGAACTCAACTTTCTTAGCATCCTCCTTCTGATTACCTGCACCATCAGAAGTAACAGTAGATTCCACTCCATATAACATAACAGTTTCATTAAAAGTTACATCTCTAGACTATATAGCTTTCTTTATGTTTGGACACCACATTCAGAATCCCTTAGACTCATAACCATAACCTAAAAACATGCAATTAATAACCCTAGAGGACAACGATCCCTCATTCGCATGCGCATAAATAGGACATCCAGAAATTCTCAAATTAGAATAATTCACTGGATTACCTGATCATACTTCCTCTGGAATTTGGAACTCAATAAAGGAGTGAGGTGATATGTTCAGTAGATAACAAGCACTGGCAATAGCCTCTGTCTAAAATAATCTGCTCTTCCAAAGCCCTGCATTAGAGAACATGCAACGAGCTTTATCTAGGAGTGTCTTGTTGATCCTCTTAGCTACACCATTTTGTTGAGGTTTACCCACCAATGTTCGATGCGTAGAAATCCCATGCTCCTTGCAGAACTCAGTAAACATAGAATCAACAAACTCCAACCTATGTTCTGTCCCGAGTTTCTATATCTTCCCGCCTGTCTGATTCTTCGCCAAAGCCTTGAACTTTTTGAAGTATGAGAATGTCTCATTCTTGTGCCGCAGGAAGTAAACCTAGTTGTTCGTCGAGAAGTCATCTACGAATGTCAACATATAACTCTTGCCATCCAAAGATGTCTTTGAGAAAGGTCAAGCAAGTTCTAGCTTTGTTCTTGCTTAAAAGTAATGAAGGTGAGGTTGTGACACCCATAGCTCCACAAATTAAACCCCTCCTCTCCCAATACCCCGATGCCTTTCTCGAGGATCTTCCTCTCCGGCTTCCACTGATTAGGGGCATTGAGCACCAAATAAACTTTGTTTCGAGTTCGGTTCTTCCCGAGAAGCCGACCTACCGTTGCAACCCCAAGGAAATGAAGGAGCTACAACAACAAGTCGACGAGTTAGTGGCCCGTGGTTTTGTGCGTGAGAGCATTAGTCTGTGCTCCGTACCGGCCCTACTCATCCCCAAGAAAGATAGGACATGCTACATGTGTGTTGATAGTCGTGCCATAAACAATATCCCCTTCAAATACTGCTATTCATTCCTCTGTTTGACGATCTCTTGGATGAGCTCCATGTCTCGTCGATGTTCTCCAAGATCGATCTCCAAAGCTGGTATCACCAAATCTGGATGAAGGAAGGGGATGAATGGAAGACAACGTTTAAGACCAAGGGAGGGCTTTTTGAATGGCTCGTGATGCCATTCGAGCTTTCTAATGCCCTGAGTACTTTCATGTGATTGACGAATGAAGTACTCTGGCCCGTCATTGGAAAATTTGTGGTTGTTTATTTGGAGGATATATTGGTCTACTTAAAGAATGAGGTAGATCATATTCAACATCTTCGTGAAGTGTTCAAGGTGCTTCGAGAACAAAAGCTTTATGCAAAATTGGAGAAGTGTGGGTCTTTCAACCCGAGGGTCACTTTCCTTAGGTATGTAGTTTCCAAGGATGGCATTTCCATGGATGAAACAAAGGTAAAGGTGATTCGTTCATGGCCATCACCACCTACACTAACCAAGGTTTAGAGCTTTCATGGGCTCGCCTCTTTCTACCGTCGCTTCATCAGGAACTTCTCCACCTCGACGACCCCCCATTACGGAATTCATGAAGAAGGGAATCTTTGCTTAGACTCCCAAGGCTCAAGCGGCCTATGAGGCCCTCAAGGAGATGTTTTCTAGCGCTTCGACGACTTCCTTCACAAAAGCTTAGAGATACTCGTTCTCCCCAAACTTGATCAACTTTTTGAGGATGAATGCGATGCTAGCATTGTTGGCATCGGGGCAGTGTTAATGCAAGACAAGAAGCTGATTTGTTACTTGAGCAAGAAGCTTAATGGGTCCCAATTCAACTATAGTACGTATGACAAGCAGTTCTATGCTATGGTATGCACCCTTGATCATTGGTCTCACTATTTAAGACCCAAGGAGTTTGTGCTACATTCGGACCACGAGGCGTTGAAGTACTTGAGCGGGCAACACAAGTTGAGCACAAGACATGCAAAGTGGGTAGAGTTCCTCCAATCCTTCAACTTCGTGGCAAAACACAAGAAGGGAGCTCTAATGTGGTGGTCGATGCTTTGTCTAAGAGGCATGCTTTGTTGTCGTTGATCGAGGCTAGTGTTTTAGGTTTTTCTTACCTCTAGGAGTACTATAAAGAAGATCCAGACTTTGTTCCTTACTTTGGTGGGAATCCTCCTTCTAAATCCGCTTATGTTATGCATGAAAGTTTTCTTTTTTGTGGAAACAAGTTGTGCGTGCCCAAGAGTCCTATGAGCAAATTTCTTGTGAAAGAAGTACATGGGGGTTGTTTGGTGGGTCATTTTTGCATGAATAAGATGGTAGACATGTTGAAAGAGCATTTTTATTGGCCTGGTGTTGCCGAGGATGTTCATGATGTGGTGTCCCAGTGTACAGTGTGTCACCAAGCCAAAAGTTAATTCCATCAAGGCTTGTATACTCCCCTTCCTCTCCCACAAGCACCTTAGGAGGATGTGAGTATGAACTTCAATGCAACCTTACCAAGGACCGCCAGGGGCAAGGATGACATTTTGGTCGTGGTGGATCGGTTCTCGAAGATGGCCTACTTCATCGCGTACATCAAATCCAACGATGACGATCATGTTGCTCATCTCTATTTCCGGGAAGTTGTGCGCCTTCATGGCATCCCCCGAAGCATTATTTTGGATCGGGATTAGATGTTTGTGGGGCATTTTTGGTGGGTTTTGTGGAAGCTTATGGGTACGAAGCTACTCTTTAGCACCGCTTACCACCCCCAAATCGATGGCCAAACCGAAGTGGTCAATAGGATGGTGAGAACTTTGTTGAGAAGTGTATTAATTAATCTAACATGGGAGAGTGGTACCTTAGGCTCCCATTGGTCGAGTTTGCTTACAACAAGTCTCCACAGCCATGCTACTGGGATGTCTCCCTTTGAAGCCTTGTATGGGGTGATCCCTCTTGCTCCCATCGACCTCGAACCATTCCCCATTGAGGCACGTGTGGGTGTTGAAGTAGAAATTAGAAAAGGGAGATAAAGAAGCTCCACCGGATTATGAAGGCACGTACTGAGAAAATAAATGAGCTCTACAAGGCTCGTTTCAACAAGCACTGCAAGGCTTAGCCTTTCAATCCCGGGGATTTTGTGTGGCTCTACCTCCAAAAGGAATGGTTTCCTTCCAAAAGGAGAAATAAGCTAATGCCGAGCAGCGAGGATTCTTTCAAGGTCATGGCCAAGATCAATGAGAACACCTACAAACTTGAATTACCAGATGATATGGATAACATCTCCTCTACCTTCAATGTAGGAGACCTTACACCCTACTTGGGGGAAGAGGATGATGCAGACTTGAGGACAAGTCCTACTCTAGAAGGGGAGGATGATCTGGTTCCCTCCCAAGCTCTCCTCAACCTCGAAGTGAGCTTCTCGGTTCCGTTGGAAGAGCATTGGGTGAAGTCATGGACAACTAACCTCTACATCATCCTTAAGTTCTTCCGAGCGTTCAATGAGGGTCCTTCCTGGACCTCCGTGGTGTCTTAGACCATCCTCGAGCCCACTTGAAGACCTCGGGTCGAGTTGACATCGGTACGAATAATCCCCAGCTTGAGCTTAGTTCAGTTTTCAGCTAAAGGGCTCGGGTATTGGGTTTGGATGAAGACTAGCAAGAAATGTAGAAGGAGAGAGCAAGTTGGAGAAGGCGTTGGCTGCATTCCATGAGGCGTTTGCCGCATCCCATGGGCGCAGGCCGCACCTCTCATTATGCCAAAGCGCCGATATCTCTGTCTTAAGCATTGGTTGTATCTAATATTGCAGTCCTTTTTTCAGCTTTTTGGACATTTTACTCTCCACGGCCCTTTATATTTGTATTGTCTTTCATTGGAAGAACAATTTTGACATTTTGAATGAAAACCTTGGGCATTTGGAAACCCTATTCCTCAAAATCTCTCTCTTTATCCTTGAATGTTCTTGGTGGTGGGGTTGGAGTACCCCCTTTAAAGCTTGTAGTGTGGAATACCTTCTTCAAACTTGGTGACGGTTGCAATGGAGTCTCAATGGGTGTTGGTGGCCTAACCTTTATGCATCTCTTGAACTCTAAGTTCAATCTTGGTGAGTTTTATTTCATATCTTGTTAAGCTTTTGTTGATTTAGTGTGTTTGAGATCTAGATCTAATTCATTGTTAGGGTTGTGGGTTGCGTTGTGAGTTCTACTTTAGGTCATGGTTGATGTTGTTGGAAACTTGTGATTTAAAAGTTAATAATTTGATTGTTTGATGCCTACTATTATCGATAGTAATATTTAATTACATACCACTCTTCGGACTCACTTGATCTTATATATTAAAATCTGTATTATATTCCAACTCTTTTATTTATCTTTTACTTTCCCTCTTATTTTGTTTGACTTGGTCATTTTATTAAAATGGTTTTTACTACTAATTTCTCTAAAGTGGGTATGACCAAATCTCTTTTTAGCCTTGCTGCTAGACCACGTTTGACGTCAAATTTTTTTACTCCTTGTTTCTTTATGAGGCAAACTCCAAAATGGAGAATGAGAGCATAATAGATGGTTTGACTAAGCCACATTTTTACTCCTAATTAGGAGTTAATAGTGGAGCTTAATTAGTTGGGATATGTCCTTGGTTTTAGCCCTTCTGTTTAGTTGGGTAGTTGTAAACCACTATAAAGGATTGTGTTTGGAGAGCCGAAGAAAAGCGTGAAGTGCCTCCACTTTTTAATCAACAACTTTTATGCTATTGTTTCGAAGCTCTTATAAACATTTGAGTGTCAGTATTTCACCAAAATATTTATGGTATCTGGTTTAATAAAACCTTGTCATCTAGACTATTAATTGGCAAGTAGTTGGTTCGGGGAATTCCTCTTGCTGCATCCGAAGGAATCCAATGGGTTGTAGTATATTAGGGGAGGACCGTACTTGAATAATATTACCAGTGTAGTGGGGGCATTTCCTCTCTTAAGACAGTGCTACGTGCATGCTCTATCAAAATCAGGCTACCTCTAAACTCTACTCTCTTCATATGTATTTTTAAGTTGTTTATTATTTATACATTATGTATGTATATGATTCTCTTTGTAACGTGATACTCATTGGTTGTATAACTTTTCATTCGATTGATATAGTATGAGTTGTATCAGTTGTTATTATGATGAATAAGATGACTCATGAATTATGTTGTTAAATATTTTTTGTCCCACTTTTTAAATATTTTTGTTAACAGATGTTGGTATTCGGTGTGTCTTGGGTTGATTTTCTTGTAATTATTGAGATTCCAATCTCTCATGGATCAGTTGTTGAATATATTAAGTGTGCCTCGTGGGGAGATAACTGGGCTTCTCGTGGAGAGCACCATGACAGAAAAGCTAAGGATTCCTTAAAGCCTCTCCCTTAAGGGGAAGAGACAGATGCAAGTATATGAATTCACTAGGGTTTGAAGAGATGTCATAGTGAGTCTTGAGAGTTGTATATTATACTCATGTAATTTGGGCTATTGGGGTATATCTATATCTCTTTTATTAATCTTTTGAATGAGAAGAGATATATTGTTGTACTCTTACCTTAATAGTGGAGTTTCTTGTGTTTGTGTTGTTCTTCGGTTTTTTTCCCAGTTCTTGGGTTTCCAACGTTAAATCTTGTCTCCCTTTATTTCTACTATTCTTGCATTATTTTTCTCGATATCTGAAGCATCTGATATGTGACTTATTTCTGCTGCAAGTATGCTCTAACAACGTTTTCTTTCTCAACAATTACCTATCAGAGCGAGCTGAACCAAATTATAAAAGTGATTGATTATGAGATCCAGGGTGTTAGAGTGACGGTGACATGATTGCGAGTTTAATAAGTTCAAGGGCAAGATCAAATTCAAGATAGTGGAGACTGATATTGCAGAGTGTAGATTTGTGACTGTTTAAGCAAATTAGAGACGTTTTCTTGAAAGAGTACAGATATATTGTTGTACTCTGACTTTGATAGTGGAGTTTGTTTGTGTCTGTCGTTCATGAGTTTTTCACGCAGTTCTTGGGTCTCATAATTCTTGCAAGTATGTTCTAACGACGTTTTCCTTTCCAATACTAACTTAATCAAATATTTAGCGTTGTGCACTAGTGTTCATTTATTAGAATTCAGGATCTTGCGTGAATGAGTTTTGATATTACAGTACTCACAAGTAATCGATAAAAGAACACAAACCCCATAAGCTTATGGAGAAATTACAGTGAAGGTTCTTTAATTCTTTATTCGTTTGTTTATTTATTTGTCTTTGTAATGATAGGAGGCATAGAGCACAGATAAACTAATCTAGCACAGATCTAAACCTAAGTTTTCTGTACGTATCAACTTTCCCCCAAAAATTATCTAGCATAGACTGAGAATGTCGAAAATCATATAATAAAATGCAAATGATAAGCATATTGACTTAAAATAGTTAATAACCATCTTGAATTTCATCTAAATGACTCAAATAATTAAATATAAATTATTATAAGTGTATGTTTCATTATTTTTTAGGGTTAGAACGATTTATGAGTAATATAAAAATAATTATTAATTTATATTTTTTCATAAATATAAAATTATGTATAAAATGTGCATTCACTATTGTGGTTGATAAACTTACGCTATCATTTATATTTGTTAACCTAGCTAATATGTGTTATGCTCTTGTAGTTCATAAGTACATATAATTACTAAACTATTGTTAAAAGTACCAAAAAGATAGATTACGAACAATTCAATATAGTTCTTTACCATCTTGTTTCAAGATATGTATCATTGTCCAAATAAAATTTGGCCCAATGTAAAATAGTTGGGTATGATGAGTTCTTTGAAGTAGTAAGAAGGATATGGGCAGTAACGAAATACCTCCACATCCACCACTCAAGTATGGGTTTCCTGAGTAACCAGGTAAACAAGCGCAACGATAGCCACGCTGGATGTTAGTGTCAACACACTGAGATGAGGTGTTGTTGCAACATAAGCACGAGCCATTTGCGCGAGCCTGTGTGCAGTTTTCAGTTCCAATAGTCCAATCGTAAACAACAGGGACCTTTGTTGGTGTCATCTCTGAACTGATGGTCAAGTTAGTCAGGCTGTAATCGAAGGAGTCCTTAGCGATCAAATAACCGTAGCTACATCGCTTGTACCTCTCCTCGGTCTTAGTGTAGTTATACATGCTCCCCACTGTGATGTTAATTTCGCGTACTTCATGATCGGGAAATTGGACCTGGCAGCAGCCCGCATCACCAGAGCATGCACCAATATCGTCCGTCGCGTTCAGATTGTCACAATTTGTCCAGCATCGGGTGTTGTATCCGCTGTTTGACAATAATAAGAAAAATGTCTTTAGCAGTACTCCCCTTGGAAAAAAATTCTTAGTTATTTTTGTTTTTCCAACTAGGTAGTTAATCATTATAAACTATTGATTTATTAAACATATATATCTGGACCATTAAATAATTTTACCATCATATTAGTTAATAAAATATTTTAAAAATCTTTTACATATCCTTCCTATATTCATGATATATGAAAATAAAAATATATTATTGCATTGAAAAGGTATTATATAGATAACTAGTTTTGTCGCTCGTCCTACGGATGGGTTAATGTCCTATTCTTTCGTGATGTATGACAAATTTATCTTATCTATCACATTCTTAGTAACTTTCTTCCACCTTGTTTTACATTATTAGTACTTCATTACCAACATTATATAATATAAATTTAACAATTCATATATTCAATAAATAATGTGACTGATGTAACTTGTCTTACTCACAATACCTTAGTAAAAATTATAAACTATATATTTGAAAGTTCATATACTTAAATGACGTAACTGATGTGACTTAGATTTCCAATCATTATCCTATCCGTGCAATCTATCCCGCTTTTCCACCATCCAACTATCTTACGCTCTAAATAAACAGACCCAATTTTTCAAACTATTAAACTTACTAGTGTTTATCTAAATCCAAATACACCCAACTCGTATTTTTAATGTCAAAATGGGCTAAAACCGAAATACACATGACCTGTATAGGCCTTCACCAGATATACACACAGTCTTCATTCAACTCGTCCGTCCGAATTAATAGGACTAACAACAAAATTTCCAATTGATGTTAGAATTTGTAGTTATTGCATTTGAGGGCAAAATAGTAAATTCAAGTGTGAATGTAAGCTACAAAGCAAATCGTTTGTTATTATATTGTATTTAATGATAAAATGATAAATTCGAGTGTGAACATAAACTACAATCCAAACTATTTATTATTATATTATACTAGTCTTAAACCCGTGCGATGCATGATATATATATATATATATATATATATATATATATATATATATATATATATATATATATATATATATGTATGTATGTATGTATGTATATGTATGTATATGTATATGACAAATAAGTGTTTTTTTTTTCAAAAAGCAAATTGAATTAACACAAAATGAAACAACACATTTTTTTATGCAATCTTATATTTGTTTACACTCAATTTTAATAAATAAGGAAATCAAATAATAAATAAACATACAAATTAAAAATAACAAAATATAAATAATATTGTTAAATGAAAATATATTATAAAGGGTTGTTTAAATGAAAATTTAAAAACTGAAAAAAAAAATTAAACTCGTATGAAGATATTTGAAATCTGGGCAATATGAGGTGTATAAGAATGTAGATATTTTAATATGAGAAAAAGCAAAATTAAATGATAAATACAAAAAACAGAAAGAATAAAGCATAAACTACATTATGAAATTAAAAGGTACAATAATAAAAAGAATCGAACGAAATATAAATATACACACAAAGAGAATAAATTATTAAAAAATTAAATAGGAAAAGTAAACTTTAATTTAAATAGACATTTTTAAATCTAACGCATAAATAATATTTTAAAATGAAAAGCATATATAGTTTTTTAAATGAAAATAGAAAAAAGTGGTTTAATATTTTTGGTACTATTTGGGTAAGGAAAATTGTATTTAATTAATCATTTTTAACCACTTTTATTGAAAGCAGTCTTAAAGGTAAGATTATTAGAAATGAATGTTATTTTAAATTCCTTCAAAAAATAAAAGATTATGGTAGCTGAATAAAGGTTTTCAACAATTTTCTATCAAAAAAAAGATTATATGTAAAACCCCGAAAAAATTGAAAGGTGTTGACCATATGACCTTAATTTAAGTTTGACTATTGAGAATACGGTTGTGATTATTTTTGCTAATATTTAAGCTCGTAGGATCGTTGAGGGACTAACAAGGATAAAATAATAATTTTATACGTTACGAGAAAGTGCTTGGGAGTAAGGGTAATTTGGTAATCTTATGTAATTAATATTGTATGGATTTTATGTGTTTTTCTTTTAATTATTTGATGAATTATGTGTTTACTTTTGATTATTAATTATGAGATTATTATTATTATTATTATTATTATTATTATTGTTATTATTATTATAATTATTATTATTGTTAGGGAACGGATTCAATAGGAGGAGAGTTTAGGTAGGAAGGTAGGAAAAAACGATTTGGAGCGCCGAAATCTAATATGGTGGATGATATTAAAACTTTGCCACATGAGTGTATTCAATTAAAAACCGCCATTGAAAACAACTAGTGAGTTTCGGTTTTTTTAAAAAAAATACAAAAATCAGTTAGTTATGATAAAATAACGTAAATCATGGAAAGGAATAAAAAAATCATATTATTATTCTTTCTCAAAATCAGTTAGTTAAGATGAAATATCGTAAATCATGGAAGGGGAAAAAAATTAGATTATTACTTCCTAAAAATACCTAAATTTTCATGAGTCAATGGTGAATGATAGGTACAATGTGGCCATCAAGTGCAAGGATTGTGGACATCAGATATCAGTCAGTGTGCTCATGAAGGCAAAGGGTGTAGTCATCAAATACCAATCAGTGTTGTCATCAAAAGGTAAAGAGTGTGGTCGCAATTTAATACCCTGATTGACATTTTGATGACCATATTCTTCGCCTTTGATGACCACACTGAATGATATTAGATTTTGGGTTTCTATGATTTGGAGAGAGAAATAACTTGTTGCAAGTTAGATTTTGATCACACTATTTATCTTTGATGACCACACTGACTGGCATTTTGATGACCACACTCTTTGCCTTTGATGACCACATTGTTTGACTTTGATCGATGACCACATTGACTGGTAGTTGATGACTACACTATTTGTCAGTGATGACCACACTGAATGATATTTGATTTTGACGACACTGTTTGATTTTGATTACCACACTGTAGGGGTGTTCACGATGCGGTTCGGTGCGGTGTCGGTTTCACGAAGCGGAGCATCGGACGAAATGGTTTTTCCAGAACTGGAATCGGAACCCCCGAATTTTTTTAAACCGGTGCACCGAATTAAACTGTGCGGTGTCACCGGTTAAACGGAATCGCCTTTACTTCCATCAAAAATTAAAAAATCATTATTTAATCAACCCAAAAAAAATATAAAAATTGAAGCTCGATTCTGACTGTGTCTGTGTAAATTTTTTTTGCTTGCTAGTTCCCACTGTGTTTGTGTAATTTATTTTTAAATCAAAATTTATTTATATATATATATGTATGTGTGTGTGTGTATATGTATGTATATATTTATTTATTTATTTATTTATTTATTTATATTAATGGTGCAGTTTCGGTGCCCCGCCGGTTTGAGAATTAGAAACCAGAACCGTTCCGTTTAACATCCAGTTTATTTGGTTCGGTGCACCGGAAAATGAAGTGGTTCGGTGTTGCCTGTTTCTGATTTTTTTGGCCGGTTTACGGTTCGGTGAAGCAGTTCCGATTTTTTTGGACAACCCTACCACACCAACTGGTATTATATTTGACCACATTGTTTGACTTTGATGACCACACTGACTGATATTTGATGACCACACTATTTGTCTTTCATGACCATACTGTCTAGTATTAGATTGCGACCACACCCTTTGCCTTTTTATGATCACACTGACTGATGCGATTGCAACGACTTCGGCAACTAAAATAGAGGAGTTGTTCAAATTGATGGCTGCCACACGAAGAACATGACCTTGATCATTTCTGATGATGTAACCCCCTCCAGCACGACTAGCACCCTTGGCCCCATCAGAATTGATTTTAATCATTCCCGCGGAAGTTTTAGACCAAGAAACCCATCTCGCACTCGCTTTAGGAGAAGAGATTTATGCTATCACCCCACCTAAGGAATCAGCCAATCTGTCCCTAATTCTCCACTCCGCAGAAGTACGCTTAGCACGCAACATCGAAGTACCAGGAAGAGTAGATTTTTGGTTGAAAACCACCAGATTCCTAGACTTCCAAACACTCCACAACAAGGCTACAACTTTATCAATAACAAACTTAGAAGAATGTCTTAAACACCTGCTGAGAACGAAATCAAGCGTATCATTGGAGTCCGGGGTAAGTGGAATCTAAGCATGAAGTTTGGCCGTATGCCAAACTTCCTGAGCATAGTCACAACGCAAAAATAAATGCTCCTCACTCTCTTGAGAAGAATTACAAGAGGACATAAAGTAAGGACGTTCATGCCATGATAAACAATATGAGTTTTAACAGGGAGCGCAACTTGGAACATTTGCCAGAGGAACACTTTCAATTTAGGTTGGATATTCAACTTCCATATCCACTTAAATTCCCACGTATTCTGGAAATTAACGCAATTATGAGCTAGCCAAGTGGCAGATTTTGTCGAAAAATCTCCAGAACTAGACAAACCCTAACAAAGGGAGTCATCCGTCTAATTAAACGAAATTGGGATCGCTCTAATGGAATCCAAAACATTTGGGGTGACCAGCGAACCAAGAAGCTCCTCATTCCATATCTTATCCTCCTTAATGAAATGAGCCAGTCTTAAAGAGGTATCTATACTGGATATATCAAAGCCATGTTTTCTTTTTCCGCAAGGCTCGTTTGTCCACACCAATTGTCTTACCAGAAGTTTATCTGTTCACCATTACCAACCTGCCATCGAAGGCCCTTCGCAAAGGTATCTCTAACTTTCAATATTGATTTCCAAGCCCAAGAATCCGTAGCATTTGGCTTGATCGTAAAAATATCCTTATTCTTCACATATCTAGCCCGGACTTGGTCCACCAGAGCCCAACCCCAAACATCACTCTCCAGATGAGCTTACACAGGAAGGTCGTATTTACCGCCTCTACTTTTCTTAGACCCAAGCCTCCTAAGGTTTTTGGCCTATAAACCTTGTCCCAAGCAACCATAGGTAAGCCTTTATTAGAGTTTAAATCCTTCCAAAAGAAGGCCCTATTTATTGTGTCAATTTGATTTGCAGTACTTGTAAGAATCTTAAAGCATTGAAAGACATGGGACGGAATAGATTCCAGATGAGACTAGATTAGCACGACCCGACCAACTTTAGAAATGTACTTAGCCTTCCAAAGTTGCAACATTTCTTTAGAAATGTGTTATTGTTTATTTGAAATGTGTGCTTTTTAGTTTAAATGTGTGTGTAGTTTAAATGTTTTATTATTGAATGATGGAAACCTTACAATGTTCCAAGGGTGGGTTAGGTAGAAGGTCGTGAGTGCTAACTTTGAGAACACATATTGATTATAGAAGTTATTCTATCTATAGGCGCGATCTAGACAGTTCATTTTAGTGAGCTCAAGTGTGTTCGTTGAAGTGAAATGAAGATATTTAGGTAATGTCTATGCCCTAATCCTTATTTGGATGCACTTTGCTTATTTTGTTGTTACTTAAGTTGTTTTTGGAAATTGCATCCCGAAGGGAACTTTATATAAAGTTCACTGTCTATTTTGAGTGTCGTGTTATATTTTTTGAATTTGGTTAAATGAGGACAATCTATTTATGAATTGTTTGATATCTTTTAGGAACTGGGGTTGGTTGATTGAAATTGGAAACTTGCAACTTGGTGTTCGGTCTCGTTCCGAGCCAAATTTCTTCTCTTTTATAGGTATATTTGCTTGTTTGAACCCCTATTTATATATTAGATATAATGATTTGATGTTTTGTAGGAAAATAAGGAGTTATAAGAAGTTTGGGCTTAATTGAGGGTCTTTAGGGAATTCCAAGCTATTTCCCGAGTCAAACCAAGTCAACCCGAGCCGAGACCCGAGGCAAACCCGACCCGGAACCTCATATCTATTACAGGCGCAAAACAGGGCAGGAAGAAAGACCTATGTCACGCCCGAGTCACCGCTACTCACGCCTGAGACCACCTACTGAAGCAAGCCAAGTAGCGGAAACAACTGGAGGTCGCACTCGCGACCCCAGCAGTCGCGTCTGTGACGTGATGCAGGGAGAGGACAGGGCTAGCGAACAGACGATAGGCTCGCCCGAGCAGCTTCTGTGACTCGACCGAGTTGTCTCACTGTCGCGCACCCAACATATGCGTTCGCGCCCGCGACCAAAGCTCAGCAACAACAATCGGTTGCGGCCAGAAGCGCAGCTCGCCTGCGCCTATTGGTGGCTCGCCCGAGTCACACCTCTGTCGCGCCCGCGACTTGTATGCTCGCGCCCGCGACCAACACTAAGCAGAGACAGTTGACGTTCGACCAGTAGGCAGGCTCGCCCGCGCCGATCTCCGACTCGCCCGAGCCACTTTGTCTTCGGATAATCTGACGCGCGTGCTGCGATTTATTTCTCGGGTTTTGGATTTCGTTTTTCCTTCTTCTATAAATACCCAATGTAATTCAAACCGAAATATCTAAGTTTTATCAATTAGCCTAGGAAGTTTAGGATTAGAATTAGATTAGATTAGATTTATTGCTTTCCTTTATTTGCTTCAATCTCTCTTTAATTGTTCTTCAAGTTTTCAATTGTTCTTCATTGTGCTTCAAGCTTTCTTCAAGTTTTCTTGCAATTGTTAGTAAACTCTTCTTTCAAGCATTCTCATTGCAGTTTTACAAGCTTTCTCTCTCTTCTCTCTCTCTCTAATCTCCATTGTTGATGTTGATTTCAAAGCTTTCCAGGGTTAGCCACATCAAATCCATCTTTTAGTGGGGAGGAGGGTCAAGGAATTCCAATTCTACTTCCTAGCGAGAATTTGGGGGATCCTTGGTAATCCAATCCACAATTTCTTGTTTGTTCGGGGGAAATTGCGAAGGTAGATTGAAGGTTTATTGAAGTTTGTTCATCAAAGGTATAAATTCTTGCCCAATTTCATTGTTCATGCTAGTTCTCCATTCAAGCTTTTAAGTGCTTTCTTTAATTTCATGCTTTATTGCTTTCTTGATTATTATCATATCTAGGTTAGTTTATTGCTTTATTTACATAAGTTACCGCTTTCCGCATTGAGATAACCCAAACACAAACCGATTACCTCAATCAAGCCTCACACCCATCCCTGAGATCGACAATCCTTACTTAAAACCCACAATAATTACAACCGAACAATGGCACCGTTGTCGGGGACGGCGTTATTTGGTAGATTAGGCTATTGGTTTGTGTTTACATAGTTTATTGCATTCTTGATTATGCTAAAAATAATGAGGGAAAAAAAAAATTCAATATCGAGAAAAAAGAGAGAAAAGAAAAGAAAAAAAAAATAGAAAAATAGAAAAATAGAAAAAAAAAGTTATGAAAAGTCCCCAATTCCCCCAATTTGAGCATGAGATATTTTGGAGGTATTTTGCTAGATTACATGATTACCGTGCTCAATGTGAATTAGATGGTGTCTTTTAAGATACTTTATCTCTTTTGGGAATTGTTAGTGAGGGTGTGAATTATGAGACCCAAAACCTTTTAGATTATTACGGGTTTTCCAGTTTAGGTGAAGAAAAAGCATGGGAGTTACTTGCATGGTTGTCTAAGGATTCCTATGAATTTGAACAACAAAGTGTTAGTCCTAGCTTCCAACCTCCTTATGCACCACCCTCTGGGACCGAAATTGAACAATCATGTGAATACCCCGAGTATGTTGATGATCAACCCTATAGTGGGGATTATGTTGAAAACTGCTATAGTCTTTCCCAAAGTGTCGATGTTGAGTCTCCTTCCGTGTGCTACTTGTGTGATTCGTCGTACCATAGTTCAATTTCTTGTTTGAACGCTACATTGGCTACCTTCGAGGCGGAAGCAGAAAAATTATGTGCGAACATGACTGAGTTTATGCGTAGATTTGTCCATGAGAGTAATCATAGGGTAGAAACTGCTTCTTCACAAATGGTTGATTCGAGTGTTGAAGTAGGTCATTCATCGTCTTTAAGTCCTGAAATGCATATTGATTCTGCTGTGTATGATGAAGATGATGACTATTATTACCAACCATGCATGCTTAATGATTCCTTAGCTCTAGCCCCACCTAGTGAGCATGCGGAACATGATGATTCTGTGTGTGATGATGAAGAACTTGATGACTACATGCTTGATGATGAACCATTGTCCACACCCTTGTCCATGCCTTTGTGTGAAGAAAAAGTTGAGATTAATGAAAGCCATGATGTTTGTGATGAATTTGAGCTTGATCTTGTTGAGAGTGAAATTGAATATGTTGTGATTGAATGTGTGCTTGATACCGATTTGTTCACTTTCATTGAGGATCATTGCATTAGTGAGGCATTAGCTACCCTTGTATGTGAACCTATTGGTGTGCATACTTGTGATGATGAGCATAATTCTTTGGGGATTGATCATGGTTGTTTGAACTTGGTTGTTGACGATGATGCTTTTGATGATGATATGCTTTATGAGTCATTGACTATGAGTTATGACCCGGAGCCTTCCACTTTCACTTTTGATGTTGTTTTGAATGATGCACCTTTGTCTTTTGATGTTGATAGTTCTTCTAGTGAGTCTGATATTGATGAAGATGAAGATGTGCTTGTCTGTGATGTTGGGAGTGCTATGATGTGGTCTAACCCTGCTTTTTCCTTATCACCCATGGAAGATTATAATAATTATTTGGATGAAAGTTGTGATTTGGAATCTGTGTTTGATGAAAATTGCATGGATATTGAGTGTGAATCATTGCTGGCATCCAAACATTTGCATGAGCATGTTCAAGATTATGTTGTATTGTTCTCTCCTCTTAATTTGTATACCCAATCTCAATTTACGAGTCAATGGGAGGACCCATTTGTCATGTCTTCTTTCACTATGCGTAGGAAAGTCTTGTATATTCATGCATTTCATCATTTCTATGACTTTTCTAAGGCATTTGATAAACTGTTAAGAGCACTAATGTTTGTTGATGTGTTATTGCGAGTGTGCTCTTACCACCACCATTCTGAGATGCATGACTTGTTACTCTAGGCGTTGAATGGTTCTGACTTGGTGCCCGATATCATGAGGTGATAAGGAATGAGCTTATTGATAAGAAGCCTTCTAGGTAATATCCTTCCTCACCCTTCTTGTACAGTTAGTAAGTATTCTTTCTTTTCTTCTTTTATTTTCTTTTTGTATGTTTCTTTTTCTTTTATTTTGGGGTGCTTGCTTACCTACTTCTTTTTCCATTTTGAGGACACGACAACCTCTTTGTGTTGGAGTGGGAGGGTAGTTTGCATTCCAGTTTTTGAGTCTAAGAAAAGAAAAAAAAAAGTCATTTTGTAAATATTTTAGTTTCTTAATTCTTTAGTCCTTAGAGTCTTGTATAGTGGTTTTTCTTTTTGATCTTTCATGTGAACCATCACACATAGTATGTTTTTCTTGTTTATTTCTAACCTTTGGTGTGATGTTCCTTGGATCGTGGATTGAATATTCTTGATTAAAGACTTCGAGGTAACTTCTTTCCACTCTCTTTATGTGAATATATCAATGATCCATGTTGCATGCTTGATTTCTCCTTTTTGGTGGCGAACCCCTTGAGTGTGATTGTTGGGAATATTTTGTTGGAGCCGTGTGGGCTCGGGTCGCCACCGCTTTTTATGTGATAAGTGTTTTGTATATATGTTCTTCTTGGTTTTCTACCTTACTTGTGACACCCTTCTCTTGATGGAGACATTGTGATGTCTTATGTTGCAGTGGGGGTGCTATTTTCCATTTGTCATGGGTAGATCACCTAGTTTTTGAGTCTTTTGTTTTTGTTTTTCTTAGTTGTCTCTAAAAGTTTGAAAATGTTTTTGTGAAAAAAGGGAAAAAAAAGGGAGTGAAAAACCTTGAAAGTTTTCATTTTTGTTTTTGCTTCATTTCTTGCGCTTTGTTGTAAAAATTGGGAAGCCGTTCTTAATCTTCTTTAAAAGAAACCGGTTTGAGCATTTTCGACCCTATCTTGGGCGATTGTCATGACTTACTTTAAGTAGATTCCTTCCATTGAGTGTCTAGCGAGATCCCATTTCTTTGTTTTTATGTTCTGGTTGAAACTAGGAGATTCTAGGGTCATATCCGAGCTTGTTTTCCAAAAAGAAAAAAAAGAGAGAAAAAGCAAAAGCAAAAGAAAGAAAGAAAGAAGGAAGCAAAGTTAAATAAATTGATTATGTGGGGCGTGTCGACTTTACAACATCAACCACCATACACTTAGCCAACCTACATGGGCCCGGTATTAGCGGTACGACGCTATTACCCCTTAAACCTCCTTCTATATTGTTCGCGACAAAGAGGTGAATGGAAAAGGTTGTGTTGGGAGGGTAAACCCCATTTTGGGCCATCCAATTATCGAAAATAAGGCTAATACTGACCATAAAAAAGTAAAAAAAAAGAAAGAAAATTTGTTGGGAATACCCAACCCAAAAAGAGGAAAAAAAAGTTTGAAGTGTAAAGTGAGGGGTCTTTCCTTACATCACCTGGGGCCCTCACCAAGTCAAGAGCGACTAAATGCGGAGGAGGGCAACTCCTTGTTTGTTTGCTGCTGTTCGCTTTGTTTTAAGCTCGGGTGTGAGTCTTTGGGGTCGTCCGGAATCCGTTAAAATTCTTAAAGCTTTTACACAAATGGGATTTAGCTTTACATGAGGTGTAGGGGATCGAAAACCCTTAAGATTGGCAGTTGCTTGAGTTAGGTGTATTGGAGATGCTCATAACGGTTCCTTTTGGATGATTAATATCGTTTTCTTGATTGAGACAACGTGATTCGTGGAACGAGCAGTTTTCTTTTCTTTCTTTCCAAACTTGTTTTGTTTTTCATTTTCCCTCTCTCTTTTTTCTATGGCTTTTGTGGGTATAGTTGCTATAAACCCTCACGAGACCTACCTCGTCCACTCGGGCTACCGGGGGGTTTAAAGGGCTTGATGCATGTGCTAAATGCATCCGCGATTCCTGCGAAAGTGAGTTAGGGTTTTTAGTTTTTCTTTTAGTCCTTTTCTTTGTTTTTAGTTTGCTCGGGGCGAGCAAACCCTTGTGTAAGAGTGGTGTTCGGTCTCGTTCCGAGCCGAATTTCTTCTCTTTTATAGGGTATATTTGCTTGTTTTAACCCCTATTCATATATTAGATATAATGATTTGGTGTTTTGTAGGAAAATAAGAAGTTAGAAGAAGTTTGGGCTTAATTGAGGGTTTTTAGGGAATTTCGAGCTATTTCCCGAGTCAAACCAAGTCAACCCGAGCCGAGACCCGAGGCGAACCCGACCCGGAACCTCTTATCTATTTCTGAGGCAAAACAAGGCAGGAAGACAGACCTATGTCACGCCCGAGTCACCGCTACTCATGCCCGAGACCACCTACTGAAGTAAGCCAAGTAGCGAAAACAGCTGGAGGTCGCACCCGCGACCCCAGCAGTCGCGCCTGCGACGTGATGCAGGGAGAAGACAGGGCTAGCGGACAGACGACAGGCTCGCCCGAGCAGCTTCTGTGACTCGACCGAGTTGTCTCACTGTCGCGCCCGCGACATATGCGTTCGCGCCCGCGACCAAAGCTCAGCAGCATCAATCGGCTGCGGCCAGAAGCGCTGCTCGCCCACGCCTATTGGTGGCTCGCCCGAGTCACGCCTCTGTCGCGCCCGCTACCAACACTAAGCAGCGACAGTTGACGTTCGACCGAGCGTGCTCGCCGCCACGATCTCCGACTCGCGAGCCACTTTGTCATGATAACTGACGCCACGTCGCGATTTATTTCTAGGATTTTGGGTTTCGTTTTTCCTTCTTCCGTAGATACCCAATGTAATTCAGACCTAATTATCTAAGTTTTATCAATTAGCCTAGGTAGTTTAGGAGTAGAATTAGATTAGATTAGATTTATTGCTTTCCTTTATTTGCTTTAATCTCTCTTTAATTGTTCTTCAAGTTTTCAATTGTTCTTCATTGTTCTTCAAGCTTTCTTCAAGTTTTCTTGCAATTGTTATTAAACTCTTCTTTCAAGCATTCTCATTGAAGTTTTACAAGCTTTCTCTCTCTTCTCTCTCTCTCTAATCTCCATTGTTGATGTTGATTTCAAAGCTTTCCAGGGTTAGCCACATCAAATCCATCTTTTAGTGGGGAGGAGGGTCAAGGAATTCCAATTCTACTTCCTAGTGAGAATTTGGGGGATCCTTGGTAATCCAATCAACAATTTCTTGTTTGTTCGGGGGAAATTGCAAAGGTAGATTGAAGGTTTATTGAAGTTTGTTCATCAAAGGTATAAATTCTTGCCCAATTTCATTAGTCATGCTAGTTCTTCATTCAAGCTTTTAAGTGCTTTCTTTAATTTCATGCTTTATTGCTTTCTTGATTATTATCATGTCTAAGTTAGTTTATTGCTTTATTTACATAAGTTACCGCTTTCCGCATTGAGATAACCTAAACACAAACCGATTACCTCAATCAAGCCTCACACCCATCCCTGAGATCGACAATCCTTACTTAAAACCCACAAAAATTACAACCGAACAATAATTCAAGTGAGACTAAATGCGAGTTCAGGTAGCATTCCCAATTATCAGGGCGGATCCCTGTAGGGATGTTATCAAGAGATCATAAAAACCCTGATATGTTGTGCTAAAAGAAGGTCTTCCCCGGGGTTAAGTGTGCACAAGTTGTAAATATTGTATGGTCATCCAACTTATTGAAATTGACAGAAAAGGTGAGATGAAATTGTGAAAGTATTGTATTATTGGGAGTCTGTGACTCTGCGTTGAAGGGAGGTTTGTAAACCTCCACCTGCTTAATAAGACTGGAGTTCATATGTTGTGACGGAAGTTGGATTTTTTTTTTATATGTGGTATTTGGGTTGGGCGTAGACTATTTGTAAAACGGTTTAAATTATTCCCTTCTTCCTCTAAATATGTTGAAATGTTTTCTTTAAGTTTGTTTAACAGTTAGAGGTAGATATTATTGAGTCATCCTTATGTTTTTAAATTTGTTGTTCTTAGGTGAAGAGTTCTGTGATGGGAACGAGTTGTAGCAGGGGGCATTGAAGTTAGAAGTTACGAAAATAAAGTTTAGTTTATATTTAGAATTGATCTTATAATTAATGTTGGTTTATGTTGTCTCTAGAATTGGAAGTTTCTTTCGTTTTATTAAATTGAAGTAATAGTTACTATTTGTTAGTTTCCTTTCCTCCTTGCCTTATATTCCTTCGGGGATACGACAGTAACGCCCAAATTAAAAGACAAAGAAAATGACTTCAAAATGACTTCCAACGAAAAACGAATTTTCAATATAAATTGACATTTTGCCCTTTGTTTAAATAATGTTAGGTAGAATTTGTAGACGATGTAAATGTACTGCAAATAAGATTTGGTATGTTTAGGTAGCATTTGTACATGATATAGATGCGGGTATAGCCACGTAATTTTCAATTTCTTAATTTTTACTTTTTTTTCATTTTGTACATTTTTTTGATATTTTGATTGTTTTTGACTTTTAGTTTTTTATTTTTTTAATTTTTTTAGAATTTGTTGATTGTTAGTTGTTAGTTATTATTTTATTAAATTTTATTAAATTTTATTTTTGAATTAAATATTTAGGTTTTATATTTTTATAATGTTTGGTTTTATATTTCTTTTAATATATTATTGTTACATTTTTTTATCTTTTACTTTTTTTGTTTGATTAGGTTTTCTATTTTTTATTTATTATTGATTATTTTTATGTTAATTTTTTTATATTATTTTGTTTGTTAATTTTATTTTTTTTTCAATTTTAATATTAGTTTAATATTGTTTATTATTTGAAGCAAACATTTCAAAATTCAAAGTTAAAAAATGAAAACGTGAAAATTTAAAAATTTAAAAACAAAAAATAATAAAATTTAAAAAGTCAAATGGTAAACAATCAAAAAATAAATAACATATTTTTTCAATTACAAATTTTTTTGATTTGAAATTACCCTATTTTTGCATTATTTTTGTATGTGATATTAGATTTTCAAAACAATTTCACAAAAATGTCATTCAAAACGATTATGCATTTTATAGCTTTTATAAAATTATTTGAATTTAAGTGAATTTAAAAAAGATGTTAGATAAGTTTAGGTAGATATATACAATTTATATAATTTATGTAATTTATGTAGAAATATGTAGAATTCAAAATATAAAATTTTAGTAGTTTACTAATGAAAAGAACATACCCTAGCTAAAAGCATTAAAGGCATACTCGGTAAAACTTAAACAAAGGGCTAAACTGCCAATTCAATTTCAAAATCTAAATTTTGGTTGGATAATCCAAACAAAAAATAGTTATAGAAAATGTAGGCGGTAAATTAAAGAAATACATATATTGTTTTGATAAAATATTACTATAAAAATGAGTGTAATTAGGCTCCGTGTAGGTTGTTATGCGGTACCTCACCACTTTTTAATTTCTACCACACTTCACCACACCACACCACAATCATTAACAATATATTTTTTTACTTTTCTCTCTCCTCACTTTTCTCCTCTACTTTTCACATCTTCTCTCCTCACCTACGCTACCTACCACAACTCTCGCCACAATTCACTGCACCTTTTCAAATTCCACCACACCGTACCATTACCATACCACACCTACAATTAGGGGTGGGAATTGGGTGGGTATGGATGGACACTATCCATACCCACATTTTACCCATAGATTATAACACTCTACCCATACCCTACTCATGCCTCTTAACACCCACATGGGTATCACCCATATGGGTAATACCCACTTGGATATTACTTCCATGGATATTACCCATGGGTATTCATGGGCATCCAAGTATTCAACTAATTATTTTTATTTTGTATTCTAACGTTTTAGATAATAAATTTATGTTTAGAGCTCAAATTTCATATTTGAAATTTTTTTAATAGATCCTATCATATTATAAAGTTTCAATTTAAATCGTTAAAATTGAATTTTGCTCTTAAGTTTCAGTCATATTTAACCGCAAAAAAAGTCGATTCATGGGGATATTTTAATAGTTTAATAAATCCTATCATATTTATTTTATTTATTTTATACTATTTAAAATTTTAAATATCCCGTGCATCGCACGGGTTAAGGACTAGTGTTACAAATGAAAATATTTGGAGCTCAAAATTTATATTTGAGCTTTTCATAGTTCATACTATCAAATCATAAAGTTTCGATTCAAACAATTCAGTTTGAATTTTTATAAGTTTCAGTTAGTTTTAGGACAAAAAACTTCTGATTTGATGTATATTGAAATAAATGTTATCAAATAAAAATATTTTGAGCTAAAATTTTATATTTGAGGTTTTTTTAATCAATTCTATCGTGTTATAAAATTTCGAGCAAAACCGTTAATGTTAAATTCAGTCCTCAAATTTCAGTTAGGGTTGTTAGTAAAAATCGATCCAACGTACAATCAATGGTGGAAAATGATTTTTCTAGGTTGAACAAAGGAAGTCAATTTCTTTCCTTTAGAGGAAAAAAATTTTCTTTGGAAATGATTTTCTAAACTTTTTTTGTTCCAAACACTAGAAAATTGGGAAAACATTTCCCCTACCAAACACACTCTTAATGTTTCAGTTAGTTTTGGCGGAAAAAATGTCTATATATGTCGCGATAAATGTCATCAGATAAATAAAATTAGGAGCTCAAAATTCATATTTGATATTTTTTTAATCAATACTACCATATTACAAAGTTTCATGTCTAACCGTTAAAGTTGAATTTTGCCTTAAATTATGGGTAACCCATACCCATCCTACCCATTACCCATCTCTAATGGGTTTTACCCATCCATTATGAGTGGGTAAGGTAAGGGTGAGTACCCAATATGTGGGTATCAATTCCCACCCCTACCTACAATATAAAAGAACGGTGCCTTATGTGAATATGTCATGTCCTTCAAGATGCATATCATTTTCGAATTGAAATGTTAGTGAAATGAGGGTAAGGGAGGGTAAGAAGGCCAGGGCAAACCTCCCCCCACCCTACTCTTACTCACCCTCCCTAATCTCTTCTAGCACAACTTCCAAGCAGACCCTTGAAGTGCAAACCATAAGCAACGGAAATTATATATAGATAATATGGATTAGGGATGACAGTGGGTCCTGAACTCGACCCAGACCTGGTCGAGCCCAATCCATTTGGCGGGTTCGGGTTCACTAAAAATTTGGCGAGTCTAGGTCCCCTGGACTCGATTTGCGGACCACCCGTCAAATTAAATATATATGTTTTAAATGAAAATCCTAGTGTAAGTTGTATTTTTAGTGCTCATGTCTCGATGACTTTTGTAATGATTTTATGTTGAACAATATTGCTCATAACCTCGTACATTAAACTATATGTTTTTATTGTGTTGAAAATATGTGTATTTAAATCGAATAGTTATTATTATATAAGTGTGTAGTTGTGTACGTATCAAATTAATTTGAAAAATTGATAAATCTAATAAACAAATACATAAGAGTGATGGACTCATTAAGTATCCACCATGGACCCCAAACCCAGTGGATTTGGATCTGGGTTTGGATTTTTGAGACCCATCTGATCTCGAGTCGAATCCAAGTCCGAGTCCAGCATCCCTCTTAGGGATCAATGAAAAGAGAAAATGGTGATTTTACACTATTTAACATGCTAAAGTTAAAGTCGGATGGTAAAACATCCAAATATATGTATGAAGTTATAAATTCCATACCTCCCACCAGATGCATTGATATCAAACGCGGCGATGGCGTCACATCCGGTGACCACAAACATGTTGTCAAGAATGCTGACAGTGTACCGCCCCGACCATAACCATGACCACTCTCTCTGGTAACCGGACAGCATCTGCCCGGAGTGGTCATAGCATGCGTACGATACGTTGTTAGGAACGCGCATTTTACCCTCCAGCAAAGAGATGCTTAGGAGCTTAAAATCTTCTCCGATAAAGGGGACTGCAAAAAGCGGGGCAGCGGTCTGGTTACAAGTGATATTGAAACCATGACCGTAGGAACATTCGATCCCCACGCCGAAGGGGTAAGGGATGCTAAGGTTGCCGCACTTTTCTGGACATCCCGGAAGGGATATTCGCGTTTCATTATCGCCTCCTACTGCATCTAACCTTGCTGATGATGAAGTGGTTAGGATTGAAGCAACTGCTGCTACAATTACCCACTTTGAGTAACACATTTCCCTCCTCATATTCATCTCTCTCCCTCTCATTTTCTCATTTCTCATGTTTGTGTTGTCCACATATTGCACAAGGGATCGAGTTAGATTTTTATAATGATCTCGTAGAGCCTAGCAAAATTTTTGTCCAATATGAATCAATTTGGACCCACGGTTTAAATACAAGTCATATGTAATTTGATGAGTACGGACAAATTTGATATTATTTCGAGTATTAGAATATTTGATATTAAAACAATGAGCAAGATGTATTTCGAATTCAAATAAATACTTATACTTTTTTTTTGGAAAGAATATTTATATTTTTTGTTCACATACGAATTTAATTTTCGTACTTAAATACAACATCCAAGAATCATAACATCAAATGAAAATTAAGATATTAAGAATATCAATTCAGATGATCAGGTTAAATATATTTTGAATGTACATTTGGTTTTGATGTTAAAAACACAAGTTACATGTACCTATTTTGTATTTAAATAAATTAATGGACAATGATACATGGTTAATAACCATCTAGCTAGAATTGTTCATATTTCACATTTTTGTAACTTTTAATAATATTTTCTCTAATAATTATATATATTTATCAGCTATAAAAGTATAATACTTATTAACAAGGTCAAAAAATATAAATAATAATCTAATTTTATCAATTATATTAGAAAATGCATCTTTTATGCATAGTTTTATACTTATGAAGAAAATATTAATAAATAATTATTTTTATATTATTTATAAGTTGTAATAATCCTCAAAGTAATGAAACATAATTTTATAATAATTTATATGTATTTACATTTAATTTTATAAGTAATTAAAAAAATATAAGATGGTTAACAACGATCTTATGACAAGATATTTATCATTTAATTTAAAGATGAATCGGATATATTTGACGGACGAGTCAATTAACTAATATGAGAAAAAAGGAACACCAATCAACCAAACTCTGGGCAAAGAAAAGTCCTTGAAATATTGTCCGTCGGCCTCCGGGCTAAGAAATCAACAATCATTGGTAGGTCCCTTGGATTGGAACGCATGTATGCAAGCATATCAAAGTTCAAGTTTTCGTGTTTTTCGGGTACGTGGAGGTTAGTAAATACTCCATCGATTTTTATTTAAGTACTTCCTTTGTTCTTTTTTATCTGTCATTTACAATTTTTAGTGTCAAAATTTAATCAATAATTTTTAATATTAATTTTTTATAAAAAATTATAATATTATACTTTTTTAACAATATTTTTTATTGCGAATCTAATGATATAAATTTTATATTATGAATCATTATATAAATTAAGATATTAATGATCAAAGTTTTTTAACTCAATTTTCTAGACGACAGATAAAAAAGAACGGAGGTAGTATTATTTAGGGAATTGTGTCAAAAATTTTGACCGTTAATATTTTAATTTTTATAATGATTCATCAAACAAATTTGATATCATTAGATTCGTAATAAAAAATAAGATTGAAAAAATATAACATTATATTCTTTTATAAAAATATTACGTATAAAATTTTTGATTAAAAATGAAGCTCAAAAATATTGAATGACAGATAAAAGACAACAGAGAAAATACTTATGTTGAGAGAAAAAAAGGGACAACCAGTGAACCCAAGTCACAGTAAAACACAATTAGATTTTTGAGATTTTTTTTATTCAACTAGGTGCAGCTATATTCTCCCCGTCCTTTAATGATTGTTAACCTTTCTGACTATTTTGTCCCTTTTATTTGTCAATTTTACAGTTTTAATAATTAAAATGTTTATATTACCCTTAATTAATGTATGTGATTTTTATTTTACCTTTTAAAGTTGTCTTTTATTCTTCTCTTTCCCTTAGGGGCCGTTTGTTTTGTGGGAATAGCCACTTGGGAATGAGAATAGATGGTTGGGGATTACAATTACCATGTTTGTTTCATGGTAATAAAAAAAAATAGGGGAATGGGAATGGGATTAGAATGGGTGAATTCCCAAGAATCTATTACCATTGGGAGAGGTGGTAATTGATCTTGGGAATTCATTAGTCACTTTTAAATTAGAAGATTACCCTTTTAATTAATTACTAATACCATTATTACTCACCCTAATATATCCGCAAGTCGAGTTATTGAATCGTATGGCAGCCGTCAACAATTGGTGTATCATGTACATAATATATTTCGTTCAATTTGATTGAATCAATATTGTGTAAATTTAATCTTTTGTAAATTAGTGAGGGAATATATTCTTTATGAACTATAAATTTTTTTAATTTTTTTCCATATGGTAATTGATTTTCTAAAAGTTTTTTTTTCTTTTTTTTTGAGGAAGGATTTTCTAAAAGTAAATGTGTGTCAATCATAGCTTTCCATCCATTTCATCCATTTTAATTAATTAAAACATTAATATTTAATAAAAAGGGTATTTTAGTAATTATGTTTTTATTCCTAATTTTATTCCCAATTTTAATTACCACATAACAAACAAGAGGGTTGGTAACTCATAAAGACATTTTAATTCTCATTCCCATCATGAATTCCCAATATTCCCACTAGTATTATATATGAATTCCCATTCTCATTCTCATTACATGCCAAACGGCCCCTTAATGTGGATTATATTTGTCCATACATAATTTTTCACTCTATTTTCAAGACACATTAGTTTTGTAAAGTTAGTTTTTGTGACACATAAAAAGAGACAAAGGGAGTATACGTTAGTTGAGGTTGGTGTACATGAGGACTCTATGCTAGGTGACATTAAGATAGAGAGTGGGGATTGGAGAAAAAGGTATGATAAAGTGAAAAAGTTTGGATAGTGTTTGGGTTGCATTAATCACAGTATTTAGATATACAAATTTTTAAATATATAGTGCGAAATCATCTCAACCAAAAATTTAAGTTATTGTGTTCAGTTTGACTTTAATACCATGTGACATTATCTCAACCAAAAAGCTAAAATTAATAGTTGAAGATACAATGATGGTTTTATACTCTAACATTTATAATTTTTTGTTAGGAAATAAGTAATTGCCATGTTACAACGAAAGCAAAATAAATAAGATGACGGAAATTACGACAAAGTTCAGGAACCAAAAATAAGCGATAAAACAAACACAAGGTTTACGTGGGAAATCGAAAAACTCGGAGAAAAACCCATAGACGGCGACAGCCAGAAAAACAATCCACTATGAGAGGAGGAGTACAACTCGATCACTATCACAGGATGTGATGCGATCAACAGAAAAGGAGATTACAATATAAATCTCTCTAACTCTCAAATCAAAATCTCTCAGGATACACCTGGGAAAATATTGGTGAGAATGTTTCTCTCTCAATATTTTCTCCCTCTCTGACTCTCTGTCACTCGATGAATAAAGTGGAGAAAATGGTACATTATATATATATATATATATATATATATATATATATATATATATATATATATATATATATATATATATATATATATACCCCGAAAAAACCTAGGTTAAAAATGATAACCAAAGACAACACTAGCCGCTAACTATCAGGCTTCGTGAGCGGTGGCCCAACAACGTAGATGAAGACCGGCCACGCGGGCAACGCTCGAGAGGCGCGGCGCGACTTCATCTTCATGGCTACTGTGTTGGACGCTGGCAGCGTCCGGAGAGACGATGGACGCGCCTAGAGACTCCTGCTTCGCAACTTGAGACGTTGGTGGTGTCGAGCCGACGCGGGCAACGTCTCTTCAATTTTGGTCTCTGATGTTGGCGTTGCTAGCGCCTCAAAGGCGCTGGTGGCGCCTTCCCGAAAATTGTCGACTCTTATCCAATTCTGGACCCCACCGAGGATCTAATGGGCCACAAAACCCAACAAACTCCACCTTGGACCATGATCTGAGTCATCAGTCCACATAAACACCTTGACTGTCACCATCAACACGCCCTTCCGCAGGGCGTAGCCTCTTAGGGCTCTCACATGCTCAATTCATCAAGGTTTGGAACTGCAGCTACAGTTCCTGTCACTGTAGACCCCTGTAGGATGTATAGGCTGCCCTTCCTGATTCCCTTCATCAGAATCATGAAATCCATGCACACTTTTAGGACACCATCTTCTGCTTTGTACTTGCAATCGTTAGCGTCAAAAGTACTTAAAGAAATCAAATTGTGGGTTATGTTCGGAATATGACGAACCTCTTTCAAGGTTCTAACAATGTCATCATGAGTCCCTATCCTTATGCTACCAATTCCTGCAACCTTCCAGGGCGTGTCGTTGCCCATGGTCACAACGCCGGTGTTAACACTCTCCTACGACTCGAACCAATCCTTATGAGGACACATGTGAGGTGCACCCAATATCAAGAACCCACTCATCTCTAGCTATCCTACTCCATGTGGTAGCCAAAGCATCATCCGTTACTACAACCCATCACCATCTGAATCGGGCTCAACACAGTTTGCGATACCAGTTTTGGTACAGTTATCCTTACTACCCTGCTTCTGGTCTCTCTGCTTTGTCCAACAGTCACTCTGTACATGGCCCTTCTTATCACGATAATTGCACTTCTTATTCTTGTTAGGATTCCTAGACTTTGAACAGTGTTCATACTCTCCTCTAGACCCGTTACCATCATTGTTCCTTCCCATTACAAACAAGCCCTCACTAGCTTGGCCATCACTCTCAGTATCAAACATCTCCTTAGACAGTAAACTAGCTTTTACTTCGCTAAGGTTAAGGACACCACGGTTCCCATACAACACGATCTCCTTAAATTGTTTATGTGATGCAGGTAGGGATAAAATTAAATGCAAAGTCTTATCCTCATCAGTGTGTTTCACATCCATTAATTCTAACTCAGTAATAATAGAATCAAATTCACTAAATGTGCTTGCATAGAAGTACATGTGGACATTCTTAGCCTGTAGAGTTTCTCCTTCATTCAGTACTTGTTGGCAAGACTCTTCGACACGTATAGTTCTTCCAGTTTGGTCCAAAGCTCTCGAGGTCTCTTGATATGCATCACGTTTTTCATTTGGAAAACTTTAATTGTTGAGTTTTCGATATATACAATGATTCATCATATAAAATTGATAGGATTAAATTCAAACCAGAAGAAACTACATTAGAAAAGTACAAAATTAAAACTTTTGATTAAATATTTTATGATAAATTATTGGATGAACATGAACATGGAGAAATGTGAAGGAAAGTAATTTTGAGAAAGAATGGAGTATTTGCCAAAATACTGAAAAGCTGAATTGATTCTTAGGCCCTATTGTTTAGTTGACTCTAACATAACCAACCTAACCTAATCTAATCTAACTTAACTTAACTTATCCTTATCTAACTCAACCTAACTCAATTCCTCAAAAAATGCCCAAACCAAAAAAAAATATATCAAAAAGAAATTCAAATTATGTTATTTTAATCTCAAATTAATCCACTTTTTCCAGCACCTATAACTTTTTTGTTTATTTTTCTTAAAATATTTAAATTTTATTCATAAAATATTTTCACCCAACAACTAACTTAACTCAAACCAATCATATTATATCCTATCTTACCCTTTCTTTTCCTCTCCTAACCAACCAACCTAACTTGACCAAAAAACAATACTTTAGTCATTGACTTCCATGTTTGGTGAGTCTTCACACATTTACTTCATGACTTTATTATCTCTTCCTTTGAGGACCCTGTATGTTCTTTTATGTAGTGGAATATGGTGCAGTACCACATTGCACCGTACTTAGGGGTGGCCAAAATTCAGGTCCGAGTCTTATCGAGTTCGGTCAATTCGGTATTCGGTCAAAAACCTCAAACCCGGACCCTGATCGAATTTTAATTCGGACAAAATGACCATACACGAACCCGAACTCGAATGACCGAATTTGACCGAATGACCGAATTTAATTTTTTGTCAAAATTAAAAATTAACTGAATACTAGATTTTTTGACCAAATTTGACCAATTGACCGAATTTGACCGAATGACCGAATATGAAATTTGAGCTTCTTTACTTGAGTTATTAACACTATCTTCATAATCGAATTCGGTCAACCCGAACCCGGATTGACCGATTCTAAATTCTAATCAAAATTCGGTCAACCCGAATTTGAACACCAAAACCCAAACCCGAACCCGAATTTAAATTCGGTCATGACCGAATGACTGAATTTTAAATTCGGTCAAAAAAACATGTCTGAAACCCGATATTTTCAGGTCGGTCAAATTCGGTTATTCGGGTCGGTCAACTTTTTGCCGCCCCTAACCGTACTTTTTAATTTCTACCACAATTTACCACATCATACCATTTCTACTTTTATAATAAATCTTAAAATTTTTAATATTAAAGGCCAACAGTTTTTACAATTCTTTTCTCATATATGATTGTTTTGACAAAATTATGATTAATATATTTGTTAAAGTAATTAACAGCAAACATAGTAGTTTGCGCGAAAAAGAACTAAAGGGGAAGCTCATGGGATAAGTAGAGCTCCTCAGGTCTTCACCATTGTCGGTCTCCTTCGCAAGCTTCCAACCGGCGGTGTCTGTTGTAGTGGACGATTGGCAGATGAATCACAAGCATCCAACTCTTCGCTTAATTTTTTTAACTTAAAAAAAAAACCTTTTTACTTTTTCCTATTTCAAATTAAATAGCATATACCTCACCTATTACAACTCACCACACTTCACCGCGCTTTTTCAATTTTCATCGTATCACGCCCACACCGCACCATCGCTGCACTCCACCCACCGCATAAAAGAATAAGGCCTGAGTTGCCCCCGTCCATTGTTCCTATGCCAAGATTATAAAAAGAAAAGATCAATGAAAGAAACGGATGGAATATGATGAGTTTCAATTATTAGACCATTGGGTATTATTATTCATGGGACATTTTGTCTTCAATTAGGGCTTGTTTTAGTGGCAAATTCTCCACCATTCCATCTCCTTCTTTCAAGGTTCGATTTTTTGGGGGAGCATTGCTGTTTATCAGGATGTGGAAATGTGTTACATGGAAGGTGTGGATCTTGTTGGGTTAGTGTACTCCTGAGATAAACGGCCTGATGTGTTGGATTATTACAGGGCCATGTTCTTTGGATTGGTTTAACTATCCAATCCAATCTGATCCAAACATATCCAAACCTTACATAATTCCCCAAAAAAACATCCTATTTAAAAACACAATTCCCCAAAAAAATATTATAACTTATCCAATTTAATTCAATCCAATCCAATCCATTCAAACCTAATTTTAATCATTCTAAAGAATAGCGCCCCCAGAGTTTAGGATAAATCTTTCGCAAAATGACTTTTATAAAAGATGTCCTAGTAAACACACTGTAAAGAAAAACAGTTTTGAGGAATAAAGGAAAACTTAACCAAACTTTGAGCAACGATTGTTTTAGGTAATTTATACTAAAATTTGTTTATTCAATTTACATAATATATTAATAAATAAATAAATAAGGTCACATTTATTTTCACTATTTTATTTATCAACTTTTTGCCTTATTTCACGTTAGCTTATTTATCTTATTTAATTCCTTTGTTCCATATTAATTGTCGTATTTGAAAATCGTACAGTTAAATTTCAAAAATTTTGACTATCAATTTTTTAATATATATAATGAGTTGCTAATTACTATGTAAAAATATTACAATTAAATTCGTAACCAAACATATTATCATAAAAGGGAATAGATATCACATGAGCATGAGTCTTATATAAGCATGTGAGTATCAAAGCATTTCTGACTGACATCAAATATTATTTCATGAACATCAAATATGAATGGTGGACATCAAATTGGATATTTGATGTCCATGAAAATAATCTTGATGTCTGCAAAAAATGTTTTAATGCTCACATGCTCATATAAAGTCCATGTTTATATGATCTAATCCCATCATAAAAATATAATATTGCAATTATTAATTAGATATTATATAAAAGATTATTAATGAAAAGATAAAATTAAAAATCGTAAAAATCAAGTTGAACCATCGAGTGCTTATTATATACGGTGGAAATGTCATAGCCATAGACTCCAACTCATAGATAGGAATGCAATATTGTCAGTGGAGCTAGAAACCAAAGAACTGGTGGGTCCCTTGAGCAGAACATGTATGTTGTACGTTGACGTTAGTGACTATGATTACTTGTGTCCTGAGAAGGTAAACGACTAGTCAACCAAAGTCTAACCATGAAAAGTCACAGCAGAACCAACTCGATTTCTTTCACAACTAGTCTAGCTGACCCGTTCAATGGGCAAGGTTAATTACATGGAGTAAATCGCATCTACCTTAATATTTGTAGTAATAATTTTTAGACACTCGACATTTGTGAAATAATTTTTACCTTACTTTATATTAAGTGTTCATATATTTAAACCTCCTAAAATATTTTATAATTGATTTTTGTTGGATTTTCCAGCGAACATTAAAAAGGTAAATATGAATCGACTTTTTTACCCTTGATATTAATTCATATTACTCTCAATTAAACATGAATTAATGTTTTTACCTTAATATTAATTCATATGTCATTTAAACTCTAACTTTTTCTCTATTTCATTTCTTCGAAAACCCAATCCCTCCCCATTCTGAAAATGAAAACCAACTATAAAATATCAAGGGTAAAAAGATCAATTATAATGGAAGCAATATCTTATAATGAAAATGAAAAATGAAAAAGAATTAATATCAAGGGTAAAAAAGACAATTCATATTTATCTTTTTAATATTCGCCGGAAAATCCAACAAAAAACAAATATAAAATATCTTAGGAGGTTTAAATATATGAACACTTATTGTCAGGTAATGAACCGTGTCGGGTTCAGTGCCAAGCTTTCATAGCCGAGATTACGGTTAAAGATAAGGTCGATGAAATCCCGACCCATCATCACCGGACTAAAACCGCTCACCCACTCGTTTTCAGGAATCGTTACACCTTTACAAAAGGCGGGGTGGTGAGCGTCACACTATCGTGGCCTCGGTGAGCCATCCTTGTTGGAGTAAGGAGAGGCTCGGAACTTGTCAACGACCTCGGAGGCCTCAGGACCGGATTGGGTCATCCCGGAAATGAAGGGCGTGGTGGTATCAAGTCTCGGAAGTAACCCAAGTTAATAGCTTGCAAGGGGGAAGGCGATCAAAGGTTGGAAATGCGCGTGCCTTCACGCTTTGGGCTATAACTCCTTCAATATAACTTCGATAGGTCTCAAATTTTGGGAGCTTATAGTACACACTGCGAGCTTTCCAACGATATCTTACGGGCCTAAAACGGAGTTCGGATGAAGAAATTATGCGCGTTTGAAGTCGGCAGGGAAAAGCTGCCCAGAAGCACGACTCGCCCGAGCCACCTTTCTGCCCAGTTTGTCGCGCCCGCGACAACCCAAGGCAGACAGACGACTGACTCGCCCGAGCCACCTTTCTGCCAAGGCGGACAGACGCATGACTCGCCCGAGCCACCCTGTGGCTCGCCCGAGCCACCTTTCTGACCTCCTCTGCCCAGCGACGATTTTGCGGGCAAAAGGCCTGTTCGCCCGAGCCAGTTTTGGCTCGCCCGAGCCGTCCTTCTGTGACGGACGCGCTGTTTCCTAATTTTGTTCTGTTTTTAACCTAAATTCCTGTTTTAGTATAAATAGCTTGTTAGCACGTTTTTCCAGGCAGCTTTTGATGATTATGAACATGCTTATGCATTGGTTAGGGTTTCTCCCTATTCTCTCAAAATCTTGCTTTACTTTATCCATTGATTAATGGTGGTGTTTGCAAGTCATCTCTTTATTGATCATTTGGTGGATTCTTCCTTTATGATGGTCATGGTGGGGTGTTAGGCTTTGGTGGTGGAATCTCCTTTGTCAAAGGTCATATCCAATCCTTTTGGTGTCCAAGGTTATTGATATTGGTTGATTTTGGTTATTATTCTTGTTATTATTCAAGTTCAAGGCTATTGTTGAGAAGTTCAAGCATGGGTGATTGAGATGTTCATCTTTCTTCCCTTATCCTATTGCTTATGGATTTCTCTCATCTCTCCTACAATACCAACTCAAGCTAAGTCTACAATCTCTCCCACCGCGCCACGCTCCATTTGGTATAAGAGCTCAAGGTTTTTCATCTAGCTTGAGTTTTTCCATTGTTCATACTAGTGTTGTTCTCTATTGTTGGATTTTGGTATTTTGATTGAAATATTGGTGTTCCCCATCCCTTGTGACTCCAAGTGTGTTGGAGAAATTGTTATTGCTATTGTGTTTGTTGTTTTTGGTGCATATTGGAGCTTTGAGGAATAGTTGGGAAATTTGTGCCCACAAGGTGTTCGATAAAATGCCCAAGTGAGAAAACACAAAGAACCCTTAACCAAACACAAGCCAGCTACAAGAAAACCCCCAAACTCCACAAAATACCCCAAACACAATCCGTCCCATACCATTCCTTCGATATGGATGGTGAAAATAATTTCAATCGGAAGGAATCAAGCCGACGCCAAAGTCCTCGCGTTCAAACTGACGAGAATCGAATCTCCGCCTACGTGAACCGATTTGCCACTCATGACGAACGATTCACCTCCATCGATCGCACCCTGAATGCCATCATGGCACAGTTTGACAACCTCGCTCTAGAGCGTCAAGGACAACCACAAGTTGAGTCAAATCCTAAGTCCTTCTAGGAATCGATTACAAGAGTATCAATCAAATCCTAGTTTCGTTAAGGAATCGATTACAATCAAACACAAATTTCTCGCCGAATACAACTTTTCTACACGAAGAGAAGAACTCAAAACAGAGCACCCTCTGTTTTGGTAACACCTGATTACTCCACTTGGAATCGTTAATTTCTTCGATCTTCAATTCATCTATTTATGGGCGCAACTTGTAGGTAGTAGTCGTTGGGGATCTATTCTTTCCTTCTAGGCATCCTGCTTGTCTTTCCATAATTGATGATGATTTTTTCCTTCTTTGCACTTTGCTTGTCTTTCCGGAATTGACGATTTTCCTTTCCTTCTTTTGGAAGATTTCTCCGTAAATCACGATCCTTGTTCCTTCTAATTTCTTCACGTTTGTTTCCTATACAGCAAGGTTTACAATCGGTTAGTCTGCTTAGAAATAAGAATGGAAGGATCGAGTAACTGGTTTCCAGAAATACTTCCATGTTCCTTTTATCTTTCGTGCTTGACATGAACGTCCTTGAGATGCTTGACGTAAATGTCCTTCAGCCTCTTGACGTAAATGTCCTTCAGCCTCTTTCGTATCACAGTTTTTCTGGCTAAATGAATTTTGGCTTTTATTCAAAACTCATCTAGTCGCCAAGGCAACATCATTGAGGGGTTCTAACAGTCGGGTGTCTAAAAATTATTACCACAAATGTCAGGTAAGGTAAATATGATTACTCTATTACATACCTATAGGACATGTCTTTTTTTTTTTTATCCAGGTTAAACCTAATTATTCTAATTTATCCTAATTTATTCTAATTTATCCTAATCTAACATAATTCCTCAAAAAAGAATTCACTCTAAAAACATAATTCCACCAAAAAAAAACATCATAATTCATCCTAACCTAACTATCTTAACTTGAAAATAATTATCCAAAGAACAGAGCTATAATATGTATTTATCTAAACTCAAAACACACGTAATTTGTGTTTTTAATGTCAATTTTGTATGGACTTGAAATGCACGCAGCCTATATTTGCCCTAACCAAATATATCATCCACCTTTTGACACATGTGTCTGAATTGATAGATTTAGTAACTTAATTTTTATTTAATGTTATGGTTCTTGGTTATTGTATTCGGGTCATTAATTAAATTTGTGTGTGAACAAAAAGTATAAGTATTTACCTGAATTCAAAATACACACAACTCTGTAGGACCCGGAAAATTTGATCCCGTTCGGGGAGATTGTCTCGGATGCGCTACTTATGTGATCGGGAACCGACTAAGGTTGCTTATCCTTAAATAAGGATATTTTTATTTTATGAAATTCATTTTCGGGGTGATGAATATTTATTTATTTACAAATTTATTTTTTATTATTTTAATTATTTGAATTTGCACAAAATATTTTAATAATAATTTAATCCCGGTCCAATCATCAAATCCAAGCCCAAGAAGCAAGCGGGCCACCAGAACTCGTTAAAACCCGCCTGGGTTTTAACGGATTCTGGACTGGGCCTCTCGCCTCCAGGCCCAGAGAGAAAGTGGGTTGAAGTCGATAAAACCCGCCTGGGTTTTATCAATTTCTAGCCCATTTCTCTTCGGGCTTAGCCTAGAAGGGGTGATGGGTAGGAATTAAATCATTTTCTTAAATTATTTTTATGCAAAAATCGAATACTTTAAATAATTAAACGAATTTATAAAATGTTAAAGAGTCGCCAGCCGATTTAAGGAAATCGACAGACCGTAAAAGTAATAAAAAGTGACTCCGGTCTACGAACCCGATTTCTAGATTCGGGGGTAAGGTTAAAAATTCGAGAGTTATAAGCTAGAACTCTCGAATCCGCCGGTTAGAAAAACAGACTCTACTAAAATCGACATTGAAATGAAAGAGAGTGGGGAGAAGCGGGTTTTAATTTCACAACATTATCATTTCATTCATGCAAGATTAAAACATGATGTTATCTTTACAAAATATGTACAAGTAAGAGAATTAAAGTATAAGTTACATGATGAAATACAATAATAAGAAGGATTACCGAATCTTGTTAAAGGTGATGAACGAGAAGGAAATTTCCCCCTTGAGATGACCTTGGCTTGGATGGTAGGATATAAGTGGTTTAGAAGGGTAGTATATGGGTGATAATATGGATATGATAAAGATGATTATGAGAGGATTAGAGAGGAAACATGTATGATAGGATTTTGAAAGAGTTTAGGTGATAATAATGGTGGTAGTTGATGGGAGTTTGGGTAGAGTAAGGGTGTTGGATGATGGTAGTGGATGGAATGAGGGTGAAATGGAGGGGGTATTTATAGGTGAGGGAGTGAAGGTTTAGTAGGGAAAATGAGGGGAACATGCCCCAAAAATCAAGCCATCTCATATCAAAACCCAGGCGGGTTATAAGGGGTCAATAGGGGTCAAAGCACGTGGGGCTATGATCATGGGATTTCTGCATGGGAATTTGGCGCCAGAATATTAAAACCCAGGCGGGTTTTAATTGATATTCCCACAGATCGCTGACGTGGCTGAGCAAAATGACGCGTCGCTGCTCCGCTTAAAACCCATGCGGGTTTTGCTGTCTCTGGGCTGGGACGCGCTTTCGGCCCGCTTCTGCATGTGGGCTGCCTTCTGAACTTTAAAACCCAGCTAGGTTTTATTTATTGTTGGCGGGCTGGTTTTGCTTCTTGGGCCTACGCTGCTGACCTTATGAGCCTAAAGTCCTTTTTTGTGTTCGGCCCGAATGACTCGCTGATCTTGATGGGTCGAGATTGTATCGGTGGAAATCCCGGTGTCTACAAAGAGCCCTCACTTTGATCGACTCCGAGTAGGACGAAGGTCAAAGTAGCCTGAGGATATGACTTTGGGTTACAAAGCCTTGGTGATGCTTCGAAGTCGAGTCCTGCATTGTGGTTGCGGGCGGCATGCGCCTCTTGGGGGATAATCTCGAGTAAGAATGATGCTCTATTTGACTGTTGATGAGCTGTTTGCTGATCTCAGGCGAGAATGACGCCCTACTGAAAGTGGTCTCAGGCGTCTGATGACTACCTTACTTGAAGATGTGAGCTGGCACTTGGAAGCTTCGTCCTGTGTCACAGTTTGATGTTGATGGTGATGATGATGATGATGTCGTCAGAGGCCTTTAGGTGGCAACTGTTGCACAATTGATGCTGATGATGTCGTCGGAAACCTTTAGGTGGTAACCGTTGGACGATTTATGCTGATGATGTCGTCGGAGACCTTTAGGTGGTAACCGTTGGACGACTGATGTTGATGATGTCGTCTGAAACCTTTAGGTGGCAACCGTTGGACGACTGATGTTGATGGTGTCGTCGAAAACCTTTAGGTGGCAACCGTTGGACGACTGATGCTGATGGTGTCGTCAGAGGCCTTTAAGTGGAAATCGTTGGACGAATGATGCTGATGGTGTCGTCGGAAACCTTTAGGTGGCAACTGTTGAACGACTGATGCTGATGGTGTCGTCGGAGGCCTTTAAGTGGCAACCGTTGGACGACTGATGTTGATGGTGTCGTCGGAAACCTTTAGGTGGCAACCGTTGGACGACTGATGCTGATGGTGTCATCGGAGGCCTTTAAGTGGCAATCGTTAGACGACTGATGCTTATGATGTCGTCGGAGGCCTTTAGGTGGCAACCGTTGGACGACTGAGGAGCAGCAACCTTTTATGCGGGAGCTGAATGATGGTGTCCCGGTTTTCCGGTGTTGGGGACGGCTCCCAGCACAAAAACCAAAGCAGAATGTCAGATCATTTTGAACAATGGCTGGAGATATAGAGAATTACTTGTCTGGCAGATTGATGACGATGCCCAACGGATTTTCCCGAGGCAGACTGGATTTTCCCGAAGCAGTTGGTGGTAACCAACGGATTTTCGCGAGGCGGATCGAATTTTCCCGATGTTGATGGTAGTGCCCAACGGATTTTCCCGAGGCAGATCGGATTTTCCCGATGTTGATGGTGGTGCCCAACAAATTTTCCTAAGGGAAATCAGATTTTCCCGATGTTGATGGTGGTGCCCAACGAATTTTCCTGAGGCAGATCAGATTTTCCCGATGTCGATGAGTCTTATCGCCGCGATTACGCCGAGCTCTACCGGTGGCTTTGGATAATGGCAATTTGATGCTGAGGAACTTCACCGAAACTCTGCCAATGACCCTTATTTTCCTTAAATTTTGCTTCAGGCGCATAGGTGCCTAAGTTTCACTGTTGAATTTTCCCAGTCGTTGATCTGTATTAGTCAAGTGAAGATTCTATCCTTCGTGTCAGACATGCGTCATTCGTGTCTGGCTGATGAGACATGACTTGATTGAATGCTAACTTATCCGGTAAGAGTTGGATTAGAGATTGCTCTAACCTTGCTCTCAGTGATTGGAAACCATGTCAACCGGTCTTATTGAGATAGCATATGGGCTTAAACAGCCCCCAATGTTGCGTTCTAGAGCAACGATGTGGCACTTCCCTACTTCTTCTCTTTTTTATTTTCAAATATGCGGGTATGCATGCAACTACTCTAAGCTCTTGCACAAAAAATGCAATTTTTTTTGTTTTTTTTGTTTTTAAACAGGCATTCATGCACTCATGCATGACAAACTGACTCGATACATGACAGACTGACTTGATGCATGACAAACTGACTCGATACACGACAGACCGACTCAATGCACAACAGACTGACTCAATGCATGACAGACTTACTGACTCAATCCATGACAGACTGACTTGACGCATAACAGACTGACTCAATGCACAACAGACTAACTCAATGCATGACAGACTAACTCAATGCACAACCACTGACTCTATGAGGCCTTGACACGACTTATAGATGCAATGCAAACCTATTATGCCTAGACCGGATACACACATGATGCTTTTATGCATCTATACATGCAATGCATGCAGACAACCCCCCGACTCTATATTTAGACAAAGATTTTTTTGGACAATGATTTTTTAATACAATGCTTTTCCTAAAACCATGACTCCCTAAGACAATGCTTTCTAAGGATCAAGGCCACTTGTGGGGAATTTCAAGAAAATTTAGGATGAGTAATGTTTCGATCCACGGGACAAGGAACAATGATGGAGGCAACAAGCCTGAAGGATGCGTTTCTTGAATGATCATGTAGATGACCTTGATTGCTTGCAAATGTATGCTGATGTATGACAAGCCCCCGATTTGGCGTAGACTCTTGATGAAATTGTCCTGCTTTGGAGAACACCATTGAGATTTACAAGCCTCCAGTTTCGATGTGGATTGACGAGATGATGCATGGGGACCATAGAATAGGTGAAGGCATAATCCTTAGTGAGTCTCAATCTCTCCTTTTGCCTAACTTGCCCAAAGGGTTTTCAAGTTAGCCCCTCTTTCTCTTTTTTTTTATGAGACCACTATTAGAACGTCTATGAAAATGAAGATGCAGAACCTTGTAGGATAGAGAGTAAGTGTTCCTATTTAGAAGCTATCTCCGATAAATGTCTTGAACGATATCACAAAGGTAGCGCGAGCCACCCCCAGTTTAAGGTGGCTTGTTTCTGAGTCTGTTTATGATCATGTGGTTGCCAGTTAGCCGCTGATCTAATGTGGACGACTTTTGCTTTTGCTGAGAAGTAAGCCACGCTTAGGTGTGCTAAGAGTGGGCATTAAGAATAGAGTCTCATACTTGCATTAATGACTGAGCTGAAAAGTCCTCGAAGGGTGACATGGGATGAAGACTCTAGAAAAGGTTGGTTGGAAGATGCTTGGGGAAAAATACGGTTGACAATGGTTAATGAATGGGATGTGGAGACACTTAAGAATGATCGTGTCTTGACGGGGAGAAGAGATGGTCAAATGGGATAGACATCATCTCTTGAGAAAGGGTTGAAAAGGGATGGTAGATGAGAGTTTATTGATGAATGAGATATGGAGACACTCAAGAATGATCGTGTCTTGAAGAGATGGTCAAATGGGATAGACATCATCTCTTGGGAAAAGGTTGAAAGGGATGGTAGATGAGAGTTTATTGATGAATGAGATAGGGACACACTCAAGAATGATCGCGTCTTGAAGAGATGGTCAAATGGGATAGACATCATCTCTTGGAAAAAGGTTAGAACATGGTTATGGAATGATGTCTAAGTTTGATGGAAGGAAGATGGAGGGTTGATGATGATGAAATCCAGGGTTTACTCTCCTTTTGCCTAACCTGCCCTAACGGGTTTTTAGGCTAGCCTCTCTTACTCTCTCACTCTCCTTTTGCCTAGCCTGAGATTCCAAGCTAGCCTCCTTTTTTTTTTCAAAGACCAACATTTTGAGGACAAAGGATGCTCCTTGCAGCGGTCGGGCCTCAAAGAGGTTCTCCTACGTATCCGATGTGGAATCAGGCCAGTCGTAGTTCATAAGGTGCAGATTTGATGGATAGTGCCTCGAGGATGGCTTAACGGTTCGAAAATATGGTTATGAAGGTTTGAGGGTTCATATGTAGCTTATGAATGGATGAAAGGTTTGTGAAGGTTATAGAAGGTTGAGGTGATGCAGGTGAAGGATTGAGATGAGATTTTCTGAGGTGTGCATTACTCTTATTTTCGCCTTCTCTTTTCTTTGTTCTTTTCTTTATTTTTTTCTTTCTTCCTTCTTCTTGTTTTCCTTCTTATTTTTTGATTTTTTTTTTGCTATCTATCTCACCTTTGCCTTTTCACTTTTTATTTTGCTTTTCTCTTTTTTTCTTTTTTTTTTCTTTCCTCTTTTTTCGATTTTCTTCTCCATGTGATTGACTCTTGTTCTCATTTTAATGATATTAGTCATAACACACCTTTTGACTTTGGGGTAGATATGGAATTGTCATGAGGAGAATGACCAGGTTGATCAAGGCTAAGGTTTTTTTTTTATTATTTTTCTTCGAATGGTGATTAATATGGGTGATGCAAAGAGGGACGATTTGGGATGGAGAGGTAGATGGCAAGTAAGGATAAATGTTGTGGGTGAACGGGAAGGTAACATGTGATAAGGATGCTGGTGTGGGTGGTGAGGCGGTGGCCCCCTGTCTTAGGCACGTTTTGTTCAAGCTGCTGGTTTAGGAGCATAGAGATGTCCACTTTCAAGAGAATGACGGTTTCTGGTCTTCTCTCCTTTTTCCCAGCCTGCTTGATGAATGCAGACTGGCTTCTCTCTTTTTTTCTTTTTTTTTTCCTCTCTTCTTTTTTTTTTTAATTAAACTCTGGATTTGTAGGATGACAAACTTGATGAAGAGAACGGAATATGAGAAGATGATAAATCGATATGTCAAACTTGGATGTGAAGGCTAATGAGTGGGTGAAAGAGCTTTTTAACTCAAGTTAAGAATGCAAGCACGAGATTCTCAAAATTAAATAAATGCATCTTATTGAATTCAAAAGACAAGCATATCAAGGACCGACTCAATGTCACCCCTAATTGACTCTAAAAATAGGACGCCTAACATAATTGGGACCCTACCCAACTTCAAAATCCTCTTCGTGCAGTATTATCTTGCCTTATTGGCTGCTCCTATAGGCTTTCTGTGCTGCTTTTGGTAGAGGCAATTTTCCAGATCAGATCATACCCTCAATCTTATTCTTCAAGGTCCAGCACTTCTCGGTGTCATGTCCCTTACACCTATGATAATTGCAGAATGCATTGTCGTCCCAGCTTGGGTACTTCGTTTCTAGCTCTGGTCTTGGTAAAGGCAACTCAATCAGGTTTTTCCTTAAGAGATGAGTCAAAGCATCGACGTAAGTGGTGTCGAGTGGGGTGTAATGGTCGTACTTTGGTTGGATTCCTAACTAAATTACATTAGTCTCGGCACTCTTAGAAGGGTGGCTGGGTGAACTAGTGGCCCTTCTATTAGGACTTGAATTCCTCCACCCTTGGGCAGCGACCTTCTTATTATTCATGGTTTCAAGTTGGATGCAAAGGTCCTTCAAGTAATCGAAGTCTTTGATCACATGGTATCCCAAGTGTCGAGCCAGGCTACTCTTGAGTCCCTGCTTGAATGTAGTCAATTGCAAGTGCAAAGGTATGGTCTCATTGATGTGAGACAGCTTGGTGTGCCACCTTTCGAAATAGTCCAGGAAAGACTCGTCCTCCCTTTGCTTCATGGTAGTCAGGTCATCTATGGTGGCCTGCTTTTTCTGGATGCGGTTGTAGTGATTGATAAAGGCCTTAAATAACTCGCTCCAATCAGCCTTGACTTGAGGTGACAGGGCATAGTACCATACTTTGGCTTCTCCATCTAGAGTGGATGGGAAGACTATAGAGTAGAAGTCAACATCAATCTTGTTGAGAGGTGCCAATCGCATGAACTCCTCAATGTGGTGGGTAAGATTCTCAGATGGCTTGAATTTAATGTTAGACACCTCAATCATATCAGCGACCTTGAGGCTAGGCTGAATAGGCAAAGGTACTTCCATGTATCTGTCGATGAAGGCCGCCACGACGCTCATTGCTTTAATGAGGCTTTCTAGCTTTTGTTCAAGGGCCTTGACAGTAGGATCCCTTATAGCATTACCCTTTGTTTTGGATGATTGTACTCCTCCAGAATCGGTTGATATATTGATGAGTTCAAGTTCAGACTCGTATCCGTGGACCTCTTCATCATCCTCTTCAGTATTCAGTCCCAACTTGGTATTGATCTTGGTGATGTCTTGCAGCATACCATTCATTACTTGCTGTTGCTCATGGAGCCTTTTCTCGATCTTTTGTTCCTGTTCGAAGGAATTTGGAAAGACTAAGCCTTGCATCTTAATGAAAAGATCCTCCAGCTGTTTCGAGATGTTGGCTTCGGCGCCTTGGATAGGGATCCCATGGAATCGTTCCTCAGCCATAATTCGAGTTCTGGGTTGAACGACAAATAAGTCGCAGCTTGGATTTAAAACCAACCGGTCGGTATGTGGATTTCTGATGCAGGCCCGGAGTCGACCTCCTATCATACCTGTATGAAAATTTGTTAGTGACTCGATAATTAGTCTGGCACATACTACCCAATGCATGCATGTCCTAAAAGACCTATATGAGACCCTAACAGACTCGACGCCTTCATGCTGACCAAAAGACTAACCCACTTTTTGGGAGTGCATGACCTAACTCTATATGAACCTATTGACAGAACATTATAAAGGGTCGAATAAAGTCACACATGGCGAGTAGATGATAAGTTGAATTCAGTGTTTCTCAATTCGAATGGGCTCAATCCACAGGCCGAACGTTTTAAGGAGAATCCGTAACTTGGCCCAACAGTTCAGACAACTCAAACTATATTGTCTATTATGCGGACTAGAATAATGCTCGACAAGACTGACGGCCTATTTTTTAACTTCTTTTTTTTTACTTGAGGAAAACGGATATTGTAAAGGACTGGATAAAGCCAACAATAAGCGAGTTATAATTAATTTATGGGCTTAATTGACAAATTCAATATGGTTGGGTCTAACAACGGGTCGGCCATAAATGTCGCGGGTTTATCAATTAAACCGATAAATTAATTAATAATAATCCTCAAAGTAATGAAACATAATTTTATAATAATTTATATGTATTTAAATTTAATTTTATAAGTGATTTGGATAAAATGTAAGATGGTTAACAACGATCTTATGACAAGATATTTATCATTTAATTTAAAGATGAATCGGATATATTTGACGGACGAGTCAATTAACTAATATGAGAAAAAAGGAACACCAATCAACCAAACTCTGGGCAAAGAAAAGTCCTTGAAATATTGTCCGTCGGCCTCCGGGCTAAGAAATCAACAATCATTGGTAGGTCCCTTGGATTGGAACGCATGTATGCAAGCATATCAAAGTTCAAGTTTTCGTTGTTTTTCGGGTACATGGAGGTTAGTAAATACTCCATCGATTTTTATTTAAGTACTTTTTTTGTTATTTTTTATCTGTCATTTACAATTTTTAGTGTCAAAATTTAATCAATAATTTCTAATATTGATTTTTTATAAAAAATTATAATATTATACTTTTTTAACAATATTTTTTATTGCGAATCTAATAATATAAATTTTATATTATGAATCATTATACAAATTAAGATATTAACGATCAAAGTTTTTTAACACAATTTTCTAGACGACAGATAAAATAGAACGGAGGTAGTATAATTTAGGAAATTGTGTCAAAAATTTTGTCCGTTAATATTTTAATGTTTATAATGATTCAACAAACAAATTTGATATCATTAGATTCGTAATAAAAAATACGATTGAAAAAATATAATATTATATTTTTTTATAAAAATATTACGTATGAAATTTTTGATTAAAAATGGAGCTCAAAAATATTGAATGACAGATAAAAGAAAACAGAGAAAATACTTATGTCCAGAGAAAAAAGGGACAACCAGTGAACCCAAGTCTAAAAGCAATGAAAAGTCACGGTAAAACACAATTAGATTTTTGAGATTTTTTTTTATTCAACTAGGTGCAGCTATATTCACCCCCGTCCTTTAATGATTGTTAATTTTTCTGACTATTTTGTCCATTTTATTTGTCAATTTTACAGTTTTAATAATTAAAATGTTCATATTACCCTTAATTAATATATGTGATTTTTATTTTACCTTTTAAAGTTGTCTTTTATTCTTCTCTTTCCCTTAGGGGCCGTTTGTTTTGTGCGAATAGCCACTTGGGAATGAGAATAGATGGTTGGGGATTACAATTACCATGTTTGTTTAATGGTAATAAAAAAAAATAGGGGAATGGGAATGGGATTAGAATGGGTGAATTCCCAAGAATCCATTACCATGGGGAGAGGTGGTAATTGATCTTGGGAATTCATTAGTCACTTTTAAATTAGAAGATTACCCTTTTAATTAATTACTAATACCATTATTACTCACCCTAATATATCCGCAAGTCGAGTTATTGAATCGTATGGCAGCCGTCAACAATTGGTGTATCATGTACATAATATATTTCGTTCAATTTGATTGAATCAATATTGTGTAAATTTAATCTTTTGTAAATTAGTGAGGGAATATATTCTTTATGAACTATAAATTTTTTTAATTTTTTTCCATATGGTAATTGATTTTCTAAAAGTTTTTTTTTCTTTTTTTTGAGGAAGGATTTTCTAAAAGTAAATGTGTGTCAATCATAGCTTTCCATCCATTTCATCCATTTTAATTAATTAAAACATTAATATTTAATAAAAAGGGTATTTTAGTAATTATGTTTTTATTCCTAATTTTATTCCCAATTTTAATTACCACATAACAAACAAGAGGGTTGGTAATTCATAAAGGCATTTTAATTCTCATTCCCATCATGAATTACCAATATTCCCACTAGTATTATATATGAATTCCCATTCTCATTCTCATTACATGCCAACGGCCCCTTAATGTGGATTATACTTGTCCATACATAATTTTTCACTCTATTTTCAAGACACATTAGTTTTGTAAAGTTAGTTTTTGTGACACATAAAAAGAGACAAAGGGAGTATACGTTAGTTGAGGTTGGTGTACATGAGGACTCTGTGCTAGATGACATTAAGATAGAGAGTGGGGATTGGAGAAACGGGTAAGATAAAGTGAAAAAGTTTGGATAGTGTTTGGGTTGCATTAATCACAGTATTTAGATATACAAATTTTTAAATATATAGTGCGAAATCATCTCAACCAAAAATTTAAGTTATTGTGTTCAGTTTGACTTTAATACCATGTGACATTATCTCAACCAAAAAGCTAAAATTAATAGTTGAAGGTACAATGATGGTTTTATACTCTAACATTTATAATTTTTTGTTAGGAAATAAGTAATTGCCATGTTACAACAAAAGCAAAATAAATAAGATGGCGGAAATTACGACAAAATTCAGGAACCAAAAATAAGCGATAAAACAAACACAAGGTTTACGTGGGAAATCGAAAAACTCGGAGAAAAACCCATAGACGGCGACATCCAGAAAAACAATCCACTATGAGAGGAGGAGTACAACTCGATCACTATCACAGGATGTGATGCGATCAACAGAAAAGGAGATTACAATATAAATCTCTCTAACTCTCAAATCAAAATCTCTCAGGATACACTTGGGAAAATATTGGTGAGAATGTTTCTCTCTCAATATTTTCTCCCTCAACTGACTCTCTGTCACTCGATGAATAAAGTGGAGAAAATGGTACACTATATATATATATATATATATATATATATATATATATATATATATATATATATATATATATATATATACCGAAGAAACCTAGGTTAAAAATGATAACCAAAGACAACACTAGCCGCTAACTATCAGGCTTCGTGAGCGGTGGCCCAACAACGCAGATGAAGACCAGCCCTGGCGCTGGCAACGTCTGAGAGGGCGCGAGGCGCGACTTCATCTTCATGGCTACTGTGTTGGACGCTGGCAGCGTCCGGAGAGACGATGGACGCGCCTGGAGACTCCTGCTTCGCAACTTGAGATGTTGGTGGTGTCGAGCCTACGCGGGAAACGTCTCTTCAATTTTGGTCTCTGATGTTGGCGTTGCTAGCGCCTCAAAGGCGCTGGTGGCGCCTTCCCAAAGATTCTCGATTCTTATCCAATTCTGGACCCCACCGAGGATCTAATGGGCCACAAAACCCAACAAACTCCACCTTGGACCATGATCCGAGTCATCAGTCCACATAAACACCTTGACTGTCACCATCAACACGCCCTTCCGTAGGGCGTAGCCTCTTAGGGCTCTCACATGCTCAATTCATCAAGGTTTGGAACTGCAGCTACGCTTACATCAGAGACCTCAGAGGATGTATAGGCTGCCCTTCCTGATTCCCTTCATCAGAATCATGAAATCCATGCACACTTTTAGGACACCATCTTCTGCTTTGTACTTGCAATCGTTAGCGTCAAAAGTACTTAAAGAAATCAAATTGTGGGTTATGTTCGGAATATGACGAACCTCTTTCAAGGTTCTAACAATGTCATCATGAGTCCCTATCCTTATGCTACCAATTCCTGCAACCTTGCAGGTCGTGTCGTTGCCCATGGTCACAACGCCGGTGTTAACACTCTCCTAGGACTCGAACCAATCCTTATGAGGACACATGTGAGATGCACCCAATATCAAGAACCCACTCATCTCTAGCTATCCTACTCCATGTGGTAGCCAAAGCATCATCCGTTACTACAACCCATCACCATCTAAATCGGACTCAACACAGTTTGCGATACCAGTTTTGGTACATTTATCCTTACTACCCTGCTTCTGGTCTCTCCGCTTTGTCCAACAGTCACTCTGTACATGGCCCTTCTTATCACGATAATTGCACTTCTTATTCTTGTTAGGATTCCTAGACTTTGAACAGTGTTCATACTCCCCTCTAGACCCGTTACCATCATTGTTCCTTCCCATTACAAACAAGCCCTCACTAGCTTGGCCATCACTCTCAGTATCAAACATCTCCTTAGACAGTAAACTAGCTTTTACTTCGCTAAGGTTAAGGACACCACGGTTCCCATACAACACGATCTCCTTAAATTGTTTATGTGATGCAGGTAGGGATAAAATTAAATGCAAAGGCTTATCCTCATCAGTGTGTTTCACATCCATTGATTCTAACTTAGTAATAATAGAATCAAATTTACTAAATGTGCTTGCATAGAAGTACATGTGGACATTCTTAGCCTGTAGAGTTTCTCCTTCATTCAGTACTTGTTGGCAAGACTCTTCGACACGTATAGTTCTTCCAGTTTGGTCCAAAGCTCTCGAGGTCTCTTGATATGCATCACGTTTTTCATTTGGAAAACTTTAATTGTTGAGTTTTCGATATATACAATGATTCATCATATAAAATTGATAGGATTAAATTCAAACCAAAAGAAACTACATTAGAAAAGTACAAAATTAAAACTTTTGATTAAATATTTTATGATAAATTATTGGATGAACATGAACATGGAGAAATGTGAAGGAAAGTAATTTTGAGAAAGAACGGAGTATTTGCCAAAATACTGAAAAGCTGAATTGATTCTTAGGCCCTATTGTTTAGTTGACTCTAACATAACCAACCTAACCTAATCTAATCTAACTTAACTTAACTTATCCTTATCTAACTCAACCTAACTCAATTCCTCAAAAAACGCCCAAAACAAAAAAAAATATATCAAAAAGAAATTCAAATTATGTTATTTTAATCTCAAATTAATCCACTTTTTCCAGCACCTATAACTTTTTTGTTTATTTTCCTTAAAATATTTAAATTTTATTCATAAAATATTTTCACCCAACAACTAACTTAACTCAAACCAATCATATTATATCCTATCTTACCCTTTCTTTTCCTCGCCTAACCAACCAACCTAACTTGACCAAAAAACAATACTTTAGTCATTGACTTCCATGTTTCGTGAGTCTTCACACATTTACTTCATGACTTTATTATCTCTTCCTTTGAGGGCCCTGTATGTTCTTTTATGCAGTGGAATATGGTGCAGTACCACATTGCACCGTACTTAGGGGTGGCCAAAATTCAGGTTCAAGTCTTATCGGGTTCGGTCAATTCGGTATTCGGTCAAAAACCTCAAACCCGGACCCTGATCGAATTTTAATTCGGACAAAATGACCATACACGAACCCGAACTCGAATGACGGAATTTGACCGAATGACCGAATTTAATTTTTTGTCAAAATTAAAAATTAACTGAATACTAGATTTTTTGACCAAATTTGACCAATTGACCGAATTTGACCGAATGATCGAATATGAAATTTGAGCTTCTTTACTTGAGTTATTAATACTATCTTCATAATCGAATTCGGTCAACCCGAACCCGGATTGACCGAATCTAAATTCTAATCAACATTCGGTCAACCCGAATTTGAACACCAAAACCCAAACCCGAACCCGAATTTAAATTCGGTCATGACCGAATGACTGAATTTTAAATTCGGTCAAAAAAACATGTCCGAAACCCGATTTTTTCGGGTCGGTCAAATTCGGTCATTCGAGTCGGTCAACTTTTTGCCGCCCCTAACCGTACTTTTAAATTTCTACCACAATTTACCACATCATACCGTTTCTACTTTTATAATTTATAATAAATCTTAAAATTTTTAATATTAAAGGTCAACACTTTTTACAATTCTTTTCTAATATATGATTGTTTTGACAAAATTATGATTAATATATCTGTTAAAGTAATTAACAGCAGACATAGTAGTTTGCGCGAAAAAGAACTAAAGGGGAAGCTCATGGGATAAGTAGAGCTCCTCAAGTCTTCACCATTGTCGGTCTCCTTCACAAGCTTCCAACCGGCGGTGTCTGTTGTAGTGGAGGATTGGCAGATGATTCACAAGCATCCAGCTCTTCACTTAATTTTTTTAACTTTTAAAAAAAACCTTTTTTACTTTTTCCTATTTCAAATTAAAATAGCATATACCTCACCTATTACAACTCACCACACTTCATCGCGCTTTTTCAATTTTCATAGTATCATGCCCACACCGCACCATCGCTGCACTCCACCCACCACATAAAAGAATAGGGTCTGAGTTGTCCCCGTCCATTGTTCCTATGCCAAGATTATAAAAAGAAAAGATCAATGAAAGAAACGGATGGAATATGATGAGTTTCAATTATTAGACCATTGGGTATTATTATTCATGGGACATTTTGTCTTCAATTAGGGCTTGTTTTAGTGGCAAATTCTCCACCATTCCATCTCCTTCTTTCAAGGTTCGATTTTTTGGGGGAGCATTGCTGTTTATCAGGATGTGGAAATGTGTTACATGGAAGGTGTGGATCTTGTTGGGTTAGTGTACTCCTGAGATAAACGGCCTGATGTGTTGGATTATTACAGGGCCATGTTCTTTGGATTGGTTTAACTATCCAATCCAATCTGATCCAAACATATCCAAACCTTACATAATTCCCCAAAAAAACATCCTATTTAAAAACACAATTCCCCAAAAAAATATTATAACTTATCCAATTTAATTCAATCCAATCCAATCCATTCAAACCTAATTTTAATCATTCTAAAGAATAGCGCCCCCAGAGTTTAGGATAAATCTTTCGCAAAATGACTTTTATAAAAGATGTCCTAGTAAACACACTGTAAAGAAAAACAGTTTTGAGGAATAAAGGAAAACTTAACCAAACTTTGAGCAACGATTGTTTTAGGTAATTTATACTAAAATTTGTTTATTCAATTTACATAATATATTAATAAATAAATAAATAAGGTCACATTTATTTTCACTATTTTATTTATCAACTTTTTGCCTTATTTCACGTTAGCTTATTTATCTTATTTAATTCCTTTGTTCCATATTAATTGTCGTATTTGAAAATCGTACAGTTAAATTTCAAAAATTTTGACTATCAATTTTTTAATATATATAATGAGTTGCTAATTACTATGTAAAAATATTACAATTAAATTCGTAACCAAACATATTATCATAAAAGGGAATAGATATCACATGAGCATGAGTCTTATATAAGCATGTGAGTATCAAAGCATTTCTGACTGACATCAAATATTATTTCATGAACATCAAATATGAATGGTGGACATCAAATTGGATATTTGATGTCCATGAAAATAATCTTGATGTCTGCAAAAAATGTTTTAATGCTCACATGCTCATATAAAGTCCATGTTTATATGATCTAATCCCATCATAAAAATATAATATTGCAATTATTAATTAGATATTATATAAAAGATTATTAATGAAAAGATAAAATTAAAAATCGTAAAAATCAAGTTGAACCATCGAGTGCTTATTATATACGGTGGAAATGTCATAGCCATAGACTCCAACTCATAGATAGGAATGCAATATTGTCAGTGGAGCTAGAAACCAAAGAACTGGTGGGTCCCTTGAGCAGAACATGTATGTTGTACGTTGACGTTAGTGACTATGATTACTTGTGTCCTGAGAAGGTAAACGACTAGTCAACCAAAGTCTAACCATGAAAAGTCACAGCAGAACCAACTCGATTTCTTTCACAACTAGTCTAGCTGACCCGTTCAATGGGCAAGGTTAATTACATGGAGTAAATCGCATCTACCTTAATATTTGTAGTAATAATTTTTAGACACTCGACATTTGTGAAATAATTTTTACCTTACTTTATATTAAGTGTCATATATTTAAACCTCCTAAAATATTTTATAATTGATTTTGTTGGATTTTCCAGCGAACATTAAAAAGGTAAATATGAATCGACTTTTTTACCCTTGATATTAATTCATATTACTCTCAATTAAACATGAATTAATGTTTTTACCTTAATATTAATTCATATGTCATTTAAACTCTAACTTTTTCTCTATTTCATTTCTTCGAAAACCCAATCCCTCCCCATTCTGAAAATGAAAACCAACTATAAAATATCAAGGGTAAAAAGATCAATTATAATGGAAGCAATATCTTATAATGAAAATGAAAAATGAAAAAGAATTAATATCAAGGGTAAAAAAGACAATTCATATTTATCTTTTTAATATTCGCCGGAAAATCCAACAAAAAACAAATATAAAATATCTTAGGAGGTTTAAATATATGAACACTTATTGTCAGGTAATGAACCGTGTGGGTTGATGCCAAGCTTTCATAGCCGAGATTACGGTTAAAGATAAGGTCGATGAAATCCCGACCCATCATCACCGGACTAAAACCGCTCACCCACTCGTTTTCAGGAATCGTTACACCTTTACAAAAGGCGGGGTGGTGAGCGTCACACTATCGTGGCCTCGGTGAGCCATCCTTGTTGGAGTAAGGAGAGGCTCGGAACTTGTCAACGACCTCGGAGGCCTCAGGACCGGATTGGGTCATCCCGGAAATGAAGGGCGTGGTGGTATCAAGTCTCGGAAGTAACCCAAGTTAATAACTTGCAAGGGGGAAGGCGATCAAAGGTTGGAAATGCGCGTGCCTTCACGCTTTGGGCTATAACTCCTTCAATATAACTTCGATAGGTCTCAAATTTTGGGAGCTTATAGTACACACTGCGAGCTTTCCAACGATATCTTACGGGCCTAAAACGGAGTTCGGATGAAGAAATTATGCGCGTTTGAAGTCGGCAGGGAAAAGCTGCCCAGAAGCACGACTCGCCCGAGCCACCTTTCTGCCCAGTTTGTCGCGCCCGCGACAACCCAAGGCAGACAGACGACTGACTCGCCCGAGCCACCTTTCTGCCAAGGCGGACAGACGCATGACTCGCCCGAGCCACCCTGTGGCTCGCCCGAGCCACCTTTCTCCTCCGCCCGGCGATTTTTGCGGGCAAAGGCTGCTCGCCCGAGCCGCTTTTGTCGCCGAGCCGCCCTTCCGCGGACGCGCTGTTTCCTAATTTTGTTCTGTTTTTAACCTAAATTCCTGTTTTAGTATAAATAGCTTGTTAGCAAGTTTTTCCAGGCAGCTTTTGATGATTATGAACATGCTTATGCATTGGTTAGGGTTTCTCCCTATTCTCTCAAAATCTTGCTTTACTTTATCCATTGATTAATGGTGGTGTTTGCAAGTCATCTCTTTATTGATCATTTGGTGGATTCTTCCTTTATGATGGTCATGGTGGGGTGTTAGGCTTTGGTGGTGGAATCTCCTTTGTCAAAGGTCATATCCAATCCTTTTGGTGTCCAAGGTTATTGATATTGGTTGATTTTGGTTATTATTCTTGTTATTATTCAAGTTCCAGGCTATTGTTGAGAAGTTCAAGCATGGGTGATTGAGATGTTCATCTTTCTTCCCTTATCCTATTGCTTATGGATTTCTCTCATCTCTCCTACAATACCAACTCAAGCTAAGTCTACAATCTCTCCCACCGCGCCACGCTCCATTTGGTATAAGAGCTCAAGGTTTTTCATCTAGCTTGAGTTTTTCCATTGTTCATACTAGTGTTGTTCTCTATTGTTGGATTTTGGTATTTTGATTGAAATATTGGTGTTCCCCATCCCTTGTGACTCCAAGTGTGTTGGAGAAATTGTTATTGCTATTGTGTTTGTTGTTTTTGGTGCATATTGGAGCTTTGAGGAATAGTTGGGAAATTTGTGCCCACAAGGTGTTCGATAAAATGCCCAAGTGAGAAAACACAAAGAACCCTTAACCAAACACAAGCCAGCTACAAGAAAACCCCCAAACTCCACAAAATACCCCAAACACAATCCGTCCCATACCATTCCTTCGATATGGATGGTGAAAATAATTTCAATCGGAAGGAATCAAGCCGACGCCAAAGTCCTCGCGTTCAAACTGACGAGAATCGAATCTCCGCCTACGTGAACCGATTTGCCACTCATGACGAACGATTCACCTCCATCGATCGCACCCTGAATGCCATCATGGCACAGTTTGACAACCTCGCCCTAGAGCGTCAAGGACAACCACAAGTTGAACGACGGAGGCGTGCATAAAGTCCTATCCGTCCTCCTCCAAACTTTGAGTCGAGTGATGATGATAGAGGCTCATTTCGACGCCATCGTCGATGGGAAGCGGTTGAGAAGCCCCCACGGGATGAATTCTATGATACCAAGATCAAAATTCCGGAATTCAATGGCAACACCGACCCCGAAGATTATCTTGAATGGGTCAAAATCTTGGATAAGATTTTTGAAGCCGAGGATTATAGTGATGAACATGCCTTCAAGATTGCGAGATTGAAACTCACCAAGGTTGCATCCTTTTGGTTTGAGAATGTCAAGGCACAAAGAGCTAAGGAGCGTCGAGCAAAAGTCACCTCATGGACAAAGCTAAAGCGATTAATGAATCGACGATTCTTGCCTAGTACTTACAAGCGAGACTATGAACTCATTTCATCACTTGATGGGCAAAGAAGAAGAGAGGATTCCTCCCGGGAAAAGCCATTCCACTGTTCCCCACTAATGGCCTTTACGTCCCAAAAATGTGTCAAATGTAGACGTGTGGGACATGATGCTTTGCAATGTCCGACAATGGCTATGGTTGAAACTTGGATTGAAGAATCCTTTGGTGTGGAAGAGCATACAAGTGGCATGGTAGAAGGTGTTGATGAGAAAAACGTTGAGAAAGAGAAAAGTTCAATGAACGGGGTTATTGTCATTGAGGCTGTTGAAGGGAAACCTCTTTAGCTACTTGAAGTACATAGTGAGCTTGATAAAGCTCCATGCCAAGAGGAAGAAGAGGAGCTGCACCATGTTCTCCAACTAAGCCAATTTGAAGAAACCCCACAAGAAACCCCGATGCTCATATCAACATCGTTTTTTGAGGAGCCAAGCAACGATGAAATCGTCACCATCACCTCTCACGGTTTGGTCACTTATGATCTTCTCAATGCGAATGAAGAGGATAAGCAAGCAAAGGTCGATTCCTTGCCCGACGAGAGAGCTTCCGTTGAACCTTGTGAGGCTTCCGAAGCTATTGTTGATGTTCCAAGCCAAGAGGTGGTTGAGAACATCGATCTTGCCCTTCCTCTTATCCTTGTTGAAGAGGCCCAAGAAGAAGTTCCTTTGGGTTTATCATTGCCACCAGCCAAGGAATCAAACAACAATGGCGATGACTCCCATTCCCTTCCATCCGTGGGCACCCAAATTCTTCTCCATGGGAAGAACAAGGTAACCGAAGACTCTCCTTTGAAATTTATTGATGAAAGATGTACAATGTGGTGTAGAGTCTTTAAGTGAGTCGTGCATGATATTTGGGAGACATTGGTTGTTTGATGAAGTTTTTTGGCGAGATAAGTTGCATGATGAGCATGTGAAGTCCCCGGTTGAAAATTCCCAATGTTTTGAGTGGCATACTAAGAATCTTGGTGTCCGTCTGGTGTTTAGTGGCGAATTTGGAATTGAAGATGCCTTGATTCTAGTTCAATCTAAGTTTTTGAGCTCTTCAATTTTGTCGACCTTTGATGAATATTGCTCGTATATTGGTCGTTGTGTCATGAACTTTTTGAACGAGTCATACATGTTGTTTGGTCGACATTGGTTATTTGAGGGTTTGTCGTTGAATGAGTGTTATTGGAAATTTGTTGTGCAATGTTCGTAGCATTGTGTGTTGAGCAAAGATCAAACCAAGATGCAATTTTTGAATGGGTTGAGCTCCACAGTCGCAAAAAGGGTTGAGGTCCAACCATACTATTCCATGGATGAATTGTGTAGTTTGGCTCTCCGAGTTGAGCGAAGAAGAATGGAAGGATCCAACACCAAATCCTTGTCTAGGCCCGTCTACTCACCATCTAGCCGACCTCCTCCGGAGTCAAGTACTCCAAGGTCTAGCGAGACACCGAGGTCCACACCAACACTAAGAATTGACAAAGGAAAGGGGCTTGCTACGGAGACTCCAACGGAACCTCCTCGACAAGTGGAAGACCGGAAGTGCTTTAAGTGCCATGGTTATGGCCATTTTCAAGCCGATTATCCGAATCGTCGGGCTTTGACACCCCTAGAGGTCCATGACATCGATGATGAGCTTCGAAAGGCTCAAGAGGAACCCGAAGTGTTGGTTGAAGATGCGATTACTAGCGATGACGAGGATGCCACTCCCATGCCCCCCGTGCGTGGGAGTGCACTTGTTGTGAGGAGAGTTTTGCAAACCCAAGAGACTCTTCTCAACAAGGCCCAAAGGGAAATGTGGATCCAAACGCGTTGCTTCGTTGGTGGAAAAGTGTGCTCTCTTGTCATCGATGGAGGAAGTTGCACGGATGTCGCATCTACCACTATGGTCGAGAAGCTTGACTTGCCTCAACGATCACAACGTCATCAAGGTAACTAAGCAAGTCTTAGTAAATTTTTCTTTTGGATCTAACTACGATGATTCCCTTGCTTGCGATGTTGTCTCTATGAGCACTTGTCACATTTTATTGGGTCGACCATGGCAATATGACAAGAAAACGGTGCACAATGGGTTGAACAACACTTACACATTCACCCATAAAGGCAAGAAGATCAAACTACTTCCCATTTCTCCCCGAAAAACCGAAACTTCAAAACCCGGGATGGGTAGTGAGTTGAGGAACCTTCTCATGATGAGCGAAACACGGGATGAGTGTGCTCTTGGCGAGGACGAGCTCCCTCCTGCTTTGTCTTTGCCTTGTAGCGAGCTTAGTGAAATTGAGAGTTCCCAAGCACCACATAGATTCCTTCTTCCGCCCCTTAACCCCTCACCTCCACAAAACAAGCCTCCTTCTACATTCTTGCATATGGATGAAGGGTACATTGTGGGATTTGAAGATTGTGGGTTGTCAAGCATGATTGTTCGAAGCATTCGGGAAGTTCGGAGCTTCATGGTGACAATTGATGAAGAGTGCTTCGGTTTTAACCCCCAAGAGTTGAGGGCAACTCTTTTTCAAGAGCGGGAGTATGAACCGTGTCGGGTTCAGTATCGGGTTCGGTGCCAAGCTTTCATAGCCGGGATTGCGGTTAAAGATAAGGTCGATGAAATCCCGACCCATCATCACCGGACTAAAATTGCTCACCCACTCGTTTTCAGGAATCGTTACACCTTTACAAAAGGCGGGGTGGTGAGCATCACACTATCGTGGCCTCGGCGAGCCATCCTTGTTGGAGTAAGGAGAGGCTCAAAACTTGTCAACGACCTCGGAGCCCTCAGGACCGGATTGGGTCATCCCGGAAATGAAGGGCGTGGTGGTATCAAGTCTCGGAAGTAACCCAAGTTAATAACTTGCAGGGGGGAAGGCGATCAAAGGTTGGAAATGCGCGTGCCTTCACGCTTTGGGCCATAACTCCTTCAATATAACTCCGATAGGACTCAAATTTTGGGAGCTTATAGTACACACTGAGAGCTTTCCAACGATATCTTACAGGACTAAAACGGAGTTCAGATGAAGAAGTTATGCGCGTTTGAAGTCGGCAGGGAAAAGCTGCCCAGAAGCATGGCTCGCCCGAGCCACCTTGTGGCTCGCCCGAGCCACCTTTCTGCCCAGTTTGTCACGCCCGCGACAGCCCAAGGCAGACAGACGACTGATTCGCCCGAGCCACCCTGTGGCTCGCCCGAGCCACCTTTCTGACCTCCTCTGTCCAGCGACGATTTTGCGGGCAGAAGGCCTGCTCGCCCGAGCCAGTTTTGGCTCGCCCGAGCCGTCCTTCTGTGACGGACGCGCTGTTTCCTAATTTTGTTCTGTTTTTAACCTAAATTCCTGTTTTAGTATAAATAGCTTGTTAGCACGTTTTTCCAGGCAGCTTTTGATGATTATGAACATGCTTATGCATTGGTTAGGGTTTCTCCCTATTCTCACAAAATCTTGCTTTACTTTATCCATTGATTAATGGTGGTGTTTGCAAGTCATCTCTTTATTGATCATTTGGTGGATTTTTCCTTTATGATGGTCATAGTGGGGTGTTAGGCTTTGGTGGTGGAATCTCCTTTATCCAAGGTCATATCCAATCCTTTTGGTGTCCAAGGTTATTGATATTGGTTGATTTTTGTTATTATTCTTGTTATTATTCAAGTTCAAGGCTATTGTTGAGAAGTTCAAGCATGGGTGATTGAGATGTTCATCTTTCTTCCCTTATCCTATTGCTTATGGATTTATCTCATCTCTCCTATAACAACAACTCAAGCTAAGTCTACAATCTCTCCCACCGCGCCACGCTCCAGGTAAGGTTAAAATTATTTCACAAATGTCGCTGAAAGAACCCTAGAGGGGGGTGAATAGGGTTATGAAAATTTCTGCACAAATACTCAATGGTAAAGGACGTTATGGTTTCTTAATCTTTTCAGATTAAGATTGAACTTAAGATAAACCAAGGTAAGCTGAAATAAAAGACCATAAGAGATAACTGAATAACCTCCTTTATTTCGTTGGAACAATATATGCTTGAATGTGACAACTGCCTAAGGTGAACGTCCTTAGGGTTGCAGCGACAGCGAAGCTTCGAATAGAGTTTTTGGGAAACACACTCCAACCACAAATTTGGTGTAAACACTAATCGATCATAAGTCCTTCTAGGAATCGATTACAAGAGTATCAATCAAATCCTAGTTTCGTTAAGGAATCGATTACACTCTAACACAAATTTCTCACCGAATACAACTTTTCTACACGAAGAGAAGAACTCAAAACAGAGCATGCAACCTCTGTTTTGGTAAACCCGATTACTCCACTTGGAATCGTTAATTTCTTCGATCTTCAATTCATCTATTTATGGGCGCAACTTGTAGGTGGTAGTCGTTGGGGATCTATTATTTCCTTCTAGGCATCCTGCTTGTCTTTCCATAATTGATGATGATTTTTTCCTTCTTTGCACTTTGCTAGTCTTTCCGGAATTGACGATTTTCCTTTCCTTCTTTTGGAAGATTTCTCCGTAAATCACGATCCTTGTTCCTTCTAACTTCTTCACGATTGTTTCCTATACAGCAAGGTTTACAATCGGTTAGTCTGGTTAGAAATAAGAATGGAAGGATCGGGTAACTGGTTTCCAGAAATACTTCCATGTTCCTTTTATCTTTCGTGCTTGACATGAACGTCCTTGAGATGCTTGACGTAAATGTCCTTCAGCCTCTTGACGTAAATGTCCTTCAGCCTCTTTCGTATCACAGTTTTTCTGGCTAAATGAATTTTGGCTTTATATTCAAAACTCATCTAGTCGTCAAGGCAACATCCTTGAGGGGTTCTAACAGTCGGGTGACTAAAAATTATTACCACAAATGTCAGGTAAGGTAAATATGATTACTCTATTACATACCTATAGGACATGTCTTTTTGCTAGGTTAAACCTAATTATTCTAATTTATCCTCATTTATTCTAATTTATCCTAATCTAACATAATTCCTCAAAAAAGCATTCACTCTAAAAACATAATTCCACAAAAAAAAAAAAATCATAATTCATCCTAACCTAACTATCTTAACTTGAAAATAATTTATCCAAAGAACAGAGCTATAATATGTATTTATCAAAACTGAAAACACATGTAATTTGTGTTTTTAATGTCAATTTTGTATGGACTTGAAATGCACGCAGCCTATATTTGCCCTAACCAAATATATCATCCACCTTTTGACACATGTGTCTGAATTGATAGATTTAGTAACTTAATTTTTATTTAATGTTATGGTTCTTGGTTATTGTATTCGGGTTATTAATTAAATTTGTGTGTGAACAAAAAGTATAAGTATTTACCTGAATTCAAAATACACACAACTCTGTAGGACCCGGAAAATTCGATCTCGTTCGGGGAGATTGTCTCGGATGCGCTACTTATGTGATCGGGAGCCGACTAAGGTTGCTTATCCTTAAATAAGGATATTTTTATTTTATGAAATTCATTTTCGGGGTGATGAATCTTTATTTATTTACAAATTCATTTTTTATTATTTTAATTATTTGAATTTGCACAAAATATTTTAATAATAATTTAATCCCGGTCCAATCATCAAATTCAAGACCAAGAAGCAAGCGGGCCACTAGAACTCGTTAAAACCCGCCTGGGTTTTAACGGATTCTGGACTGGGCCTCTCGCCTCCAGGCCCAGAGAGAAAGTGGGTTGAAGTCGATTGGGTTTTATCAATTTCTAGCCCATTTCGCTTAGGGCCTAGCCTAGAAGGGGTGATGGTTAGGAATTAAATCATTTTCTTAAATTATTTTTATGCAAAAATCGAATACTTTAAATAATTAAACGAATTTATAAAATGTTAAAGAGTCGCCAGCCGATTTAAGGAAATCGACAAATCGTAAAAGTAATAAAAAGTGACTCCGGTCTACGAACCCGATTTCTAGATTCGGGGGTAAGGTTAAAAATTCGAGAGTTATAAGCTAGAACTCTCGAATCCGCCGGTTAGAAAAACAGACTCTACTAAAATCGACATTGAAATGAAAGAGAGTGGGGAGAAGCGGGTTTTAATTTCACAACATTATCATTTCATTCATGCAAGATTAAAACATGATGTTTTCTTTACAAAATATGTACAAGTAAGAGAATTAAAGTATAAGTTACATGATGAAATACAATAATAAGAAGGATTACCGAATCTTGTTAAAGGTGATGAACGAGATGGAAATTTTCCCCTTGAGATGACCTTGGCTTGGATGGTAGGATATAAGTGGTTTAGAAGGGTAGTATATGGGTGATAATATGGATATGATAAAGATGATTATGAGAGGATTAGAGAGGAAACATGTATGATAGGATTTTGAGAGAGTTTGGGTGATAATAATGGTGGTAGTTGATGAGAGTTTGGGTAGAGTAAGGGTGTTGGATGATGGTAGTGGATGGAATGAGGGTGAAATGGAGGGGGTATTTATAGGTGAGGGAGTGAAGCTTTAGGAGGGAAAATGAGGGGAACATGCCCTAAAAATCAAGCCATCTCATATCAAAACCCAGGCGGGTTATAAGGGGTCAATAGGGGTCAAAGCACGTGGGGCTATGATCATGGGATTTCTGCATGGGAATTTGGCGCCAGAATATTAAAACCCAGGCGGGTTTTAATTGATATTCCCACAGATCGCTGACGTGGCAGAGCAAAATGATGCGTCGCTGCTCCGCTTAAAACCCATGCGGGTTTTGCTGTCTCTGGGCCGGGGCGCGCTTTCGGCCCGCTTCTGCATGTGGGCTGCCTTCTGAACTTTAAAACCTAGCTGGGTTTTATTTATTGTTGGCGGGCTAGTTTTGCTTCTTGGGCCTACACTGCTGACCTTTTGAGCCTAAAGTCCTTTTTTGTGTTCGGCCCGAATGACTCGCTGATCTTGATGGGTCGAGATTATATTGGTGCAAATCCCGGTGTCTACAGAGAGCCCTCACTTTGATCGAGTCCGAGTAGGACGAAGGTCAAAGTAGCCTGAGGATATGACTTTGGGTTACAAAGCCTAGGTGATGCTTGGAAGTCGAGTCCTGCATCGTGGTTGCGGGCGGCATGCGCCTCTTTGGGGATGATCTCGAGTAAGAATGATGCTCTATTTAAGTGTTGATGAGCTGTTTGCTGATCTCAGGCGAGAATGACGCCCTACTGAAAGTGGTCTCAGGCGTCTGATGACTACCTTACTTGAAGGTGTGAGCTGGCAGTTGGAAGCTTCGTCCTATGTCGCAGTTTGATGTTGATGGTGGTGATGATGATGATGTCGTCGGAGGCCTTTAGGTTGCAACCGTTGCACAACTGATGCTGATGATGTCGTCGGAAACCTTTTGGTGGTAACCGTTGGACGACTTATGCTGATGATGTTGTCGGAGACCTTTAGGTGGTAACCGTTGGACGACTGATGTTGATAATGTCGTCTGAAACCTTTAGGTGGCAACCATTGGACGACTGATGCTGATGGTGTCGTCGAAAACCTTTAGGTGGCAACCGTTAGACGACTGATGTTGATGGTGTCGTCAGAGGCCTTTAAGTGGAAATCGTTGGACGACTGATGCTGATGGTGTCGTCGGAAACCTTTAGGTGGCAACTGTTGGACGACTGATGCTGATGATGTCGTCGGAGGCCTTTAAGTGGCAACCGTTGGATGACTGATCTTGATAGTGTCGTCGGAAACCTTTAGGTGGCAACCGTTGGACGATTGATGCTGATGGTGTCATCGGAGGCCTTTAAGTGGCAATCGTTAGACGACTGATGCTTATGATGTCGTCGGAGGCCTTTAGGTGGCAACCGTTGGACGACTGAGGAGCAGCAACCTTTTATGCGGGAGCTGAATGATGGTGTCCCGGTTTTCCCGGTGTTGGTGATGGCTCCCAGCACAGAAACCAAAGCAGAATGTCAGATCATTTTGAACAATGGCTGTAGATATAGAGAATTACTTGTGTGGCAGATTGATGACGATGCCCAACAGATTTTCCCGAGGCAGATTGGATTTTCCCGAAGCAGTTGGTGGTGCCCAACAGATTTTCCCGAGGCGGATCAGATTTTCCCGATGTTGATGGTAGCGCCCAACGAATTTGCCTGAGGTAGATCGGATTTTCCCGATGTTGATGGTCGTGCCCAACAAATTTTCCTGAGGGAAATCAGATTTTCCCGATGTTGATGGTGGTGCCCAACGAATTTTCCTGAGGCAGATCAGATTTTCCCGATGTCGATGAGTCTTATTGCTGCGATTGCGCCGAGCTTTGCCGGTGGCTCTGGATAATGGCAATTTGATGCTAAGGAACTTCACCGAAACTCTGCCAATGACCCTTATTTTCCTTAAATTTTGCTTCAGGCGCATAGGTGCCAAAGTTTCACTGTTGAATTTTCCCAGTCGTTGATCCGTATTAGTCAAGTGAAGATTCTATCCTTCGTGTCGGACATGCGTCATTCGTGTCTGGCTGATGAGGCATGACTTGATTGAATGCTAACTTATCCGGCAAGAGTTGGGTTAGAGATTGCTCTAACCTTGCTCTCAGTGATTGGAAACCATGTCAACCGGTCTTATTGAGATAGCATATGGGCTTAAACAGCCCCCAATGTTGCGTTCTAGAGCAACGATGTGGTACTTCCCTGCTTCTTCTCTTTTTTATTTTCAAATATGCGGGTATGCATGCAACTAGTCTACTAAGCTCTTGCACAAAAAATGCAATTTTTTTTTTGTTTTTTTTTACACAGGCATTCATGCACTCATGCATTTATGCACGGCTATCGACATTATGTACGACAAACTGACTCGATACATGAAAGACTGACTTGATGCATGACAAACTGACTCGATACATGACAGACCGACTCAATGCACAACATAATGACTCAATGCATGACAGACTGACTCAATGCACATTAGACTGACTCAATGCATGACAGACTTACTGACTCAATCCATGACAGACTGACTTGATGCATAACAGACTGACTCAATGCACTACAGACTAACTCAATGCATGACAGACTAACTCAATGCATAACCACTAAATCTACGAGGCCCTGACACGACTTATAGATGCAATGCTAACCTATTATGCCTAGACCGGATACACACATGATGCTTTTATGCATCTATACATGCAATGCATGCAGACAACCCCCCGACTCTATATTTAGACACAGATTTTTTTGGACAATGATTTTTTAATACAATGCTTTCCTAAAACCATGACTCCCTAAGACAATGCTTTCTAAGGATCAAGGCCACTCGTGGGGAATTTCAGGAAAATTTAGGATGAGTAATGTTTCGATCCACGGGACAGGGAACAATGATGGAGGCAACAGGCCTGAAGGATGCGTTTCTTGAATGATCATGTAGATGACCTTGATTGCTTGCAAATGTATGCTGATGTATGACAAGCCCCCGATTTGGCGTAGACTCTTGATGACATTGTCCTGCTTTGGAGAACACCATGGAGATTTACAAGCCTCCAGTTTCGATGTGGATTGACGAGATGATGCATGCGGACCATAGAATAGGTGAAGGCATAATCCATAGTGAGTCTCAATCTCTCCTTTTGCCTAACTTGCCCAAATGGTTTTCAAGTTAGCCCCTCTTTTCTTTTTTTTTTTCTTTTTTTCTTTTCTTTCTCTTTTTTTTTTTATGAGACCACTATTAGGACGTCTATGAGAATGAAGATGTAGAACCTTGTAGGATAGAGAGTAAGTGTCCCTATTTAGAAGCTATCTTCGATAAATGTCTTGAACGATATCACAAAGGTAGCGCGAGCCACCCCCAGTTTAAGGTAGCTTGTTTCTGAGTTTGTTTATGATCATGTGGTTGCCAGTTAGCCGCTGATCTAATGTGGACGACTTTTGCTTTTGCTGAGAAGTAAGCCACACTTAGGTGTGCTAAGAGTGGGCACTAAGAATAGAGCCTCATACTTGCATTAATGACTGAGCTAAAAAGTCCTTGAAGGGTGACATGGGATGAAGACTCTAGAAAAGGTTGGTTGGAAGATGCTTGGGGAAAAAGACGGTTGACAATTGTTAATGAATGGGATGTGGAGACACTTAAGAATGATCGTGTCTTGACGGGGAGAAGAGATGGTCAAATGGGATAGACATCATCTATTGAGAAAGGGTTGAAAAGGGATGGTAGATGAGAGTTTATTGATGAATGAGATAGGGAGACACTCAAGAATGATCGTGTCTTGAAGAGATGGTCAAATGGGATAAACATCATCTCTTGGGAAAATGTTGAAAGGGATGGTAGATGAGAGTTTATTGATGAATGAGATAGGGACACACTCAAGAATGATCGCGTCTTGAAGAGATGGTCAAATGGGATAGACATCATCTCTTGGGAAAAGGTTAGAACATGGTTATGGAATGATGTCTAAGTTTGATGGAAGGAAGATGGAGGGTTGATGATGATGAAATCCAGGGTTTACTCTCCTTTTGCCTAACCTGCCCTAACGGGTTTTTAGGCTAGCCTCTCTTACTCTCTCACTCTCCTTTTGCCTAGCCTGAGATTCGAAGCTAGCCTCCTTTTTTTTTCAAAGACCAACATTTTGAGGACAAAGGATGCTCCTTGCAGCGGTCGGGCCTCGAAGAGGTTCTCCTACGTATCCGATGTGGAATCAGGCCAGTTGTAGTTCATAAGGTGCAAATTCGATCCCGTTCGGGGAGATTGTCTCGGATGCGCTACTTATGTGATCGGCAGCAGACTAAGGTTGCTTATTCCTTAAATAAGGATATTTTTATTTTATGAAAATTCATTTTCAGGGTGATGAAACTTTATTTATTTACAAATCTGGTTTTTTATTATTTCAATTATTCGAATTTACACAAAATATTTTAATAATAATTTAATCCCGGCCCAATCATCAAATCCAAGCCCAAGAAGCAAGCGGGCCACCAGAACTCGTTAAAACCCACCTGGGTTTTAACGGATTCTGGACTGGGCCTCTCGCCTCCAGGCCCAAAGAGAAAGTGGGTTGAAGTCGATAAAACCCGCCTGGGTTTTACAATTTCTATCCCGTTTCTCTTCGGGCCTAGCCTAGAAGGGGTGATGGGTAGGAATTAAACCATTTTCTTAAATTATTTTTATGCAAAAATAGAATAATTTAAATAATTAAACGAATTTATAAAATGTTAAAGAGTCGCCGGCCGATTTAAGGAAATCGACAAACCGTAAAAGTAATAAAAAGCGACTCTAGTCTATGAACCCGATTTTTAGATTCGGGGGTAAGGTTACGAATTTGAGAGTTATAAGAATTCTTCAATCCGCCTGTTAGAAAAGCGACTCTACTAAAATCGACATTGAAATGAAAGAGAGTGGGGAGAAGCGGGTTTTAATTTCACAACATTATCATTCCATTCATGCAAGATTAAAACTTGATGTTTTCTTTACAAAATATGTACAAGTAAGAGAACTAAAGTATAAGTTACATGATGAAATACAATAATAAGAACGACTGCCGAATCTTGTTTAAAGGTGATGAACGAGATGGAAATTTCCCCTTTGAGATGACCTTGATTCGTGGCTTGGATGGTAGGATATAAGTGGTTTAGAAGGGTAGTATATGGGTGATAATATGGATATGATAAAAATGATTATGAGAGGATTAGAGAGGAAACATGTATGATAGGATTTTGAGAGAGTTTAGGTGATACTAATGGTGGTAGTTGATGGGAGTTTGGGTAGAGTAAGGGTGTTGGATGATGGTAGTTGATGGAATGAGGGTGAAATGGAGGGGTTATTTATAGGTGAGGGAGTGAAGGTTTAGGAGGGAAAATGAGGGGAACATACCCAAAAATCAAGCCATCTCGTATCAAAACCCAGGTGGGTTATAAGGGGTCAATGGGGGTCAAAGCACGTGGGGTTATGATCATGTAATTTCTGCATGGGAATTTGGCGCCAGAATATTAAAACACAGGCGGGTTTTGATTGATCTTCCCACGGATCGCTGACATGGAAGAGCAAAACGACGCGTCGCTGCTCCGCTTAAAACCCAGTGGTTTCTTGTCTCTCTCGGGCCGAGGCGCCGCTCGCTAGGGTCGCCTTCTAAACTTTAAAACCCAGCTGGGTTTTATTTATTTTTGGCGGGTTGCTTTTGCTTCTTGGGCCTACGCTGCTGACCTTATGGGCCTAAAGTCCTTTTTTGTGTTCGGCCCAAATGACTCGCTGATCTTGATGGGTCGAGATTATATCGGTGTAAATCCCGGTGTCTACAAACTCCTACTTTAAATGTCAAATTTACTTGAACTCGAAATACAGCTGATATGTATTTGCCCTAGTCAGATATACATGTGACCCATATTTAATCCGTATATTCGAATTGATAGCTTTAATAACTTAATGTTCATTTGATGTTATCCTTAGTTATTATATTGAAGGGAAAAAATTTGTGCGTGAACACAGGTTAGCAGGCAAGTAGATAAGCAAGTGTAATAACCCGAAGAAAATTTCCCCCTAATACGTATTAATTAGTTTAAATAATTAAGGTTAAAATTAAATCACAAATAATTAAAGCGCATGTTCCATTTTTTTCTAACCCAGTGTATGTTTTGCAGGACATGAACAGGGAAATGATCGTCAGTGATTTAGTTTAATTTAATTTTCTTTTCTTAAGAAATTTCTACCGATAAATTTTTCTAGTGATTCTTATCGTATATGAATTCTTTTGTTGCGACCAATTTATCGAGTCCTTCTTTATTCGAATTAATTTAAGGTTATAATTATGAGGAATTTTATGGAGGTGTTGGATATATTTTTTGGGATACCAAGAATATTTTTACGGTTTAATAAGTTTCGATAATTTGGGAAATTAGGGAGATGTAAGTATAAGAGGGGGGAATTAAATTTGACAAAAATTTGTTTTATTTGGGCCCATGATGGCCGGCCAAGAGGAAGGAGGAGCAAGTTTTGGGCCTTGTTATTAATATATGTGTAGTGAAAGAGTGGTAATATGTCATTTTTGGATGATAAAAATCTCAAACACTCAAGCTCTCTCTCTTTCGCTCTTGCTCTATCTCACATGTCCCTTCAACTCCCCCACACCCCCTACCTTCTGCCCGGCTACTGTCGCTGCCGCTGGCCAGCCCACACCGGGGCCATTTTCCGGCCACCACCATCATCATCATCTCATCTTCCTTGTTTTTCTTCCATTTCAAGTGGTATATCTCTCCATTCTTCTTCCTCTTCCTTTTAAGGATGAATCAAATGGTATTCTAAAGTTTTTCTCTTGTTATTATGATGTTTTTCCAGAATCAAAGCAAAAGTTTTAAGGTCTTCAAGTGAAGATTAGTGTGGAACAATTCAAAGAGAAGAATTTGGGTAAGTATGTTGAATTGTTGTTACCTTAGTATATACTAAGTAAATTCCTTACAAATAATGGACATGCATGTGAATTTAGTAGTTAGATTCTTGTGAAAGTATGGAAATGTGTTAGTTTCTAAAGTGCATGTTCATAGATTAGATTTAAATCAAGAGGAAAGTGAGTTTTGAGGTGATGCATGTTGAAGTTGATGATGGATTGTGAAAATAGTTGATGTAATGATGTGGCATGAGAATAAAATGGATTTAGAAGGTATTTTTCTGGGTAATTCAAGTCTGAATAGTGTGCTTATAAGCATTAAATTATGGGTTGAGAGGGGTTGAGGCCAAAACACAAAGATTTGAGGGTGTATGTTGATGGATTTCCGGAAAGAATGCAATTTGGTTGATTTTTCATTTTCCAGAAAATCAGAGATGTAATTCTAAGTAATTTTATGGCATGATTAGGTAGATAAAAGTGTTAGCTAACACACAGTTTTTACAGTTCGTCGTTTCGATAAGTATATTGGGATTTATGGCCAAAGTCGTAAAGTCGCGCGAATCTGAGACATTCTGACGTCAGTTTAAAGATGGATGTTTTTCGATTAGTTAGAGTTTGATATGGTTTAAGGACTGAACATAAAAGTTTTAGATTACATTTTGAGCTTTCCAGAATGGTATGGTACGCGTTCATAGGATGTTGGGAGAAAGAGTTATAAAAATGAAAGTCGATTGGTGATAAAAATGAAAGTCGAAGTATGTATTATGAGCTTTCCATAGACGTCTTACCCGTTCTGAACCGATAAGTAGAGCTCGAGTTACGATTTTCCGAATAATTGAAGTTTAATGGGTATATTCTGGGCAGCTAGTAAAAATGTTAGTTTTTACCCTCCTTAGCCACGTCTCTAGCTTTCATGGTCAACTACAAAGTTAGAGTGTATAGCTTTCCGAAAAATCCTTTTATGCCATGATCCGATATTTGTGGGATAAGATATGACCTTACGAGTATGCCTTAGAAATCAAGTTCGTTATATTTATTCCTAGAAAATTCATTGTTATTCATCCATGATACCACCTAAGTTAGGACCTAATTCATGATTTCTTTTCTTTTAAGTCCCTTCAAGAAGATCGTTGCGCCACTGTTCAAGTCCCTGCTCGTCCCGTACGAGTTTTTAAGTCTTCATGTTAAGTTCTAAATTTATTTTGTATTATCCATGACTATGTATAAAGTATCATGATTTATGTTCAAAAATATATGCAAGTTCTCATGGATTTTTTTTAAGTAACTCAGGTCGAGTCATCGGGATAATTTCCCAGTTATTTCTAAGTACTTATGTTACATACCCTTTATAGTAGAAACTTTTACGATAATTCTATGCTTTGGATGGACGAGTCATTTCATGAATAATTTCCCTTTTATAAGTATAAGTCGTATTCGAGGAATTTACATAGATATAGATTTAAGTTATGATGGGAAAAGGGTAGTTTAAGGAACTAGTTTTATTAAGAATCCAAGGTGATGGTATCAAGGTTTAAGTTTCCAAGTTTGAGAAATTAATAAAGGCCCCGCCCATGTTTATGGTGCCCTAGAGCACACCACGTTTATGGTGCCTTAGTGCACACCAAGGAAAACATGTTTAGGTGCCTTTGAGCACCCCAAGTTATTTTTATTCGTGCCTTAGTGCACCTAAGGAAAAATACAAAGATAGTGCCTAAAGTGCACCCCGTGGAAATCTGGTCAGTATAGGATGTTGTCCACCATCCGGATCTCCCGATCGGTCCGGGTATGCGCATACGGAGGCTTAGCCGATGATCGCAAGTAGGGGGCCTTCAGGATAATATCAGGATAACCAAGTTTAAAGCTTCTTAAGTTACTCAAGTCTTTTGAACTAAAGAAAAGCTTTATGACTTACATATCAATTTTTTTTTTATAAGTCTTGGTTCATAAGGGCTTAAGATCAAGTTATGCTATGGCTTTGTGTGTGCGTTACATGTTAAGTCATGAATGATTTAAATTCTTTTGGAAACTATGCTACATTACTTTAATGCTATATTGCCTCTAAGGATATGGTTATGTATGTTGCTTTTACAAGGAAGAACTCAAAAATATTTTCATTCAAGTTGTGATTTAAGTACAGGTTAAGTTACATTTCCCATGTACAAGTTAAGTATGGGCAAGCGGTGTAAGTTATGCCATCTTTTAATGTTTGTTTATTATTTATTTTGGTTTTAATGTTTTGGAACCGCGCTAAATAACTAAAACGATTTATGAAAAGATTCTTAAGTTATTAGGGGTATATGTACTGAGTTTAACTCACTTTTCGAAGTTTTATGTTTTCGTTTTAGGAATCTCGGCGAAGGAGAAGGAAAAGCCCTGGGAGGACGAAACCCTAGAGCTTCTTAAGGAGATTGAAGGTGGTTAAAGACTTTTGATAAAATATTTAAGAGAAATTTGTGATATTTTGGCTGTATAAATTTTATTGGATTGTGTTATGTTGTACGGAGGTGGTTTAGTTTAAGTTAAGTCTTGATGGTGCAGGTTCGAAGTTAGTTCATGTTTTGGTTGTTTTGTTGGGTTTAGTCTTAGACTTGTCCACCTCCGTGGACGGCGGTAATACTCCCAGGTGTTTATCCGCCGTTAATCATTGGGTTAGGTGTAGCATTAGCTTAATCTAGTGATTAGTAACCTGGAGGCGTTACAGCAAGCTTCAAAACAGACAAGAAAAAAAAACATCATTTTCTACAATGTGAAGGAAACTTTAATTTCCTTTTCATTAACTAGCACAGAAAAAAGCGCTAAAAAAGGTGTTGGGGCTTGGGAGGTCTCATATATTTTTGAAAATTGATCGGAGGGTCACTATTTTTTTTAATGCACCTACGGATCGCCTAATCTTATAAAAATCAGTGGTAGAGTGGTAATTCGGATATTTTGACTGAAATCTGACGACATATATATAAAATGATGAAAAAAATATTTCATTATATCTCCTTTCTAGCAGTATGGTCACCTAATCTTGCAAAAACTAGTTGTATGGTTACCACTTTATTTTTCTTTTCTACTTTCATGTTTCATCTATTTGTTCATCCTCTTTATTTGATTTTCACTACCTAATTAGCGACCTTGAAATTCATATCGACGAGACTTACTTTCATGGCCGCTTTGCCTACACCGGCTTGAAATTGTCGACTTACTTTTTTAACCAAATTCCATATAAATAAAATTAATAATCATGCAAGACGATTTGATATATTATCATAAGATTATCTTAAACATAATTTATTTAAAAAAATTTAATGTTGGATACTAATACATAAAAGGATTTAAATCCTGATTCGAAAGATAAATTTCCAACTACCATACCATTAAAACACCACGCTCTTGAATCTTGATATGTATATGAAATATAAGGCATATAGTCTTATAATAAGTTATGTAATAAAGTAATCAAGCTAATAATTTACCAACAAAACGAATGACTAATTTCAATAATGTTTTCAGTCAAATTTTGTCAAACATGTAGTTTACCAAAATTTTAAGCTATTTTTTTGCACAAAAAAACCAATTCCAAAATTTTATTGCTCCAAATTCAAACAATCCTCAACAAGGACATCTAGCAAAAAGGCTTGAGGGGGGGGGGGGGGGAATCAAAAGAAGCTACAGACGGCCCATTACTTAACATCCATGTTGCTAGCCTATGTGCTACACTGTTTGTTGTACGCCTGACCCACTTAATCTCTCGAATTGAGCTTCCTTGCCACAGTTTAATGATCTATTGGGCCTCCAGCGCATAATATTTCCTCCCTTGGTCCTTTTTAATAAGAATTTGTACAATCCCCTTAGCATCACTCTCCACTACTCCTTGTTCAACTCCTTTCTCCATACTCATCTCAATTGCAAGACCTACCGCCTTTAGCTCCGCCAAATCCACCGGCCACCTTGCAACAAGTCGCTTTGCCGCCGCCCACTGAAATGCCCCTCTGCCATTCTGAGCCACACATCCGATGGATGTGATTCCTCCATGATTATCAATTGTAGGCTTGTAGCGTCACAGTTCAGCATAATCGTCTGTTCTTTTCCTCCAGCCTAGAGCTCATTTCGTTCCCCTCCCCCGTGTGCTTGTTGTTGTTCTACACTCCGAAGGATATCCTAATAATTTCCTCACGCTCTATCGGCAACTAACTGTGGATTGACTCTTCGGTTCTTTGCCAGAGCATCATTTCGAGCCTACCATATACTCCACATGCCATAGCTACAGATTCTCACTTTTTTTCTTCCAAACTATGCAACATGTTCCAAATCCAATCTTTTCCATTGATTCCCTTAATATTTCGCACCTCTGGCACTCCAAGTATTTTCCAGACCGGCTTTGTCCACTGACATTCCAAGAAGGCGTGCCATTGACACTCCTCTGTCTGATTACAAACAAGGCACCTGCTGGAAGAGGCACTTTGTCCCTTAAACAAATTTATCGAGGTAGGTAGAATGTCTTTTGCAAAGCGCCATATGAGGATTTTCACCTTGGGATGCACCTGTAATTTCCATACTTGGTTCCATAGCTTCTTTTCTTGGTCCTGTGATGGGGACTCCTCCATTGTATTCATTGTTAGATGGTACCCACTCCTAATTGTGTATTCGACATTCTGAGAGTGTAGCCATCTCACTTGGTCTACAGTTTTGGTGGCGGGGAGGGGAGGGGGAGGACTTTAATTGCGTTTACCACATCTACTTCAAAAGCGTCCTTGAGCTTCTCCTCATTCCATTCATTAGGTTCTTCCTCTTTTAGTAGATCTCTTATTACTCTCCACCCCTCTTTTCCTTCCTCAGGTTGTCCAATAAAATATGTCCATTTACTTCCACCCACTTATCTCCCCACACTCTAATGCTTTCCCCGTTTCTCACATTCCACCCAATTCCTTTCATTAGCAAGTCCCTCCCTTCTAGAAGATTTCTCCACACATAGCTTGGGTTGAAGCTACATCTTGCCTTTATAACTCTGCTAGCCAGCGAATCTGGGGCAGTCAAAAGCTTATATGCTTTTTTTGCTATCATAGCTAGATTAAAATTTTGGAGGTTCCTAAAACTCATCCCATCGTTCTCCTTCCTAATGCACATTTTGCTCCATCTCATCCAGTGGATCCCCCTTCGATCTACTTTCCCACTCCACCAAAAATTGCTAATTATGCTTTGCACCTCCTCGTGAAAAGAGAGGGGGAGTTTAAAAATGCTCATTGCATAAATTGACACAGCTTGGATAATTGCTTTGATAAAAATTTCCCGGCCCGCGTGAGACAATAGGTTTTCCTTCCAGCCATGTGCCTTTGCCCATATTTTCTTCTTTAGCTCCTCAAAAATAATTTTTTTTACCTCCCCATAAGTAAAGGTTGTCCACGGTACCTCTTCCTTGGTTGCATTTATGCCATTCCCAACTGTCGAAGAAATGTGTCTTTCCTCCTCTTATTCACGTTTGTGCTGAAAACACTTCAAATTTCTCCACATTAATTTGTTGTCCCAACGGTAGCTCATATTCCCGTAATATCTGTTTGAGGGTTTGAATTTCGGTTTCCTTTGCTTTTAGAAAGAAAATACTGTTGTCGACAAACAAAAGGTGAGAAATCGATGGTGCATTTCTGCAAATCTTTACTCCACTCTATTGCCTCATTGACACTGCTTGACTAACTAAAGCATTGAGGCCCTCCGAGATAAGCACGAAAAGGTACGGAAACAAGGGGTCGCCTTGCCTTAAACCTCTTTCCGATTTCAAAAGCCCCACATGTTCCCTATTGACACAGATGGTATAAGTGACTGTTCGAACACACTCCATAATCAGGGACACTACTCTCTGTGGAAATCTCATCTCTTTCATATCCACCTTCACCGCCATCTATCTCGTCTTCCCCTTGTTTTTTCCCTTCAAATAATGGAAGACCTCAAAAGCCATCAAGGTGTGGTATAAAATTAAACGTCCCGGTACAAACGTCGATTATCGCTCGTCAATGATTAGCCTGAGCAATGGCTTGATCCGGTTTGCAATAACCTTCGATATCAGCTTGTAAATCGCATTGCTTAGCGCAATGGGTCGCAGGTCTTTCATGCGCTCCAGATCTTTTAACTTTGGGATGAGGGCAATATTTTGACAAAGATCAATTTATATTTTATTTTATTTATTGACAGATTGCTAACATTTATTTTTTTCTCTAATTTAACTCAAACTATCCCTTAACTTTATCTCTCTCTTCATCGTCCTCTTCATCCATTCATTCATCCTCTAATCTCACACTTCATCCATTCCTTCATAAGATATTATAGACAACAAACTAACTTAGCCTCTTTTGCCATAACTACAATTGGAAAGGGGAAGAAAGAACAATACCCCTAAAATCCTAGTTTCCAGCTTGCGAAAATGGAGCACTTTCAATCCCTAGTTAACATTATTCTTCTCAAACTTCGCCAAACATTATTGAGGGTTCCATTCACATGCTTAAAATCTAAAAATTACTATCAAAAAATAATCATATTCTCTAAATTGGGTGTGCAAACGGAGAACCCCTTAAAACCCCAATTCGTGAATTATTGAATTGGAAAGAACTAAACTAGACAACAATTTGAGCAGCTAACAAACATTTGACTCATTCAAGAGCACATACATCCGACACAGGACTTTAGCTACCAAGTATCATCCAACCTTGAGACTTTACTTTCGAGGATATCATCTTTGCTCTCTTCAAGCTATACTTTGATCAGTGTCCTACTCGCACTCGATCAAAGTGAGGGCTAACTATAGACGTTGAATTTTGTCGTAGCTCGACTTTGTAATTATGCAATTTATTTTGAATATTTTTATTTATTTTATTTTGTTAGGATTAAATGTCAAGTATTATTGAAATGTATAAATGATGAAAAAACCACAAAAATCCCAAATAAAGTTTCTCTACAAAAAGCCTTTCACATTAACCCATTTCCACTTCTAGCATTTTCCACGTACAAATATTCCAAAAAGCGACCTTTGTCATGTACCCGAACCCGAGCCTTTTCTTTAAATCATACCGTTTTTTCCACCAACCTCCGTGGGTTTCCTCATTTGGGAGCTAAAAGTACTCCTTACAAGTTTCCCCATTTGAATCAAGTCAATTGAAGGTCGGATGAGAAAGTTATGGTCGTTTGCAGCTTGGTTGTTCAAAGCAACCAAAAATGCATATCCATATGCTCTCTTTTTTCAGGTTTTGGCTCGCTTCCTGAGGCCCAACAAGCTTTCCGAGGAATGGTGAAGCGCGGGACTGGGTAAAGCCTAGTCACGCAAGTTCGCATCGCGAAGGTTTTACCCGACCCGTGCAAGACCCGACTTTCTTGGGAAATGTGTCGACATAAGAATTTGTGCCATGAGTACTGTTTTGCGCTTGTGCTGGTCCAAACACCTGGCTATCTGCTTCCCTCTTGTTTCATTCTAATTCCCTCCTATAAATATTCATCCTATTATGTCACTGTTCTTTACACAGAATCACCTAGGAGTATTGACACTAATGATTTATTTTTCTTCTCCCTCCATCATTTGCATACATTAATAATTGTCATTCTTATGTTTCTTTTATTTGTCATTTTATTTCTTTGATTCTCACTTGCAATAATCATCTAATATTGAAACAAATATTGAAGACCGACTATTTAAAATGGGAAGTGATAATATGAGCATTGGGATTTAGTAAGCATGTGAGCATTAGAATTTTGGGTCATTGGATCTTCAATCAATGGATGAGAAAAAAAGGGGACTTTGAGTTGCCTTTTTTTTTTTTTGCACAAATACACATGACTTCATTAATGAGGAACATAAAAAAAAAAAGGGAAGGAAAATGGGTGTATTAGGAAAGGGGAGCATGCAATCAAAGAATTAATGATGGGAGCTTAAAAAATTAAAAACAAAAAAAAACATAGGAATACCAGGGGTCATACAACATATTGTACGTAGGGAAGTGAATGAGCAAGGAGAAAAAACCTTTCTTGTAGGGATGTCCCCAATAAAAAAAAGCGGCGTCCACAGTGAAAATATTTAACATCCCAATGAAAAAATTTGATGTCTCCTGTAAAAATACTTGATGTCCCCAATGAAAGTACTTGACATCAAGCATTTCTTGTGGGGACATCAAGTATTTTCATTGGGGACATCAATTATTTTCATTGAGGACATCAAGTGTTTCCATAGGGAAACATCAAGTATTTTCATTGAGGACGTCAAAAATATCAAAAGAAATAGCAAATATTTCCATTGGGGGTATCAAGCATTTCCATTGGGGACATCAAGTATTTTCAATGGGGACATTAAATATTACAAGGGACATTAAATGTTTTGTAGTGGAGACATCAAATATTTTCATTTGGGACATCACGTCTTAACATTTGGCCAGGGATATTAAATTTTACAAAGGACATTAAACATTTTGCATTGGGGACATCAAGCATTTTCATTGGGGAGATCACGTTTTTTTCATTGGGGACGTGAAATATTACAAGGGACATTAAATTTTCTTTTCCATTGGGGACGTCAAAAATTTCATTGGAGACATCAAGTATTTTCATTGGGGACATCAAGTATTTTCACTAGAGATACCACATTTTTTCATTGGAGATATAAAATATTACAGAGGACATCAAGTATTTGCATTGTGGACATTAAATACTTGGAAGGATGAAAGATGATCGAGGAAAGAGAGAGGGATTAGATTTCGATGCCCAATGAAAATATTTGATGTCCCCAATGCAAAATACTTAATGTTCTTTGTAAATTAATGTCCCCAATGTTAAAACGTAATGTCCCCAATGAAAATATTTGATGTCTCCAATGCAAAACACTTAATGTCCCTTGTAATATTTAATGTCTCCATTGAAAATACTAGATGTCCCCAATGAAAATGTTTGATACCCCCAATGGAAATATTTGATATTTCTTTTGATATTTAATGTCCACAATGAAAAAATACTTGATGTCCCCCTATGGAAACATTTGATGTCCTCAATAAAAATAATTGATGTCTCCAATAAAAATACTTGATGTCCCCACAAGAAATGTTTGATGTCAAGTACTTTCATTGGGGACATCAAGTATTTTCACAGGAGACATCAAATTTTTTCATTGGGATGTTAAATATTTTCACTGTGGACACCGCGTTTTTTCATTGGGAACATCCCCACAAAGAATCCCTACATACAATATGTTGCATGACCCCTGGTATTCCTATGTTTCTTTTTGTTTTAATTTTTTAAGCTCCCATAATTAATTCCTTGATTGCATGCTCCCCCCGCCCAATACATCCATCTTCCTTCCCTTTTATTTTTTTATGTTACTCATTAATGAAGTCATGTGTATTTGTGCAAAAAAAAAATTCAAAATCCTTTTTTTTTTCTCATCCATTGATTGAAGATCCAATGGCCCAAAATCTCAATGCTCAAATGCTCACCAAATCTCAATGCTCATATTATCACTTCCCATTTAAAATTGATATTAATGTAAATTCAACTTTATTTATGCTCTTTATTTTTGTTTTTATGTTCTTTTATTTTATTTATTTATTTCGCACTTTAATTCTCACATGCATCCAGTAATTCTAATTACTTTAATCAAATTCCCTCTCTTTACTCACTTCTTCAACGAACCGTTTTATTAGAGTCAGTTCTTTGAACGGATGGGTTTGAGGGTTTTTACCTTCTAATCTGTAACCTTACCCTCAGATTCGAATTTCATGTCCCACGGTTTGTGAAGTCTACTTTGAGTTTATTAATTCTCACCGAAAATTAATTGGCGATGCTAATTTATTTAATTTGATTCATTTGTTTCTCTTTGAATTTTACATTTTTTATTCTCGGAAAATGTTAAATGGGCAAAAAAATAATATCACTACATTGAAAAAACGAGAAAAATGGCAGACTCGGGAGGATTCCCGTATTCTTGTCTCGCATCGTGCGGGTCAGCACGGCTACTGGGCAGGCAATTTGGGATTAATTGTTCCCGGAGTCTCTATCCACTAGCGTGCAGGTCAGCACGACCACTGGGCAGGCGCCTCGGGATTGTTCCCGGAGTCTCTATCCACTAGCGTGCAGGTCAGCACGACCACTGGGCAGGCGCCTCGGGATTGTTCCCAGAGTCTTTGTTCACTGGTGTGTGGGTCAGCACGGCCACTCGGCAGGCAACTCGAGATTCCCGGAGTCACTGTCCAACGTCGTGCTGGACTGCATGGTCGCTACGTAGACAATTCGAGACAATGCCCGGAGTCCCTGTCCACGTCATGCTAGTCAGCATGGTCGCTGGGCAGATGACCCGGATCTGGTCTCGGGTCTTTCCCGATCAATTCCTGTTTCTTTTTTTTCTTGTGATTTATTATTCTTTTGGGTGATTACATTTTCTCAAAATAAAAATTAAATTCAAAAGTTACATTTGAACATTTTGATAAATAAACAAAAAAGATAAAGTGATAAAAATTCAATTTAAATCTCGTAAAGACTAGGACACCCCTTTCGACTCACCTAACATCGCGTAGGACACTTGTAAGATTTTTCTTGGGTCCTATATTAAGTCATTAGACCAATTAATTCGGATAGATGGGTTAGATTTAGATTGTGTGTATATTTGATTAAGGACAATATAGGTCATGTGTATTTCGGGCTCGGACAATTTTGACATTAAAAATACAAGCCAGGTGTATCTAGATTCAGTAAACATTCACATTTTAATTGAATGAATTGTATCTATTAGGTATGTTAACTTTCTAGTACATTCAATAAATTATGGATAAAAGTATAATGTTATACAATATATATGTCATATTACTATTATAGAAGTTAATCATATCATTTTTCAGAAAAATTAATAACCAAATATATAAATTTTACATCAATGCAAGAAAATTAAGAGATATCTTGCTACAAAACTTATATTATAACGACAAAAAAATAAAAACCGCAAAAAATATATTGCATGGGACATTGTTGTATATATGCATATTTATTTCCTAAAATCGAGCATGGTCCTCACTAGTTTTTTTCCCCCTCATTTATCCTAATATTAATTTAGTGTGTAAAGGCAGGAAGAATGAAAGGATCAGAATTACTGCCTCTGTTTTTATTTATCTGTCGTCTAAGAAATTAATTGTATTAAAACCTTTCATCATTAATATTTTGATTTGTATAATGATTCATCATATAAAATTGATATCATTAGATTTGTAATGAAAAACTATTAAAAAATATAAAATTATATATTTTTATAAAAGTTTTATATTAAAAATTATTTATTAGAGATTGACACTGAAACTGTATATGACATATAAAAAGAACGAAGGGGAGTAGAATCCATCCACATAACTCCCTAATTTTTCTCGTGCTTGTAGCAAGCATTATTCCACCAAATTACTCAAAAAATCAAAAGACACAACACACGCACAACAATATCATAACATGATGGATCTCCTAACAAACCCATCCCCAGCAACACAAAGAAAACACCAACGACAACAACAACAACAAAAACAACCTTCATCGTCAAGTCGGTTCCGGTTACCGATCCCATCCGTGACATTGAAGAAACAACACTCTGTACACATTTTTAGACTTCCTCCGTCTCAAAAAAATTATGCATGTTTGACTAATGGAGTCAAACTTTATAAATTTTGACCGTTAATTTATCCATTTATATGTTGAGTTATTATGTAAGACCGCCATTATTAGATTTATGATAAAAAATATACTTTTACTCAAATATAATATTACAAATCTTGTTAAAGTAAAACGTAAAATATTAACAGTCAAAGTACGTATGACCTCAAAGACTATGGAAAAGTAAAGTAGACAATTTATTTCTGATGGAGAGAGTAGACAATAATAGTTTTATTTATTTTAAAAAGTGGAGATGATCAACTATTTATTACTTTTAAAATTGAAACCATAATGTATAATGAGTGTTATTTTTACATGCATGACACATACGTGACAAATTTATGATTATTTTCGTCTTGTCTTAATATAATTAATAGATTATCTAAAACGCATATTTATTTCATTAAGTTAAATCAAGCATGATCCTCTCTATTTCCTTTTTTCCCCTCTTTTTTCCTATTATTTTGTTTAGTATATATGTAAAATCATGAACAATAAAAGGCATACACCAAGCATCCCTCCACATATCTCCCTAATTTTTCTCGTGCTTGTAGCATTACTCCTATTCAACTCCTGAAACCAAAAGACAGAGATCTACAAAATGAGATTAACAAGTTTTAGTTAGTTATTTAGTTAGTTAAACGTACATTATGGATCCCCTAACGAACCCATCCCCGACAACACAACGACAACATCAACAACGACAACAAAAACAATCATTGACATCAAGCCGGTTCAGGTTACCGATCCCATCGGTGACACTGAGGAAACAACACATCTACGCGTTCTCCGTCCTCATCCTCATCGTTGCCACTGTCGTTTTCCCCAGCGTACTCAACCCTTTCGACCCCCAGTCGCTTCTCAGGACGACGTTTTTCTCCCCCTTACACTCCAATGATGATCATCAAAAGGAGGATGCGACGACGACGTGTGACTACTTCACTGGGGAATGGGTGTGGGACCCGGAGTATGGGTCGTCGGGCGGGTTGTACAACGAGAGTTGTCGGTTTATGGATACGGGTTTCAAGTGTCATTACAATGGACGGATCAACCAGACGTTTCGGGGTTGGCGATGGCAGCCTCGTGGTTGCGATCTTCCTAGGTACGCACTTCGTATGATCTTCTCATTTCATCTGTCACGTATTAAAAAAATGTCTCTATTTTCCCGAATTATAATGGTAGTAGTTTTATACATTTTTCATAAATTTCTAGCTATATGCAATGTTCCGTAGTTTCATTTTGATTTCATAAATTTTTCGCCACAAGTGCAATCATCGTAGTTTTATATACTAAAACGCAGTATATGTTGAGAAATTAGTGATCAAGGTGTTCAAATTTTAGCTGACATATTGATTAAGGTAATAGATAAAATGATAAGAGGGAGTATTCTTGTGTTACACAATACTAGGTATTGTTTTCTTGCTTACTCATTTCTTGAATGTGACTGTTTTTCAATGTCATTGTTTTTTTCTCTTTTTTTTTAATCTATATATAGAATTGTTGCAAATTACACGATGCAATGTTACCTCATTTTCCAATCATATGCATGGGAATCGGGCAGATACAGAAGTTTAATAATATGGGCCACCCCTTCCATTTCCTTATCCTCGGCAACCACATCCTTAGTGGTAGACACCAACGCTCAAGTTGGCGTTCTTTAGCTCTTTCTTTGTAAATCTCTTTGTTATTCGGGTCCAATTTAATATCATGTTTGAGATCACTGATGGCTTCTTCTAGGCAATTAAGCTTTATCAAAGCAGTCGTCCTCCAAAAAAGGGTTTTACATGTTAGCCAAAGGAGTCTCAAACCAAACATCCATCTATGAGCTCAGTGGTTTGCCCATCACCAGAAACAAAGGTTTCTTCCGGATCCGGTTTCAGGAATACAACCTCACCGTCGAGTACTACCGAGCCCCTTTCCTCGTACGTGTGGACCACCCCCAGCCAAAGTCGCCCGCCTAGGTCAGGGGCGCCGTTGCGATTGACAGGCTTCATTGGTACTCTGAGAAATGAGTCGGAGCTAACGTCTTTGTCTTCAATGCCGGCCATTGGTGGAATGAAAACAAGACCATTGGAGGGTATGCATTCATCAAACTCCCTATTATCACTAGATTTGACAATTTGGTCATTCAAGTTGCATTCGGGTTGGGTCACATTTGTGGGGCAGCAAATTCCAGCCTAGGTTGGTTTGGGTGGGTCATGTTCATTTCGGGTCACTTTGTTTATAGTCCGATCAATTTGCGTGAATGTGTAACTTCGGTAAACATGTTGGATCATGCTTGGGCCAATAAGTTTCGAGGTGGGTGGGGTTTGGGATGTCGGGTGGATCATGTTCATTTGAGCTCATTTTGTTTTTGGTCCAATCAGCTTGTGTGAAAAGTGAAAACGGATAACTTTGGTAAAGGAGAAACCCGGATCAAATCGGGATCAACCAGGTCATTTCGGATTTGGGTTCATTTTGGACAAATAGACATTTTCAAGTTTAGGTCAGGTCCGGACAGGTCAATTTCACCATAGTAACATTCCTCGACTGAAACCGACCACCCCTGTCCCTGAGGAAGATAAGATAAAACCATAGAACAATGATGAAGACTTTAATTTAAGGAACCATCTTTATATTTTTAGGGGGCTCTACTTCGAGCAAGGAAAGGCCATAAATGTCTCGATGCACTATATGGAGGCATTTCGGAGGTCCATGAAGACATGGCTGTCATGGGCAAAACAGAAGTTAGATCCCGAAAGAAGCCACATTTTCTTCAGAAGCTACTCTCCTGTTCACTACAGGTATTTTGGTGCATCTTTTAATAAGTGATGAATTCTAGCAACACCACCATTACCATAGGGAAGTTTTTCCACAAATGACTAAAATGAATCGAAGGTATAACATTCAACTTACAAGATTTTTTGTGAGATTTGCAGGAATGGAACATGGACCACAGGAGGTACATGTAGGGACAACACGTCTCCTGAGACGAACAAAACAAAGTTGCACGGAGATCCGCTGTTCAACCGATACATTTCGGATGCTATACAAGAAATGAAAGCTGCAAAGTGGAAGGTCGAGTTTTTGAACATCACATATCTGTCAGAGTTCAGGAGCGATGGACACCCATCGATCCACCGCGAGCCAATCGCCCCAAACCGAAAAAAAAGAAAGTGAACTGAACATATTTGATGAGCATGCATGAAACAATACAAAAGTGGTACCTAACAAAGTCTTCAATAGGTTCATCAATTTTATCAAAACCGTTGGCGGCTAAGAAAGATCTTGTACTCCTCCCCAGTGCAATGAAGAAACCAAATATTGCCAGATCCCTCTTTAGCACCTGCATCACATCAACATATTCCCCTGAACGACGACAAACAATAGTGGTAACTATGCAAACAGTTGTCACATGACAACTCGGCCACTTGCATGCATCATATATTGCTATTGTGAGCATTAACTTAGAATAAACTTCGCAAATGAGGTCTCTGCTTGTCAATTATGTACATAAAAATCAAAGTCTCGACTCTCCCTCCTTCCAAGCCTCACCCTTTCCCCAACTCCTGTATATTATACTCGCTGTTTTCCTTATGGTGTCTCGAGGTAAAGATGTTAACATTCATTCAGCTCTGGTTAGACACCTCAATACTCTCAGGTTGTAGCAATAAATCTTGACCACAGACTATATAACTTCAAGGTATATCAAAGTTTAAAATCCATTAGCAAACAAAAGCCTTTTTTGATACTAACCTCAATACTTTCAGAGGTGGTCAGTCTAGACCATATTTTCTCTCTATGGATAGCTCTTTGCAGCTGCTTCTGCACAAGATCCACCCAAAATACTGTTTCATCTGCTATGCCAATATCTCTTACCCCACAAGATGCAGCTCGAGGCCCAAAATGAGCCAGAAATTCTCTGCGTAACCCGATTTCCTTCACAACATGATAAGCTTCACGAATAGGAATGAGATTTACTAGCACATCCATCAAAGTGCCAGTTACATCAGGGATCATAGAGGTGAACTGTGGACAAGAAACTTTAGCTGGTCCTAGCTTTGTTATCACAGTGATGCACACCAATGCCAGCACAATGAGTGTTACACCACTGGCATTAACGGAACCATGTGACGTCTGTTGCTTAAGCCTAAAGAAAGGGTAACTTAGTTAATTTTCTCCACAATAGCTGCAAATACACACACACACACCAACGCAAGCGCGTGCACGTGTGTGTGTCTAAGTGGCTGTCAACAATTCAGGATGCACCAGATAATTAATCATACACTGTAGCAGCCTTGAAGCGTGGATCCCTTTCAAAATGGTTGACAAATGTTGTTATCACAGTCGGAATTTGATCATTCCAAAACCATTCAAAAACTCCAGGTTGCTTTCCAGATAGACTCTCTCTGATTACAGTCTCCAAAGGAGCAGACAGCCGTAACAAGCTGCATCCATTAAATAACCAACCATCAGTGAGAATGGAAGGTTGAATAGCAACAAGAAAAAAAATCCTTTTTTTTTTTTGGGGGGGGGGGGGGGGTTTCTAAAACTAAAGCAAGAATTTGGCAAGGTATAAATCAGATCATGGAATGCTAATGGGTTTTTGGTGTCACTGCAGAATTTTCAGTCACTGTTTGTTGAAGGCTGCACATTATATAGGCAAACCAAGTAAGCTTAAATAGAAGATGAGGTAGGCAGCTTAGAGAAATGTCGGTGGCTTGGTCTTAGGTTTTAGTTTGTTATTTAACCAAATGTTCATGGAGTTGAAGGGCATCCGGAACATATTGATTTGAGTGGAGGATTGCCGTGCATAATCAATCAAGGATGCAACCATGAGTTAATATATGTGTGTGCCAAAATTATGGGATCTTCCACTTTTCACTATTTTGTGAGATTGAGAGTATTTGGTGAGATCTGGAAGCAAGACTAATTTGTAATCTCTCCCTGTTTTCATAGTGGATTTGTTGAGCTCATTGCTTTCTATGTTTTTTCTCGCATTGGGTTTCCATGTAAATTGGGTGCCTTTGATTTATTGTTTTCTAGCATTTACTTTTGATTATTACTTGTTATCATTCGTTATTGTGCTTGATTATTCGCCAGGAGTCGGACGTGGGCAATGCCTCACCCATGCTAGCGGCGCCTCTGTCTCCATTCCATTGGGTTTCTCAGAGCTGGACGCTGACCGCGTCCTTCTTCCCCTCCCTCGGATAAAGCCAGACGCTGGTGGCGCCTCACGCACGTGGGCCACGCCAAGCTTTCGCATAGAAGTTGTTCTCTCTGGAACAGACACAAGTGGTGTTTCCCCAGGCGCGGGTCGCGCCTTTCTGCGATTTCCCAGCTATGAAGCGCCTCGCGTCTTCCTTTGTCCGGCGTCCTTTCCTTATTTCCGTCCCTCTCTTTTATTTTCTCTTTATTTATTATGTTAAGTAATGACACTTTTTTAATTTTTGGCACCTTCTTTTCACGTTATGTCTCCTTCATTTAGGAAGAAGAGCACAAGTTATTGCTATTGAATGAAATCAAGGGTTTACTCCACATTTTCTCTCTCAAACCTTGTTCTTACTTTATCCATCGTTAATGGTGGTGCTAACAAGTCATTCGCTTTAGAGGGTAGTGGTGCTTAGCTTTATCTACTCTTGGTGGATTTGCAAGCTCTCAAAATTGGTGCCCTCCATTGTTGAGTTCATATCAAGGTCAGAAGCTTCAATCAAGTTATCGGGTTCGTTGGCTTCCCCTTCTTCAACTCAAACACAATGTTCCCACCATGCTCATGCTCCATTTGGTATCAGAGCCAAGGTTAGAGTTTTGGCTTGAGTTTTGATTTTCAAATTGCAAGTTAGGGTTTCCTCCATTGTTGACGTTATTGTTCTTGATTGCAATATTGGGTGCCCCATTCCCTGTGCCCTCCAAGTGTATTGGAGAAGATTTTATTGTTATTGTGTTTGTTGTTCTTATTGTCTATTGGAGTTTTGTGGTGACATTTGGAGTTATTGAAATAGAAGATGTGTAGTAGTGTGTGAATGGTGTTGTTGGACAATAGCACACAAAAAACCCAAACCTTCAAACACTAGCTAGTTACGAAAAACCCCGAAACTCCGCAAAATTTCCTAAACACAATCCATCCTTATGCCTCATTTGATATGGATGATGAAATTAGTTCCAATCGAGAGAAGTCAAGCCACTGCCGTAGTCCTTAAGATAGGGTTATGGAGAACCGAGTCTCCTCCATTGAGAGAACTCTTGAAACCCTCATGGCTAAAATGAACAACATTGCCACACACTTCCAAGGTCAACCCCGTGACGAACGAAGGAGACCCACTCGTAGCCTTATCCGTCTTCCTGCCTCTTTCGAGTTGAGTGACAATGATAGAGGCTCCCTTCGACACCATCGCCGTCAGGAAATGGATGAGAGGCCTCCTCGAGATGAATTTCATGATATTAAGATCGACAATCCGGAATTCAATGGCTCCAACGACCCTGATGACTAACTTGAATAGGTTCAAATCACGGAGAGGATTTTTTAAACCAAGGAGTATAACGATGAGAAAGCCTTCAAGATTGCTAGCTTGAAACTCAACAAAGTTGCATCCCTTTAGTTTGAGAATGTAAAGGCACAACAAGCTATGGAGGGTCGAGCAAAAATCACCACATGGGCAAAGCTAAAGCAATTGATGAATCGTCGATTTTTTCCTAACACTTAAAAGCAAGACATTATGAGGAAGCTTTATGTCTTTGCATAAGGCAAGAGGCGTGTGAGTAATCTCATCATCGACGGGGGAAGTTGCACCAATATTGGTTCGACTCTCATGGTCGTAAAGCTTGGTTTACTAATCTCACCTTACCCACCCCCAAGCCTTGCTTCCTCTAGTGGCTTAACGATCAAGGAACCATCAAGGTAATGAAGCAAGTCCTTGTTAATTTGCCTTTTAGACCTACATACATTGATTCTATTGTTTATGATATTGTTCTGATGAGTGCTTGCCATATCCTTTTGGGGCGTTCTTGAAAATTCGACAAACATACCGTGCATGATGGGTTGAAAAGTACCTACACTTTTACCTATGGAGGCAAGAGGGTTAAGCTACTACCTTTAGCTCCATATGAAATTTTACCTCCAAAACACAGGGTGGGAAGTGAGTTGAGTAACCTCCTCCTTGAGAGAAAAACACGGGAAGAGAGTATCCATGGGGGGGATGAGCATCCTACGGCCTCATCCTTGTAGTGTGTTGAGCCTAAAGTGAGTGAGAGTACCTTAACTCCTAAAAAATTCCCCATTAACTCTCCTTACCCATTACCCCCTAACCCCAAGTCCCCTATTGAATTGTGTTTCCATGGTAAGGGCTTTGTGTTGGAATTTGATGCAAGTCGGGTTCCTACCCAATTTGTGTTTGATGGTGTGAAAGATGAGCAATTGGTTCAGCAAGCACGGGGTATTGCGCTATCTTGTGATGACTACACAGTGGGGTTCAACAAGATAAAGAGCGGAGGAGCTAACCAGGATCACTGTTTTGAATATGCTCTCCTGCATATTCTCAAGAATTGTTATTCCTTCAAGAATGGCGGAGTGGCGTGCATCGAACTAGCATGGCTCTTGAGAGATATTTACTATGGGGCTTTGATCTTTCTGGCGGTTGTTTTTAACCACTAGGATTTGAGGGAAAATCCTTCTCAAGAAGGGGAGGATGAAGAGGCTCGAGCTTTGTATTCCTCCCTCGCCAAGATGTTCACATCCACCTCCTCTACCTCCCTCTTTTTCTTTGTGTCAAACCATCCTAAGACGTGAGTAGAACCGAGACACACACATTTCTCTTCTCCTTGATTTTCTAAGGTCATTGACGCACACCTCCCTCACCCTCCTTCTTGAATTTCAGCCCAGACAAAGACGCGGGTAGCTCCAGTGACGACGCTGGTCGCGCCTTCATCCTCGCTATTTTATCTCTTCGCCAGGAGTCGGACGCGGGCAGCGCCTCACCTATGCCAGCCGTGCCTCTGTCTCCATTCCATTGGGTATCTCAGAGGTGGACGCTGGCTTCGTCCCACGAGCACTAGCTGCCTCCTTCTTCTCCTCCCTCGGATAAAGCCAGGCGTAGGTGGCGCCTCACGCGCGCGGGTCTTGCCAAGCTTTCGCGTAGAAGTTGTTCTCTCTAGAACAGACACAAGTGGCATTTCCCCAGGCGCGGGTCACACCTTTCTGCGATTTCCCAGCTACGAAGCGCCTCGCGTCTTCCTTTGTTCGGTGTCCTTTCCTTATTTTCGTCCCTCTCTTTTATTTTCCCTTATTTATTATGTTAAGTAATAGCACTATTGTAATATTTTGCACCTTATTTTCATGTTATATCTCCTTCATTTGGGAAGAAGAACACAAGTTATTGCTATTGAATGAAATCAAGGGTTTACTCCCCATTTTCTCTCTCAAACCATGTTTTTACTTTATCCATTGTTAGTGTTGGTTTTAACAAGTCATTTCTTTCAGAGGGTAGTGGTGCTAAGCTTTAGCTACTCTTGGCCGATTAGCAAGCTCTCAACATTGGTGACCACCATTGTTGAGTTCATATCAAGGTCACAAGCTTCAATCAAGTCATCGAGTTCATTTGCTTCCTTTTCTTCAACTCAAGCATAATGTTCCCACCATACTCATGCTCCACATTCAAACCTTTTAATTCAAATATAATCAGGTAAGGGATTTAACCGAATCTATACAAACATTTGACTTGGATCCCTGGGTGATGTCAAAGGATATCCATAGATAACATCATGTATCATCTATGGTTTAATACTTAGTTCATGCATGTATTATAACAAAATTATCCCACCAGCTCTCTTAAGACATGAACGGAGTGGGTTGTTGTCGTTGTAACCAAGAAATAGATTCAGACAAAGTTTAAAGGATATCCATATATTACATCATGTATAGACATTTGACTTACATTCTTGGATGGCATCAAAAGATATCCATGGTTTACATCATGTAGCATCCAAGCATGGTTTATGATGAAGATCAAGATCACATAACTAGCAATATAATGAAATTAAGATAAAGTTTCAAATAGAAACCGGGCTAGGGATTCAACCTAGCGAATTAATATATATATATATATATATATATATATATATATATATATATATATAGTTAACTGTGGCATAAAGGGATTCAAATGACTACTTATATATCACTAAAGTGCACCTTGTTTTATGGTAGCTCATTCGTTGGGAACTCCTCAGTTAAGCATGCTTGGCTGGGAGTAGTCTCAGGATGGATGATCTCCTAGGAAGTTTTCCTATGCAACGCGTGAGCAAGGACGAAGCACGCTAGAAAGACTTTGGTGATTTGCAGGGTTAGTCAGCGATCCTTGAAGAAGTTATCGGTAATGTCCGCGACCCAGTAGGGATTGAGGCTTTACAGATGGTATTAGAGTACACCGATGACTGTGAGTTGTGCAAGTGGACGGGAGATCCATGGGTAGTCATCTAACGGAGCGAAAATTCTAGAGTAGATTTGAGGCATAACAAGGATGTTGTGTGCTTAAGTGGGTGGTGATTGTAACACCCCAAATATATGGTTAAATGTGACTTAAAAGGATTAAAATGACGATTTATATCACCAAGATGCACCTTCTTTTATGGTAGCTCATCCGTTGGGAACTCCTTAGTTAAGCATGTTTGGCTGGGAGTTAGTCTCAGGATAGACGACCTTCTGGGAAGTTTTCCCAGGCAGCGTGTGAGCGAGGACGAAGCATGCCGGAAAGACTCGTGGTGATATGTGGGGGCTAATGAGCGATCCTTAAAGTAATTATATGTAATGTCGGCGGCCCAGGTGGGTCCTATGCGTTACATAAGGGTTTTTTGCATTTTGGACCCTGAAGTATAGGGTACTTAATTTTCTGAACCCTTAGTTTTCAACGTTAATTTTTTGGACCCTAAAGTTTCTAGGCTAAATAAAAATAGAAATGACCTTAAAGTTTTTGGGTTGAAAAAAAAATGCCCTTGTCTAGCTCTATTTTTTTTGGTGTTTGAATTTCTTTGCTGATTGTCGCCAAATTTCAGGACTAAGGTTAAAACTGATATTGATGATACAATACACTGTTCTTATTCATCTCGGAGCTACTTAAACCCCTAAGCACCCTTAGTCCTTAGGGGTCTAAGTAGCTCCAACATAAATAAGAGGAGTGTATTATAGCTTCAATATCATTTTTAACGTCAGTCCTAAAGTTTGACGCCAACCGTAGAGAAATTCAAACATGGGAAGAAAAAGAAAAATGGTACACGGACATTTTTTCCAGCCTACAAACATTAAGGTCCTTTTTTATTCACCCCATAAACAATAGAGTCCAAGAAATTGACAATAAAAACCTAGGTTCAAAAAATTAATTACCCTATACTTTTAGGTCCAAAATACCCAAAAAAAAAAAAGCATGAAAGTAAATCGTCAACAAGGATTCGTTAACGTTCATGAGGTATCTTTCGTCACCACATAGGAGCACGGCGTAGGGAGTGTTGTTTGTTTCGTCACCACATAGGAGCACGGTGTAGGGAGTGTTGTTTCGTCACCACAAGGATTCGTTAACGTTCATGGGTGTTCTTTTTTCTTTTTCTTTTTGTTCAAACTAGGCATTGGGCAGACATTTCCAGTAAGACCTTTCGATCTTTCTAACCCTAACTCCATCATTGAATTGTAATATGTGTGACTCTATTATTCTTTTCTTAGGTTTTTAACTGTTTTCTTTTCTTTCTTTTTTTTGTTTTTTGTTTAAACTAGGCATTGGGCAGACATCCCCATTAAGGCCTTTAGAACTTTCTAACCCTAACTCCATCATTGAATTGTAATATGTGTAACTCTGTTATTCTTTTCTCAGGTTTTTCTTTCTTATTTATTGTATTTATTCTCATATTTGGTTACAATTTATGAATACTATGATTATGTCAATCTGATTAAATTAGGGTTTGGTGTATTTGAATGAAATTTGCTAATTCATTAGATAGATTTGTTAAGTTTTGTAAAATTGTGGATGTTTATAAGTTTGTTTTTAAATTTCAGTTTAACTAATCTCATTCTAGCGATGAAGTTTATTAAGACCAATTTGTACAAGAAAATGACAGACAAGTTTTTAAATGATGTTGTCACTTATGTTGAGTATGATATGTTTGGAAAAGTATACAACGAGGCCATCATGTATCGTTTTCAGAAGATACATGCTCGTTGATAGGAAGTGTAGGTATATATTAGTTATTTGATATCATTTTTAGTGTCTATTTTGATATTTATGTATTAGGCTATCATGAATAGGTTATATTTTGATGTTTATTTTAGCGTTTATGTTTTAAAATTTATGTTAAATTATTTTAATTAAAGCAAATTATCCCTGACACCACTAACTCTGAATCTTGTATCTAGACGAATATCCATAGTTATCAAATTTAGGTATTCGATGGATCAATCCATGAAACTTATAACCTTAGATAATCAATTATTTGGTCATGTGAATAGGAATAAGTTGCACCTAATTAATAATCTTAATTTGGATTAAATTAAAATAGTTTAGATTATAAAATCCAACCAAGGAAAATATAAACTCTTACTTGGAATGTTAACTCTCTTAGAATATCTACTTTCAAGTAACTCACTATTAAAAATACGTGTGTTATCTACAATTTTTTTTCAACCAATTTAAGATGGTTGGAAAAACCAACTATTTTAGCAACCATTTCATTTTCCAACTATTTTTGAAAAATTTTATGTGAGAAAAAGGGTTGGAAATTCCAACCACTTTTGCTGAAATGGTGGGAAAAATTTTCCTACCATCCTTTTTTCCTACTATTTGAAAATGGTTGGAAAAATGGTCGAGTTACTAATCGTTTTCCTACCAACTTTGAATAGTAGGAAAAAGATTGGTAGGAAAAATTTTCCACCATTTTAGTAAAAGTGGTTGGAATTTCCAACCAATTTTTCCCTCTTAAAAGTAGAAAATAGTAGAAAATTAGAAAAATATGAAATGGTTGCCAAAACGATTGATTTTTCCAACCGTTTTAAATTGGTTGGAAAAAGTGGTCGGTAATGCACATATTTTTGGCAGTGACTATTTTTCCCATTTAGATACAAATTATTGTTTTTCCACTTGTCTTCAAATAAAGTAGGAAAAAAGGAAGAAAAATTGGATTCTAATAATCCTTACTTTCAACTTTTTTATCCCAATAATCTCTACTTTATTTTTATATTATGGTGATCAAAAAAAAATTGTATTCAGATAAGACACCACAAGTCAAGTGACAGTGACTCGATAGAAAGCTGGCATGTACTAGTAGGAGTGTGTTTGAGACGTCAACTTTTGAGCATTTGGCTTATTTTAGCCCAGAAGAAGTTTGTTAGGAATATAATGTTAGATATAAATATCATCACCCACTTTATAAGATAAATATCTAGGAAAATTCTAGATAAAGATTATTATGGTTAAGAGAAAAATCTAGACATTTGTCTAGAATAATATAGCTACTATAATATCTAGGATATTTAGTTAGATTAATCTAGATACATAGAATATCTAAGATATTAGTTATGTGTTCTAGAAATATCCTAGGAAGTATCTAAGATATGTAAGAGTATGTATTGTAGGATTGTGACATTTGGAACAATCTCCACCACACCTTAAGGAGGTGGAGTTAGTATAAATAGGAGTGAGGTGTCATAGTGAGAGCATGAGTGGTGAGGCATCCTACATTGAAGAGAGTAGGAGAGGTGTCTAAGAGAGAGTTTGAGAGATCTCCCACCAAATTGAGTGAGTGTATGTATCTAAGTATTGTGTAAGTGTTTTGTCATATTGTTGAGTAATAAGAGAAGTATATTTTCTAGTGTATCACTTGCTCCCAAACTTCTCAACAAGTGGTATCAGAGCAAGGTTCGAAGGGTGTGTTGAGCTAGCATTTTTTTGTGTGCACACGGTCGGGGACCGAAGCATAGGGGAGATTCTGCCGACACAGTCTGAGACTGTGATAGTTTTTGGAGTTACTGGTCTGAGACTACAAGAGTGTTGGTAAAGTGCAGGGCACTTACCAAGTTGTTATGGCAGATTTTTCGGGATCTGCTAGCTCGCTTGAGAAGCTTAATGGGAGCAACTACAGTACTTGGTGTACATGCATGAAGTACTACTTGAAGAGCAAGGCTTATGGGACATTGTTGGTGGCGTAGAGAAGACATCACCAACGGATCCGGAAGAGAAAAAGAAATGGGAAATCAAGGCAGGAAAGACAATGTTTGTCCTTTCCGTTACCATGGAAGACGAGTATCTATACCGGATTAAAGATTGTGAGACACCCGAGGAAGCGTGGAATACCTTGGCTACGCTATTCACCAAGAAGAATGAAGCCAAGTTGCAGCAGTTAGAAAATGAGCTCATGTCTATCAAGCAAGGAGACATGACGGTGAGTCAATACTTTACTAAAGTTAAATCTTTATGTGTTGAAATTGCAAAAGTAGACCCAGAAAGTGCAATAAGTGAGTCAAGGATGAGACGGATAATTATTCACGGTTTAAACCCCAAGTATAGCAGCCTTGTGGCGTCAACTAGGGGTTGGGCTAAACAACCGTCCTTAACAGAATTAGAGAGTCTCTTGGTGAATCAAGAAGACCTAGACAAACAAATGTCTAAGGTGTCGATAAAGGAGGAAGACCAAGCTCTCTTTACTAGAAGGAGAGCACCTAAGAGCCAAGGCAGGGTCACATGGAGATACAATGGTGATGAAGAACAATTGGGAAGAAGACCACAGAAGTGGTAACAAGAACAACATGGATGTCGTCGATATCAAGGGGGAGCACATCAACCAAATGACGATGAAGAAGGAGAAGATGATGATGATGAACTAAAGTATCGAAATCGAGACAATCGATGCTACAAATGTGGGAAGAAAGGTCACTTTGCTCGAGATTGTAGATCACGTCCATTGGAAAGTAACATAGCAACTTTCAAAGATTATGACAGTGAAGAAGAATGGGACCTCCAAGCATCATTGGCAATGGAAGATTCTATCCAAGCATTCAAGGTCGAGGAGACTATTCAAGCACCAAAGGAAGAACTAGCTATGTCATGTGTGGATGAGTCCAAAGAAGAAGATGTTCCCTCCATGACGAGTGACATACACAAAAATCACCAAGTAGTGGTTCTTCCGGAATCTAAGGAGATCGAGGAAGACATAGAGCAAGGACCTGAACAACCAACATCAGATGGCGAGCAAGGCTTAAGTCATGAGAAAGTATATAAAGATGAAAGCATAGAAGGAGAAGAAGATAGAGAAGAAATTCAAGAGCAACAAAGAAAGACGGAGTGGGCACACAAGTGGAATCCCAAATATCCAGGTATACCAATAATGGAGGAGTCAATTTACACAAAGCAAAATGTTAAGAGGAGACACCGGCGTGCAGACGGAAAATCAAGAAAAAGGTATCTACGAGAAGACACTTTATTGTGCAGAGCTGAAAAAGGTTCGGGCAAACTTCACGAAGGAGACATTGAAGGAAAGTGGGTGCTGAGGGGGAGTGTTAGATATAAATATCATCACCCACTTTATAAGATAAATATCTAGGAAAATTCTAGATAAAGATAATTATGGTTAAGAGAAAAATCTAGACATTTGTCTAGAATAATCTAGCTACTATAATATCTAGGATATTTAGTTAGATTAATCTAGATACATAGAATATCTAAGATATTAGTTGTGTTCTAGAAATATCCTAGGAAGTATCTAAGATATGTAAGAGTATGTATTGTAGGATTGTGACATTTGGCACAATCTCCACCACACCTTAAGGAGGTGGAGTTAGTATAAATAGGAGTGAGGTGTCATAGTGAGAGCATGAGTGGTGAGGCATCCTACATTGAAGAGAGTAGGAGAGGTGTCTAAGAGAGAGTTTGAGAGATCTCCCACCAAATTGAGTGAGTGTATGTATCTAAGTATTGTGTAAGTGTTCTGTCATATTGTTGAGTAATAAGAGAAGTATATTTTCTAGTGTACCACTTGCTCCCAAACTTCTCAACATATAATAGTGTCCTAAAATCTCCTAAGTTGGTTATATTATTTATTTTCCAATTGTGTTAGGAAATTATTTAGGTTTCTTCATTATGTTGGGTTTCTTAATTATATGATATTTGAAAAATCTAATTGGAGTGGTGGTCAAACTTTGTCTCCCTATATATTCCCAAGTTGCTAAAGGTATTAAGTTGTCGTATGGGGAGAGCACGGGGTGTCTCGTGAAGAACACTATGGTAGAAAGGTTGAGAATTTCTTGAAGCGAGAAATGCAAGCAGATGAATTCATTAGGGCTTGAAAAGTTGTCATAGTGAGAGTCTTGAGAGTAGTATTCTACTCATGTAACTTGGTCTACTGTGCTAAATCAGTATCTTTCCTAGGGATCTCTTGAAAGAGTAGAGATGAATTGTTGTGCTCTGACTTTGATAGTAGAGTTTGTTTGTATTTGTGCTGTTCGTGAGTTTTTCGTGCAGCTCTTAGGCTTCTCACGTTAAATCTAGTCTTCCTATATTTATGTTATTCTTGCATTACTTTTCTAGATATCTAAAGTATCTGATGCATTACTTATTTCCGTTGCAAGTTTGTTCTAACGACGCTTTCCTTTTCAATACTAATTTAATCAACTATTTAACCTTATGGACTAGCGTTCATTTATTAGAATTCAAGATGCATGAATGAGTTTTGACATTACAGTAGTCAATAGTCATTAATCAAAGAACACAAACCCATAAGCGGATGGAGAAATCATAGTGAATGTTCTTTAATTCTAGACCATTTCTAAACTTAAGTCTTCTGCATGTATCAACTTTTCCCTGCAAATTATCTAGCAATGTCGAAGACCATCTTGAATTTCATCTAAATCAGTCAAATAATTAAATATAAATATATTTAAATTATCATAAGTGTATGTTTCATTATTTTGAGGGTCATTACAACTTATGAAAAATATAAAAATAATTATTTTTTTATATTTTTTTCATAAATATAAAATTATGTAAAATGTGCATTCTCTACTTTGGTTGATAAACTTAGATTGTCATTTATATATGTTAACCTAACTAATACGTGATATGCTCTTATAGTTGATAAATACATATAATTACTAGAGAAACTATTGTTAGAAGTACCAAAAAGATAGATTATGGAAAATTCAGGCCACGTTCTTTTATGCGATGCGGTTACGGTGCGGTTGGTTGCTGTGTTGTGGAATTTGAAAAAGTGATGTTCTTTTATAACAAAAAGATAGATTATGGAAAAAGGTAGGTTAAGAGAGAGAATGTGAAAAGTAGAGGTGAAAAGCGAGGAAAGAGAAAAATGAAAAGATATATTGGTAATGATTGTGGTGTGGCGTGGTGAAGTGTGGTGAAAAATTAAAGAGTGTGATACGGTGTGGTACAGCACCGTAACCTACCGCATAAAAGAACAGCTTCAATATAGTTCTTTACTATATTGTTTCAAGACGAGTATCATTGTCCAAATAAAATTTGGGCCAATGTGAATAAAATAGTTATGATTTGATAAGTTCATTAAAGTAGTAAGAAGGATAAGGGCAGCAATGAAATACCTCCACATCCACCACTCAAGTATGGGTTTCCACAGTAACCCGGTAAACAAGCGCAACGATAGCCGTACTGGATGTTAGTGTCAAGACACTGAGATGAGGTGTTGTTGCAACACAAGCATGAGCCATTTGCCTGAGCTTGTGTACAGTTTTCAGTTCCAATAGTCCAATCGTGAACAACGGGGACATATGCTGGTATCATCTCTGAACTGTTGGTCAAGTTAGTCAGGCTAAAATTGAAGGAGTCCTTAGTGATGAAATAACCGTAGCTACATCGCTTATACCCCTGCCAGGTCTTATTGTAGTTATCTTTGCTCTCGACTGTGATGTCAATATTGTGTACTCCGTGACCGGGAATTTGTACCTGGCAGCAGCCTGCATCACCGGAGCATGCTCCAATATCATCGGTCAGCTTCAGATTGTCACAATTTGTCCGACATCCGATGTTGTATCCTCTGCTTGACAATAATAAGAAAAGTTGCTTTAGCGGTACTTCCCTTGGGAAAAATTCTAATTAAGGTAGTTATTTTTTTTTTCGACTACGGTAATTAATCATTATAAACCGTTGGTTTATTAAGAATATATCCGGGCCATTAAAAAATTTTACCTTCATATATTAGTTAATTAGAATGGTTAATTCGGGCAGGCGAGTGGGGTTCCGGTCGGGCGTATAACAGGTTCAAGTAAATACGAATCAAGTATATTTCGGGTTCAGGTAAATATGTTTTGTGTATTTCGGTTTTGGGTCAAGTGCTAACGAGTTATGATTGCGACATTTTTCTTTTTTTCTTTTAAAAAATGGTCTCTAAATATTACTTTTTGTAGTTATTTATTTTATTTATGTTAAAATAGTGACAATAGATTATTTAACTATTTTAACTTAAATTAAAGAAATAACAAATAAATGAGTTGCGGTTATAGTTTAATAGTTAAAAAATTCCAATGAAAAGCCACAAATTCTATTAAAGTTCAACTTAAAAAATTACTTTTTCTGGTAAAACGGGTTGGTTGGATTTGACTCGCTAATTTTCAAGTTCAATTTATTTTGGGTTTAGTGGAGAAAATTGTGTTCAAAACCAACAAATTTTAAACGGGTTTGAGTCGGGTCAGAAATTGTCAAGTCTATAATTATTAAAATCTTTTAAAATCTTTTACATATCCTTTTTATATTCATGATATAAGAAAATAAAACTATATTTATTACATTAAAAAGTATTATATAGATTACTAGTTTTGCCGCCATCCTAGGGACGGGTTAAGGTCGTGTTCAATGTGATGTGTGACAAATTTATCTTATCTATTACATTCTTAGCTGCTTTCTCTCACTTTTTTTTTTACATTATTAATACTTCCTTTCCTACCTCATATAATATAAGTTTAATAATTCATATATTTAATAAATAATGTAACTTGTCTTACTCACAATACCATTGTAAAAATTATAAACCACATATTTAAAAAAGGGCTTAGATGCAAATATACTAAACTTTTGGGGTATTGGACAATAATACACAGAACTGTAACCTTGTACAATAATACACTGTACTTTGGGGGTGTTCAACAATAATGCACTCAGAATGATTTTGGCAGTGGCTAACTCGGTGAGGTAGAGGAGATGAATTGGCCCAAAAATATTTAGATTTATGACATGTTAGCTAATCCACACATACGCAAAGGGAATCAACTTTGAAAAAAGTAAAAAAAAAACATAAAATTACATTTGCTTAAATGTGTTTCCGCTGAGAGATTGTTGTTGTCGTTATATTCAATCACCTTTGCTTGTGTAGATTAGTTGACATGCTATAAATTTAGATATTATTTAGCCAAATTATCTTCTAGGCCCGCCCCAAAAGATTGCCACCAAGTCAGTCACCATCGAAATTGTTCCGGGTGCATTATCATCCAACACCCCTCAAAGTTCAGTGCATTATTGTCGAAGGTCAAAGTTCAGTGTATTATTGTCCAATAACCCAAAAGTTAAGTATATTATCATCCAAAAATCCTTTAAAAATTCATATACTTAAATTATGTAACTGATGTGAATTAGATTTCCAATCAACATCATATTCGCTCACTCTATCCCACTTTTCCCTCCCTCCAATTATCTTACCGTAAAACTCCGGAAAAATCGATTATAGTTGTTGTTACGTCTTTAGTATATATTATTTTCTGTTCTGTTAATTATTTTGTGTTTAATATGCTAACACTTGAGCTCGTAGGACCAACGATGGGATATCAAGTGTAATATAGTCATTTTCTACGTGCATGGCTATGCATGGGAATAAAGGTATTTTGGTAATTTTATATGTTAATATTTGAAGAATATGTGGTTAGTTTTATTTAGTTATGGCTATTTTTAGTATTATTATTATTATAATTATAATTTCAGAAAATAAAAATTGAGATTTATTAAATATTTTTGCAAATTAGTTTACTTAGTTACTTTTAGTTAGTATATATTAGTTAATAAAACCTAAACTAATACAAAATACTAAGGCCCTGTTCGGCAAAATTAGTGTTTTAGAAAGCAGATAGAAGTTTATGTAGCAGATAGCGGTTTAAGTACCGGATAGCGGATGATTGTTCAAATGAGAATTGTGTTCGATAAATTTAGCGGTTGAAACGCTACTGCAAAGGTAAATATGAAACGTTAGCTTTATTTTCAAAGGGTATTTTTTTCGGTAAACCCAATATGTTCGGTAAAATATTTTTCAAAGCGGATAGGCAAAATGAGAATTGTGTTCGATAAACGTTAGCGTTTGGAAATTATTTATATTTTTTGGCCAAAGGTAAAATATTTTTCGGCCTACACTAACACAAGTTGTGTCATGCGCGACAAGGTTCATGGCTACGCCAAACGGACCATGTCAATTCCCAAATTTCTCAATATCAATTTTCCTTAATTTTATCCTTAATATAATCCATGAGGGGATTATCTTTTAGTGGATTATTGAATGATTTGATCAATCATCAGCATTGATCCCCTAATCATGATACTAATCCCTTCGATCATGCTCTTGAACCAACTAATATATGAGGCAAGTCTTGAGGTTACACGACACTATAAAAGAAGAATGAATTGCATTCATCCTACACACCTTTCTCCAATTCATGTTGAAGTTCTAGAAAATTTCAACATACTCTTTGAAGTATTGACTGCAACAACTATATTAAAGAATTCTTGAGAGATCTTTTAGCCTTATTCACAAGGAAGTTAGGTTATACCCTTCAGCTTTTTCACGGTCTAGTGAATTAGTCTTAAGAGAGACGGATCTTATCCTTCGACTCCGAGCCATCCAAGGAAAACTACATTTATCTTATGTGTGACCTTGAGTACCCGAACACTCATTTCCTCAACACACCTCTCATATATTATTTATAGAGAATCACTTTATTGATTTCTACTTCTTTTATTATAGATATAGGTTTATTTTTGTTATCCAAATAGAATTTTTTATTTTTTTTTCTTATCAAAAGAGAAGTCTATTATTTTCTTTTTACACGAATGTTTCGGCGAGACCCTCCCATATAATATTGGTTGTGTGACAAAGGTCTTGTTCTTTTGTAAGATATGTTAAATTTTAGATTGTCTTAACTTATCTAGCTTTACCTTACCTTATTTTCCAAAAGAACAAAGTTATACTTTTAGATAATTTATATAAATTTTTTTTATTCAACTCACAAAATTTAGTTAAAAATAATAAAGAAATATGTGATATGAAACTTACCTACCCTCACTACTTTATTTACTTTTCCTTACGTTAACCTTACATCACCTTACCTCACCTAAATTTTCCCTACACTGAAAAAGAATAAGACCTTATAACCTAGGGACCAGACCCACATACCTATCAAATTAAGTATGTGTAGGAATAGATAATATGAGAAAGACATTTTGGTGAGAAGGTGAGAATGGATGGACATCAAGTATCGTAGAGATGGGCATCATATATTGTAGAGATGGGCATCAAGTTTGCATGGATAGTTGATGTCTCCCTGATGTTCACCTTGCAAATTTGATGTCCATCTCTGCGATACTTGATGTTCATCCCTTCTCACCTTCTCACCAAAATGTCATTCTCATATTATATATTTCCCATATATATATATATATATATATATATATATATAGGAAAATTGTATTTTAATAATTCCTACTTTCACTAATTGTATAGTAATAATTCCTACTTTCATTTTGGATGTTGATGGTTTAAAAAAAAAAAAAAAGGATTCTTGTAGGACACCACCGAGAGTATACCTTAAATATCATAGATTTTGAGTTGCATTTGATTCAAAACTTATTATAACACTTTACCATGGGTTTTAATGAATTTACGACATTCGTCTCAATTTTTTCTTTTTTTTTTAAACGATTTATGATGGTTTTTTCACTTTTATTTCTTTAAAAAAATTCATAATAATTGCTCGGATTCTCAAAAAATATTTAAATTTTTTGTAGTAATTACGATTCATTATCTTTCCGGAGACAGGAATGAATAAAACAAAGAGATATGGGGTTGGTTTGAAAAAAATAAAAAGATTGAGAATGTGAATTCGGTACCACTACAATACATTTTTCTTTTGCACTACCAAAATCCGAAATGAAAGTAATCTGACAAATTGATAATTATTATAATTCTAATTAAAAAAATATAGATTGCACGTGAGCCAGTAAAAATAATTAAATATGGGGTTACATTCATGGCAAGTGAGCTAGTAGTTAATTGACAAGTATAGTTATTAATTATTATGCAGATCGCACGTATAAAATTAATCTGAAAAATCGATAATCCTAATAAAAAAAAATACATAAAAGTGGTGGACACAGTCGGACCCAGTGGATCTGGGCCTGGGTCTGGGTCCAGCTGGACTGATCCAGAACATGGTGATTTTACAGTATTTAACATGCTAAAGTTAAAGTCGGATGGTAAATTATCCAAATATATGTATGAAGTTATGAATTGCATACCTCCCACCAGATGTATTGATAACCAACTGGGCGATGGCGTCACATCCAGCGACCACAAAAACATTGTCAAGACTGCTGAGAATGAAGTTCCTCATACTCAACGATGACCCGAATTCAAGCAGCACCTGCCCCGAGTTGTCATAGCATTTGTATGCTACGTAGATAGGCCCGCGCATTTGACCCTCCAGCAAAGAGATGCTTTCGACCTCTATATTTTCTCCCAAAATGGGGACTGCAGAAGGCGGGGCAGCGGTCTGGTTACAAGTGATATTGAAATCACTATCGTAGGAACATTCGATCCCCACGCCGAAGGGGTAAGGGATGCTAACATTGCCGCACTTTTCTGGACATCCCGGAAGGGATATTCGTGTTTCATTACCACCTCCTGCTGCATCTAACCTTGCTGATGATGCAATGGTTAGGATTGAAGCAACAGCTGCTACAATCACCCACTTTGAGCAACACATTTCCTTCCTCATATTCATATCTCTCTCTCTCTCTTGTTTCTTATTTCTCATGTCTGTGTTGAGCACATATTGCACAAAGCCGGGAGTTAGATCTTTGTAGCCAAATTTTGTCGGATACGAAAGACCCAAATTGTTTGACCGGAAAAAAACTAGGTCCGGACATAGACGTACATCAAACTAATGAAAAAGTATTGCAAATTTGAGTAAAATTATCAATTTGGACCGACAGCTTAAATACATGTCATATGTATAGATATCTGGTTATGACAAATACAGATTAAGTGTATTTCGAGTACGTGCAACTTTGACATGATTTCGAGTATCGAAAAATTTGACATTAAAACAATCTGTAAGATGTATTTCAAATTCAGATAAATACTTTTATTTTTACTTCTTGTTCACATAAGAATTTACTTGTATATAATAGACAAGAATCATAGCATCAATCGAAAATTAAATGACTAATAAACCTATCAATTCAGACGAGCGAATTAAATATATTTTGAGCATAATGTCAACTTTGCCCATTAACTCTAAAAGGCAAATGAAAAATGCATACTAACACCCTCTGGCGGGGTTTGAACAACCATTAAAATGTGACGTACACCGTACCCATGAGCAAAACAATTGTTATATGGCCTGGTTGTTTTGTGTGGTGCAGTTTGATGTGTTCCACGATTTATAATATCATGCATTCAATATTCATCTTGTGTACTTTACCATATCATACCAAACTCTTATCACAATCATTACTAATGTATATACTTACTTTTCCCTTTCTCCATTTCTTCTCCTCTACGTTTCACATTCTTTTTTCCTGACGTACAACATCAACCACATTTTTCACAAATTTCACCGTATCATTCCAACTTCGCTGTACTTTCTATAATTCCGCACTATTTCTATATCTTACCAAACCGCACAAAACAACCCGTCATACTATCCACATTGGTGTTCTCCAAATCGAAAAACAATTTGTACAAATAATAATATTTTAATACAAATGAAATATAATGATTGATAATGGTTGGGAAATAAAGCAAAAAATAAGTAAGATTAAGATATGAATAATATCTATCGATCATTTCAGTGACAAAGAAAAAAGATAAAACAAATTAATTTTTAGTTTAATATTTTCTCTCCGGTCTTTCTCTCTTTCCCTCCTTTCCTGTTTATTCCTCCCCCCCCCCCCCCCCCCCCAAAAAAAAACCCCAAGAACAATTGACCATTTAACCTCATTCTTTTATATGGATGGCTGCGGCATGACACAGTGCGGTGTGGTTGAATTGTGGTAGATTCTAATGGGTTGTGGTAAGTTGTGGTGAGTTTTGTTTTAATAATTGTAAATTGTGTTGGTAGATGTGAAAAAATAATTGGAAAAAGTGAGATTTTAACTTTTTGATAAAGAAATAAAATAAATTTAAAAAAATTGATTGTGGTGGGTTATGTTAAATTGTGGTCGATTGATATGTGTTGGTGGGTTCTGGCTAAGTGCGGAGTGTTGTGACATCACAGCCAGCCAGCCGCATAAAAGAACATGGCCTAAACCTCCATGAACAACCTTCTATCCTTTAATTTTGTTTTTTTTTTGTGATGATAGAAGTTTTACTTTGAGACACTTTTTAATTGTCTTATCTTTTCCAAATTTGTATTTTTATAATTTAAATTTATATTAATTTTTTTAATAATAAGTATTAATTATCAATTTTAAGAAGCTTGTAGTGCATTCACTACGTTAATGAGTACAAATAATACTCTAATCGAATCAACCCCGTTCATTGACATATTTTAGGCGTTATTTAAAAAAAATATAAAAAAATAAATGATAAAATTTTAACTTTACACAATTTATATGTAATATTATAGAATTTATAGTTATAGAAGTCGATCATATCATTTTATTTCAGTTTAATATATAATAATAAAATTTAGTGATAAGGAAAGACACTTCAAATGTACTCATATCATTTTCATTTTTTTTCTTTTTTCTCTCCTCAATTCCCCTTTGCAAAAAACATCATTGAGGTTAGTCTTAATATATACTTCCTCCATTTTTATTTAAGTGTTGCCACCTTTTCATATGGAAAATTTTAACTGTTAATTCTTTAATATATACAGTGATTTATCGTATAAAATTGATACGATTAAATTCAAACTAAAAGAAACTACATTAGAAAAGTAAAAAAATAAAATTTTTGATTAAATATTTTATGATAAATTATTGGATGAACATGAACATGAAGAAATGTGAAAGAAAGTAATTTTGAGAAAGAATAGAGTATTTGCCAAAATACTGAAAAGTTGAATTGATTCTTAGTTGACTTCCATGTTTTGTGAGTCTTCACCAATTTACTTCATCGCTTTATTGTCACTTCCTTCGAGGCCCTGTTTTTTTATACGAAGGGTTGCAGCGCGGTATTACATCGCACTATATTTTTTTATTTTTATCACACTATATTATTTCTATTTTTATAGTAAATTTTAAAATTTTTTATATTAAAGATCAATACTTTTTACAATTTTTTACTATTTTTTATCATATAATTGATTATTTTGACAAGATCATAATTAATATATTTGGAAGAATAATTAATAACAAACATAATAACTTGCGTGAGAAAGAACAGAAGGGGAAGCTCGTTGGATAGGTAGAGCTCCTCAACTCTTCACCATTGTCGATCTCCTTCGCAAGCTTCCAACTGGTGGTGTCTATTGCAGTGGACAATTGGCAGACGATTCGCAAGCTTCCAACTCTTCACTTAGCTTTTTAGCTTTAAAAGAAAAAAAAAAAAAAAACCTTTTTACTTTGTCCAGTTTCAAATAGAAAAATACCTACCCTATCTGCCACAAATGACAACACTTCACCACGTTTTTTATAATTATTTACCGTACGACGTTATCACCCCACTCCATCCACCACATAAAAGAAAAAAGTCGAAGTTGTCCACATCCGTTAGACCTGTCAATACAGGCGGGCGGGCGGGTTACGGATTAGTTGAATATCGGGTTTGGGTAAATATGGATCGAATGTATTTCAGATTCGGGTAAATACGGATCGGGTGTATTTCGGTTTGGGGTTAACCTAACGGTTATGATTGCGACTTTTTTCCGTTTTTTTTCTGTAAATACGATTATCTTCTAGTACCGATAGATTATTGTAAATGTTTTAACTTAGACTAAATAAATAATATATGAATGAGTTGCGGTTGTAGTTTAATAATCATGAATTCCAACGAAAAGCCACAAATTTTAATAGATTTGAACGTAAAAAATAAAGTTTTTGGGTCGAATAAGTAGTGCAGTTTGACGCTAATCTATGAATATTTGGGTTCGGTATATTTCGGGTCGAAAAAATCAATGTTGAAACCCCAGAATTTCCGAATGTGTTCGGGTCGGGAATTTTGGTTGCGTTAAAGATTGAGAGGTCTAACATCCATGGTTCTTGTGCCAAGATTATTAAAAGAAAAGATCAATGAAAGAAACAGACGGAATATGACAAGTTTCAATTATTAGACCATTGGGTATTTTTATTTTGGCGCGAGATTTTGGTTGGGAAATTGTTTTGAAATATTTATTAGTTCTCCGAGTTGACAAATTTTTTTTATATTTGATCGTCCCGGAGAAGTTTTAATGTGGAGTCTACTGTATCACCCACAAATATATTAAAGATAATCAATTTTGAGGAAAAAGGAAAACTAGATAACCAAACTTGGAGCAAAGATAGTTTTAGGTAATTTATATTAAATTTTTTTTATTCCATTCACATAATTTATTAATAAATAAAAGGATAAATAAATAAGGTGACATTTATTTATCTCACTATTTTATTTATCATTTTTACCTTATTTGACACTAGTTTATGTATCTTATTTACTTTCTTCGTTTTATATTAATTGTCTTATTTGAAAATTATGTTTTTAAATTTCTAAAATTTTCACTATAAATTTTTCAATATATTCAATGATGAGTTGCTATATTGAATTATCACAATCAAATTCATAACAAAACATATTATCATAAAAATAAAATATTATAATTATTAATAATATATTATGTAACAAAATTATCAACTAATAAATAATATTAAAAAACATAAAAAATTAAATTATAATAATTAATATGTAACAGAAAATTACTTATACGGTCGAAATGTCATAGCCATAGACGGAATACAATAGTGTGAGTGGGGCTAGAAACCGAAGCACTGGTAGGTCCCTTGAGCACAACATGTATGTTGTACGTTGACTTTAGTAAACATGAACATTTGTGTCCTGAGAATAAAAAAGAAAAGAACGACTAGTCAACCAAAGTCTAACCAATGAAAAATCACGGCAGAACCAATTGGGTTTCTTTCAGAACCAGTCAACCGACCCGATCAATGGGCGGGTTAATTAAATATACCTACTATGTAATTATTTAAACTCAAAATACATGTAATTTATATTTTTAAAGTCAAATTTGTATGGATCTGAAATACATTCTATTTATATTTGTCATACCCAAATATATCCTCCACATATTAATACATATATCTGAATTAATAATTTTAGTAGCTTAATTTTTATTTAATGTTATGATTCTTGGTTATTGTATTCGGGTATGAAAATTAAATTTGTGTGTGAAAAAAAGTATAGATATTTACTTAAATTCAAAATACACACAACTCGTACTTTTAATGTCAAATTTACTTGAACTCGAAATACACATGATCTGTATTTGCCTTAGTTAGATATACATATGACCCATATTTAATTCATACATCTAAATTGATTGCCTTAGTAACTTAATGTTCTTTTAATGTTATCCTTGGTTATTATATTGAAGGGAAAAAATTGGTGTGTGAACACATGCTAGCTAGCAAGTAGATAGGCAAGCTTCAAAACACAATAAAAAACATCATTTTCTACTATGTGAAGAAAATTTCAATTTCCTTTTGATTAACTAGCACATAAAAAAAGTGCTAAAAAGGTGTTGGGACTTGGAAGGTCTCATATATTTTTGAAAATTGATTAGAGTGTCACTATTTTTTTAATGCACTTGTGGATCACCTAATCTTATAAAAGTTAGTGGTAGGATGGTAATCCGGCTATTTTGATTGAAATTTGGTGATCTCTATAAATATATAAAAGTAATATATTCGAATTTTAAAATACTCAACCCAAAGTGATTATAGGGATCAACGGCCAATCATATTAAAGAAAAAAATCAATTTAAAAATACAGTAGACAATTCGTCCATGAAATAATAAAAATAATAAAAATCGATTTTAAAAATAATAAACAAAAAGCTTAACCGATCAGTTAGGAGTCTACCTTATTTAATTAGGAGTCTACTTCAACCCAATTAGAAGTCTACCACCCAACCTAATTAGGAGTCTACCCATCCAAATCTAATTAGAGTCTATCTCCCAATCTAATATAGACATCCAGGGTATCTTTTATTCTCTTTCAATCATTATCAATATTTGAATCAACCAATCATTTCTGGTCAAATTACCTGCTGCCGAATTACAAATATGCATGAAAGCATGTATATTTTCTCGTAGTGGTGTAACATGTGTACGTTGTTATTAATTAGTGAGAGTGAAGCATTGTCTACTTCTTATTTCTTTAGTTGTAATGCATGTTAGTAGGTTTTTTAAGAGTATCTATATGATATGTTGTGTTAGAAACATATTCAAATTTAATTTATGAAAACTTAATAGGATTAAACTAATATTGTAACATAATCAAACACGATAATTAATTTAGAGATATAAATATTGAAAAATAAAGAAGAAGAAGAATATAGAGCCAATAAATACAAGATTTTTACGTTGAGACCGGAGGGAATATTTTTATTCTGTATTTATACTTTGGTTGGAGCTAATAAATACAAGATTTTTATGTTGAGACCCAAAACCTACCACAAAAATTTTAAATTCAAGATTATTAAAATTGAAGGTTAAATGTCTAGTATTTTGGTTAGAATTTGTCAATTTCTTTTAATAATTTATTTAAATCTACGCTACGTTATTATATAAAATTAGCATCGTTAGATTTGCAATAATAAAATATGGTATAATATTATCATATACTCCTCGGCCTCCTTCTCAAGTTACTCGTGGATCTGTAGTCTGAGTATTTTGATTATTAATTTTTCAATATATATAATGATTTATCACATGAAACTTAACTATTATTTACATTAACAATAAAATACATTCAAAATAATGTAACTTTATAATTTTTATGTATATATATATATATATATAATATGCCATATTTTTTTTTATTAATTTATGCATGTTAAATCTTTTGGTTTTATTTAAATTCATTTCCCGACTTTTTCTTTCTTTTTTTGGGTAAATAATAGATTCACGCTGCAAGCACAAGTGTGTTCACAATCCAAGGCTCCTCGTAGATTCCTGTCTACTGGGCTCATTCAAGACATTCTACAAGTCACCTAGTGGGCCTACCATGAGGTTGGACAGTGGCCTAACCACGCAATGCTGCCACAGGATCCTCGCGAATCCAGTGCCAATGCAGCTTGACTTAAGCCCTACCAGACCTCCTGTAGCCTGACATTAGCCTTGAGTTGAGGCCTAAGTTAACCCAAGCAAGGGACCATTGCGGATTCTTGTCTGGGTAGCTCGGGGCAACTTTGGGCTGGGTCACTATGTTGAAATCACCAAAAAAAAAAGATATGTTTGCAAAAACTTACTCGGAGGTACCCCAATATTTGGAGAAACTATTTTTCGGTACCCCAACTTCTTAAAACTTATTTCGAGGTATCCTTAATTTTTGGGGTAGTAATTATTAGGTGCTTTTCCGGTCATCAATTTTGTTAAGAGACCGAGACACCTTTATTCTTTTCCTTCCCTTTCTATCCCATCTCCATTAGTGGAACTCAAAAGCAAAATATTTTCTCATTCCATAATTTGTTGATGGGCAGTGTCTATCTCCACCACCCACAGTACATGGGCACCCTTCAAGAACCTTCTGGAAGTTGCGACCTGCTAGGAGTTAGAGGAAGGCCGAGAGCTAGTTGTTGCGGGTGTTAGTGAAGCCGAGTTTTGTGACGGTGGGGATATTGTTGGCGGGGAATTGGATTTGTGCTGCGGAGGCCGCCATGGTTGTAAGGTTCCTGTGTGCTGCTTGGTAATGGAGGATTTGAATTGGGGAATTGTGAATAGTGTGATCACTTGAAGCAAGTGCAAGGCCAAGACAGAATTTACAGCCTAGAACAACGCCAATCAACAATGCTTATAATGGTAATGAGAGTTTTTAATTTTGAAATGGACAAAAAAAAAAGAGTTCAGAAAATTGTTTTGCTATTGAGCTCCATTAATGGAGAGAGAGAAGAAGGGAAGAATAAGGGCATTTCGTGTTGGGTGTGGAGACCAAAATGGGAGAAGGAATAAGGAAGAAAGGAGGAAGAATGAGAGGTAGAAAATAAAAGAATCGAAGAGGCGCTAACCAAGGCGCTGCGAGCGCCGGGATCGACGCCACCAGCGTCTCGAACAGAAGCTTCGTGGCTGAGGGTGCTGCCAGCGCCTCTTAGACGCTGCTAGCGCTTGTAGGAGAGTTCGAGATCTCCTAAAATATTGGCGAGATCTTTTTTTTTTTGTTTACTTTCTATAGTTGTTTCCTAATTCACGGTTGTTTCCTTTTTGCTGGAGACTTCCATATTGTTTAGGTTACTACCATACTGTAACCTAGGTTTTTCCTTGTACCCCTAGTATATATTGGGGTTCAGGTTCTCCCCATGATGTATCCCAGAAATACAAGAGTGTATCCCAGAGAGAATTGGGATCAAGAGAAAGAGAGAGAGAAACACAACCATTGTATTGTAATCCTCATATTACTAGTGCATCGATTCCGTGGTTGTTTTTTCCCGTTTTGGGTTTTTTCCACGTTAAACCTTCGGTGTCAAATTTCTTATTTCTTTTTCCGCTCTTATTTCCTATTGTTTGTGGTTGTTTGAGTGCTCTTCGATCCTAATATTTCGGTCACTTGATAAATTTGATGGCTGGAAAAGCACCTAAAAATTACTAACCCAAAAATTAAGATATCTCGAAATGTGTTTTGAAAAGTTGGGTACCGAAAAACATTTTCTCCAAATATTGGGGTACCTCCGAGTAATTTTTTGATATGTTTGGGATTCAAATTTAATTTGTTATATTGAAAGATTCTTAACAAGTTGAAATAATATTTGAAGAAAAATAATAAGGAAATATAAGCAGCCATATGTCGATCTCGACACTTTGTGGGAGACCGTGCCCTCAGGCTGCAAGTCCTACAGAAACCCACGAAATCTAAGCAATACAGCAACAAGAAAACCGACAAAATTACATAGTATGCTAGGCTCTAAATTCACATACAAATAACCGAACCTAAACTTTAATGCCAATTTGACGAATTCATATATGATAAGGATTAGTCTCCATGAGTCATAACATGCCGAAGGATCGAAATAAGCATCGCGAAAAATAAAACAAAGTAAGAATATATCAAAATAGCCCAAAAAACTCCTTCATACATCATGGATTCAATCGACTATTAATAAATAATCAACTCCTTTTTTTTCTTCTTTGGTTAATTAGAAGAGTGTTATGTCATACAATATCTACTTATTTTAGCATGAGAATGATGGAAAGCACAAGCAAAAACCTTGCCTAATTAAAGGTGAACACCAATAGCCCCCAAATAAGAACAAAACAAGCAAATGAGATATGATCACTTTTAAAGAAATACTAACTGAAATTATCTTGAAGCTTCAAGGTTGAATGACTAAACGTAGAATCACCGTCAATCACCCAAGAATGCACCAAAATACCCCATCACAGATAGCCTAGAGAACCCACCAACTATCTTCTTAAAAGAGTAAATAAAAGCACCACCAAAAGGATAAAACTTTATGAGAATCTTTGAGTTGGGTCTCAAACCATACCCTATATTTCATTTCAAAACAGTCCAACCCTTTCTTTCCTTCAACTTTAGTATTTATAGAAACTAAGAGCAAATGAGAAGGAGAAAGCCCTAGAAAAGGTAAGAAATCCTATGGCCTATATTAAGCATTTTTCATAGTATTCTATGGTTGAGATTAAAGAATGAAAACCATACGTTCACTCATCCATATAGCAGCAAAAAAGACTCAGCAGCTCAAAAATAAGAAATAAAATAGGGAAATGGAAAGGGGAAGGGAGAGGGGGACATTTCAAATGGCGAGTCAAAAAGTACAAATCAAGGTAGTGGGTGTATGAGCTTGAAACTCCCTTCATTTTTCACCTTATGGAAATCGAATCCCACTTGATTTCTTCCTAAGCTTGTTCTGCAAGGCTTTTAGAAGACTTTTGATGATAATATCCAATCAAGGTAAAAAGACCATTTTGCCCTTCGTTTGGAAAATTGCCCAAAATACTTCTAAAGTTGGATTAAGCTTAGTAGATGGAAAGAACTTAAACTTAATTATTAGCAATCCAAGCGTATTTAGTTCCCTAGAGGCCCTAAAGAGTCTTGGGAGTACCCCAAAAAGGTCAAAGGAGTGTTAGAAGAACCTTGATCATTTGGCCAAAATCGAGCATAATACTTGATTAATGTGACAAAGTCATGCTTGTTGGCCTTGATCATGGATTCTTTTTAGTTACTTGGAATGCTAAACCCATCGCAAGTTATCATGGTAGTGAGGCAAGTATCATCGGCAGACAAGATGCATCATTCTCCCAAAAAACACTTAGAAGAACTAGCATGAAATCTCATTGCCCTTGTTTCTAGGAGATTTCAATGTTTCCTTTCTGCCACTCCATTTTGTTGTCGTGTCTCAACTACAGTTGGTGTAAAATACCTTTTGAAGAAAAAAACAATTAAGGCAAGCTGAATTGAAGAATATTGTACTATTATCACTTTGAGTTAGCTTTATTTTAACTGCAACCTATGTTTCTACGATATTATAAAGTTGGAGACTAGCTTGTTTAACTTAAGTTTTATTTTACAAAAGATATGTCTGACTGTTTCATGTGAAATCATTAAAAATGGTTAAGAAATAATGAGTTCCTATAATCAGGGTTGTTCATAATCCAGTATGAACCGAATAAAGGACTGAACCGGACTGGACGGAAAAGATCGAAGATAGTTCGATCCAGTCCACGGTACAAGGAATACTCAGTTTTAGTCTTCGGTCCAATTCATGGACGGAATTAGAAGACAGAGGATCAAATCAAATTACTACAAACAAACTATTTTCTAAAGTTTCAACTTTTCATCACTATTCACTAATGTTTATGAGTATCTCAATCTTAAACCCTCCACGCTCCCCAGTCCCTCGACACTCCCTAGTCCCCACTCCACCCTCCCTACGGCCTCCACCACCTGCCGTCATTGGGCGCCACACCCCCCCTCCTACTTAACCGTTTCACCGATGCTCCCCTGTCCCCAATCCCCATATCCTTTGTTTTCTCCTCCGCAGTCGGCCACCATGAGAACCACACCCACCGTCCAGCAAGGCACCTCGCGCAATCAATCCCTTCACTAGATCAGGTTTCTTGTAATTTTCGTAACTGTTTCCTTTTTATATTCTTCTACCATTATTGTCGTAAAGAATCATATATATTTATTTTTTTTGCATTAACTTTGTTGTCTTCTGTTAATTTGTTAACAGAAAAAGTTAAAATGAATTCATAATTAAGTCCATTCGGTCAGTCTAATCCTAGACCGAACTTTTTTCGGTAGGTTCAGTCCAGGACCAATAAAAGTTTGGTCCAGTCCTTAGTCCAGGTCAGTCACCTTGTTCGGTCTTCGGCCCAGTCCAATTCGGCCTAATTCGGTCAAGTCCTAGACGAACAACCCTACTTGTAATATTTAGAGTTTTGCAAGGTCTCCTCAAATCTAGATGAATGAGATGAAAGGGATGAGTAGTATGAATAGAGTTTTTATTGAAAGGTAATCTAGCATAAGGAAGATTACTGCTAGCCTTATTATGAATCCTGTTTAAATCTCTTCTTAGACTCACAAAAACATAAATATAAATTTAATGAAAAATATTGATGCAGATGTGAAGTGAAGATACACTGCAAAACAATGTCATTTCTCATATTTCTCTCAAAATTTTACTTATTTTTTCAAAATGCCTAGGGTAACAATATATACGAGACCACCTTAATTTATAATTATAATGAGCTTCAATAAAAGAAATTTCTAACACTTGTATTGTGATGGTAGGTTTCAAAGAGATTATATTTTGGTGACATGACTCCAATGTTAACACACATCATACCATGTATAAAGGACTCAGTCATTCATATGCAATTAAAATAGGTCAATTTTTTAATGATAATTTTTTGTTCGCACATTGTATCATTACTATATCACAATGACATTGTCATGAAATTATTAATTAGCTTAGCCTTCATCAGGGGTGGATCTGGCTTGTTACCAATGGAGTCAAGCGACTCGACTGGAATTTTGGGAAAAAAATTTTGGTTTTGAAAGAAAAAAGATAATGGAATAATATACATAGATTATGCGCATATGGAATCGTTAAGTGAAGCTTAGTCAAGTGGTATGCGTTTATCTCTTCTATCTTTGAGGTTATGGGTTCGAGCCTTATTTAGTTACAAGCGATGGAATTTTATGAATCTATTCATTGCTTCTGCTTCTCTCCTTCACCCATTCTATTAGAAACTTAAAAGTCCCACTCTGGCCATCTCGAACCCTCCCTCCCTAAAAATTATACGGTCTGTAGTTACAGTCTTTTAATATTGAAATATATCATTTTTTATGTCGTGAATTTTTGCGAAAAATTTGAAAACTTTAACAAGTATCGATGAACTTTTATTAATAAATGTTAATAAATTTATAATAAATTTTATAAATAATATTGATTAACTTTTTAAACAAATTGATATAAGTGGTGCACCTAGTTGGTAGAGCACTGTGGATCATATAACGATTGCTCCCCAAAACCAGCAGCTCAAAAATCAGAGAACATGTCGCCATTGAGGCCCGACAACAATAGTTTCTGCGTGTCCTTTGAAGCAGTCAGCCGCAGTCTGTGCTCTACTGCTAGTCTCCATCTTTCGGTTCATCTCTATATCTCCACTCTCTAAACTCAACCTTTTGTGATTTATTATTTTAAATTAAGCTCTAATGGTGTGTTTGGTATTAGGGCTTTCCTAGGAAGGTTAGTCAACTTTCCCGAAGTTGACTAACTTTCCCATGTTTGGGAGCAAAAATGGGTTGGGAAAATTTTTAAGTGGGGCCCACTATTTTCCTATGAACTATGGGGAAAACTTTCCCAGGGGGTGTGGGAAAGTTTCTTCCCCAAGTGAATGGGAAACAACAACAAAATTGAGTTACCTAAAATGCCCCCAAAAAATGATAAGAAAGGTGGGGAAATGAAAATAAATAAGGGTAGTATAGACATTTCAAACATTTTTCTTTAGGAAAGTTAAAGTTTGAACCAAACATTATAAAAACTTTCCTACGTATTTTCCTAGGATTTCAGATGTAAACCAAACACAGTGAAGTACACTTTCCCAGGAAAATTTTTCCTGGGATTCTACCAAACGCACCATAAGTTCTAAGTTTCTGATATCATTTGTAATTCTTATATAATCCATTCTCAATTCATTCTCAATCTTGGTGACATTCTAGTATGTTGTCAATTCTCCTGTGGCTAAATTAGGGTTTTGTATTTATTGATTTGTTAAATGAGTCAATATTATCAAACTAGGAGTTACCTATTCATGAATTGAATTATGTGAATGTTGTGAAAATAGAATTTACTAATCGGATACATAACTTACCATATATGTTCCTATGCCGCTAATTCGAAGATCCTCAATTGTTAATATTTGGAATATTTACTTGCTAGTTAATTGAATTATAAATATCTAATTTACGAATTACTTTAGATCTTTATTAAATTTTATTTATTTTAGCCGATTGTTATTGACTACCGACTCTAAATCTTAGATCTGCCACTGGCCTTCATGATTATGAATACCTCCATACATGCAACATAACTGATTGCGTTCACAAACTAATCACTAAAACAAAGATGATTTAATCCATAAGAGGATGAACCCAGTAAACGCATATATAATACAAACTCAAGTCATGCATAAGTGAGAAGTTCAAACCCTTTAAGTGTTGGGTACTTGGGTTAACTAGTAGTATCAAACAATAGAGAAACTTCAGTTGAATCTTGGCTGCGAATTTCTGAAAACGACGTTGATATGTTGAAGCTTGAAATGGTCTGATGAATTCTTTGTGTTTGCTCAGCTAGAGTGTGCTTAGTTTTCAGTTCATCTTGTAGATTAGTTCGTCCCATTTCAAGGGATTTGATGTCTTCAATCTTGGCAGCAACCTGCGGCATGGAGGGTCTTCCTCTTCCATCAATGTTTAAACACTGCTTTGCAAGATTAGCTAACATAAGCAGCTCTTGCTTAGAACCTTCTTGCAACACTTGGGAATCTACAACATCGAACAAGGTATTGTCTTCCATATGGGCAAAAAACCATGAGATCAAACTCTTTTCCTTTTGAGTTGTTGAACGGATTGCTTTCTCTCCTGTTAAAAGCTCAACAAGAACGACCCCAAAACTATAAACATCACTCTTCTCAGTAAATTGACTTGATTGAAAGTATTCAGGGTCCACATAGCCAAATGTGCCAAGAACACGAGTCGTTAAATGGGTTTGATCAACAGCCACTGATCTTGATGTCCCGAAGTCTGAAAGTTTTGCCCTGTACTTATCATCCAAAAGTATGTTGGAGGATTTTATGTCTCTATGAAAGATGGGTATTGAAGATGAGAAATGCAAATAAGCAAGTGCTGATGCTGAATCATAAGCGATCTGTAGGCGCATTTTCCATGTGATTGGAAACTCTTCGTTGGGATTATGAATGTGCTGATAAAGCGTTCCATTGGGGATGAACTCGTAAACAAGTAGTGGAACCTCAACTTCTAAACAACATCCCAATAACTTGACTATATTTCTATGGTTGATTTGAGACAAAAGTATCACTTCATTTATGAATTCTCCTCGCCGACTCTCATCAACTTCTTTAGCTTTCTTTACGGCAACAATTCTTCCTCCTCTCAACATGCCTTTATATACAGTGCCTTGACCTCCTTGTCCTAGTATCTGATCTTCACTGAAGTGATTAGTAGCTTCCTCTAACTCATCCGCAGCGAAAATGCGGGTTCCTTCTACACCTGCTCCATCATATGATAACTTTTGTTGTAGCAACAATCCCCCATTTTGCTCAAAGTACTTAGCCTTTTGTTTCACGACTCTCATTCTTTTTATCACCACTTTCAACCAAGATCCACCAAGTAGCAAAATAATAGTCACCAACGTTGTGCTCAATCCTGCATATATTATCGATGTTGCACGAGAAAATAAATCATAAGAAACTTGATTCAAAATGATGTAAGATTTTTCTTGTACTAATGGGCTCGATCGACCCGAGTAGAGATAGTTGACCGTTACTTTGAAACTATCTTACACCAATATCGTATGAGGTTAATGATACATGTTTTGAATTAAGATAGTTAATAAACATCTTGAATTGCATGTAATTCATATTTTTGTAATTTTTATTAATATTTTCTCTAGTAATTATATATATTTACCAATTACAAGAGTATATAACACTTATTAGCTAGGTTAACAAATATAAATATAGCCTTATTTTATCAACCATACTAGATAATGCATATTTTATGCGTAGTTTGATATTTATTAAAAAATATAAATAAATAAAATTTTTATAGCTTAAAGCTATAATAATCCTTAAAGTAATGAAATATATTTTTATAATGATTTAAATATTCTTATATTTAATTTTTTTAGTGATTTAGTTGAAATCAAGATGATTATTAACCATTTAACACAAGATGCTTATCGTTTTGCTATCATACCATACATATAGCAAAAGTGCATAGTGATGATTTATATGAAGATGACAAGAGTCTTGAATTAAGATTGTTAATAATAATCTTGAAATACAATTAAGTTACTCTTAAAATTTATAGTTATATGTATTTCAATCATTAAAAATGTATGTTATGTTCCTCTCATGGTTCTTACAACTCGTGAACTATATAAAAATATATTTTGATTATATTTTTCATATATATGCAATTACACATAAAATATGCATTCTATATTGTGATTCATACGATTAAAGTATCATTTATATATTTTATGGTGGATGAATGCTAGGTGCTAATTTATAAGTGCAATCACTAAAAATGTTATTATTTTAAATTATAGAGACATCAATATATTTAATAACAATGTTGATTCAAGCGCCCATCGTTGTCCTTAATAGTGCATGTCAATCATAGCAAATAAATCAATTCTGAATGTTAATTCATATCATAATTATTTATTATTTGTGACTTTAGATGAAAATAAAAAAGGTTTTTGGGTCCAAATAAACTGTACTAGGGGCCTTGTGATTGCGAATAATCCAAAGAGACTTTTGGACTAATGACTGTCTATACTTTTTTATCTTATTTCCTCATAGCATAATATCAACATTTTCCAACATTAAATGACATGACCAATGGATAAAGTGACTTTTCGGCTAATGAGAATATACATTTTTCGGTCAGCAGCGCATAGTGCAATGGCCATGTCAGTTTTCTGTTGTCGGAAAATGTAATATTATGTTATGAGAAAATAAGATAAAAATATAGACTGTTCCGAATATTAATCCTAGTCATAGGACCCTCAATGCAAACTATATAGAGCCAAAACCCAAATAAAAATTATAATTTTCACAATCATTCAGGGAATAATAAATTCGTAAGAGTTATTAATTTCATTAATTATTTATGACTCAAATTAAAACTAAAAAAAAGGTCCAATGTTGAGATAGTAAACCTTGAGACTCCATAAACGTTGGCCACAGCCGCAATTTTTCAAACGGTCCAACCTTTACTATAAGTGGAGGATCTAGACTTTTGAGTTCACGGTGATCGATATATTATCACATTCATTTATTTAACATACTATTCACGTTTTCTTTTTTCCCAAACAATATGAAATTCTAAATTTTTGTTCTCAGATTAAGGATGGACATGATCATCCCCAATTGTAATGACAATCCGGTCATGTCTGCTATTGCCAATTTGGCCAATCCGGTCAACTGTGTGTGTAATTAACCTTGTTGACCGGATTAGCAATATAAATTCCAATAACTTGTTAGGTCCGTTAGCACGAGGTACATTGTGGTATACCAGAGGATCTTGATCGATTCCTAGGGGTGACATATGCTACTCTCTTTTGTGAAAATAGGAATAATAGAGTTGTGTGTGTGCACGTGTGTGAGAGTATGTATATGTGTATGTTTGTGCACACACAAACACATGCACGATTACATAAACACATACACACACGTGTGTGTGCGCGCGCGTGTGTGTGTGTATATATATATATATATATATATATATATACTACCTCCGTTTTGTTTTATCTGTCGCTTAGGAAATTCTGGCAAAAACTTTCACCGTTAATATCTTAATTTGTATAAGGATTAATCATACAAAATTGATATCATTAGATTCGTAATAAAAAGTATTATTAAAAAAGTATAATATTATATTTTTCTATAAAAGTTTTATATTATAAATTATTGATTAAAAATTGACACTGAAAATCGTAAATGACAGACAAAAAAGAATGGAGGGAGTATATGACAGTGTATATATGTATGTATGTACACATGCATGTGCACATAATCACATGCACACTATACATATATATATATATTGGGATTATAAAGTGATTTTATATATTATTAACGACTTCACTGTTGCAGCATATATTACAAGTATCACAAGCTATGCAAGGAACAATAGGAAGCAGTTAATAAGTTCAAGAAAAGTAAAGCAACCATTTTGTTTAGATTTTTTTTTTTTTAAAGGCCCTTGTAATTAAGGAGAGAGTAGTCAAAACTATTCCACCTTTATTATACAGTATATATAGATATAGATATAGATATAAATAGATTGAATAAATGCCTAATAGTGTTATCGAAATAAATTGCCTCTAGTGACATTTAATTTAGCCTATATCATCAAATAGAATTAATGTTGTTCAAGCCCGCGGTAACATTACCTTTAGCAATATTTATTTATTTGTTGGCAAAATTAGATTCTAGTAATCCCTATTTTGGCAATTGGACCATAACAATCTTACTTTGTTTATATACACTAGCGGTCCCAAAAAAATAATATAGTATTTATTGGTACCAAGTCTATCCCCATATTTATTATTTTCACTTTGAGGGATTTTATATTTTCAAATTTTTGTATTTTTTTCACTCTGCCCCCAGAAGTTATGAAGTTTACTTTAAAAAATTTAAATTTTTTGAGAATCCGAACAATTATTATGATTTTTGTTAAGGAATAAAAAAGAAAAAACATAAAAATTAGAAAAACATCGAAAAAAATGGGACAAAGTTTGCAAATTTTAGGAATCATGTTAGGTTTTGGAGCAAACGCAAATTAAAATATACAATATTTAAAGTATGCACTTGTTGATGATCCAAAAAATATTACTTCTGTTCTATATTATTTCTATTCTTTGGAAATTGCATAGTCAAACTTATAAAATTTTGACAATAATTTCTCAATATATATAATGATTTGTTAAATAAAATTATTACCATTAAATTCATTACAAAAAATACTTTCATAAAAGTATAATATTATAACTATTAACAAAATATTATAAGAAAAATTATCAATCAAAGAGTGACATAGGAGATGGTGACAGTAAACAAAAAGATAAATAATATGAAAGGTAGGGAGTACATTTTTATTTTTCGGAAATTCCAACTTGTCACCTTGGCTTTTGACTCTTTCCAAATAGTCTCATTTCTAAAACTTCTCTCCAAATGGTGTTTATATATTTTCGCAAATTCCGAAGGGTAGCATTATCGGCTGTTAAATCTAAGTGTGGCTGTTAGGTGGGAATTAAAAGGAAAAAAAAACATCACTTCATTAACTGATTTGGCCCCCTTTTTTTACACGGCTGGGGCGGTGAAATTTGAAAAAGTGTGATGAAATGTGGTGAGTTGTAGTGACTTTGGTGAGAGCGGTGGTATGTCGGGTGGGTGAGGAAGAGAATGTAAAAAGTAGAGGAGAAAAGTGATGATAGAAAAAAGTAAGAAATATATAGATAATGATTGTGGTAAATTGTGGTAGAAATTAAATACTGCAGTGCGGTGTGATACCGCACCACAATCTACCGCATAAAAGAACAGGCCTGAAAGCATCATCTCTGTAAAGAAAATAGACACTGAAATTCTGAATTGTTCATCTTCTTGGTCATAGTTTTCTTCAGCTCAAAAAAATCAAATGTCTTCCTTTATACAAAATAATCAAAGAAGAAGAGTATAAGTAAGCTATATACAAAATAATTAAGGTCAATCTAAGAAGAAAAGCAGGAGGGTCGAGGAAGTAGACTATGGAAATAGGGGTGAACAGTTCAGATGGGTTCTACCCTAATTGTTCTTATGCATATGAGTTCCATAGAGAGTTCTTAGATAAAATTGCCATCGAACTTAACTTTGTAAAAATATCTCTGACAGTCACCAAAATTTTTTTAGTTAATTCACTGTCCCTAAACTTGATGAAATTAGGGGTGAGTGGTTCTGAAAGCAAAACATGTAACCTAACTGAAACCTGTCAATGGATAAGGCTGGGTAAGGTTCTTAAAATTTAGAAACCTGTCTTAACGAGTAAAGGTAAGGTTCCTATAATGCTACCCTGAACTAAAACTTGCATCAGGTCAGATAGGTACAAGTTCAGAGGACTAGAAACTGGAAACCTAGAATCGACATATATACAAAACATGAACCTACTTTTAATATAAATAAATAAAATTATTAAAATGTATACATTATTCATAAACCGATTGCAATTCTTCATTTTTCATTGTTTTGCTAAAATCAAGTGTTGTATTATAGTCATGATAATTGCTCAGTGTCGTGTATTTGGCGCTTAAGTAAGAAATTGATCTTTTTAAAAATAAAAATATAGAAAAAAGTAGGAATGCATGGATTATACTTCCTAGGGATGACAATGGGCAGGGTCTGGGGCGGGTCCAATTGGACCTAGACCCGGACCCGAACCCTTCAATTTTTATTGGACCCACACCCACCCCGAGGCCGGTGGGTCCCAAAATTTGTCCCGAACCTGGACTCGCCGGGTCCGTGGGTCCACGGGTCCATAGCAGGTCCTTATTGGGTCCAAAACTCTTATGTATCTTTTTACTAGATTTATTAATTTTTCGGGTTAATTTTATACATACGTGTGGACACTGAATTTTGTCGTAGTTCATCTTTGTAATTATGTAATTTATTTTAAGCATTTTTATTTTTTAGGATTAAATGCCAAGTATTCTTGAAATGCACAAATGATTAAAAAAACCAAATAAATTTTCCTCTACAAAAAAGCCTTTCACATTAGCCCATTTCCATTTCTGGCCCATCCGCGTTCAAATATTCCAAAAAACCAGCCCTTTGTTCATGTACTCAAGCCTTTTCTTTAAATTACCGACTTTCCACCGACCTCTATGTGTTTCTTAATTTTGGGAGCTAAAAGTACTCATTACAAGCTTTCCAACGACACTTGAATCAAGTTAATCGGAGGTCGGATGTGAAAGTTATGGTCGTTTGAAATTGGGCAGCTTAAAAATAACCCAACATGCTGGTCCGCATGGCCCGCTTCCTTTTCTTCCAACATACTGGGTCTCCTACTTATTAAAAATAACCCAACATGCTGGTCGTTTGAAATCAGATTATACGCAATTGCAACTTCAATTTCGTTCTTTATTTATTTATGTTTCGTTTATCGCATTTATTTATTAACGCATGCATCTAAATAATTTAAATTAATCTAATTAATTCTCCTCTTCTACTCTCTTCTTTAACGAACCGATTTAGTAGAGTCCGTTCTTTGAACGGGTGGATTCGAAGGTTTTTACTTTCGAATTCGTAACCTTACCACCGGATTCAAATCTCATGGTTCGCGGTTTGCAGAGTCTAATTTGAGTTTATTAATTCTCATCAAAAATTAGTTGGCGACTCTATAATTTATTTAATTTGATTTATTCGCTTTCTTTTCAAATTTTTCCTTTTACTTTTAGAAAATTTTACTTGCTCGGGAAGTAATATCACAGAAAGAAACGAATAAGAAAGCTGAGGTCTCGGTTCACCGTTGATTCTCCTCGGTTTTTGTGTTATATTATTTTCTTAGAAATGACATTTTCTGGAAATAAAAATATTTAAATTCAAGATTACATTTGGACATTTTGATTAATAAAAATTGAATTTAAATCCTTAAAGACTAGACACCTCTTTCGATTCGTCTAACACCACGTAGGACACCATTGGAAGTTTTTTCCCAGGTCCTACAAATGGCGACTCTACTGGGGACTTACTTTAAGAGAGTAAAACTTGAAAAACTGGTCTTTTAAATATTTGAGTAGAAAGGAGAAATTAATTCTTTTAATTTTTATTATTTAGTAGGCATTTTTGCATACGGGCCTACTTTTCAAGTTTTTTAAAATCGGAAAGAACCAAAATGTACCGTTTAGGTTTCAAACCCTAAATTTCCCTTTCGGGTAAAGTACGTTTATGAGTTCGAGGAAATGAATTCCACATTTCAGGAATATCATAACCCTTTTTCACTCATGAATTACTCCAAAATTTTAGGGATTATAAATTTACATTTTCCCTTAAATTTTGTGAGAAACACACGACCCGTATTACTATGAACTCCATAGAATTTACGGCCCGTGCGAGACATTCGGAAACTTACACTAAACGTCGAACCTAGAACCATGGTTAGGATGGTAACACTCATTTGTATGCTATGTGCATTTCTTTCTTTTTTTGTTTTCTTCAAAAACAAAAAAATAACGTACTAATTATGTGCTAATTGTACATTTCGTTGTAAAGTGAGTCGGTCCAACACTTGCATTTCCCACAAACATTACTTTAGTTTGGGTAATATTTAAACGAGATTAAAGTAGGCCCAAAAGGTCTCTCTTTGGCCCAAGTCAAAGAGATTTGACTAAGCTTGAGATTCAAGTTCGACTTCACTCAACCCTAAGTAATGTTTGACCCCTAAGGCATTCCTCCGGTCGTTAACAAAATTTGAGTCCATTAAAATTTTAATGTTGATTCGATTTTATGATGACTTGATGAATACCTCCCCTCTTCATGTAAATAACACCATTTTAGTTTAGGAATCTTCATGTAAGCCCAACAGTGGGTGAGTCCATACCAAAAAAAAATAAAAAAAATCACTCATCATATAGGCATTGTTTGCATTAGGTTGTCTCATATAGGTCGCTAGGTGTTTCAGTAGGTAAATGTCAGGGTTAATTTTTGGGGTTTATGGTTTCCATACAGGCAAAATAGGACATAAAATGTCAAGAGTCAAATCTTGGGCTAGAATCAGATCATGGAGACTTCAAGCTTTTCACTAGCTCCAACAACTCTTCTCGATACTCACTGATTGAAGGTGGTACCATGTCCATCATATTCCTACTCTTCACCTTTTGTGAGATCCAAGGTTAACAAAGAGAAGAGGGGTTAACTTCAAGAACTCACTTGGGGTTAGGAAAAAGGAGAGAGCCAATCAAATCAAACCAAGGTTAACAAAGAGAAGAGGGGTTAACTCCAAGAACTCACTAGGGGTTAGGCAAAAGGAGAGGCCAATCAAATCAAACCAAGGTTAACAAAGAGAAGAGGGGTTAACTCCAAGAACTCACTTGGGGTTAGGCAAAAGGAGGTAAATAAAGAAGGGATCGCAAACCACACTAGAGGTGAAGATGGCATGACTCGTATACAGAACTCCCAATGTTGTATATTTTCAAATTTTAAGTGTGCGACCCATTGTATTTTCAGAGTCAGTTGGGATATAGCCCAAGTAAATTTTAATGTGTGATCTTAGTTGCATTCAATAAAGATGAAACCTTTTATGATCATGACTCTTGTCCTCCCCAACCCTTCATTTGCTTCTAAACTGTTAAGGAAAGAATCTTGTGCTTGCATTCCTGATTTGAATTGAAGAGTTCACTCACCCATGTGACCATCCAAGTCTGACATATCCATTTGCTCACACATTTCATTCCATCTCACATCCCGATCACACCTTCACTCTATGTTTTTTTTTTCTTTTGTGTCCTACCTCGAGTCCAAGGTTAATGGAGAAAAGAGAGGCTAACTTCACCGCCAAAGTGAAGTTAGGCAAAATGAGAGACAAATTTCATTTTTTTTTAAAAAAATACGAGGCCGACATGAACACCTACATGTTGGGCAAAAAGAGAGGTAAATGAGTAAAAATTAAGAGGAAAGAAGCTAACCTGAACATTCATCCAACAGGTTAGGCAAAAGGAGAGAATTCAAACGAACAAGACCAATCGTCTCTAAAAGGGAATCTCGCTATCAAATAAATGATGCAGCTCAAAAAGAAATTCCTAGGATAGGAGGCTTCTACATCTTACCACCTACATCATCTCCACCTTCATTTTCACCTAGCCGCTTTACCTACATTATTACCTTCTCGCACCATCTTCTTAAACACCACCACGAACTCGGTCATTCATTTTGTGACCATCTCATCCCTAAACCCACCTAAGCCAAATAATGTGTTGCGGGTAACTTTAATTGATAGGAGAAGTATAAGCTGAAGGTCCAAAACTTTAAAATAAATCCAAAAAAAAGAAAAAATCCAAAAAACAAGAATAAAGAAACAAGAAGAAGAGGCGTAAGAGGTAGTTGTTGGTTTACATTAGTCACCTGCACACAACCCAAAACCTTCCCCTCAAACCTTCACACCTATCCTTCCCATTAAACCTTTTTCACCTATCTAAAAGTCCTTCTTGAGGCATCAATCCTTTAAAGTTGTACTAATTGAACTACGACTGGCCTGATTCCACATTAGATACGTAGGAGAACCTCTTTGAGGCCCGACCAGTGCAATTCACTTCGGAGTAAATTCGTCATTAAATCATTTGGTCTTCGAGAGAGAGAATAATGAGTGGCTAGCCCGAAAACCTCACCAGGCGGGCTAGGCAAAAGGAGAGGGAACCTTGGTCTCTAAGGACAATGAAAAACTCTTAAATTTCCTTTCACCATGAACACCCACTTTTCCCATTAGACTTGGATCACCCTTCATACCTAAACCTATCAAATTGCAACTCTTCCATAGCCCTTTGACCATCTCTTCCCTTATAAGATAAACCCACGAGACATGTTGTTCCATCCATAGACCATCTCGTCTACTCCATTAGTTAGAACCTCTGCCCATCGAACTACCCATTCATTCATCTGATCACTACTCTCACCTAGCCATCCATAGCCTCGTCTTGCCAACCATTGGGGGCTAACTACTTGCAAACATATTCTCTATACCACCATTCCTACCTTTCCTATAATCCATCCTCCATTGCTCCTCACCCTGTGGGCACTTCTAATTCGGTCATTAGTGTATGCATGAGATTCGTCAGTTAATCCTCGCTTCCAGAACACCTTAGTGAGGGATAACTCCTTTGGCTGAACAAAAAGGCGAGTGCATCAAAATAAGTGTTACTTGAAGACAACACCCACCTAGGCCCATCATGCTGACTCATCTGAAGCCATTTGTTCACTAGTACTGGGGGCTTGGTGTGCTTACATGTTCCTACCCAAATAAAAGAACCAAGAAAGATAGAGTAAAGGCAAGGGAAATCAAGACGGCTTGCCGCTTGATCCTTCTTAATGCTTGGGGTTTCCAACCATGACATCAAAGCCAAACATCCTAACTATCCCATCATGCAGTTTAAGCATGTTGAGTCTTCCATTGATATAGTTTTCGGCATCATTCCAACTAGGGGCTCGCTCGTCACTCAATATCCGCATTATGGCAGCTTAAGCGGGTCAAGCTTTCCCTTGATCTCATTTTTTGCGGCATTACAACTGGGGGCTCACTCATCACTCGACATCCACAACATCCAGCTCCATGAATGTTTCAATGATAACAACGCACAAGATGACTCATGTGTCAAGTATATGAGACCACTTGGCGTCTCACATGTGATCGTCTCCATGCTTCCTGTTGCCTTGTCTTGAAACTCGCCTCAAAATTGACTTGGTACTTAGGATTTCTTTACTTTCATTGTGGGAAGAAAAAGTGGGGGCTCTCAATATGGAAGCATTGCACAACATGCATTATAATGTGAATATGTGCATATAGCATTCTCTCCTCAGGGTCACTTAGAGGTATGCATTAGGCTGCATTAAGAAGTCAAGCACATGAAACTCAAATTCATGCATGAGTATGTAACTGGATCATAAGTCTCAAATCTATGCATTGCATGTAGAATAGCATACCAACTGCATGCATATCATCATCGTGGTCGTCGCCGAGGGCTAACAATTACCCACTCAGCAACCTTCATTGGTATGAAGAATTAGCTTATGAGAAGGTTTGGAAGACCCGACAACAACAAGGTCGTTGCCTACAGATAGACACTGGGGGCTATGTGAGATGAAGCCCAAATATTATCCAAGGATTAAGCTCGAAATCTCGACGAGAAAAATTAGAATGATGAGCACCTAAAAACACTTTAGGTCTCTGAGATTTTGATTACACTCTAAAGGATTGAAAAATCACCGGAATGTCATCATCAAGAACGACAACAAATATCGCATCTACATTGTCTTCAACATAGGATATCGCATTTGTCTCGACAACAAATACCGTATCTACGTCATCTTCAATAGTGGGTATTGCATCCACATCATCAGCCAAACCATAATGACGCATGCACGATCAGACAAGACTAGAAATTCATCTCGACACTGGGAAAGACTGGACAATCATCTCGACACCGGGAAAGACTGAAAAATCATCATCGACACCGAGAAAGATTGGACAATTATCATCGACACCGGGAAAGATTGGACAATCATCTTCGACACCGAGAAAGACTGGAAAATCATCTCGACACCGGGAAAGACTAGAAAATCATCATCGACATCGGGAAAGACTGGACAATCATCTCGACACCGGGAAAGACTGAAAAATCATCATCGACACCGGGAAAGACTGGAAAATCATCATCGACATCGGGAAAGACCGAAAAATCATCATCGACACTGGGAAAGACTAGGAAATCAACATCGATGTAGTACGATTTTAGTTCAGCCGGTCATCGGGCGTTTATAATACGATGACATAAGTTTGAAAGTACAGTTAGGCGCATGACAATTGCTTCCAAGCGTCGACAATCAATAAAGACATAGGATATCGTTTCCGAATGTCAATCAGCTACAAGTCATACATGCGACATAGAACGTTTGGTTCCAAGAGCCATCCAGCCTCGAGGCTTCGCTCCCGAGGTATATCATTTTTAGCGTCTTCAAACTACTTTGATTAGCGTCCTACTCAGGCTCGATCAAAGTGGGGGCTAACTGTAGACACTGGATTTTGTCGTAATTCATCTTTGTAATTATGTAATTTATTTTGAGCATTTTTATTTTTTTGGATTAAATGCCAAGTATTCTTGAAATGCATAAATGATGAAAAAACCCACGAAAAACCCAAATAAATTTTCCTCTACACAAAAAGCCTTTTACATTAGCTCATTTCAATTTTTAGCCCTTTCGCGTTCAAATATTCCAAAAAACTAACCCTTTGTTCATGTACCCAAACATTTTCTTTAAATTACCGACTTTCCACCAACCTCTATGGGTTTTCTAATTTTGGGAGCTGAAAGTACTTATTACAAGCTTTCCAACGACACTTGAATCAAGTTAATCGAAGGTCAGATGGGAAAGTTATGGTTGTTTGAAGTTGGGCAGCTCAAAAATAACCCAACATGCTGGTCCACATGGCCTGCTTCCTTTCCTTCTAACATACTGAGCCTCCTGCTGATTAAAATGGCCCACCTGACCCTCTTTATTTCTCAACCCTAATTTCCTCACTCCATTTCCCTATAAATATAGCCTCATTCCCATCATTTTTTTTTACACCGAATCACCTTGGAGTATTGACACTAGGTGATTTCTTCTTCTTCTCCCTCTCTTTTCCTCCTCCTCCTTTCTTCATCATTTATATACATGAATTCTTGGCATCTTTATTTTGCATTTTTACTTTTTTGTAATCACTTATATTATTGTAGTCTTGATATTAAATATTAATTGCGACTAATCTAAATCGGATTACATGTAATTGCAACTTCAATTTCGTTCTTTATTTATTTATGTTTTGTTTATCGCATTTATTTATTTTCGCATGCGTCTAAATAATTTAAATTAATCTAATTAATTCTCCTCTTCTACTCTCTTCTTTAACGAACCGATTTAGTAGAGTCTGTTCTTTGAACGGGCGGATTCAAAGGTTTTTACTTTCGAATTCGTAACCTTACCCCCGGATCCGAATCTCATGGTTCGCGGTTTGCGGTGTCTAATTTGAGTTTATTAATTCTCACCAAAAATTAATTGGCGACTCTATAATTTATTCAATTTGATTCATTCGCTTTTTTTTCGAATTTTGCCTTTTAATTCTAGAAAATTTTAATTGCTCGGGAAGTAATATCACAAAAAGAAACGAACCAGAAAGTTGAGGTCTCGGTTCACCATTGATTCTCCTCAGTTTTTGTGTTATATTATTTTCTTATCAATGACATTTACTGGAAATAAAAATAATTAAATTCAAGATTGCATTTGGACATTTTGATTAATAAAAATTAAATTTAAATCCTTAAATACTAGACACCTCTTTCGATTCGCCTAACACCGCGTAGGACACCATTGGAAGTTTTTTCCCGAGTCCTACAGTACGCAATTGTATAATAATGACTATTCTATTTAAACACACAAATTTTCAACACAATGAAAACATCTAGTTTATTGTACAAGGCTATGGGAAAAATTAACATAAAAATATTACAAAAAGCATCCACACATCAACTCTAAGATTGCAACTATACAACTTAAAATGCAAAAAAAAAAAATCACGAAGTTTATGATTATCACACTATACAACTCTAAGAATACAAAGTGTATATATATATATATATATATATATATATATATATATATATATATATATATATATATATATATATATATATATATAATTAGACGGGTCCATGGGTAGAGTCCAGGGTCCGTGCCTAGACCTGAACCGGACCCGCCAAATTTTTTATTGAACCCAAACCCAATGTGTCCATTTTTTGGACCCAGAACCCGCCTAAATGGGGCGGGTCTGGGGCGGGTCTAGGACCCATTGCCATCCCTAGTACTTCCTATGTTCCATATTAATTGTCAATTAGTTAATTGTCTTTCTTTGATCGATAATTTCATATATAACATTTTATTTACAATTATAATATTATACTTTTATGATACTATGTTTCGTAATTACGAATATAATGATCGTAGTAATTTTATATAACAACTCATTATATATTAAGAAATTTATCGTCAAAATTTATAAAATTTGACTAGCAATTTTCAAAGATGATAATTAATCTGAAACGGAGGGAATATGCACTTACCCACGATGATTTTGATAGTTGTTTGCTTGGAAACGCAAGGACTGGAAATAGTGCCTTTTCCTTTGAAGCCTCGCGGGCACTGGCAATAGTATGACCCTTTAGTGTTGACACAAACTGCTGGTTTTAAACAGTTGTTTTGTTGCTTGCACTCATCGACATCTGACAATGATAGTCACCCATACAAAACCAAGAAAAGAAAGATTTGTCAAACGAAATTGTGCGTTACATGCATGGTGTAATTATTAATTATATTATTCTTGAAAGAAGACTTCTCACAATAATAGTCACAGATACGCATTATTATTCTTGAAAGAGGACATCTTTTAGATATTTTATATTGGGATTCACCCATAAGTAAAAATGTTCCACATCGAAAAAGTAAAGAGAAAACACATGGTATACAAGTCAATTGTGCTACTCCTCTTAACACCAATTGGTTTTAAGATGGAACCTCACTTAACTTGTGTACCATGGCCCTTGGTTAAAGTGGGTTCCCGCCTTGAATCTCCCTAATAAGTGGTATCAGAGCCGACAGTTGGTTCGACTGGGATCAAGGTACGGGAAGATCACCATGGACAGGAGCAGGGACCATGACGTGTGCGCGGCTGGGTCTCCTGAATGCACAGAGTGGTGGCATGAGACTCGTGTGGAGTTGGGTGCGGCTCTGCAGAGTAAAGTGCGGCTATGATGGACTCTTGATGGTGACTTGAAACCTTGGTAAAAAGAGCCTTCCGATCAAGGGGGAGATGCTCATGTGTGAAAGGGGAGATTGTTGGGATTCACCCACGAGTAAAAATGTCCCACATCGAAAAAGTAAAGAGAAAGCACATGGTATATAAGTCAAGTAGGCTACTCCTCTTTCATATTAATTATAACTAATTAGAGTTGTTCCAATTGTAGATCACCTTCCCTGTTTCTCTCTCTGTCTTTCTCACTTTATATTATCTTTCTCTCAATTATGTTGTTGTTTCGTTCCCTTCGACTCTTCCTTCTTATCATTGAGTTTTCTTCTAGATAATAGTGGGTTACCTTCAAACCACCTTTAAGAGAATCAAGAAAAGTGTCTCTAAAACGAGGTTGTTCTTCGATTCTTGTCATCTCTTCCTTCCCATTGAATTTCCTCTCAAATAATAGTGTATTACGTTCGAACCATGTCAAAGAGGATAGAATAGATCCATTGTCGGTCTTTTAATGGTCCTATGCAAGGGATGACGATAAAAGAGGGAGAAAGATGTTGTTGTATACGGTGAAGTGTAAGTGTTTCCAGAGAAAATAATTGTTGATTGCAGTTACAACGGAAGCAAACGAGATGACGGAGATTAGGATAAAATTCAGGAATAAAAATATGCAATGAATACAGACACCAAAATAAGTGGGAAACCGAAGAACTCGGAGAAAAACCACGTACATCGACCAACAAAACCAATCCACTAGCTATGAGAAAAAGGAGTATAAGGGCAAACACAATCACAATGTGTGATTCAATCTGCAATGGAGATTACAACCAATCTCTAAACTCTCAACTCACAAATTCTCAATAGTGTAGGATACAATTGGTTGAACTCTCTCTTTTCTCTCAAGGAAAGTAGCAACTGTTTCCTGTCAATTGATATCGTTAATACAGCTAACGACTAAGAAAACTATGTTAAAATAATAATAACCCACATCGCTTGAGGGAGAGACTATCAAACGTGGGAGAAATAAGGCAGAGGTGCGGGCCGCACAAGAATTAGCGTAGGTGGCGCTTGATGAGGTGCGACTAGCGCTTGGTTTGGCGCTGCCTGTGCCTGGGTGTGCCCTCAAGTCTGTCTTCTTTGTGCCTAGGGTGCTAATGGCGTCCCGTGTGGTACTGCGCAAGTCTCCCCCTTATCCTCTCTCTAACTTGGCCGCGGGTAGCGCCTCCTTTTCCTCAGCTGTCTTATACCCTTAGGAGGATCTAATGGGTCATACAATCCAACAATCTCCACCTTGGACCATGATCCAACTCAATTGTCCATGTAACCTCCTCGATTGTCGCCATCAATATGCCCCTTTGTAGGGCGTGGCCTGAAGGGCTCTCACATGCTAAAAACATAAACTAAGTCCAAGCAATACGCAAACATAGCTCTAGATAGAGCCTTAGTCATCATGTTTGCAAGGTTCTCAAAAGTATGAACCTTCTTCACCCTTATCTCACCTTGTAGTGAGTGTGTCTCTAATGTAATCGTAACGCCGTTCTTAGTTAGATGAATGACACTCTGGCTATCTGAATAAACCACAGTCTCACTCTGTAGCACACCAAGCTCCATGAATAAACCCCTTAACCAAATAGCCTTCTTCACCCTTCTATAGCAGCAATGTACTCGGCCTCAGTAGTAGAAAGGGTTATTATAGACTGGAGTGAAGCCTTCCAGGACACTGCCTACCACACTCACTAAATGCATACCTACAAATAAAGTGTCTACTATCAAGATCTCCACTGTAATCAGCATCCACATAACCTGCAACATCCAACCTTGCAACACAATCTCTATCATATAAGATGCCTTTTCTAAAGTGCCCTTCACATAACGAAGGATCCGCTTTATTCCTTCCCAATGCTCTTTCCCAAGATTCTACATGTATCTACTGATTACATTGATTGCATGTGACAGATCAGGTCTAGTGCACACCATAACATACACCAAACTACCAACTACACTAGCATATGGAACGTTAGGCCTCTTCCTAATCTCTATATTAGACTTAGGGCAATACTCACCAGCCAACTTGAAATGAACAGCTAAAGGGGTTAAGAATGCTTTACAATCTCAAATGTTGAACCTGTCCAACACCTTTTCAAGAGACCTCTTATGAGACAAGAACAACTTCCTTGCCATTCTATCTCTCTGTATCTACATCCCATGAATCTTCTTTGCTGAACCAAGGTCTTTCATCTCAAACTCCTATATGAGTTGAGATTTTAGTTTCCTGATCAGTAACATGTCCCTTGATGCTATCAACATGTCATTAACATACAAAAATAAGTATATAAAATACTCATTCTCAAACTGCCTAAAATACACACAGTTATCATAGTGACTCCTTGTTTACCCTTGCCCAATCATAAAGGTGTCAAACCTTTTATACCAGTACCCGGGTGCTTACTTAAGTTTAAACAATAACTTACTCAATGTACACACTTGATCCTCCTTACTAGGAACAACAAAACCCTCTAGTTGCCTCATATAAATCTCTTCCTCCAACTCGCCATAAAGGAATGATGTCTTCACAGTTAGTTGCTCCAACTTCAAGTCAAATAGAGCAACACAGGCAAGCAAGGTGTAAATTGGCCTATGCCTCACAACTGGCGAGAATAACTCACTGTAATCAATTCCCTCTCTCTAGTTGCAACCTATAACCACCAATTTGGCTTTCCACCTTGCACTCTCAACACTAAGGATGCTGCATTTCCTCTTGTCCACCTATTTTGTGGCAAGGGCTTGTCACCCTTTAGGTAGCTCAAATAGCTCCCATGTTTGGTTCTTTTGCAAACTCTCCATCTCTTCCTACGTACGTAGCTCCTATCTAGTTTAAGGCACTTCAACAAGAGATGGCCTCCAGATTAGTAGTAGGTTCAACATCTTCAGAAGTCTCCCCAACAACACTAAAGCATATGCAATCATTGCATCATCTTCCTTAGCATATTGAGTTGGTCCCTGAACTCCCTCTTGGGATGATCTCTTGCTATGTTATACTCTTCCTCCACCTGGGGAACATCAACTACATGCTCAGTCTAATCAACCTAAGTTGTCTCAGGAGCAATATCAGCAACCTACATTTGATTGCAAGTTTTAGTAGTGCCACCTTAAGCCTCAACTTACTCCACCTCTAACTCAACTCTCTCAGCATCCTCCTTCTGATTACCTACACCATCAAAACTAATAGTAGGTTCCACTCCAGATAACATAGCAGTTTCATTAAAAGTTACTTCTCTAGACTGTATAACTTTCTTTAAGTCTGGACACTACATTCTATATCCCTTAGATCAGACCCATAACCTAAAAACATGCATTTAATAGCCCTAGAGGAAAACTTTCTTGTAAAACCCATCAGGACATCCAAATATTCTCAAATTAGAATAATTCACTGGATTACCTCATCATACTTCCTCTGGAATCTAGAACTCAATAAAAGAGTGAGGTGATCTATTCAATAGATAACAAGCACTAGCATTGACCTATGCCCATAATGATCTGCTCTTCCAAAGCCTTGCATTAGAGAACATGCAACAAGCTTTCTTTAGGAGTGTCATATTGATCCTCTCACCAATATTCGATGCCTAGAAATACCATGCTCCTTACAGAACTCAGTAAACTCAGAATCAACAAACTCCAACCGACCAACCCACTGTCTTCCCGCCCGTCTGATTCTCTGCCAAAGCCTTGAACTTTTTGAAGTATGAGAATGTCTAATTCTTTGTCGCAAGAAGTAACCCAGGTGTTCCTCGAGAAGTCATCTACGAAATCCAACATGTAACGTTTTTAATCCAAAGATGTCTTTGAGTAAGGACAAGTAAGTCCTAGCTTTACTCTTGCTTGAAAGTAATGAAGGTGAGGTTATGACACCCATAGCTCCACAAATTAAACCCCTCCTCTCCCAATACCCTGATGTCTTTCCCAAGAATCTTCTTCTTGGCCTTCCACCGATTAGGGACATCAAGCACCAAATAGACTTGGTTTCAGATTTGGTTCTTCCCAACATGCCGACATACCGTCTCAATTAGTGGCGGATCTAGGATTCAAACTCAGTGATGTCAAAAATAATCTACAAATAATTTTTTTAATATGATAATTAAAAGAAAAATCATCATATAGTAAAGTTTATGCTACTTGATACAATATATATAAATGTTTTCACGTCACAATCGAATGAAATAATTATTACAATTATGTATAAAAATTATTGTTGTATAAATTATGTCTTTCTTCTCTTCTATGAATTAATGATGCGATAAATATTTATAATAATATTTATACTTTACGAATAACATACTATGTCTATTTTTAGTTTTATAAAAATATTATTATAAATAACAAAAAAATGAATACTTACATGATGACATTTCATAATGTAACATAATTAACAATTTCACCTAATTATTTCATATTGAAAAATATATAAGTATTGAAACTCATGGTAGCTACCTCTATTTATATTTCAAAGGGGATGGAAACTATTAAATGAATTGGTGAAAAAAAGTAATGGAAAGAATTGTTAATAGAGCAACATAAAAAAAATTAAAACAAAAAAACTTGGAAAACAATTTAGAGCAATTGTGCAATATATATGAAAGGATAAAATGGAACATATTCCCAACAATAATAAAATTGGACATAAAATTTATAATAAAATAGTAATTAAAAACACAAAAAAAATCTGATCAATTTATAAAATTATAAATAAAATAATGAAAAAAATATTTGACATACTTGAGAAGCATGCAAATTAGGGGATGAAGGTTGGCACATGAAGGAAAAACTAAGAGTAAAAAGAAATATAACAAACAAAACAGGAAATGAGATTCAAACTCGGGACCAATTGTAAGAGCCAAGGACTCAAGCACCTGAGGCAAACTGTCGCTAGAGCACCTTTTCAAGATACAATTTGCACACCAAACTGCTAAATATCATAAATTAAGTTTCTTCACAAATTTTTTTTCCCGAAATTCCAGTGGAGTCAACTAACTCCAATTATTATGAATTGGATCCGCCCCTGGTCGCAACCCCGAGGAAACGAAGGAGCTACAATGACAAGTCGATAAGTTAGTGGCCCAAGGTTGTGTGCGTGAGACCATGAATCCGTGCTATGTACCGGCCCTACTCGTCGCCAAGAAAGATGGGACATGTTGCATGTGTTTCGATAGTCGTTCCATAAATAATATCACCATCAAATACCGCTATCTCATTCCTCAGCTTGACGATCTCTTGGATGAGCTCCGTGGCTCGTCAGTGTTCTCCAAGATCGATCTCCGGAGCGGGTATCACCAAATCTGGATGAAGGAAAGGGATGAATGAAAGACGGCGTTCAAGACCAAGGGAGGGCGTTATGAATGGCTCATGATGCCACTTGGGCTTTCTAATGCCCCGAGTACTTTCATGCGATTGATGAGTGAAGTATTGCGGCCCTTCATTGGAAAATTTTTGGTTGTGTATTTTGATGATAAATTGGTTTACTTAAAGAATTAGGCGGATCATATTCAACATTTTCGTGAAGTGTTCAAGGTGCTTCGAGAACAAAAACTTTATGGAAAATTGGAGAAATGTGAGTCTTTCACCCCGAGGGTCACTTTCCTTGGGTATGTTGTCTCTAAGGATGACCTTTCATAGATGAAGGAAAGGTAAAGGCGATTCGTTCATGGCCATCACCACCTACACTCACTAGGGTTCAGAGTTTTCATGGGATCGCCTCTTTCTACCGCCGCATCATTCGTAACTTCTCTACCTTGACGGCCCCCATTACGGAATGCATGAAGAAGGCAGTCTTTGCTTGGACTCCCAACGCTCAAGCGACCTATAAGGATCTCAAGGAGAAGTTTTCTAGCGCTCCGGTATTGGCCCTCCCCAAATTTGATCAATTTTTTAGGTTGAATGTGATGCTAGCGACTTTGGCATCGGGGCGCTGTTATTACAAGACAAGAGATCGATTGCTTACTTTAGCGAGAAGCTTAATGGGTCCCGGCTCAACTATATTAATAATGACAAGGCGTTCTATGATATGGTGTGCACCCTTGATCATTGGTGTCACTATTTGAGACCGAGGGAGTTTGTGCTACACTCGGACCACGAGGAATTGAAGTATTTCAGCGGGAAACACAAGTTGAGCGTAAGACATGCAAAGTGGGTAGATTTCCTCTAATCGTTCAACTTCATGGAAAAACACAAGAAGAGGAGCTCTAATGTGGTGGTCGATGATTTTCTAGGAGGCATGCTTTATTGTCGTTCATTAAGGCTAGAGTTTTGGGTTTTTCTTGGGAATAATACAAAGAAGATCTGAACCATTCTCCTTACTTTGGTGAGAAGCCTCCTTCTAAATCCATTTATGTTATGCAAGAAGTTTTTCTTTTTCGTGGAAACAAGTTGTGTGTGTCCAAGAGTCCTATGAAGAAATTTCTTGTGAAAGAAGTGCATGCTAGTGGTTTGGCGGGTCATTTTCGCATGAATAAGACGATGAACATGTTGAAAGAGCATTCTTATTGGCCCGACATGGCCGGGGATGTTCATGATGTGGTGTTCCGGTGTGCGATGCGTCACCATTCCAAAAGTCAATTCCATCATGGCTTGTATACTCCTCCCCCCATCCCACAAGCACATTGGGAGAATGTATGGAGTTCATTGTAACCTTACCAAGAACCTCCGAGGGGGAACGATGACATTTTGGTCGTGGTGGATTGGTTCTCGAAGATGGCCCACTTCATCCTGTGCACCAAATCCAACGATGTTGATCATGCTGCTTATCTCTATTTCTGGGAGGTTGTGCGCCTATATCACATCCCCCGAAGCATTGTTTTGGATCGGGATTTGATGTTTGTGGGGCAGTTTTGGTGTGTTTTGTGGAAGCTTATAGACACGAAGCTACTCTTTAGCACTACTTACCACCCCCAAACCGATGGCCAAACCAAAGTGGTCAATAAGATGGCAGGAACTTTGTTGAGGAGTGTCATCAAATCTAATGTACGAGAGTGGGACTTGAAGCTCTCATTGGTCAAGTTTTCTTACAGCAAGGCTTTATCCCATGCTATCTAGGTGTATCCCTTTGATTGGATGGGGTGATCTCTCTTGCTCTCATCGACCTCAAACCACTCCCCATTGAGGCATGTGAGGATGTTAAAGTGTAAATTAAGCAAGAGAGATGAAGAAGCTCCACCTGATGATGAAGGCACGTATTGAGAAAATAATCGAGCTCTACAAGGCTCATTTCAACAAGCACCACAAGGCTTACTCTTTCAATCTCAAGGATCTTGTATAGCTCTACCTCCAAAAGGAACGACTTCCTTCTAAGAGGTGAAACAAGCAAATGTATATGAGCGAGGATTCCTTCAAGGTCGTGGACAAGATCAATGAGAACGCCTACAAACTTGAATTACCGGATGACATAAGCGGCATCTCCTCTACCTTTAACATAGGAGACTTACACCCAACTTGAGGAAAAGAATGATACGGACTTGAGGACATGTCTTTCTTAAGAAGGGGATGATGATCTGGTCTCCTAGCTCCCGCGCGCTCCTTAACCTCACAGTGAGCTTCTCGGTCCCGTTGGAAGAGTATTGGGTGAAGTCATAGACGACCGACATCCACATCATCCTCTAGTTCTTCCAAGTGTTCAATAAGGGTTTTTCTCGTACCTCCATGTTGTCTCGAGCCATCCCCGAGCCCATTTGAAGAACTCGGGTTGGGTCGATATCGGTATGAATAATCCTCGGCTCGAGCTTGGTTCTGTTTTCAACTAAAGGGCTCGGGTATTGGGTTTGGACGAAGATTAGGAAGAAAATGCAGAAGGGGACAACAAGTTGGAGAAGATGTTGGTCGCATTCCATGAGGCGTTGGTCGTGTCCCACGAAGCGCTGACCGTGTCCCATGGGCGTAAGATGCCCCTCTCATTTCACTAGAGCGTTGATCTCTCTGTCTTAGGCACTGGTTGCGCCTAAGACTGCAATCCTTTTTTTCGGCTTTTCGGACATTTTGCTTTCTCCTCCCCCTTTATATTTGTATTGGCTTTCAATGGAAGGACAGTTTTGACATGTTGAGTTAAAACCTTTGGTATTTGGAAACCCTATTCCTCAAAATCTCTCTCTCTTTATCCTTGAATGTTCTTGGTGATGGGTTGGATTATACCCTTTCGAGCTTATACCGTGGAATACCTCTTTTAAGCTTGGTGAGGGTTGCAATGGAGTCTCATTGGGTGTTCGTGGCCTAGCCTTTATGCATCTCTTGAACTCTAAGTTCAATATTGGTGAGTTTTATTTATAGATTATTCGTATCTTGTTAAGCTTTTGTTGATTTGGTGTGTTTGAGATCTAAATCTACTCCATTATTAAGGTTGTAGGTTGTGTTGTGAGTTCTACTTATGTCCATTGTAAATGTTGGTACTTGATGTGTCTAGGGTTGATTTTCTTACAATTATTGAGTTTCAAATCTCCGATAGATCAGCTACTGAAGATATTAAATGTTTCTCGTTAGGAGAGCACTAAGCTTCTCGTGGAGAGCGCTATGACAAAAAGGTCGAGGATTTCTTAAAGCCTCTCCCTTAAAAGAGAGATGTAAGCAGATGTATTCACTAGGGTTTGAAGAGATGTCACAGTGAGTCTTGATATTGGTATATTCTACTCATGTAATTTGGTTTATTGGGGTATATCTATATCTCTCCTGTTAATCTTTTGAAAGATTAGATATCCATTGTTGTAGTCTTACCTTAATAGTGGACTTTGTTAGTGTCTGTGTTGTTCTTGGGTTTTTCGCCCAGTTCTTTGGTTTCCCATGTTAAATATTGTCTCCTTTTGTTTTTACTATTCTTGCATTATTTTTCTCGATATCCGAAGCATCTGATATGTGACTTATTTCTGTTACAAGTATGCTCCAACAACGTTTTCTTTCTCAACAATCGCCTATTAGAGCAGGATCAACCAAATTCAAGAAGCGATTGGTTGTGAGATCTCGAGTGTTAGAGTGACGGTGACATGATTGTTGGTTTAATAAGTTTAAGGGCAAGATCAAATTCAAGATACTGGAGACTGAATCTGCAGAGCGTAGATTTGTGACTGTTTAAGCAAATTGGGTGGAAGCTTTTGAACATTTGGCTAATTTTAGTCCAAGGGGAGTTTGTTGGAAATATTGTGTCCTAAAAGCTCTTAAGCTGATCACATTATTTATTTCCTAATTGTGTTAGGAAATTATTTAGGTTTCCTCATTATGTTAGGTTTCCTAATTATATCATATTTGAAAAATCTAATTAGAGTGGTGGTCAAGCTTTGTCTCCCTATATATTCCCAAGCCACTAAATGTATTAAGTGTATCTTGTGGGGAGAGCATTGGGTGTCTCGTGAAGAGCACTATGACAAAAAGGTTGAGTATTCCCAGAAGTGAATAATGCAAGCATATCGATTCGCTAGGGTTTGAAAAGTTGTCATATTGAGAGTCTTGAGAGTGATATTCTACTCATGTAACTTGGTCTACTGTAGTAAATTTGTATCTCTCTTATTGATCTCTTGAAAGACTAGAGATCTATTATAGTACTCTGACTTTGATAGTGGAATTGTTCATGTTTGTGCCGTTCGTGAGTTTTTCGCGCAGTTCTTGAGTTTCCCACGTTAAATATAGTCTCCCTATAATTCTGTTATTCTAACACTATTTTTCTCAATATCTAAAACATCAATAAATTACTTATTTTTGTTGCAAGTATGTTATAACCACGTTTTCCTTTCCAATACTAACTTAATCAACCATTTAACCTTGTGGACCAGTGTTCATTTATTAGAATTCAGGATCTTGCTTGCATGAGTTTTGACATTACAGTAGTCATAAGTCATCGATCAGAAAACACAAACCCCATTGACTTATGGAGGAATTACAGTGAATGTTCTTTAATTCCTTATTCGTTTGTTTATTTATTTGTCTTGGTAGTGATAGGAGACATAGAGCACAAATAAACTAATCTAGCGTAGATCTAATTAAACTTAAGTCTTCTACACGTATCAACTTTTTTTTCCAACAAATTATCTAGCATAGACCGATAACTCGAAAGCCAAATAATGAAATGCATATGATAAGCGTATTGATTTAAAATGGTTGATAACCATCTTCAATATCACCTAAATCACTCAAATAATTATTAGGGATATGTTTATGTTTCATTATTATAAGGGTTATTATGACATATGAATAATATACAAATAATTATTTATTCATATTTTTCCATAAATATAAAACTGCATAAAATATACATTCTCTACTGTGGTTAATAAACATAGGCTATTACTTATATTTGTTAACCTAACTAATAAGTGTTATACTCTTATAATTGATAAGTACATATAATTACTAAAGAAACTATTGTTAAATGACCAAAAAGATAGATTATGGACAATTCAATATAGTTCTTTATATAAGATCTTGTTTCAAGACGCGTATTATTGTCCAAATAAAATTTGGCCCAATGTGAGTAAAATATTTGGGTTTCGATGAGTTCATTGAAGTAGTATTAAGGATAAGGGCAGCAATGAAATACCTCCACATCCACTACTCAAGTATGGGTTTCCTGAGTAACCAGGTGAACAAGCGCAACGATAGCCTCGCAGGGTTTTAGTGTCAAGACATTGAGATGAGGTGTTGTTGCAACACAAGCATGAGCCACTTGCCTGAGCATGTGTACAATTTTCAGTTCCAATAATCCAATCATAAACAACAGGGACATCTGTTGGTATCATCTCTGAACTCGTGGTCAAGTTAGTCAAACTGAAGTTGAAGGAGTCCTTAGCGATCAAATAACCGTAACTACATCGCTTGTACCCCTCCCTGGTCTTAGTGTAGTTATCTCTGCTCCCGACTGAGATGTTAATATAGTGTACTTCGTGATTGGGAAGTTGGATCTGGCAGCAGCCCATATCACCAAAGCATGCTCCAATATCATTCTTCGTGCTCATATTGTCACAATTTGTCCAGCATTGGGCGCTGTATCCTCTGTTTGACAATGATAAGAAAAGTGTCTTTAGCAATTTCCCTTTGGAAAAATTCTAAGGTAAATTTGTTTCCCAACTGTGGTGGTTAATCATTATAAACCATTAATTTATTAAACATATATGTGGGCCATTATAAACCATTGATTTGGATTTGACATCCTGCAGGGTTATAGGCCAAGAGATCAGGAGGTACCCTGATATAGTTTGATATACGAATTATCTATTATATTAAGGGATTGCATGGCATCCCGCACGCATAATAAAATTATGAATTGGTTGTGGTTGAGAAAAGTCCAATGGATTCTAGTTGTTGAGAGAGAGTTCGTTTTTACTTCTAAGAAGAGTTAATGGTTTGTGAAATGGTTTGACTTGTTCCCTCCTTCCCCTAAATGAATTGAAATGAATTTTAACTTGTTTTGACAGTTAGGGGTAAACATTATTGAGTTTCCCCTCATGTTTATAAATGTTTTGTTTTCAAGTGAAGATCTGTATGTTGGGAACATGAATTAGAAGTGAGGATGGCGTGTTTAGTAGTTATCATTTATGTGGTGTTTCAATTCAGAATGACTTTGAGTTAGTGATGTTGAGTGGTTTGAATTCAAGATTTGATGTTGTTTAGGTTCGTTTAAAGTTTGAGAAGCAGTTGTAGTTTTCCTTATTGCCTTGTATTCTTTCGGCGATACGGTAGTAACGCCCAGTTGAAAAGAAAAAAAATGAGGCATCCACTGTTAAAGTTAGTCAACATTAGATTTTGACTGTTAAATATACAATTTAATTTTCAGGGTGTTACAGAATGGTATCAGAGTTCTAGGTTGCGACTTGTAGCTCCTAAGTATCTATTAGATTTTAATTAGAGCTTAGGATGCTACGTTCAGAGTGGAGTGATGAGTGTAGGTTGGCGGAATGGGATGTGTGTGTCTTTCTTTGCTTCATTTTGTGTTGAAATTGCTTGCTTGTTTGTTGTTGAGATATGTTGGATGGAATACCGTCGCCTTTGCTTTGAGTACCCGACTCTAGCTTCTCTGAAAGACCTAAATCCCAAGGAGGATATGAAATACAGCCCCGAGGAGGGCTTGGAGGAGACCCCAATGAGAATTCGGGGGATGACAGAAAGACCCAACACATGACGAACAACTGCTGGAGATTCTAGACGTACTGCAAAGATAAGCAACTTGAAGAAAGATCATCCCTTTAATAAAAGTGTAATGGGCAAGCTATACCCTTATAATAGAATTAACACCAAGATTATCATTTTACTTGCCAACCACAGTAGGATCTATCATTTACTTGTTATTAAGAGGCGAACTCATCTATGTCTAGATCTTGGATTATATTCCAAAATAACTCTGCGATGACATTTAAATGTGGTTCACCATCAATGTGTTAACTATACCCACGTGTAGAATAGAGTACTTTTATTAGTCTCATGACGTGAATACCGATACATATTATATATATGGAAATAATGGTCAATGGTGTGAATATCGATATGTATTATGTATAATATTACCCAACTCAAACACTCTTGACTCATTATTTGCCACCTTTCTTGTATTTGTTAGGCCTCTAACTTGTTGATTAATAATTTAATATTAGATAGTTATTTATTATCATTCCTGATGGTTGTACGTCTAATGATGGTTTTACACTCTAACATGCTCTTTGACGCGTATATGTCCTTTAAGCTTAAAGTATAGATGCAGCAAAGGCCCCTACACGTTACGTTAATGAATATGGTGAGTGTTGATATTTGAACCTAAGGCCTTATGTTCATCAGTCTGACTCTTATACTATATGGAACTGTCTCAAACAAAAATTTTAGCTAATGGTTAAAAGCCCAGTCATTGACTCATTGTAATTTGTGAGTAATTAAATGTCAAAATTTAGTCAAAGTGTCAGTTAATCTGAAACGGAGAGAGTATTCAACAATTGGTAGATGTATGATTTTCATATCTTTCCACAATCCCATTTTAATAATATTTCTTTAAGAGAATTGAGAGCATATCACTAGACTGATTTATAGTTTTCATTTCCTTCAAAGACTTGAATGTGTCGAGATCTTTGTGTTTTTCTTCTTAGTAAATGTCGGTTATAGTCTGTACTTTTCTTCCCAATCTTTCTACTTTAAATATTGTCGTGTATTTTATCATCATTAATGCATTGTTATTCTCAACTTTGAAAATCATCATATTGTTACTTCCAAAATATATGCTCTCTAATTCTTATCCTAATAAGTGGTATTGGAGTCAGATTTGATCCTATGTAACTTATTATATATACTGAGGGGAGAGACATTTGGTCTTTTATTAAATCATTTGAATAATTTACAAGTTTAATTAAATTAGTTCTAAAACTTTAATTCTTCACGAACCACATAATGGTTAGTCCACCTATAGTGTTGTGGTGATACTCACCAAGCTCGATCTGATGTGACCTCTCATAAGGGTTTGGCGTGAAGCATCAAAGGTGAAGCTCATCGTGTAAGGTTGAAGACGAGACCCCACAACCTCTTTTTTTTTTTTTTTTTTTAAATTTCGTTTTCAAGCCCCAAAATGACAACATTTTAATCATTGTTGTAGATAGTCTAACCCAACTATTTAAATTTGAAGATAAATATATCTAGCAAATTCAAACATATATAAAAAAATTATTTAGGATAAAAATTTTATATATTTATTTATAATTAATGTTTGCTTAAAAATTATTAAGCAGAAAAGTTTATATAGCAAATTATTTAGGATAAAAAAGTTACTTACATATTATATGCAATGTTTCTTAAAAACTTGAGGGGGATTATTAGAGTCATTTTTGTGTTTATGTTAGGAATTTTTTTTTCTAATTGTAATAGGAATCTAAGTCCTTAAATATGTTTTACTTGGACTCTCTTCTTTAGCATATTAATGCTCACCGTCAATGGATAAATATGGTTTCATTCACATCTTTTCATATAACAAGAAATCAGAGAGAATAATTAACTTCCTTAAATATCTTTTTCTTCTAGTTATTTTGCTTGAGGGCTTTTGATTCTTACATCTTTAGTTATATTTATGTGCCTTCATTTTGTAGTTTCATGGCTTAAGTTATCGAGGCAAATGTAATGTACACCCTAGCAATATTTCAGATTTTGATATGCTAATCGAGGTTAATTTCTATTGTCTATGCAAAATTAATTTGGAGCTTTTCTTGTATGCATGTTGAATGATATTTAGGAGAAATATTTTTGAATAAAATCAAATAATTACGTTTGCGTTGAATTCCGGTAAGATTTTTGAATTTTCGGCAACATTTCGCCGCTCAGCGTCCAAACATTTCTTACGCCAATGAATTAAGATATCTAAGAATTATTACAAAATGAACTGGAACCAAAAAAAATATTTACACAAAACACACAATACCTCAGTGTAATTTTTTGTGTTATTATTAATATCATAAAATTCAATTCTAACTCCTATATTTATCATTTTTAAAATTTTTTAAGCACAATTAGCGCAATGTTTTTTTTAAAAAAAAATTGTAGGTTAAAACACTTTTACACATTAAATTGAAAAAAAATCATATATCTTGGCTTAGTATAAAAATCTTATATTTATAAACTAAATTGAAAAAATGATATGATTGACTTCTATAACTATAATGCTACATATAAATTGTATAAAATATTATTTTTGTCCATATTTGTTCAAGTTTACAATAAATTGCCTAAAATATGCCTAAGCCGAGTGGGGTTCGTTTGATTAGGGTGTCAGTTGTGATTGTTGCGGTACCTAATACCTTCTAAACTTCATAATTGATGACTAATAGTCCCTCTATCCCTTAATATTTGTAGCTTTTAGACTTTTCAAAGTCTTCAATATAAGATTTTCATCATCATTTTCGAACACTATGTCTTCAAATAATTGTAAAATTATACCTTTATGAAAGCATTTTTCATTATGAATCAAATGATATTAGCTTCACATGATAAATCATTATGTATATTGAAAAATTCACAACCAAAAATTTTAAAAGTTGATTGCACAATTTTCCAGAAGAAAAATATTGAGGAAAAGAGGGAGTAATATCTGTGAAAAAACGTTAATAACAAAAATCATTGTAAATGTTAATTTTACGCAAAGATACAAAAGTTGTGTCTTTCACCAAGGCATATAGCACCATGTCGGAGTATTTCAAGAGGTTAGGGGTTTCAATAATTTGCGCTGGAATGAACTGACATGGGCCTTGTCATGTTTGACAAGATTGTTTTAATGTCCAAAGAGCCAAATAAGTGGAGACAGATTGACAAAGATTGTGTCTGCACTGACACGAGTTGTGTCATGTGCGACATGGTCCATGTCTACACCAAATGGACCATGTCAATTCTCATATTTCTCCATATCAAATTTCCTTAATTTTAGTCTTAATATAATCTGCGAGGGGATTATCTTTTAGTTGATTAATGACTGATTTTATCAGTCCATATTGACCCCTTAATCATGATACTTATCCCTTCTATCATGCTCTTGAACCAAGGGATATGTGAGGCAAATCTTGAGGCTACACAACACTATAAAAGGAGAACAAATTATATTCATCCAACACACCTTTCTCCAACTCTTGTTCAAGTCCTGGAGAGCTTCAACACATTCTTTGTGGTGTTGACTGCAAAAATTATTTTAGAGAATTCTTGATAGGTCTTATGGCTTTATCCACAAACAAGTTAGCTTATACCCTTCAGTCTTTTCACGACCTAGTGAATGAGTCATAAGGAGACCGGATCTTAACCTTCGACTCTTAGCCACCCATGGAAAAATACCTTCCTCTTATGTGTGACCGTGAGTATCCAAACACTCATGTATTCAACACGACGCTCATATATTATTTATAGAGCATCTGCTTTATTAATTTTTACTTCTTTTGTTATAGATATAGATCTACGTTTAGTTTTTCTTATCCAAATTAAATAGAATCTTTTTTATATTTTTTCTTATCAAAAGAGAAGTCTATTGTTTTCTTTTTACACAAATGTTTAGGCGAGACCCTCCCAAATAATATTTGTTGTGTGACAAGGCCTTATTCTTTTGCAACATAAGTTAAATCTTACTTTATTTTGTCTTACCATATTTTACTTTCCAAAAGAACAAAGTTATACTTTTTAGATAATTTACATTTAAATTTTTTTTATTCAACTCACAGAATTGAGTTAAAAATAATAAAGAAATAGGTGATATGAAACTTATCTACCCTCATTATTTTATTTACCTTTCCTTATCTAAACTAATCTTACATTACCTAGATCTTCCCTACACTAAAAGCGAACAAGGTCTAATAATTCATCAGGCTATTGCTTCTATTACAAATTCGTCACACTTAAATAAATTTTTAGTTACGTTCATCTAATCACTAAAAGCCACTATGTTGAGTTCTAGAGAGAGACTCTCTCCCTTCTCTCTAGAAGCGGTTTTTTGGTCTCAGAAATATAGCCCCGACACTCAGATCTCATGATTCCTAAAAGATTTTGCAAGTTCGTCACACTTAAATAAATTTTTAGTTACGTTCATATAATCACTAAAAGCCACTATGTTTAGTCACTTATGTTTCCAGTTGAGTAATCTATTTCAACCTTCCTAACACGAAATCATCATGCTCAATTACAAGTTGCTTCATCCCAATTAAAATCATATCCTTCAAGTGTAAATCTAGGGTTCCATGAATTTTTCCAGATGGGAATGCGATTAGGGCTGAAAAGAGATCTGACATGGTTCTAGGATCTGAACCCAGTGAACAGTGAACTACAGTATCTGGCATGGAGAGTAGTTCTTCAACCTTTTCAAGCGATCAAAGGCTAGAGTTATGGAGTACAAATCGAGAGATCTGCAGACGAGAGATTCGACAAGGATTACAAACAGTATTGCGCATGAGTAAGGATTTACTTGATCACTCAAGCATTCTGCAAAGAGTTTGCTCCCAAGAGATTTAAAATGCAATCAAGTGGTCAAAGATCGTCTTTTTGGAGAGGAATTTGAGACTACTGGAGAATCCACACTCACGATAGCTAGAGTGTCTGGCTGTGCGAGCATGAATTCATAAGTAATCATCTGATTTTTCAGAAGTTTAACATCACCGAGGTGTGCTCCCTCCTTTTCTTCTTGTCTTTGTTGAAATCAGTAGTATTTTTCTGTTAGGAGTCGTGTTTTCTATTTTTAGTCTATGTCCAGGTCAGTTGAGATTTTCTAGTAGTGGACTGTTAATTTAGATGTTTTTAGGAGTCAAAGGAGTAGTGGAGTTCATGCACATTGTGGGTCTGATAATGGGTCCTAAGTTTGTGGTTATTCTGTTTGATTTGCCTATTTAAAGGGCTTCAGAATTCTAATGAAAGAGGTTAGATTACAGTCATCTTCCTTTTTTCTCCTTGCATATTTTATCTATCAGTGGTATCAGAGCCAGTCAGGAGCTTCTTCTTCCGACACAAAAACAGAGTCAGTAGCCTTTTTCCTTCCCAACTTTCTTTATGGCTTAGACAACGGTAATTTTGTCCAGCCTGCAGTCCCACGTTTTGATGGTCACTATGACCATTGGAGCATGTTAATGGAGAATTTTCTTCACTCCAAAGAGTATTAGACTTTGATAGAGCCTGTGATTGAAGAGCCAGAAGACCCGGAGAAGGTCACGGACACTCAACAAAAGGAATTGGATGCTAAACGCTTGAAAGATTTGAAGATGAAGAATTACCTATTTTCAAGCGATTGATCGAACCATCTTGGAGACAATTCCGTCGAAACAAACATCCAAGGATATTTTGGACTTTCATGAAGAAGAAATATTAAGGTTCTGAAAGAGTGAAGCGGGCACAACTTCAAACCTTGAGAAGGGAGTTTGAATCACTACAAATGAAAGACGGAGAGTCTGTATCGGGCTATTGCGGGAAAGTTATGGAGATAAGCAACAAGATACAAATCTATGGGAAGAAGATGGAAGATGTTGCAATCGTGGAGAAGATCCTCTGCTCTTTAACATCTAGATTTGATTTTTTGGTCTGTGCAATCGAAGAATCAAAGGACTTGGATAGGTTGTCCCTTGATGAATTGCAAAGTTCTCTCTTAGTTCATGAGCAGAAGATAAAAAGGGGCTCCACTGTAGATGAGCAGGCTCTCAAGGCTTCTGTTCATACCCATTTCAACGGGTACAGAGGTCGTGGTAGAGGTCGAGGAAGAGGAGATTATGGAGGTAGAGATTCCAGCATGAATTATAATCACAATAATGATCAGTCACAAGTCAGAAACAGAGGTCGAGAACATGACAAATCCACAGTGAAGTGTTTCCGGTGCCACAAGTTTGGTCATTATGCATCTGAGTGCTACAGCAAGTTACCTATTGAAAAACATATGGCAGAAACTGCAAAATTTGCCAAGAAGGAGGAAGAAGTAGAGACTCTTTTGATGGCAACGATCCCGGGTGACAATGAACCAGAGAAGGAGACCTGGTATGTAGATACTGGTTGCAGTAATCACATGACTGGTAACAAATCTGCCTTCTCTTGTTTGGATGAAAGTGTTTGTTCAGTTGTGAAATTTGGTGATGAATCTACTGTGAAGGTTATGGGAAAGGGTGATGTCAAAATTAGAACTAAGACTGGTGCTATAGAAACCATTTTTAATGTGTTGTATGTCCCTAACCTGATGAAAATTTTGTTAAGTGTTGGCCAGTTGAAAGAAAAGGGATATGATGTCACACTTAAAGATGGTGTTTGTAAAATTTATCATCTAGTTAGAGGACTTATTGCTGCTGTCAAAAGAACATCGAACAGGTTGTATCCACTCAAGATTGAGAGTGTTCTAACATGTTTGACGGTTGAAGCGAAGGATTCTTCATGGTTGTGGCATTATCGCTACGGTCATCTGAATTTTGGAGGCTTGAAGACACTGAAACAGAAGAATATGGTCATAGGTCTTCATGAGATTTTGGCTCCATCCACAGTATGCGACGAATGTGCCACAAGTAAGCAGACTCGTTCTCAATTCCCTAAGGGCAAGTCATGGAGAGCTAGCAATGTTCTCGAGCTCGTGCATTTAGATTTATGTGGTCCAATAAATCCAACTTCAAATGGAGGTAAAAGATATTTCATCACCTTCATAGATGATTTTTCTAGGAAAACTTGGGTGTATGTGTTTACATGAAAAATCCAAGGCTTTTAGTGTATTTAAAAGCTTCAAAACCCGAGTTGAAAAAGAAGCAGGAAGATGCATAAAGTCTCTTCGTACTGACCATGGTGGAGAATATTGCTCAACTAAGTTCGAATCATTCTGCGCACAAGAAGGCATTCGAAAAGATCTTACAACTGCATATATCCCTCAACAAAACAGTGTATCGGAGAGGAAGTATAGAACTATTCTGAACATGGTCAGAAACTTGCTCATGAAGGGAAGAGTTCCGAAGACGTTTTGGCCAGAAGCCGTGAATTGGAGTGTGCATATTCTCAATAGATGCCCTACTTTTGTTGTCCAAAATATGACTCCAGAGGAAGCATGGAGTGGAAGAAAACCCTCTGTTGAGCTCTTCAAAATTTTTGGAAGCATTACATATGCACATGTACCAGATAAGATGAGGACAAAACTGGATGATAAGGCAGAAAAGTGTGTTTTTCTTGGTGTAAGTGACATTTCCAAAGCTTATAAATTGTATAATCCACTAACAAAGAAGATTGTGCCTAGCAGGGATGTAGTTTTTGATGAAGAGAGCACTTGGGATTGGAATTTGCAGCAGCGTACCCAAGCTGTCCTAGACAGTGATGCCGAACCCGAGTTTTTCCCTAAATCCAGTGCACCTTACTCAATAGATTCAGCTCTTGGTCATGTTGAAACTTCACCATTCAATGCTGAAACCATTGAAACAGAAAGACAGGAAGTTGCGGGCTGTGATTTAAAAGGTCAATGTGGTCGTCGGATCCGAAAATGGCCCTCCTGGATGCAAGATTATGAGGTAACTGGAGTTGGTCAGTATGATGATGTGGTTACTCATTTTGCTTTGTTTGCAGACTGTGATCCTACAACTTTTGAAGTTGCTGTAAAAGAAGAAAAATGGCGTAGGGCAATGGATGAGGAAATTGATGCGATTGAACGGAATGACACATGGGAACTTTTTGACCTTCCACGAGGGCAGAAAACTATTGGAGTAAAATGCGTTTACAAGACAAAATTGAAGGAAAATGGTGAAGTCGACAAGTACAAGGCGAGGTTGGTAGCCAAGGGATACAAGCAAAAGTACGACATCGATTACACTGAAGTATTCTCTCCAGTTGCAAGGCATGATACAATCAGATTGGTGATTGGTCTCGCAGCTCATAATTCGTGGCCTATCTTCCAGCTACATGTCAAGTCAGAAATTTTACATGGCTACTTAGATGAGCAGGTATTCATTGATCAACCCCCTGGTTATATTAAAAAAGGACATGAGCATAAGGTTTATAGGCTGAAGAAAGCTCTCTATGGGCTAAAACAAGCCCCACGGGCTTGGTACAGTCGAATTGTTTCATATTTTACCAAAGTCGGTTTTGCAAAATGTCCTTATGAGCACACTCTATTCGTTAAGAATGGTGACCATGGAAAATTGCTCATTATTTGCTTGTATGTGGATGATCTGATATTTACTGGAAATTGTGCTGCCATGTTTGAGAAATTCAAGAGGTCAATGATGGATGAATTTGAAATAACTGATCTTGGATTGATGCACTACTTTCTTGGCATAGAAGTGGTGCAAACTAAAGGGGGGATTTTTATCTCTCAAAAGAAGTATGCAGGAGAAATTTTGGACAGGTTTCAAATGACAGATTGTAACCCTGCTAACACACCTGCTAAGGTTGGACTGAAGTTATGCAAAGATCACGGGGTAGGAAAGTTGACAGCACATTAAGCAAATTGTTGGCAGTCTAATGTATTTAATTGCCACACGACCTGACATAATGTACGCAGTAAGTATAATTAGCAGGTATATGGACAATCCTACAAAAACTCATTTACTGGCAGCGAAGCGAATTCTTTGTTATGTGCAAGGAACAAGGGACTTTGGTCTATGGTACAAGAAAGGCGAAAAAAGGATTGCTAGTAGGATTCACTGATAGCGACTATGCTATCTCATGGTCATCGAAGAAGTAGCCGATTGTTACTTTATCAACTACAGAGGCGGAATTTCTTGCTGCAACTAGCTGCGCTTGTCAATCCATTTGGCTTAGGATAATCCTTAAAGAGTTATCTTTCAAGAAAAAAGGAGCGACAACAATCTTTTGTGACAACAATTCAGCAATCAAGCTCTCTAAGAATCCTGTTCTACATAGAAGAAGCAAGCATATTGACGTGAAGTTCTACTTCTTAAGAGACTTGAATGATCTTGGAGCAATTGATACGGTATACTGCAGGAGTGAAGATCAAGTAACTGATATATTTACTAAAGCCTTGAAGTTGGATCCTTTCATGAAGTTGAGAAGGTCACTAGGTGTCTGCTTTGTCAAAGCTATAAACTAAATGTTCATAAACATCAATTTAAGGGGGGGACTGTTGAAATCAGTAGTATTTTTTCTATTAAGAGTTGTGTTTTCTATTTTTAGTCTATTTCCATGTCAGTTGAGATTTTCTAGTAGTGGATTGTTGTTTTTTCTGTTTTTAGGAGTCAAAGGAGTAGTGGAGTTCATGCACATTGTGGTTTTGTTAATGGGTCCTAAATTTGTGGTCATTCTGTTTGATTTGCCTATTTAAAGGGCTTCAGAATTCTAATGAAAGAGGTCAGATTGCAGTCATCTTCCTTTTTTCTCGTTGCATATTTTATCTATCAGTCTTCTTGTGTTTGTTTGATCTATTTGGTGGGATTGTGTGTCTGCGTGGCCTAAATTTGAGAGTGTTGCCCCCTGTTCCTTGTTACTCCCCTTTTTGTTCGATCGGAATGTAATACTGTTTCTAGTTGGAAACCGATTGAATTGCCTTTTATTTTGCTATATATAGAGCAGTTCCGAGGGAGTTTTTTCACTCACCCTCACCTACTCTCGCATCCTATTCTTGTTTTCATTAAGTCTATGTCTGAAGAATCTACCACTTCTCCTTTAATCGACACCCTCATTGGCGATGGTGATTCTAGGACCAAATGATCGAAGTGGAAGCAGAACTAATCATGCATGCATTTCCATCCGTCTCATGAACCCAGTCGTTCCTTTGCCCAGACAATTCAATAAAGCTCGGCCTGGGATGTACTCATCTTTTGTTGATTTCCATTTCTGCAAGGGAGCTGGTAATTCGGGCTTGCCGGGTATTCGTAACCCGACACTTCCTTTAGGCTCATCCCCTGACTATCCCATTGAACCTGATAATTCAGCCCCGGTCTGTCCGCCTCATTCTCCTAAAGTCTCCCAGTATACTGGGCAACTGAAAGCTTTGGCCCTGCTGATGAAGCCATGGAGAAAGTGCTTACCTCTGTCCTACCTTAGCAATCGTGCTAGGGCTAAGTGGAACTTTGTCAAAGGTGACATGTCATTTGTGGCTATGGGCAATGGCTTGGTAGTTGTGTATTTCGCTAATACCGAGGATCGTGATAGAGTTTGGAATGGTAAACCCTACACTTTGAAGGGCTTAAACATTGTTATACTAGAGTTTGTGCCTTTCTTCGACTCGTTTGCCACTGAAATCACTCATGTTGACCAATGGGTTCGTATTCCCAAGCTCCCATGGGAGTTTTGGGACTTCGATATCCTGGTGCACCTTCTTAAACCGGTGGGTAGAGTCATTAAATTTTATCAGAACACCCTGTTGCGCCTCAAGGGGAAGTTTACAAGAGTCTGTATTAACATTGATGTAACCAAACTCCTGCCAGGCTCCTTGGTTGTCTCAGTCGGGGTCAGTCCAAACTTATCCCGCTTATCTATAAAAATCTACATGAAGCATGTGCATTTTGTGAGGTGGAAGACCACAAGATAAAGGGTTGTCCCAACTAACCCAACAATTATAAGGTTGAGATAGTGGTCGAAAAATTTAATGGTCCCCCGGCTGCTTGGGGAGATCCTCAAAAACCAACTTTTTCAATGTCAATTTCTAAAAATTGGATTCGTGTCTCCCCCAAAAAGCGTCAGCGAACGGTGAATCTTAATAGGGGTAGACCCACTACCACCAGTGTGAAACCTGTGGGCGTACCTTCTTCGTCTAAAGGGAAAGTTTTTTCTCATGGTAATGACAAGGAGACAATTAACCCGCCTAGCGCGGCAGGTTTGTCCCCTATACGATCTGAGGAACCCTAGGAGGGTCAGTTTAACCCTTCTATCAAATCTGTGCCCAATGATGTAATTATGGCCCATAGGGACCAAATGGTTCCAAGGGGAGGAATGTGTAAGACTGATGCTATTGACCTTCTAGGAGAAGAGTATGGACAATTCATGGAGGATGATAGTCAGGCCATGAGCAACCAGGAGGATTATGCTGATGCTTTCCTGGACCTTCCAAAGATCCAGGATGTTGATATGTCCATGGACTCGACAATAAGAAAGAGGGGTGAGGATGGAGAGGGCTTCGCCTAATCCATCCATGTTTTTAAGTGGACCAGTAGTTTGATGTACTTGGATATGTGTTGGAATAAAGCTAGCCTTGTTTGTATCTTGGTCTCTTTAGAAGACCATGATATTGCCGGTTTATTGTTGTAGGGTTCACCAACCTTTTTAGCTTGGTGCTAAGTACATGAAAGGGGTAGTGTGTCTTTCCTTTTTATAATTGTTGTCTTTGGCTTGTATCCAGTTCTTTGTATGAATGAAATCTTGGGGACTACCCCAACTACTAGTATTTGAGTATCTTTAATGTGCCTTATGAATCACTATTGGCTATGCAGTTTATTACGTGAGATTATGAGGTCAGAAGTATTGCTTTTGTCGGTGTTGTGTTGGACAACTTTTGATATTAATATAATGATGATGGATGATATGGTGCTATTGATTTGGGTTGTGGCAAAATGGAGTCCCTATGATGTGAAATTCCAATTTAAGATTATTGATTTGGGTTGTGGCAAAATGGAGTCCCTATGATGTGAAATTCCAATTTAAGATTCAATCTTGGCTGCATATGACCCTCTGGAAAAATTCTTTTATCTTGTCTCGCCACCCCTCTCCCTCTTTATGTTTAGATCTGATCAGGAAGGGAGGTTGGAGGCGCCAAAATAAGGGAAAATGTAGGATATTACTGATTCGTTACTGGGGTGAGTTAATGATTTTTTTGAAGCCCCCCAGCTTAGTCTATGATGTCAGCCCCTTTGACTTCCTTTGGGTGCAACCTAAAACTAAGTTCTCTACTGACTTTATGAGATTGGGACTTGAGCTATTGATAATTTTGGAATAATTGGTGGCATTTATTATGTTTTAAGGGTATAACTCTATCCAATTTGAAAAGAGAGAGTGGATTTTTAATTGAACTGTCTTTAGTAAATGGTTGTATATTAGTGGTAGAAAGATGGCTTTTATTGGATGATTCACTAATTAATTGGATAAAGATAACAAGGTTTGAGAGAAAACTAGGGAAAACCCTAAAATGCAAAAGCATCACATTCATAATATGGAAAAACTTCCTAAAACAGTGCAAGGGGGGGTATCCATACTAATGGGGGGTAAAACAGTAAAACACTGCGTTTAACATAAAAAACTGATAACTGCGTTTCATGACTATGTTTTTGGGGATTTTCATGACTTGGTGTTGTTGTTTGTGATGTAAATTTGTAGGTTTTGAGATCAAAATACCGACAATTTCTCAACTTTTGGCAAGATTGAAGACACCACGGGCCTTTACATGTTATGCCCAAACCATGGTACAAATTTGGGACAGAAAGGAGCAAGGCGTGCCCGGACAGTAGACATCACGGTCTGCCCGTGGTGTAGCCCACAGACCGTGGTGGGCTGGTTTTTGTGCGCCAACTTGTTTCACAAATAGAGAAAAGTGGATGAATGGATTTGATTTGTTCAACTTTTCAACGGCCCAATCAAGAAAGAGATAAAGGGTAGAGAAAGGAAGGCCACTCAATTGATTCTTGGGCCATCATTTCGTTCGGTCCAATGAGAGAAGAAGAGATGAGCAAGAGGCGGCCCAATCATCAAAGAGTGAAGTGGAGGCCCATTGACCTCATTCGGTCAACCATCCATGACGTTAATCACTAAAGAAAGCAGTGGGAGGAAATTCATGCAATTAATACCACTAATTCAGCCCATTCCTTTGGCTTTTCATGCGGCCCAATTGAGAACAAAGAAAGAGAAGTGGAGCAAATTTGGGTGGAAGAAATTTATTGCATTTTGGGCCATCTATTCGGTCCAATCAAAGCAACAGAAAGGTGGAGGAAATTCCTATCCATCACACGGCCCAATCAAAATGAAGAAGAGTGAGGCAATTTTATTCGGTCAGCCCATTCATTCCTTTCGCCCAGCAGAAGAAAAAGCAAAGAAAAGAAGAAATTGGAAGCAGTGGCCATCACGGGGTAACCGTGGCAAACACCATGGCCCGTGGTGTGCTGCAGATGGCCGTGATGCGCAAGAAAGGGCAGCGGTTAATATTTTTTAGGTATCATTCCTTCACCGTCAACGATTCATCATTCATCCACCCAGGAGGGGAGATCATTCCATCCATCTATCAAGAGAACAAGAACCCCATCTACTCCTCCTCATTAATCAAGACCAAGATTAAGAATTATTCAATCAAAAATTAAGATCAAGACTCGGGAAGAATTTATCTACACTCGCAAGGAAGACTCCGCCCCGGGATCGAAAGGCTCGACGGTCGTATTCCTTATAGTTTGTATCTCTTTTCGATTTCTTTCTTTGTTTTGAGAATTAATCATGATATTTGGAACTTGTGTCGTACTTTTCTTGAACATGAGTGAGTAGTTCATCTGAATTCTAGGGTTTTGCAACCCGAAACAATGTAGTTTGATTGCTTGTTATTAGTTTGTGCATGAGTTCTTGTTATGAATCAATAGAAGGTTGTGTTTTCCATGTTCATGTGTGTTCTTTGAGCGCTCAAATACTCATGAGTTAGAGATTAACCTGAGAAGTACTGAAAGGTGAATTAGGGAAATTTGACTACCAACCTGTCTACCTAGGCTTACGAAAGTTGAGAAAGGAGTAGTAAACTAGGGAATCAATTAGATAACCTTACTTTTTTTGAGACCTTCAATTCTGTTTAACCTAAAAGGCATACGAAAGTTATTGATTAGGTTGTTTAGAATAATTCTATTGAGCATCGAAAGGGCGATAGAATTTAGAGGTTGTCGATTCTTGATTCATTCTTGAATGTATGATTGTGCAGGCTAGGTTTTAGTAATCGAACTCGTTGTTAGGTTAGCATCTCCCTAGAAGTCTTTCTCTCTTGATTAGAACATTAGATTAATTTTTCCTGCTTTATTAGTTTTATTTAATTGTTAAACCATTACCAAAACCCAAATCCTGATTAGCTTAGGAATCGCATTAGAGATTAGTTTTCTTTGCTACTAATTGAGTCCCTGTGGGATCGACCTTGACGTGCTATTACGTACACCGTGCACTTGCGGCCATATCAAAAACACGCGCAGGAAAGTAGCCGTCGTGGGCGCTACAATCTGGTCGCAGGCGCGACAGTAGCAACCGGGCAGGGGTGGGTCACGGGCGCCACAAGACGATCGCGGGCGCGACGGACGCAGCAGTCGTAATCTTTGGGACATACGCTGGCAACGTCTATCCAGGCGCTGGCGGCGCCTATCGATGATGCCCAGCCAAGGTTTGCCCAGAGCTGGATCGCGGGCGCAACCTTGAAGGTAGCGGCGTTAAACCCTTTTCCCGGATGGTAGCGGGCACTACACGTGTGGTCGTGGGCCCGATCTTCTGGCAATTTTTTCTGCCGAATTCAAACTAGAATAGCTTCTTCATCCGAACTCTATTTTAGACCCATAAGGTATCGATGGAAAGCCCTCGGTGTATACTTTAAGCTCCTAAAGAATGACACTCATCGGAGTTGTATTCAAGGAATTATGGTCGAAAGAGTTAAGGCACGTCCAATTCCGCAACCCACGTTGACCCGTTTGAGCTTATTCTTGCTGAAGAACTTCGAACCCTTTTAAAGGCTCAAAGTAGGTCCCGATGAGGACCCGTAGCTCCACTCCCGTGGTCCAGGGTCCAGGGTCCCATTTGAAGTGGATACCACACCCAACACCGCTCAAATCATGTCTCTAGGGTCCCGGGTCCACCTTAAAGTGTATTGCACACCCGACCTTGAAGTCGTTTGGTCCGTGTTTTACGAAGTGGGTGCGGGACGGTTTTGCGAATACAGATTTCAAAGTTTGGGTCCTCGCCCGATACGTCCACACGCCCCTTCTTGAAAAAGGGTTGCCCTTAACTATTGGGAGTTAAACTGAAGGCACGTTCCATGGTTCGGCCACCCGTTATATGTACCCTCCAATAAACTGATCGTAATCACGTTATGAACTCTGCCTTGCTTGAAGAAATAGGAATTCTTGAAGAGGTTTGGGGGTGAAGGACAAAGGACAAAAGTAGGACAATTTTGTGGAGTTAGGGAACGCTCAACCTCACTAAGCTTGCTACTCGGTAAAGATAAAGCTATGGATCACTTTCCCTCAGCAAGAGCACACTCATCTCGTGTTTCGCTCAAAAGGAGGTTCCTCAACTCACTTGCAACCCAGGTTTTGTTTTGATGTGGTTTTAAGGGATTCAAGCAATCAAAGCCAAGTAAATGATCTTCACTCAACACACAATTCCACAAACATTCCATACGAAATTTTCAACAACACCCATTCAACGAAAAATCCTCGAATAACCATTGTCGCCCAAATATCATGTATGGCATATTCAAATAGTTCACATCACAACGACCAACATGCAAGCAATATACATGATAGACGATACAAACGACGAGCTCATTAATAATGGTTGAACTAGAATCATGGCTTTATCAAACCCAAATTTGTCACTATAGTGGACACCAAGATTCTTAGTAATCCACTTCAAGCATAGAGAATCATCAAACTTTGACACCAAATAATCATCATGCCAACAAGCACTCTCAAACAACCAATGCCTCCCAAAGATCATGCACAACCCACCCAAAGACTCCATAACACTATGCCCATCTTTCAAGCATGATTCAAAAAAATTCAAGGGAGAGCCTTGAGTTACATTGTTCTTCCCATGGAGAAGAATTTGAGTGTCTATGGGTGAAAGGAAAAGGGTGTCATCTCCATAGATGTTAAATTCCTTGGTTGGTGGCAATGATGAAACCAAAGGAGCTTCTTCTTGGGCTTCTTCAACAAGGATAAGAGGTAGGCAAACATCGACATTCGCATCCTCCTCTTGGCTTGGAACTTTATCAATCTCACCATGTGCACCAAGAAGTTCAAGAGTTTCCCCTTCATCAGTCACAAGGTCATTAACCCCATCCATTGAACTTTCCTCTTTCTCAACCTTCTCGTGGCATGGATTTTCAACAATAGCTTCAGTAGTCTCACAAGGTTCAAGGGAAGCTCCCTCGTTGGGCATGAGATCAAGTGACGAAATGGGTTCATGGTTAACCTCTCGCTTGTAAGTACTAGGCAAGAATCGTCGATTCATCAATCTCTTTAGCCTTATCCATGAGGTGACTTTTGCTCGACCCTCCTTAGCCCTTTGTGCCTTGACATTCTCAAACCAAAGGGATGCAACCTTGGTGAGTTTCAATCTAGCAATCTTGAAGGCCTGTTCATCACTAAACCCCTTAGTTTGAAAATATCTCTCCAAGATCTGGACCCATTCAAGATAATCATCGGGGCCGGTGTAACCATTGAATTCCGGGATTTTGATCTTAATATCATGGAATTCATTCCATAGGGGCCTATCATCTGTTTCCCGTCGACGATGGCATCGAAGGGAGCCTATATCATCGTCACTCGACTCACAGGTGGGAGGAGGACGGATAGGGCTATTAGTGGGCCTCCTTCGTTCATCTCGGGGTTGATCCTAAAGGTTGATGGAAATGTTGTTTACTTGAGTCACGAGGGCATCAAGAGTATTTTGAATGTTCATGAATCAACTCTCAAGACTCGGCATAGGGGCCATAACAAGAGTATGGGTGAAGGACAGATTGTGTTTGGGTAATTTTGTGGAGTTTGGGGGTTTTCTTGTAATTGGCTAGTGTTTGGCTCAGGGTTCTTTTGTGTTTTTCTCACATTGATCATTTCATTGAACACCTTTCGTGCACTATTTTCCAACTTCACCTCAAAGCTCCAATATGCATCAAAATCAACAAACACAATATAATGTATTCCAACACTCTTGGATGCACAGGGGATGGGGAACACCAATATTTGCAAGAAATCCAACAATAGAGAACTTTACTTGCAAGAACAATGAACAAAACTCAAGCTAGAACATATCCTGAGCTTTGATACCAAATGGAGCGTTACCGTCGCGTGGAGGGATGATGATTAGCTTGAGTGGATGATGAATAACTATCAACAATCAACAAAGGCTTGAACACCCAAAGGAATGGATATGACCTTCTGGCAAGGAAAACCACAACTCAAGGCCTATCACCCTACCATGATTATCATAAAGGCTAAACCAGCAAATAATCACTAAAGGAATGACTTGAATCGCCACCAAATTAATTGAATAATGATAACAAGGTTTGAGGGAAAACCAGGGAAAACCCTAAAATGCAAAAGCATCACATTCATAATTTGGAAAATTTTCCTAGAACAGTGCAAGGGAGGGTATTTATACTAATGGGGGGTAAGACAGTAAAACATTGCGTTTAACACAAAAAACACACACAGGAAAGTAGCCGTCATGGGCATTACAAGCTGGTCGCAGGCGCGACAGCACATCGGCGCAGCAGCAGCAACCGAGCAGGGATAGGTCACGGGCGCCACAAGACGGTTGCAGGCACGATGGACCGACGGATGCAACAGTCGTAGTCTCTAGGACAGGCGCTGACAGCGTTTGTCCAAGCGCTGGCAGCGCCTATTGACGATGCCCAGCCAAGGTGGGTCACGGACGCTACCTTGAAGGTAGCGGGCGTTACACCTGTTTCCCGGATGGTAGCGGGCGCGACCTTCTGGTAGTTTTTCTGCCGCCTTCAAACTAGCATAACTTCTTCATCCGAACTCCATTTTAGGCCCATAAGGTATCGATGGAAAGCACTCGGTGTGTACTTTAAGCTTCCAAAATATAAGATTCATCGAAGTTGTATTGAAAGAGTTATGGTCGAAAGAGTGAAGGCCCAATTCCTCAACCCACGTTGACTCCTTTGCGCTTATTCTTGCCGAAGGACTTCGAACTTTTTAAAGGCCCGAAGTAGGTCCCAATGAGGACCCGTAGCTCCACTCCCATGGTCTAGGGTCCCATTTGAAGTGGATACCACAGCCAACACCGCTCAAATCATGTCTCTAGGGTCCCGAGTCCACCTCAACGTGTACTCCACACCCGACCTTGAAGTCGTTTGGTCTGTGTTTTTCAAAGGGGGTGCGGGACGATTTTGCGAACACATATTTCAAAGTTTGGGTCCTCGCCCAATACCCTCTAGTAATAAAGGAGTAATAGTGATTTGTGGTTCTCAAGGGACGCTAATGGAAGAGCTTGTAGAGGACAACCGCCTGATAATAGATGCCTGTCAAGCCTGTAGCTTTAGGCTTTATTATTATTTCAAAGTGGACGTTGTGTACTTTTAAAGATTATTGTAATGAGTTTCATTTCAATAAGTACTGTAGGAAATTCTTTGGTGAGTGCAGTGGTAACCTTTCGGTCCCTACCAAGGCCTTACTCAGAACATCTATGATTCATCGTGGCAAGGAAACTTTATGGTGGGTTGAATACCTCTCTCGGGTATCTGTACCTTGTTGGTTCACAGGGAACAGGAGAATCACAATTTTTTTCAGTAAATTCTAATGAAGTATATAACTTGGAATGTATGTGGTGTAAAAAGGCTAAATATAGTCGCTGAATTAAGCGTTGGTTGTTAACTACAAACCTGATATACTGTTCGTGTTAGAAACGTTGACTAACAATGCTAACTCATAAAACATTGTCAACAACCTAGGATTCGATGGCGCAGAGATTGTCCCACCTTTAAATCATTCAGGAGGGCTATGGGCTTTGGAATAATGATAATATCAATGCGGTTGTGTTAAGTAAAGAACATTGAGCAATTCACCTGCTTGTTCATGACATTGCTAGACAGCAATTGTATAATTATTGGTGCCTATGGCCCCGCGCAGTAGTGAGATAAAGACGAGTTTTAGACCACTCTAAGAAACCTACATGCTAACTTTGATCTACCCTGGTGTCTAATTGGGGATCTTAACGAACTTGAAACGGGATTGGAAAAGAGAGGCAGAAACCCAGTTTCTCGCAATAGGGTGGAAAGACTAAATGATTTTTTGGGACATATTAATGGGGAATCAGCAGTGGTAAGGGGCAGAATTTTTACATGGAAGAAAACGGTCCATGGACATTGAATTTTTGAAAGACTATATATAGCAATTCTGAGAAATGACTTTTATGAAGCATATCCGGACACAGTCTCATATCATGGCACATACACATTTTCTGACCATTGTCCTGTCATTATGGAAACCTCCACGAGAACATAGAAGGGTAAAAACTACCCATTTAGATATCGGAGATTCTGGAGTCAATACGACCATTCCAAAAATAGGGTGGGTGGCAATGAAACAGGACATGGAAAAAGCTTATCGAATGGAATGGGATTTTTTGAAACAAGTTTTGAGTAGAATAGGGTTCAACAATAAATGGATTACTCTGGTTGATCAATGCGTGAGTACGGTAACTTACTCTATGCTAATAAATGGAATACCTACGGGATTTTTTAAAGCCTCACGAGGATTACGTCAGGGGGATCCTCTCTCTCCGTATCTATTTATTCTGTGTATGAATGTCTTTAATCAGTGGCTAGTCAAGGCGGTGAATGATTCTAAGACATGGATTGGAATAAAACTTGCTCCTCGATCCCTAAAAATCCATGGGCTGTTTTTTGCGAATGATTATCTCCTCTTCTGCAAGGCTACGACAAAAGTTGCAAATAATCTCAAGAAGATCATGTCAGAGTTTAGTAATTGCTCAGGACAACTGGATAACTTTCATAAATCGAAACTAATCTTCTCTAAAAATACCTCGAACCAAGCAAAGGAGTCCATCAATGGTATCTTTAATATTCCGTGTGCAGAATCGTTAGGGAAATACTTAGGATGTCAACTCTCTCAAAGCCGACAAGATAATCAGGTCTATAATGAACTAATTGGGAGGGTGCCAAATAAAATGGCTGCTTGGAAAGCCAACTCCATTTCCAAAGCAAGTAAAGTTGTTTTTATCAAGGATAACTTGGAATCCTTACCATCCCACACAATGCAAGGCTTTCAACAGCCTAAATCAGCATGCTTAACTATCGATAGAATTAATAAGAATTTTTTCTGGAAAAAAAATGGTGAGAATCAACGGATGCCTATGGTTGCTTGGGATACGATTTGTTGACCTAAGGATTATGGTGGTCTTGGTCTTCGATGGACGGAAGCAATTAGTATGGCGTTCTAGTGTAAACTAGCATGGAGGGTAATCTATGTGGATGGTGTTTGGGCGAAAATCATGTGGGAAAAATATCTTAGAACGATTGGGTTTTTTTACTGCCCCACAAAGTCAACTGACTCCCCTGTGTGGAGAAACCTCTTAAAAGTTAGAGAACTTCTAAGAGAGGCTATCCGTTGGAGAGTTGGTGATGGTAAATCAATAAATTTTTGGAAGAATATTTGGGTTGAGGAGACCCCATTAAAGGTAGCTCTGGTTAGAGCAGATAACGATAATCAGGAATTGACCGTAAGTGAGTTCATCTCCAATGACAAGGCTTGGAATGTAGATAAACTAAGGGAACATATTCAAGATCCTAGAATTATACAAAAAATCCTAGGGATCCCTATTCCAATTACAAAGACTAAAGATGAATTATGCTAGGGTGTAACCGGTTCAGGTAGCTTTACAACCAAGACTGCTCTAAGAATAATCCAAGACTGTACTAATCAATCAGATAAATGGAAAAATAGGTGGATTTGGGATATCAATCGATATCCCACCTAAAATAGGGATATTTTTATGGTTGTGTCTTCAAAATGCACTCGCAACTAGAGGAAACCTTTTGAGGAGAGGTATCCCGTTGGATCCTGTTTGTCCGCTATGTCTTAATGACATTGAGAGTGTTGACCATCTCTTCTGGGAGTTTTCAATGACTAGTAAATCCTGGAAGCTACCAGTGCAACATGGTTGGCTGACTGGGTTTAATAGCGTGAATTCCAACAATTTTGTTCAACAATTTCTTGATATAAACAAGAGTGCAATGCCCAAATCCAATTTAATTCGAGGGGCTTTCCACTTATTGGACAATCCTGAAATAGCGCAATGATGCAGTATTTCTAAATAAGATCTTTCGTCCTTTAAACTGTCTCTTTCAAGCTAAAAGAAATACTGCGGAATGGCTAATCCACAATCTTAAACAGGTAGATTTTGAGGGTAGCAACAGGTCCGAGGAGCCCTATTCTTCTCTTCACCTTGTGAAATGGGAGGCTCCTGCAATAGGAGCGACCAAACTCAACTTCGATGGTTCAATCCTAAACAACTTGGCGACTGGGGGATTCATCGTCAGGGATTGGAGAGGGAGTTTACTGAGAGTTGGGGTACGAGCGTATGGTGATGCCTCGATTTTGGTTACCGAAGCCAGAGCTTTGAGAGATGGGTTGTTGGATGCCTACGAGGCGGGTTTCAAGAATATTATTATTGAGGGAGACAACTTAGTAGTAATTCAATCGCTCAAAGGTCAGTTTTCAATCTCATGGCAAATCAAAGGGCTTATCCAGGACATAAGGGTGCTTATGGCAAGGTGAAAAGTTCGTTTGTCTTAAAAATACTCACTTACTTTCGTCCACATTAAAAATTAGAAAACTTATGAAGCAATAGTAATTCATTTTTTTTTTAAATAATTGGAGTCCACTTAGCCCAAATTTTATTCAACCCACCGAAAGTGTCGTAGAGCACTACAAATCTTCAACCTAATTTGAAAACGGGTCAAGGTACATGTGGATGAACAACCTAATATATGTGGATGAACAACCTAATATATGTGGATGAACAATCGCAGTATCTAAAACACATGGTCCGGGTGCACCTAATAACTTGCATATATTTATGTATGTATTATATTAAAAAAATTTAGTTTTTCGTAAAATGGTATCATTTAACCAACGAAGGAAGTATTTTGTTGTAGGAAATACAAACATTATTATGTTTGATGAAAAAAATTCTATTTTCTCACACTTGTTTCCTAATACGATAAATCTTTAAATTTTTAAGACAAACAAACTTATGAAGCAATAGTAGATATACCTATCCGGCTGGAGTGTGGCGTGATGGGAGAGAATGTTGGACTAGCTTGAGAAACTTGAATCAACAATCAACAAAAGCTTGAAACCCCAAAAGGATTGGATATGACCTTGGATAAAGGAGATTCCACCACCAAAGCCTAGCATCCCACCATGACCATCATAAAGGAAGATTCCACCAAATGATCAATAAAGAGATGACTTGGAAACACCACCATTAATCAATGGATAAAGTAAGGCAAGATTTTAGAGGAAAGGGAGAAACCCACAATGCATAAGCATATTCATTAATCAGTCAAAAAGTCCCTGGAAAAATGTAACAACAAGCTATTTATACTAAACCCAAAATTAAGTCAAAACAGTAAAAGGCGTCTTCGTAACGCGGCTCGGGCGGCGGGAGGGCGGCTCGGACGAGCGAGCCTTCACTGCCGCCCGATCGTCGGCTGGCGGAAGGTCGCGTCTTGCGGCAAATCCGCGGCTTCGGCTCGGGCGAGCCATAGGATGGCTCGGGCGAGCAGGCCGTCTGGGTGGATGGTGGCGTGCACGCCTATGATCTGGCAGATGCTCGGCTCGAGCGAGTCAAGCGGCAGCTCGGGCGAGCAGGTCCACTGGTCGCGTGGTTGCGTGCACGACTAAGACCTGGCAGAAGCACGGCTCGGGCGAGCTGATTGGTGGCTCGGTCAAGCAGGGCCACTGGTCACGACACCTTGCTGTGATACGCCAAGTCCACGCATGGCGACGTCTGGCAGGGGCTTGGCGGCGAGCGGCGAGAGGCGCTCGGCCGGCAGCCCTCTCGACGCCTCCACGATCGCGTTGCGAAGCTGTGTTCGGGCGAGCCAGGAGACGGCTCGGCCGAGCAGGCTCTCTGATGCCACGTTGTGCCTTGGTTCTTGGTTTTATTGAACCCGGGGTTTTAAACACCCGCACCTCGATACCTTCTACTCTCTAATCTCGAGACGGCCCGGTCCAGTCCCGAGGCCTCGGGGGTTGGTGTTGTGAGCGGGCCCCTCCCTAAGGAGCCCCGGGGCCCATCCATTGGATGGCCGAGTGTAATACCCCGCCCTAAATCATACGTATTACAGTAGTTAATCTATTTTAATTAGTTATAATTTGTTAATTAAATACTTTGTACCTTGTGGTTAGCTAATGGTGACAGGTCTCGGAGGAATGGCGAAGCGGCAAATTTTACCGATCAAAATTCTTAATCGAATTTTGTTACAGTATATTTTGGACCTTATTATATAATTATTGTAGGTTCTATGACTTTATTTTAAAGTCGTGTTAAATCTTATTTCAATTTTTTTAAACGGTTTAAATTTAATTTACCGATTTTACCGTCTTTTTAACCCGCCTAATTTAATTATATTTTATGGACATTATACATTACTAATTTTATTGATTACATTTTATAGTATTATTAGAGTGGTAGTATTATATGTATTATTGTTATTGTTTTAATTAAGTAAGGGGGTACTAGGTATATAGTTAAGTGGGAGTCAAAAGGTCATTTATTTTCAAAACAATTGCACAAACTCAATCTCTCACTTCCTCCCTCTCTCTCACGAGCCACAGAACCAGCCCCATCCCCTCTGATTTTTTCCGACTTTCCGGCCAAGATTCCCGGCCGAGTGGTCTTGCTCCATCCTCCACCCTTTTGTTCAATTCTCTCATCTTTTCAAGTGGTATCCATCTCTCCCACTCTATTTTTATTGATATCAAATCTGAGTTTTGATGTTTTTGAGATGTTTAATGGTTGTTTTCATCCCTTTTCTTCTCCTTTTACATGAATTCTAGAGTGTAGTTGTGAATGGTTAAGTTTTTATAGTTAGTACAAGTGTTTTCTTGATGGTTTCTTCATGATAATGGTGTGGAAGTTTATATGGATGAAGTAGATTATATCCCATGGCTTTGCATGTTGTATTAGTTGATGTTTTAGAGGTTTACCTTCTGTTTCAGTAAAGATAATCAAGTATGGGTGGTTTATTTGGATGGTTTACATGAAAATTGTGATGAAAAGGATGTTAATGGTAGTGTAGTTTAAGTGCATGTAGTTTGATATTGTTGCATGTGAATTTTACAAGTGTGGATGCTAATGTTAGAGGCTTAACTTCTGGAAATTTATGAGGAATTGGGTATATTGCAATAGGTGTTTCATTAGTGTAAAGGTTGGATGCAAGTAAACTATGCATGAGGGCAAAATCTGACCCTAAACATTCTGCCCAAAATGTGATTTTTATGGGAGACGTTAAAATTAGTTTTGAGCCCAGAATATGGTGTAAAAATGTAGCCAAGAATGTTAGTAAACACCGGGCTTTGGAATTTCGGGTTTTGATTTGTATAGCTCAAGTTAGAGCCAAAACCGTAAAGGTATGTTTTTATATACGAATTTGGAGTCAGTGTTTTGTTGGGCATTTTCCGTCCATATGGAGTTGGAGTTTGAGAAAGTGTTCAACATAAGAGTTGTAGGAGACGTTTCAAGCTTTCCAAAAATGTATGGTATGAGTCAAACCGATATCGGAGAGTGATTTATAGCACCGAAGCGGGGCTGCGAAACTGGAATTTTCTGGGTAATTGATAAATGCATTAATTGGGTTAAAGGTTATTATATTGAGCTTATAATTGGTTTTATGGGTGTATAACTTAAGTCATATGACCTTTATGATATATTCCATAAGTAGGAACCATGGAACTCGGTTTTAAAGGTTTTAAGGAACCGAGATCTTTTAAACTATTCTACGTTTACTGCTTTAATTTACCAAAACTCATAAATTTAAGGAAATGAGTTCATTTTACTTTAGAGTTTTAAAGTCTCTTTGAGAAATTTAAGGTCTATATTTTACAAGTATTCTTTAAGTCATAGAGCTCCTTTGAGTTTAAAGGAAATTACAAAGTTCTATTGATTTGGTCTAAACGACAAAACCGCACATAAGAGTATATTTCCGTATTTCACTGTTGCTGTCCGGAGCTTTTTCCGAGCCCTTCTCATCCTTTTTAGCATCTGGCCGGCCAACAAACTTGTAGAGTGTATTTTCCCTTTCCGAAAAGTACTGCATAGCGAACTCCGAATTTTATAGCCCGAATTACGACCAAAATACTATTGTCATAAAATCCTGAAATTTTTTATACAATTTATTTCCAAAACTCTATTGTGAGGCCCTATGCCCTCACCTTTTCATAGCTTCTATTCTAATACCGAACTCTATCATTTTAAGCTCAAAGTTCAGCCTCGACCCGAGCCATTCCCGCCGAGATTACCCCGAGCGATCCACACGTTCAAGGTACGCGAATTGTCCAACTCTTCGCTCCTTTATGTTTACGATTTATGCTTTATATTTACGATCTATGCTTTATGTTCACGATTTATGTTTTATGTTTGCGGTTTATGCAAATGTTTACGGTTTATGTTTTATGGTTATAATTTATGTTTTATGTTTACGATTTATGTTGAAAGTTTATGGTTTACGTTAAAGGTTTCCGGTTTATGTTTATGTTTACGGTTTATGATAAATGTTTACGATTTATGTTAAAGGTTTACAGTTTATGCTAATTTATGCTTTTATGATTATTCATGGTTTTAAGTGGTCCCATTTTATGGATTCTATGTTCTATGTTCTAGCTAGTTACGAGAAGTGCTAGCCTTTTATGTTTTAGATGCTCCTGATCAGAGTGTCCTAGACCTGGCGATGTCATCGCATAGCGATCACCCATCCAAACTCGGTCGGTTTGGGCGTGCTTACGAGATGCTTTGCATCGATCTGAAGGGGACCCAAAACTCTTAAGTTTATGTATCTACTTCTAAGTTCATGTGACAGGTTCTTTCTTTATGAACTCAAGTTACTCTTACTCATGTATAAGTCTATGTTCATGTCTTTTCAAGTTAATGTTTTATTACCCCTTCCCCGTTTTCAAAATGAATTTAAATGCCGACATTAAAACCGTTTTCGAACGGTTTGACGTGTTGGAGGTTTACGTACTGAGTGTTTCCCCACTCACTTTTCGCAATGTTTTAATGTTTTGTTTTAGGGGGTCCGAGCACCCAAGGTAAAGGCAAAGGCAAGCGGGTAATCACGTGTTGCAAGCAAGGTAGTCATGGTTGAAGTATTTGGGTCGGCTTGAGTCGCATGTTTTTGAAGTAACCATGTTTATGGAAGAAGTTGTTTTAGTTTTAAGCTATGTTTAAGTTTATATGCTTTATCCAAGGGTTGTATAAGTTTTATATGTGAAGGTTTTTAAGTTAGTAAGTTATCTTGTGGTTTTGGAAGTTTCTTTGGTGTTGTTGCCTTGTCTCCTTTGGGAGACGGCGGTAATGCTCGACCTAAGGTGTTCATTGCGCTAATCACAGTTTGGGATTCTAAGTATAGTCTTAATCTTGTGATTAAGGTTGGGCGTTCTGATTGTGGTATCAGGCGGAGTTATAAGAAGTATTTGGGAAGATTAGAAGTTTATAGGAAGTATGATTTGAGTATGATAATTTTGGGATTCCTATGTGTGGTTTATGCGTCCTTTTATGGGTGATATTAGAGATATGTGCATTGGTTGGTTTGGATGATGAGCTTGAAGCTCCAAGTGGATGTATATATATGGTGTATATGTTTTCTTGCAGTATGAAGATATGTAAAAATTTGGGATAGTCCAAATTATAGGGAAGTCTTCTTGAAATTTTCTAAACCGGGGAGTTTAGTGGCAATTCAAGCAAATTAAAAGTGCAAGTTAAGGGCAACGTAAGAGATTGGACCTAGAAAAGTATGTCATGAGCATGAGTGTAGCGTAGATGTGAAGCATGTTGAGTTAGTCTTAAAAGAGACTTTATCAATTCAAATAAGGATTCATAAAATCCAATTCCATGTGGGATTGGTGCAAAGCTCAAAATAAGGGCAAGATACCTTATCAAAATGTTTGGTGAAAGGTTGAAAGGTATTATATGACACAAAGGTTTAATGTGGTTCTAGGAAGGTTTATGAGAAGGGTAAAGAGTGCCTTTTGTAATAGTTAAGGTTCAAGATAGTTGAGACTCGCACTTGCCTAGTTTCTCTTATTTATGTTAACGAGCTTTCCTAAGGTTTTTCGCTCACGATTAATACAAATGACAAGTTTGGGACGAAACTTCTTTTAAGGGGAGGATGTAATACCCGCCTAAATCATAAATATTCTGAGTTAATCTATTTTAATTAGTAATAATTTGTTAATTAAATACTTTGTACCTTGTGGTTATCTAAAGTAGAAAGGTCTCGGAGGAATGGCGAATAGTCAATTTTTAAAGATCAAAATTCTTAAGATAATTTTGTTAAAGTATATTTTTGACCTTATTATATAATTATTGTAGGTTCTATGACTTTATTTTAAAGTCGTGTTAAGTACTGTTTCAATTTTTTCGGCCAAACGGTTTAAATTTAATTTACCAATTTTACCGTCTTTTTAACCCGCCTAATTTAATTATATTTTATGGACATTATACATTACTAATTTTATTGATTACATTTTATAGTATTATTAGAGTGGTAGTATTATATGTATTATTGTTATTGTTTTAATTAAGTAAGGGGGTACTAGGTATATAGTTAAGTGGGAGTCAAAAGGTCATTTATTTTCAAAACAATTGCACAAACTCAATCTCTCACTTCCTCCCTCTCTCTCACCGAGCCACAGAAACCAGCCCCATCCCCCTCTGATTTTTCCGGCGACTTTCCGGCCAAGATTCCGGCGGCCGAAGTGGCCTTGCTCCATCCTCCACCCTTTTGTTCAATTCTCTCATCTTTTCAAGTGGTATCCATCTCTCCCACTCTATTTTTATTGATATCAAATCTGAGTTTTGATGTTTTTGAGATGTTTAATGGTTGTTTTCATCCCTTTTCTTCTCCTTTTACATGAATTCTAGAGTGTAGTTGTGAATGGTTAAGTTTTTATAGTTAGTACAAGTGTTTTCTTGATGGTTTCTTCATGATAATGGTGTGGAAGTTTATATGGATGAAGTAGATTATATCCCATGGCTTTGCATGTTGTATTAGTTGATGTTTTAGAGGTTTACCTTCTGTTTCGTAAAGATAATCAAGTATGGGTGGTTTATTTGGATGGTTTACATGAAAATTGTGATGAAAAGGATGTTAATGGTAGTGTAGTTTAAGTGCATGTAGTTTGATATTGTTGCATGTGAATTTTACAAGTGTGGATGCTAATGTTAGAGGCTTAACTTCTGGAAATTTATGAGGAATTGGGTATATTGCAATAGGTGTTTCATTAGTGTAAAGGTTGGATGCAAGTAAACTATGCATGAGGGCAAAATCTGACCCTAAACATTCTGCCCAAAATGTGATTTTTATGGGAGACGTTAAAATTAGTTTTGAGCCCAGAATATGGTGTAAAAATGTAGCCAAGAATGTTAGTAAACACCGGGCTTTGGAATTTCGGGTTTTCGATTTGTATAGCTCAAGTTAGAGCCAAAACCGTAAAGGTATGTTTTTATATACGAATTTGGAGTCAGTGTTTTGTTGGGCATTTTCCGTCCATATGGAGTTGGAGTTTGAGAAAGTGTTCAACATAAGAGTTGTAGGAGACGTTTCAAGCTTTCCAAAAATGTATGGTATGAGTCAAACCGATATCGGAGAGTGATTTATAGCACCGGAGCGGGGCTGCGAAACTGGAATTTTCTGGGTAATTGATAAATGCATTAATTGGGTTAAAGGTTATTATATTGAGCTTATAATTGGTTTTATGGGTGTATAACTTAAGTCATATGACCTTTATGATATATTCCATAAGTAGGAACCATGGAACTCGTTTTTAAAGCTTTTAAGGAACCCGAGATCTTTTAAACTATTCTACGTTTTACTTTTTATTTTACCGAAAAATCATAAATTTATGGAAATGAGTTCATTTTAATTTATATTTTTAAAGTCTCTTTGAGAAATTTAATGTCTATATTTTACAAGTATTCTTTAAGTCATAGAGCTCCTTTGAGTTTAAAGGAAATTACAAAGTTCTATTGATTTGGTCTAACGACAAAACCGCACATAAGAGTATATTTCCGTATTTCACTGTTGCTGTCGGAGCTTTTTCCGAGCCCTTCTCATCCTTTTTAGCATCTGGCCCGGCCAACAAACTTGTAGAGTGTATTTTTCCCTTTCCGAAAAGTACTGCATAGCGAAATCCGAATTTTATAGCCGAATTACGACCAAAATACTATTGTCATAAAAACCTGAAATTTTTTTATACAATTTATTTCCAAAACTCTATTGTGAGGCCCTATGCCCTCACCTTTTCATAGCTTCTATTCTAATACCGAACTCTATCATTTTAAGCTCAAAGTTCAGCCTCGACCCGAGCCATTCCCCGGCCGAGATTACCCCCGAGCAGTCCACACGCGTTCAAGGTACGAATTGTCCAACTCTTCGCTCCTTTATGTTTACGATTTATGCTTTATATTTACGATCTATGCTTTATGTTCACGATTTATGTTTTATGTTTGCGGTTTATGCAAATGTTTACGGTTTATGTTTTATGGTTATAATTTATGTTTTATGTTTACGATTTATGTTGAAAGTTTATGGTTTACGTTAAAGGTTTCGGTTTATGTTTATGTTTACGGTTTATGATAAATGTTTACGATTTATGTTAAAGGTTTACTGATTTATGCTAATTTATGCTTTTATGATTATTCATGGTTTTAAGTGGTCCCATTTTATGGATTCTATGTTCTATGTTCTAGCTAGTTACGAAGTGCTAGCCTTTTATGTTTTAGATGCTCCCGATCGAGTGTCCTAGACTGCCGTTGTCCGATCGATAGCAACACCCATCCAAACTCGGACGGTTTGGGCGTCTTGCGAGATGCTTTGCATCGATCTGAAGGGACCCAAAACTCTTAAGTTTATGTATCTACTTCTAAGTTCATGTGAGTGTTCTTTCTTTATGAACTCAAGTTACTCTTACTCATGTATAAGTCTATGTTCATGTCTTTTCAAGTTAATGTTTTATTACCCCTTCCCGCTTTCAAAATGAATTTAAATCGACATTAAAACCGTTTTCGAACGGTTTGACGTGTTGGAGGTTTACGTACTGAGTGTTTCCCCACTCACTTTTCGCAATGTTTTAATGTTTTGTTTTAGGGGGTCCGAGCACCCAAGGTAAAGGCAAAGGCAAGCAGGGGTAATCACGTGTTGCAAGCAAGGTAGTCATGGTTGAAGTATTTGGGTCGGCTTGAGAGTCGCATGTTTTTGAAGTAACCATGTTTATGGAAGAAGTTGTTTTAGTTTTAAGCTATGTTTAAGTTTATATGCTTTATCCAAGGGTTGTATAAGTTTTATATGTGAAGGTTTTTAAGTTAGTAAGTTATCTTGTGGTTTTGGAAGTTTCTTTGGTGTTGTTGCCTTGTCTCCTTTGGGAGACGGCGGTAATGCCTCGACCTAAGGTGTTCCGCTGCGCTAATCACAGGTTTGGGATTCTAAGTATAGTCTTAATCTTGTGATTAAGGTTGGGGCGTTACACCGAGACTAGCTTCCCGACTCCTGAAGTGACCAGAAATTGCAACTCGAGGCTCGAGTTGGACGAAGCGGTCCGCTTAGCGGTGGTCACCAAAGAGGAGAATGGAACCCGGATCTCTTCATCGGCTATCCCTATAAATACCCACTTACTTTCGTCCACATTTATTCTTTTTTAATTTTTTTTTTATTTCACAGATGTCTTTCAGTGTTGAATCAGAGTTCGGCTGAATTCATTCTCTGTTCTTGATAATTTTTGAAGAAATTTCTGCTATTTTGTTTATTCTAGACCAAATGTGATCTGACTATTCAGTCGCAGTTTCTCGATTCACTTTCGATTTTGATTCGTGTCATACTTTAGTTTTATGATGTTTGAGTTTGGCTTGTAGTAATTAGCGGTAAATCAACATGGATGACGGACATGATGAGCAGCACTTACAGGAAACACTGAACCCTGAAATGTGCGAGGAGACACTCCGAGCGGATCCGCGTACATCGAAAGCGTCTGACCCGGAAAGCCTGACACTTATAATGATCGAAGCGGTGAAGTCCCACTTCAGCGATTCCCTCAACCACGCGAAGGAATTGTAAATGAAGAGCAGGGAGAAGGAGGTGTTGGAGGGCCTGAAGAAATGCGTGAGGGTGTACAGAGTGGTACTGGGGGTTAGGGATGGCAACGGGGCGGGGAATCCCCAAACCCGTCGGGGCCCTGCCCCGCTCTAGGGAAAAATCCCCGCCCCCATTGGGGATGGAGACGGGGACGGGGACAATTTTCCAAAATTCGCTCGGGGATGGGGATGGGGATGGGGATGGGGACGGGGCGGGGATGGGGACAAAATTTTCCCCACCCCCATCCCCATTTTCCCTGCCGGGGTGAATTCCCCGTCCCCATCCCCGAAAATGATAAATTACCAAATAACCTTTATTCAAATTTAATATATATATTAATGGGAAGGACAAAGTAGTAATTTTCCAATTTATTCTCACTTGTTGATGTATTATTGTTTTATTTTGATGTATTATTACTTGAGCAAGTTAAATACATTGTATTTTGAACATGTTAAAATCCGGGTTCGATTAAAAACCGGATCCGATTAAATTTAGTTAAATTTAAGATAGTTTAAAAAAATCCCCGTTGGATCCCCGTTGGGGATGGGGAATCCGCGGGGATGGAGATGGGGCAAGAATCTTTCCCCGAAGCGGGGATGGGGACGGGGATGGGGATTGGGATGAGTTTTGAGAGCGGGGATGAGGACGGGGGTATACTCCCCCATCCCCGATCCGCCCCGTTGCCATCACTACTGGGTGTGTGTGTGTGTGTGTGTGTGTGTGAGAGAGAGAGAGAGAGAGAGATGGGCGGTCCTTCATCATCTCGGATTTTGATTTTGGTTTTGATGAACTCTTCAGAAGTGCATTTGTTGAATTTTTGCTGGGTTTTGAATTTTGTAATGCCGATCTTAATGGGAGGGAAATTGGGAAGGAGAAAGGAATTCTGGATCTTGAGGCAGAAAAATGTTGGATTATCCAGAAAATTGCTGGGTTTTTTTTAAAATTAGCAAGTTGGAATTAAGAACGAAGACATGGGATGTAGAGAGAGAGAGAGAGAGGGGGGGGGGGGGAGAGGCTAGGGAGGGTGGGAGTCGGGTTGGAGAGTGGAGAGAAAGGGGGAGAGTTAGAGAGAGAGTGGGAGAGTGAGAAAGAGAACAGGGTGCTGAGGGTGGATTTTAAAAAAATATATAAATTGTTAATTATTTTAATCCAACTCAGCAAAATTATGGCTAATTTTTTTTCTTTTTTTTTTTTGCTTAAAAAACTGCCACATAAGCAACCGCCACCGCCACGTCACACTTCCGACGAGTTGGACTCGGTGGCGCTTCGTTAGAAAAAAAATAAAGTGTTAAGGTCAGTTCGTCTAATATTAAAGTTCAAGGTTGGTTAAATCAAAGCACCCCCAAAAGTTAGTTTATTAGATTCCAATTTCCCTTTATAATAAGGTCCCTCCAATTTTCTTCAATTAAGTAAAGGTTCAGATATATTTTTGATTTACTTGATCACAATAGTGATGTGACAAATACTGTTTTTACTATAAAAATGAGTGTACTTAGGCTCTGTTCTTTTATGCGGTAGGTTGCGGTGCAGTAACACAACACAATCTTTAATTTCTATGACACTTCACCACACCACACCACACCACAATCATTATCAATATATCTTCGTACTTTTCTCTCATCTCATTTTTCTCCTCGACTTTTCACATTCTCTTTCCTCGTCTACCTACCTACCACAACTCTCTTCAAAACTCACCACACTTTTTCAAATTTCACCGCACCATTACCATACCACACCATGTCAACCGTCTAAAAGAACGAAGCCTTATATGAATATGTCATGTCATTCAAGATAGTTAATACCATTATCATACCACACCACGCCAACTATATAAAAAAAATGAAGCCTTATGTGAATATGTCATGTCATTCAAGATGGTTATTAACCGTCTTACAGCAAGACGCGTATTATTTTTGAATTGAAATGTTAGGGAAATGAAAAGAGAAAAAGGTCATTTTACACAAGGCGGATGGTAAATCATCCTAATACGAAAATCGAAAATGATAAATGTCTTGGGCAAGACATATATTAAGTGTCTTGTCATTATATAAAACCTATTTATAAATTAAATTGAAAAAAGTTACATGACATCTATAACTATAATCATATATATAAATCGTATAAAATCACACTTTTATCTATATTTTTAAAAATTTACAAAAAGTCGTCTAAAATATACCAACAGATGGGGTTCATTCAACTTTAATTGTTGGTGTAACCAACACATTCCAATGTCAAAAAAATTTGTAAATATTAATTTGATAAAAAGCAAGACACTGACACGTATCATCAACCATACCAAAATACGTACGCATGAAGTTATAAATTCCATACCTCCCACCAGATGTACTGATAACCATCCGAGCGGTGGCGTCACATCCGGTGACCACAAACACGTTGTCAAGAATGCTGAAAGTGTGCCCCGAACTTGACCATAACCCAAAACTCTTGTTGGGCAGCACCTGCCCGGAGTGGTCATAGCATGCGTATGCTACGGGGTTAGGCAAGCGCACTTTACCCTCCAGCAAAGAGATGCTTTGGACCTTTAAATTCACTCCGATAAAGGGGACTGCAAAAGGCGGGGCAGCGGTCTGGTTACAAGTGATATTGAAACCAGGACCGTAAGAACATTCGATCCCCACACCGAAGGGGTAAGGGATGCTAAGGTTGCCGCACTTTTCTGGACATCCCGGAAGGGATATTCGCGTTTCATTACCACCTCCTACTGCATCTAACCTTGCTGATGATGCAGTGGTTAGAATTGAAGCAACAGCTGCTACAATCACCCACTTTGAGTAACACATTTCCCTCCTCACATTCATCTCTCTCCCTCTCATTTTCTCATTTCTCATGTTTGTGTTGTCCACATATTGCACAAGGGATCGAGTTAGATTTTTATAATGATCTCGTAGAGCCTAGCAAAATTTTTGTCCAATATGAATCAACTTGGACCAACGATTTAAATACAAGTCATATGTAATTTGATGAGTACGGACAAATTTGATATTATTTCGAGTATCAGAATATTTGATATTAAAACAATGAGTAAGATGTATTTCGAATTCAAATAAATACTTATACTTTTCTTTTGGAAAGAATACTTATATTTTTTGTTCACACACGAATTTAATTTTTCGTACTTAAATACAACATCCAAGAATCATAACATCAAATGAAAATTAAGCTATTAAGAATATCAATTCATATGATTAGGTTAAATATATTTTGAATGTACATTTGGTTTTGATGTTAAAAACACAAGTTACATGTACCTATTTTGTATTTAAATAAATTAATGGACAATGATACATGGTTAATTATATATATTTTTCAGCTATAAAAGTATAATACTTATTAACAAGGTCAAAAAATATAAATAATAACCTAATTTTATCAATTATATTAGAAAATGCATCTTTTATGCACAGTTTTATACTTATGAAGAAAATATTAATAAATAATTATTTTTATATTATTTATAAGATGTAATAATCCTCAAAGTAATGAAACATAATTTTATAATAATTTATATATATTTAAATTTAATTTTATAAAAGATTTAGATAAAATGTAAGATGGTTAACAACGATCTTATGACAAGATATTTATCATTTAATTTAAAGATGAATCGGATATATTTGACGGACGAGTCAATTAACTAATATGAGAAAAAAGGAACACCAATCAACCAAACTCTGGCCAAAGAAAAGTCCTTGAAATATTGTCCGTCGGCCTCCGGGCTAAGAAATCAACAATCATTGGTAGGTCCCTTGGATTGGAACGCATGTATGCAAGCATATCAAAGTTCAAGTTTTCGTGTTTTTCGGGTACGTGGAGGTTAGTAAATTCTCCATCGATTTTTATTTAAGTACTTCATTTGTTCTTTTTTATATGTCATTTACAATTTTTAGTATCAAAATTTAATCAATAATTTCTAATATTAATTTTTTATAAAAAATTATAATATTATACCTTTTTAATAATATTTTTTATTGCGAATCTAATAATATAAATTTTATATTATGAATCATTATACAAATTAAGATATTAACGATCAAAGTTTTTTAACACAATTTTCTAGACGACAGATAAAAAAGAACGGAGGTAGTATTATTCAGGGAATTGTGTCAAAAATTTTGACCGTTAATATTTTAATTTTTATAATGATTCAACAAACAAATTTGATATCATTAGATTCGTAATAAAAAATACGATTGAAAAATTATAATGTTATATTTTTTTATAAAAATATTATGTATGAAATTTTTGATTAAAAATTGAGCTCAAAAATATTGAATAACAGATAAAAGAAAACAGAGAAAATACTTATGTCTAGAGAAAAAAAGGGACAACCAGTGAACCCAAGTCTAAAAGCAATGAAAAGTCACTGTAAAACACAATTAGATTTTTGAGATTTTTTTTTTATTCAACTAGGTGCAGCTATATTCTCCCCCGTCCTTTGATGATTGTTAATTTTTCTGACTATTTTGTCCCTTTTATTTGTCAATTTTATAGTTTTAATAATTAAAATATTTATATTACCCTTAATTAATGTATGTGATTTTTATTTTACCTTTTAAAGTTGTCTTTTAATTAATCAATATTGTGTAAATTTAATCTTTTGTAAATTAGTTAGGGAATATATTCTTTATGAACTATAATTTTTTTTAATTTTTTTCCATATGGTAATTGATTTTCTAAAAGTTTTTTCTTTTTTTTAAGGAAGGATTTTCTAAAAGTAAATGTGTGTCAAGCTTTCCATCCATTTCATCCATTTTAATTAATTAAAACATTAATATTTAATAAAAAGGGTATTTTAGTAATTATGTTTTTATTCCTAATTTTATTCCCAATTTTAATTACTACATAACAAACAAGAGGGTTGGTAATTCATAAAGACATTTTAATTCTCATTCCCATTATGAATTCCCAATATTCCCACTAGTATTATATATGAATTCTCATTCTCATTCCCATTGCATGCCAAACGGCCCCTTAATGTGGAATATACTTGTCCATACATAATTTTTCACTCTATTTTCAAGACACATTAGTTTTGTAAAGTTAGTTTTTGTGACACATAAAAAGACACAAAGGGAGTACACGTTAGTTGAGGTTGGTGTACATGAGGACTCTGTGCTAGGTGACATTAAGATAGAGAGTGGGGATTGGAGAAAAAGGTAAGATAAAGTGAAAAAGTTTGGATAGTGTTTGGGTTGCATTAATCACAGTATTTAGATATACAAATTTTTAAATATATAGTGCGAAATCATCTCAACCAAAAATTTAAGTTATTGTGTTCAGTTTGACTTTAATACCATGTGATATTATCTCAACCAAAAAGTAAAATTAATAGTTGAAGGTACAATGATGGTTTTATACTCTAACATTTATAATTTTTTGTTAGGAAATAAGTAATTGCCATGTTACAACGAAAGCAAAATAAATAAGATGACGGAAATTACGACAAAATTCAGGAACCAAAAATAAGCGATAAAACAAACACAAGGTTTACGTGGGAAATCGAAAAACTCGGAGAAAAGCCCATAGACGGCGACAGCCAGAAAAACAATCCACTATGAGAGGAGGAGTACAACTCGATCACTATCACAGGATGTGATGCGATCAACAGAAAAGGAGATTACAATATAAATCTCTCTAACTCTCAAATCAAAATCTCTCAAGATACACTTGGGAAAATATTGGTGAGAATGTTTCTCTCTCAATATTTTCTCTCTCTCAGACTTTCTGTCACTCGATGAATAAAGTGGAGAAAATGGTACACTATATATATATATATATATATATATATATATATATATATATATATATATATATATACACACCCCGAAGAAACCTAGGTTAAAAATGATAACCAAAGACAACACTAGCCGCTAGCTATCAGGCTTCGTGAGCGGTGGACCAACAACGCAGATGAAGACCACCGGCGCCGCAACGCGTCGAGAGGCGCGGTAGCGACTTCATCTTCATGGCTACTGTGTTGGACGCTGGCAGCGTCCGGAGAGACGATGGACGCGCCTGGAGACTCCTGCTTCGCAACTTGAGACGTTGGTGGTGTCGAGCCAACGCGGGAAACGTCTCTTCAATTTTGGTCTCTGATGTTGGCGTTGCTAGCGCCTCAAAGGCGCTGGTGGCGCCTTCCCGAAAATTGTCGATTCTTATCCAATTCTGGACCCCACCGAGGATCTAATGGGCCACAAAACCCAACAAACTCCACCTTGGACCATGATCCGAGTCATCAGTTCACATAAACACTTTGACTGTCACCATCAACACGCCCTTCCGCAGGGCGTAGCCTCTTAGGGCTCTCACATGCTCAATTCATCAAGGTTTGAAACTGCAGCTACAGTTTCTGTCACTGTAGACCCCTGTAGGGTGTATAGGCTACCCTTCCTGATTCCCTTCATCGGAATTGTGTAACCCATGCACACTTTTAGGACACCATCTTCCGCTTTGTACTTGCAATCGTTAGCGTCAAAAGTACTTAAAGAAATCAAATTGTGGGTTATGTTTGGAATATGACGAACCTCTTTCAAGGTTCTATCAATGTCATCATGAGTCCTTATCCTTATGCTACCAATTCCTGCAACCTTGCAGGCCGTGTCGTTGCCCATGGTCACAACGCTGGTGTTAACACTCTCCTAGGACTCGAACTAATCATTATGAGGACACATGTGAGGTGCACCCAATATCAAGAACCCACTCATCTCTAGCTATCCTACTCCATGTGGTAGCCAAAGCATCATCCGTTACTACAACCCATCACCATCTGAATCGAACTCAACACAGTTTGCGATAACAGTTTTGGTACAGTTATCCTTACTACCCTGCTTCTGGTCTCTCTGCTTTGTCCAACAGTCACTCTGTACATGGCCCTTCTTATCATGATAATTGCACTTCTTATTCTTGTTAGGATTCCTAGACTTTGAACAGTGTTCATATTCCCCTCTAGACCCGTTACCATCATTGTTCCTTCCCCTTACAAACAAGCCCTCACTAGCTTGGCCATCACTCTCAGTATCAAACATCTCCTTAGACAGTAAACTAGCTTTTACTTCGCTAAGGTTAAGGACACCACGGTTCCCATACAACATGATCTCCTTGAATTGTTTATGTGATGCAGGTAGAGATAAAATTAAATGCAAAGCCTTATCCTCATCAGTGTGTTTCACATTCATTGATTCTAACTCAGTAATAATAGAATCAAATTCACTAAATGTGCTTGCATAGAAGTACATGTGGACATTCTTAGCCTGTAGAGTTTCTCCTTCATTCGGTACTTGTTGGCAAGACTCTTCGACACGTATAGTTCTTCCAATTTGGTCCAAAGCTCCCGAGGTCTCTTGATATGCATCACGTTTTTCATTTGGAAAACTTTAATTGTTGAGTTTTCGATGCATACAATGATTCATCATATAAAATTGATAGGATTAAATTCAAACCAAAAGAAACTACATTAGAAAAGTACAAAATTAAAACTTTTGATTAAATATTTTATGATAAATTATTGGATGAACATGAACATGGAGAAATGTGAAGGAAACTAATTTTGAGAAAGAATGGAGTATTTGCCAAAATACTGAAAAGCTGAATTGATTCTTAGGCCCTATTGTTTAGTTGATTTTAACATAACCAACCTAACCTAATCTAATCTAACTTAACTTAACTTATCTTTATCTAACTCAACCTAACTCAATTCCTCAAAAAACGCCTAAACCAAAAGAAAATGTATCAAAAAGAAATTCAAATTATGTTATTTTAATCTCAAATTAATACACTTTTTCCAGCACCTGTAACTTTTTTGTTTATTTTCCTTAAAATATTTAAATTTTATTAATAAAATATTTTCACCCAACAACTAACTTAACTCAAACCAATCATATTATATCCTATCTTACCCTTTATTTTCCTCTCCTAACCAACCAACCTAACTTGACCAAAAAAACAATACTTTAGTCATTGACTTCCATGCTTCGTGAGTCTTCACATATTTACTTCATGACTTTATTATCTCTTCCTTTGAGGGCCCTGTATGTTCTTTTATGCAGTGGAATATGGTGTAGTACCACATTGCACCGTACTTAGGGGTGACCAAAATTCAGGTCCGAGTCTTATCGGGTTCGGTCAATTCGGTATTCGGTCAAAAACCTCAAACCCGGACCCTGATCGAATTTTAATTCGGACAAAATGACCATACACGAACCCGAACTCGAATGACCGAATATGACCGAATTTAATTTTTTGTCAAAATTAAAAATTAACTGAATACTAGATGTTTTGACCAAATTTGACCAACTGACCGAATTTGACCGAATGACCGAATATGAAATTTGAGCTTCTTTACTTGAGTTATTAACACTATCTTCATAATCGAATTCGGTCAACCTGAACCCGGATTGACCGAATCTAAATTCTAATCAACATTCGGTCAACCCGAATTTGAACACCAAAACCCAAACCTGAACCCGAATTTAAATTCGGTCATGACCGAATGACTGAATTTTAAATTCGGTCAAAAAAATATGTCCGAAACCCGATTTTTTCGGGTCGGTCATTCGTGTGAGGTCAACTTTTTGCCGCCCCTAACCTTACTTTTAATTTTCTACCACAATTTACCACATTATACCGTTTCTACTTTTATAATTTATAATAAATCTTAAAATTTTTAATATTAAAGGTCAACACTTTTTACAATTCTTTTCTCATATATGATTGTTTTGACAAAATTATGATTAATATATTTGTTAAAGTAATTAACAGCAGACATAGTAGTTTGCGCGAAAAAGAACTAAAGGGGAAGCTCATGGGATAAGTAGAGCTCCTCAAGTCTTCACCATTGTCGGTCTCCTTCGCAAGCTTCCAACCGGCGGTGTCTGTTGTAGTGGACGATTGGCAGATGATTCACACGCATCCAACTCTTCACTTAATTTTTTTTAACTTAAAAAAAAAACCTTTTTACTTTTTCCTATTTCAAATTAAAATAGCATATACCTCATCTATTACAACTCACCACACTTCACCGCGCTTTTTCAATTTTCATCGTATCACGCCCACACCGCACCATCGCTGCACTCCACCTACCGCATAAAAGAATAGGGCCTGAGTTGTCCCTGTCCATTGTTCCTATGCCAAGATTATAAAAAGAAAAGATCAATGAAAGAAACGGATGGAATATGATGAGTTTCAATTATTAGACCATTGGGTATTATTATTCATGGGACATTTTGTCTTCAATTAGGGCTTGTTTTAGTGGCAAATTCTCCACCATTCCATCTCCTTCTTTCAAGGTTCGATTTTTTGGGGGAGCATTGCTGTTTATCAGAATGTAGAAATGTGTTACATGGAAGGTGTGGATCTTGTTGGGTTAGTGTACTCCTGAGATAAACGGCCTGATGTGTTGGATTATTACCATCGACCCTGTTCTTTAGATTGGTTTAACTATCCAATCCAATTTGATCCAAACATATCCAAACTTATCCAAATCTTACATAATTCCCCAAAAAAACATCTTATTTAAAAACACAATTCCCAAAAAAAACATTATAACTTATCCAATGCAATTCGATCCAATCCAATCGATTCAAACATAATTTGAGGGGAGTCTCCTCCACGTTCAACATTGGCGATCTTTCACCCTACATCGAGGATGTTGAACCCGATGCGGATTTGAGGGCAAATCCTCTTCAAGAAGGGGAGGATGAAGAGTCCTGGGTTCTGTTCTCGTCCCTCGTAACATTTTCCAAGCGAGCCGCCTCAACCACGGTGTATCTCGAAGTGCAATTCCCGGTGAAGCCTGGAAACGCAAGGGTAGTCTTGGCCATCCATTGGATGGGAACCGAGACCTTCTAAGGAGGCCGCTTGTGCCCCGACCCCCGGAGGCCTGAGGCCGTACCGACCCGAGATGGTGAACAATGCATTGACGGGTCCGGGTTACTTTTGGATCATAGGAAAGGAGCCTACTTCGGGCCTTTAAAAGGGTTCGAAGTCCTTCACTTATTGGGTCATAACTCCTTCCATTTAACTCCGATGGGTCTCAAATTTTTGAAGCTTAAAGTACACACCCAGAGCTTTCCATCGATATCTTACGGGCTTAAAACAGAGTTCGGATGAAGAAGTTACGCGTGTTTGAAGTCGGCAGAAAATTGCCCAGATCGTCACGCCCGTGACCAACAGGCGTCACGCCCATGACGACTCACGGCAGTTTCATTTTTTTTGTTCCGGAAGCTCCGTCACGCCCGTGACAACCTATGGTCACGGCCGTGACCCTGCTCGCCCTGGTCGTCACGCCCGTGACGACAGCCGTAATGCCCGTGACGAAACTGTTTTACGCTTGATTTTGAGACAAAACGCTGCGTTTTGTTTATTTTTCCCCCATTCCTATATATACCCCCTCCCTTGGTATTATTTGGAGTTTTTTTTGCTGAAATTTGAATGTAATGCTAAGCATTGTTAGGGTTTCTCCCTTACTTTCTCTCAAACCTTGTTATCTTTATCCAATCAAGTTTGGTGGTGATTCAAGACATTCCTTTAGTGATTATTTAGTGGATTACCTTTGATAATCATGGTGGGATGTTAGGCCTAGAGTTGTGGACTCTCCTTACTCAAGGTCATATCCATTTCTTTGGTGTTCAAGGCTATTGTTCTTGTTGATTGTTGATCCCCATCATACACTCAAGCTAATCTCATCGTCCCACCACGATGGTAACGCTCCACTATCAAAGAGTGTGAGGTCCTCAACAGATGCTTTATATATATATATATATATATATATATATATATATATATATATATATATATATATATATATATATATATATATATATATATATATATATATATATATATGTATATATAGGGATATTGGATTCTAATAATCCCTACTATCACAAATTGTATGGCAATAATCCCTACTATCATTTTGGATTCTAGTGGTCCAAAAAAAATTAAAATTGTATTATAGTGGGACAAAATCGAGTGTAAATATCATAGATTTTGTGTTGCATTTGTTTCAAAACTTTGTGTAACACTTTACCACGATTTTTAATGAACTTACAGCATTTCTCCCTATTTTTTTCAATTTTTTTATGATTTTTTCAATTTTATTCCTTTTAAAAAATTATAATAATTGCTCGGAATCTCAAAAAAATAATTTAAAAAATGTTTTAGTAACTACATTTCGTTACCTATCTAGGGGTAGGAACCAAAAAACAAAAACAATATGGGGTAGGTATCGAAAAAATAAAAAGAATGTGGTAATGGATTTGGTACCACTACAATACAATTTTTTTTTTTTGGACCACCAGAATCCAAAATGATAGTAGGGATTATTGCCATACAATTTGTGATAGTAGGGATTATTAGAATCCAATTTCCCTATATATATATATATATATATATATATATATATATATATATATAACAAGCTTTTTAGGCTTGCCAAGCTACTCATGGCTTGGCTTGACTTGTTTAGTTCACAAGCCCGAGCCAAGCCGAGCTGATCTCGAGCCGAACTATACGAGCTTCTTGCCGAGCCGGCTTGGCTCATTTACACCCCTAGCCAGTAATATAATCTTCTTTCCTGCAATTTAGATTGTTATTTATTGCTTTCTTGATTATGAGTTCTTCGTTAGATTTAGTTTTTTAATTTGTTCTTGTTAAATTAGGTTAAATTTTAATTCTCGCTTTATGTTTGCTTTAGCAATTACTATTTTCAATTCCTGTTTAGTTTAGTTTTATAATTATTTACTACTTTTTCGCAATTTGAAACCCTACCAAACCAATTCCCTGTTAACCTAACACACCATCCCTGAGGTACGACAACCCTTACTTTTTACCCCTTAATTTCTACGACCGAACAATGGCGCCGTTGCCAATGATGGTGTTATTTGGTAGATTAGGTTATTGGTTTGTGTGTAAATAGTTTATTGCTTTCTTAGTTGTAATTTAATTCAGAAAAAAATGTGAACATAAAATTTGAAAAAACAAAAAAAAAAAGGAGTTATGACTGCTGTTAGGGTTCCCCAATTTGAGCATGAAGTATTTTGGAGATATTTTGCTAGATTACAGGATTACCATGCTCAATGTGAATTGCATGGTATCTTTTATGATACATTAGATATATTGGGAATTGTGCATGAGGGTGTGAATTATGAGACTCGAAATCTCTTAGAATATTACGGGTTTTCTAATTTAGGAGAAGATGCTGCTTGGGAATTTCTTGAATGGTTGTCTAGGGATACTTATGAATCTGAACAACAAAATTCTCCCTATGACCCCCATATTTCAAATTTCGCATCACCCTCTGAGACTCTAACTAAACAATCATGTGATTATCCCTTATATTTTGATGATCAATCTTGTGGTAGGGATATTGTAGAAGACTCTTATGATCTTCCTCCATGTGATACTGTTGAGTGTAATCCTTTGTGCTCATATTGTGATTCTCCGTACCATGATTCTGATTCTTGTTTTCAACCTAAAGTGGATGAATTTTGTGTGAAAATGAGTGAGTGCATGTGTGAATTTTTACATGAGACTAATCCTAGGGTAGAAACTTCTTCTTCACCAGTGGTTGAGTCGATAGTTGAAGTAGAACATTCATCATCTTTGAGTCCTGAATATGCTCTTGATTTCTTGTTTAGTTTCTTGTTCTTGTTCAAGTAGTTAGGTTTTGTTTTTAATTTCTTGTTTTCTTTAGTTTCCATTGTTTTCAGTTCATAATTAGTTTAGTTTAAATTATTTACTGTTTCCTGCAATTTGAAATCATTACCAGACCAATTCCCTAAAAACCTAACACACAATCTCTATGGATTCGACAACCTTACTCTTAGAAAAACACAAATACCACAACCGAAAAATCATTTGAGCTCCCACTAGCTTCTTATCACCTAAGTCACTCCATACCTCCTCAGGTTCTTTGTCAGTTTTGGTGAAACTGACCCTCTTCTCATTCATGTGACCAATCATGCACAAGAAGCATTAGAAATCATGTTAGTGCTATCCCTAGTGGGGTACAAAGCACTGGACCTCAATCCCTTCACTACTACCATAGCACCCTTCACGATCTTCCATCTTCTATTCCCGAATCTTATGGTGTAGCCCATCTCATCGAGTTGATTCACTAAAATCAAATTCCTCTTAATTCCATGAATATACTTCGAGGTCTACATTATTATTCGGTTCTGAACCGAATAAACAGAGAACCGAACCGGTCCAAACTGAACCGAATTTTATTCGATTCGATTTTCAGTTTGGACTTTAGGCCTTATTCGGTTTGACTCAATTCCAGTGAAAAACCCATATGGATGTGCGCATTATTCGATTTTGAACCGAATAAACCGAGAACCGAAACCAGTTTTATTTGATTTGGTTTTCGTTTGGACTTTAACTCTCATTCGGTTTTCGGTTTTGAACTGATAAACAACCCTAAATATACCTCACATCCTCCAACTTCCAAAGACCACCATTAGCAACCTTAATAGTCACATCTCCTCTACCTGTTATCTCATAATTACACTTGTCAAATTGTCAGTCCTAAAATTATGAAATAACTCCCTATTAGAGTAAACATGAAAGGATGCACCAAAGTCAACTATCCATGACTCTTCAGGACGAGACACACTCAAATTTAGGGCTTCACAAAAGGTCTTCTGCAGAGTTGATAGAGTCCCGATCATCATTACCCTTCCCATTCCTAGGTTTAGGGCAATCCCTCTTAAAATGACATGCATCACCACAACCATAGCACACAACATTGCTCATGTCCCTAAGTTTGCTTTTACCCTTGGACTTCGATTGTCCCCCGGAATTATTTGAATTCCTATTGTTCATCCTACCCCTGACACTTAAAGCACTTCCTAAAGATTCACCACTAGAATTCTTCCTACGAAGGCCCTCATTGAGTAGTATAGATTTGACATCATCAAATTTCATCTCGTCACTACTCTTAGCACTACTAACAGTGGTTACAAATGTTTCCCAAGAATCAAGCATAGAAGACACCAATATGCAAGCCTTAACATTCTCGGCATTAATCATCTTTACTAAAGTAAGTTGTGATAATATCTAATTAGAATCTCATTTATATGATCAACCACATCACCGTCCTCAATCATCTTACATTTGGTTAATTTGCGGAATAGATATACTTGATTTGTTGCGCTTGGCTTCTCATACATCTCTTCCAGTGCCTTCAACAATTCCTTCGTTGTCTTTTTCTGCATGACGTTAAACCTGATGTTCTGATCCAATGACATCCTGATCAGGGACACCACCTGTCAATCGAGCAGATCGTACATGGCCTTCTCCATGGAGTCTGGCTTCTCCTCCAACATTAGAACATGCTGCGACTTCGAGTATAACAGATCCTCAATCTGCAACTTCTAGTAGGTGAAGTCAGATCCGTCAAATTTCTTGATTTCATAATTATCTCCCGGCATTGTTTGAAAGCGAGTTCTCTTTCAGCAACCTGCAAGCTCTGATACCAGTTGTTAGAATTGAAGAACACTCAAACAACCACAAACAATAGGAAATAATGACGGAAAAGAAACCAAAAATTGACACCAATGGTTTAACGTGGAAAAAAAACCAAAGCAGGAAAAACCGCACAGAATCGATGCACTAATAATATGAGGATTACAATTACACTGCGTTTATCTCTATCTCACTTGATTTGAAGGAATAAATAATAAGGAGAAACTGATCCCAAATATATACTAGAAGGTACAAGAAGGAACCCTAGGTTATTCTAATAACCTAATTAATGACAGCTGCCGCACAAAGAAAAAAGGAAAGCTTAGGCCCTCCTCGGCCCAAGGGGGCGCCAGTAGCGCCTGTGAGGCACTGGAGGTGCCTTTAATATCGATACTTCTGGACATGCCGCTACTAGCATCCAAACCTGTGGGTAGCGCCTTGTGGCTGACGAAAAAAGCCTTGCAATGAACTTAGGCGTTGCCAGCGTCTCTTGATTCTTCTCTCAGGATGGGGCGTTGTTGGTGCATTCCAAGTGCTACTGGTGCCTCAAGGTGCTGTTGGTGTCTAAAGGCGCTGCTGGCATCTCCTCCTCTTTCTCCCTTCTTACCACTTGGCCTCCACAAACAACATTATCCTTTAATTTTTTTTGTGTGATGATAGAAGTCTTAATTACTTCAAGATACTTTTTAATCATCTTATCCTATCTTAAATTAATATTTTTAATGATTTTTATATTAATTTTTTTAATAATAATTAAGTATTAATTATCAATTTTAAGAAGCTTTGAGTGTGTTCGCTATGTTAATGAGTACAAATAATATTCAAATCGAATCAACCCTATTCGCTGACATATTTTAAGCGTGTTTTAAAAAATAAAAAAATGATAAAAATTTAACTTTACGCAATTTATATATAATATTATAGTTATAGGAGTCAATCATATCATTTTATTTCACCTTAATATATAATAATAAAATTTTAACGATAGGGAAAAATACTTCAAATGTGTCTCCTAAAGACTCATATAATTTTCACTTTTTCTTTTTTTTCTCTCCTCTATTCCCCTTTGCAAAAAACACAATTGAAGTTAGTCTTACTTTCTCCATTTTTATTTAAGTGTTGCCATGTTTTTCATGATGAAAACTTTAGCTATTAATTCTTTGATATATACAATGATTCATCGTATAAAATTGATACGATTAAATTCAAACTAAAAGAAACTACATTAGAAAAGTACAAAATTAAAACTTTTAGTTAAATATTTTATGATAAATTACTAGATGAACATGAACATGAACATGAACAAAAGCGAAAGAAAGTAATTTTGAGAAAGAATGGAGTACTACCTCTGTCCCAATTTAATTATCCATTTACCTAATTTTATAAGACCAATGCACATTGATAATAGTGTGAAAAGTTTGTTAATTCCAAAAATTACCCTTTAAAATCTTTTGTGCTAAAGAAACTAAAAATTGTTGAAATTCTAAACACATTCATTTATTAGGGGTAAAATAGGAATGACAATCATTGAAATTGTAAAAGAGATAAATAAAAAGAGACAAAGAAATTAGATATTTGGACCAATAAATTGAGACATAAGTAGTATTTAACAAAATACCGAAAAGTTGTTCTTAGTCATTGACTTCCATGTTTCGTGAGTCTTCACACATTTACTTCATCACTTTATTATAACTTCCTTTGAGGCAATGTTCTTCTTTATGGAGGGTTGAGGTGTGTTCACATTGCACCGCATTCTTTAATTTCTATCATATTTTATTACACTATATCATTTTATTTGTTGTAATAAATCTTAAAATTTTTAATATTGAAGGCCAACACTTTCTATAATTTTTTCCGTTTCTTTTATCATATAATTGATTGTTTTGGCAAGATTATGATGAATATATTTGGAAAAGTAATTAACAACATAGTAGTTTGCATGAGAAAAAACTGAAGGGGAAGCTCGTGGGATAGGTAGAGCTCCTCAACTCATTATCATTGTCGATCTCCTAGCTTTGCAAGCGTCCAACCAGCGGTGTTTGTTGCGGTGGACGATTGGCAGACAATTCACAAGCTTTCAACTCTTCACTTAACTTTTTAACTTTAAAAAAAATTTACTTTTACCAATTTTAAATTTAAAACCAAATAACTCACCTACCATAACCCACCATAGTGTACCACACTTTTTCAATTTCACTACACCACATCATCACCACACTCCACCTACTGTATAAAAGATCAGGGCATGAGTTGTCCCCATCCATCATTCCTGTGCCAACATTATCAAAAGACAAGATCAATGAAAGAAACGGATGGAATATGACGAGTTTCAATTATTAGACCATTGGGTATTATTATTCAAGGGAAATTTTGGTTTGGAAATTTTTTTGGAAACATTTGTTAAATTTATTGGTTGACAAATTTTTCATGTTTGATCGTTCTCAATAAATGAGAGGTTTTAATGTGAAGTCTATTATGTCGTCCACAAATAAATTAAACAGTTACGCGAAATAGTATAGGATAAATTTTTCTCAAAATGTTTTTTATAAAAAAAAATTCTAGTAAACACACTGTAAAGAAAACCAGTTTTGAGGAAAAAAAGGAAAACTGGATAACCAAACTTTTAGCAACTATAGTTTTAGGTAATTTATATTAATTTTTTTATTCAATTCACATAATTTATTAATAAATAAAAAATAAATAAATGAGGTGACATTTATTTATCTTCACTATTTTCATTTTTTCCCTTATTTTACATTAACTTATTTATCTTATTTACTCCATCCGTTCTATATTAATTGTCGCATTTGAAGATTGTGCAGTTAAATTTGAAAAATTTTGACTATACATTTTTCAATATATACAATGAGTTGATATATAAATTATTACAATTAGATTCATAACAAAACATATTTATCATAAAAATCTTATTAATAATATATTATATAAAAATTTATTAATCAACAATTATTATGAAAAATCATAAAAATCAAATTATGATAATGAATATAGAACTTATCTTATACGTTCGAAATGTCATAGCCATAGACTCCAACTCATAGCTAGGAATGCAATATTGTCAGTCGGGCTAGAAACCAAAGCACCGGTAGGTCCCTTGAGCAGAACAGGTATGTTGTACGTTGACGTTAGTGACTATCAATGTTTGTGTCCAGAGAAGAAAAAAAAGAAAAGAACGACTAGTCAACCAAAGTCTAACCAGTGAAAAGTCACAGCAGAACCAATTCGATTTCTTTCAGAACTAGTCCAACTGACCTGTTTTCAATGGGCACTTGGGCAGGTTAATTACATTGGGCATGTTGTTTTGGCATTTTTTGCTTTTTGGACCCTGAACTTTGGAAGTATTTATTTTTTTGACCCTCATATTTCAAAGTATATATTTTGGACCTTATACTTTGTCTCCGACAACAATATGAACCTTATACTTTGTTTCCAACAACAATATGGACCCCCATATTTCAAAGTCATTATCGATTTTTTTTTCTTTCAAAACTTTTCCAACCGCAACTTCTTCTTCCTCTTCTTGCACGATTTTCAACCCCCGTATGAGCATAAATTTGCAAAAACGTTATCAAAATTTACCAAAAGTTACCAAAATTTAACTTTTACCCTTTGTTTTTTACCCATCAATTTTACATACCCTTAGCTGTCAAAGTCTGATCAATTTCAAAACAACATTCAAAAGAAGGAAAAAATGATAAAAGGCCATATCGGGAGGTTTAGGCAACAATTAGGTCATCGCCGAAGTCAAACATAACTTTGAGCCACATTTTTTTGGTCCACAAAGTATAGGGTCCAAAATATAAACTTTGAAATATGGGGGTCCAGAAAATAAATACCCCCAAAGTTCGGGGTCCAAAAATGCAAAAAACCCTCTTTTTTTGTTCGGTTAGATCTAATTATTTTAATTTATTTTAATTTATTGTAACTTATTCTAATCTAATATAATTTCTCAAAAAAATATTCACTTTAAAAGCACAAAAACACACGTAATTTAAGTTTTTAATGTCATATTTGTATAGACCTGAAATACATGCCGCCTATATTTGCCCTAACCAAATATATCTTCTACCTTTTAACACATCTGTCTGAATTGATAGGCTTAGTAGCTTAATTTTTATTAAATGTTATGATTCTTAGTTATTATATTCGGGTACGAAAATTAAATTTGTGTGTCAACAAAAAGTATAGGTGTTTACCTAAATTCAAAATACACACAACTCGTACTTTTAATGTCAAATTTACTTGAACTTGAAAAACATTTGATCTGTATTTACCCTAGTCAGATATACATATGACTCATATTTAATCCCTACATCTGAATTGATAGCTTTAGTAAGTTAATTTTCATTTGATGTTATCCTTGGTTATTATATTCGAGAACAGAAGAGTAAATTCGTATGTGAACACAAGCTAACAGACAAATAACTAGGCAAGCTTCAGAACACACAACAAAAAAAATCCTTTTCTACACACAACTCGTACTTTTAATGTCAAATTTACCTGAACTCAAAATACATCTGATCTGTATTTACCCTAGTCAAATATACATATGACCCATATTTAATTCGTACATCCGAATTGATACCTTTAGTAACTTAATGTTCATTTGATGTTATCCTTGGTTATTATTATTCGAGAACAAAAGAGTAAATTCGTATGTGAACACTAGTTAGCAGGCAAGTAGCTAGGCAAGCTTCAGAACTCACAACAAAAAAAATCATTTTCTACACACAACTCGTACTTTTAATGTCAAATTTACCTGAACTCGAAATATATTTGATCTATATTTACCCTAGTTAGATGTACATATGACCCATATTTAATCCGTACATCCGAATTGATAGCTTTAGTAACTTAATGTTCATTTGATGTTATCCTTGATTATTATATTCGAGAATAAAAGAGTAAATTTGTGTGTGAACACAAGTTAACAGGCAAGTAGCTAGGCAAGCTTCAGGACACACAACAAAACAAACATCCTTTTCTACTATGCGAAGGAAATTTTCCTTTTGATTAACAAGCACAAAAGAAAGTGCTAAAAAAGTGTTGGGACTTGGGAGGTCTCATATATTTTTTAAAATTGATTGGAAGACTACTATTTTTTTAGTGTACTTGGGGATTATCTAATCTTATAAAAATTAGTTGTAGAGTGGTAATCCAGTTATTTTGACAGAAATCTGGCGACTTATGTATAAACAGATGAAAATATCCTTCATTATATCTCCTTTCTTACAATAGGGTCACCTAATCTTACCAAAACTAGTTGTATGATTATCACTTTATTTTTCTTTTCTAATTTCACGTTTCATCTATTTGTTCATCCTCTTTATTTGATTCTCACTACTTAATTAGCAACCTTCAAATTCAGATTGATGAGACTTACTTCCATGACTATTCACTCACACCAGCTTGAAAATGTTGACTTACTTTTTAACCGAATTCCATATAAATAAAATTAATTATCATATATGCAAGACAAATTGGTATATATTATCATAAGATTATCTTAAACATAATTTATTTAATCTTTTAAATGTTGGATACTAATGCATAAATGGATTTAAATCCTAATTCAAAAGATAAATTTCCAACTACCATACACTACAAAAAAATAGGCTTTTACCAACAGATTATTAGTGACAAATATTGTTCCCGTTGGTAAAACTACCTTTTCCCCACAGATACATTAACAATTGGTATTGTTATTGTATTACCAACAACCAAATTATATGTTGGTATTAATATTCTATTACCAACACTTAAATTTGTGATGGCATTATAGAATTTTTACTTAATAATTTATTTATGCTGGTATTATCGAGGGAAATTGATACAAAATATCAGTTTGAAATTCATAAAGAGGGGAGTTTTAGTTAAAGTCTCACTTTCCCTCCTAATTCTTTCAATTAAACCCTAAATTACAAGCACACATGACTCTCAATCTCTCTCATTCTCGCATCAGAAATATCACGATCCAGTTCTCTCATTCTCTCTTTTTTTTTTTCTTTTTATTACTATGGCTCATGAAACACAAAAACAGAGAACCAAAGGAGATGACCCCCTTCCTCCTCTCTTCTTCGATAGCTTGATCTGATGCAGGCAAACAGGGAGAAACAGGGGGAGGGAGTGGTCCGTGGGGATTATGGTGGTCGCCGGTGGTCGGCCACGCGAGAGAGGGGCTAATGTCGGAGGCTGCCTCCTGTTAGTTTGCCCCACGTAGACAGGAAAAGAGGAGTAACAATGGCGTATGGTCTTAACTCTTAAATCTTGATATGTATATGGAATATATGGCATATGGTCTTATAATAAGTTATGTAAAAAAGTAATCAAGCTAATAATTTATTCAAACAAAACAAATTACTAATTTGAGTGATATTTTCAGTCAAATTTTGTCAAACATATATTTTACCAAAATTTTAAGGTATATTTGCAAAACATGTAGTTTACCAAAATTTTAAGCTATATTTGCAAATATTTGACAAAGGTTAATTTATATTTTGTTTTATTTATTGACATATTGCTAGCACACTTATTTTTTCTCTAATTTAACTCAATCTACCCATCAACTCTATTTCTCTCTCTTCCTAGTCCTTTTCATCCAGTCATTCATCCTCTAGTCTCACACTGCATCCATTCCTTCTTATGATATTATAGACAACAAGTTAACTTAGCCTCTTTTGCCTTACTATAATTGGAAAAGGGAAGAAAGAACAAAACCCCTAAAACCCTAGTTTCCAGCCTGCGAAAATGGAGCACTCTTAATCCCAAGTTGACACTACCCTTCCAAAACTTCGCCAAGCATTATTGAGAGTTCCATTCACATGCTTAAACTCCCAAAATTAGTATCAAAAGATAATCATATTCTCCAAATTGAGCGCGCAAACAAACAAACCCTTAAACCCCCAATTCGTGAACTATTGAATTGGAAAGAAGTGAACTAGATAACAATTTGAGCAACTAACAAACATCTGACTCATTCAAGAGCGCATAACAAAGCGTGAAAAGGAGAAATAATGAGAGGGAAACTGACCTCGCTCGTATCGGCGAAGCAGCCATGGAGGGAAATTTTGTCGACCCAAATTTGAAGGTCGCTAGTTAGGTAGTGAAAATCAAACAAAGATGATGAATGAATAGATGAAGTGTGAAATTAGGGGGGAGGGGGATGGGGAGTGGTATACAACCAGTTTTTGCAAGATTAGGAGACCCCACAATCGGAAAGGAGATGTAATGAAGCGCATTTTCGTCTTTTTAAACATATGTCTCCAGATTTTAGTTAAAATAGCCAGATTGCCACCCCACAACCAGTTTTTGCAAGATTAGGTGACCTGCGAGTGCATTAAAAAGTAGTGATCCTCCAGTTAGTTTTAAAAAATATGTGCCACCTCACAACAATTTTTGGAAAAGGTGCATGCTATGTAACATCTCCAATTTAAGAGGACAACTATCACATATTGTATCTTAATTAATTCATATTGATTTAGTGGATGTTTAATAAAGTAAGAAATGTTATTGCCACTTCTGCATAGTGAAAAAGCATGGCTTTTCTATCATACTTAGTGAATGATGCACATAAAATAAGTCCTTAACTATTTATTTTTATTAATATTTTTTTTTTGAACTTAGGCAAATAGGTTGGTCCACTCTTTATTGGGTAAATTGGTGAAGGGGACCAACCTATGATTAGAAACCTTCTCTCTGGGATCAAGTGACTAACCGAGTGAGACTAAGAAGACAAAAAAAAAACAAGAAAACAACCTAACTATAGAAACTACTCTTATTAGTAAGTGTTATTTGTGACTATGTTTTTAGGGGATTGCGATAGTGAATTATGGATAACTTTGATTGTAAATCTAGATTTATATTCCAATTTCCCTATTACGCTTGGTATTGTTGTTTTTGATGTAAATTTCTAGGTTTTGAGGCCAAAACACCAACATTCTTTCAACTTGCAGCAAGATCGAATACACCACGGACATCCTCCATTGACCCATGGACCGTGGTAGAAGTTTGAGATGAAACGGAGCTGGGAATGACGGGACAGAGCCCACCACGGTCTGCCCATGGTGTATGCCACGGACCGTGACAGGCCTAGTTCCATGCACCGTTGCTATTTCGTTAAGGAGAAGAGGAAGAATGGAGGCAGCAGCCACCACAGTCTGCCCGTGGTAGGCTGGCTGCTCGCGTGTGGTGCCCGTTTTCGTGAGATAAAGAGGGGGCAAGTGACAGTTATTCAACATTCATTCATTATTCTTCATTCACCCCTTCATTCTTAGGTCGTCAAGGAGAGAAAGAGAGTGATAATACTTCCAACTCTACTCTTCCCCACCATCAAGATTCAAGATCGAATCGATTCAAGAGAGGCAATGATCAAGAATCGAGAAGGAAGTGGCGACATTCGCGGAGAAGGTTCAACCCAGGGATCGAAGGACTCAATCGGGACGTATTCTTCACATGTTTGTTCTTTCTTTTAGTATTCTTTCTTTGTTTTGAGAATCGATTATGTTGATTGGAACTTGTTTCATGCTTTCATTGATAATGAGTGAGTAGTTTCCTTGAATTCTAGGGTTTTGCAACCCGGAACAATGTAATTTGATTGAATGTTTTAGCTTATGCATGAATTCTTGTTTTGAATCGATAGAAGGTTGTGTTCTTCATGTTCATGGGTGTTATTTAAGTGCTTGAATACTCGTGATTTGAGATTAACGTAAGAAGTACAAAATGGTGAATTAGGATAATCTGACTACCAATCTTTCTACCTAGTTTTGTGAAATTTGAGAAAAGAATAACATATTAGGGAACCTTTTGATAACCAGAATATTTGAGACCTTCAACTTTGATGAACTTGAAAAGTATACGAAAGTTTTAATTTAGGTTAATTGAGGTGATTTTATTAGCATCGAAAGAGCAGTAGAGTTCTTATGGTTATCGTTCTTGATTCTTTCTTGAATGTATGATTGTGCAAGCTATGTTGGGTCTTGTTACTTCAAGAATTCGATTGTGAGATTCGAGATAGGAGGGGAGCCGAAAACCCTGTCGCGGACCATCTTACTAGGATAGTGACCGAAAATGTGAGAGTCATTCCTATTGACGCTCAATTTCCGGATGAGCATATCCTTAGTGTTGGAGTCGTGCCGTGGTTTGCGGACATAGTGAACTTCAAGGTGACCGGAGAGATGCCGAGCGATTGGGATAAACATGATAGAGATATGTTCCTTTGTATTGTCAAAAACATTGTGTGGGATGACTTGTATTTGTTCAAATATTGCCCCGATCAACTCCTTAGGAGGTGTGTGCCCGACGAATCCATTATGGATGTCCTTTCGTTTTGTCACGACCAACCATGTGGGGGACATTTTAGTGGTAAGAAAACAACCTATAAGGTTTTACAAAGCGGGTTTTACTGGCTTGCCATATTTAAAGATGCTCATGAGTATGCCAAAAGATGTTTTAGGTGTCAAAGCTTAGGAAAGATCACTAGGAGGGATATGATGCCCCTTCAACCTGAAATCTTTGTTGATGTTTTTGGAAAAATCACTAGGAGGGGTATTGACTTTATGGGACTATTTCCTAATTCTTTTTGGAATGAGTACATCCTCCTAGCTGTTGATTACGTTTCTAAGTGGGTAGAGCCTATTCCTACGAGGCAAAACGATGCTAAGGTTGTGACCAAGTTTCTTAGGGAAAACATTTTCTCTAGGTTTGGAATGCCTCGGGAAATAATTAGTGATCAAGGGACCCACTTCAAGAATAGATCTTTCGAGGCTTTGCTTAGGAGATACTCGGTTGAGCATAGGCTAACAACCGCTTATCATCCACAATCCAATGGTCAAGCGGAGGTGTCAAATAGGCAAATCAAGCAGATTTTAGAAAAGACCGTGTCCAAGAATAGGAAGGATTGGTCCGTCAAGTTGATAGATGCTTTTTGGGCTTATAGGACGACATATAAAACTCTAATCGGGATGTCACCATATAGAGCCGTTTTGGAAAGCCGTGTCACCTTCCCGTCGAGCTTGAGCATAGAGCCTGATGGGCTTTGAAAGCCCTTAACCTAGATCTTTCAGTAGCTGGCGAGGTGCGAAAACTTACCTTGTGTGAATTAGAGGAGTTAAGAAGGGAGGCTTATGAGAATGGAAGACTGAGCAAAGAGAGGTATAAGATTTTACATGATAGGATTATCCATAGGAAGACCTTTTCTTCGGGCCAAAAAGTACTTCTCTATGACTCTCGCTTGCACCTTTTTCGCTGGTAAATTGAAATCTAGGTGGAGTGGACCTTTTGTTGTTACCCATGTGTTTCCCTCTGGTGTGATTGAGATTAAAGATCCATCTTATAACAATTCAGTTTGGAAAGTGAATGGTCACAGGTTGAAGCCCTTCCTGGAGTTTCCCGAGAATGTTGACGGGGAATATGTAACATTCCATGACCCATCCATTGCTTGAAGGAAGGTAGTTTGACACTTTTGTATATATTGTATATCTAATTTTTCTTTTCTTGATTTTTCTGATTGCTTCTCATTACTATGTGCTATCAAGAAGGAAGGAATGATTTGTTGCTTGCATTTACATCTTCACATGATTTGTATACTCAATCTCCATTTACAAGTCATGAGAGGATTCATTTGTGACTTAATCAGGTAATATCTTTCCTTGTCCTTTGAATTTAGTTGGTGGGTAGCATATTTTTATTTTCTTAGTGTAATTTTTCATTTAGGATGCTTGTCTATCCTTATTTCTAGTCACAATGAGGACATTGTGTGACCTTTTTGTGTGGGAGTGGGGGTGGCATGCATAACGACTTTTCTTTTTTCTTTGCTTAGTAATTTTTCTTTTGTGTGAATTTTTATTTCTTTTTAGTGTGTTGCCTAGTTTAAGATTAGATTTAAATAGATGTGTGCTTAAAGAGTATGTATTTTGAGTTTTAGGGTGTTAGGGAAGTTTTGAAGTTGTTTGAGAGTGTGAAATTTTTTTTGTGGAAGTAAGAGTTTAGAACTTGGCCATTTATTTGAGAAACTGAACTTTAAGTCCTATTTTCTCTCATTTCCATTTTATTTTACTCGATTTCTTCTCTCTCAAACAACTCGATTCTCTTTCCCAAACCCTAGAATTGTGTCCTAACTCTTGATTTCTCACCAATTCCTCCATTTTCTTCTCAAATTGTTCGTGATTTTCCCTAATTTGTGCGCCCTTGCATCTGTGCGCAGTTGTTTGTGGTTGTTCAAGTGCGAGAAATCGTCTCAACAACTCTGCTGGGGACTCAACAACATCAACCAACCTTTGATTGTGGTTCAAGTCAGGTAACACTCGCTTTCGGTGATCCAAGTTCGATTTTCTTGATTCAATTTGGGTGTTGCGTGTGTTGCTTCTTCTTTTGAGATTACGGTTTGTTCTTTGTTGAGTCCACATTATCATTTGTTTTGCACTGAGTTTTCATAATGGTTCGCTCAAATCAAACGCGCACTGAGGAACACTCTCGTTCACCCCCACCGAGTCTTTGGTTCCGAACAAAGACCGGTATAAGGCACAACCGGCTACACTTCTTCAATGTAGTCCGAAGGTTAAGGTCGCATTCCAGGATGACCAGCACAAGGAGAGATTTACAATGTTCCAACAAAGGAAAATTTGTGCACCGGACATCTACGATGAAAATACTGTGAAATCAGTCTACTGCAAGTCGAGTTTTGATCATTTTATTAGAACCTTTGGGTGCGGGACGTTCATAAAGATTGAGGATTCCATCTACGATCAACCTATTCTTGAATTCTTGAGTTCTTTGCGTGTTGAGGATGATGGGAAGCCAAGTGCAAGGTTTTGGTACCGAGTAGATAACAAAGAAAAGGCTTGCACGGTGCAAGACCTATGGCGAGTGCTTGGGTTGCCAGTAGATGGAAATTATTACGAAGAGTGCGCCCAATTCGACGAACAAGATGCAATGAAAAGGTTGAATTGTTGGCGAAGGGCATTTCATACGTCTCGGGTCCATGACATTTCATTCCATTGTCCTAAGAATTCAAAATCCCGAGATTTTTGCAACTTGGCAGTGAGAATCCTACACCGGATCGTCACAAGTTCTGTGTTTAGACGGGATAATTGGCGGCCGAATGTCCGGAAAGATGATTTGTTTATCATCTTTAACGTCGTCCATGGACAAAGGGTGAATACGGGGTCTTGTATACTTCATTGCCTCAAAGAAATTAGTTTCAAAAACCAGCTTACAACCATTGGCATGGGGCATGTCATATGTCATTTCTTGAAGAAACAAGGGTTTGGAGCTTATTTCAACAAGTTTACCCCACTTCCCTGACCCAATAGATGGCGTCCGGTTACAACGGATGAGAATTTTGGAGAAGCACCGCACGCGACATATCTATAAGCACGGCTACGACAAATATAGGACTACCGTACATTTGGATCATGAAAGAGCCGAGCGATGGTTGGATGTTACCAATGAACATAACTGGTCGTGCAGGCGATAACCTGGAGGCCATTGATGGGTAGGAGGTCCGGACCATCCCGATGACGAAGAGGAAGAAGATGAGGAGCCTGGCGAACAGGAAGGACAAGCACATCAAGGGGAAGCTAGTGGAAGCAGGTCTCAAGGGGTTTCGCTCCAACATCTTAGCAATCAAATGGAGCGGTTAAGCGTTGTTTTCCAAAGTCAACACAACCTCCTAGAGAGCCAGCAAGAGCTCCTTCGTTCTCAACAAGTGACACTTCAGCGGCATGAGGAGTACTTCCAGCAGCAGAACCAGTATTGGAGAGATTGGGGGTACTATCATTACTCCGGGGCCCACCATCCACCGGCGCCGCCTGATTATGTCAGCGAGTACTACCCGACATATTTTCCCTATTACCCATATCCTCCTCCTGGAGGACCCGAGTAGTGATTGTAAGCACCCCGCCCCCTCTCATCTTTTTCATTGGTTATACACGATTTCTACTTGTGGAAATACATGTGTGTAGGGGGGGTGTTTGTGTTGGGGTTTGGGTGGGAAAGGCTCTCTAATTTGGGATCGCATGAATAAGATGTTGGCGTTTGAGTTTGGCTTCACTAGCATTGTCATTGTCTATGTATGAAAGTCATTTTCTTGGGTATGTGTGGTGGAGTTTGTATGGTTTGCGGATGATTTTATCAATTGTAGGACCAGGGAGATGGCGAGATATCTCATCCTCAATTCCCGCCTTAATGAGTGAGATTCGGGGTTGAGGCAAATCATTGTCAATGTACATATTGTAAATAGTTTGTTTTTAGTTTGAGTCATGTATAATTGTTTTTCTTTTTGATCTTGCATGTGAACATTCACACATAGTATGATTTTCTTGTTTATTTCTAACCTATGGTGTGATGTTCCTTGGATCACGAATTGGGTATGCTTTTATTGAAGATGTTGAGGTGACTTCCTTTTACCCTCTCTTTCATTGTATATATTCTTGATCCATGATGCATGCTTGATTTCCCTTTTGGGTGGCGAACCCCTTGAGTGTGAATGTTGGGAATATATTGTTGTTGGAGCCGTGTGGGCTCGGGTCGCCACCACTTTTGCTTGTTAGTTGTTTGTTTGTGTGTCTTTTGTAGGATTTCTACCTTACCTATGACACCCTTCTTCTCACAATGGGGACATTGTGATGTTTTGTGTGGGAGTGGGGGTAATACTTCCATTGTTCATGGGTAGATCACCTAGTTTTTAGTCTTTTGATTTTGTTTTTCGTAGTTTTTTTTGTCTAAAATTTGAAAATTTTTGTGTGAAAAAGGAGAAAAAGGGGAGTGAAAAACCTTTTAGTTTTTGTTTTTCTTTTGTTTTTGCTTTGTTTTAGGAAAAGTGTAGTCAAGGCGTAGAAAACTTTCTTAATCTCCTTGAAAGCAACCCATATGAGCATCATCGTCCTTAGTTCAAATATTTTCATGACTCATTTGTGTAGATTCCCTTCATTAAATGCTTAATAAAGATCCTTGATTCTGTCACGTTCTTCTTGAAACTGTGAGACTTTAGTAGATCACTTCCGAGCTTCTTGAAAAAGTGATATCTAATTAAATTGAATTAATCAGTTATTTGTCAGCTAAACCTACACGAGCCGGTATGAGTGGGCGGCACTCACGCCCCTTAAGCACTTTGTTGCGTATGGAGTAGCTCGTGTTGGGAGGGTAGACCCCGTTATAGGTAGTTCAATATCCCGAAAAACCCGACATTAAACTTGAAAGTGTAATGTTAAGTTAGTATACCTACAAGGGACTGGTATGAACGGCGCAATGGTCTTACCCCTTAAGCACTTCGTTTGTGTATGGAGTAGCCCGTGTTGGGAGGGTAAACCCCGTTATGGGCCGTACAATTCCCGAAAAAACTAACACCAAATTTTGTTGAGTTAAGTTGAAATTGTTGGGCCGTTAAATTCTAAACCCAACACCAAAGAAAAATGCAATAAATGTGAGGTCTTTCCTTGCGTCTCCTGCGGCCCTCACCAAGCCAAGGGAGACACAAGCGAGGGAGGACGACACTTAAATAATTTTTGCTTTGAAACAAGCATGGAAAGTGAGTTGCTTTAGATAAATCATAATCGAGTTGAATAACACTTACACTTGAGCACATAGGATCTTATTTTGTAGGAGATGTTTAGGAATCGAAAACCTTAAAGATTGGCAATATCTTGAGTTAGGTGATTTGAGGTGCTCATAATAGTTCCTTTTGGTTGACTAATATTGTTTTCTTAGTGGCAATTGCATGATTCCTTGAGCAAGCCGCTTTTCTTTTCTTTCTTTTCAAGCTTGTTTTGTTTTTCACTTTCCCTCTCTCCTTTTCTTTGGCTTTTGTGGGCATAGCTTCTAGAAACCCTCACGAGACCTTCCTCGTCCACTTGGGCTGCCTAGGGGTTTAAAGGGCTTGATGCATGTGCTAAATGCATCCATGATTCCTGCGAAAGTGAGTTAGGGATTTTAGTTTCTTCACTACAAAAAAAACATCACTTGTGCCACGGTAAAGTTCGTGGCACAAGTTCGAAATTCCCGTGGCAAAATCGTCTTGCCACGGGTTTTCTTCGAATTAGCCCCGTGGCATAAGTGGCAGTGGCAAGGATGTAGCCACGGGAAATTTACTACTGTGGCTAAATGAAAAATCGTAGCCACGGGATCTCCCGTGGCAAGCACTGTCATTTGCCACGGGAATACCCGTGGCAATCATTTTTCTTGCCACGTGTAGTCTCGTGGCAATCACTTTTCTTGCCACGTGAAATTCCGTGGCAACAAATTTTCTTACCACATGAAGGCCCGTGACAATCACTTTTCTCACCACATGAAGGCCCGTGGCAATCACTTTTCTTGCCACGTAAATTCCCGTGGCAAAAAATTTTTTGGGCCATGTTGAAGCTTGTGGCAAGTACACATCTAGCCACGAACACTTCCGTGGCAATGTTAACTACAAGAATTCATTTCAGTAGCTACATTTATTTACTCGTAATTCTACATTTAAAGGTGTAATTCTACATCATTCAATTATTGTTATTTTCTATTATTATTATTATTATTGTTATTTTATATATATATATATATATATATATATATATATATATATTTCAATATAATATAAAAATGTTGCTATATCCATATATATTTCTTTTGATGGAAAAAGCAACCTTCATTAAATAGTTATCATCCATAAGAACATAAATACTAATTTGATTGGGACATACCCCAAAAAGACTTGCTTAAACCGTGATAGACACTTCTACCAAGCTATGAGTTACAATATTGTAGTCTCTTAACATGGCTACAATTACAAAAATTGTAACTACAACTAGAAAAGGATAGTAATCTGAATTATGATCAACACCGCTAACAAAGAAAGTTGCCTTCGCTTCTGCAATCAAAGAAGACGTGTTGGCCTTGATCCTTTGTACCCTTGTGAATAGTCCAATAGGCCAATACTACTCCTTCCAATTGATGATGCTAACCGACCCAATATACCATCTTGTTCAAAAGTTGCATCACCTACACGTTCATCATGAAAACCATATCACAAGCAATATGTGATTGGAGAATGAATTAGTATGGCATCGTTGATATTTGCTTAAGCTTCGGCATCGAAATCAAAATGTGGGATTCATAAAAATTAGAGCTAACCTAATGATTCAAAAAGGAAACACAAGGCTAAGTTAAATAATTAGGTGCATACAATATAAAAACTTCAAACTCCAAATGCAAAATGCAAAATTAGAGACAAAATTAGTCTAACCTGCATTGTAGAGAACCAGGGCTATAGTCCAGACTACACCATAATAGTTGTACAGATTAAACTTGACGTTTCTATATTGCTCGATGATTAGGAGACCTGCACCAAACAAAATTCAATAAGCTTATAAGTTCAATTCTGAAATCAACAAAACATAATTCAATAATTGCATCCAGTATTAGCATATGTCGAAACTGAGCTGACTCGCTTCTTGTAGACCAGGAAAATGGGTCATTCGGGTCGAGTTCGGGTTGAGTCGTGTTTGGGTTGACCAGGCAAACCAGAGCTATATATCAGTTCTGTCATGGGCATGGTCTGCTCTGCTATACAGACTCAATACCTCGTCTTCCCCCAAGAGTGTGGATCGCGTTATCCCTGCTGCATAGACAGCACAAAAAAGTTGAGACGGTCTTGTTCCGAGCCTCACTCCAGGAACAAGCTGCTGCTAATAACCAAAACCCAACCTATAATAAACTATGCTGTAATGTATTAATTCCATCTTAATTCTCACATGAGTTAGACATCTTTTGCATTAAGCAAGAATTGCAAACAAGAGTTATGGCTCTCCACTTATATTATGTATGAGATCTTACCATCACCAACAACATCACCATAATACGGGATAAAGTTCTTGGAAAGACCAAGTAAATGGCTATAGAGGCCATCCAGCAACTATATAGACCCTCAACAGCTATAGAGTTGGCGGCTAAGGATCAAAACATGCCAAAAGAGACTATGTACTTAATAAAAGTCACATATTTTACCATGAAAAAGGTGAAATTCAAAAACGCTAAAGTCAAGAATAAATACTACTCCTTGTGCTTTTTACTTACCAGACCAAGAATCCCAAATGAATGGAAGGATCGTCATTATCATGTTTATTCACATCTTGCTCATCATCTTATGAATACTGGTCCTTGTGCTCTTTTTCTTAGCAGATCAAGGCCCCATACACTACAACCGCACCAAAGTAAAACATCGCAAAAATCAAACCAACTTCCAACAATACAGAATCAATCAAAATTGTAGAATCTCTCTTCCTAGAAACTAACATAGATACTCTTTATCTTGAAGAAACCCATCGAATAGCCAAAATCGGAAACATAAATTTGAAGATTAAAGTTTGGTAATATTAAGTTGAATTAAGTGAATCTGTCTGGAACCATGGTAGCAATTCTGGCACTAAGTAATCAGATCAAAGGAGATGTTATTACCATGGGAGCAATGAATTAAGGGACCTATGGCTGTCTGGAACCAACATGCGCTGGAATCATATCAAGGACCCTGAAGAATAGCATTTCATTGCTTCCTCATGTTGGCTGAATCAGGCAGAGGGGGACTAGCATTGGCTTGAAATTCTGGAACTGGGTACTAGAGGTCGCTGGCGCTGAGGAGCATCGACTGGGAGGGGGCGCTGGGCGTGCTGCGTTCGGGGCAAGTGAGTAAGTCCGCGCGGAAGTTCGATGGAGGTAGGAAGCTGTGAGGCGGTGACCATGGTGGTGGCTGCGAAGGTGCGAATGGCAGCGAGAGTGGTTGCGACGGTTGCTGGGAGTCGCGGTATTACTTGGAGTCGAGGGCTGAGGGTGATTGGGTGTTGCGATGGAGAAACGGTGGTGGTTTATGGTGGTTCGAGCGTCGCCATCGTGAAGGGTGATCGCCGGAGGCGTGGATGTGGCTGGCGAGGAGAGAGTGGAGGTTAGTGGGAGAGATTAGGGTTTGAGAAAGGAAGTGAATATGGAAGTAACTTGCAATTTCTTTTCTACCATAATTGAATTTATTTTACATATGGTAGTTGAAAATTTTATATTATTTATTTATCAAAAAAAAATTATATTTGTTAAAAAAATTTATATCCTCCTAAACATAGTTAATTATTGTAATAAGTTAATTTGATCAATATATATTAATTTTGAATTTTTATGATAAAATTAATGATATATTTTCACTTTTCAACTACGATAGTTGAAAAAAAGTCAACTAAGGTAAAATTTTCCTAAAAATATTCAATTTTGTAAAAAATTATAACTTAACGTATAAATTTACTTATTGTATCAAGTCCTATTGTGAATATATATTCATTTTAATTTTTTAATAGTAAAATTAAGAATAGTTATACATTTCAACTACCATAGTTGAAAAAAATTTCAACAATGGTAGAATCTCCGGTTTGATACTAACAGTATCAACTATGGACATATTTTCCATAAATAGTACACGACCAAGCTGGTAAATTTCTTACTACGCAAAAAGATTATGTATGGCCTAATTGTCTGAGTTAAAGACCAAAGGTTGAAAAAACGTTAATAGTCACTTTTTGTTTGCCAACTAAGCAACATTAACAAACTTTTCTATACAATAATGTAAAAACAAAAATTTTATTGTTTTCTAGCTAGATAAATTGATCAATGCTGCTTAGTCAGCAAAAAGAAATTGATGGTCGACATTTTCTCCACTTGCTCCAGCTTCAAGCTTAGACAATTAGGCGACAAGTCATCTTTTTATCGAGTTAAACACCTATCAACTAGGCGGCGTACTATTGCTGGTAAATAGGTCCATAGTTTGTACCACTAGTTTCCGACAAAATTGTTGGTATTATTATCGATCAATACCCCTAAAGTTTGTATTATTATTGTCCAATAACCTTTTTTAATTTTTTTTATGAAGAACTTAGTCTTGAATTTGAAAACGGAATTGAATCTTCTTCTTGAATACATAATCTAATCCTAAAATCTTTGAGAGAAATCTAAACCTAGAATTAGAGGCTTAGGGAGAAACCTCCCTTCAAGCCCTAGAGAGAAATACAATAAGTGAAAGAACGTAGAATGAAAAATCCCTTTCTCTAATTAATGAAACTACTCAAAACAAAATATTGTAAATCTGGCACACTTACCCGTGCCGACCTGCACACCCAGGTGTGCCAAACTGGAAATTCCAATTTCACCTTGGCTTCTTTTACTCCTTATTTTCAATATTTTTCCTCTATCACCATCATCATTTGCACTCGAATTGCCTATAAAAAAGACAATTAAATAAACTAGTTTAAATTAGCAGTCGACAAAGTCATGGCGATGCTTCCCAATTTTGATCAACCAAAAGCCCGCCTCTTCTGGCTGTTGATCGATATTCGTAGGGCTCCTCTCTCTTTTTTCTTCTTTTTTTGTTTTTTTATTTACTGAATACTCCTCCTTTTTCAAAAACAAAAAACCCCTATTGTTTATATGTTTTGAAAAATTAAAAAAGCTTGATTATTTAAAAAAAAGAAAATTATTGATATTATATGAATGAGATTTTCTTGTGGAAATCATTATGTTAATCATTCGTATTTATTGTCCTTCCATTCTTATATATAGTTTGCACGGCTACAGGTAGTATATCAATGAACTTTATTTAGCGATGGAACATATTGGAGATAGGTACCTCCCACCTCTCTCTGATTAATGATCGGAGGAGGAAGTCTCCAAATCTGATTAATTGAAGGAGGGGTGGACCTCCACATCCAATTATAAAATCAAAGTTGGGGGTACTCGAACTATAATTGCAGGTCCAATTAATTAGCTTTAGTGGTATTAATTTTTTTTTTATTTTTCCATATGTTTTTGACAATATTTTTGCTGTGTAATTTAATATATTATACTTGTAAAAAATAAAACACCAACAATAAACCTAAAAGTACTTTAACATAACCCAAAATACATAACACAATAGGCATATAATATATGTCAAGAAAATAAAAGTCTATCAACTATCAAAATATTGGCAACACAAGCCCCGTTTTTCTTAGAGGAAAAAAAAACCAAGATTCATATTTTCCACTCAATTTTCAAATTCAGTCATACTATAGTTTTCAATTTTTTTATATATTTATTATTCTAATCGGGCTTAATCGAACTTAATCAGATATGAGGTGGTCAGATCACCTATATGTCCGCTTTGATCAAGTTATAATCAAAGTCGGGCCTATTTAATCGGATTCGGACACAAATTTCTTTTTATCGAATTAGGATTGGATCTTTCTGCTTCGCATCGGAGCGGATTCATTTTGGAGTCGGATTTGACTACCATCCCTAATTTTATTGAGTAGAAAACTACATTATTTAGCTGGTGGCCTGTAATTGCCACGGGCAGGGCCGAAGCTATTAAGGTCAAGGGTGGTCAATTGACCACCCAGTTTTTTTGGGAAAAAATTAGTTTAGAGCTATTTTATAGTTAATAATTACTCCCTCTGTCCCAAATTAATTGACACTTTGAACAAATTTTGACTATTAATTATTCGTAAATTACAATGAGTAACAATATGAAATTACTTTAATTGTAAGTTTTAGTAAAATGTCTTTCTGATGACAGTAATTTCATATTGTAAATCATTATAATTTGTGAGTAATTAACAGTTAAATTTTAGTCAAAATGTTAATTAATTTGGGATGGAGGGATAATAATAATAATAATAATAATAATAATAATAATAATAATAATAATAATAATAATAATTTCTGGGAGATGTACACAAACCTGTTTTATGTAGTTGGATGGTATATCAACTGAAGGGGCATGTGCTTGTGTGCCCTGAGGAGGGGTTCGATTTTGCTGAACTACAAATTGAGCATTTTCCTTCTGTACGTGCCTGCGCTTGTTGATTGAGGTCAGAGGTTCGATGCGCCTAAAGCCCAACTTTAGAATTTTTTTTTAACCATAATTTTTAATACAACAGCTTGCTCTAACCGTCTTGCTACCTCTAGTTCTACCACGTCACTAGTTCAATTTGCCCCTTCTATGCTCAAATTGATCAAATACTTGAATTGAGGTACGTTATTTTATAGGTTATTATGTTTAATTTATTAATTCTAGTTAAATTTGTATTGAACAATTAATAAATTTGTGAACTTTGTGATGAAATAGCGATCTATGAATAGAACAATTAGGGTTATTGGTTTTATTTTGTTCGAATATTCATAATTCAAATTATGTAGTTTATTTTGATTCATTGATGACAAGTAAAATATTATTATGAGATGGTGATTCTGTTATTGTTTATTTTTTATTCTAATAAATAAATTTGTATTGAACAATTAAAAAATTTGCGTATTTTGTGATGAAATAGCAATCTATTGAATAGAACGATTAGAGTTCTTAGTTTTATTTTGTTCAAATATTCATAATTCAAACTATGTAGTTATTTGTTTGGTTGATTGGTTACAATTAAAATATTTATGGATGGTTATTTCGTTATTGTTAATTGTTGATTTCTAATAATCAAATATGAATATGCTTTACCGGATGTTTTGAATTTATAAAGTGAATTCATTTTTTTAATTGTTTGTGAGTTTGAAATGAAGAAATTTTTGAGTAAGAGAGTGAAGACATCGCATGGTTAAGGTTCTGCAACACAAAATTCCTTGTCGCCTCAATAAAGTACTCATCCATCATCTGACAATGAACTACCCTCAGTCACTAACCCCTTTTCTTCTAGGAGAGCTCATGTTGATATAAAAACTCTTCCTGCAGACCGGGGTGAAAGAAAACCCCTCCCTTTGAATCCTCGCATGTCACAAAACTTTAAGTTATTTGAATATGTTAATTTTTTTTAGAATTTGTTCCAATATAATTTGTCTTTTTTATTAAACTTTATCTTGATACCCCTGCCTTTGAATCCTGGTTTCGCCACTAGCCACGGGCAATATTATCCCGTGACATAAGTACTTTTACCACATGAGTTATAATCCGTGGCATGCTATTGCCACGGGTGATATTCTCCCGTGGCATAAGTATTTTTTTGCCACGGAAGTTCTAGCCTGTGGCATGTTATTGCCACGGGTGATATTTTCCCGTGGCATAAGTACTTTTTTGCCACGAGAGTTGTAGCCCGTGGCATATTTTAAACATCAAATGCACTAAGAAAATTTTCCCTGGCAAGACTAATAAATTGCCACGATTTTAGATTTCCCGTGGCGTAATTCGTGGCACAAGTGACGATTTTTTGTAGTGCTTTTTCTCTGTCTTTATCTTTGTTTTTTAGTTTGCTCGGGGCGAGCAAACCCTTGTGTGGGAGTGTTGTTCAGTCTCGTTCCGAGTGGAATTCTTATCATTCATAGGGTATTTTATTTGTTCTAGCCCCTTAATTGTATATTAGATATGATGATTTTAGTTTTGTAGGTTAATAATGTGTTAGAGCCAAAAGTCGAGCAAAAGTGGCAAAAACTGAGCGAAAATTTCACTAAGGATGAATGTCAGCAGCAAAAGAACTGGTCAGCCGGGCGTCGCACCTGCGACACCATGGGGTGCCCGTGACCTGTTCCTGTGGCGTCAGTGCATTGGCCAATGCAAGGGTGGCAGAGAGCAGTCCTACCCGCGACAAATTGATCACGCCCGCGACACGCCTCTGTGGTGTTAAGACAACAGCCGAGGCAAAGATGCCAGCAAGCCGTCGCACCCGCGACGAAATCCGTCACGCCCAGGACGTGCGTCGGAGATAGGAACTCGCCAGCCGACAGAAGCCTGTCGCGCCCACGACAGTCTGTTTTTTTGCGTAATTGTTTTGAGCAAAACGGTGAGTTTTGGGCAACTGTTTAGGCTTATATAAATACTCTAAGTGACGAAATTGGTAGCAGCTAAGTTATTATTAGTTTTCTCCACTTTTTATCATTAAGTTTTATCATTATGCTTTCCTCTTAATTAGGGTTTTAAGCTTTGATTGTTTTCCAAGTCTCTCTAGTTTTGATTGTAATCAACTCTTCTTGAAGTTAATTTCAGAAAATCTTTCTTCATTCTCTTGTTTTCTATTGCTTCCATTTGAGATTGTCATTGCTAGCTTGCTAGATTAGCAACAAACACAATCCAATTTTAGTGAAAGCGGGGGTTAAGAGTCACAAATTCAACTCTCAAAGTGAGAATTTGGGGATTCTTGGTAATCCGATTCACATCTTCTTGTTTGTTCGGGAGAAGTCCAATATGAAGATTAGAGATGAAGGTTGAAGATTAGAGAGTAAATTTGATGCTTCAAGGGTATGGATTGTAGTTCCTAATTTCATCGTTAGCTTAGTTTTATTGCTTTTGTTTACTTGCTATTGATTGCATCCTTATTAGTTTTTCTTCTTGTTTGTTTAGCTTAATCCATCTTATGTCCATGTTTTGCTTGATGGTTATTGTGATAATTTCTTGAGTAGAATAGTTTTACTTGCTTTCTTTTAATTGTTCATTGCTTTTTGCACTTGGAAAACCTTAGCAAGCCATTAACCTAAACAAGCCTAAACACCCATCCTTTGGATTCGACAACCCCTACTTAAAAACCACAAAAACAACAAACGAACACTTATAGTACATAAAATATAGTTGCTATATTATTATCTTGAAGGTCCCCTATTTGCGATCATCGGCTAAGCCTCCGTATGCGCATACCCGGACCGATAGGGATATCCGAATGGTGGACAAGGTCCTCTACTGGCCAGATTTCCATGGGGTGCACTTTAGGCACTGTATTTATATGTTTTCCTTGGTGTGCACAAGGCACAACTATCCTGGTGTGCTCTAAGGCATGGTTTCCCTGGGGTGCACTACGGCACGATTAAGCAAGGGGTGCTGTAAAGCACGACTAAACTTGTTGTGTTCTAGGGCACGATATAACATGGGCGGGGCCATTATTAAAAGTTTTGAAACTTGGATCATTAAACCACCTTTTTAATCATAACTTAAGCATAAAATTGTAGTCTCCTTGAATAAGAATTGTCTCATAAAGAAAGTTGATTCATGAAATAACTTAACCTCCAAAGTGTGTAATTATCGTAAAAGTTGCTCGCTTAGAAGGTACGTAACATAATTACTTATAAATAACTGTAAAGCTATCCTGATAAATCGACCTTAAATACTTGAAAATTCATGAACACTTGCATATCTTTTTGAGCATAACTCATGATACTTTTGATGAAGGCATCTAGTGACTAAATATTTGGAGCATTTTGATTGTGAAATTTGGGGATTAATGTGCTTAATTGATATTTTATGATCTTATTTCGCTATTTTAACTGAGTTCTATGTGTTTTGTTCAAATTGTATAGACTAGTGATATGAACTCTGAAGCTCACGTCCATTACTTGATTCATCATTGAAAGGGCTTTCCGACGATATCTTAAAAGGTCAATTCCGAGTTGACATGAAGGAGTTATGAGTAAGATAGCAGAAAGTCTGTGAAAACTGATATATGTCCAATCTTTTGGCCACCATTTATTCCAAACTTATGATATAACTTTGAGGATTATTCCAATGGAAAGTAGACTCTTAGAGCTTTCCGAAAAGACAAGAACCAAGTCAATCGGACGTCGGACGAAGGAGATATGGCCAAAACAAGATGACCCAGAAACTTCCAAGGGAAACACGACCCGTGTTGACACGAAGACGGTCCATGTTGGCCCTGCTTATGACGATTTGGCCGTTTCAACTACTCTTAATGGCTATATAATTGTAGATTCGGCTGATTCTTCCATCACCATCCACCTTCATTCAATCACTCCCATTCACCATCCATAATCATCATTCTACCATCTTCCATTCCATAACCTAACCTTAATCCATATCCTTCATCATCCATAATCCATCCACCATTGAAGATTGTGAGAAGATTTAAGATCGAAGAGCAATTTGAACACACTTTGAAGTGGAGGAGCAAGAGTCCTCCATTGTTGATTCCTAGCAAGATTGTTCTTCCCTTTGGTTTATTTCTCATTCTCTCATAGATTTTTACATGCTTTCTAGAATAGATTTCAATTTCTTTGTAGTTGCAAACATGAGTAGTGAGTAGTTCTTTTTAGTTTGGGGGGTGAACCTTTGAAGCTATTTGATGAATTGACATTGTTGGATTGAATAGTCATGAATTTAGTTTGTTTCAATCTATTTGGCCTTTGAATTGAATTGTTATTGCTTTTGCTTGATCACCAATTGCAAGTAAATAGGTTTATGAACGAAGTACCGAAAGGAGAAGTTTGATGTCTCGAAAACCTAGGCTAAACTAATTAAAAATTGTCTAGACATAGAAGTTTTTAATTAGGGTTCTTGTGATAATTAGATTTATAACTTTGATTAAATCAAAATAACCACGAAAGTAGGTGATTGGTTTGTCTTGGCAATTCGCTATAGTGACAAAATCTCATTGCGAAGTATTCTATGCAATTATCGAACCTTGATTGTGCAAACTAATGAAATGAGTGTTTAATTCATATTGTTGATTCGTTACTTGACTTAGGTTTTATCCCTCGAACGTCTTTTTCTTATTGATAAATCCAAGTAAATTGTGTGAATATTTGTTTGTTTGCTTTGAGTAGTGAATAGAAATAGAGTTAGTTGTTTCAAACAAAAACCCGATCGACTTAGCAATCAACGAGGAGACTAGTTCAGTGCGTTGAAAGGAAAAGTCCCTGTGGGAACGACCTTGATTCGTGCTACAATTTCACCCGTGCACTTGCGGCCTATCAAGTTTTTAGCACCGTTGCCGGGGACTTTGTCCCTAGCCTCCACCGAACGAATATCCTTAGATTGACTATATCATTTTTTTTGTTCTTCTCGTTTTCATTGTTTTTCTCAAAAAAAAATCCCAAAAAAATGGCAATTATCTATTTCCCCCAATTTGAGCAGGAGTTATTTTGGCGCTATTTTGAGCGATTACTTACTTGTCCTGTTCCATGTGGTGTTGAGCCTGGGAAATCAGATATTCTTGATATTGATGTTGAGGGGGTGAATAGAGACACTCGTACTCTATTAGAGTATTTTGGCTTTTATACTAAAACTGTTTATGAAGCTTGGAGTTTGCTTGAGTGGCTTGCACGTGATACACTTTATTTTGAGAATTCTTTTTGTGCATCTAGTTACTCTTACTCTAATCCTTGTGCATCTCATGTTAGATTATATACTCAACCCCATTGTTTGTCTCCTTGTGGTTTATGTTGTTCTCTTGATGATGTATATTTGATGGCCATATACATCAAGGACATCAAGGAAGACATCTAATATGTATCATGGGAGCCTAATACTCGGTTACATGACAAGAGAGCATCATTCACTCAAGTATCCCTCCCGTTTGAATGGTTTCAACAAGGGCAGTTCGGTAATTTGCTCTATAACTCTAGATATATGCGTCTAATGAGGAAGTCATCCAAAGACAGATTGAAGAGCATTGAAAGAGCTTTCCAATGGTCTTTGAATCTTGAAGTTTGGACAAGTATTGAAGGAGTTATAGTCTTTTCTTTCTAGAGTTGTATTTTAGAGTTTTTATGATGTAATAAATGTGTAGGATGATGTAAGCCTCCAGGGGCCTAGTTCTTGATTTGTACACGTCTAGGGAGGGCTAGGATTACTATAAATACCCCCTTAGGCCTCTTGTAATCTCATTCAATTCATATTACAAATACAAATCAAATACAACTTGGTGTTGTTTCTCTCTTGCTTTTGCTAGTCTTTTCGTTTCTCTTGAGGGAGATTCGATCATATCATCTTCTTCTAGCCTAGGGTAGCGTCCTTGGTGGTGATAGGAAGAGATTGAAGCATTCTTGAAGGTGGTGTGCCTATATCCTCCAAGATTCTTCAAAAGCCAAACATATCATTCATTCATTCCATTCGTTCATTCATCCTTTCCAACGTCATTGATCGTCATTCTACCATCTTTGTTTGATCTTTCAAATATCAATCGACGTTCAAGTGTTCAAGAAGCGTTTGGTCATCATTCCATCGCCAAACATTCATCATTCGTTCATCCATTCAACCGCCATTCATCCTTCATTCATCAAACATCAATCGTTCAATTCAATCTTGGTAAACGATTTCAATCATCTTTTTCGTTTATCATCATCTTTTTCATGGAATTTAGTTGAACTTTGAGAACTAAGAGTAGAAGATTCTTATCATGGTTTTTAAAGATCCTAGATTCATGTGTAATGTGATCATCCCTTGATCCATTATACATCACTTGACCATGATGATTCTACATGCCCTGGTTTAGCCAGACTTGAGATTTTAATGAGGGCAATGCTAGAGCAACAAGATAAATTAGAAGCTAATCTAGAGGGAAATAGTTGACCTTTCTAAGTCATCTTTGCCAATTGTTGCTCCTTCCCATCCTAGCTTACCTAGTGACACTATTGATGGTGTCTTTGCTTTTCATGATGTACCCTTACCTTTTTCTCAGTCGACGGGGTTTAAGGTGAGTGAATCCCATGGGTTTGATGCTAGGTATGATGATGATTTTTGTCATGGTTAGTTGATACTATTGATGATGAAGTTTGTGAGGGGGTTGTTGGTGGATTAGATCCTTCAAGCAAAGAATTCGATGATGTTGTACTCCCTACTTCCATTTTCTTATTCCATACTTCTACTCCTTGTTCACCACTTTCCTATTCCCCTAAGTGCCTAGATGAACCCTCTTTTGTTGAAAAGACCATATGTGTTCATGTTGAAGTGGGCTATGTGGCCAAGGTTAATTCTTGTGATATGCTTGAGGGGAACAACAATATTCTTGATTTGTCCATAGGTACATTAAGAGGGTACCATTCCTCTCTTGATCCATATTGTATTTACCTAGTGGACTTGCCTAGAAAACTCATGTGGATAACTTATTTTGATTCTTTTGATTTTTCTAAGGCCTTTGATTTATTTAAGAGAGCGATACTTACATTTTCTGCTATAACTCTTTTTTTGCTCTCTTATTTGCAAGCTTGTAAACCGCATGCTGAAGAGTTTGACCAGCTTCTAAGGGAATTGACGGCATCTGAAGTACGTAGTGGCCCCAGTCTTGAGTTCTTGATGGAGTCGCTGATGCTCCATTTGCCCCATTCTTGAAGAGGCAATGGTTTAGGTGCATCCAGCACCTAACCTGGTGAGATCTTTCCTTATTTCCCCTTTTGCAATTTATTTGATTGTGCTTGCATTGAGGACAATGCTATGTCCAAGCATGGGGGGATTTGTGTGAAAAAATTTGTAATTTGTAGTCCCTGTCCATTGTTGTATATATGTGTAGTCGTGTCGTGAGTTTGTTTTTTTTGTATGTTTTTTTAGTTTTCTAGTTTCTTTCATTTATAAATAATTGCATCCACCTAGTTTCATTAGTTAGATTCATGCTTCGTTTTTATTTTCTTCTTTTTCTTAGTTTTTAGTTTTAGTTTTTATTTTGAGAAAAAAATTCAAAAAATCAGAAAATTAGGAAAATTGAAAAAAATTGAGGGGAAAAGTCTAGGTTTTCTTTTATTTTCCAGATTCACATTTAGTTTAGTTTTAGTTTTTATTTTGAGAAAAAAAATTCAAAAAATCAGAAAATTAGGAAAATTGAAAAAAAATTGAGGGAAAAAGTCTAGGTTTTCTTTTCACCAGATTTAATCTTGAGTAGCTCATTTGTGAATTAAAGTCATGAAAAGAGTTTGTGAAAGCTTAGTGAGTTGAGCACTGCATTTTGAAAGTGATGATTGATTACCCTTTTATGATCTTTTGGTGTGAGTTTGGCATGTGCACTTATACATCTATTTGAGCTAGGTTTATTTGAGAGCTTTTAACCCGTGAGACCGCGGGGCCTTAAAATGACTAATCATTTTTATTAGTCTCATTTTCCATGTGTGACTCGTCCATTGTTTTCATTCTCTAGAACTTGCGATGCATCTCTTTGAAACTGCATTTTTGCTTGTGCATTGATAATATGATAGAGGCATTCTTGTATATATTTTTACCTACGTAGCCAAATGGCAACCCTTTTACATGTGAATATCCGCCTTTAACCCTCCTTTAGCCTTTAATAACTATTTCTTTTCATTATCTTTATCTTAAGGTTTGGCCAAATATTGAATTTCCTACCCTTAAGCCTATGCTTTGAGTGTTAGAGTGTGAAAAGTTGGGTTGATTGTAGTGTTTTTGTGGTTTGGTTTTGTTGGTGATGTTGTGAAGTTGAACATCATGAGATTGCTCCCCATTGTAGCTTGATATGGGTTGAGTTGAAAATTTGTCTTATTATTGTATATATATTTGTTTTGAGTTGTAGTTCATTTTGAAAAAAAAAGAAAAACAAAAAAAAAGAAAAAGAGGAAAAAAAAGGGAAAAAAGAATGAAAAAAGGCAGAAATAAAGTTTTTAGTAGTTTGTTAGTTTATTTTCTTTGATTTGAGGCGATTTCCACATAATTATCGGATGCATTGTAGTGAATATAAGTGGTGAGTGCTCTTATTTGAATAATTTGGTGAGGTTTATGCTCCAAGCTTGGGCTTTTAGCTCCACTTTCCCAAATTTATTTCCACTCCTTACCCTTAACTTTAGCCCCATTACAACCCATTTGAAAGTCCTCTTGATTGTCACTGTGCATTGCATATAAGCGGTGGAGAATTGAGATGTTTTGCAAGCTTATGGTAGGATGTTGCTTTGGTTTGAGTATTGAGCAAACCTTCATTGTATTATTTATTTTCAAACACATGAGAGGAGTGATTCCACATTCCCAAAAGTGAGGTTGCTCTCAATCTGCCGAGTTTCTTATTTAAACATGTGTCTGCTTGCTTATTTGTGATTAGGGGGTGATTGATTTGAACTTGAGAAGTGTAGTGCTTGTAAATCTTTCCAAAGCTTTTCCTTCCCTTTTATATGGACTTTGATTCACTTTTGGGGTGTTCTAGATTAGATTTAGTTGATTGAATGATCCTGTAGATGCCTTCCTGAGGAGGATTATAAATAAAATCTTTGTTTTCATTTTGAGTCTTTTCTTTTGTTTTTGAGTCTTTTGTTCCCATGTTTTTAATTTCTTTTCTTTTCTTTTCTTTTGTGAGTCTGGACTTTCTTGGGGACAAGCAAGGACTAAGCATGGGGGTATTTGATGAAGGCATCTAGTGACTAAATATTTGGAGCATTTTGATAGTGAAATTTGGGGACTAATGTGCTTAATTGATCTTTTATGATCTTATTTCGCTATTTTAACTGAGTTCTATGTGTTTTGTTCAATTTGTGTAGATTAGTGATATGAACTCTGAAGCTCACGTCCATTACTTGATTCATCATTGAAAGGGCGTTCCGACGATATATTAAAAGGTCAACTCCGAGTTGACATGAAGGAGTTATGAGTAAGATAGCAGAAAGTGTGCGAAAACTGATATATGTCCAATCTTTTGGCCACCTTTTATTCCAAACTTATGATATGACTTTGAGGCTTATTCCAATGGAAAGTAAACTCTTAGAGCTTTCCGAAAAGTAAGGAACCAAGTCAATCAGACGTCGGACGAAGGAGATATGACCAAAAAAAGATGACCCAGAAACTTCCAAGGCAAAACACGACCCGTGTTAACACCAACACGGTCCGTGTTGGCCTCCAGAGAGTTCGAGTTCCCCAGAAACCATCAACACGACCCGTGTTGACACGAACACGTTCCGTGTTGGCCCTGCTTATGACGATTTGGTCGTTTCAACTTCTCTTAATGGCTATATAATTGTAGATTCGGCTGATTCTTCCATCACCATCCACCTTCATTCATTCACTCCCATTCACCATCCATAATCATCATTCTACCATCTTCCATTCCATAAAATAACCCTAATCCATATCCTTCATCATCCATAATCCATCCACCATTGAAGATTGAGAGAAGATTGAAGATCGAAGAGCAATTTGAACACACTTTGAAGTGGAGGAGCAAAATTCCTCTATTGTTGATTCCTAGCAAGATTATTCTTCCCTTTGGTTTATTTCTCATTCTCTCATAGATTTTTACGTGCTTTCTAGAATAGATTTCAATTGCTTTGTAGTTGCAAACATGACTAGTGAGTAGTTCTTTTTAGTTTGGGGGATGAACCTTTGAAGTTATTTGATGAATTGACTTTGTTGGATTGAATAGTCATGAATTTAGTTTGTTTCCATCTATTTGGCCTTTGAATTGAATTGTTATTGCTTTTGCTTGATCACCACTTGCAAGTAAATAGGTTGTTGAATGAAGTACCGAAAGGAGAAGTTTGATTTCCCGAAAACCTAGGTTAAACTAATTAAAAATTGTCTAGACATAGAAGTTTTTAATTAGGGTTCTTGTGATAATTAGATTTATAACCTTGATTAAATCAAAATAACCACGAAAGTAGGTGATTGGTTTGTCTTGGCAATTCGCTCTAGTGACAAAATCTCATTGCGAAGTATTCTATGCAATTATCGAACCTTGATTGTCAAACTAATGAAATGAGTGTTTAATTCATATTGTTGATTCGTTACTTGACTTAGGTTTTATCCCCCGAACGTCTTTATCTTATTGATAAATCCAAGTAAATTTTGTGAATATTTGTTTGTTTGCTTTGAGTAGTGAATAGAAATAGAGTTATTTGTTTCAAACAAAAACCCAATCGACTTAGCAATCAACTAGGAGGCTAGTTCAGTGCGTTGAAAGGAAAAGTCTCTGTGGGAACGACCTTGATTCGTGCTACAATTTCACCCGTGCACTTGCGGCCTATCAACTTTACGCATAAACATGAATAATATATATAAATATGAATTTAGAACTTAGCACAAATAATTAATTCATAATATTACGCATAAAAATGTCAGGCAATATATGTACCTGAAGATTTAAAATCACGTACTGGACGGGCAGAGACTTGAACAGCAGTGCAACGATCTCTTGGATGGGCTTTAAAAGAAAAGAAGTCATACATTAGGACTTAGGTAGAAACATGGAGGAATAACTTGAATAAAACAACGCGACTTGCTAACGAACTTAATTTCTTAAGTCGCCATGAAAGGGTCGTAACTATCTCTATAGGCATCGTATCAACGCATAAGAGGATTTTTCAGAAAGCTTGAAACACGCTTTACAGCTTTATAGTTAACCAGGAAGATCAGAGACATGATTAAAAAGGTCAAAACTCTTATTTCCCTGTTTTTCCCAGAAAATAAAAACGTCAGCTAAGCTTTTTCAAAAGGTCATAACTGGAGTTATACTAATCGGTTTTGGGCCCGTAAGCTGTCTATGGAAAGCTTATGATTCATACTCCAACTTTCACTTTCACCACCACTTGATTTAAGCTTGGGGAGAGGTCGATTCTCAGCCTATAACAGATGCAACCACAACAACATAATTTCTGGAAAAACTCAGATTTTTCTCATTCAACTAGAAGCTCATAACTCTCTCTCCTGACATCCTATGAATGCATACCATACCATTCTGGAAAGCTCAGAATGTCCTATGAAACTTTTATGTTCAGCCCTTAAATCATAGAAACCTCTAACTAATTGAAAAATAGTCATCTTTAAATTGACATCAGAAATTCTCAATTTTACGCGACTTTACGAATTCGGCCATAACTCCTAATATACTTATCGAAACGACGAACTGTGAAAACCAGGTGTTAGCTAAAACTTTTATCTACCTAATCATGCCATAAGATTACCAAGAATTACATCCTTGATTTTCTGGAAAACACATTACCAACCAGATTGCAATACCACCTCTTAAACTCACTTGCATGCATGATTAATCTCATGATTTTTCATAATCACTAATTAACACATACTCTTCAATCATAAACGTAAATTTCCAAAAACATAAACACCCAAATAGTTATCATTTGAGTCCATTTTAGAGGCATGCAAGGCCAACACTTCATCTATTTCAAGAGTCTCATACACAATTCAACATGCACCACTTAAAAACCTTCACTTTACTTACTCTAAGACTAATCTACACACATGCATTTCCCATTAATCAATTTTTCCATCTCTTCACAACTAATTTAACTAATGAAACACATGCATGCAGATAATCCATCATCATCCATACTCATGTAATCACAAGAACACAAGAGTAACTCAACCTTACCCAAGGTTTTTCTCTTTGGTGCTTGAATTCCTTCCTTTTTTTACTTGATGCACTTAGAAACACTTGTTTGACCTATGAAATCACATAAGAGATCCACAAAACTCAGAATTTGTCTAAAGTTTTCATTAAAAAGAGAGTAGAAGGAAGGTGTCATTACACTTGAAAAAGAAACAAGAATAAAGGAAGAATGATGGAGGTGGTGCGTTGGTAGCGGAAAAGTGGCCGGAAAACGGTCGGCGACGGCTGGCTGGTGGCGGCAGTCGACAGCAGCAAGGGCACGGCTGGGTGAGAGAGAGGGACCTAGAGGGACCCCATGGAGCTAGGATGATATTTGGTGTTTTAAATCAAAACTCATGCTACTCCCTCCTTAACATCAATATATATGACTAAATTAAAGGAAGGGCCCAACTCTCTCCTCCTCCCTTCCATTTGGCTGGCCCAATTGGCCCAACCATCCAAAAATTCTATCAATTTTATTTCTTTTCTCTTATACTCATATCTCCCAGATTCCTCAAATTACCGAAATTTATTAAACCATAAAAATGTTACTGGAACCCAAATAAATATTTTCAACAACTCCATAAAATTTCTTATAATTATAACCTTAAATTAATTTGAATAAAGAAGGACCCGGTACATCGATCTCGGTAAAAGAATTCATGTACGATCAGAAGCACCGTAAAAATTATCGGTAGCAATTTTCTTCCAATAAAAGAAAATTAAACTGAATCATTGATGATCGTTGCACAGTTCAAGTCCTGAAAAACATACACCGGGTCAGAAAAATGGAACACGCGCTTTAATAAATCATGATTTAATTTTAACCTTGATTATTTAGACTACTTAATACGTATTAGGGGGTGATTTTCTTCGGGTTATTACAATTTTGTTGCTCTCTTATCTGTAGGCTTGTGAACCGCACGCTGTCGAGTTTGACAAGCTTCTAAGGGCTTTGACTGCATCTGAGGTGATTGCTTAATCATAAGGTCTTGATGGAGGGCTGATGCTCCTCATGCCCTTTGCTGGAAGAAGAGATAGTTTAGGTGCAGGATGCACCTAACCTATTGAGTACTTTCTATTTTGTCCCTTTATTTTTCTTCATTTTTTTCTCTTTCCTTTCCCTTCGAGTGTGATGCATTATGTCGTTTCCCTCTTGTGCATGCTACCCTTGCTCGACATGCATTACGGACAATGCTTTGTCCAAGCATTGGGGGATGGGGTTGTATGTCTTGAAATCACGTGCTTGAGGGAGACTGACGTTTATAGTTGCATATTTGAGTTTTTTTTGTGTTTGCTAGGCTTTGCGTTTGCATCTAGGTTGCATATAAGAGTAGTTTTCTTGCTTTCTTGCTAAAAGTTTTTTAAAAAAAATTAGGATAGTTTTTGGTTGCGAAAACCCCTCCCGTGATGATACGTTATGTGGTGTGTGCTTGGATTGTCATTGCAAGTGTGTACTCATGTGATTTCTGGCTTGATGTGGATGATGAAAGAGACTTGGTTGCTTGTTTGCTTTAGGTTGCTTTGCCTTTTTTGTGATTCCTCTCGTCTTCAATGATTCTTGTGCATGATAGTGAAGTTCTTGTGTTTGGTACATCAAATGAACTAGTTGTAGTGATTGTGGTAGGCTAACCCGTAAGATTTTTTGAGCCTAAAAGACTATCACTTTTATAGTCTCATTTTCTTTTGAGTGTGACTTTACCATGTTTGCATCTCTAGAACTTGATTTGACTCTCTTTGAAACTGCATTTGACTTGTGCATTGTGTTAATGTGATTGAGGCCCATATTGTAGCAACAAAGCCAAAAAGCCACCTCACATTTTGACTTCTTTTTGCTAGCCCTTTACTAACTATTTATCCTGTCTTGTTGTTTACCCTATATTACGCGCCCTTGGCCTATTTTTAATTCCATACCCTTTTAGCCGAGTTAGTGGAGCAACAATTCAGTTGGGGGCAGTTTTGTAGTCTAGTAGTTTGGTGACTTCCTCGGTTGGCTTGCTTGATGAGGGGAATGTTATTCTTGATTATTATTTATCCCCTCTTTCCATTCGAGGTTGAACTTTGCTGTTGGGAAAGGAGTTGCTCCTTATGTAACCATGTTATTCACCGAAAAAAAAAAGAGAAGAATAGAAGAAAAAATATATTGAATGAGAAAAAAAAAGAGAAGAAGAATTTGTGAAGAATAGGTGATTAGCATGATGGTTTTTCTTGCTTATGTCGACTCTTCCCTTGCTTTCTTCGATTGGGGATATATTTGGTACTTCATTGCAGAGTAATGTAAGAGGTGTTGTATTTTATGCTATGGGAATGTTGCTCTTTAGGTTCTTGGCTTTTTAGCTCCACATTCCAAAAATGATTTCCCTCCTTACCCTACACCTAAGCCCCGTTACAACCTTTGAAAAGTCCTCATGATTGGCACGCGTGCATATTGTCTATAGTGGTAGATAATTGAGAATTTTGTCAAGCTTATGGTAGTTTGCCTACATTGGTTAAAGGTCTTGAGTGAACCGCCACATCTTTCTCAAACACAAGAGGGGAGTGATTCAAATAGCCTAAAATGGCCAACAGAGTCACGGGCGCTACCCTTGGGGGTAATGACCGTGACCGCATTCGACAATTCGGCCATAATTCCCCTTAATTTGGTCATAGGCGCTACTAATGGGGTCACGCCCGTGACCACCTTAACTTGGCCTTTTGCTTGAATCCTCCCACTTGGTCACGGGCGCAACAAATGGGGTCATGCCCGTGACCTCCTGAGGAATTCCTTTTCTTTTTGGCCTTGGAGATGAGGGTTGTCTTTCCGAGTCCCGGGGCGGCTTCCTTGAAATCCTGAGAAGGGATTCTAGACACTAACAAACTCAGCGCTTCCCATGTTTCGATCCCGAACTAACCTGCATAAAACTAGTAAAAACATGAATAAGAAACATTCATTAGGAGAAGATACGAACTAAAATTCTCAGTAAAAAGAGAAACATATAAAACGAGCCTAAACACTTATAATGATATCAACATTGGTTTTGTTTTAATATATTAATAGTTAATAAGTATACTTTTTACCTACAATTAAAAAAATAACAACCATAGAAAAAATGAATGAAAATTCAAAAAAACTGCTTTGTTTTTTAGAAGGAAAGTATTTGTGAAAATATTATCAATTTGAGGAGAATGCAGATCGAGAATTTAAAAAGCAAGTGGGAACTGGGAAGAGCAGGGGGTACAACTTACAAGAGGTTTTCACCCACATACAAAATTAAATGAATAATTAAATATTATAATAAAAATAAGTGAATAATAATATAATGGAAATTTAGTAAAAAATCAAAATCATTTTCAACAGAATCAATATATGTAATTTACATTTAAAGAAAATTATAAACTGCTACCTCGGTCCCATTATATTTGTCCATTTACCTAATTTGGGAGGACCAATGCATATAGGGAATTGAGTTAAAAATTTTTACAATTTACCCAAATTACCCCTATTTTAATTGAAGATAATAGTTGTTGGAATTGTAAAAAGTGATAAATTGATTTATTAATTAGGGGTAGAAAAAGAATTACAGTTGTTAGGATTGTAAATAGGACAAATATTTTGAGACAAAGAAGTTAGGTAAATGGACAAATAATTTGGGTCGCAGGTAGTAATAATTTTTAACAAAAGATACTTTCAAGAAAAAAAACGATAAATAAGATAAAATATCTCGTGCATTGCACGGGATAAAAGACTAGTTTTGTATGAATACTATATATTGGAATTATAAGACTTTAATGGTGAGTTTAAATTAGACTAACTGCTCATATGACATGGGATGATAATGAAATGAGTTTGTGTAAGGCATTTCAATGGTGAGAATGACACTTGACTCGACAGACTGATAGACAGAGTCTCACGAGACGAGTTTGATCTTGAGTTTATCACATCTATATTTTGATTATATTTTTTTTTCTCCTCACCCACCTCATTTGTTTTATCAATTTAACCCAACTTATTATATTATTAAGTATGACCCATCTACTTTTTTAATTAATATAAGTCAAATTCATACTCACCATTGGAGATGTAGCTAAATAAAAAGATTCTTTTGTCCACAAATTTCAACTTATCTAATGAGTTAAACTCAAATCTATTGCGGTAGTTCAATCTTATAATCTCACCCACAATCCAATGTCAATTTAATCCTCATATTAGCTAGGATTAAATTGACCAAAAGCCAAAGCTTTTAGTTACGTTGGTTCTTGCGCATACTTTGCTCTTTTTTTTTCTTTCCGCACAAAACAAATAATCTTATCGTGTCATCTCGTTGTTGTTTTTGCCCATGTTTTGGGTATACCCTAGATGGCAAAGCTCTAATAGCAAAGCAGATACTAGAAATCATAGACGAGGAGATCGAAGAAGATGATGAGATTCAATGTCATTGAAGGAGTACCAGAGCTTTGTGATAACATATAAACTGATCCCAGAAGGTTAGGAAACAAGCCTTGTTTGTCAAGTGGATGTTTGAATACGAGAAGATGCATACAGGAATTCCTGAGCCCTCTACTTTGATGGATTCCTTGGTTCGATTTGCTAAAGAGATCGATGATCATCACCAAAGCCAACCTAATTAACCAAACAGGCTCTAATTGCCATGTTAATCACCAACTCCATCCATCTCCCTTTATGATTTCAAACCTTTCAAATTGTGAATAAGCATGTGTTTTGTTGTGGTGTGTTACATGCTAGTGAAGTATCTTTAATTTGTGGTTTATGTGTGGTTTGTTGGTTTCAGTGATTAGTGAACATTGCTGCATGTGTATTTTTCATTATTTTCAAATAAAAACGAGTGAAGCTTGTTTAATTTGTAATGTATTCTGATTCATTTTCTTGTATCAATTGCTATATGCTACCTTTAGCCACTACTCCATACTCCTTATTTCTTAATGTTAGAACTCATGCTTAGGGACTTTGACAAACTCATGCTTAAGGATGTTGGCGACTGAATCAGTTTTGAATGAAAGTCAAATCACGCACAATATATTCTAATTAGATATGCTGATCCAGAAAAGGGAAGTTGATTGGAAATATTATTGATACTCTTCTTCCTCTATTAAAACTCTTGGGTCTTGATTATGTGTGATATATTCGCAGATACAAATCATAAGGAAAGCAGAACCTCAGATGGAAAACATATTTGGAAGGATTGTCCAATCAAGGACGATCTGGAAATGCTACCAAAGAAAGGAAAAAGGCTGATTGATAAAATTTCGAATCAAGCAAGGCAAGTAATGTTGGATTAACTCATGATTAAAGAAGCATTAACACAAAAGGGAAGAATCTGTTAGATGATTGGTGATTGAGGAAGTATCAACACAAAAGGGAAGAGTCAACACAGAAGGTAAGTTACCGTTGGAAGGACTCAAGTTCAGGCATTCAAAGTCCTCTATAAAAAGGACAATTGAAGAACAAAGAAAGCAATCGATTCCAAGGGACAAAATCGAAGAGTAAGAAATTCGAGAGGATTTCTGAGTGTAGTCTTTGGGAGACAGGTTTTTATGTTGTAGTGTAAGCCAAGGACATTGGCTATCTGAGTTGTGAATCCTTAAATGATCTAGGATTGAAGAGTGTGTTCAACACCAAAGTGAAGTTGATGTGTGTTTGTTCAATTATGTTTTCAAAGTGCCCTTCAGTAAGGCACTCTCCGAGCAGTTGTTGCAAGGTCCTTTACCCTTGAGCAACCAGGTTTAATTTATTTACTCTGTATTCTACTTATAATTTGTTGGACATGGTTGGAAAGTGGTAAAGGCAACAAGAGTGTTTTTTTTTTTTCAAACTCTCCTTTGTCTCACATAGGAGGAATAAGGAGAGTGTTAGTGGTTTAAATATTCCACTACTTGTTGGGCTTAGTGTATTGGCTTGTGAGTGGGTTTTATGGAAGGAGGTATGGGCTTGGGCCCCACTGCCGCGCCGCCGTCCGGCCGTGCGGCGCGTGTCGCGGGTTCGTGGGTCGGGTCGTTTTTGAATCCGGGTTTTTTCTTTTTGCGAGTTTTCCTCGCTCGCGGTTTTTTCGCAACGGTCACCGGGTTCTCGCCGTCCATATCCTAACCCATCTTTGATTCCCAGTAACAACCCAGCCGTTGCCAGCCCGTGATTCTCGCAACCACTTTCTGCTGGCCGTTCCTTGTTTCTGGCACGTTTTTAGGGGCAGTTTTGATCCCAGCAGCCCCCCCGTTCCACTATAAAAGGCGTCTGCTTGGTGCTTGGAACCACACACCATCAGCAGCTTCTCTTCTCCTCTGCTAAACTCGCTTCCCTCTCCTCTCCTGTCTTCGTTCTCTCTGGGCATATAGCTCCCATACTCCAAGCTTCCTGGCCACGAGTGCACGTGTTCAGAAGCTAGCTGAGTTAACCTTGGGGAGCGACCGGCATTCTCGATTGGCACCGTGGTCGAGCCGTAATCGCTTTCAAGGCAGTGGTCCTTCCACGGCTCAGCTTGTGTCCGTCCCTCACAGCCTTGATCAAATTCTGTTCCTACAATTTGAAAGCGATTACTCTGATCAATGGCTGTTCCACAAAAAACCCTCTCCGAAATTTATAGGTTCGATCTTCTTGATGGAACCAATTACAAACGTTGGTCTCAAAAATTGCTGCTCTGTCTCGAGCAATTGGAGATCGACTATGTACTGTCTTCTCCTCACCTGGATGGCGACGATGATACTGTTGAGAAGCTGAAATCGAGATGACACGCGATCACTCCTGCGAAGACTCCTGTCAAGAAACCAGATGAAACCGAGCTGAAAAAATTGGAGAAAGACAACAATGTGGCTCGGAGTCACATCCTGAACAATATGACGAACCCGCTATTTGATCTGTTCGTCAACTTCAGATCAGCAAAAACGATATGGAAGAAACTGGAAATCAAATATGGAGCAGATGACGCTGGGAAAAAGAAGTACGTGGTTGGCAAATGGCTGCAGTTCCAGATTGTCGACGACAAACCAATCATGGAACAGGTCCACGAATATGAGAACCTGTGTGCTGAGGTTCTAGGCGAAGGAATGAAGATGTGTGAAATCCTTCAAGCCAACGTTTTGATCGAAAAGTTCCTCCGTCCTGGGTTGATTACAGGAACCACCTCAAACACAAGAAGAAGGACCTTACTCTTCAACAACTTATCGATCATATGAGGATCAAGAGGCAAATCGGTTAAAAGATAAGATGACTTCCTTGTCCTTAAATTAAAGCTAACATTGTTGAATCTTCTGTACCCTCTAATAAGGACAGGTTCAAAGGAAAAAACAAGAAGGACCAGAAGCAATCTAGGCGTCAGAAACAATCCAACAAGCCAGCTAAGGAGATCCAGAAGCAAAGTATTCACTGCTTTATTTGTGGCAAACCAGGTCACAAAGCTTATCGATGCAAGCGAAGAAAGGACCGATCCAATCCCAACAGAGGCCTACGGATGGAATAGTGGATGAATCAAGCCAATCTAACGGAGGATTACGAGATTTTTGTGCGCGATGACGGTGGAGGCCAATCTAGTTACCAACAACACCGAATGGATTCTGGACAATGCAGCAACTAGGCATTTCTGCGCCAACAAAGATCTCATGTACGACTTTGAGGATGTTCCTGCTGGTGAACAAGTCTTCATGGGAAATGCTGCTACATCTGCGGTGTTGGGTAAAGGAAAGGTTCTTCTCAAATTTACTTCTGGAAAATCTCTATGTCTGAACAATGTGCTATTTGTCCCTTCCCTTCGTAGAAACCTAGTTTCCAGTAGCTTGCTTGATATTGCTGGGTTTGAGGTGAACCAGAAAGCTGGGAAAATTGTGATTCTGCGTAATGGGGTGTTTGTTGGGAAAGGGTATCTTAGCAATGGCTTGTATGTCTTGAACATTGTTTCTAATGCTAATGGAAATGCTTCTACTTCTGCTTATATTGTTGAGTCTGTTGATCTGTGGCATGGTAGACTTGGACATGTTAATTTTACATCGCTAAACAGATTAAAGAATATGAGACTAATTCCGAATGTTAGCACAGAAAATTGTTCTAAATGTGAAGTATGTGTTGAGGCGAAATTTGCCAAGAAGCCCTTTAAATCAGTAACTGCAAGGTCAACACAACTACTTGAGCTTATTCATTCGGACTTAGCAGACTTTAAGAACACAATGAGCAAAGGGGGGAAAAAGTGGTATAACACCTTTGTAGATGACTACTCTAGGTATACAAAAATCTACCTCCTAAGGTCTAAAGGTGAGGCTGAGGAAATGTTCTTAAAATATAAAGCAGAAGTTGAGAACCAACTAGGCAAAAAGATCAAGAGACTTAGATCTGATCGGGGTGGTGAATATGACTCCAATTCTTTGGTTGTCTTTTGTGAGAAAAATGGCATAATTCATGAGACCACTGCCCCTTATACACCACAACAGAATGGTGTAGCTGAACGTAAGAACCGTACCCTCAAAGAAATGATGAATGTTATGCTTTTGAGTTCTGGATTGCCTGATAACATGTGGGGGGAAGCTGTTTTGACTGCTTGTTTTATACTTAATAGAGTACTCCATAAGAAAATAGATCAGACTCCTTATGAACTTTGGAAAGGGTACGCCCCAAACTTGAGTTATCTGAAAGTGTGGGGGTGTTTGGCTAAAGTTGCTTTGCCTAGTCATAAACGGACAACATAGGCCCTAAGACCTTTGATGCTGTGTTCATTGGTTATGCTCAAAACACTGTTGCTTATCGTTTTATGTCGTTAAGTGATTATTCTACTTCTGAATATAGAGATGCTGAGTTTTTTGAGCGTGTTTTTCCTATGAAAATGGTTGTGCCTAATGTTGATCCTACTATTGAACCAACTGTGGCTATACCTGAAAATGTGAGCTTGCCTACCTCTAATTCTAGAGAAGTTGTAATTGAACCTAGAAGGAGTAAAAGACAAAAGACCTCAACTGATTTTGGACCAGACTTTGTTACTGCCTTTATGGTAGAGGTTTGTGAAGCATACAAAGTGGATTTTGTTTCTGAAGAATTTGTGTCTGTTTTCCTTGTTGAGCAAGATCCAAAAACTTATTCTGAGGCTATTAGGTCTGTTGATGCAACCTTCTGGAAAGAAGCTATTAAAAGTGAGATAGATTCCTTGGAGTCTAATAAAACCTAGGAACTAACTGATTTGCCTAAGGGTTGTAGACCTATTAGTAGTAAATGGATCTTTAAAAGGAAATTGAGGTCTGATGGTTCAATTGATAAATATAAGGCCAGACTTGTCATTAGAGGTTTTGACCAAAAGAAAGCGATTTGATTACTTTGACACTTATTCTCCTGTGACCAAAATAAGCACCATTAGAACTTTGATAGCTTTAGCTGCTTTGTTCGATCTTGTTGTGCATCAAATGGATGTAAAGACAGCTTTTCTAAATGGTGACTTGGAGGAAGAAATTTACATGACCCAACCTGAGGGTTGTGAGGTCCCGGGTCAGGAGAACAAAGTCTGTAAATTGAGAAAATCCCTTTATGGCCTTAAGCAAGCTCCCAAACAGTGGTTTGAGAAGTTTAACAACTCTCTTGTGAAAAATGGCTTTCAAGCAAATTCTAGTGATTCTTGTGTTTATTCAAAGATGTTTGGATCTGATTGTGTGCTTATATGCCTATATGTCGATGACATGCTAATCTTGGGTCCAAATTTCCTTGTAGTCAATAAGACTAAGAAACTGTTGTCTTCTTTGTTTGATATGAAGGATATGGGTGAAGCTGATGTGATCTTAGGGATTAAAATTAAAACCAATTCAGTTATGCTTTGAGTCGATCACACTATATTGAGAAAGTGTTAAAGAAATTTAACCACTTTGATGTGACACTGTAAGAACTCCCTATGATCCCAAAGACTTCATTAAAGAAGAACAATGGTCCGGTGTGTCTCAATCCGAGTCGCAAAAATTATAGGAAGTGTAATGTTTCCGATGAATTGCACTCTCACGATATTGCCTATCTTTGTGAGTAGATTGAGTTGTTACACATAACCCAAGTAGCGAACATTGGACTGCGCTTTATCGCTTACTTAAGTATCTTAAAGGTACTATGGATTGGTGTTTGCATTTTAACAAATTTTCTGCTGTTGTTGAAGGATATTGTGATGCAAAGGGTTCGATAATGATGAAGTCAGTTCAACGAGTGGTTATGTGTTTACTTTGGGTGGAGGGGCTATTTCTTGGAAATCTGCAAAACAGACTTGCATAGCCCGCTCTACTATGGAATCTGAATTCATTGCTCTTGAGTTGGCAGGTCAAGAAGCAGAATGGCTTAGGGGTCTGTTAGCAGACATACCTCTTTGGGAGAAGCCTGAGATTCCTGTCTCTATACATTGTGACTCACAGGCAGCAATTGGAGTTGCACATAACAGTGTCTACAATGGAAAGAGGAGACATATCCGTGTTAGACATGGTGCAGTGAAGCAATTGCTGAAACATGGTGTTATATCCTTGCATTACGTGAGGTCCGAGAAAAATTTGGCGGATCCTCTCACCAAAGGATTAACCAGGTGAGTTATACTCGAGGCATCGAGGGGGATAGGGCTTAAGCCTATGGCTTGAAGAGGTATGGTGGATATCCACTTGTGGTCAAACGAAGCCATGCCAATCTTCGAGGTGCACTACATTCCTATCCCTATGGTGCTAGTTAGTGTTTTAAAGGTTGAGTCTATACTCTTAATGAATCCACGCCCGTTGTGGGGGGTGCTTGTGAGACGCACTGAAGGATTCACCGATGTTTTGTGTGAGGTTGAGCTATTTCGCTCTTAATAATTCCATAGTCACATTTTGTGGTGGTCTATGTTGAGATAGACTTGATGGAATTACCTAAATAAGTGTGAAGGTCTGGCCGCCTTCTATGAGAGATTGAGGCTGTCTCTCTAGAGCACTTATGAGTCCCAAGGTTTGCGCATGGCCATAAACGCGCAAGTGTGTTCTATCGCGGAGTATGGCTTCTATAGGGCTGATATGTGTTGTGGGGGAGTCTCAATCAAGGTCCTTTCAAGTTCAAGGCCTAGTCCACTTGATTAGATTATTGGTTGTTGCCTCACATCACTAATGTGTCAATTCAAATCGAAAGATATTGACGCCTAAGTATCTAACCCATTCTTCTGCCCTTTTTTTTCTTCCTCTTCTGGTGTTGCTCCTCTTGTATGCCTTTAGTGGGGGATTGTTGGACATGGTTGGAAAGTGGTAAAGGCAACAAGAGTGTTTTTTTTTTTCAAACTCTCCTTTGTCCCACATAGGAGGAATAAGGAGAGTGTTAGTGGTTTAAATATTCCACTACTTGTTGGGCTTAGTGTATTGGCTTGTGAGTGGGTTTTATGGAAGGAGGTATGGGCTTGGGCCCCACTGCGCCTTGCGCGCCGCCGCCGTCCGTCTGGCGTCGCGGTCGTGTGGGCGGCGGTTCGTGGGTCGGGTTTTTCTTTTTGCGAGTTTTCCTCGCTCGCGGTTTCGCAGCGGTCACCGGGTTCTCGCCGTCCATATCCTAACCCATCTTTGATTCCCGAGAACAACCCGGTAGTTGCCGGCCGTGATTCTCGCAACCACTTTCTGCTGGCCGTTCCTTGTTTCTGGCACGTTTTTAGGGACAGTTTTGATCCCAGCAGCCCCCCCGTTCCACTATAAAAGGCGTCTGCTTGGTGCTTGGAACCACACACCATCAGCAGCTTCTCTTCTCCTCTGCTAAACACGCTTCCCTCTCCTCTCCTGTCTTCGTTCTCTCTGGGCATATAGCTCCCATACTCCAAGCTTCCTGGCCACGAGTGCACGTGTTCAGAAGCTAGCTGAGTTAACCTTGGGGAGCGACCGACATTCTCGATTGGCACCGTGGTCGAGCCGTAATCGCTTTCAAGGCAGTGGTCCTTCCACGGCTCAGCTTGTGTCCGTCCCTCACAGCCTTGATCAAATTCTGTTCCTACATAATTAAATAAAGGAAGTTCATCATTCATATCTATACTGCCCTTTATTTTGTGAAAAGTTATCTCTTAATTTATACAAGACTAAGAGACCTAACGTGCTTTACTTAAGTGTTTGCAGAATTTTTATAAACCCTATTCACCTCCCTCTAGGGTTCTTTCACTTAAGTTGTAGCTATACATAAGTGATTTTTTTTTAATCAGAACACGGATATTACTTTGTGTCATGATCATATTCAAATCTACTACCATTTATATATTAGGAATAAATTCAAATTTCATATTGTAGTTTAAGCAAACAAGATACTCATATATTCTATGTCATATTTATAGTTCATCTTTGTTTTTAAGGTTCTTCCGAAAATATAGTCTATTTAACTATTGATAGATCTCCCACCATTTCATATTATTTGTCCTTTTGTTGATTGTCACGGTCTCCAATGTCATTTTTTGATTAATACTTTCTTATAATATTTTATTAACAATTGCAATATTATACTTTTATGATAGTATTTTTCTCTATGAATTTAATGGTAGTAATTTTGTTTAACAAATCATCATATATATTAAAAAATTTATAATCAAAATTTTATAACTTTGACTGCACAATTTTCAAATGTGACAAATAATATAGAACGGAGGTAGTATAAAATTTCTTCTACCACATATAAAATTAATATAAAACATTGCATTAAATGATGTTACCTGCCAATTTTCAATGCCCAAGATGAACTTTAAATATGGGATGAATTATATATGAAAGTGTAATTAGTTTAAGATTATAGGTACGGAGAAAATAAGTATAAGAACAATATGAAAGTAACGCAGATAAATTTTTTTGTCAAAATCTAATCCGACAAAAAGCTATAGGGGCAAAATAAACTCCACCATGGTAGAGAGCTCTAGATAACGAAAGAGATCCTAACAAGCTTATTAGTTATAACACATTAAGACCAAGAACGTTAAATCTCAAGGGTTGATGGTGCATGTAAAAGTAGACAAGTCTTTTAAGGATATGACAACATAATGGTATACTTTTTTTTTTTTTTTTCTTTTGAATCTGAAACATTATCAGTCCTAGTAAACTTGGAACATCACTTAGACCATCTTTTTTTTTTGAAACATAACATCACTCGACATAGAGACACAAATTTGGTAAAACTTGACCTAACTCAGCAAAACCAAACACGACAAAAAGTTTAATTTGACATATATTAAACCTGACCCAAATTGACAGTAATATATTATTAACGTTGTACATTTCATGCACAAAAAAACTTTTCAGTATATATATGGGACAGATTTCTCAAAGTAATTTTATAATAATTATTAATTCGATTTTTTTTAGAAAGGTAAGTAGCCCAGCCATTGGGCCCTAGCCTTACCGCAAGAATCTAATCCAACAAGCTTGTAGCGGGCAAAGTACAGAGGTGTCAATGCCTAAGGCTAAGCCCACTCCCAGCCACAGCATTCTCCAAATGGATGAGGAAGAAATGCCTCGACCTTGGATCAAACCCTAGAGGGCTGGAATAGGATGCTGACCTCTTGCCACTCAGACGAATAGTGATCGACAAGAATTATCAATTAAAGTAATAATGATAAATTAATAAAAAGCAACAATTGCGCTATCATTATTTATGTATTTTGATTGTACAAATTGTTTTCAAAATTAAGTTAGATAATATATTAGTGGAAGAATACTAAAATATATTTATTTTCAACACTATCTTAATCACTTCTAATAAAGAAAAATAGTATTTTTTTTATTAGTCAATTTGAATAAATGGAAGAATACTTACAGTTTACTTCAAATCTTTTTCAATGAACTAATTAGGCTTTTACCCCTTGACGTTTTGAAAAAGTATGATTTTACCCTCCAAGTTTTGGAAATTAGGTTTACCCTACCTCAAGTTTAAATTCATAATTATTTTACCCCTTTTTTCGGTGGAAGACAAAACTACCCCTATAGAAGGGCGTAAAAAGTCTGAGATGACCCTAATTAAAAGTAACGAAATACATATTTACCCCTCCCAAAAGAATAACAAAGTGTCGTCTCTCCTTTCATCGTCCTTAAAGTTGTCCAGCTCGAAACACAGGATGAATTAAGGAATGGAAACTCAGATATTGAACGAAGATGATGAAGGGTGGGATGAGTTTAATTTGTCATGTGTGCAAATGGATTTTTAAATGGAGGACATTTGGTCAGTCCACATTAAAATAAAAACGAACTTCGTCTAAAAAGGATGTATTTAATCTTTAATACAAAGGTAAGGTGTGAATTTATTACTTAGTTTATAGTTGAAGGTAAACCTAATTTCTGAAGCTTGGGGGGTAAAATCTTATTTTCTCAAAACTTAAAGGGATAAAAACCTAATATATTCCTTTTTCTATAGTAGTGAAGAGCACATTTAATCTTAAACATCATAATCTATTAATTATATTAAAACAAAATCAACATAAACAAATTAATGCCACTTGTCCAACTTTGCAGTAATCATCTGTGCAGTAATTTACTATTTTTGAATTGCCATGTGTCTTTCACGTACAGTAATTTGTTTCTTTTGTCAAAGGATAGCAGTAATTTAATTGTCCTGGAAACGTACGCATGTACTCCCTCCGTTCTTTTTTATCTGTCATTTACGATTTTCAGTGTCAATTTTTAATCAATAATTTCTAATATAAAACTTTTATAGAAAAATGTAACATTATACTTTTTAATTGTATTTTTTATTATGAATCTAATGATATTAATTTTGTATGATGAATCATTATACAAATTAAAATATTAACGATCAAAGTTTTTGCCACAATTCTCTAGACGACAGATAAAACAAAACGGAGGTAGTAATTGACATCAGTTGTAAGAAATAGTCAATACTAGGTATTAATACAAGCACAAAAACAAATTCAAAAAAAAAAAGAAAAAAGAAAAAACCAATCATATTAACCACTGACGGTTACAAACACAAGTATCATCCGGAATGTCCCGGAATATTTTAGAAGTATCCGGAATATTCCGTATCTTTCTTGAGGTCTCTAGAATTCTCTAGACTATTCTACAATTCCCTAGAATTCCCTAGAGTTCTCTAGACTACTCATAAATGTCCTAGAATATTCTAGAGTATTCTACACATGTATAGATTATTGGATACTTGTATAGATGGTTCTAGAGGCACAATATGGACCGTTAGATCAAATCAATCTCCACCGTCCATTGAGGAGGTGGAAGTGTATAAATACCCCTTTGGGGTCTCATTTGTAACCATCCACCAATTGGAAGCAATACTCAAGAGCATTCTCCCAAACACACTCTTATCTCTCTTCTTATTCTTCAAAGCTTTCTTAGTCTCTTATAGTCTAAGTTAAGCTTGTGAAAGGCTTACTAGCAAACTTCCAATATAAAATCGGGTTAAAGTTTGCTAGCGCCGCACGGGTGTTGTACAAATTAAAGTCACCCTGTGACATCTAGTACTGATAAAAAGTTTAAAAATGTAAATTATAATTGTTGTAATTATAATTATAATTAATAATTTATTATTATATAATTAAATACTCAATTACAAACAAAAAAAAAACGAACAGTATAACTCTCCAAATTCCAAATGTAACTTTCCAGCTTCCAAACGGGACAAATTTTGTATATGATCAGTCAAATATCATAAATCATAATGATCACTAATTACTATCATTAATATATATACATTCTACTCTTCATGTATATATCAAGCCCCCAAACTTTTTCATAGTTTATTCATAGGTGACCTACAATTTCCAAGCACAATTGCAACGTAAGTCTTACTATTTTACATTTTAAATTTATTTCTTTTTATCTTCATTCCCTAGCTAAAATGCAATTTACACCTTATTTCTAATTCATTCAATCATACTCAATGTCAATTTAGTTCAGACAGCGGAAGAATTTCCAATTGCAGCGCGCTATACGCAAATTATTAGTTTCATCTTCTCCTCCAAATATTCAGATAATATATTCTTAATTTTTATTTATTTGATTTTTAGCACACTATTTCAATAGAAATAATACATTAAAATCAAGTTCATTTTTAATTTTACCATTACATACGCCTAATTCTTTAACAAATAATAAATAAAAAATAAACTAATAAATTTGCCATCTTCAACTTACTGTATTAGGCAGTACGAGTCTATGAGAAGAAATATATAGTAACATAAATATATTAAAAAAAACATATTCATATATGAACTAAATGAAGTCAATTCCACCGTGTAAAAGAACGATCTTTAAATCAACGTTTGATAAAATTTATCGAAATTTACCCGTACCTGAATTTACCTTAACTTATCAAAATATATGAAAATTTAACTTTATCTCATGTTACCCTAGCTAAAAATTTGTCAGGCTCTAAATATACTACTTCCATCTCTTTTAATTTGTCAAATACCTAACTTTCAATTTTTTTTATTTGTCAAATCACTTAACTTCTACAATTCTAACAACCATAATATTAATTTTATATCTAACTAGTCTTTAATCCGTGCGATGCACGGGATATTTAAATAGTTTAATAAATAAAATAAATATAAATATGTTAATACCCTCAATTCAAGTAAAAAAAGAAGTCATTTTGAATCGTATGAGGCTTGGGAAAGTATCTTGCCCTATCATTAAAACTATATTGTATATATATTAAAATGAAATTTAATAATATGATTGAATTCTATAACTATACTATTACATATAAACTGAATAAAATTATACTTTTATACATGATTTTTTATATTTCAAAATACGCTCAAAATAAGCTTAATGGAAGGGATTGATTAGATTAGAGTATCATTTGTGCTCATTGACACAACCTACACATCCCAAGTTTCTTATAATTGATAATTGATATTTATTATTAAAACAAAATAATGTTAAAAATTATAAGAAATACCATTTTGGTGAAGGATATGATAAATAGATTTGGGTGGGACCGTGGGAGGTATATTACTAATTAGATTTGGGGGGGTGAGTTAGACTCCTAATTGAGTTAATTGGGAGGTATATTTCTAATTAGATAAGGTATACTCCAAAACTAATTAAGTTTTTTGTATATTATTTTTTTAAATCGATTTTTTTTATTATTATTTCGTAGGCGGGAATTGTTTACTATAATTAATTTTGAATCGATTTTTTTCTTTTATATATATAATCACTCTTGATTCCATTGCTATGTCCATTTTTAGATTCTTTGATTCAAAAGTGTCATATCCTGCAGAGAAAATTAGCATCCATAACTTCTTAATTCTATTACTGATTCTTCAGTCATTCTCCATTCAAAGAACATCGTAAGAATATGAAGTCTTTGGATAGCAAATTGTGTTTTTAGTTAGACATAGTCATTGTACCTATGGCACCAAACAAACTACCAATTGTGAATGCAAGGCTTCACAGGAGTCTCAAGAGCTCCCAAATATACAACATTTGTAATATATCTACATTTAGGACCTGAGTTGGGCAGATCCAAATACAGTTTTAGAATACCCAAAGAAAAATAATATTAATGACAAATAAATGAAATTGCAAACATTTTATTAAATCAAATGAAAATCACAGGTTGCAGAATTCCCATTAAATCACTTTGGCTTAAGCTATATCTGGTGGTCTACTAACTTTCACAAAATCACAGCTTCCCGATAGTAGGGCTTCCATCTGTTCTACTGGAAACACACTTGATTACCACCTCCCCAGTTTGTGTGTTGGCAACTGCATCACAATTGATTTTTATCATGTTTCCTTTGTTGCTCCATCTTATCTCTGTGTACCTGGACTCTGCATAGCAAGGTTCAACGTTAAACGTCATGAAAGCCTCCATATAACTCTTCACCACTCTCACAACGACATATGGGGGGCGAGCATTCAACATGAAGATGCATACCAAGGAGAATAAATTTGCAATCTTACGATATTTTTCACCATGTAAATCCAATGTATCATGCCAAATTTTATGAAAAATATTGTAACATGCAAATACATGCTAAAATATATTGATGTGGTATATATTGATAGTACTTTTCGAAGACTAACATATTTGTATTTGTAGGTTTGCCGAGAATTCAATGGTTGCTTCAAATGTTAATAGTTGACAGATTGGAAGAGAATGAAAGATGTTTTGATATTTATATATTAAGTCGGGAGTTATTAGATTTGGGTGAGAGGTAGAGTTCTAATTGGATTGGGAAGTAGATTTCTAATTAGATAATGTAAACTCTTAATCTGATTAGACTTCTTATTTATTATTTTTTTAAATCGATTTTTTTTATTATTATTTCATGAGCGGGAATTTTTTACTGTATTTTTAAATCAATTCTTTTTCTTTATTCTGATTGGCCGATAACCCCTACAATCACTCTGGGTTGAGTATTTCAAATTTTGAATATATTACTTTTATATTATTATTGATAAATAAGTTTTTCTTTACCTCATTCCAAGGAAATTTCCAATGTACTTTCAGCATTTTGTAAATTTTACGAGGCCAAGATGCAGAAAGATGTAGAGTGATCGAAGAAATCTGGAGAGTCATCTAAGAAATCGGCACCAAACATCAGCAAAATTAGTATTAATTATTTGGAAGTTGAATTTCACATCTATATTTAATAATAATTTAAGGTATTAGTATTAGTTCTAAGATTAGTATTAGTATGAATTGGAATAATGAAATGGAATATGTGTGTCAATCATTTGATAATAAGATTAGTATTAGTTATTTGAAAGTTGAATTTCAATTCAAATAACATCAAGATAAATGATGGAAAGACGTCAGTATGATTAATATTAGCTCTAAGATTAATAGGAGGACAACAACAATGACGAACACCAAGCACAATACAATAAAATGAAAACTACAATTCCATAAAAGAAACTCAAATACATATGATTTTCTATTTTAGATCATGGATATCAAAATATATTTTAGTACAAAAAAACTTTTTGTTTAGTGAAATATCTAAGATGTGTTTGACAAAATAAAGAATGAAAACCTTTTTGTAAATTTCATATCGCCCATTCAACCAAACAACGAATTCAAAAGGAAAATAAACTTTAAATAAAAAAAAACAAAAACGGACCAATAAGACAAATTAACCCATGCTTTGCATGGGTGCAAACACTAGTAAATGATTAAAATAATAAAAACTAATTATATATTATAAATATAATATAGTTGGAAACTTCTTTTGGTAAAAAAGTATGAATTTTTTTTATAAAATGTTAGAAAGAATATAAAGTATTAATATTTAGTAGTAAATAATTAATAATCATAAATTAAAAAATAATTAATAATTCTAATAATCCCGACAACTCCGAATCACTAATATTTTTTTTTGGTGCCAACCTCCTTACACACTATAGCGCATCCCAAAACCATAAATGGTGCAAAAACAACTAAGGAGAAACCCAAACCAGACACCAAAAATAGAAGCAAATCTAGACGGCAGTGTGAATATCCAGAAAACATGTCCAAACTAGACAAATACTTCAACGAAGGATTCCACACTCTAGAGAACTCATTTAGGGTCCAGAATACATAAAAAATCCAGTAGGAAACTTTAGACAAAAAAAGATTATGATGTATGCAAGGTCACTAGGATCAGAGTAATGACCTCACAAACACAACAAAGACACATACAACACAGAGATTCTAGACCTCACAACTGATAATCAAATACAAACACTCCAAAATAGACCTCAAACTAGAATTCAATCACAATCTCCTCCAAAACAGAGCACAAACACCAAAACAAAAATTGATGAAATGGGTGATGTGGGAAATATGATCGGATGGACAAAAACAAGCAATCAAACAGTAAATGAAAGATACGCTTCTGCTCGAGCTGATATAGGCACACCACAGCTAGAACATCAAGGGCAAAAGGACTCGATTATATCAACGGATACAGGCACACTGCCATTGAAGTCACCAAGCTCTACACGCAGCACAAGGATTGTCAAATCCTTGATACTGAAGTAGAATTAACCAAGGATGAGAGTTTAACGTAACTCACAAACACGAGGCTCAACAAGGCACTCAAAGTGCTATTTGAATATCGCTAATTAGATAATGACCTGTAGCTGCCGATTACAAGCATATATACTTAGGGTTTAAGCTAGCTAATTAGAGATTCCCCTTTTCGAAGAAACTTCCTAATTAAACATTAAACTTACTTAACCACCTTAATGAGCTACTTAAGCTAGATTACATCAAAATAAAAAGGAAATAAAAGACAACAAACGCGTTTTCATTATTACATAACTGATAGTTCACCTCGCAAGCTGGAAATGACCTCAACAGCTTGGAAATGAAGTCTTCATGGAGGACCTCAATAAGGACGCAGGATCACCTCACAGGACTGGAATATCCTCAACAGTTCAGAAGTGATGTCTTCACTGAAGACCTTAAAAGTGGAAAGTGAGAAATATCTTTACTGAGTTGGAAGGACCTCAACAGCTCTAAAGTGAAGTCTTCAAAAGGCGGGTGAGGTCCTCAATCCAGAAATATGGAGTTGCGAAACAACCTCACTGGTCGGCTGGTGTAGTTGGATGACCTCATGACTTGCTGGACCAGCATATAGCATCCCTGCATGTCAGTGTTGGATATTGTTGATGATGGCCGCTATGTTGGTGTTGATGAGGTCATTGTTGTTTCTGATGTTGACCCTTGACCTCATGGCTTTGAACATGAAACCTCTGATGGAGGATCTCCATCATCCTCTCCAAGTTGAGGAAAGTCTGTCCTCAAACTTGGAAGGTCTTCATGCCCTGGAAAGTAATGCCTCAAATCTGCAACATTGAATGTAGCACTTCCGCCATAGTCTTCAGAAAGGTCTAACTTGTCAGCATTGTCTCCAATCCTCTCTGGAACTTCAAAAGGACCATATGCTCTTGGTACTAACTTTCCCTTCCTCTTGCTTGGAAATCTATCCTTCCTTAGATGAATCCACACTAAATCTCTTGGCTGGAAAACCATCTTCCTCCTATGGTTGTTTCCTGATGTAGAAACTTGCTCAGAATACTTGATGATCTTCTCTCTAACTTGCTGATGAAGCTTCTTGATCTCCTCTGCATGTTTACCTATTTCATAGCTAAACCTCACAGGATTTGTTAGTGGTGATAAATCTAATGGAGTTATAGGATTTCTGCCATAAACAACCTGGAATGGTGAAAGGCCAGTTGCCTTCTTAGATTGTGCTCTATTAAAAGCAAATTCAACATGGGGCAAAAGAGTGTCCCATCCTGTTTTGTTTGTGTTTATCAGTGACCTCAATAGTGTTCCAAGTGTCCTGTTTGTGACCTCTGTTTGCCCATCTGTTTGAGGATTTGTGACCTCTGTTTGCCCATCTGTTTGAGGATGAAAAGTGGTGCTATACTTCAATTGAGTCCCCAACGTCTTCTAAAGAGTAACCCAAAAATGACTTAGGAATTAACTTTGCATCCTTATCTGAAACCATACTCCTGGGAACTCCATAGAGTCTCACTACCTCCTGGAAATACAATTGAGCCACCCTCACAACATCATAAGTGGTATGGCATGCAATGAAGTGAGCCACTAAATCTGTCCACAACTACCATGATTGAATCTTTCCCTCTTTGAGTTCTTGGTAGACCAACAATGATGTCTAGGCTGATGTTCTCCCAAGGACTGTTTAGGACTGGAAAAGGTGTATATAGCCCTTGAGGTAAGCTATGACTCTTTGTTAGCTGACAAGTTGCACACCTCTTGACCCAATGTTTAACATCGTATCTCTCCTCATCTTAGGCAAACAATAATGTTCCGTTAGCATGAGAAGGGTTTTCTCAATGCCAAAATGACATGCTAAGCAACCTCCATGAATTTCATAAATCAACAACTCTGTACAGCTGTTCCTTGGAATACATAACCTGGTTCCCTTGAAGAGAAATCCCTTGTCTATGTGATATAAACTTTGAGGATGTCCCTTGCACTTCTGGTATAACTCTCCAAATCTTCATCATTCTCATACAAAGCTTTCAATTGTTCAAAACCAAGCACTCTTGCATCCAGAACTTGCAACAACAAATACCTCCTGGACAAAGCATTAGCTCCTTTGGTAAGCTTCTTAAATTTATGATGGATCAAAAAATGAAATTTTTGCATGAACTCTACCCAAGTAGCATGCCTAGTGTTGAGTTTATGCTGCCCCTGAATGAACTTGAGGGCCTCATGATCACTTTGCAGAATAAATTCAGCCCCAACAAAATAATGCCTCCAATGTTGCAAAGCTCTAATGATGGCATAGAACTCCTTATCATATGTATTGTATTTCCTTTTGGCCTCACTGAGTTTCTCACGAAAATAAGCTACTGGTTTTCCCTCTTGAGTCAACACTGCTCCAATGCGCACGTCTGAGGCATCACACTCCACTTCAAAGACTTTGGCAAAACAAGGTAATGCCAAAACTGGTGCTGAAGTTAACTGTCTCCTCAAAAGCTTTCTGTGCAGCTGGTGTCCAAGAAAAGCTCTTCCCCTTCACTAACTCTGTCATAGGAGCTAGAATAGAGTTGAAATTTCTCACAAACCTCTTGTAGAAAGATGCTAGACCATGAAAACTCCTGATTTGTTGGATGGATGTAGGAACATGCCATTCTCTGATTGCTTTGACCTTATTTGGATACCTTCTGAGGTGACAATATAACCAAGAAATAGGACTTGGCCGGTGAAGAATTGAAACTTCTTGAGGTTCCCATACAACTGCTCCTTACTCAAGATCTCCATAACACTCCTCAAGTGTCTAACATGCTCCATTTCAGACTGCCTATAGATGAGTATGTCATCAAAATAAACAACAACCCACTTCCCAATCAAAGGCTTCAGAACCTGGTTCATAAGTCTCATAAATGTTGATGGTACATTGGTCAAACCAAAAGGCATGACAAGCCATTCATACAGACCTCCCTTAGTCTTAAAGGCTGTTCTCCACTCATCTCCCTCATAATTTTTTATCTGATAATATCCACTCCTCAAATTAATCTTTGAAAACACAGTTGAGCCATGTAGCTCATCAAGCATATCCTCAAGTCTTAGAATAGGATATCTATACTTGATAGTAATCTTGTTGATGGCTCTACAATCAATACACATCCTCTAACTTCCATCTTTCTTAAGGACCAACAAAGCTGGTACTGCACAAGGGCTCAAGCTTTCTCTAATCATTCCTTTCTCCAACAACTCATCAACTTGTCTATGGATCTCATTGGTTTCTGCAGGGGTCATTCTATAGGCTGGTTTGTTTGGTAAGATAGATCCTAGGATGAGGTCAATTTTATGATGGATGTCCCTTTTAGGGGGTAAACCTGATGGCATTTCTTCTGGAAAAACATGTATGTACTGGCTTAGGATCGGTTGGAATAAAGGATGACTATTTTGTGAGGTTGGTTCATTTTGTGAGGCTGGTTCATTATCAAGGTCAAGCAAAAGAAACTCCTTCTGTTCACTGAACTCATGATATTCAGCTGGCAAGATCACATCAAGGGATGGTTCAACAATGAGGTTCTTGGTTCTTTTTGTGAGCTGGGATGGTTTAAGTGGGGTAAGGACAATTTTTTTGTGGTTTAGGTTAAGAGAATAGGTATTGGCTCTTCCATCATGGTTAACAGATCTATCAAACAACCAAGGTCTTCCCAACAACAAATGACAAGCATCCATAGGTATAACATCACACCAAACTTCATCTTTATAAACTGGACCAATTGAAAAACTCACAAGGCATCTAGATGAGATTTTGATACCTTTACTTTGACTCGACCACTAGATGGTGTAAGGTGCTAGGTGAGGACAAATTGGCGAATTCAGCGTTTGCACCATGATTTCTGATGCTGCATTGGTACAGTTGCCTCCATCAATAATCAAGGAACATATCTTCCCAAGAACCGTCCATCTGGTGTGAAAGATATTCTCCCTCTGCTCAGCTTCCTCCTCAATTACAGAATTGTTAAGGATCCTCCTGATCACCAACATTTCACCTTCATCTGGTCTGGCCTCAACTTCCTCTTCGTCATATACAGGATCTCCTTGAGGTTGATCAAATTCTTCCTCCTCAACAACTAGCTCAAGATCAACAAACAGTGCTACTCTACCAAAGTGACTGCTCTTCTATTGGGACATTCAGATGCTAGATGTCCAAGACCTTGACATCTAAAACACCTCCTCTTAGGGAATGCTCGACTGGTAGGGACTAGGGTTCTTTGTGGGGAATTTTGGGATTGTGTTTGAGGTGGTTTAGGGGCTGGATATCTGGTTTGAGGTTGTGGGGATGGATACGTTCTTTGAGGTGGGTTATATGATTTGGTATAGTGGTTTGATTTGATTTGAGGATAGGCTTTGGCTGGGTACTTGCTTCCATACTCCTTCTTGTGGGCTTTCTTATGTTGTTCCACCTTATGTACCAAAGATACCTACAGCTCAACAACATTCTTGATGTTATCATTCAATCCTGCAAGATACCTTGCATAGGTCTGAACTTCATTCTCCTTCATATTACACTTCCATAGTAGATGTTCAAACTCCTTGGTGTAGTCCTCAAGAAACTTGTTGTCCTGGACTAAGTGTTGAAGCTTCGAGTAATTCTCCTTCATGTAGCTTTCTGGTAAGAACTTCTCCTTGAGCTTCTGCCTCATTTCAAACCATGTACTGACCTTAGCTTCACTTATCTCCTCTCTCCTCCTTTGTAAGTTATTCAACCATGTAGATGCATATTTCTTCAGCTTCAATGCAACCAACTTCACCTTATGCTCCTCAAACACTTCCTTCAAATCAAACACCCTCTCCACAGTTTGCAACCAATCCAAGAATACATCAAGATCCAACTCTCCTCCATACTCAGGAATATATCTATCTTGAATTGAAACTTCTCAACTCTTCTATTTTCCCTCCTTTCTTCTCTATCACTCCTACTTCTGGACTCATCTCAACTAATCCTAAGTGACCTCCTTACATGCCTCCTTCTCCTGTTATCTATGTCCTCTTCCTCTCCTCCCAGTTTCACTAAAAGGACTCTCCTCTTCTTCTTCCTCATACTCCTTAGCAGTCTCCCTATTAATCTCATTTCTGTGCAACCTCGTATAATATTGCAACCGATCACTCAAAAGTTTCATTTTCCTCTCCAATTCCTCCTTATCCCCCAAAGCTTGCTCTGCTACTTCCTGAGCTGTTCTACTACTACCCGACATTATAAACAACACAAATGACTCCGTTCGAGATGAAACTCGGCTCTGATACTAAGATGAGGTATGCAAGGTCGTTAAGATCAGAGTACTGACCTCACACACACCACACGGACACACACAACACAGAGATTCTGGACCTCACAACTGATAATCGAATACAAACACTCCAAAATAGACCTCACAACAGAAATCAATAATATTCTCCTCCAAAATAAAGCACAAACACCAAAACACAAATGGATGAAATGGGTGATGTGTAAAATATGATCGGATGGACAAAAGCAAGCAATCAAACAGTAAATGAAAGATACGCTTTAGCTCGAGCTGATACAGGCACACCACAGCTAGAACATCAAGGGCAAAAGGACTCGATTATATCAACGGATACAGGCACACCGCCATTGAAGTAACCAAGCTCTACACTCAGCACAAGGATTGCCAAATCCTTGATACTGAAGTAGAATTAACCTAGGATGAGAGTTTAACGTAACTCACAAACACGAGGCTCAACAAGGCACTCAATATGCTATTTGAATATCGCTAATTAGATAATGACCTGTAGCTGCCGATTACAAGCATATATACTTAGGGTTTAAGCTAGCTAATTAGAGATTCCCCTTTTCGAAGAAACTTTCTAATTAAACATTAAACTTGCTTAACCACCTTAATGAGCTACTTAAGCTAGATTACATCAAAATAAAAAGGAAATAAAAGACAACAAACGCGTTTTCATTATTACATAACTGATAGTTCACCTCGCAAGCTGGAAATGACCTCAACAACTTGGAAATGAAGTCTTCATGGAGGACCTCAATAAGGACGCAGGATCACCTGATAGAACTGTAATATGCTCAACAGTTCCGAAGTGATGTCTTCACTGAAGACCTCAAAACTAGAGAATGAGAAATATCTTCACTGAGCTGGAAGGACCTCAACAGCTCTAAAGTGAAGTCTTCAAAAGGCAATTAAGGTCCTCAATCCAGAAATATGGAGTTGAGAAACGACCTCACTGGTTGGCTGGTGTAGTAGGATGACGTCATGACTTGCTGGCTGGACCAACATATAACATCCTTGGATGTCATTGTTGGATGTTGCTGATGATGGCCGCAATGCTGGTGCTGATGAGGTCATTGTTGTTTCTGATGTTGACCCTTGACTTCTTGGCTTTGGACTTGAAACCTCTGATGCAGGATCTCCATCAGATTATATAATAATAATAATAATAATAATAATAATAATAATAATAATAATAATAATAATATTAATATTAATATTAATATTAATATTAATATTAATAATAATAGCCACCAGTCATGAAACTACCCTAAACCACTACAGGTACCTAGTGAATCCCATGGTAGCCTTATAGTTCTGAAATAACCCTAAGGGGGTGAATAGAGTTGTAAAAAGGAAATTCTGCACTTAATTCACATTGGCCGCAATGCTGGTGCTGATGAGGTCATTGTTGTTTCTGATGTTGACCCTTGACTTCTTGGCTTTGGACTTGAAACCTCTGATGCAGGATCTCCATCAGATTATATAATAATAATAATAATAATAATAATAATAATAATAATTATAACAATAATAATAATATTAATATTAATATTAATATTAATATTTATATTAATAATAATAGCCACCAGTCATGAAACTACCCTAGACCACTACATGTACCTAGTGAATCCCATGGTAGCCTTATAGTTCTGAAATAACCCTAAGGGGGTGAATAGGGTTGTAAAAAGGAAATTATGCACTTAATTCACACAAGGACGTTAATAGCACTTATTTAATTGAATAATACTTACAAGGGCTAGAAGAGAGAGGAGGTTACAAACTCGACACTGTCAATTGTCAAGAACTGTGAGGTCCTCAACAGATGCTTACAAGGGTAGGAAATTCAGAATGAATTTCTGCAAAGGAGGCCTCACAGTTGAAGCAGGAAGAAATACTTGGACTAACTAAAGCAAGGTCACTCACTCACTTTAGCTACATGCCCCTGAGGTCCTCACCAGAACACACCTTTTGGTTACACAACTCACTACTCAAAACCAAGTAGCTACACTCAGAATTTTCTATCACAAAATTCTTACACACGATTTATCTTGCTTGGAATCGCTATATGATGAAGAGAATGACTTCTATATTTATCTTGTAGCTTCAACGACTCCTTGTCTTATGCATGGATAGTTTCCTTTTTAGAGGTAAATCTTCAATCTTCTTTATTTAGGCAGCTACCTCTTTCCTTTGAATTAGATCTTTAAGATAAAACCAGCTAGGGATCATGCAAGGTATATAAATACTAGAGAAGATATGGAATATTCATATTATGGAATCTTCTCTGATTTTATATCTTCAAGGTTTGTCTTTCAATCAAAATTACGTCAGCTGCTGTGGAGCTCCTCATAGTAGTGGAGGTCCTTGGAATGGTGTATAGGTTTCTTCAATTTCTCCCTTTTTGTTTGAAAAACAAAACTTGCAAGTATAGCACGCATAATATAGTGATAATAGTTCATCAACCATAGCTTATCAACATTGGTAGAGTAGCGGGGATTGGGTGGAGCAATCACAGGCCATGGCAAAATTCTCCCCCTTTTTGTCTTTTAGACAATAAGGAAACATGAAGCACTAAATTATGTGGCCAATAAAAAAGAAGAGACGAAGAGAGAAGGAGGAGAGGATGAAGGTAAAAGGCAAGAATTTGAGTTACCTATCGGAGAGGTAGTCAGACGAATTTGATCGAACCCATTGCTTGAGAGGACATGTTGAAGGAGACATTAGAGGTCCAGACATGTAGAGAGTTGACGTACCTGGGAGGAGAAGAAGGACCATATGTAGAGAGAAGGGATGATAGGAATCCCCCTCAATTTAACAGCTTGTGCGAAGGTTGATGTCATCATGGTAGAAGGCTCCCCCTCGGATGGTGCCGGTGGTGTTGTTTTGCGACCTTCTTAATGTCTAGGATCTTGTATTGCCTTTTGTCTCCAAAGTTCACTCTTCCAGTCTTGCTGATTTTCAGTTTGGAGAACTTGGTTGGATCTCTGGTAATGTGTCAGAGGCATACCTGCAGTAGAGGACACTACACCTTTCTTGATCTCTAACCAAGGATGAAATCGTTGTAGAGAGGTCTTTAAGACCCAAATGTTAGTGATGTGGGGAGGTATGGTTCCTTTAGACAGGGGAATTGGTAATGTCCTTATTTTATTTGCTGTTGGAGGACCTCAATGATAAAGTAATCTAAGATGCGAGATATTTGGTGTAGGAAGAAGAGGTCCTTTGTTGGTATGCAAGGGAGGACTTTTGGATCGATAGTTTTTGAGAGGTAGTGTATTAGGTGTGGAAAGGATGGGTTCCTTCTGGTAGGGATGAGATTTTTTGACTCCCTCAATTGATAATTGAGTTATGTCCTTATAGCAGTCTTTCGTCTATATGGATAATCTAACATTTTCAGTTGCTAAGAGGTCATTTCTGGTGTTCAAGCTCTCTATGGTCTCATTCAGATGATTGACATGTTTCGTGAGATGCTTGACTCTTTCTATTAAGGATATAGAATATTTGAAGAGATGCAATCATTTGTGAGCAAGGTGCGAAGAGGAAAGAGTGAGGCGCTCATCAATGTTTACCTCGTCATGAGATGAGGTTGGATCTTGATCCTCACTTGCGTTTACCATCAGACATACATTTGTTATTTCTTATACCTTGTTGTGGCCTTCACTGGAATCACTATCACTCCATGTTTCCATCATGGCCTTACGGTTTTGTCGTTGAGGCTGACTGTTTCTCTAGTCTTTGTTTCTTCTGGCGTGAGGTCAGTCCTTCACAAGGTGTTTTGAGCTACAACATCCAAAACAAATAAATGGGTTAGATTCTTATTTTATTAAGGCCCTACCTTTTGAGGTTGATTTTCTGTTTTTCCCATCCTTGATGTATCCTTGAAAGGTTGGATTTTTCTTGTATAATATTCTAAACGCTCTAGTTATCATTGCCATTGTAACTTCTTCATCATCATCTGACTCACTGTCAGATTCACGAACTGCCTTGAGGGCAATTCCCTCAGTTGGATTTCATGAGCCAACAATTTTCCAATGAGTTCTTCTAGTTTGAGGACCTTAAGGTCTTGGGCCTCTTCAATGGCTGTAACTTTTGGGCCTCATTTTCTTCTAGGCAGACATCTTAGGATCTTCCTGACTTGTTCCTCATTGGAGTAATTCTTTCCAAGTGATTTGAGGTGGTTACCGATGCTGCTAAATCTCTTGAACATCTCTTCAATAGACTCATTTTCTTCCATTTTAAAGGCCTCATACTTTCGGACAAGAATGTCCACTTTGATGTCCTTGACTTGGTTTGTGCCCTTGTATGAGGTCATCAAGTAGTCCTAGACCTGTTTGGCAGTTTCACAATTAGAAACACGTTCAAAATCATTGGAATTTAAACTGCAAAATAAATCAAATTTAGAGCACGAGTATTTTTTTCTCAATGTTTCTAGCTCTTTATTTTTCATTTCGGATCTCTTCTTTGGGACATCTTGATTTTCACTGTTCTTCTTTGTGAGAGTAGGAAAATCTCCCTCAGTGATCACAATCCATAAATTTTCATCTTGATCCCTGAGAACTATTTCCATTTGTCTTTTCCACACCTTGTAGTTTTCACCAGTGAGTAGTGGAGCTCTTGTCCACGAGGGTCCTTGAAGGGCTTCAATGATATCGGCCATGATCTTTTCCACGAGTTGTTAAACTCTTGAACAGGTGGACATACTCTGATACCAATTGAAATAACCCTAGAAGGGGTGAATAGGGTTGTAAAAGACATTCTGCACTTAATTCATACAAGGACATTAATAGCACTTACATAACTTAATAATACTTCTTTATTGATAAACATAAAGTGCTAGAAGAGAGAGGAGGTTAAAAACTCGACATTGTCAAGGACTGTGAGGTCCTTAACAGATGCTTACAAGGGCAGGAAATTCAAAATGAATTTCTGCAGAGGAGGCGTCACAGTTGAGACATGAAGAAAGACTTGGACTCACTAAAGTGAGATCACTCACTCACTTTAGCTACACGACCTTGAGGTTCTCATGAGAACACACCTTCTAGTTACACAACTCACTACTCAAAACCAAGTAGCTACACTAAGAATTTTCTATCACAAAATTCCTACACACGATTTATATTGCTTGAAATCGTTATATGATGAAGAGATGGCTTCTCTATTTATCTTATAGCTTCAACGGCTCCTTGCCTTATGCTTGGATAGTTTCCTTCTTGGAGGCAGATCTTCAATCTTCTTTATTTGGGAAGCTACCTCTTTTCTTTGATTTGGATCTTGCAATAAGATAAAATTAGTTAGGGATCATGTAAGATATATAAATACTAGAGAAGATATGGAATATTCATATTATGGAAACTTCCCTGATTTTATATCTTCAAGGTTTGTCTTTCAATCAAAATCACGTCAGCTGCTGTGGAGGTCCTCAGAGCAGTAGAAGTCCTTGGAATGGAGTAGGGGTTTGTTCAAGTTACTTAAACTATCAATAACCTCCTTGGAGCTGTCAATAAGAGGAAAGTAAATTAGCTTTTACGGTCAGATTTGGAGGCCATTAAGTTTACCCAGACTTAAATATAAAAAAGCAACTCCCAAACAACAAATAAGTTCCAATGAGCACTGTTCTTCAATGGGGATCCTCGCAAATCCAAAAAGCTAGGTCCCTAGTTTGACCCAGTAGTAGAAGTACTTTCAGCATATATATGGGTGCCTAGTAGATTTAATCATTTAAGATACAGGTTGGGTCTACTCAGAGGGTCGATAATGGTTGTTTGTGGTTTTCTTGTACATTTGTAATATTGTAGATCTTATCGCCCTGCATGCTGTAGTTTTATTTTTTAGTATGTGTTTGTGTTGTTCCGTTGGTTTGCATGCATTAATTTTACAAATTCTTATGCAACTTTGTTTTTTCCCCTTTTTCCTTATTCTAAAAACTCGATGGAGTAAAGACCGCTTCGGAGCAGTGTGGGAGCAACCCTCCAACACTCATACCTTTACCCTGAACCATTAGTTTGTAGGTTGTGGAGTTCTCATTTGTTTTTGTCAATTTTCATGAAATTGATTGGTTACTCCATTTTTGTTAATAATTCATGCATGTTAATTCATTTGATTTTACTTAAATTTATTTCCCAACTTTTTCTTTTCATTTTAGGTGACTAATCGACGACTCACGCAATAGACAAGAGTGTGTTCATTGTTCGGGGATCCTCGAAGATTCCTGTCCAATTAATGGGCTCACTCGAGATATGTCGCGAGTCACCTAATGGGCCTAACTGAGGGTGGACAATGGCCTAACCAAGAAAGACTGCCTCGGGATCCTCACGAATCTAGTGGCAGTGGGCTTGACTTAAGCCCTGCCTAGACCTCTTGAAGGCTGGTATCAATCTTGAGTTGAGGCCCAAGTTGTCGCAAGCAAGAGACTCTCGAGAATTCTTGTCTAGGAAGCTCTGGCCGACTCTACGCTAGGTCACCCTAATGAAATCACCAAACGAAAAAGATATATTTGGGATTTAAATTTAATTAAATTGAGAGATTCTTAACAAGATGAAACTATATTTTGAAGAAAAATAATATAGTGTATAAAATATTTAAAGATGCAATCTAAGAAATATAAGCAACCCACGAAATTCAAGCAATACAACAACAAGAAAATCAACAGAATTATAGATTATGATCAGCTAACCTAATCTAGACTCTGATACCAAATTGATGCATTCATATATGATAGAAATTAAACTCCTCGAGTGATAGTATGCTCAAGGATCAAAATAAGCATGATGAAAGATCAACTAAGTAAGAATGAATCAAAATAACCCCAAAAACTCCCTAATACATCATTGTTTCAATTGGCTATCAAGAAAATAATCAACTCCTGTTTTTCCCTCCTAGCTTGGAAGAGTGTAATATCATACAATATCTACTGATTTAGCATGAAAATGATGGAAAACATAAGTAGAAACTTTGCCTAATCAGACATAAACTCCAATAGCACCCAAATAAGAACAATCCAAGCAAAATAAGATATGATCACTCTTAAAGAATTACTCACCCAAATGATCTTGATGCTTCAAAGTTGAATGAATAAAGAAAGAATCACCATCAATCACCCAAGAATATGCACCAAAATACCCTATCACATTGATAAGTCGTTTTTATATAGAGTTTTTAGGGCTCAAAACATGTTTATTTCATGCTTTTTATATCCGAATTCCTCTATTTTTATGTCAATTTATGTGATTTATACACTTTGTCGCGAGATTGGTATGTTTTGCAGGAATCAATGAAATTATATCAAAAAGCATGAAAAGTTGAAGGAAAAATGGGAAAAATCAAAGAAAATAAAAAAAAAGAGTTGAAGAAGAAGAAAGGAAAGAAGACGAAGCGACCCAAATAAGCCACGACCAAACCCTGCCTGGAACGGAGCAACAAGGCGCAGCCAGCATTCTCAAAACGCGGCTAACGCCTCGTCCAACAACTTCAGAAACTGAGACATAGCAAAACGCTACCGGTGTATTTTTTTGGCGCTGCCAGCGACAAGACACGGAGAAATCCGAGCTTTGTACTAAACGCGACCAGCGTTTTATGCTCTAATCCGGTACTATGTAAAGGGTTCAAGTCTGCCGTGTTCAAGGATCGAAAAATTATCAGTTTTAACGTAGATTTTAGACGAGGTTTAAGAGAGCTTTTAGGTAGATTTAGATAGTTTCTTTCTAGTTAATTCACAAACATTGTTATTAGCCTAGATTGTTGCTTGTGATAGAAGGAGACGAAAGAAATCCATTCGGGTGACACGAAGAGATCGATTCCGCAAATTCGAACATGATTATTTCTATCTCTCTCATGTTTCCTTGTTATTGTTTAGTTTTTGCGATGTTTACTTTTAGTAATATGAGTAGCTAATTTCCTTTGTTTAGGGGATAAACTCAATGTCTCTTTGTTGAATTTGAATATAGTCTTGGTGTTATGTTATCCTTTTATTCGTTTAATCTGCGTATATTGTATGTCATGGTAAAATCTGGCTAACCGCCTTTTACTTGGTATTAGATTCTTCACGACATGACGAAAGTTTAAGTCTTGAATTGGAAAAACGTAGATTGAGTAGGTTTAGAAAATATTTAGAAATAATGATTCTTGCCTAGGGTCAATTTATAATCAATTCTTTATCTTTGATTGGACAAAATAGTTAGAAATAATGTTTAGTTTAATCACTGTAGCTCACTTCGGATCGAAAGATCGATGTGATAAGGCCTAGAAAGATCACAGACCCCGAATTATCTTGTTACCTGCACCGGGATTGTTGACAATTTGACTGATTGACTAGAGTGGACTCCCCTGAACGCCTTTAATTAATTGGTTAAAACCCTAAAAATTCCTGCTTTCTTAATTTAGTTTAGAAAACTTTACAACCTTTTGATCGACCTAGCATTCTTTGTAGCGAACTAGTTCAGTGCGTTGTTGAACGCAAATCCCTGAGAGAGAACGATATTATTACTACATATACCCGTACACTTGCGGTACACAGACACCTTATTAGTTTTAGGTCTGTCAAGTTTTTGCGCCGTTGCCGGGGAATTGTCCCCCAACCGCCATTGGACGGAACGCGCTCTAGGTGACTAGGTTATTTATTTTTAGGTTTTTGGACATCAATATATAATATCAACTTTGGGGGTATTGGATATTAATAATACAAACTATTTTCTTGGACACTAACAGTACGAACTATTGACCTATTTTCCTCTAACAGTACATCGTTGAATTGTTATGGTTATAACTCATCGAAAAGATGATGTGGCTCCATAATATGTGACATAGAAGGCATTTTAGTGTCCACGTCAACATTTTCTACCTAACCTCCGCCTTCCACGTCACACATCATGGAGCCACGTCATCTTTCGGATGAGTTAAAACTATAACAATTCGGTCGTGTACTGTTGGAGGAAAATAGGTCGATAGTTGGTACTACTAGTGTCCAAGAAAATAGTTTGTATTATTAGTCTCCAATACCCCCAAAGTTGGTATTATTGGCATCTAATAATCCTTTATTTTTTGTATTTTTCTTTATTTTTTTATTACTCTTGGTGTTCTTGTTTTTGTCTTTTTCAGGTTTATGCAAAAAGAATTCTCCTTCGAATACGATCCTGAGATCGAACGCACACTTCGAGAGATAAGGAAAAGAGCGAGACTGGAGAAAGAACAGGAATATCAAGAAACGGACGACGGGGAGCAAGAATCTGAACAGGAAGAAGAGATGGGAGAACAACCAAGGACATTCGGGCAATATCTGACTCCCAATGTCACTAGCCCACAATCAGCTATCAGTGTTCCTACCAACCAAGCGAACGATTTTGAACTACGTCAGTCTTTGATCAACTTGGTGTCAAAAGAAAAATTCCATGGACTGGCAAACAAAGATCCGAACCGACATCTACGACTTTTTCCTCAAGCTTGAGACACTTACAAGGCCAACAATGTATCAGAGGACGCCATCAAACTGCGTCTGTTCCCGTTCTCGTAAGAAGGCAAAGCGTAGGAGTGGCTCGATTCACTTCCTCCGAATTCGACCACAACATTCGATGAACTCGCCAACACTTTCTTTGCGAAGTACTTTCCTCCAAGCAAACTCACCAGTGCGAGGAACCAAATCTCAACCTTTACACAAGAGCCTGATGAGACACTGTACGATGCTTGGGAAAGATTGAAGGACATTCTTCGACAATGTCCTCAACATGGATTCGAACCATGGGTTCCTGTCCAATCCTTCTTCAATGGAGCGAACGAGTCGACGAGAGGAAGCATCCTCTCTGCAGCCGGGTGATCTTATGGACAAGACTGTATCTCAAATCACAAGTCTGATCGAGCATCTAGCAAACAACTCATATCAATGGTTTAAACCCCGCCACAAGGCGGGAGGTAAACTTGATTCTTTAACGCAAAAAAATGGACCGATCACTACCAAAAAAGGGTCTTCCTTCCACGCTTAAAACGACTTCTTCTAGCCACGCCTATAAGCGAGGCCGAGAATCCTTGCCATGGATATAAATAAGCGTGGAAAGGGAATGTGTGGGAAAAATTTTGCCACGCTTATTAAGCGTGGCAATAAGAAATTTCGCCACGGATAATAAGCGTGCACGAAGCAACTTTGCCTTTCTTATTAAGCGTGCACAGACGAGCGACTCTCCACCCACTATAATTTTTTCTTTTGAATGTAGATTCGAACCCCCCGATCACAGCACAAAGTATGAGTGACTAACCAAACCCTTATCGCTTGAGTATTAAAGATTATTTGATTCTATCAACTAATTTAATACTATATATACACAAATACCACTTGATTTTTTTATCTTCTATTTTAGCTTTAACTAATAGATGGGTATATTAAAAAAATTATAATTATAATTTTTTAAAAATTCCTAAAAATTAATATAATACTATATGTACACAAATACTACTTGGCTTCTAATATCAATGCGCTCAAAATTCAATATTAATGTTTCTTTTAATTTTTTTGAAATTATTTTTAAGACTAGATTAATTCCTTAATTAAACTTGGTGCCTAATTAAAAGATTATACTTTTTTGCAAAAAAAGTTAATAAGCGTGGAAAAACTCTTACAACGCGCTAGCACGCTTATATGTGTGCTTACCGTTTAATCACTCTTAGTAAGCGTGGCCATTGCATATAGTAGGAAATTACACGATCTTTTTCCCTCATTTAAATAAGCGTGGGAAAATATGTGTGGAAGGATGCATATTTTCTTGTAGTGGATTGAGTTTGCCACCTAACCCTCCAACATGCAATGTCTGTCAGTCAAACGAACATGAAACTTTTACTTGCCCTTCAGGTGAAGTTAGTAATGAACAAGTCCTGCAAGCCACAACTATGTTGGCAACTAAAGACAAAACTATGACATGAATTCTAACACCTATCATCGTGGACTTAGGAACCATCCCAACTTTTCTTATAGGAATGACAACCCTACTGGTCTTCTTCAAGGACAAGGACAACAAAAATATGTTCCCCCACCTCAAAGACCACCTCAACAAGGCTGACCTCGAAAGTCTAATTTAGAAACTATGGTGGAAAGCCTTATCGCCGGACATCAGAAATAGGAAGGGGTTATAAAAGACTTAATGCAAAAGGTAGAGGCTTTAGCAACCCATAATAAAATTCTAGAAACTCAGATTGCTAATGCAACAACTCCCTCTACTAGTTTACCACTTCAGCCTGTCCCTAATCCGGGTGCTCAGTGTAATGCTATAACTTGCGAGGCAGTGGACCTTAGGTGTGAGCCTTTAGGAGAATGAATTTTACATAGGGTAGTGAAGACCGATCCTTAACCTGACCTATTGGAGGGAACCATAACACCCTCAATTATGCCTAAGAAGGAAGACCTAGGTAGTTTTAAGATCCCTGTTTAGTTGGATGGTAAACCCATCAAGTATGCATTGTGTGATACGGGATCCGGAGTGAATGTCTTGCCTAAGTCTTACCTAAGGAAGTATGACCATAGGGAGTTAAGGGTGACCGATATGATTATTCGTCTAGCAGACAAGACCCTTAGGAAACCCCTAGGAATCTTATATGACACTCTTGTCAAAATAGGAGAACATGTTGTTCCTGTTGATTTCATGGTATTAGATACAGGCGAAGATCTAGAACCGGAAATTATTCTAGGGAGATCCTTCCTTTCAGCTGTTAATTGCAAGATGGATATGAGGAAAGGAACGATGGTCATCGAGCTAGGAAAGTCGATGACGGAGTACAAAGTACGAGAAGGCAAGTTAATTCAAAAAAAAGTTTCAAAAACAATTCATGATGATGGAGATCCGGTTCCAAAGCTGATCAAGGACCCCGATGAGTAGAGGGTCCATAACGTCGAGCTAACGACGTTAAACAAAGCACCTCGGGGAGGTACATCAATATCTAACATCTATTCCTCCCCACTTTTTTATTTTTATTTCAATAATTTCTTTCAGTTTTTATTCCTTAGTAATTTTTAATTTTGTTGTTTACTAATTTTTCTTTTTAGTATGTAGAGGAAAAAGAAGAAATTCAAGAAATTTTTTGGCTATTATTGAAATTATTATCTTCAACCTAATGAATTTTAAGTTGGTAGATGTTTGTAGGGAATTTTGGTATGACAAATTGTAGGGAAAAATAAGAAGGAGAAAAAGAAACGAGAGAAAACAAGCAAATTTGGCCAAGAAATCGAATTGTCATCATCGGGTAGCAAAACGCTACCAGCGTTTTGAAAACGCTAGTAGCGCCTCGTCCAGAAATTCCAGGAAAGGGTTTTTCGCAAAACGCTGCTAGCGCTTTCAAAACACTAGCATCAACTTGTTGTTTTGCCCAATTATTTTGCCCGCCTTTTGTTTTAATCGGCCTTCCCTCTTTTCTTTTCAATTGAAAACTTCCTCCCTCTTTTGCCCTAACCCCCGACGCACCTACTCCCAAAACGCCACCAGCTCCCAGCCACCACCCACCTCCCTCCTCGCCGTCCTCGTCGTCAGCGCACGCACAAACCACCGCCACCTTCCACATCTTCTCCTCACCTCTTCCTCTCACTTGCATTCTTCCACTCTAACACTTTCAAGTCCAACTACTCTTCTCACTACAAATTGAAGGTATGAATTTCTCAACTCTTTTTCTTGTTCTTTGGATTATATACTTTGATTGTGGTATGATTTGGATGAATTCTTGAACTTCTTGAGTGATTTGTTCAATTTATACCATTTACCATGTCCTAGATTCGAATTTGATCTTGATTGGGGTTTGATTCTTGGATTGAATTCTTGACTAGGGGATGATTTGAGTTGTTGATTTTGGTCCTTTATTATTCCAGAATTGAGTAAATTGTGATGTTGGGTGTATTGTGAGAGTGTTGTGATGATGAATTTGAGAAAATTAGGTTTAGATTTTGATGGTGATTGTGTTGTGGTGTTATATATGCTCTGTTTTTGGTGTGGTTTTAGGTTAGATTCTTTTCAATTTCAATTCCTAGTATCAAATAAGCATGGAGGAGTATAAACATTGGGTATATACATTGTGATCATGCTTATTTGATACCTAGTGTTTTTTTTTTTGGTGGATGTATTGATTTGTGAAATATTTTTAGGATGGTAAGGACCAAAAATCTAAGCTTCTCCGGACCTCCCTTGGGCGATGACAATGGAGCCGGAGGAAGCCGGAAGCGAAAGGCTACAGCAACCGAGAAACGAAAACAGAAGGATACGCCTCCTCAGGACTAGAGGAGCTCGAGCCCCTTCAACTTTGAAGGGGAGATCTAGAAAAGGTACGACTCTCTTTCTCAAAGAGCCCTCATTCCCACTAACTACATGTGTGAGCCTTTCTTGCGAAATTGTTGCATGTTGGATGATGTGATGTGGATGTTAGGACGTTGTCATACGACCAACATAGCTAGGCTCGGCGAGTCGACCTTTAGGGGGATCACCTTAGCGTTCTTGTCCACCCTTGTAGTGAACCTCCAAGAGAGGGATGGGTGCATCCGTTTCCAGCTTCTTGGTGTGGAGAGGACAATGATTGTGTCCGAGTTTGCCCGTGCTTTTGGCTTACCTGAACGTACATGTCAGGATTCGTCCTTCATACCTATAGAGTGGGATGGGAAGGCTTTCCTCCATAGGATTTCTGGCTTTGACAACTGGGACCCTAGCAACACACCTTCATCCCTAATTAGGAACCCCGTGATGAGGTATGTTCACCGCATCCTCTCTTGCGGTATCTTTGGGAGATCTGGTAGCTCAAACAAAGCTACTCGGGCTGATTGTTACATGTTGCACTCCATGCTCGATGCCGACACACATGTCGACCCTGCAGCCATGCTTGCTCATCACCTTTCGAGTGTCGCTACCTCATCCTACAAGGGAATTGCCATATGGCATTATATCATGCACCTAGCACGCCAATTCGGCTTTAGACCGCCCAAGAACCCCACTGACCTTGTCCCGGGTAGCATGATTATGGATGGAGAGCAATGCAACTCTTTTGGTTTGTGCAAATTCGACAAAGATAGCGTTGTCTTTGGGTTTATCCGAACAACGCTAGGTTTCCCGTCCCTCACCCTCACATGTCACCTCAAGTTGCTGAAAACTTACTTAGGATGCCACCCTTTCCTGAATTTGATCCCGAACCTGAGCCCGAAATCCACCTTATCCCTCAGACCGATCAACCTCCTCTAGACTATGAGGCGCGTTATCGCAACCTCCAGACCTCCTTCGGCCGGACCGAGCACCGTGTGAACGAGTTGCGGGAGAGTTTTAATGAGTATAGGGGTCAGTCTGACTTGCGTTTCGACCGTCTTAACGAGTCGATCACCAACCTCACCGGCCTTATACAGGCCATGTTTGATCAAACCTTGCCACCACCACCAGGATCGAGCCATACCAACCCTTCCCCACCGACCGAGGATCCTTGATCCTTTGCCTGCCCTTACCATTTACCGTTGTCTTCTGCATTGAGGACAATGTAACATTTAAGCATGGGGGGTTGAATATTTCACTTCTGTGAATATTTTTCTTCTTTCTCTATTTTTCGTTTATTTTGCTTTTATTTTCGTCTTTCTTTTTTTTCTTGTTTCATGCTTATTTTTAAATTTTTAGTGTGATTTTCCTATTTTTGTGTGTTTCTTTTATCTGCTTGTTCTTATTTTAGTATTCTTTTTAATTTTTAGCTTGTTTATTTTCTTTATTTGAGCTTTTAGTTGTGTGTTTTCTTTAGTTATTCTTTGTTTTTCTAGCTTTCTTAAGTTTTTCTTCTAGTTTTTAAAAAATTGCATCCACCTAGATTGCATTAGTTAGAAGCATATAGATTTTTCTTTTATTTCTTTTCTTAGTTTGTTTCTTTTTCTTTCTTTTGCATCCACTCACTCAAAAATCCAAAAACAAATTAGAAAAATTAGAAAAAAAGACCAAAAAAAATAGAAAAGAGAAAAACAAAAAAATATAGGATAGGACTAGGATTAAAATCGGAAACTCGTTGATGATTTGTAAACCCTTCTTACTTTCAGTTTAGCTTGCTTCGCTTAGAAAAGTCTGGATCAGATCTCAAAAGTTTTTGAAACCTTTTCCTTCAAATCTTCTAATTTTGAGTCAAGTTATGAAAGTTGTATTTTACTGCTTTGACTATCTTAAAAAGTATAAATATGCGCGCCGCAAATCTTTGGGCTAGGTTTAGTTGGTTAAGCCCAATCCCGTGAGTCCACATTGCCTAAATTATGAATTGATCACTTTTATCAATTCCATGATTCCCTGAATGACTCCACCATCAGTTGCATCTCTAGAACTTGCTTTGCATCTTGCTTGAGACTATATATTTGCATTGCACGCTGTGACAAAGTGATTAAGACATTCGTTTTTTTTTATTTTGTTAAACTACATAGCCAAATAGCCTCCCTCACATATTATATTTACCGTTCTTTTTGCCCCGCCTAGCCTTTGTTTATCCTTTTTTCATGATCGAACCTTGACAATACAAGCTTTGGCCTATGATATCCCCTATCCCTTGCCTTGCTTGGTTGAGTGAGAGTTTGTTGTCATTTTTTGGAAGGAACAATTGGTTTAGTGTGTTTTCGAACAAAATATGAAGTTTGGGGAAGATTGTGCTTATTGATTCAAGTTGGGAGAAATTGAAAGTCCCACCTTTCAAATAATTGGTGTTCGGTTATGTTGTTCGTACATTATATTAAGTTCAAAGCTATAATTCCATGATTTTCTTATCCCCGATCACCCACCAAAAAGAAAGAAAAAAGAGAAGTATATAAAAAAAAAGAGAAAAAGAGTTTCAAAAAGAAAAGGTGATTAGGGAGATTCAATTTGGAGTTCATAAAAGCTTTGACCTGGTTGTATTCAGTTGAGAGTTTGATATTGTTGAGGGTGGAAAGTGAATTCCTTGCATACATTAAGCAAGAAGGAGAGTTGAGAGTATTATATTCATTGAAAATCAATCCAAGCATGGCTCTTAACTCCTCATTCCCAAATTTTACCGCTTCTACCCCTAACCTAAGCCCCGTTACAACCCGGAAAAGTACTTTTGATTATCACTTGTGCATTGCATACCAGTAGTGGAGAGCGAGGTTGTTACCAAGTTTATGGTAGTTTGTTTCTCTTGGTCTGAGTATGAGAAAAACCCACATACATATTCAAATTTGAGTGATTGAGTGTTCTTATTTTTTCCTATGTGAGGTTTGCTCTTTTTGACTGACTTACGTCCATAACTAACCGCGCATATTTGCATTATTTTTGAGATTGTTGGCGGATTTGTACATCCTAAGTGCTTGTTCTCTCCTTTTTTGTTTCGAAAATTTCTTTCTATCTCTTTTGAACTGAGTTTTGCTCTTGTCTAGACTGATCTTAGTGTTTGCTTGTTGAATTGATGTGTTCAAATGGTTATCTTGAGGGGGTGTTAAAAATTTTGCTCATTTTACCCTATCAAAAACTCTTCTGCCTTTCTTTTTCTTCTTAAGTTATGTTTTTCCCTATTTGAGCCCTAATCCTCCTGTTTTCAATTCTACCTTGCTTGGGGACAAGCAAGAGTTAAGCATGGGGGATTTGATAGCTCATTTTTATATAGAGTTTTTAGGGCTCAAAACATGTTTATTTTATGCTTTTTATATCCGAGTTCCTCTATTTTTATGTCAATTTCTGTGATTTATACACTTTGTCGCGAGATTGGTATGTTTTGCAGGAATCAATGGAATTATATCAAAAAGCATGATAAGTTGAAGGGAAAATGGGAAAAGTCAGAGAAAATAAAAAAAGAGTTGAAGAAGAAGAAAGGAAAGAAAAGGAAACGACCCAAATAAGCCACGACCCAACCCAGCCTGAAACGGAGCAACAAGGCGTGACCAGCATTCTTAAAACGCGGCCAACGCCTCGTCCATGGACTTCAGAAACTAAGACATAGCAAAACTCTACCGGTGTTTTTTTTTTGGCGCTGCCAACGCCAAGACACGGAGAAATCCCAGCTTTGTACTAAACGCGACCAACGTTTTATGCCCTAATCCGGTACTATATAAACAATTCAAGTCTGTCGTTTTCAAGGATCGAAAAATTATCAATTTTAGCGTAGATTTTAGACGAGGTTTTAGAGAGCTTTTCGGTAGATTTTAAATAGTTTCTTTCCAGTTAATTCACAAACATTGTTATTAGCTTAGATTGTTGCTTGTGATAGAAGGAGACGGAAGAAATCGATTCGGGTGACACGAAGAGATCGATTTCGCAAATTCGAACACGGTTATTTCTATTTTACTCTCATGTTTCCTTGTTATTGTTTAGTTTTTGCGATGTTTACTTTTAGTAATATGAGTAGCTAATTTCCTTTGTTTAGGGGATAAACTCGATGTCTCTTTGTTGAATTTGAATACAGTCTCGGTGTTAGGTTATCCTTTTATTCGTTTAATCTACGTATATTGTATGTCATGGTAAAATCTGGCTAACCGCCTTTTACTTGGTAATAGATTCTTGACGACATGACGAAAGTTTGAGTCTTGAATTGGAAAAGCGAAGATTGAATAGGTTTAGAAAATATTTAGAAATAATGATTCTTGCCTAGGGTCAATTTACAATCAATTCTTTATCTTTGATTGGACTAAATAGTTAGAAATAATGTTTAGTTTAATCACTGTAGCTCACTTCGGATCGAAAGATCGATGTGATAAGGCCTAGAAAGATTACAGACCCTGAATTATCTTGTTACATGCACCGGGATTGTTGATAATTTGACTGATTGACTAGAGTAGACTCCCCTGAACGTCTTTAATTAATTGGTTAAAACCCTAAAAATTCCTGTTTTCTTAGTTTAATTTAGAAACTTTACCACAACGTTTGGATCGACCTAGCATTCAGTGCGTCGTTGAACGCAAATCCCTGAGAGGGAACGATATTTATTACTACATAGACCCGTACATTTGCGGTACACAGACACCTTATTAGTTTTAGGTCTAATCACACATATAGCATTGAGAAGTCACCAAGTATGTTCTAAAAAGAGTAAATAAAAGCACCACCAAAAGGATAAAACTTTGTTAGAGTTTTCGAGTGAAGTCTCAAAAATACCCTATATTTCATTTCAAAATTAGTCCAATCCTTTCTTTCCTTCAACTCTGGTATTTATAGAAACTAGGAGCAAAGGAGAGGGAGAAATCCCTAGAAAAGGTAAGAAATCCTAAGGCCCATATTAAGCATTTTACATAGCATCCTATGGTTGAGATGAAAGACTAATGCCCTGTTTGCTAAACAACTTATCAAGCAAGTTATTACAGAAGAAGTTAGCTTATTTGGCTGCCAAATAGGTTATATATTCATATTTTTGGTAAACAACTTATTTAATTGGTTGTTTTGCCCCAATCGGCCAATTTCTAATAGTTTGGTTAGAGCATTCTATTGAGAATGACTTATTGTGAAAAAGATGTTTTAATCTAAAAGTTGTCTAAAATTACACATATGTCATTTCTAAATTATTATTTATAAAGGGTATAAATGGAATTTCAACAAATATTTTTTTACAGAGAACTAATTTATCAAACACATCTTTTCCAAATAGTCAATCAAAACAACTAATACAAACAGTCAATAGTAAACAATCAATGCAAATAGCTAACAAGCAATAACTCTATACCAAACATGGCCTAAAAACTATCCACTTCACTCGCCCATACAACTGCGAAAATGGGGGTATCATTTCAAATGGGGGGGGGGGGGCACAAAAAGTACAAATCAAGTTAGCGGGTGTACAAGGTTGAAATTCCTTTCATTTTTTCCCTTATGGCAGTCGAATCCCACTTGATTTTTTCCCAAGCTTGTTGTCCAAGACTTGTAAAAAATTCTTGATGATAATATCCAACCAAAGATGAAAAGACGATTTTGCCCGTCATTTGGAAAATCCCACAAAATGCTTCTAAAGTTGGATTAGCCAAGTAAATGGAACAATAACTTACTCCAACCTAATTATTAGCGATCCGATGGTACTTAGTTGCCTATAGACCCTAAAGAATATATTTTGGGAGTACCCTAAAAGCTCAAAAGAGTGTTAAAAGAACATTCATCATTTGGCTCAAATCGAGTGTGCATACTTGATTAATGTGATAATTAATGTCATGCTTGGTGGTCTTAATCGTGGCTTCTTCTTGGTTACTTGGCATGCTAAACCCATCACAAGTTGCCATGGTAGTGAGGCATGTATCATCGGTAACCAAGATGCATTATTCTTCCCAAAAAAAACTTAGGAAAACCAACATGAAATCTCATTACCCATTTACCCTTATAATTTCTTGGAGATTTTGATATTTTCTTTCTGCCACTCCGTTTTGATGTTGCGTCCCAACCACAAATAGTTGGTGTAAAATACCTTTTGAAGGAAAAAAAAATCAAGGCTAGCAGAATTGAAGAATTTTGTGCCATTCATCACTTCGAATTAGCTTTATTTTGACAGCAAATTGTGTTTCTACCATATTATAAAATTGGATACGAGCTTTGTATAACTTAAGTTTTATTATGCAAAAGATATATGTCCGACTGTTTCATGTGATGTCATCAACAATGGTTAAGAACCGATAAGCTCTTATAATATTTGCAGTTGTTATAGGGCCCCACAAATCTAGATGAATGAGATGAAAGGGATGAGTAGTATCAAACTATCAATAGAGCTTTTATTATTGAAAGGTAATCTATACATTTTTGCAAGAACATAAGTTTCACAAGAATTTATGTTAATTAGACATATCATTCTTATAACAAGGAATATGAAGCATCTTTAGAAACTGAAGTGTAAACTAATCTTGCATGAGCAAGATTGTTGCTAGCCTTATTAATAATCCCATTTAAATCTGTCTTTAGAGTCACCAAAACATAAACACAAATTTAATGAAAAATCTTCATCCAAAAGTTCCAAGATTTAGATACTGATGTAGATGTGATGTAGAGATACAATGAAAAACAATGTCATTTCCCATACTTCCCTCAAAAGTTTTATTTATTTTTCAAGGGTGACAATATATATGAGACCTACTTCTTTATAATTATAATGAGCTTTATCAAAAATTTCCTGGCACTTGCATTGTGATGGTAGGTTTCAAAGAGTTTATATTTTGGTGACATGACGCCAATGTTAACACATATCATAACATGCAATTAAAATAAGTCAATTTTGTAATGATAAATTTTCGTTCGTGCATTGTATCATTACTTTATCACAATGGCATCATCATGGTTATAAATTACCTTAACTTTCACAGTTATAACTACCTCCATATATGCATGCAACATAATTGATTGTGTTCACAAACTAATCACTAAAACAAAGATGATTTAATCTATAAGAGGATGAATCCAGTGAAAGCATATATAATACAAAGGTAACTCATGCATAAGTGACAAGTTCAAACCCCTCAACTGTTAGGTACTTGGATTAACTAGTAGTATCAAACAATACAGAAACTTCAGTTGAATCTAGACTGCGAATTTCTGAACGTACACGATGTTGATATGCTGAAGCTTGAAACGGTCTGATGAATTCTTTGTGTTTGCTCAACTAGAATGTGTTTAGTTTTCAGTTCATCTTGTGGAGTAGTTCGGCCCATTTCAAGGGCTTTGATATCTTCAATCTTGGTAACAACCTGCTGCATGGTGGGTCTTCCTCTTCCATCAATGCTTAAACATTGTTTTGCAAGGTTAGCAAACATAATTAGCTCTTCCTTAGAGCCTTCTTGCAACATTTTGGAATCCACAACATTGAACAAGGTATTGTCTTCCATATGTGCAAAAAACCACAAGATCAAACTCCTATGTTCTTGAGTTATTGAACGGATTGCTTTTTCTCCTGTTAAAAGCTCAACAAGAACAACCCCAAAACTATAAACATCACTCTTCTCTGTGAAATGGCTTGATTGAAAGTATTCGGGGTCCACATAGCCAATTGTGCCAAGAACGCGAGTGGTTAAATGGGTTTGATCAATAGCCACTGCTCTTGACGTCCCAAAGTCTGAAAGTTTTGCCCTGTACTTATCATCCAAAAGTATGTTGGAGGATTTTATGTCCCTATGAAAGATGGGTATTGAAGATGAGAAATGCAAATAAGCAAGTGCTGATGCTGAATCATAAGAAATCTGTAATCGCATTTTCCATGTGATTGGAAACTCTTCACTTGGATTATGAATGTGATGATAAAGCGTTCCGTTGGGGATGAACTCGTAAACTAGTAGTGGAACCTCAACTTCTAAACAACATCCCAATAACTTAACTATGTTCCTATGGTTGATTTGTGACAAAAGCATCACTTCATTGATGAATTCTCCTCGTCGACGTTCATCAACTTCTTTAGCTTTCTTTATGGAAACAATTCTTCCTCCTCTCAACATGCCTTTATAGACAGTGCCTTGGCCTCCTTGTCCTAGTATTTGATCTGCACTGAAGTGATTAGTAGCTTCCTCTAACTCATCCGCAGTGAAAATTCGAGTTCCTTCTACACCTACTCCATCATATGATAACTTTTGTTGTAGCAACAATCCCCCATTTCGCTCAAAGTACTTAGCCTTTTGTTTCATGGCCCCCATTCTTTTTATCACCACATTCAACCAAGATCCGCCAAGTAGCAAAATAATCGTCCCCAATGCAGTGGTCAATCCTACACATATCATTAATGTTGCACAAGAAAATAAACGATAAGAAACTTGATTCATATATGAAGCAAAGATTGTCTTGTACTAATAGGCTCAATCGACCCGAGTACAGATAGTTAACCGTTACTTTGAAACGATCTTACACCAACATCATACATGGATAATGATAATAAACATCTTGAATTTCCCATAATTCATATTTTTGTAACTTTTTTTAATATTATATTGTCTCTAGTAATTATATATATTTATCAATTACAAGAGTATAACACTTATTAACTAAGTCAACAAATATAAATAATAGCCTTATTTTATCACCGATACTAGATAATGCAAATTTTATGCATAGTTTTATATTTATGAAAAAATATAAATAAATAAATAAATATTTTATATAGCCTAAAAGCCATAATAGTTTTTAAACTAATGAAAGATATCTTTATAATGATTGAAATATTCTTATATTTAATTTTTAAAGTGATTTAGTTGAAATGCATGATGTTTATTACGCCTCTTGACACAAAATACTTATCATTTTGCTATCATATATATATATATATATATATATATATATATATATATATATATATATATATATATATAGCAAAAGTGCATAGTGATCATTATTTGTACGAAAATGACAAGAGTCTAAAATTAGGATTGTTAATAATCATTTTGAAATACAATTAAGTTATTCTTAAAAATTATGTCCATGTGTATTTAAATCATTAAAAATGTATATGATGTTCCTCTCATGGTTGTTTGAATTATATAAACATATTTTTTTATTATATTTTTTTTATAAATATGCAATTATGCATGAAAAATGCATCATGTATTACGATTCATATGGTATGACTAGAGCATCATTTGTATATCTTATCATAGTCGCTGAATGCTAGGTGCTAATTAATATGCATGCACAATCACTAAAAACGGTATAATTCAAAATTATAGATACTTCAATATACTTAATAAAAATCTTGATTCAAGACGAACATCATTGTCCTTAAGAATACATGACAATCATGGAAAATAAATTGATTCTTAATGTTAAGTTATATCATAATTGTTTATTCTTTATGTATTTAGATGAAAAACAAATGTATATAATTTTCACAATCATTCAGGGAAATATAAAAATATTATTTATAAGAGTTACTTATTTCATTAATTACTTATTACTCAAGTTAAAATCCAAAAAAGTGTCCAACGTAAGATAGTGAGACCATGTGACTCCATAAACGTTGGCTAAAACTTCAATTTTTCAAACTATGGTCCGACCTTTACCATAAGGGGCAGATCAAGATTACTTTCGAGTTAAGGGTGACCAACATATTACAATATAATACTCATTTATTAAACATATAATTCACAATTGTTTTTCCAAACCATATGGAATTTTACCTTTTATCTCGCTTGGGTTAAGGGGGGACATGGCCACCCACAACTATATTGGCGATCCGCCCTTGTCTACTATTGCCGACAATGACTAGTATGACTAAATTACGACATGAACATTTTAAACACTTTCAAATAATGAAATTTTGTTGGGTATTTGAAAAACCTTCTCAAATCTTCCTCTTCTTTATCCATTAGTAGTGATGACTAGGATTTACTCCTTTAGGATTAGTTAGTGTTTCTATATGCTAATCCTGGTGAAGTATATTGGGTCTCTCCTTTGGTTGTTGATGGTTCTCCTTTAAGCATCCATGGAAGGCTTCAATTCAAGGTGGTGAGCAATCTTTATCCTTGTTCATATCTTCTTTGTTTTTGTTGTTGATGCATCAAAATCCTAGAAATTGGTGTTGTTCTTGAGTTTTAATGATGGGGTTCCCTAAACCCTAGTTTAGTTGTTAATCCTCGGGCTTGAATCTTGATGCTTACTATATTTCGAATCCTTTGGTATCACAACAAGGATTAAAACTCATGTTTAGGGAGAAAATTGTTAGAATTTTAGGGTATACATTCTTGAAGTTTTTGGTTTGTTCTTGTTGATTTTGGATACAAAATTGATGTTTGAGTTGAACTTACTTAGAAATTTTTTTCCTCTGGTTTGGAAGTTTGGTGTTTGTTAGCATGTTTGGTAGAGTTTTCTTGTTGTGAAATTTGGTGTTTAAGTGGTTGTTATACATGCATTGTTGATGTTGGTAGTGATTTTTTGAGAAATTTCATTGTTTGGGGTTGATTTGGGTTGCAATATGAGAGAGTTCTTAGTGAGATTTTGGAAGTTGAAATTTTTGTTTTGGTGATTGTTCGTTCATGCCTCATTCTATGGATGCCTATGGTTGATTTGGGTGTTTCGTTGGATAATTGTTGTTGGCTATATGTGTGTGAGGTGGTCACTTGGTTCTTGGTATTATCCTTGACTTGGTTTATTATAGTGCATCTCATTGCCGATAACACCCATTTTTCCCCCACAAAAAAGGTAGCCTCTCTAAACTCGACAAAATTCCTTTAACCATAAAGAACCCGAAGCCTCATCCATTCGACTTTCCTGAGCTGGTCAAACCCCTAAACTTCTCAAAATTCCCTCTTCATCGAATCGAGACGATGGAAGAGAAACTTCCCCCTCTCACCCTATTCTCCCACTCAAACCTGCCATGGCTCAACTCTTGCAACAAATGTGTGACATGAAAAGGAGGTTCATGTTCAATGAACAATTTGTCCTGGATGATGTAGATGCTCTTCAACACCAACAACAAGTTTTGAAAGGGACTCTCATCAACCGTAGTCCCCAACCCACTATAGCACAACTTATGCAACAAGTTGAACAACTAAATGATACCCAAAACGTGCTCCAATGCCAGACAGAACTTGAAGGATGGGAGTTTAGTCCTTCGTCGCTTGAGTCTCCATTCCAAAAAGTGGTTGAAGTCCAACAAAGGGAGCATGAGGAGTTGTCTAGAACACTTGAACCAACCTTGGAGAAGTGCGAGTAGCCCCCATGTTATGTTGAGATGCCTCCTAGCCTTGAAGCTCCCATTTCCCAAGACTTGACTCTTCTTGAAGCACCTTTTGCTCTACGTGAGGCCATTGAAGAAATTGTTGAAGCCTCGTGCCAAGAGGAGGATGAAAACATCGACCTTGACCTTCCTCTTATCTCTGTTGAAGAGGCTCAAGATGGAAGCTCATTTGTTCATACCATTGCAACCAATTGAGGAGCCAACCCATCTTGAAGATGACTCCTCCACTAACCATGGGAATGACACTTGAGTTCTTCCTCTTTCAAAGAGTAAAATTAATCAAAAACTCCTTGATGAAATTCATTGAGATATATTTGGGTGGATATTGTGGTATGTAGTCTTTGGGTGAGTCATGCATGATCTTTAGAAGACATTGGTTATTTGATAATGCTTGTTGGCTTAGTAAAATCCTTGGTAATTATTTGATGTTGAAGATTGAAAAATTGAGTAAGTTACGTTTACCCTACCTGACATTTGTGGTAATAATTTTTTCACACCTGATATTTGTGAAATAAAGTGTACCTTACCTGACATTTAGTGAAAACAATTTTTAGTGGTTGAATCCGGTTACTTCTTATCGGAAATGTGAAAAATACCATAATGACCCTATATGACTATATGAATGTACCATGTTGCCCCTAACATTGAGAAGGAAATGACTTAAATGACCTTTTCATTTTCAGAGTGGGGAGAAGTTGGGTTTTCGAAGAAATAAAGTAGATAAAAGGTTGGGGTTTAAATTCCATATGAATTAATATTAAGGGTAAATAGATCAATTCATATTTAATTGAAAGTTATATTAATTAATATCAAGGGTATAAAAGTCAACTCATATTTATCTTTTTAATGTTCATCGAAAATCCAACAAAAATCAATTATAGAATATTTTCGGAAGTCTAAATATATGAACACTTAATGTCAGATAAGGTAAAAATTATTTCACAAATATCGAGTGTGTAAAAATTATTACCACAAATGTCAGGTAGGGTAAATGGAATTTACTCTTGAAAATTTTCTATGTTTGGAGTAAAATGCTAGGAACCTTAGTGATTGTTTGATGTCTAGTCGGAAATTTGAGCTTCATGGTACCTTTATTCTAGCTAGAGATTTAAACTCTTCATGTTCATTGACACTCGATGGGTATGACACGAATGATGAATAGAGAACCTGAGTTAATGAATGTGTGATACATGCTTTTTGGTAGGCATTTGGTTATTTGAAAAGTTTCTTAGTATGTTGGTTGGGGGTTTTGAGAAGTTGGGAATACTGTGGTTTATGTGCGTAGTGCGGAATGTTATTTCCAATTTCTTGATTCCTCATGTGTCGAATATTAAAAGAAAAGCTGAGGAGAGTGCGATTGTGATTGTGAGATACGAGGAGGTTGCATATGGTGGTATAGTTGGTGGTGGGGTCTTCATTGGTTGGTGTCTTGCTATTGAATCCTCTTGATCACCCCAATGCTATATTGATGTCTCTCTACAACGACTTAGATGTTCTCAAAGTCTCATCCTCCCTCTTCCATTGAAGCCACCGATACCCATAACCAATACAAACACACCCGGGGCGGGAAGTGAGTTGAGAAACCTTCTCCTCAATAGTGTAACACGGAAAGAGAGTGCTCCTAGTGAGGGCAAGCAACCCCTTATGCCCTTACTCGGTAGCAAACCTAGTGAGGATGTGTGTTCCCAAACTATGCTTAAAGATTCTACTTCCCTCCCATGTCCCATACTCCCACAAAACAAGTCTCTCGTCGAGCTCTACTTAATGGATGATGGTTATGGTGTTTGGTTTGCTAGTTTGGCCCCTCACGAAGATGTTTTCAAAGTTGAGGACTTCGGGATGTCTTTGGTATATCCCCTAGGTTAAAGTTTTCCACTGATGACTACATTGAGTTAAATCACCTCATGAGAGCTAGGTTAGAGAAGAAGAGCTACTTTGGAGATCAACATCCCGCCCTCTTCAAGAACTCCTACACCTTCAGGAAGTGTGGAGTAATAAGCGAAGTCATTTTGGAACTTATGGGGCAACTCTACTGTGGGCTTCCAATACACGAGATGTTTGATGGATTCCATCCTAAGAGTTGAGGACAACTCATCTCTGAAAAGGGGAGTTTGATCAATAATTCCAAGAGGTCCCTCTCATCGAAGATAATAACAAAAAATGGTTCAAGCTCTTTTTTTTCTCAAATCAAGTTCGGTCACCTTTTCGAGTCTCAAATCAATTATTTAGGAAGGCTAAGGAGAAGTCGAATTGGGATCAAGGTCAAACAAAAAGGCATTTTGGTCATCATACAAGGATCGAGATGAAAGATCGAGCGAAGAAGAAACAGGAAACAACCAAGGAGATGAAGCGGGGGATATGCTGACTGCGCATGGACTAGTGCTAGTCGCACCTCAGTTGGCACTGGTCGTGCCTCACACATTTTCCTTCATCTCCACTTTCCTGCATGAGTTGTTGCCCCCGCCTCAGCATTGCTCAACTGTTTTTGTGTTGTCCTCCCCTTCTTTTGTTGTGTTTTCTTCCCCTATTTTCCCCCTCCCCTATTTAAACCCTCTCCCTATTATTTTGTAAAAAACTAATGAACATTTTAAACACTTTTAAAGAATGAAATCTTGTTGGGTATTTGAAAACCCTCCTCAAATCTTCCTCTTCATTATCCATTAATGGTGGTGATTGCAAGTTGCTCCTTTAGTGATTAGTTGGCGTTTCTTTATGCTAATTTTGGTGAAGTCTATCAGGTCTCTCCTTGGCTTGTTGGTGATTCTCCTTTAAGCATCGATGGAAGGCTTGAGTTCAAGGTAGTGAGAAATCTTTATCTTTGTTCATCTCTTCTTTGTTCTTGTTGTTGTTTTTGTTGTTGATGCATCGAAACTCTAGAAATTGGTGTTGTTCTTGAGTTCTAATGGTGGGTTTCTCTAAACCCTAGTTTAGTTGTTAATCCATCGGCTTTGATCTTGGTGTTTATTATTCGATTCCTGATCATAATGCTCCAATGATTGAAAGATATTGAATAGGTGTGTATTTGTGGGATTCACACATTTTGGAGTTCGTAGGAATTTAATGAGTAGGTGCATATATGTTATGGGCCTTGTTTTGTGAGATTGACGAGTTTTGAATTTACAAGAATTCTATGTTCCAAAGCGTTTCAAGGTGTGGTGTGTTTAGAATGTTAGAACCAGATGGGTAGCAACTTGTTTTGCAATTATTTGTATGTTTGATAGAAAAGTTTTTTTTTCCCGTTTGCCTCTTATTTATTTGAGCTCTCTTTTTGGAATTTGGGAGGAAATAGAAGGTACCATTTGTAAAGACATTTTGAAAGTGATACCATTTAGAAATTGATAAAACAGGGGGTATCATATGAAATTTTCATTAATTTTTCCTGGGCTGCTTGTGTACAAATCATAAAGTAGAGATCATTATCGCCTAATTATCAAAGTAGGGATTATTAGAATCCAATTTTTCCTGCTTGGTGTGATAGGTTATTCAACATTTATAAATGTTGTCCACTGACAAAAATAAATATCATTAGAGGGCACTTTTTTTTTTTATAATAGTAAGTCGGGCCACCCACTAGGCCCCCTATCTCAGGGAAAGTCCAATAAGTCCACCAGCCCATCAGAGGGCACTTATGTTATAGTGACCATTATCTAAGTTTGTATTTTTTTTTATCCATATATCCTAAAAATATAGACTGGAAAACATAATGTCATTTTTTTTAGAAACAAAAACAATATGTTATTGTTTTGGAGATTTTAAAGAAAAATTCTAAAGCATTCAAAAGTAAAGAAAAAGTCTAAAAAAAATCAATAACAATACAATTACTAATTAAACATGTAAAGGTAGCATATGTGTAATTTGTATGTGGAGTTTTCCAGAGTTGGGAAACTTGGCTCGGTCGACACGATTATCGATTCAAAACTGACAGGAAGTTAAGTAGGTTTAAGTGTAAATTTTCAACCAGTTTAATTAAATGGGTTGATATAATAAACCCGTTTAAACAATTGGGTTAGATTTGGATTGAAAATATAGACACGAAAAAGGACACATTAACTCGTTTAATAAATGGTTAATGGGTAATCTGTTTATCGTTTATCGTTTAAGTAAGGTTTTTTTTATTGTATTTTGGATTTAAAGAGGGAAATAATTTTTTTATTTTGGCCTTAAATAATTATGATTATGATTATATTGATATCATCTTTTGGTATCAAATCTCAATAATTTGGAATCAATTAACAATCAACATATTGTACGGCTATGTTGGTTGAATGATTCCCTTTCTTATTATTTTATCCAAAAAAAATCATAAACTTCTCACAACCATTATCTTTAAAAGTCTCGACTATTTCACTATTTTTACCGTACCCTATCAAATTCAAAGCCTTAGACATAAATACTATATCAAATGTGAACAAGCCCCGAAATAGTTTTGCAATATTAAACCTGTAGTGGTATTATACCGTCCACCGTGGTGTATCTACCTAGGTACATCACATGTATTGAAACACATTAATTTTTTATACGATGATTTTCTATAAAACATTTGATAACTTTAAAAACATTGAAAATTTGTGTAATAATATTGATATATTTATGAGGATTTTTATAATTAATATTGATGAATTATTTAAAAAATTCAATACAAGTGATGTACTCACAAGTCACGGTGCCCCATACAACAATTGAACTCGTAGAGCGTAAAAATGGTAGCACAATTTGCACCATTACAGAGCGAAATGAATGCCTAAACAATCAAATGTTTTTCAAATATTCATATACAAAAAAATTATTTTTTTTTTCAACTTTATTGGTAATAAATTAAAGTAAAATATTTTACTAAAGCTCCTTCATTTCTTTTCCACGTAATAGTAGCTAAAGAATGATTTTTGCATCTTTGAATCAATTGGAAGCAATTTCCTTACATTGCACTAAAAGGAAATTTCAAAGTATTAAATTGGATTTTGTTTATAAAACAAAATCTTTAGTCCCCAAATTTTGAAAGTTTCTATATAATATCAATATATAGAAAAAGAAAGCAGGAATGTCTTGATTGTAGACACTTACCGACGATGATTTTGACGGTTGTTTGGCTCGAGATGCAAGGACTTAAAATAGTGCCATGTCCTTTGAAGCCTCGCGGGCACCGACAATGGTATGACCCTTTAGTGTTGACACAAATTGCTGGTTTAAAACAGCCGTGGTTTTTTTGCGCGCACTCATCGACATCTGATAATAATAATCATACAAACAAAATGAAGAAAAGAAAGATTTGTCAAACCTAATTGTGCGTTACATACATGGGGTAATGATAATACTCCCTCCGTCCCAAATTAATTGACACTTTGAAAAAAATTTGATCGTTAATTACTCACAAATCACAATGAGTTACGATATTAAATTATCGTTGTTAGAAAGATATTTTATTAAAAATTACAATGAATGTAATTTCATATTATGACTCATTATAATTTTTGAATAATTAACGATCAAAATTTAGTGAAAATGTCAATTAATTTGGGAAAGATGGAGTATTATTCTTGAAAGAAGACATCTTTTAGATACTTTGTTTTACCTATCATCATTCATTCATAGCGTAATGCTACTAATAAGGGGGCTAAGGTTGTTTTACTTCATGTATGTAGAAATACTGTTAAAAATATCCACCTACATATTTTATCATTCACTTAGTTCAAATTCTATGTCAGTTAAAAGATGAAACATAATGATTCTTTGCATACAAAGCACGCGATAATTAATTATATCACATGTGAAACTACTATTACTAGTCCTTCATATCTTAATTTTGCTACTACTTTGCTGTGAGGTACTCTGTTTTAATAAAAAAAACAAGGCTAAAAATTTTAGGGTTTCATTTGAAATGGTTTATCCAAAGCCAAGTGAACTATAAAATATCAAACTTTAGCTTAAAGCTCATATTTAAAAAGGGATAGGGGCTTAACATATTTTGGTGGCAAAAACTCTCCAATTAATTTCTTTTTTTTGTTGCTATATATTAGTTGTACATGTCCTTTTTTATTTTATTTTATCCATTAGTTAATTCCCACCTTTCCATATTAATTATAGTTAGAGTTGTTCTGATTGCAAATCACATTCCCTATTTCTCTCTCTTTGTCTTTCTCACAATATATTATTTATCTCTCGATTATGCTGTTGTTTGGTTCCATCCATCTCTCCCTTCTTATCAATGAATTTCCTTCCAAATAATAGTGGGTTACCTTTGAACCACGTTTAAGAGAATCAAGAAAGTGTTTCTAAAATGAGGTTGCTCTTCGATTCTGGTCATCTCTTCCTTCCCTTTAATTGAATTTCCTCCCAAATAATAGAGAATTACGTTCGAACCACCTTGAAGGGGATAGAATAGATACATTGTCGGTTTTTTAGTGGTCCTATGTGTTAGAACCCCTCAAGGACGTTGACAAGGACCTTGGTGACTGGATCAGTTTTAAATGAAAGCCAAAAAAGATATGATGAGCAAGGAAAGAAATCTCAAAGAAGGCAGAAGGACAATCACTCATGGCATCATAAGGACGTTAACCCCAGGCGAGAAGCTTTGTCGTGAAAGACAAATAAGAGCAGAAAACAGGGAAGTTTTCTGGAAACAAGATTATCTGTTTTCTTTATCATTTTTCTAACCAGATTAATTCGATTGCAACTATGTAAATTGTAGGAAACAATAATTCAAGAGATTGGAAAAAAAAAAAGATTTCAAGTTCCGGGAATCTCATAAAAAGGAAAGAAATTTGGAGCAAAATTGGAAGCACGAAGAAGAAGGAATCCGACCAAATCAAATCTCAACGACTCTATTCGATTGAAGACAATGACCTATAAATTGATGGCTTGGGATTCGAAACACACCAACGATTCCACGAAAGTAATCGGGTGATACAAAAACAGAGAGTGCTTTGTTTTTGAAATCTTCCTCTATGAAGAAAGTTGTGTTCTTTGTGAGAGTTTGTGTGAATCAATTGCTTAACGGACTTAGGTTTTGATTTGAGTGATTGTTATCTAATCCTAGACAGACTTAGGTTCGATTAGAGCTTATATCAAAACTGTAATTGGTGTGTGTGTTTACCCAGAAATCTGGTTCGAAGTTTCTTTGTTCGACTGTAACCTTAAGGACGCTTACCTTAGGCAATTCAGTTTACATTCTGTTCGATCAAAATAAAGGAGGTTTTTTAGTTATCTTATTATTGCCCTTTATTTCAAATTTGCTTTGGTTTATCTAAAGTTGAATCTTAATATGAAAGATTAAGACCCTAACGTCCTTTACCAGTGAGCATTTGTTTAAAAATTCTTGTAACCTTATTCACCCCCCTCTAGGATTCTTTCAATTGGTATCAGAGTAGGTCCACTCAAGAAGACACTAACCGCTTTTTGGAAAAGATCATGGATGGGATCGAAGATGGTGATATAGGACAAGGACGTTGCTTAAACAGTCCCCCATTATTCAGAGGATCAGACTTTGCACACTGGAAGAAGCGTATGAAGACATTCATCATGGATCAAGACTGTGACCTTTGGGACAGAGTTGAGAATGGAGACTTTGTCGCCATGATCACAGAAAAAGAAATCACGGAACCCAAAGATAGATCCAAATATACTGCCAGAGAAGTAGAAACGACGGATAAAAATGTTAAAGTTTTACATATCCTATACTGTGGACTTGATTCCAATAAGTTTGAATTTGTCTCTGGTTGTGATACAGCTAAACAGGCGTGGGATACCTTAGTGACCACATATGAAGGAACGAGCCAAGTTAAAAAAATAAGGCTTGACCATTATGTCAAGCATTATGAATCCTTCAAAATGATGAATGGAGAATTCATCAAGGATATGTACAAAACGATTCAATGTCATAGTCAACAATCTCAAGTCCTTGGGGAAAACCTACTCCAATGAAGAAAAAGTTCACAAGGTCCTCAGATGTCTTCTAAGAAAGAAATGGGAATCAAAGGTCACTGTAATATAGGAAGTTCACGATATTGGAACTCTCTTATTAGATGATCTCATTGTATAGCTTCTTGCTCACGAAATGCGTCTCCGGGAGGAGCAAAATGAAAAGGAAAAAGTAGCCTATAAGGACATCAATGGTCCTGACAACAATGATAAGGACCGGATCTTGGCCTTGATGTCCAAGGAACTCAAGAAATCGTCCAAGAAAAGTCATACCTCCAGAGGACCTTCATCCAAACGAATCAACCAAAGAGGTAATGACTCATCAAATAATAGAACTAACTCACTCTCTTGTTTTTTTTGTGGTTACCCAGATCACTTGATCAAGGACTGTCCCTACCACAGAAAGAACAAAAAAAAAAAGAATTCACATGGCCCTGATGGCCACTTGGAGTGATGATGAGGAGACTACTAGTCATTGCATCATGAGAAAAGACACCAGCGACACAGAGGAGGTTGGTGCAGCCAATGAGGACTACCAAGACAGTGTCGAGGAAGAATCAAGGGAGGTAGCATTTGATGATCTCCTCACTTATCCTAAAAAGTACTTAGAAAAATGCCTTTTAAAGTTTGCTGGATGAAAGACCAAGCATTTAAACGGGATTAGGTCACTAAAAGAAACCAACAAAGGCCTGAAAGAGTCCAATGAGAAATTGAAGAAATTATGTGAAGGGCTTACCTCCAGGGTCGACATTCTCAAAGTTGAAATACTAGACCTCAAGGCCAACCTTGATGATTGTCACAAGTCTCTGGCTGAGGCAACCAAGCAACAAGAAAACCTTGGAAAATGGCATGAAAGTTCATCCCCTGTTAAGGAGCGAAACTGTCGTCAAGGACATTCTGTCTCGCAAGGACAAGCTATCAGAACCAGGCACCAAGGACGATACAAGGACCTTAATGAGCAGTACCAAGGCCACAGATTTCACTCATGGCACCAAGAACGACACAACTATTTTGGGACAAGATATTAAGGTCATTCATCTCTTCCCAAAAGTGAATATGGTAAATCTCACTACTTCAATCATTATCGTTCTAAAATTGTACAAGTTTGGGTTCCAAAAGGAACAAGACCTCCTAACATGGTTATTACTGGTGGTCAAGAACCTAAATTTAATGTCAATTATGGTTTGAGGAAGGGTGTCTAAAGTTTTTTCAGGTATATTCAACATCCAGAAGAGTGGATGCTTAAGGGAGCTTGAAGCACTCAAGGACATTACTTACATCAGCAATAAGAAACCCTCAAGGACCTTGTCAGACCTAGGATCAAGGACCTTGATAAATGGATCTACTCAAATAGCATTGTTATTTTTATGGAACATATTGAGGGGGAGCACCCTCTCTTAGGACTAACAAGTTCATTGAGTCTTGATGATTATTGGAGATGGTTACAATATTAAGGGGGAGCTCTTTAGACTTTTGATAAAAGTCAAAAAGGGGGAGAAGTATTGTAAATGAATTTTTCCTTTCATCAAAAAGGGGGAGATTGTTAGAACCCCTCAAGGACGTTGACAAGGACCTTGACGACTAGATCAGTTTTGAATGAAAGCCGAAATTTGAATAGCGAGAAAAGATATGATGCGCAAGGAAAGAAATCTCAAAGAAGGCAGAAGGACTTTCACCTAGGGCATCATGAGGACGTTCACTCAAGGCATCATAAAGACGTTCACCCCAGGCGAGAAGCTTTGTCGTGAAAGACAAATAAGAGTAGAAAACAAGGAAGTTTTCTGGAAACAAGATTATCTGTTGTCTTTATCCTTTATCTATAGAGACTAATTCGATTGCAACTATGTGAATTGTAGGAAACAATCTTTCATGAGATTGGAAAGAAAATAAGATTTCATGTTCCGAGAACCTCATAAAAAGGAAACAAATTTGGAGCAAAATCGAAAGCACGAATAAGGAAGGAATCCGGCCAAAATCAAATCTCAACAACTCTATTTGATTGAAGACAATGATCCTATAAATTGATGACTTGGGATTCGAAGCACATCAACAATTCCACGGAAGTAATCGGGTGATATAAAAACAGAGAGTGCTTTGTTTTTTAAATCTTTCTCTGCGAAGGAAGTTGTGTTCTTTGTGAGAGTTTGTGTGAATCAATTGCTTAACGGACTTAGGTTTTCATTTGAGTGATTGTTATCGAATCCTAGACGGACTTAGGTTCGATTAGAGCTTACACCAAAACTGTACTTGGTGTGTGTGTTTACCCATAAATCTGGTTCGAAGTTTCTTTGTTCGACTATAACCCTAAGAACGTTTACCTTAGGCAATTCAAGTTGCATTATGTTCCAACGAAATAAAGAAGGTTTATTCAGTTATCTTATTGTTTGCCTTTATTTCAAATTTGCTTTGGTTTATCTAAAGTTAAATCTTAATCTGAAAAGATTAAGACCCTAACGTCCTCTACCAGTGAGCATTTGTGTAGAAATTCTTATAACCCTATTCACCACCCCCTCCCCCTCTAGGGTTCTTTCACTATGCAAGGGATGAAAATAAAGGAGGGAGAAAGATGTTGATGTGTACAGTGCACTGTAAGGGTTTTCTGAGAAAAAATTGTTGATTGCAGTTACAATAGAATCAAAACAGAGGGCGGAGATTACGATAAACTTCAGGAACAAAAATATGTAGTGAACACAGACGCCAAAATTACATGGGAAGCCGAAGAACTCGGAGAAACCCACATACATTGACCGCCAAAACCAATCCACTATGAAAAAAGTAGGAGTATAGGGGCAATCACAATCACAGTGTGTGATTCGATCAACAATGGAGATTGCAACCAATCTCTAAACTCTCAACTCACAAATTCTCAATAGTGTAGGATACAATTGGTTGAACTGTCTCTTTTCTCTCTAGGAAAGTAGCAACTATTTCCTGTCAATTGATATCGCTAATACAACTGATGGCTAGGAAGGAAACTAGGTTAAAATAATAATAACCAACGTCGCTTGAGGGAGAAACTGTTAAACGTGCAAGAAATAAGGCAGAGGTGCGAGTTGCGCCAGAATTGGCGTAGGTGGAGCCTACTGAGGTGCGACCAACGCCTAGTTTGGCGCTGCCCGTGCCAGGGTGTGCGCTCAAGTTTGTCTTCTCTCTACTTTGGGTAATGACGTCCCATGAGGTGCTTCCAGAGTCTCCACATCCTCTATCTAACTTGGGCGCAGGTGGTGCCTCTTGAGGCGTTGCCTGTGCCTCCTTCTCCTTAGATGTCTTAAACCCTTAGGAGGATCTAATGGGTCATATAACCCAACAATTTCCATCTTGGACCTTGATATGATTCATAAGTCTATGTAACCTCCTTAACTATCGCCATAAATATGCCCCGTTGTAGGGTGTGGCCCCGAAGGGCTCTCACATGCTAAAAGAAAACCAGCTAAGCCCAAGCAATGCTCGAACTTAGCTCTAGATAGAGGCTTAGTCAACATGTCTGCAGGGTTCTCAAAAGTATGAACCTTCTTCACCACAATCGCACCTGCAGCAACTCTATCTTTGATGAAATGGTACCTGATGCTTATATGCCTAGTCTTCAAATGGTAAGCGTTGTTCTTAATCAAATGAATGACACTCTGACTATCTGAATAAACCACAGTCTCACCCTATAGCACACCAAGCTCCATGACCAAACCCCTAAACCAAATAGCCTTCTTCACCCTTCTGTAGTAGTAATGTACTCAGCCTTAGGAATAGAAAGGGTTGTTATATAGTGGATTGAAGCCTTCTAGGACACTGCCCTACCACACTCACTGAACACATACCCATAAATAAATAAATAAATAAATAAAGTATCTCCTATCAAAATCTCCACCGTAATCGGCATCCACATAACTTGCAATATCCGACGTTGCAACATTGTCTCCATCAAATAAGATGCCTTTCTCCAAAGTGCCCTGCACATAATGAAGGATCTATTTTACTCCTTCGCAATGTTCTTTCCCTATATTCTACATATATCTACTGATCACATTTATTGCATGTGGCAGGTCAAGTCTAGTGCACACAATAACATACATCAAACTACGAACTACACTAGCATAGAGAACATTAGACATCTTCCAAATCTCCAAATTAGACTTAGGGCAACACTCACCAGCCAACTTGAAATGAGTAGCTAAAGGGGTTGAGACTGCTTCACAGTCTCGCATGTTGAACTCGTCCAATGCCTTATCAAGATGCTTCTTTTGAGGCAAGACCAACTTCCCTGCCTTTCTATCTCTCTGTATCTCCATCCCAAGAATATTCTTTGTTGAACCAAGGGTCTTTCATTGCAAACTCCTAGCTGAGTTGAGATTTTAGCTTCCTAATGAGTGACATGTTCCTAGATGCTATCAACATGTCATCAACATACAAAAGTATATAAAGACCCATTCTCAAACCGCCTGAAATACACACTATTATCATTGTTACTCCTTGTGTACCCTTGCCCAATCATAAAGGTGCCAAACCTTTTATACCACTGCATGGGCGCTTGCTTAAGTCTAAACAATGACTTCTCAATGTACACACTTGTTCCTTCTTACTAGGAGAAACAAAACCCTCTAGTTGCCTCATATAGATGTCTTCCCCGAACTCGCCATGAAGGAATGATGTCTTCACATCTAGTTGCTCCAACTCCAAGTCAAATAGAGCAACACAGGCAAGCAAGGTGCGAATCAGCGTATGTCTCACAACTGGCAAGAATACCTCACTATAGTCAATTCCCTCTCTCTAGTTGCAACCTCTAACCACCAATTTAGCTTTCTACCTTGTACTCGATCTCAACTCCAGGGATGATTCCTTTCCTCTTGTACACCCATTTTGTAGTAAGGGCTCGACGCCCTTTAGGTAGCTCAAATAGCTCCCATGTTTGGCTCTTTTGTAGACTCTCCATCTCTTCTTACATAGCTCCTATCGAGTTTGAGGCACTTCAATAAGAGATGGCCTCCTTATTAGTAGTAGGTTCAACATCTTCAGAAAGTCTCCCCTGCAACACTAAAGTATATGCAATCATTACATCATCTTCCTTAATATATTGAGCTAGTCCCTGATCTCCCTCTTGGGATGATCTCTTGCTATGTTATACCCTTCCTCCACCTGGGGAACATCAAATGTCAATTTAATCAACCTAAGTTGTCTTAGGAAAAATATCAGCAGCCTACTTTTGATTGCAATTAAGTTTCAGTAGCTCCACCTTAAGCCTCAACTTACTCCACTTCGAACTCAACTCTGTCAACATCCTCCTTATTACTTGCACCATGAGAACTAACAGTAGATTCCACTCCAGATAGCATGACAGTTTTATTAAAAGTTACATCTTTAGATTGTATAACTTTCTTTAAGTCTGGACACCGCAATCGGTATCCCTTAGACTTAGACTCATAACCTAAAAACATGCATTTAATAGCCCTAGAGGACAACTTTCCCTCATTCGCATGGGCATAAACAGGACATCCGAAAATTCTTAAATTAAAATAATTCACTTGATTACCTTATCATACTTCCTCTAGAATCTGGAACGCAATAAAAGAGTGAGGTGATCTGTTCAATAGATAACAAGCACTAGCAACGATCTCTGCCTAGAATGATCTGCTCTTCTAAAGCCCTGCATTAGAGAACATGCAACGTGCTTTCCTTAGGATGTCATGTTGATCCTCTCAGATACACCATTTTGTTGAGGTTTACCCACCAATGTTCGATCCCTAAAAATCTCATGCTCCTTGCAGAACTCAGTAAACTCAGAATCAACAAACTCCAATCCACTGTCTAGCATGAGTTTCTTTATCTTCTTGCCTGTCTGATTCTTTGCCAAAGCCTTGAAGTTTTTGAAGTATGAGAATGTCTCATTCTTGTTCCGCATGAAGTAAACCCAGGTGTTCCTCGAAAAGTCATCTACGAATGCCAACATGTAACGCTTGTCATCCAAAGATGTCTTTGAGCAAGGGCAAGTAAGTTCTAGCTTTAGTCTTGCTTGAAAGTAATGAAGGTGAGGTTTTGACACCCATAGCTCAACAAATTAAACCCCTCTTCTCCCAATACCCCGATGTCTTTCCCAAGGATCTCCTTCCTGGCCTTCAACTAATTAGGGGCATCAAGCACCAAATAGACTTGGTTTCAAGCCCAGTGTTTCCCAACAAGCCATACCTTTGCAGCCCGAAGGAAATGAAGAAGTTACAACGACAAGTCGACAAGTTAATGGCCTATGCTTGTGTGCGTGAGAGCATGAGTCCTTTCTCTGTATCAGCCCAACTCGTCCCCAAGAAAGATAGGATATGCTGCATGGGTTTCGATAGTCGTGCCTTAAACAATATCACCATCAAATATAGTTATCCCATTCCTCGGCTTGATTATCTCTTGGATGAGCTCCATGGCTCGTCAGTGTTCTCCGAGATCGATCTCCAGAGCGGGTATCACCAAATCTACATGAAGGAAGGGGATGAATAAAAGACGACGTTCAAGACCAAGGGATGGCGTTATGAATGACCCGTGATGCCTCTTGGGCTTTCTAATGCCCCGAGTACTTTCATGCGATTGATGAGTGAAGTATTTCGGCTCTTCATTAGAAAATTTGTGGTTGTGTATTTTAATGATATATTTGTTTAATCAAAGAATGAGGCATATCAAATTCAACATCTTCGTGTAGTGTTCAAGATGCTTCGAGAACAAAAGCTTTATGGAAAATTGGAGAAGTGTGAATCTTTCACCCCGAGGGTCACTTTTATTGGGTATGTTTTCCATGGATGAAGGAAAGGTAGAGACGATTCGTAAATGGCCATCACCATCTACACTCACCGAGGTTCGGAGTTTTCATGGGCTCGCCTCTTTCTATGGTCGCTTCATTCATAATTTCTCTACCTTGACGACCCCCATTATGGAATGCATGAAGAAGGCAGTCTTCGCTTGGACTCCCAAGGCTCAAGCGACCGATAAGGCCCTCAAGGAAAAGTTTTCTAGCGCTCCGGCATTGGCCCTCTCCAAATTTGATAAACTTTTTGAGGTTGAATGCGATGATAGCAGTGTTGGCATAGAGGCAGTGTTAATGCAAGACAGGAGGTCGATTACTTACTTTAGCAAGAAGCTTAATGGGTCCCGGCTCAACTATCGTAATTATGATAAGGAGTTTTATGCTATGGTGCACACCCTTGATCATTGGCCTCACTATTTGAGATCCAAGGAATTTGTGCTACACTCGAACCATGAGGTATTGCAGTACTTTAGCGAGCAACACAAGTTGAGCGTATGACATGCAAAGTGGGTAGATTTCCTCCAATCCTTGAACTTTGTGGCAAAACAGAATAAGGGGAGCTGTAATGTGGTGGTCGATGCTTTGTCTAGGAGGTATGCTTTGTTGTCGTTCATTGAGGCTAGTGTTTTGGGTTTTTCTAGCCTCCGGGAGTACTACAATGAATATCCATTCTCCTTACTTTGGTGAAAATCCTCCTTCTAAATCCACTTATGTTATCCAAGAAGGTTTTCTTTTTCGTGGAAACAAGTTGTGTGTGCCCAAGAGTCCTATGAGGAAATTTCTTGTGAAAGAAGTGCATGGCAATGGTTTGGCGGGTCATTTTCGCATGAATAAGACGGTGGACATGTTGAAAGAGCATTCTTATTGGCCCAACATGGCCGAGGAGGTTCATGATGTTGTGTTCCGGTGTGAGACTTATCACCATTCCAAAAGTCAATTCCATCAAGGTTTGTGTTGGGTTTTGTCGACGACTAGGAAGAAAATGTAGAAGGAGACAACGATTTGGAGAAGGTGTCGGCCGTGTCCCAGGAAGCATTTACCACATCCCATGGATGCAAGTCGCCCCTTTCATTTCGTTAGAACATCAATCTCTCTGTCTTAGGCATTGGCTGCAATCCTTTTTTTCGGCTTTTTGGACATTTCGCTCTCCCCCATCCCTTTATATTTGTATTTGCTTTCAATAGAAGAACAATTTTGACATGTTGAGTGAAAACCTTTGGTATTTGGAAACCCTATTCCTCAAAATCTCTCTCTCTCTTTATCCTTGAATGTTCTTGGTGGTGGGTTAGTTAGATTATCCCCTTTAGAGGTTAAAGTATGGAATACCTTCTTCAAGCTTGGTGAGGGTTGCAATGGAGTCTTAATAGGCGTTCGTGGCCTAGCCTATATGCATCTCTTGAACTCTATGTTCAATCTTGGTGAGTTTTATTTATAGATTATTCATATCTTGTTAAGTTTTTGTTGATTTGATATGTTTGAGATCTAGATCTACTCCATTGTTCGGGTTGTAGGTTGTGTTGTGAGTTCTACTTATGGCCATGGTTGATGTTGGTACTTGGTGTGTCCTGGGTTGATTTTCTTACAATTTTTTTTTGAGGAAGATTTTCTTACAATTATTGAGTTTCAAATCTATCATGGATAAGTTGCTGAAGATATTAAGTGTCTTGTGAGGAAAGCACTAGGCTTCTCGTGGAGAGCGCTATGACAAAAAGGTCGAGGATTCCTTAAAGCCCCTCCCTTAAGTGGAGTAAAGGGATGTGAGTAGATGAATTCACTAGGATTTGAAGAGATGTTATACTGAGTCTTGAGATTTGTATATTCTACTCATGCAATTTGGTCTATTGAGATATATCTATATCTCTCCTATTAATCTTTTGAAAGAGTAGAGATCTATTGTTATACTCTTACCCTAATAGTGGAGTTTGCTCGTGCCAGTGTTGTTCTTGGGTTTTTCGCCCAATTCTTGGGTTTCCCACGTTAAATGTTATATCTTTTTGTTTTTACTATTATTGCATTATTTTTCTCGAGATCTAAAGGATATGATATGTAACTTATGTCCGTCGCAAGTATGCTCTAACGACATTTTCTTTCTCAACAATTATCTATCAGAGCGGGATCAACCAAATTCAAGAAGCGATTGGTTGTGAGATCTCGAGTGTTAGAGTGACCGTGACATGATTGTTGGTTTAATAAGTTCAAGGGCAAGATCAAAATCAAGATACTGGAGACTGAATCTGTATAGCGTAGATTTGTGACTGTTTAAGCGAATTGGGTAGAAGCTTCTGAGCATTTGGCTGATTTTAATCCAGGGGAGTTTGTTAGGAATATTGTGTCCTAAAATCACTTCAACTGGTCACATTATTTATTTTCTAATTGTGTTAGGAAATTATTTAGGTTTCCTCATTATGTTGTGTTTCCTAATTATATCATATTTGAAAAATCTAATTGGAGTGGTGGCTAAACTTTGTCTCCTTATATATTCCCAAGCCACTAAAGGTATTAAGTGTATTTTGTGGGGAGAGCACTAGGTGTCTCGTGAAGAGCACTATGGTAGAAAGGATGAGGATTACTTGAAGCGAGAAATGCAAGCAGATGGATTCACTAGGGTTTGAAAAGTTGTCGTAGTGAGAGTCTTGAGAGTGATATTCTACTCATGTAACTTGGTCTACTGTTGTAAATCTGTATCTCTCTTATTGATCTCTTAAAAGGGTACAAATCTATTGTTATACTCTAACTTTGATAGTAGAACTTGTTTGTGTTTGTGCCGTTTGTGAGCTTTTTCACGCAGTTTTTGAGTTTCCCACATTAAATCTTGCCTCCCTATATTTGTATTATTCTTGCACTGTTTTTCTCAATATATAAACATATGATAACTTACTTATTTCTGCTGCAAGTCTACTATAACCAAGTTTTCCTTTCCAATACTAATTTAATAAACTATTTAACCTTGTGGACCAGTGTACATTTATTAGAATTTAGGATCCTGCATGAATGAGTTTTGACATTACATTAGTCACAAGTCATGGATCAAAGAACACAAACCTCATGAGCTTATGGAGAAATCATATTGAGTTAATTCATTATTTTTTGTTTATTTATTTGTCTTTGTAATAATTGGAGGCAGGGAACACATATAAACTAATCTAGCACAGATCTAAACTTAAGTCTTTTGTACGTATCAACTTTTTCCCACATTATCTTGCATAGACCGATAATGTCGAAGACCATATAAAAAATGTAAAATGATAAGCATATTGTTAAATGGTTAATAATCATCTTGAATTTCACCTAAATCACTCAAATAATTAAATATAAATATATTTAAATTATTATAAGTGTATGTTTCATTTTTTTGAGGGTTACTATGACCTATGAATAATATAAAAATAATTATTTGTTTATATTTTTTCATAAATATAAAACTATGAAAAAAATGTGCATTCTCTACTATGGTTGATAAACTTAGGCTATCATTTATATTTGTTAACGTAGCTAATAAGTTTTATGCTCTTATAGTTGATAAGTGCATATAATTACTAGAGAAACTATTGTTAAAAGTACCAAAAAGATAGGTTATCAACAATTCAATATAGTTCTTTACCATTTTGTTTCAAGACGCGTATCATTGTCCAAATAGTTGGGTTTTGATGAGTCCATTGAAGTAGTAAGAAGGATAAGGGCAGTAACGAAATACCTCCACATCCACCCCTCAAGTATGGGTTTCCAGCGTAACCAGGCAAACAAGCGCAACGATAGCCTTGCGAGATGTTAGTGTCAATACACTGAGATGAGTTGCTGTTGCAACACAAGCACGACCCACTTGCCTGAGCCTGTGTACAGTTTTCAGTTCCAATAGTCCAATCGTGAACAGCAGGGACCTGTGCTAGTATCATCTCTGAACGGGTGGTCAAGTTAGTCAGGCTGAAATTGAAGGAGTCCTTAGCGATCAAATAACCGTAGCTACATCGCTTGTACCCCTCCCTCGTCTTAGTGTAGTTATTAATGCTCCCGACTGTGATGTTAATATTGCGTATTTCCTGACCTGGAACTTGGACCTGGCAGCAGCCCGCATCACCAGAGCATGCTCCAATGTCGTTCATTGCGTTCAGATTGTTACAATTTGTCCAACATCGGGTGCTATAACCTCTGTTTAACAATAATAAGAAAAGTTGTTTTAGCGGTACTTCCCTTGAAAAAACTCTTAATTTTTTTCTGACTACGCTGGTTAATCAATATAATGATCTACTAAGAATATATCTAGGTCATTAAATAATTTCACCTTCATATTATTTAATAAAATATTTTTAAGATCTTTAGTCATGATATATGAAAATAAAAATATATTTTTTACATTAAAAAAGTATTGTATAGATTACTTTCCCTAATGGATAACATTAAAAAAGAGAATATTGGAAACATGTTGTGATTTGTAATTTATTTATGCGCCTTGTTAAATCACCATTTACATGCTTTCAAAAAGAGTACATGTTTCTTTGCCATTATTCATATTGTCAAGATGTTAAGTGTGATTTATTAGTGTCAAATAAATCACAAAGTGTCACCTTAAGTGAGTTTATGATTTTTATGACATGTTTTTCCATGTTTAAGTACATATATGTGGCATATATGAGTTGCCTTGTTGAATATAAAGCATGCTAATTGTTGATTAAGTTTATCATGATTATTTAAATTTGAGTACTTGGCTTTATCAAGTTGTTGTTAATTGATGAAATGATAAGCATATGTGTTTTAAGTAGTCATATATGTACATGTGCAAGTATCTATGTCAATCTATATGATTCACATGTATATGTTTATGTACATGGCTAGTATCATTCTCCGTTGAAGATAAAAACATGTTTGAGTTAAGACAATGTTCATTCATCAAAGTTCTTGTTTCATTAATATATATGATTTTGAAATATATACTTGTGTTGTCATGTTTGTTCCATGTCTTGTTAAACATACAAAATATGCATAAAGTGGAAGTGTTAATGACATGTATATGTCTGAAATGGAAATTTATAACTTGTAAGAATATGGAAAAAATACTAATAAATAATATACAAACTGAAAGTAGGGATTATCGTTATCCAATTTGTAAAGTTGAGATTATTATAATCCAATTCTCCTAGTTTTATATTTAATGAAAAAATACTAATAAATAAATATTTTGGAAAATTGGATTATAATAATCCCGTATTTTTCAAATTGGATGGCGATAATCCCAACTTTTACTTTGTATTCTGGTGGTCAAAAAAAATTGTATTGTAGTGGTAAGAAATCCACCTACACATTCTTTTAAATTTTTTTATTCCTACCCCATATTGTTTTTATTTTTTCGTTCCTGCCCCTAGAAAGGTAATGAATTGTAGTTTCTAAAACATTTTTAAATTATTTTTTTGAGACTCCGAGTAATTATTATGATTTTTTAAAAGGAATAAATGTGAAAAAATCGTAAAACAAAATTGAAAAAAAATTGGGACAAAAGCCGTAAATTCATTAAAAATTATGGTAAAGTTTTATACAAAGTTTTGAATCAAATGCAACACAAAATCTATGACATTGAGGGTATATTCTCGATGATGTCCCACTACAATCCAATTTTAATTTTTTTTGGACCACCAGAATACAAAATGAAAGTAGGGATTATCTCCATGCAATTTGCAAAATATGGGATTATTATAATCCAATTTTCCTAAATATTTTTATATTGTTTATAAGTTGTAATAACCCTCGAAGTAATAAAACATAACTTTATAATGGTTTAAATATACTTACATTTAATCTTATAAGTGATTTAGATGAAATACAAGATGGTTAACAATGATCTTGCAGCAATATTATATTCCTCCCCTCCCTTCCCCTCCTAACCTCAATCCAAACATAGTGCTAAAGTGCAAATCGTCATAAGTAATTGAAATTATATATGTACGATATAGATTTAGGGATCGCAGTGGGTCTTGGACTCAACAAAGATTCGGTGTCGATAAATCATGCTAAAGTTAACATGCTAAAGTTAAAGTCGGATGGTAAATTACACTACCTCCGTTTTGTTTTATATGTCGCCTAAAGAATTGTGGCAAAAACTTTGACGGTTAATATCTTAATTTGTATAATAACTCATCATATAAAATTGATATCATTAGATTAGTAATAAAAAATACTATTAAAAAAATATAATATTATATTTTTCTATAAAAGTTTTATATTAGAAATTATTAATTAAAAATTAGCACAGAAAACCGTAAATGATAGATGAAAAAGAACGGAGGGAGTATTATCAAAATATATGTATGAAGTTATGAATTCCATACCTCCCACCAGATGTATAGATAACCAACTCGGCGGTGGCGTCACATCCGGTGACTACAAACACGTTGTCAAGAATGCTTAAAGTGTCGTATTTCTCTGTCCATGCCCATGAGAGCGGCTTGCTGTAATCGGGCAGCATCTGCCCGGAGTGGTCATAGCATGCGTATGCTACGTAGTTAGGAATGCGCACTTTACCCTCCAACAAAGAGATGCTTAGGACCTCTAAATTTACTCCGATAAAGGGGACTGCAAAAGGCGGGGCAGCGGTCTGGTTACAAGTGATATTGAAACCATCACCGTAGGAACATTCGATCCCCACACCGAAGGGGTAAGGGATGCTAAGGTTGCCGCATTTTTCTGGACATCCCGGAAGGGATATTCGCGTTTCATTACCACCTCCTACTGCATCTAAACTTGCCGATGATGAAGTGGTTAGGATTGAAGCAACAACTGCTACAATCAACCACTTTGAGTAACACATTTCCTTCCTCACATTCGTATCTCTCCCTCTCATTTTCCCATTTCTCATGTCTGTGTTGTCCACATATTGCACAAGGGAGTTAGATTTTTATAATTAATGCAAATACAAGTCAAATACAGTATATTTTGGATTCATACAAATTTGATATTAAAAACGAATTACATATATTTTTTATTTAAATATATTAATATAAATAGGCTGTATTTGACTAGTCCTATAGACAAGTCAATATACTTGGATGGAAAAAAGAAACACCATCCAACCAAAAGTCAAACTCTGGGCAAAGAAAAGTCATTGAAATATTGTCCGTCGGGGCTTCGGGGATAAGAAATCAACAAGTATTGGCAGGTCCCTTATATCAAAGTATAGTTGTTCATATTTCGGTCCGGACCGGTTAGTTCAAAAAAATTGAACCAAATACCGGATCAAACCCAGACCGAATGGTAACCGGTCCGGTCTTCGGTCCAACTATTTTTCGTTTTCAGGTTTCAGTCTGGGTCAGTCTAAACCCGGAAAAAAACCCGGACCGGACGGAAAACCCAATTATTATAAAATTTAAATTTAAATTTTTATAACTGTGTCAGCATTCAGCCGTGATTCCCATAAAAATCACATCTATCATGTATATTATATCCTAAAAAAATTATTCTATTTCCTAAATCTAATGATCATTTTGAATCCTAAATTGGTATAATTCACGTCAATGGAAAACAGTGACTAAATTTTGGTAAAACTTTAATATCATTGTCAACTTTTTCAACTTTTAATATTATATATCATGATCTTTTAAATTTTAATAATGTAAAATAAGAAGTAGAGAGATAAAAAATGGAGGAAATCCCTATATTGTTTGACTTATCAATTGTATGTACAGGAGTAGCTTTACATAGAAAGAAGTAGAGAGGTTGTTGTAACAACCTTTAACAACCCAGAGTATCTAATTCTAACTCAACATAAATATCGTTACACTCCCCCCTCAAGGCGGATTGGGTGGATGATCCAACAATCCTAGCCTTGACGTTAAATACCGATGAGGATATTCACCAAGAGGCTTGGTGAATATATCAACAAGTTGTTCCCTGGAATTGACATGCTCCAAGTGAAGAAAGCCTTGAGTGAGTTTGTCACGAGTGTAGTGATAATCGATGTTGAGGTGTTTGGTTCGTTCATGGAAACACTGGGTTGGTTGCAATATGAACGGCTGCCTTGTTATCATAGTGTAAAGTGATAGGCAGTTGGAATGGTATGTGTAAATCACGAAGAAGATGTGTGAGCCACTCCAGTTCAGACGTAACACTGGACATTGCTCGGTATTCGGCCTCCGCGGAGGATTTTGAAACTGTCTTTTGTTTCTTCGTTTTCCATGAGACGAGATTGTGACCAAGGATGACACAATACCCGGTTAGAGATCGAGCCGTCATGAGACACCCTCCCCAGTCCGCGTCGCAAAAAGCTTCAACTGTGAGGTTGAAATCCTTGGTAAAAAATAAACCCATATTGATAGTGCCTTTCAAGTACCTTAAAACATGTAAGGCTGCTTGATAATGTGGGACACAGGGGACCTGAATGAATTGGCTCAAATGTTGTGTAGCATATGATATGTCAGGTCGAGTGATCGTGAGATACAAAAGTCTGCCCACAATACGCCAATATGCTTCTGGATCTTGCATCAAAGCTCCAGATTCGGTAGATAACTTGAGGCCCTTGGAGAGGGGGAACTTAGCAAGCTTTGCACCTATAAGTCCCGCATCCTGAAGTATGTCATTGATGTATTTCCGTTGATTAAGAAACATTCCCGAATCTGAACGAGCTATTTCTATCCTGAGAAAGTAGCGGGCCAGCCCCAAATCTTTAATCGTAAACGCCAGATGAAGTTGTGCCTTAACATCAGAAATACCCACGGCATCATCTCCTGTGACCAACAGGTCATCAACATAGACTAGGACATGAGTAAACAAGCCATCTCGCTGTCTAGTGAAGAGGGAGTAATCGGCTTTGGACTGTATAAAACCAAGTCTCGTCAGAAACTTGGTGAGCTCTAGATTCCACTGCCTCGACGCTTGTTTTAACCCGTGTAAGGAACACTCCAATTTGCAGACTTGTCCTTCTTGGGCTTTGTGATGTCCCTGTGGAGGTATCATATAAACGTCTTCATCGATATATCCATGGAGGAAGGCGTTGTTGATATCCAATTGGTGCAAAGGCCATCCCATCGTGGTAGCGAGAGCAATGAGAAGACGGACAGTGGTTAGCTTAACTACTGGCGAGAAGGTGTTCTTGTAGTCTTTGTCTTTCACTTGCTCAAACCTCCGAATGACGAAGCGAGCTTTGTATCTTTCCATCGCCCCATCCGGCCGAAACTTAATCTTGTACACCCATTTGGAGGTTAACGATTTATGGTTGGGTGGTAGGGTTGTTAAAACCTAAGTATGGTGGTCCTCAAGAGCTTGTAGCTCTTGGTTCATAGCCGCAACCCAATCAGGACTTGTACAGGCCTGCTAGTAGGATTGTGGCTCGGGTGTATGGAGGGTACTCATCAAGGAAGCCACAAACTCAGCTGAGAGATGAGATAGATCAGATGGATGGAGCAAAAGATGTGTAGTCTTGCTCACAAGACTATGAGATTGTGTCTCACTAACAGGTGCTGTGATTTGATGAACAAAATCCTTCAACCAAACAGGCGGTTCTCTATGTCGTTGGGACCTCCTTATTTGGTTACTGGGTGATGAAATGGGGGGCTGAGGAGAAATGTCGGTAGTGGGGTTGGTATGGTTAGAAGGGAAATACTCATTTGTTGTGGGTTGGTGAGAATTTGTTGTGGGTAAGGGTGAAACAGAATGTGGTGAAACAGAAGGTGTTTGTGGTGGCTGTGAATGTGTATAAGGTTGAAAAATATTTTGTGGTGTACAAGGTGATGAATGCACATTATCATCCTCAAGATTGGGCCAAAGACTAGTCTGGTCTCGCAATGTTGGTTGAGGTTGATGAAAAGGGAAGACATCCTCCCGAAAAATGACATCACGACTATGGATCACCTTTTTATTCTCCAAGTGGTACAACTTATATCCCTTTACACCAAAACTATACCCCAACAATATACACTTGGCTGCCCTTGCAACAAATTTATCATTCCTTCTTGTGTTAACAGCATAATACAAACACCCTATGACCCTTAGGTCATTCAAATTCAATTTTTGCCCAAACAATACTTCATACGGACTCTGCCGTTGCAAGTTTTCCATAGGCATCTTATTAATGACATGGGTGGCAGAGAGAACACATTCACCCCATAAGTGTTTAGGAAGGCCAGCCTAGAAGCGATTGGCCCTGGCCACCTCCAACAAATGCCTATGCTTGCGCTTCACAACCCCATTCTGTTGGGGTTTTCAAGGGACAGATCTCTGATGTAAAACACCCTTAGAAGCAAAAAACGAAGCACATGTTTCTTGTATAAATTCTGTGCCATTATCAGACCGAACAATCTTGATAGTGGCACTGAATTGATTTTCAACTAAATGGAAAAAAATTTCAATGGCACCAAACACCTGTGTCTTGGATTTGAGTAATTGCGTCCAAGTGCATCTACTGTAATCATCCGCCAAAGTAAGAAAGTAATGTGAACCATCCAAATTTCCCACTTTGTATGGACCCCATAAATCCATATGAACCAATTGAAACACATGAGTTGTCTTTATTGAGCTTCTATGAAATGGTAAACGATGTGCCTTAGCTAGGATACAAGTTTCACAAGTAAAATCACTGTCAACAATTTTGTTAAATTTGGAATATGTCTCAGTTTTGACATAGAGATGTGACCCAACTTAGCATGTATAACATCAAGAGATACATCCTTATTCACCATAGATGAAAAAACACCATTATTTCCAACAACTTCATCACACTCCATACCTCCATCCGTCCTGTATTTTTGCTTCATATTACTAGACATTAATCTACATAGACCAACCACCACAGGTACTACCACCACCACCATACTACTTAAACGGTCCAGGAAGACACACTTATCAGGACATAGGCAAACACACAATTGTCCTTCATTCAAGAGCTTAATGACGGACAACAGGTTGTATTTGAAATCTAGAATATAAAGAACCCTCTGTAAAGTAATGTCATGTGTAATGGGCACATCACCCCCCAAGGTTACCACCTTAATGTTCCCGTCAGGCATAGACACACGAATAGGTTGAGGTAAAGTGTAAATAGTAGCAAATATATTCAGGTCGCATGCCATGTGATCACTGGCCCCAGTATCAACAATCCAAGAAACATCATGTTTCTGAGCAGCACAACAAGTATTAATGAGACTAGTTGTGGTTTGATTACCTGCAAAATGTGCATAATGGTTCACTGCCTCAGCTTGATGCTCAGAAATTTGTTTGTCTTTCGTCATCTTCATCACTTCGTGTGCCATGGTTTGTATAAGGCGAGAATCCATAGATATGCCTCCAGTAGTGTAAAACCCCGAGTTTTGGTTTAAGGCTATCGTTAGTTCTGCCTAGAAGACCGTGAGTTTTCAGTTTAAGTTTCGAGGACGAAACTTTTTTTAAGGGGGTAATGATGTAAAACCCCGAAAAATTCGAAGGTGTTGACCGCTACGACGTTAATAATTTAGTTTGACTCCGTTAATTTGAGAGTTCGTCTGCGATTGTTTCTGCTAACACTTGAGCTCGTAGGACCGCCGAATAATTATTAAGGGTAATATAGTTTTTTTTTTCTATGTGAATGGTTATGCATCGAAATATATAGGAGTACCTTGGTAATTATATGTTAAGAATTGATGATTATGTGTTAATGTTTTTAGTTAATTATATTGTTATTATTATTATTATTATTATTATTATTATTATTATTATTATTATTATTATTATTATTATTATTATTACTACTACTACTACTACTATTATTATTATTACTATTATTATTGTTTTTAGAAATTTAAAATCATATTTTTCCTGTAGCTATTTTAATGGCCAGTTAGAAATGTGCTTATGCTCCAAGTTATGTTTTTGCAAAATTAAGTGGTATATTATTCTTAATTACTCTTAATTAACTTAAATCCCAAACCCTAACCGTTACTGCCCAACCGTCGCCGTCGTCGGAGCACCACCTGCAACCGCCATCCGTCGCCCCAAACCACCACCGCTGCAACCATCGCATCCCTTTCTCTCTCTATTTTCTCTCACTAGTCCCTCTCTCTCACTTCCTCTGTCCGCCGCCAAGCAGTCGCCGACGCCGCAGCCCAATCCTCACCATCGACGACCTTTCGCCGCTGCCGCCGCTGGTCGCCGCACGCCGCCCAAACGCAAGGAGACTGTGGTGACCCTGCTGCCGCTACCGCTGTGTGACGCTACTGTCGTCGCCGTTATTCCGTTCCGACACCGACCACGACCCTCGCCGACAACGTTCCACCAGGAGACGACCGTCGTCCCCGCCACCCGTTCTGCCCAGAACTTCCCCACGTAAAACCCTAACTCTACCCTAAGTTCATTCAACAGTTTGCTTCCTTAGTTTTCATCTTTCTGATTTTAGTATGATTGGCATGTTGATATATGAGTTTTAATATGTTTTGGTAGTTTAGAATGCATATGACTTACATTATCATATGGGCGTAGGAAGGGGTTAGTGTTGTAGTTATATTATTAATTCTTACAAATCAATATGTGGGAATTATATATGTTATTATATCGTGTATGTATGGATAGAGTTGATTGGAATAAATTTTGAAAACCTTATTTGAAAGGTTTGTAAAATATAGTATGAATATGTTTGGTTTATACAGGATTAAAATTATGGCGATTGCATTTTAATTCTCAAATTATTTGTCGAGTTTTAAATTTTGAGCTTTTATTCATTTTGGGAGTTATAATTGTTATTATTATATTACGATTCTTTTATAGAGTAATTCCAAACTTGTTATTTTAATAAATTACCTTTTTTATTATGAGTTTAATCGTTTTCTTTATTTAAAAATTACTTCAAAATTGGTTTCGAACGAAAGTTTAGAATTTTCGCTGTGTGAGTTTTACTGTATAAAGTTTCGACGTCGAAAAATTTAAGTTTTATGTCAATCTTCAAGTTATTTTTTAAAGGAGGTGTTTACTTTGAAACTTTTAATTGTTTATGTGAGAATTATTTATTTAATTATAATAAGTTACTTGTTTGTAATATGTGATGGTTTAAAATGTGTGGAGTATGTTTAAAATGTTAATTTATGAATGATGGGAACTTTATAGTGTTCCTAGGGGTAGGTTAGGTGGAAAACGGGTTAGGTTAATTTCGTACGACGCGTATTGATTTTAGAAATTTCCTTATTTTATTTTAGGCGCGATCTAGACCGTTCGCTTTAGTGAGCTCAAGTGTATTTGTGGAGTGAAGAGAAGATTTCAAGGTAATGTCTATGTCCTAATCCCCACTGGGATGCACTTATATGTTTTATGGTTTTTGATTATGTTTTATGAATTTTGCATCCCGAAAGGGGATTTTATGGTGAAAATTGACTGTCTGTTTTGGATGTCGAGTTATGTTCTTGAGTTGATAAAATGTGGACAGTCATTTATCTGTGATTTGGAAATGGTTTTGGAAATTTGGGATTGGATTGGATTGGATTAGATCGGATTGGATTGGATCGTTGAGTTCGGAATGGTGTGATATTAAACCTGATTAATAATTCAAACGTGACGTAAATGCGAGATCCCGAAGATCAGGTTCTAGGCATCCTGTAGGGGGGTTGTCAAGATATCCGGGATGCCTAATAAGTGCTACTTCCCCGGGGTTAGTTATATGCACGTGTGTGAAATGGATGGTCATCCGTATATTGAGATTGTGATTTGATTGAGTTTGATATTGAAATTGAGATTGTGATTGGATTGAGATATGATTATAGCAAAGTCATTGGACTTCGAGGGCCAAATAAGCAAGGTCGCCCGCTTAATAAATCTGAAAATGGTATGGTTGGTTGGGAAAGAAAATTTTGTTTCGAAAGGTTTTGACTCATTCACTTCTTCCCCAAAAATGAATTGAAATGGATTTTAAATGGTTTTAACGGTTAGGGGTAGACATTATTGAGTCCTCCTCATATTTTAAATGTTTTTTTCAGGTGAAGAATTTTATGCTGTGAATTGGAATTAGCAAGTGAGGGCGTTCATTAGATTTTATTGTTTTGAATAAAGAGGTTAGTTGTATTATTTAGACTTGAAATCTTTCAGTAGTTTTGTTATGTTTCAAAGTCAGATTGTTGCTAAGTTTAAATTCGAAGTTTGGTTTGTTTAGTTAATCTCTATTCTTGCCTTGTACTTCTCCGAAGGTACGGCAGTGATGCCCGGCTTTCCTTTGACTTTTCCACTGTTTTTCGTTGGTCAATGTTAGGTTTGACCGTTAGTTTCTAAAAGCTAATTTCCAGGGCATTACAATATACTAGTAGCTTGATTGACGATCAGACTGGAGTCCCCAAACACTCGTAGCCTTTTATTTCCCATCTCCAGGGCAACACGCAAGCCCAAGATGCAAGCTTCATACTCAACAGCATTATTGGTAGCCTCAACGTCAAGTTTGACTGCCAAAGGAAAGTGTATGTCTTCGGGAGAAACTAACAGTGCTCCGGCCCCGCATCCCATCTGATTTGCATCACCATCAAAGTATAGCTTCCAGGTTTCTTCCTCAACTTGAAATATCTGCTCATCACTAAACTCCAAGCCCTCAGTGTCAGGGGCTTCCTGTAGGAAACTCAGCCAGAAAATCGGAAACTGCACGCCCCTTTATGGATTTCTGTGGTCGAAAATGCAGATCAAACTCGGATAACATGACTACCCATCGAGCAATCCTGCTGTTGATAGTAGGTTGTTCCATCATGTACTTGACCGGATTACATGCTGCAATCACATACACGGTGTCTGAGAGCATGTAGTGGCGAAGCTTCTTTGTAGACCATACTAATGCCAAGGCTATCTTCTCAATCTCCGAATAGCGAGACTCACACCCCAGAAACTTCTTGCTGATGTAATAGATAGCTCGTTCGAGGCCATCGCTTTCTTGTGCTAGCATAGCGCCCATAGCGCTTGAACTGATGGTGAGGTAAAGCAACAATGGTTTCCCGGAGATAGGCGGGACTAGCACTGGTGGATTAGTCAAGTCGGCTTTAACCTTCTCAAATGTTGCTTGACACTGGTCATCCCATTCGATCATCGCTCCCTTCTTCAGCTTCTTGAATAATGGTTCACAAGTCATTGTGAGCCTAGAAATGAATCTACTCAAATACTACACTCGCCCTAGAAAGCCACGAATCTCCTTTTCTGTCCGAGGCGGAGGCATGTCTTGAATTGCTTTAATCTTGGATGGATCGACCTCTATCTCGCGTTGACTAACGATGTAACCCAGCAACTTTCCCGAAGTTACTCCAAATGCACATTTCTGCGAATTCAACCTCATGTTGTACTTGCGGAGCCTAAGGAAGAACTTGCGTAAGTTGGGAATGTGATCCTCACGCTTCTTCGACTTAACAATCATGTCGTCCACATATACCTCAACTTCTACGTGGATCATGTCATGCAGCAGGGTAGTGGCGGTACGTTGATAAGTAGCACCAGCGTTCTTTAGTCCGAAAGGCATGACAGTGTAACAGAGAGTAGGGGTGGAAGAAAAATCTGGAACCGGCACACCGAACCGGAAACCGGATAAAAAAAACCGGGAACGGGCAACACCAAACCGATTTAAAAATCCGGTGCACCGCACTAGAAAAACCGGATACTAGACGGGGCGGTTCCGGTTTGTGATATTAACACCGCCGGGGAACCGGCACCGCACCGTTAATATAATTAAATACATATATACAAATTTTGGTTAAAAAAAATTCTACCCAAAAATTAATACAAAAATAATATAAATTAACTAGTTAAAAAAATAACATTAGGTGTTAATGTGTTATTGGGTTGGGCTTATGGGCTAGTAAATTTGGCTCTCTAGCTCACACTCCTCACAATCTCACTGAGACACTGACCGTCGAGCAAGGGGAGGGGGAAATTAGGTTTTAGTATTTCAAATTCTCATTTTCTAGTTTAGGGTTCTCACTTTTTTTTTGATTAAATAGAGATTTTTTTTTATTAAATAGATATTTTTTTATGTTTGATAGAAATTTATGCGGTTCCGGTTCACCGGTGAAACTGCACCGTTAAAGCCGGTGCACCCTTTTTTAAAAACCGGGTGATTCGGTTCCGGTTTATTGTTTCTGTGCACCGTTTCATCCGGTGCACCGCTTCGGCGCACCGCACCGCACCGTACCGTTTCCACCCCTAAGAGAGAGTTCCCCATGGAGTGATGAATGACGTTTTCTCCATATCTTCTTCAGCCATTTTGATCTGGTTGTAACCAACATACCCATCCATGAATGACAATAGCTCATGTCCGCAGGTGTGATCAACCAAAACGTCAATATGTGGCAAAGGAAAGCAATCCTTTGGGCTAGCTTTGTTCAGATCTCGAAAATCAACACACATTCGGACCTTTCCGTCTTTATTCGGCACAAGCACAATGTTAGCTACCCACTCCGGGTATTCTACTGCCCTGATGAACTTGGCTTCCAACTGCTTCCTAATCTCACCGTGAATTTTGTCCGACCACTCATTCTTGATTCTGCGAGGTCGTTGTTGTACTGGTTTAGCATCCAGGTAGAGCGGAATGGTATGTTCAACGATCTCCCTGTCGATTCCGGGCATGTCTTCGTAAGACCAAGCGAAGACGTCTACAAACTCCCTTAAAAGCGAGGTGAACTCCTGTTGTTCCTCCAGGGTTAATGATTTGCCAATTTTCAATTCCCGGGGAGTTTCAGGCGTCCCCATATTGATGGCGATGGTTTCTTCAACAGGTGTCGTGTGATTCTCGTGGTCGTTCATGGCCTGCATTAATTCATTAAAGTTTTTTAAAGGTTCAGCATCAAATTCATGGTTACTAGCACAGCAATTAGGGAGAGGGGAAGAAGAACAGAGATACTCAGAAACGTTCACTTCGTTGAATGTAGAAATGGATACAAACTTAACAGACTTGGGGCTAATCCCACCGACTCGCACTGACATGCACTACCAGTGCTCGACTCGTGATCGACCTTACAAGGTTCTCCTAACACTAGGGTACATTTGTTGTTAATAGCATCGACCTAGGTCACTTGGTGGCAATCTCCATCAGCAGAGATCATAGTGCTTGGGTCAAATTCAGAGTTGGACAACACTGCAACCAACGAGTCCACCCCTTTTTCTTCCAGGCTCGTGGATCGGATTCTTTCTTTAAACGGTGAAATTCTACTAGCATGTCATCCATAGCCTCTCGTTGTTGTTCTATCTGTTGGTCCTGAAACTCAAGGTGTTCTCGGACCTTTTTCTCATGGTGGATGATCGAATGTAGGACCATATCTTTAAATTGTCCCTCAGTTTTTCTAAGCGCTGCTGAGTCACTCCTTTATGATGATAGTTGTTTGCGTCATCGCTGGCCCATATGCCATTTATGGTAAGGGCTGTCGGATCTTTAGGAGCGACAGGCACTTCTGTTCTCGTAGGACTTAGATCTGGCGAAGGAGCCACAGGTTCAGTTCTCGCTTGATTATGCCTTCCTAACCTAGTTAAGAATGCAGCACTAGGTGGAATCTCTTCTTCCTTATCGGACCAGAAATCATCATTAGGATCCTCTTCATACACGTCCTCTTCATCACTAACCCAAATACCGTTAACAGTAAATGTTGTCAAATCTTCAGGAAGGAGTGTCGGTGCTCCTTCGTTGGTGATACATTCGGACGGATCAAAAGGGTCCTCTACCACAAAGATGGCATGATTTGGGAGAGGATTGCTTTTGTTATTGGGTTTATTTGCAGCTTTGGGCATCGGTAATGCCCCAGAACGGATCATCTTCTCAATTTGTTTCTTAAGCGTCGAGCATCGCTGAGTGTCATGACCTCTGGTCTGGTGGTATTTGCAGTAAGCATTGTTGTTCCACCCCGGTCCCTTAGTCTCAGGTTCAGGCCTAGGTACTGGAAACTGGATCTTGTTTGATTTTAGCAATCGGTCTAAAGCTTCGGCATAAGTCATATCAAGTGGGGTATATGAATCGTACTGGAAGTAGGTCGTCTTCGGAGGCGGATCACGATTCACATTCTGTACAAAGCTTGTTTCGGCCACCTTAGGAGCATTGGTGGTCCTTCTTCCAACGTTGTTACCCTTCCAATTTTGGGACGCAGCGGTCCTTTCCTTGCGTGCCTCTAGCTTAGGACATAACTTCTTCAAATACTCAAAACTCTCAACCACATGAAAGTCTAACTGTTGTTGCAGACTTGGTTTTAAACCACGGACGAATGTGTCCAACTGCATTTCAGTAGGAATGATGCTAGTCACCTGAGATAGCTTAGCATGCCACCTCTCGTAGTAGGCTGTGAACGACTCATTTTCCCCTTGTCGAACGGCCATGATATCTGTTAGGGTCACCTTATCTTTCTGGATCTTGCTATCATGCTCGATAAATGCCCTACGCAAAGCAGTCCAATCTCCTCGTACTTCTAGAGGAAGAGTGTAATACCAGTTCAATGCCTCATCATTCAACGATGATGGGAAGACTTGCTTGTAATGCTCGGTGGTGACACCTCGAAGTGGCATTACTCGGTTGAACTCCCACACATGATGGGTTGGATTTTCAGATGGGTAGAACTTCTTCAGCGGAATGTCAATCTTTCCCATTATATTAGCATTGATGTCAGCGGGTGGTTCGAACTCGACAAACTGATTGGTGAAGGTTGGCATCTGGCTCACAACATCCTTGAACACGTTCAGTTGAGCCTTTATGTCTTGGATGACGGGGTCATCACGTAACTCAGCTTTGATCGGGACAGTTGAGGAACAGTCACCGATGATGGCGGCCTCGGTGTCGTGTCATCGGACACTTCAATGACCACTTCAGCATTGGAACTTTCACCTATCTTCCCTTTGCCTTTGTCACTCGTAGGGTTGGGAAGAACTTCCATCTCATCATTAACCGCCATCCCTATTCGCATGCTGATGCGCTGCACAGCCTCCAAAACACCATTCAGAATTTCATGTTGTTTCTCTATACGAGTATCTTATCTTTGGATGAGTTCTCGTTGCCGAGCGATGTGCTCATCTGTTTTCTTCTCTTGCTGTAAGGCAGCAAAAGTGATTGAACCCTCAACTTGCTTGAACTTCTCATCAAGAAGTTTGACTAGCGCCTCTTGAACTTGGTTACCCTCGTTGTTCTCTTCGCCGATACATTGCGCATAACGGAGGTTTTGGACCGTGCCGATTTAACGAAACCGGGTTACGGATCAAGTGACCTCTTGGGCCGGGGACCCAAGCTAGACTCAGGTCTCCTATGTTGACTACAGCAAAACCACACACAGTTCGGAGATTGACCTTTTAATAACCCCAAAACCTGACCTGATGAATGCATGACCTAATGGACCTACATAGGACTTCCTAATATGCATAATCTACATGCTGACTGGACAAGGTGACTCACCCGGGACACGGGTTTGCATGATCCTAACTCTACATGACCCTAAAGACTATTGATCATCATAAAGGGCCGAATAAAACCGAACACAATGAGTCAAGACCAAGTAAAGGAGTTCAAGTCAGTGTTTCTCAATTCGGATAAGCCCATCCACAGGCTGACCGTTTTAAGGAGAATCCGTAACTTAGACACCCTACTCGGGCCGACTCAAGTTGTACTGATTATTATGCAGACTAGAATGGTGATCAACAAGACTGACTGCCTGACGCCTTTCTATTTTATTTTTATTTCACCTTATTTGTTTGGGAAAATGGGTATTGTAAAGGACTGGATAAAACCAACGACAGATGAGTTATAATTAATTTATGGATTTAATGAATAAATCCAACATGGTTGGGCCTAACCACGGGTCGGCCATGTGATGGACTCAAAAATTAACTCCATAAATTAATTTACTCGAACATGGTGATTATTATGCAGTCTAAGACTTTACCCATTTTCTTTTGTTGGACTTTTAAGCAGGTTCATTGGACCTTTGTTGAGAAAATGTTGTAAAGGGCCATATAGAATCATCAAAGGCGAGTTGAGTTTACTTTATGAACCAAGAGAATCAACCTTTATGGATAAATGGGCCCAACCACTCGACTAACCATAATTTTTAAGGTTTACCTTCTTAGTTGGTAAGCATGACTCTTCTCAGCCCAATGACTACTATATGGACTAGAACAACATTCCTAAACTTGGGTCGACTCTTTTACAACGAATTTAAACACTTAGCACATAGCATACACATAAACAAAGGGTATCCTAAACCAAGGCTCTATGTTCAAAAAGGGTTTATTGGCTGGATAAGGCTTAGCGGCTCATGTACTCGCCCCGGTGCATTCTTTGTTGTAGAGGCAACTTGAATGTGTGGGGTGTTGCTCTTGGAGGCTCGTGTGGAGACCTCGTAGAGTGATGCATGAGTAGATGTGGTGACCAATGCTCTCTCGATGTTAGTGCACCAATTGAGTATGGCCGATCCGGCATCCCATGGGTTATTTTTTGTGGTTTAAAGAGAAAGCCTAATACCGCCGATTTACGTGCTCTTACGACATATCACATGTCAAGGGAGTGCCCCGGTATATGCAATACATTATGCCTAAAAGAATGACTTAATAATATAAAGTAAAATTCATTTTCCTTCCAAAAATTTTAAAGCACACAAACTTTTTTCAAGTTTTACCACTTTAGAAAAAACTCCCCAGTGGAGTCGCCAAAAATCCTGTGGACATTTTTCCTCGTTGTTCGGACTTCCGAACGTCCACGTTTGGATTGGGGTGTGATTTGGTGATTTGTCCAGCTTCGTCCATGCATGCATGGATGGTGGAGTGTGAAGCCAATCTGCCTAGGGAAATGCAGCTTCACACTGGACGAAATAAACATGTTTTAGCTAGCTTTTTAGGTGTTTTTGGAGTGTTTTTGTGAGGATTCGATCTCGCGATCTCTGGCTCTTGCTTTTACGGTTTGCATGGCTCCATTTTTATATAAAAAATGTGCATGTAGCTAGGATGGACTACATGTGATCATGCATGTAGCTTTAAGTGAACAAATACATGTAAAATGCATGTATTTATCGACTCTCTTTTTATTTCTTCTGCTCTTCTTTTTATGTGATTTTATGTGTCAAAATCCCGGTGTCTACAATATGTTGGAATCCAAGAATGCTCACCTCAACTACTGAAAGAAGAGAATGTCTCCTTGAAAGTGCATCAGCTACCACGTTGACGCTCTCCTTCTTATGCTTCGCCGCAAAGTTAAAGCTTTGAAGAAACTCAACCCACTTGGCATAGCGAGTGTTAAGCTTGTGTTGCCAATTTAAATACTTAAGAGCCTCGTGATCGGAGTGAAGGACTGATTAGGCCTCAAGTAGTGGGACCAGTGATCGAGGACACGCACAAGGGCGTAGAGCTGATCCTTGACGTAGGTAGAATAGTTCTTCCTCAACCCACTAAGCTTCTCGCTGAAATAGGCGATGGGGCGTTGGTTTTGCATCAAGACGACCTCAATGCCCACCCTACTGGCATCTCAATCAACCTCAAAAACCTACGCAAAGTCCAGGAGAGCAAGTACCAAAACTTCACACAATTTGGCCTTAAGCCTCTCGAAAGCTGCTTGTGCCGCCTTGGTCCACTCAAAGGTCCCCTTCTTCATACATTCGGTGATGGGAGCGGTAAGGGTGCTAAAACCGTGAATTAACCAGTGATAAAAGGAGGCTAGACCGTGAATACTTTGCACCTCCGTAAGGGTGGAGGGAATAGGCCAAGATTGAATAGTTTCCACCTTCGAGGGACCCATCGAGATGCCTCGGTCTGACATAATATACCCAAGAAAAGTAACTTGGAGTGTGAAAATCTCACACTTGTCAAGCTTCCCAAATAACTTCTGCTACCGTAGAATCCGGAAGACGGGCTCCAAGTGTGAAAGATGCTCGGTTTCACTCTTGGAATAGATAAGGATGTCATCAAAATATACCACCACGAACTGGCCGATGAATGGCCTTAAAACCTCGTTCATAAGCCACATGAATGTGCTAGGGGGGCGTTGGAGAGGCCAAAGGGCATAACGAGCCACTCATACAACCCCCCTTGGTTTTGAAAGTCGTCTTCCACTCATCTCCTTCCCGCATACGAATATGATGATAACCACTCCGGAGGTCGATCTTGGAAAACATACGCGATCCATGCAACTCGTTGAGCATATCGTCAAGCCTCGCTATGGGATATCGATACTTGATGGTGATGTTGCTGATAGATCGACTATCGACGCACATCCGATATGTGTCATCCTTCTTAGGAACCAAAAGAGTCGGGATGGAACAAGGACTCAAACTCTCCCGCACATAACCTCTAGAAATGAGCTCGTCCCCTTGTCGTTGAAGTTCTTTGGTCTCCTGGGGATTGCAACGATAGGCCACTTTGTTGGGGAGAGGAGCTCCAGGAATAAGATCGATTTGGTGCTCAATGTCTCGCGTGGGTGGAAGACCCGATGGTAACTCTTCAGGAAAGACGTCACTGAACTTGGCAACGAGGGGAGCCATAAGAGGGTGCATGGGTTTCACTTACTCACTTTTGTTTGCCTCTAAGAGGAGTAAGGCAAAGACAACCTTCCCGTTACTTAGGGTTTGCTCAACCCGTGTTTCACTCATGTGTTTGGGCTCCTCACTTCCCACCCGGGTTTTGGAGGAATAACTTCATGTGGAGCTAGTGGTAATAGCTTAACCCTCTTGGCCCCCTGAATGAAAGAATAGGTGTTTTTCACCCATTATACACGGTTTTCTTTTCGAATTCCCAAGAACGCCCCAATAATATATGACAAGAACTCATAGGAACGACATCACAAACAATAGAATCATCATAGTTAGCACCAAAAGATAAATTCACTAGGACTTGTTTGGTTACCTTGATGCCATCTTGGTTGTTGAGCCACTTGAGTGAATAAGGCCGAGGGTGAGGTAATAACTGTAATCCAAGCTTTTCAACCATATAAGTAGATGTAACGTTGGTACAACTCCCTTCGTCAATAATAAGATTGCAAACTTTACCTCCGACGAAACACTGTGATTGAAAAATCGTCTCCCATTGGGCATTGTCAAGAGGGGCTTCAGGAGTATGCAAAACCCTTCTCAAAATAAGTGCTCCACCATGCGCGATCGGTACGGGAGCGGCGTTCTCCTCTTCACTCACAACCTCCTCCTCAACTTCCACTTCGGGTTCATCTTGAGCCATTTGAAGCTCATCATCAATCTCTTGGACCTCCTGAAGGGTGAAGGTACGACGGTTCGGGAAATCCGGTTGAAAATGGTCAAACCCTTAACATTTGAAACATTTCTTGCCTTCCATCCGCCGAGGAAGTTCCATTGGAGAAGGCATAGCAACACCCTTTCCCTTGTCAATTCTAGGTGCCGAAGTGAACTTAGGAGTCTCAAGAGATTTCGGGGTGCCCGAATAAGGAGTAACTCGTCCCGAAGGTTAGAATAAAGTCTTCATTAGAGGCTTGGATGAGACCTTTTCCTTCTTTCGCCTCTCAACCCGGAGAGCTAAACTACACAACTCCTCCATAGAATGACTGGATTGAATTTCGATCTTCTTGGCAATGGAGGGGTCCAACCCATTCAAGAATCACATCATGATCTGTTCTTCGGGTTCTTGAAGGTCACTTTTGATGAGGACCTGCTCGAACTCCTGAATATAGTCGCTCACATTTCGTTTTACCTTAGTGAGAGCAAATAATCTTCGCATGACGTCTTGCTTGTAAGTGTTGGGCAACAATCGACGATTCATCAACTATTTAAGTCGTGTCTATGAAGTGATCTTTGCTCGACCTTCCCTAGCCCTTTGTGCTTTCACATTCTCAAACCAAAGCGAAGCGACTTAGGAGAGTTTGAGGCTAGCGATCTTAAACGCCTTCTCATCATTGTACTCCTTAGTCTCAAAGATCCTTTCCATAAGTTGCACCCATTCGAGATAACCATCGGGATAATTGGAACCATTAAACTCTGGAATATCAATCTTGACGTCATGAAACTCGTTGCGAGGGGGCCTCTCAACCATTTCCTGACGTCGACGTCGTCGAATAGAGTCTCCCTCGTCGTCACTCGATTCAAAAGCAGGAGGAGGACAGATAGGACTTGGATGGCGTCTCTGACGCTCGTCACGAGGATGACCTTAGCACTCTTGGGCGAGGTTGTTCATCTGAGCCACAAGAGTCTCAAGGGTGCACTCAATGGTGGAGAGTCGAGTCTTCATAGCTCTAGCGCTAGGACTCCCTCGATGGCGTGATTCCTCTCGATTGGAACTAACTTCATCGTCCATATCAAAGGAAGGGTGAAGGATGGATTGTGTTTGGGTAATTTTTGTGGAGTTTGGGGGTTTTCTTGTAGTTGGCTAGTGTTTGGCTTGGGGTTCTTTGTGGCTAATTCTCAAAGACATTTAATCGAACACCTTCCGTGCACTATCTCCAACTTTCATTTTAATGCTCCAATGGACATTAAAAACCAACAAACACAACACAATACAAAATACTCCAATACACTTGGAGGGCACCGGGAATGGGGAACACCAATATTGTATTCAATCCAACAAAGATCAACAATAGAGAATCTCTAATTGCAAAGACAAAAATCAAAACTCAAGCTAAACCGAACCTTTGCTCTGATACCAAATGGAGCGTATGCATGGAGGGAAAGAAGTAGCTTGAGTAGAAATTTACAAAACATCCATCAACAATAGCTTGAACATCATAAATTGAAATTTACAAAAAAATTGGGGAATGGGAATAGGAGTAGGAAGGGTGAATTCCCAAGAATCTATTACCATGGGGGGTGTGGTAATTGATCTTGGGAATTCATTAGTCTATTTTAAATTACAATATTACCCTTAATATTACTTTCCCTAATTTAAAAAAATAAACCAAAACGTTTTATGATTAGCAATATTGTTTAGGGTAGCCGTTTGATTCTCCTTTCCTATTATTATAAATAATTTTAGCAATATTACTCACCCTAATTTTCTTTTTTTAAAAAAAAACCTCACATTTTAAAAAAAATTTAGCATGTTAATTACTCACCCTAATTTTTTTTTTAAAAATAGACCTCACGTTTAAAAAATCTTTATGAACTTTAATTTTATTTTAATTATTTCTATATGGTAATTGACTTTCTAGAAGTAAATGTGTGTCAATTATGGCTTTCCATCGATTTTAATTTATTAAAACATTCATAAATTAATTAAAAGGGCATTTTAGTAAATGTATTCTTATTCCCAATCCTATTACCAATGTCAATTACCATATAGCAAACAAGAAGGTTGGTAATTCATAAAGACATCTTAATTCCCATTTCCCATTATGAATTCCCATTCCCAGCAGCATTATGAATTCCCATTCCCATTCCCAATTCATACCAAACGGCCCCTAAGTGTGCCTTGAAAACAGTGAAAATAGAGTATTTATACAAGGAGAAAATTAGGCCTTAAACACAGTCGTTTAAGGCAGAAAACATGCGTAAATTAGGTTGGTCACGGGCGCGACGGATCGATTCGGCAATAGAGCGAGGTAGCGGACGCGACACACCGGACTTAGCGGGCGCGGCGATGAGGCGTCGCGGGTGTCACACCGTTCTGTCCATCTCCCCTGTGTTAGTCCTCATGGCGTCGCGGGCGCTACAAGGAACGTCGCGGGCGAGACGGCCTGAGAGTTCCCCCCCCCCCCGATTTGTTGACATAGGTCACGGGCGCTACGGGTGGCGTAGCGGACGCGACAGCCTGCTATGCACGTTTCCCTTGGTCAGCTCTTTCCACCTTGCAAGTTATTAACAGGGGCCACACCCGAACCCCGTTACAACCTATTTCAACTTCTCGGGAAGTGGATCGCGTGAGCCTCCTTAGAAGGTCTCGGAGCCCATCCATTGGATGACCAAGACTAACCTTGAATTCCTGGGTTTCACTGTGAATTGTACTTCAAGGTTTGATGTAGCAGAGGTGGCTCGCTTGGCGAATGTGACGAGGGATGAGAATGGTACCCGGGACTCTTCAGAATCAATATAAAGTTGTGTTCTTCATGTTCATGAGTATTTGTAAGGCCTTGAATGCTTGTGATTTGAGATTAATATAAGAAGTACTGAAAGGTGAATTAGAATAATCTGACTACCAACCTTTTTACCTAGTTTTATGAAATTTGAGAAAAGAATAGCAAATTAGGGAATCACTTTGATAACCAGATAATTTAAGACCTTGAGCACATGGCTTTAAGTTTGTGCTTCAGGCCCTTGAACACATGGTCGATTGCATGCAATTTTGACCCATATCTTGTGTTGGTAACAGCTTGTTGTACACAATCCGCAAACGATTGGTCAGATGCCCACATATCACAATATTTGAAACAAGGACGAGTCTTTGGCCCATCCAGTAGCTCTAGTTATATTGGTTTGTGACCAGAAAGCCCTTCGTTTAGATAGGTGGCATTCATGAAATCTATAGACAACAGCCACTTCTCATTGTGGAAGACTATCCATTTTTGAATGAACTTGACCATTGCTCCAAGAGTAGCTCACACCCTGACAATGACATTCAAGGAACTGACAGTAATCAACATAGTCTTGAAATTCATGTGTCTCCATATGAGTAACCTGTGTTCCATACACTCTGTCTTCAACCTGTAAAACTGAATTGAAGTCCCCCATTGCACACTATCAGCAATCTTCTTTAACTTGTCCGAGAGATCGCATCTTTCCTCCCTTCTGTTATAACCATAGATGAAAGTATAGAAGCTACTCGAACCTTTATCACAATCCTCAATATTGCGGTGGATGAACTAGGCATCATATATTAGAGGATGAATTTTCACCTTCCTTGATTGCCAAGCTATAAATATGCGTCCGCCATATGCGGTTCTATGTGTTTGAGTAGGGGTGTTCATGGATACCGTTAGCCAAAGAAAAATCTGTGATTCTCTAATATTATTCGGAAGAAATTTTCTTAATCGAAACAAGTGGACACCGTAAAAAAAATCTCAAAAAACATAATAAAGGTATCCAATTTACCAGCAACCCCAAAACCCTAAAATATTACTCCCTTCGTTCCAAATAAATTGTCCAAGTTTGACTAATTAGGTCAAAATTTTAACATGAATACAATATTATTAGTGTTGCTAAAATAAAACATGAAAATTAGCAGTCAAAATGTTGCATCGAAGACCATGAAAATGAAAACTGGACAAATTAATTGGGGACGAGGGAGTGCCAAATTATTTTTTCTATAAACAAAAAGTGTATGTCAATGAATTAGGTAATTGTGTATCAATATAAGTTTAAGATATAAATATCTAATTACTGTGAAATTTCAATTTATTTGGTGGGCATATTTATATGATGATGTGAAATTTTATTAAGATTGTGAATATATCATTTAATATTTATTTTTATTTTTATTTTATTTTTCAAAAACGCTTATTTAATAACAAGTATATAAGACACCCCTAAATTGAAAGTCTGGATCCGCCACTGACGTCTGCGCGCCCTGGTGACAGTGGAAATTATTGCACGTATCCCAGTTCTCGAACATACCCAGAGAGAGTAAGTGTACGTTTTGCTGCTTCACTTTTGTTTCTATCAAACATACAATCGACGGATTTTGCTCTCGCAAGAAGACCATCATGTCTTCTTGCTTTCTGAGGTCATTAACATCCCTAATATTACAAGTGATGAACTTCATTGAGGATCTGTATCAGATCCTGTTGGTGTGCCTTCATTCGCACCCTCTTCCTCTTGCATTTCACCTTCTGTACCTTCATTTTCCTCATCAGTATCCAGAGCATCAAAGTTGTTTAGCATAGTTGTGCCCCTATGTGTGTTTCTTCCGGCCCTTTTGTTAATGTCTCCTTTGCTGCGATCCAGTCCTACACCTTTACTTGCGTATTTGGTTGGCTTGATAAAACCAGACTTGTCAATTCGGTCGGGCGAGCGGTTTCGGGTCGGTCGTATATCGGGTTCAGGTAAATATGGGTCGGATGTATTTCGGGTTCGGGAAAATACGGGCGGTGTATTTCGATTTCAGATCAATCTAATGGGTTATGATTGCGACCTTTTTCCGTTTTCCTTTAAAAAAAATGGTCTCTAAATACTACTTTTTGTACAATATACATAATAAAATATGATTATCTTCTAAGAACAATAGATTATTGTAACTATTTTAACTTAAATCAGAGAAATAACAAATAAATAAGTAGCGCTTATAGTTTAACGTTAAAAATTACAAAGAAGAATCACAAATTCTAATAAAGTTGAACTAAAAAAATTAATTTTTCGGGTCAAACGATCGGGTCGGGTTTGACCCGCTAATTTCGGGTTCGGTATACTTCGGGTCTAGTTGAAAAATTGTGTTCAAAACCCAAAAATTTCGGGCGGGTTCGGTCGGGGCTTATCGGTCAGGTCAGAAACTGCCAGGTCTAGATAAAACCTTGATCCTCCACCTCCATGTGTACCTGCTGTTTAGGCCTCCATATTTGTTTTTGTTTACTTCTAGCAGGTACAGAAGCCTGATCCTGTTTCTTACATTCATCACCAGTGTGCACCATCATATGACAATGAGAACACTTCACAGGCTTTCAATCTTATTCCACTTTTTGCGTCATGATCACATCATCCTCGTTGACAAATTTGATTTCAGCAGTGTCTCATCCAATTTGACCTCAATCAAGACCCTTGATGCTGCTAGATGGGTTATATCCTTTGTTGCTCTGTCAGTTTTAATAGGTATTCTTATCAGACATGCAAGGTTACTACGGTTTTCAGGGCTCCAGTATTGTATGTTGAGTTGAATGAATCGAACCCATATAGGAAGACTTTTGATTTCATCAAGATCGATACTTTGTTTAGGCGTCCATGGCTTAACCACCAATGGCTTATTATCAAAGAAAAATATCCCTCTTTTTGGTACGACTCACCTCTGTTCCTCCTTCTCAAATCTGACAAGAAACAGACCTTTTCGAATTGAAGCTATCTTGCTCAGTTCATATCTACCCCAAATCATTTTCAGGAATCCCTCCATCATTGTATACAATATATATATTATAGTTATAGAAATCAATCATATCCATTTTTTTCAACTTAATAAGTACATATATAAATTTTACACCAACACAAGATATTCAAAAGATATTTTACCTCAAAACTCATATCATATTCGTAAATACTAATTTAATAGAAAATAAGACACTTTTTCAAAAAGTATCTTACATAAGACATGTATGCATATTTATTTCCTAAAATCTAGCTTGGTCTTCATTAGTTTTTCCCCCTCATTTATGTTAATATTAATTTAGTGTGTAAAGGCAGGAAGAATGAAAAGATCAGAACTAGAATCCACCCACATATCTCCCTAATTTTTCTCGTCCGTGTAGCAAGCATTATTCCACCCAATACTCAACTCAAAAAATCAAGACACAACACAACACACGAAACAGTCATAACATCATGGATCCCCTAACAATGTCAAAAGAAACAACGTGTTATGGTGAAGTCCAAATGACAGTTGGTTAGACAAGCAATTTGTAGGGTCACCATCTCAAAGAACAAAAGGAAGAACAATTAAGCAAGCTGAAAATTGCAATCAGATAGAGGGAGTAGAGAAATCTTTGGATAGCTCGTTTAATAGAATGGTTGATGAAGCTCATAGGGCGGCGAAGGTTGTGCCTTTGGCATCATTCGCGAAGACCAAGAGACTGCAATAAGACTCTTCATCGAGCAGTGGCAAGAAGATAAAGAGAACAATTTGAATGATAAATTTCATTTGCTGTTTTGTTTGCGGTTTTGTTCGGGTGGACCTTTTAGTTTGATATCTTGCTGTTTGTATGCAACCTTTGTTGCAAATTCTCTTGCCCTTTTAGGTGTTAAATAATTAAAAAAAAAACATCATGGATCCCCTAACAAACCCATCCCCAGCAACACAAAGAAAACACTAACAACAACAACAACAGCAGCAACAACAACCTTCATCGTCAAGCCAGTTCTGGTTACCAATCTCATCGGTGACATTGAAGAAACAACACCATGTACACATTCTTATACTCGCTCCGTCCCAAAAAAAAATGTCCATGTTTGACTAATGGAGACAAATTTTGTAAATTTTGATCATTAATTTATCAAATTATATATTGAGTTATCATGTAAGGCAACCATTATTAGATTTGTGATTAAAAATATTTTTAATTAAATATAATATTACAAGTTTTGCTAAAGTAAAACGTAAAATATTAACATTCAAACTATAATCTCGAAGACTATGAAATAGCAAAGTGGACCATTCATTTGAGACGGAAGGAGTACTTTTTTGATAGACTAATAATTTTCTTATTTTAGAAAGTGAAGATGATCAATTATTTATTACCTTCTTAAAACTGAAACCATAATGTATAATGAGTGTTTTTTATAAAATATTTTTTTTATATGCATGATATGTACGTTCCAAATTTCTAATTGTCTTCATCTTGTTTTAATATAACTAATAGATTATTTAAAACACATATTTATTTCATTAAGTTAAATCAAGCATGGTCCTCTCTAGTTTTCTTTTCCTCCTCTTTTTTCCTAATTATTTTGTTTAGTATATATGTAAAATCTTTCATGAACAATGAAAGGCATACACCAAGCATCCCTCCACATATCTCCCTAATTTTTCTCATCCTTGTACCATTCCTCCTATTCAACTCATGAAATCAAAAGACAAACAAACACACAGAGAGATGTACAAAATGACATTAACAAGTTCTAGTTAGTTAGTTAGTTATAACGTACATTATGGATCCCCTAACGAACCCATCCCCGACAACACAACGACAACATCAACAACAACAACAACAACAAAAACAATCATGGACAACAAGCCGGTTCCGGCTACCAATCCCATCGGTGACACTAAAGAAACAACACATCTACGCGTTCTCCGTCCTCATCCTCATCGTTGCCACCGTCGTCTTCCCCAGCGTACTCAACCCTTTTGACCCCCAGTCGCTTCTCAGGACGACGTTTTTCTCCCCATTGCGCTCCGACGAGCACACGAAGGATCATGATCATGATCAGAAGGAGGATGTCGCGACGTCGTGTGACTACTTCACTGGGGAATGGTTGTGGGACCCGGATTATGTTTTGTACAACGAGAGTTGTCGGTTTATGGATCCGGGTTTTAAGTGTCATTACAATGGACGGATCAACCAGACGTTTCGGAGTTGGCGATGGCAGCCTCGTGGTTGCGATCTTCCTAGGTATGTACTTCATCTGATCTTCTCATTTTATCTGTCATGTATTAATCAAATGTTCATGGTCTCTAATAATCTCTACTTTTGTGAATTATAATGGAAAACAGTAGTTTTATACATTTTCCATATATTTCTATACACAATGTTCCGTGGTTTTATTTTTCATTTCATAGATTTTTTTTGGTACAAGTGTAATAACTAATAATCATGGTTTAATATGCTAAGATGTTGTATATGTTAAGAAATTAATGATTAAAGTATTCAGATTTTAGTTGACGTATTGATTAAGGTGATAGATAAAATGATTAGAGGGAGTATTCTTGTGTTACACAATACTAGCTAGTGTTTTCTTGCTTACTCAGTTCTCGAATTTGACTGTTTTTCAATGTCATTGTTTTTTTCTTGTTTTTTTTAATCTATATATAGAATTTTTGCAAATTACACGATGCAATGTTTACCTCATTTTCCAATCATATGCATGGGAATCGGGCAGATACAGAAGTTTAATGATATGGGGGATCGGACATAATGATAGACGTAAAATTTAGGAAACTTTTACATTTACCATATGTGTGATTTTTGACAGTCATTATTTTTATCCTTCTATTTTTGGAATTAATTAACTTTTACCAATTTTGAGGTTTTTAACATGCATTTCTTCTGTTTCATATTATTTGTTGTCTTGAAAATTATGTCAATGAAACTTTAAAAATTTTGATAAGGATTATTGGACGATAATACATTAGACTTTAGGGGTATTGGACAATAATGTACTGAACTTTTTTTTGGACTCTAATACACTGAACTTTGAGGGTATTGGACAATAATGCACCCTGAACAATTCTGCTGGAGGTTGACGCGGTGGCTGTCCTACTTTGAGATGTCGTTTTTCTTCTTTTTTAATAAATTTTTGTTACCATGTAAGAAACTACACATAAGTAGAATGACTAATGTATATTTTCTAGAAAAAAGAAAAAACACGACACCTCAAAGTAGGACAGCAACCGCGTCAACCACCAGCAGGCAACAGAATTGTTCTACGATAATACACTGAAAAATCTATCAAATTATATATCGAGTTATTGTACATGATTATCATTGTCAGATTTGTAATGAAAAATATACCTACTTAAATATAATATTACAAGTCTTGCTAATATAAAATGTGAAAAGTTAATAGTCAAAATCTTGTCTCAATGACCATGAAAAATAAACTGGACAAATTATCTGGGACGGAGGGAGTATAAAATTATTACTATTAGGTTCTTAAAGAAAAAATAATATTATAAATATAATATTGCAATTGTTGATAAAATATTACGAGAAATCATTGATTCATTAGAGAGACTACAAAAGTCAATTAAGCTGCAAATAATATGGAATGAATGGAGTATTGTTTTCCTGACATGTTACAAAGTCTGGGAATATTGGAAGAGTTCTGTAAAACCTACTTTCCTCTTTCATGCTACTATCTCATGCACACTGTCTGGTTGATCAGCTACATATCCTTCACAATAATAGTCAACAGGTGGCATTTTAGGCTTTGCTTTGACCCTCACTTGCAAATAACTCATACGGAGAGGGTTTTGTAAATTTCAACATAATTTCCCTTGGGCAATCCTTTCTACCTTCAAGATTCACATACTGGATTTGGTCATCTTGTCGTTTTGAGAATGTAATCGTAGTCTTGAAATTTTCCATTACGTCTTTAGGGAGGAAGACTTTTTTGGTATATTTCGTTAGGCTAAGATTAGCCATGTACTCCAAACATGCCATAGCAGTTTGGCTTGCAGCTAACGGTGCGTTTGATTGGTCAATAACTCCGGAGAAATGGTCAATTTTCCCGGGTTGATTTATTTTCTCCATGTTTGGATGCCGATTGACTTTGGAAAAGTTTTCACGATGAGTCCACCATTTTCTCCATTTTCCTAGGGAAAATTTCCTTTAGGGGAAGCTAAGGGAAATTTTTCCAGGAAAATCTTTCCCATGAAAAACTTCTCATGGGGAATTTTCCCTGGGAAAGATTTCCCTGAAGTTCCTACCAAACATTCCCTAAAAGATAATTGAATGACTCATCGGAACTCAATCCCCCGATCCATAGTTATTAAAATCCCGATCCTGATCTACGATCATACGATTTTATTATCCAAAATCCTCAATACGATTCTAATATCTACACACGATCCACGATCCTACATGGGTTAATTCCGATCTTAACTATCCCATGAATTCGAGTTAGGATCCCGATTTTAACAACCTTGCCCCGATCCTAAACTGAAATGCCACCCCTTCTATTTCCTTATCCTCGGCAACCACACCATTAGTGGTAGACACCGACGCTCAAGCTGACCTTCTTTAGCTCTTTGTAAATCTCTTTATTATTCGAGTCCAATTTAGCATCATGTTTGAGATCTTTGATGGCTTCTATAGGCGATTAAGCTTTACCAAACCAATCAGCCTCCGAAAAAGAGTTTTCACATTCATTGGGTCAAATTCTAATGCACTCGAACCAAATGGTATAGTGAGGTTATATTCTCCTATCTTTAAACTACAAGCTAGCAGGTTTAAGCTAAGAGGGATTCCCAAATTCAACATCAGTTTACCGTCATCCTCACAATTAAAGAGGTTTTCCCTCAGTAAGATGTTGAAAGGTTGTGTCATACGCAAATGTCGCTTGTTGATAGTCCTTACTCCTGCCTGCCTCGAGTGAGACATATTACCCTCCATTCGAAGAACTTCATGATCAACTTCCTCCTCTATTTTTATGTTTCCAACAGAACCAAAACTAGGCATCTAATCTTGTAAGCAATGACGATTTTATTGTTGATTATTTTGCCTAATTCGCAATTTCTTTGGTCCTTTTCTTTGTGTGAAAAAGTAATTGTGTTTGCATTTCCTCAGATTCAATGCAAGTGATTTCCTAGAGAAAAGCAGGAATGGACGGATAGTATTTGCAGGGGATTCAATTGGGAGAAACCAGTGGGAATCACTGCTATGCATGTTAGCCAAAGGAGTCTCAAACCAAACTTCCATCTATGAGCTCAGTGGTTTGCCCATCACCAGACACAAAGGTTTCCTCCGGATCCGGTTTCAGGAATACAACCTCACCGTCGAGTACTACCGAGCCCCTTTCCTCGTACGTGTGGACCACCCCCCGCCAAAGTCACCCGCCCAGGTCAGGGGCGCCGTTGCGATTGACAGGCTTCATTGGTACTCTGAGAAATGGGTCGGAGCTAACATCTTCGTCTTCAATGCCGGCCATTGGTGGAATGAAAACAAGACCATTGGAGGGTATGCATTCGTCAACTCCCTATTATCACTAGATTTGACAATTTGGTCATTCAAGTCGTGTTCAGGTTGGGTCACATTTGTTGGGCAGCAAATTCCAGCCTAGGTTGGTTTGGGTGGGTCATGTTCATTTCGGGCCACTTTGTTTTTAGTCCGATCAATTTGCGTGAATTGAGTAACTTCGGTAAACATGTTGGATCATGCTGGGGCCAATAAGTTTCGAGGTGGGTGGGGTTTGGGATGTTGGGTGGATCATGTTCATTTGAGCTCATTTTGTTTTTGGTCCAATCAGCTTGTGTGAAAACGCATAACTTTGGTAAACGATAAACCCGGATCAAATCGGGATCAACCAGGTCATTTCGGATTTGGGTTCATTTTGGACAAATAGACATTTTCAAGTTTAGGTCAGGTCCGGACAGGTCAATTTCACCATAGTAACATTCCTCGACTGAAATGACTAAAAAGAATCAAAGGTATAACATTCAACTTACAAGATTTTTTGTGAGATTTGCAGGAATGGAACATGGACCACAGGAGGTACATGTAGGGACAACACGGCTCCTGAGACGAACAAAACAAAGTTGCACGGAGATCCGCTGTTCAACCAATACATTTCGGATGCTATACAAGAAATGAAAGCTGCAAAGTGGAAGGTCGAGTTTTTGAACATCACGTATCTGTCAGAGTTCAGGAGCGATGGACACCCATCGATCCACCGCGAGCCAATCGCCCCAAACCCAGCTGTCGAGGACTGTAGCCATTGGTGTCTGCCTGGAGTTCCCGACACTTGGAATCTAATTCTGTATGCAAAGCTACTGCAAGAAAATTTCACGACGGCTTGAAAAATTATGTGTCCATTTGCACCACTTTGAGATGCATGTTTGAAGGGAAGTCAGAAAAAGGTGCTTATCATCTACTATCTACATCAGCACCTCAGGCTACTTCCTCAGCGTTCTCCTCAAGTTTTGCTTCACTGGTGTCAATTTGCTTCATTTTTTCCAGTTGCCTTAGCAAATCTAGCCTTTCTGAGCCATATGTCGATGGGATCTGCATGGAAATGTGGTTTAGCATGCCTATAATATGGGGGGCACAGACACACATAAAATAGTCTGTGCAACATACCAATGCAGGCACATATCTTTGGATGGCAGCCAACATTGCAGCATGTCCTACTGCTGTCACCTGTCATGTTATGGGGAAAGTCAGTGAAGGGAAAATTCTCAGGGTTAATCCGAGGAACTAAAAGATAACGACAAAATCTTCAAATTTCATTGTAGTTTGTTCAGAGATATTTACTTTTGCTCTAGGGCAGAATTTGTGAGTTTCCCAGTCACAAATGGTGATTTTTCCCTTGTTTATTTTGGATAGTGCCCCTGTGTTTTCCCTTTGGAAAGGAAGGAGGCGCACCGCTCAATGGACAAATTGTCACTCAGAAACTCGTCAGCCATTCATGCCTAAGGACAGTCTGTGTCGTACAGCAGAACCTCTACCATTGAGAATGAATAGCAGAGTATTCATGGTCCCACTACACTGAATACTGATAGCTTATTCCCTCTGTTCCTAAATACTTGTCGCTTGAATTAACTTTTTATGTTTCATGAGATTAGTCACTTCACAATTTCAATGTAATATTTATTACTTTTTACCATTCAAATCCGAATCCCATACCCCCAAAATGCAGCTTCGAGGAAAGGCGAGGAGGAGTCTAATGTAACAGCCGTAACCCCTAAACTAAAAATTCAACCAATAGTTCTAATTGACCCAAGATTTTAAAATTACTAATTGCATCACTCCCGTATCTACCCTGATAAATTGCTCTTTCGTCATTATCTATAAAATTGTACAGTTGATGGGATATTCTGTCAAGGAATATAATTTGTCCACTTTAGCTTACCATTTTCTTGGTACCTTCTCAACTTTCCAAAACAACAATTATTTAGAAACAGAGGGCATAGTATACATTAATGAAATATTGTTTGTCAGTAAACAATTTCTCTCTGAGAAGAGTTGGCCGAAAAACTCACAGGAAGGAGCATCAGAATTCCTATAGGGACCACTGATGCCAGGTCGGTAAGTGTTCTTCGGAGAAACTTCTTTTCTTTTTCAGTTAACTCATCCCCTACTATTGCCCGTCTAAGAAGCCCAGTTGCAGCACCAACATCAATAGCCAGCAGTTGAGTGCCTTGCAAAACATCCTGCCAATCAACAAGTCCGCCCTCTTATAGGTAAGATGCCAACCATAAAGAAGTACAAAGATAATCAACAGTAGGAGATAAGATCATGTCTCGGCATCCATCACTGCTTAAACAGAATAAACGGATTTCACTACATAGATAATCGCCAACAGGAATCACCAGTTCACCACAGATCAACAGATAGTTCAGCAGCAAACACCATCTCAGAGAAGGGGAAGGAAGGAGGGTGGGGAAACACAAGAACATAACTCTACCGGCTTTCAACATGTGTACACACTATGTTCAGTTTTTGTGGAACTAATTTGTGTTTGATCAAGAGTAGGGGTCATTTTACTTTGGGGAGGGAGAGGCTGTTCAAGTTGGGCAATATACAACTACATCCAAGATGTCAGGTCAACAAGTTAGGCTCACAATGAAAAAAACAAAATTGCACCTCCTCTTTTATTAGGAACGGGAGAAAAGCAGCTGCAACATGAAAATTCCCCCTGTTTATGCAGCCATTTAGGGCCAATCTTACACTCTGAGAGGTTTATTTTAATACCTGTGAGAATTTATGTTCATCTTCGAAAAATGACAATAACATCGAGCTAGCCATTTCCACGACCACAGCTGTAACAAATTACCATGCAAACAATGCAGAGGTATATCTTGTGACTGAAAATCAGGCAAAAGCGTAAACTAGATAGAATCTTGTGAAAGTTAATATTCACGTTGATGAGAAGAATATTATCAAATAGCCACCACTCTCAGACGATACTGAATGGATTTAGTATACAATATATTGACAAGGGACCATGTCCATAGAAATGCAGTAAAAATATTGCCAAACAGCCACTCTCATCAGAATGTTTCATTCACAAAACTCAAACCCCTTTTCTTTTCCTTTTTCTTTTTTTTTTTTCTTTTTTTTGATCATTAGGTCTCTGTCTACAAAAAAAAAGTAAGCTCTCTCTTCACAAATTTTCTCCATTGACAAGACTTAAACCCCACTTTTCCATGGACAAGCTCAAACCTGAGAACTCAATTGAGGAAACCATTGAACCAACCAGTGCTCGTGTAAAAGTTCAAGCACTAGCAACAAGAAATTTATTAACTTTACAATACTGATGCTAAATTCATGGGTGAACTTGCTGAAAGAAATAATCAAAACACATTAACTTTGACTTGGTAGAAAGGATCACTCAATGGTATCAGAGAGAGAGGTTTAACCCACTTGTACTCAGCACATTTAGCTCTGAACAAAACAAGTCTCCCTCTTCATTTCATCACTAAAAACCAGAGTCTAAAGGAAGATCACCAGTCTACCTTTCAGAAAGCATGTAATAAGTACACAAGGTATACATACCGTTCCTGTCTCTTTCAGCTTTGTTAATGATTTTTCAATAAAGCCCCCATTCTTTTGCACAGGTATCAGTTCAAGGCTACCAGCTGCTGTTCCATACTCAATATCCTGAATAAAGTAATTGGAATATGATTTAGATTTTGTTTTGACACAATTTTCTGTGAAAAGTCACTATAACACTGAACTTTTTCATTTCAGCGAAATTTCCTTTGACCATCTAATTGAATATCCACATAATAATGAAAACACAAATCCCATGCCATCATGTACAAATACAACCCTCACATGCTGAAACATGCATTTGAATCAAGCCCATAAAACACATATATACTATTATAGTTATAGTGCTACAAATCCCACCTGGCTAATCATGTATATAACTATAACAAAGAGGCACTTTCCACAAGGATTGAACAGGCCTCTAAAATAACTTTTTGTCTTTGGGAAAAACAAAAGGTAGCAACAGTGTGAATAAAACTTTACTCAAAAGGAACAGACTAGTGGTTAACCACTTAACTCCAAGTGACCTAGAAAACAATGGTTTTCTTAAAAATGACGAAAAGGAAAGGTTTTGCTCAAGGATCAACAAGCTCATCTAGACAATAGTGTGGATGGAAGGATATGATGATTTTGCAAAAGAATATGCATTACCTCTTCATTTTCAGACTGTTTAGTGCTTTGTTGGACTCTTTTCTCTAGCTCCATGAGCTCACTCCTCAATAGCTCAAAACGGTGAATTTTTTCCGGATCTGATTTTTCAGTGTCTGCACTAGAAACGACATATGATCCAGCCCATTTATCTGCCTGCATTGTGGAGGCCAAAACAAATACATATTCAGCAAGGAACCCATATCAAAAGATCACAAACACAACCTTTTTAAGGAATTATGACAGCTCATCCAAATACCCATAAAAACAGGAACTCATCTCAAAAGTTGGATCCTATGGCCAACTTTTTGAGGGACGTTTCCCTCGAAACAGATTTTAATCGCATGGTAATCGACCAAAGTCTAGTAGTGGAAGTGGCCACTACGAGGCAATATTGAAGACAGTTGCCTGAGTGGGTGGTCAGAATGTTGGATGGTGGTGGGTTTTTGTTATTCTATTTCTGTCTGAAATTTCCAGTTCTTCATTAAGGGTTCTGAATTTTCAGGGCATTATGTGACAACTGACAAGTTGTCATTGCCGATGACAGGCAACATTTGTACAAAGGAAACACAACTCCTTTAGCTCTGTATATGATAAAAATACAAACCAACAAGTTGAAGCGATCCAGTTACGTAAAACTGATTTAAGTGATGAAAAAAATTTGCCAATACAAGAGACTAGAATGTATACTCTATCATCGTCTCCACTACCCATACAATCAGGACATCATTTCCACATACTAGAGGTTCATATGACTTTTTTTTTTTTTTTGTGGAAGATAGGGGGGGGGTGCAATTTATTAGGTGCTCTCGGAGCACGTGCTCCAGATTCTATAATTGTTCACCCATATGTATTATGTTGTTCACTCTGATTGTTATGATTGTTCACTCTGATTCATATGATTGTTCACTCGCAAGAATCTGGAGCACATGCTCCGGGTGCATGTAATATATATGAGGATTTGAAGTTTGAAGAAACATACCTCTTGAAGGGAAGCTGCTTTAGCTCTAAAAGATGCCTCTAGAAACTCTGCCTCTTTCTTGAGTTTCCTTATTTTCTCAAGGTCAGAGCAAGCAGCTCTAAGATTCTCCTTTCCAGAATCAGGGTTAGATACATGCATGTCCAGAAGCAACTTTTCCAGTCTTAATAAGGCATTTTCAACCCTTTCCAGTGCCTAAAACCAGCAAAAAGAAAGAAAGAGAATTCATAAGTAAGACGTTGCTGAGAATACGTGGAGAGTTCTCTATGAACAGGGGAAAGCAAACTACACTAAAAAACCCGATGTTTCCTATCAAGAAAAATCACCAGATACATGGCTGCAGATCAAAATGACCAGCTAATGGGGTTTCTATCCAACAACAATAGACCCCAGTCCAGTCCCGATAACGTGAAGACTGAGGGGATCGAGATGTAGGCAGCTTTCCCCCCATGCAGGGGAGTACATGAAGAGGCTAATTCTAGAGGACCCAAAAAAAAAAACCGTTTGAAAATCCAAAATGTACCTCGTCAAATGAGTCTGCCTCTGATTTAGCCCCGACATTAGAATTAGTTATAGTGCTCTTCGCATTCTTGTCAGTCTGGCTCCCAACAAACTGATCTCTGCATTAGTGTGGAAGAAATATATCAAAATAATAACCCATGTTAAAACCCAAAAAAAAGAGCACCATTAAAAAAGAAATATACTGTCCATGCAAAATCTGAACTATGGCCATAGCATGTATCTAAGTCAAGAAAGTATAAATGCCAGAGTAGTAACAAAACACTGAACCAAAGTCAGACCCTTGGGGAAATAAAAGTAGCACTCCATATCTGCTGTCGACATCCTTAAAAACTACTGACCGCAGTAGTGCTTAACTGGGTCATCTATCATACAACTGGAACCATTGTCTAGACCAGTAAGCTTAACATATAAAGAAGACCTACCGACCTGAACAAAATCAAGTGTAGACAGATGACATTGTCAGCTCTCGTATCCAATCCTTCTAAGTAAGAAAAAAGATTATAAATATAACATGGATTCTTTTGGGAGATGACAATCCATGATTGATAGGACAATATCTAGCAAAAGTAATACTCTTAACCCAGAAGTGTTGCATCCTATATCACCCTTATCTCTTCTCTTTTGTATTATTTTTACAAGCTTCAAACAATGTATTCCTCACAGAGTCGCGCATGTTAATTTGGAAATTGTTCAGTAAAATTGCTCACTTTGGCCTATAGATATCCAATTTCCATTTGTTCTAATGCAATCTCAAGCTGCCATGCAGTAGAGACATCTATTTTACTTCAACTCTTCATTTTTCCTCAAGTATCAGTGTTAAGACACTCGGCACCTAACACTCGGATACGGGAACGCACACTTCACTTTTCATTTTGACCAAAATGCACCAAATTTCCCAGAAAATTGTCAACTCGGACACAGTAGCACTTCCAACCCAAGGATGGCCAAGCCCTAGTAACACAGATGCAATCAAGTAAACTGAACAAGTTAGGAAGAAAACCCAACTCCAAACTTGAGGAATACTCCAAAAATAAAAATAAAAAAAGGAAACTCTGAGAGATTAAAAAAAAAAAGAAGTTCCATCTCACCAAGAAATAGAGAGTATAATTAAAGGTAGGATTCAACAAAGAAGCATAAAGGAACAAGAGCTAAGAGAATGACCCCTTAACTCTAACTTAAAGCTCCTGCTTCATTTCTTTCTTTGTTTTCCTTATCTTTTCCCATATGCTAAGACACACAAATGTCCACAATATGATCGTTGTGACAAGTTGAATTAACAAAGTCACAACTCACAAAAAGAATCCAAGATATACCAGTGTGACTAATTTTACTCATTTATTTCCTATTTAGAACCTAGATTTCTTCCATTGATCTATAAAGAGAAAGAACTCACTTTACCAACCCCAGCTCTTTCTTGCAGTTCTGCAGTTTGTCATATCTATATGAGCAAATGAACATGTCAGTGGAAGGAAATGGAGAATGTTCTGTAGTACAACAAAGAAGAATAAAGAATACAAGTCCAATAAATCGCAATGATTACGCTTTCGAAAGAAATTTAGCTGCTTTCACATTGGAAGGATTCTCCGCCCACTTAATCTGTTTTGTAAAGATTGTTATCCAACGTGAGCAAACATCCAGTGCTTGCACCAGAGCTTCTTTACTTGAAGGAATTTCAGATTTGCTTTTGTTCCCATGGGAGTATTTACTAGGGTTGTTACTGTAGCCGGGATAGAAAGTAAGCCAATCTAATGCTTCACAGACTACCTGTGGAAAAACAATTTGAATTTATAAATTCCATTCAATAGTGTAGCTTTTTCTACATAATGCAAAATTCAATATGCTAACCTCCACATACAGTTCATAAGAATTTACTGAAGAAAACTGTGGATAATATAAAATGCATCCTCCTATAAGGTATCTGCACAAGATAAGAGAAAGATCAGCACCATGAAAACAGCACCCAACATGTATACTGCTGAGTAAGGTCTAGGTTGACTGATTGGTGGTTTTGGTACACAGCATTACTTGGAAGTTTGGAACCACCGCAGAGATAGGTTCCCTAAGGCCCACAAAAAGAATATAAATATTAAATTATATAGAGTTCATTAAAATATTTATAAAAAATAAAAATAATAAAAAAACTCTCAAGTGTGCGAGAAGGAGGTTTTCCCTCCCATTGGTGGCCACAATTTCTATAGTCTGGAGGTTTCTTGTGGGCCTAAGGCTAGCCGTTGGGCCCAGTATGGTGTCGTATCACCCCCTCCCCACTAGCCTACTGGCACTGTAGAAGGGCCCATTGGTTGAGCCAACTTACCATTGTCAAATATTAAAAGTAGAGTTTAGGGGGAAAATAACATTCTGGCAATTAAAACCGAAAAGAAAAAAAAAAAGAAAGTGAACTGAACATATTTGATGAGCATGCATGAAACAATACAAAAGTGGTACCTAACAAAGTCTTCAATAGGTTCATCAATTTTATCAAAACCGTTGGCGGCTAAGAAAGATCTTGTACTCCTCCCCAGCGCAATGAAGAAACCAAATATTGCCAGATCCCTCTTTAGCACCTGCATCACATCAACATATTCCCCTGAATGACGACAAACAAGAGTGGTAACTATGCAAACAGTTGTCACATGACAACTGGGCCACTTGCATGCATCATATCTTGCTATTGTGAGCATTAACTTAGAATAAACTTCGCAAATGAGGTCTCTGCTTGTCAATTATCACAAATGAGGTCTCTGCTTGTCAATTATGTACATAAAAATCAAAGTCTCGACTCTCCCTCCTTCCAAGCCTCACCCTTTCCCCAACTCCTGTATATTATACTCGCTGTTTTCCTTATGGTGTCTCGAGGTAAAGATGTTAACATTCATTCAGCTCTGGTTAGACACCTCAATACTCTCAGGTTGTAGCAATAAATCTTGACCACAGACTATATAACTTCAAGGTATATCAAAGTTTAAAATCCATTAGCAAACAAAAGCCTTTTTTGATACTAACCTCAATACTTTCAGAGGTGGTCAGTCTAGACCATATTTTCTCTCTATGGATAGCTCTTTGCAGCTGCTTCTGCACAAGATCCACCCAAAATACTGTTTCATCTGCTATGCCAATATCTCTTACCCCACAATATGCAGCTCGAGGCCCAAAATGAGCCAGAAATTCTCTGCGTAACCCAATTTCCTTCACAGCATGATAAGCTTCACGAATAGGAATGAGATTTACTAGCACATCCATCAAAGTGCCAGTTACATCAGGGATCATAGAGGTGAACTGTGGACAAGAAACTTTAGCTGGTCCTAGCTTTGTTATCACAGTGATGCACACCAATGCCAGCACAATGAGTGTTACACCACTGGCATTAACGGAACCATGTGACGTCTGTTGCTTAAGCCTAAATAAAGGGTAACTTAGTTAATTTTCTCCACAATAGTTGCAAATACACACACACACACACCAACGCAAGCGCGTGCACGTGCACGTGTGTGTGTCTAAGTGGCTGTCAACAATTCAGGATGCACCAGATAATTAATCACATACACTGTAGCAGCCTTGAAGCGTGGATCCCTTTCAAAATGGTTGACAAATGTTGTTATCACAGTCGGAATTTGATCATTCCAAAACCATTCAAAAACTCCAGGTTGCTTTCCAGATAGACTCTCTCTGATTACAGTCTCCAAAGGAGCAGACAGCCGTAACAAGCTGCATCCATTAAATAACCAACCATCAGTGAGAATGGAAGGTTGAATAGCAACAAGAAAAAAAATCCTTTTTTTTTGGGGGGGGGGGGGGGTTTCTAAAACTAAAGCAAGAATTTGGTAAGGTATAAATCAGATCATGGAATGCTAATGGGTTTTTGGTGTCACTGCAGAATTTTCAGTCACTGTTTGTTGAAGGCTGCACATTATAATAGGCAAACCAAGTAAGCTTAAATAGAAGATGAGGTAGGCAGCTTAGAGAAATGTCAGTGGCTTGGTCTTAGGTTTTAGGTTGTTATTTAACCAAATGTTCATGGAGTTGAAGGGCATCCGGAACATATTGATTTGAGTGGAGGATTGCCGTGCATAATCAGTCAAGGAGGCAACCATGAGTTAATATATGTGTGTGCCAAAATTATGGGATCTTCCACTTTCACTATTTTGTGAGATTGAGAGTATTTGGTGAGATCTGGAAGCAAGACTAATTTGTAATCTCTCCCTGTTTTCATAATGGATTTGTTGAGCTCATTGCTTTCTATGTTTTTTCCCGCATTGGGTTTCCATGTAAATTGGGTGCCTTTGATTTATTGTTTTCTAGCATTTACTTTTGATTATTACTTGTTATCATTCGTTATTGTGCTTGATATATAACCTTACAAAAGATTAATGGACCAATATCTCCGTACATAAACGCAACTTTCAATAACTTCACGTAATTCTTATCAGTTTAATCAGGAAGAGTACCACACTTCAAATGGTTAGAGTAGTGTTGAAGATATCCACCAAAATATAAGTGCAGGGACCAATACCTCTCAACCCAAAGCCATCTTGTCAAATTATCACAGCACGAATCATTTAAGGATCCCGTGAAGGGGGAGAGAGAGAGAGAGAGAGAGAGAGAGAGAGAGAGAGAGAGAGAGAGAGAGAGAGAGAGATTCTATGACAATCTCTAATGCACTATTGCAGAGGTTGTACCTTCTTTGAACAGAAATATTTACATCCTTGTCTGCACCATCTTGACGTAATGAGATTTCATTTGCAGCTTGCAGTAAGGCATACACAGAAGCCTGAGAAATTTATTCAGCAAAATACATGAGTGCTGAGGTTCTATATAAGAGAAAATTCAAATAAAGGTACCATGGATGCTTTTAGAAATCCACAACAAAAAAAAAAAAGGAAAGCAGTATGATCACTCTGAAGATTGCTTTGCTCTTAACCATTTCAACTTTATTCACCAAAATCCATGAAATTAGCTTCCATAGATAAAGACAAAGCAATATCTTTTCTCTTCTTTACAGTAGAGCTACATTTTTCCTGGCATATTAGTAATCACAACAGTACCCATCTTATTGTGGTTATCTTCAACCAAATCAAAATAAATACACAGAATCCACCAAAGAATGTGCTGGAAGAAGAGGTTGGCAGCTTATCTATTTGCCTCCTAAAAGATAAGGAAAACATTATTATAAGATAAAAGCAAAATAGTGGATTTTTAAGCTATCATCCTACAAATCCAATATGGATAGACAAATCTACAAAATCAAAAGAAGAAACTAAAGTACATATCATCACCAAAATAGGTAGCTTATCTATAATGAGAACATTGGTATGTTTCATTGATCACAACATTAGTCAAGTAAAAACTGCCAATAGTATGCACCAAAAAAGAAAGGAGTATACTACCAGGATTACACATAGTAGAACCCCAAATTATCCAACAGTGACAACCATGCCACACATAGGAACCCTAAATTATGTAGCAACAAGCATGCAAATTCAAGGAACAGTTGTCTACCCTCAACACACACACACACAGGTATCACAAGGGGAATAAACATTCGACGCCAGCATATCCTATTTCTAATATTAAAAATATAAATATAAATATAAATTCAAAGCATCCTCAGCTGCTTAATTTTAATCTTGCATAAGATCATAGTACTGACAAAAGCAAAGGGAGGGCATTGCAAGTAGAAAAGTTAAAACCTAATGAACTTATCAAACCAACCTGATATGATAGTACTTTTGTCCATGCATTTTTGTCCACACCAACCCAAGCTGCTGAAAACCAAGATGTTTTTGATAATGAACTTCGCTCTTTTATCGACAACTCAAAAACTCTTGCAGCATCATACAATGCCTGAACAAGTCCACCATTAAAATCTTCATTTTGCAGAGCCTGATCAAGTCTGACTCTCATTGCCTCCACATCATTTGCACCTTCAGAACTTGCATTAGCTGTTATGTCATCCTTAGAAGAAGCAAATAGAAGGAGGTTTCGAGCCCTTTTTGGTTTATGAGAAAACAAGTGGTGCTTCCGAGTTTTAAGATACTTATAACTACTACTTTGGTTGTCACAATCTGTACAGCTCCAGCATTTTTTTCCTGAAATTGCACTGCACAATATACTATGACCAGCATCACCCACTTGGTAAAAGTACCGGACTTTGCTTGATTTTTGTGCAATCCATTGAGTGCTGCAAATACGTAAATGAACAGTTGTAAGTTTCTGAGTCAATCTTCAATGATAATAGTGGCCTTCCAATGCCCTAGTGGCAATCCCTAAACATAGTGTCTTTTAGGTTATCAGCAATTACATAGTATGTTTACCTTACAAGCCATTTATTTATCAGTAATTTTTTTGGAGCACAGGGAGGGCTGAATGGACAGTAAGCAACCCCATTCAATCTGCCATTAGATTTTTTCCCCAAGCCAAGCAAATTAGAGTTATCAATAATGCAAATTCGAAGTATCTACCAGTACCATCTACCACAAATTGAAGTGCAAATAATATTTATTTCGAATTAAAATTTTGTAAAACTAATATTCAGTTAGATGAACTAGCTAGAAATATCTGATTCCAATAAGGCTAAATGCAAAACTTTATTTATTATTTTGATAATTAAGATGCAGAATCCAGAATTTCAAATCCAAAATCTAGGGCACATGTCGAAACCGTCCAGAAATAGATTGAACATAGAGGCTTCCAAAAATCTTAATGGCCACATCCACAACTCAAGAACCACAAAATGTGTGCTCTATGAAAATGAAATTGTAAGTCATAATGTCTCACCACTAAGCAGAAAAAAAGCCATTAAACTATAGAATTACGACACATTAAACTATAGAATCCTAGTAAACTCAAGCCTGTTCTCTTGAGCTTATCTTTTGCAGAATAACTTAATCTGAGGTTGATTCATAATAAATTCAGAATATCTACATTAAAATATCTCCAAAAGGTGCTGCCAAAAGTTCAGAATATAGCTCACAAATAAGCTCACAACGAGGTTACATGTCTCTCACACCACAGCCAACCTTTCTAGTATGTTCCTCAAAGGTAAAAAAGGAAAGAAAAAAAAAAGTGCAGCTGCTAAAACTCTTCTCATCAAGAACCATTTCTGAATCCGTGCAATCATCCTGATGACGATTTTCAAATTCCTCAGTCAGTTCTAAGCCACTGGAACCAGCTAAGTCCAACAATATCCTCAAATTATTCATCACAAGCTTAGTGCAACTATCTCAAAGGGTCACAACTCTTCCACTAGGTCTAAATTAGCGCAGATAACCTACCTTTTCCATCTACCACATCTCAATCTTGATGCCTACGTCCAAAACATGCGAATAACATAAAGATCAAGTAAATCGATTAAGAAGTAGCAACTCGTACAATAGACAAGAAAGCCATATATCTGACCTAAACCTAAGATGAATATTAGCCGAATTTTCAAATTCCAAAGTAGAAAGCATCTCAAGAACACAAATTCAATCGACTAAAACAACAAGTAAAACAGCAAAATTCTTCAAACAAAAAACAACACAACTCAATCGACAAACATAAATGCCAAGAAAAAAGGTACCAAACATGAAGATCAACCAAAACGATTAAGAAGTAGCAGCTCTCACAATAGACAAGAAAGCCATATATCCGACCTGACGAATAATAGCCGAATTTTCAGATTCCAAAGTAGAAATCATCTCAAGAACACAAATCCAATCTACTAAAACAACAAGTAAAACAGCAAAATTCCTCAAACAAAACAACACAACGCAATCGACAAACATAAATGCCAAGAAACATGAAGATCAAGCCGTATAACCTAAACGTAAGAGGAATATCAGCTGAATTTTCGAATTCCAAAGTAGAAATCATCTCAAGAACACAAATCCAACCGACTAAAACAACAAGTAAAGCACCAAAATTCCTCAAAAGAAACAACACAACGCAATCGACAAACATAAACGCCAAGAAATCAAAAGATAACAAAATCGAAATCGCATTCAAAACCGCAACTCAGGATTCCATAGCGATGCAGTGAAGTGTAAGTTACATGTGTTGAGTGAAGAAAATGGCAGACCTGGGAGATACGAAGGTATGGTGGTGATGAAATTTGACGGACATTGGAGCACAGAGAAGGAATTTGGGGAAGAAATTTTCGCGGGGAAACAAAAGTTGATTGGGAGTTGGTGAAGGAATCGTTGAGTTTGAGTTGGTGGGGAGGAAAGGAGCTGACTGGAGAAGCGAGAAAATGAGGTGAGGAGGGAATGAGAAGAGTAGGAATTCTCAAGGCTATGGATTTGTTTGCGTACGTGGACGGTATGTAATTCACATAGCAGTAGCACAGAGCACCGTGTTTAGCTAGCTAGTAGGCCCACTCCTTACCCTTTTGTCTAGGCCTCGCCCATATGGCTTCATGCTACCCGCAAATTGTAGCGTTTGTCGTAGTGTATCTAACGAGTTCATAGATAAAAATGACATTAAATTTTACAGAAATGGTAATTTTACTACTCGAAAAAAATATGTAATGAAAGTGTCATTAAAATATTGTAATTAGGAGTAATTTGTCACTTAATCTGCTGGGTGGTTCATTTGACATCAAGTAACAGGTTAATGACAAGGTTAGTTGTAATTAACTAAAATAATAATATGATTAAATTAAAAATGCCCTAACACACTAATCTACCCAAAAAAAATCATGGTCCCCTCATTAATTTCCATGCATTTGAAAAAAAAAAAACCACGCCCCTGCAACGCTCATTTTCTTCTTCCTTCTCCATCATCTGCTTCTTCATATTCCACCAGTTGATTTCGACATCTTCTTTCAATTGAACTCTAAATTCAACACCAAGCACCAAATTCGCAGGCCAGGGAAGTGTTTTTGGTGGTACTGAAGATCATAAAGGTTCACATTGGTTCCTGGTAAGTGTCACCATAAACCTTAATATACGTATTGGTGAAATTGGATCCAAAGTTTTTGTTTTGTGGTGTTTTTGGTGTGATTTATTTGTATGTAGTCCATTTTTGTAGTAGTTGTTGAAAAAAATTCTAGGGTTTGATTTCTTGAACTGTCATGCATGATTTCAGACACCCCACCCTCTATTTATTGATGGAGTATTGTTTATGTATTTGAATTTTGGTTTGGTTACATGTTTAATAGGGTTCTTCAATGGGTAAATTACAATTTTTTCATGGGGGGGAGTTTATATCAAACCCACATTTGGTTTACAATAATTATGAGGTCACTGACATGGAGGTGGACCCTGATAGATTATGTGTGGATGATCTGGTTGAGTTTGTTGAGAATGTTGAGTATTCAAAAGATAAAATTCAAAATCTTTACATTAGCAAACCTAGGACTAATATAGTAATATAGGATTTGAAGACAGTCTAGTTGAGGAGGTTAAGGGGGATGATGAGATAAGGATGTTGAGTGATTTACTGGAAAAATGTCCATTTGTTCTTATGTATGTGAAGCATCTTGAGGTTACTAGGGAGAAGGGGAAAGAAAAAGTGGTTGATGATGATGTTCATGTTGATGCTGATTGGGGGTTTGAGAATGCAGATGATGACGATGATTATGAACCCAATGGTGATGGTGATGGTTCTGAAGTATATAATGAGGAGATGACACAATTCATGAAGAAAATAAAGAATTTGAGGGAGAATGAAATAGCTGATAGGAATGTTGTGTTAGATGGTGATGACAGTTTGATTGAAGGAGGAGGACTTGATGAGGATGGTAATGGAACTGAGGATGAACAATACCATGATTATGACAACCCTAGCAACCCTGAGAGTGATAGTGAGGGTGAACCATATGGGGATCGGTTCACTTTTGGTTAGTCTCTATCGGACCATTCTCGAGCCTTCTAAGGGGATTCGGAACCATCGGCAAAAATAAACACAAGCTGGTGAAGGCGTTTCAGGGCTAGAAAAGGGCGTGCCTTCACTCTTTTGATCATAACTCCTTCATTAAAACTCCAATGGGTCTCAAATTTTGAGAGCTTAAAGTACACACTGAGAGCTTTCCATAGATATCTTATTGGCTTAAAATGGAGCCCGAATAAAGAAGTTATGCGCATTTAAAATCGGCAGAAGAAACTGCCCAGAAGGACATCGCACCCACGATGCATGGGGTCGCACCCGCAACCTCTTTCTGTCAGATAATGACCGCTGCATCCAGACGCCCTTCGCACCCGCGACACATGGGGTCGCACCCTTCCCCTGCCCGACTTGCTGCGACGCGTGACTTTTGTGTCCAAATACTATGTTTTGTTTTAATTTTCCCCATTAGTATAAATACCCTCTTAGCTTATTTTCCAAGATAGATTTTGATGATTAATGTTTAGGAATTAGACTCAAGAAAATTCCTCACAATTAGAGAGTTTGTAATTGTAGGTTTTCAAACCCTATTGCAATGAAAGCTAATCCTTTGGGTGGAAGTTGCTTTGTGATTTCTCTTCTTTATGAGTGGGTGTTTATCCTCTACTCTTTGTGAGATTTCTTGGGCGATTCAATACTCTTTGCTTGTGGGAGATCCTTGTGCAAGTGTTTGAACATCTAAGTTCAATTTGGTGAGATTTCTCTCTTTAGAATTGTCCATATCATTTAATTTCATGTTTATCTCCATTAATCCAAAAACCCTAAAAATTGGTTCATAGTGTTTATGAGTTCTATGGGTGGATTTCCATCATCCACATGTTTGTTTAGACACTAGGCTCGCGCATTCTCTCTAGAGGGTGAAAGTGTGTTGAAAAGGAAAAGGCCTAGCATGAGGAAGAAGAAACCAAAGTGTCTTAGGTACAACCCTGCAATACCTAGTAGACTCCTTGCTGGGATGAGTTTTACTGACAATAAGGAGATGAAGAAAGAAGTGGATAACTATAGGATACTAGGTGGGTATAATCTGAAAGTGTGCAAGAGTGACATCGTTAGGTATCAGCTATTTTGCCAGGGTGAAGGGTGCAAGTGGAGGTTTTGGGGATCTAAAGTAGGCAAGGAAAAGAGTTATGCAGTGAAGACATTTGGCCCCCCTCACACATGTATTACTTTTAGCTTTGAGGTTGGGCATACAAACATTGTACAATGGTTGGTTGATCATTATAGGAGCAGATTTAGGATAACCCCATCCATTACTGCCAGAGACTTACAAAGAATGGTAAAGGAAGAGTTAAATTACAATGTTGCTTTGTGTATGTGTGCTACAGCAAGAAGGAAGGCATTAGACTCTATAGTTGGTGATTATAGGGAGCAATTTACTCAACTAAGAGACTATTTATGGGAGTTGATTGACAAAAACCCTAGAACATCTGTTGTTTTGAAAACAACAGAGAATCAGGAGACAAGTCAACATGTTTTCAAGTTTCTTTATGTATGTCCCGGGCCATTGAAGAAGGGTTTCTTATAGGGTTGTAGGAGGGTTCTAAGATTAGATGGGTGCTTTTTAAACGGACCATGGGGACCATAAGTGTTTGTAGCTGTTTGGAGGGATGCAAATGACCAAATGTATCTTGTAGCTTGGGGAGTGGCATCCACTGAATCGAATGAGACTTGGGATATGTTTATTTCACAACTACAAATTGATCTTGATATGGGAGATAGAAATGGATGTGCAATGATTTCAGATCAACAGAAGGTATGTTGAAACCCTCCCTTGAAATCTTTTTTTTTTTTTGAAAGTCAGTTTACATTGTATTGTCTAATGTGAATTTCTGGTTTGTTTTTGTTTGATTTATGATCTAATTGATAGTGTGTCACGGATTTCGCCAACGAGTGATCACAGGCTTTGTTCTAGGCATGTGTATGCCAACTTAAGGAGGACATTTAGGGGAGAGATGTACAAGAAATTATTTTGGAGGGTTGCTAAGCCAACTACTGAGATTGAAATGAAGAAGAATGCCAAAAATCTGTATCATCTTGACCCACAAACTTGGGGGCTACTTGAAAGAAAGGGTGTTGAGTATTTCTGGAGAGCGTTTTTCAAATCACATGCCAAGTGTGACTTTGTAGATAACAACATGGCTTAAATCTTCAATGCCTTTTTAGTAGAAGCCAGGTACATGCTTATTGTGTGTATGTTAAACTGGATTTTTAAGGTTGTTATGAAAAGAGTAGGGGACAAGAATGGTTGGGCTTCTAATATAAACACCCCTATACTTCCTAGAATTTTGAAAAAACTTGGGAACAAGATTGAAGATTCAAAGACTTGGGAGGTTACTAGGGCAGCTAGGGGATTGTTTAGTGTGAACAATGTATGGGCTGAGGAGAGGATTATGCAGTGGACTTGAATGGAAAAATATGTAATTGCAATTCATGGCAACTTAATGGGATTCCTTGTCCCCATTATATTGTTGTTGTTCGGTTTGTAGAAATTTGGGATTTTAAGAGTAGGGTTGTCGTATCCTCAGGGATGGTGTGTCAGGTTAATAAGGAAATTGGTTTGGTAGGGATTTCAAATTGCGGGAAATAGTAAATAATTTAAACTAAATTAATTAGGAATTGAAAATAATGGAAACTAAAGAAAACAAGAAATTAAGAACAAACCCTAACTACTAGAACAAGAACAAGAATTAAACAAGAAATCAAAAGCATAATCAAGAAAACAATTAATAACAATGATAGGGCTTGTTTGGTTGGAAGAAGGGGAATGCAACTTCATACCTTTGGGTATCAAGTTCCCAAATTTTTTGTTTGTTTGGGCCTTTTAGGGTTTGATACTTAATACCCAAAGGTTTAAAGCTTTTGGGGGGAATCACATACTTCTCATATTTGAGGGGTATGAGATTTAATTCCCAAAAGTAATAAAAAATTAAACACAAAAAAATGATCACAATATTATCATAATCCTTTTTCCTTCAACCTGTTGCCATTCACCTCTCGGCTAGAACCCTAATCCCTTCTCCTGACAATTTCGTCATTCATCCCCCAAAGGTCGAAGGTCACCGGAAAAGTGTCGGCAATATTCGCTTGAAACCGCCGCCGACAAGTTTACTATTTCCCCTTCTCCGTTATTTTTCGATCTGGGCTGTTGTGGCCATTTTTTTTATTGTCGCCATTTCAAATCCTCATGATTCATCATCATCACCTCTTCAATTTTTTTCTTCAATTTTGGTTGCAGAAATTGGTGTATGACTGTTGTGATAATTACATTACTTGAACTTCTTTTTGATATGCTTCAAAGGTCTCTCTCTATATGCTTCGAAGTTCTTCAAACTGGAACAAGGTGAAAACTGAAATTTGCTGTAATAACTTCAAGAGCAGTGACATTTTGGCTTTGTACCAAGATGTTTGAATCTTCTTGATATGCTTTGAAGATCTCTGTCTTGATCTGGGTGTTACCTCGTTTTTGTGATGGTCCATGTCTTGTCACTATCTATAGCTTATAATTTGTTCAAGTTTGATATGGTTCCATTCCTTGTCATTAAGGTTTGATTCCATTCATTTTTTTTTCAAAACCGGGTAAAGGAAGAGTACAGAGGAACTTAGGAGACCCTTCTCGCAATGCGTCTTCCTAAATTATCTTGAACCAAAATAAAAGAAAGCTCAGACGACGGGCTAAAACTCCAAACATCTAGGTTTTGAGAGGAGTGTCCCTTGTTAGCTAACCAATTTGCTGCCATATTAGCTTACCTAAAAATATTTTTAACCGAGACACCCTCAAATATTTGTAAGTACATCTTGATATCTCTAATAGTCATATCAATCTGCCACGTCACTTTAAACACACTTTTGATTGCCTGAATAAGAATCAAGTTGTCGCTTTCAACTTCGACCCTCTTGTACCCTGCTTGTAGCGCCTGCTCTAGACCTACTTTAAGAGCTAGGGCTTCCGCAAGTAGAATAGGCTTTGAGTGGAGTTTGAAGGCCCCCGCGCGAAGGAGATTACCCAGAAAATCTCGAATGACGAACCCAACAGCTGCCCCATGCTGATTAACTGACCCATCACAATTGAGTTTAACCCACCCCGGGTTAGGACGATCCCAACCAATATGCAACGTATTCTGGGATCTAGAGGTAGTAGCTCGCCACATCTGAGAAAAAGGATGAGATGTGTTGAAGGATCTTCTGGCTTGCCACTCTGCATAATTCTTCTTTGCCCGAATAATAACTCTAAATTTGTTGAAGATGGAATTGTTGTAGGTGCAGTCATTTCGCTCCTTCCAAATGCTCCAGAGAAGGTAGGTAGCTCTTTTGAGCTCACTCAGAGAGAGAGTTGTGTGGAGATTTAAAAGGATGTCCTTACCACTAGAATCAAGTTGCCAATCGATTAAGGAGTTTAGCCAATTGTGGTCCCTTGCATTTTCCCACACTTTTTTAGTAAAGTGGCATTGATGGATCAAATGTTGATCAGCTTCAATGTGTTCCAAACACAAAGCACATATGGGGTCCATATTGACACCTCGTCGGGCTAAGTTACCTTTAAGAGGAAGGCCACCATGGAACACTTGCCAAAGAAACGTTTTGAGCTTAGGTTGAACATTCAGATTCCAAATCCACCTACCCTCCCATTTGTTACTTTTATTAATACCATGGCATAGCCAAGTGGTTGTCTTAACAGAAAAAGTACCATCACTTGTAAGACCCCAACACAACTCATCCTCTTGATCAAAAGAGGGGATAGGGTAGAAAAAACAAGATTAGCAATTTCAGAATCCAGAACATCCCTAACTTTAGGGACATCCCATTTCTTATCCAAAATGAAGTCACTAACTAGAAGAGCATCATCAATATCTTCACTATTCAACTTACAAATATCAATTAAGGGATCTTGATGGCACCAATTATCAGTCCAGAATTTGATCCTGGTACCATTCCCAAGTTTCCAACGTATGCCTAACTTATAAAACTTAAAAGCTTTATGTAAATTCTTCCAAACCCAAGAGTCAGAAGACTTAGGTTGGTTATTAAAAGGGTTTATATCCTTAGCATATTTAAGTCTTATTTGCTCGACCCACAAGCTACTATCGTCATGAAAAAGTTTCCAAATTAACTTACATTGAAAAGCTAGGTTAATTACATGAGCTTTCCTGAGGCCAAGGCCCCCCTGATCTTTTGGCTTACAAATTTTTTCCCAAGCTATCATTGGCATCCCTTTACCAGAATTCTTCCAGAAAAAGTTCCTATTTATGCCATCTAATTGTTCTGCCATTTTTAGAGGTATTAGGAAACATTGCATAGTGTGTGCAGGTAACGATTCTAGATTAGTCTGAATGAGGATTGTTCTTCCGGCTTTTGACAAATGTATTTGCTTTCCAATTAGAAAGTTTTTTGTTTGCGTTCTCTATAATTGGTGAGAACAATTCAACTTTCTTTTTCCCACTAACAGAAGGACAACCTAGATATTTGCCCAACGATTGTCTGATAGGAATGTTGAAGATTCCTTGAGCTATATCTTTTTTCCTACTATTTGTCTTGGCAGAAAAAATCATCACTGACTTATGAAAATTAATAAGTTGGCCAGAAGATTTACAGAAATTGTCAAGAGTTGTTTTGAGCAATTTCACGCACTCTCTTTGCCCTTACAAAATAAAAGACTATCATCAGCAAAAAATAGACTCGGAATGGTTGAGGCCTCTATACAAATTTTAATTCCGATTCCATTCTTTTTAATCTGGCTAAGGTCATGCAGCTTTCTGGAAAACACTTCCATACAAAGGAGGAACAGATATGGGGACATCAGGTCTCCTTGTCTAAGCCCTCTGGAGGGTTTTATCAAGCCACACGGCTGGTCATTAACCAAAACTGAATAAGAGACCATAGAGATACATTCGTAAACCCAGTTAATCCACTTAATGGGAAAACCCATTAATTTAAGAACATCTGTTAGAAAATTTCATTCAACTCTATCATACGCTTTTTCCATATCAAGTTTTAGTGCTATCCACGGGGTCTTGTTATTAGACTTGCCAAATTTATGCATAATTTCATGTGCCAAAAGGACGTTATCATGAATGTGTCTATTTGGAACAAAAGCACTCTGGGTTGGACTGATTGAGGAATCCAGGACTGGTCTCAGTCTGTTTACCATGACCTTAGCTATAATTTTATAAACAGTATTACAAAGACTTATTGGTCTAAACTGATTAGGCAAAGTTGGGTCTGCCACCTTTGGAATAAGGACTATTGAAGGGAAGCCTTGCCTAGCCTTTGATGTAGCTCCTTTGAGTGCCTTGGATCACCCTCTTGAAGATGCCAAACTAGTGCCAAAAGTGGATGGAAAAGATGGATGAAAAAGGGGTAGAAAAGGGGATAAAAGGCTCTTTTTGTGCGGCTTTTGGGTAATATAGGGTTAGGCTTTTTGTGGAGTTTTATGAGATTTATTGAGGGATAATGATAAGTAAAATGAGAATGGAGATAAGAGATTTAAGATAAAGATTATGATGGTAAGATTATTGAAGATGGAAATGATAGAAAAGGGGTAGGAAATGAGAATAGGAAAAAAGCTCTTTTTGGGGTTTTAGGATAGTTTTATGGTATTTTTGTGGGAGGTTTTATGGAAGATTTATATAAGAATGGTGGGGGATAGTATGAGAGTATGGATGAAAGTTTTAAGATGATGAAGATATGGAGATTAGGATGATGAGAAAATGGTGGAGAAGTGATAGAGAAATGGTGGTAGAATGATAACTAAAATGGAGAGATTAGAGAGATGAGAGAATAGAAGTGTAGGAGGAAGAATGAATGAATGATTGAGTCAGTTTGGATTTGGCAAGAGGGGGTATTTATAGGCTTTAGGAAGGAGTAGATACATATGCACATACATGCTTTCTCTGGAAGGACGGTAGCTTGTGGTTGAATGAACCACGTGTGGATGAGCTAAAGGCCGACCAGACTTGGGAAAGAGGAGCTTCGGCTCGAGCTTGGTTCATGTATTCTTGAATGGTGAGGGTTTGAATGGAGTGCCTTCGAAGTCAGCTTGTTCACACTGGACAGTGGAAGCTTATTTAATGTATATGAGATGTCTTTGAATGCTTTTGTGAGGCTTTGATCTTGAGACCTCTTGAAAGCTTTTGCATGTGCTCTTTACATAGTTTTTGCATGGCTTTCATGGCTCCATGAAACTTGATTGCTTACATAAATATTGTGCATGCAATAGGCTAGGAAATTCACATGTAACGGAGCATGTGTTTTCATCCGAACTTGTGCATATAGAGGGAAAGTGTCGCGGCTTATCCTTGGCTTGGCTTGGCCTCCCTAGTTTCCTTATTCTAACTAAAGTACATAACTAAAGTACATAAGGAGGAAATAATAAAAATTACATTAACGGTATACAAAAACTATGCTAAAATTCGATGTATAAACTAGCTTATCGACCAACTTCTTTTTCTTTATTTCTCTTCATTTATATATAGGAATGCTATATATTTATGTGCCAAAATCTTGTGTCTACAGAGAGCCCCCACTTTGATTGAGTCCTGGATAGGATGAAAATCAAAGTAGACTTGATTTTATGGACACCGATTGAGGATATGAATTTGGAATGCAAAGCCTGGGGATTTGACTTTGGAGTATAAAGCCTGGAGTGATACTTGGAAACTGAGTCTTGCATCGCAGTGGGCGGCATTCGCCTCTGTCGGGGATTATCTCGAGCAAGTATGATGCTCTACTTGACTGTTGATGAGTTTTTTGCGTATCGTGCGCTGATCTTAAGCGAGAATGATGCCCTACTTGAGGTGATCTCGGGTGTCTGTGACGTCCTACTCGAAATGATCTCGGATGCTGAAGGCATCCTACTTGAAGGTGTGGGCTGACACTTGGAAGCTAAGTCCTGTGTCGCAGTTGGCGAACTTGCACCGATAGGTGATCTCAGGCGAGAATGACGCCTTACTTGTTGGAGAGACTTCATCGGACACGATGCCGATGGCTCTTGGATGTTGATTTTCTAGTCTTTCCCAGTGTCGATTCCAGTCTTTCCCGGTGTTGGTTCCAGTCTTTCCCAGTGTCGCTGTTGATAATTGTTGGCATGTTCAATGCCGAGGGACTTCACCGATCGCGATGTCGATGGCCTTGGGGGTCGAGACTTCATCGAGCGCGATGTCGATGGCTCGGAGATAGAGACTTCACCGGGCGCGATGACGGTGGCTCAGGATTGGGACTACATCGAAATTCTACCGATGGCCTTGGGTGATGATGATGATGATGGCGGTGACAAACTGGACGCGAGGCCAAATGCCGAGACTAACCAGACGCGAGGCTGGAAGCCATTGATGATGATGATGATGATGACGATGACGACAAACTCGACGCAAGGCCATATGCCAGACTAACCAGACGCGAGGCTGGAAGCTGACTAACCAGTCGCAAGGCTGGAAGCCAAGGAGACTGCACCGAAACTCTGCCGGTGGACCTGATGTTGAGACTTCACCGATCTTGATGTCGGTGGCTCTGCTGCCGATGGGGACTTACGCCGATTGGCCATCCTGTTTTTGGATTTTCAGATGATGATGGCGTTTTTTATGCCAATGAGACTTCTCTAGACCTGATGCCAATGGCTCTTATTCCTGAGGTTTCATGAACTCTGCCGGTGGCTCTGATTTTGATCTTCGGTGGCAATTCAATGCCTGGAGACTTCGTCGGACATGATGCCGACGACTCTTATTTTCCTCAGTTTATGTCAACATGATCATTGAGAAAATGCTCTTTGTTTGGGGACTTGATGTTCTAGTCTTGAGAAGACCACCCCTCCTTGTCGGGCACACTTAGTCGTGTTTCTCCTTGACAATATACAAGCTTGAGCCCTTTGAAACAAGCATGGAGAAAAGACAAAGGCTCCTTCTTTCCCTAGGTCGGTCGGACGCTAGAGAAAAGAGAGGAATCTTTGCATTTACTCGGGCCCTTGGCAATAAGCATGGAGAAAAGACAAAGGCTCCTTCTTTCCCTAGGTCGGCCGGACACTAGAGAGAAGAGAGGAATCTTTGCATTCACTCCAGCTTTTGTGGGCCATGCAGGAGACTAACTTGCTTGGAATTATTGTAGATAGCCCCAAGGATGATCAGAGTTGAGCCTGGGCCAATGAGGGCCTGACACGTGGCTTTGTGAACCGAGCTCTTGTGATTACGAATTGGAGCTTCTTCTTAGCCTTCTTCTTGCTTTCTGGATTTTCTTTGTATTCTCGGCTTTATTGAAAAGCGATGGCTTCTTCCGCTCTCATTCCTCGGTATGCTTTATTTCTTTTACAAGCTTATTTTTATAGCATGTGACCATTGAAATGACTTGCATGCTACTGCTTGTTTTAGTAATTTAAGTTGAATTTTTAAAGTAAGTGATACTTAAAATTTTGCTTCAAGCACATAGATGCCAAAATTTTCACTGGAGGAACATGGATTCTTAAATTTTGCCCGATCATTGATCTGTATCAGTCATTTGATGAAGATTCTGCCCTTCGTGTTAGACAGGTGCCATTTGTGCCTAGCTGATGATGATCCTGTCATTCGTGTCTGACAAGTGCCATTTGTGTGGCTAATGAGGATTTTGTCCTTCGTTTCTGGTTGAGGAAGATTTTGTCGGACAGTCGCCATTTGTGTCTGGCGGATGATGATTTTGTCCTTCGTGTCGAACAATCGGCTTATGATTTGGCTAGATGCTAGCTTGACCTGCTAGAGTTGGATTAGACGTTGCTCTAATCTTGTTCTTAGTGATAAGAAACCATGTCGACCGGTCTGAATGAGATGGCATACGGGCTTTAACCAGCCTCTAGTGTTGCATTCTGGAGCAACGATGTGGCACTTCTTTCCTGTTTTCTTTTCCTTTTCAATATGCATGTATGCATGCAAGTGATCTACTAGACTCTTGCACAAACAATGCACTTTTTTTATTTTTTTTTGACACAAGTATTCATGCAATTATGCATTTATGCATGACTATGGACTTTATGCATGATAAACTAGCTCAATGTGACTCTGACATGACTGATGGATGCAATGCAAACCTATTATGCTTAGACACAACACAGGTATGATGCTTTATGATTTTAAAAATGCAATTCTATGTGTAGGTAATCCCCCCACTCTTTATTTAGACGACTTTCTGGGACAATGTATTCCTAAGACAACGCTTTTCTAAGACAACGATTTTCTAAGACAATGACTTTCTAAGACAATGATTTTCTAAGGGTCAAGGCCACTTGTGGGGAATTTCATGTAAATTCAGGATGAGGAACATTCGGTCCATGGGATAGAGAATGATGAAGGAGGCGCTAGGCCTAGAGGATGTGCTTCTCGAACGCTCATGTAGACGACCTTGATTGCTTGCAAATCTATGTTGATGTACTACAAGCCCCCAGTTTGGCGTAGACTCTTGATGATACTGTCTTGCTTTGGAGAGCAACTTGGGGATTTGTAAGCCCCCGATTTGGTGAACTGACGATATGATGCATGGAGACCATGGAATGGAAGCAGGCATTGCTTCTTATGCTGCACTAATAGAGGTATGTCCTTAGGTGTGAATCTCGATCTCTCCTTTTGCCTAACTTGCCCAAAGGGTTTTCAAGTTAGCCTCTCTTTTTTCTTTTCTTTTTTTCTTTTTTTCTTTTCTTTTCTTTTTTTTTCTTTTTTTCTTTTCTTTTCTTTTTTTTCTTTTTTCTTTTTTCTTTTTTTTTCTTTTTTCTTTTTTCTTTTTTCTTCTTTTTTCTTTTCTTTTCCTTTCTTTTTTTTTTTCGAGACCACTATTAGGACACCAATGAGAATGAAGATCATGTAGGATGGGGAATATGTGTCCCTCTTAGAAGCTTTCTCCGATAAAATTTGATGTCACAAGGGTCGAGCGAGCCCCCAGTTTAGAGTAGCTTATCTCCGAGTCTGTTCATTATTTCGTATGTCGCCAGTTAGCCGCTAATCTGATGTGGACGGCTTTTTCTCTTGTTGAGAAGTGAGACACACTCATGTATGCTGAGAGTGGGCATTAAGAACATAACCTCATACTTGCATTAATGATCGAGCTGAAAAAGTCCTCAAAGGGTGAGATGATATGAAAAGGCTAAAAAGGTTGGTTAGAAAGTGTTTAGTGAAAGAGATTATGGGAGAGGTATTATTAATGGATGGGATGTGGAGACACTCAAGAATGAACGTGCCTTAAAAAGGAAGGAGAGATGGTCAAATGGGATAAACATCATCTCTTGGGAAAGGGTTGGAAAATGGGGATAAAGAGATACTTAAGGATGATGGTGTCTTGAAAGGGTGAAGAGATGGTCAAATGGGGTACACATCATCTCTTGGTAAAAGGATGGAACATGGATGTTGGAATGGTATCCAAGTCTGACGAACAAAAAGAAAATGGAGGGTTGATGATGGTGATAGAAATCCAGGATTTCCTCTCCTTTTGCCTAATCCGCCCAAGTGGGTTTTTAGACTAGCTTTTTATTCTCTCAAAGACCAACTTATTCAGCAAATAATGTTCTCTAAAATGAAAAGGTATCGGGCCGGGCCTGGAAGAGGTTCTCCTACGTATCCAAGGTGGAATCAAGCCAATCGTAGTTCTTTAAGTGCAACTTTGATGGGTAGTGCCTCGAGGAAGGCTTAATGGTTTAGAAAGATGGTTATGAAGGCTTGAGGGTTCATACGCAGGCTATGGATGGTTATGAAGGTCGAAAGGTATGATGAGGTGTATGGATGATGAGGTAAAGGTTTGGGATCAATGAGATTTTTCCTGGTGTGTGTGGTTCTTATTTTTGCCTTCTATTTTCTTATTCTCCCTTTGTTCTCTTTTTTTTTTTATTTTGTTCTTCCTCCTCCTCCCCCCTTTCCTTCTTTTTTCTTTTCTTTTTTTTTGCTATCTCTCTCAACTTTTTTTTTTAATTTTCTCTCACTTCTTTTTTTTTTGCTCTATTTTTTCTTGCTTTCACCTTTTGTTTTTTGCCTTCACTTTTTTTTTGCTTTCACTTTTTTCAAACTTCTTCTTCATGGATTGCCTCCTATTCTCCTTGGTCATAACACACTTTTTGGGGTTGGTTTAATGAATGAAAGGGTTTTGAAAAGGTTGATGTTTGATGGAAAAGGCCAGAAATGTAAATGATAGGTAGTAAGTGGTAGGTCGAGATTGGATGAAAAGACGAGGGTAATGTGGGTGGTGAAATGAAGGTGAGGCGAAAGCCCCCTGTCCTCGATACGTTTGGTTAAACTGCGACATTTCTAATGAGAAGCGCTCACTTCAGAGAGATTATGGGACTTGGTCTTTCCTGACAACACTCTCTCCTTTTGCTCAGCCTGTTGGATGGGAATACAAGTTGATTTCTCTCATCAATTTTATTCTCTCCTTTTGCACGATTTACCTCAATGAGGTTTTCAAACCGGCCACTCTATAGTTTTTCACTCTTTTTTTATTCTTTTTTTAATCTCTCTCTCTTTCTCTCTAACCTTGGATTCAAGAAACTAAAGGGATGGGAACGAGGTGTAGACAAAAATGGAAGGATAAAAGAAGATGAATTTGTCAGACTTGGTTTGTAAGGATGGTGAATGGACGAGAGAACTTTTCTACTCAAATCAGAAGTACAAATACGAAATTCTATTTGAACAAATAGTAACAAGAGCAACTGAATCGAAGAAATGAATTAAGAATAGACTCTTAACTCTAACATACTTCGGAAATGAAATGCTTGACAACCAGGACCCTTGCTAACTCTAAAGCTCCTTTTGATAATGTGCCCTCCGGATTTGTCTTCGTATAGGGGGGAATTCATGCTCAAATTGGTCCTTTGTGCTGCTTTTGGTAGAGGCAGTTCCCTAACTGGACCATGTCCTCAATCTTATTCTTCAAAGTGCAACAATTCTCTGTGTCATGTCCCCGAGATCTTTGTAGTTGTAGAATTTCATGTCGCCCCAATACTCTCTTTATTGTTGGCTCAGGCCTTGACCTTGACACTAGAAAAAATGAAGAAAAATCCATCCCAATGCATGCATGTCCTAAATGACCTATATGGGCTTCCTAAAAATGAAATATGCTTATATACTGACTCGAGAGAGACTCACCCAGGGTAGGTTTGAATATGCTAACTGACCTACATGGGACTTCTTAGGATGCAAGACTTCTATATACTGACTTAAGGGAAAGACTTACCCATGACATGGGTCTTTATGTCCTAAAATCTATATGAGAAATCCTAAAATGCAAATGCCTCTATGTTGACCCTTAAAGACTAACCTATGACATGGGTTTACACTAGACTTCTTAAAAAAAGAAAGACACTCACATGATATGCCAACACAAAAAAAGACTCATCCATGACATGGGTGTACGCTGGACTTCCTAAACAAAAGACAAATATCTACATGACGACTGTAGACACATACTTACCCATGACTTAGACCTTATACTAGAATTTCTACAAAAAGAAAAACACTTATATGCTAACTCTAGACAAAGACACGCCCATGACATGGGTTTGCAATTGACAACCTTAAAGTGAAAGACACATGCTGACTTAGGGAAGGACCTACCCATGACTTAGACCTATATGAGATTTTCTAATGAATGAAGATACTTACTTGCTGACTCAAGAAACGACCTAACGACCCACCCATGGCATGGGTTTTACTTTGGACTTTCTAAAAAAATGAAAAGACTCACATTGACCTAAGAAAGGATTCACCTATGACACGGACCTTACATGCGACTCTCTAATGACTGAAAGACCCTTACGTGCTAACCCGAGAAACGACTCAATGACTCACTTATGATTTGCAGGACCTATACCCTATATGTGGCTTCTTAAAGAATGAAAGACACTTATACAATGACTCAAGAATTTACCCATGATCAGGGTTTACATTAAACTTTCTAAAAACGATAGACGTACATTGACTCAAGAAAATACTCACCTACGACCTAGAACTTGTATGAAAACTTTCTAAAGAATATAAGACATTTACATGCAGACACTAACACAAAGAATCATCCTAGACCTAGGTTTACATTTGCAAGACACATGTTGAAAGAATCACCCATGATATGAGTTTCCATTGAACTTCCTAAAAGAGACAATCACATATTGACCCATGAAAAGATACACCTATGATCTAGATCTTATATAAGACTTCCTAGAGAATGAAAGACACCCATACACTGACTCTAAAACAAAGACTTACCCATGACCTTCTAAAAAATAAAAGACACATGTTTGTTGACTCTAAACTGGAGATTCTAAAATAAAGACACTTATTTACTGACATTGAAATGCAAGATACTTACATGCAGTCTTTGATTTAAGGACACTTATATGTTGACCCTAGAATAAAGACTCACCCATAACTTGGGTTTACTAGACCATATATGATACCTCCTAACGTGTAAGACACTTATTTACTGACGTAGGGATGCCTAACCTCTATACAACTCTGAGACAAACCACAACACTTTTTTACAACAAGAGCATTATAAAGGGCCGGATAAAGTCAAACATAGCGAGCTGACATAAGTTGGAAAGCGCAAGTGAGTATTTCTCAATTCGGATGGACTCAAACTAGGAATATTCTCGTGGCCGTTTTAAGGAGAATCTGTCACTTGAACTAACGAACTTATGTTAACTCAAGTTGTGTTGGCTATTATACCGACTAGAATAATGCTTAACACACTGACAACCTAACTTCTATTTACACACTCTTTTTTATTTGAGACCCAACATATTTATTTATCTAACTCGAGGAAAGTGGATGTCGTAAAGGACCGAATAAAGCCATCAAAAGGTGAGTTAAAACATACTTACAAACTTAATTATTAAATCCAACATGGATGGGCTTACCAACGAGCCAACCATGGATTTCGTTTTTAAACTTAATAATCGAATTTATAAATTTATTTTCTCAAACCTTGAGACTATTACGCGGGCTAGAACAACACACACTAACTTTGTTTTATTATCAATCAATTTTCTTTGGACCCTAAGTAAAAGAATACTGAAAAGGGTCGAATAAAACCATCAAAGGTTAGTTAAAATGAATCGATAAACAAGACCAATTAACCTTTAAAATGAATGAGCCTCACAATCGGGCCGTCATAAGATTCAAGGTTAATTAATCGAGTTTATAAACTCAATTTTTTTCAAACCCAACGGTTATTACGCGGACCAAAACAATACCTCAAAATTAGGTCCGACTCTAATGAATACTCAACATACAGACACATTGTAGGAGGCAAAAATTTGTCGATCAATTAAAAAAATGACACGTGGAAAATAAATTTAATTTATTCGGTCAATTATTATCCGGCACGTGTTAAATTAATTACGGCGGTCCATTTAATTGAATTTTAAATGAAAATGCATCATGTCCAATAATATCATGACACGTGTCAATTATGATGCAGAAAATAATTATTATTTCTTTATTTTAAATAAAGGGATAATTAATTAATTTGGGCCAAGCCCAAAAGCCGACTCAAACCCTAGGCAACCCTAGGCCTCCAGAGCTTATAAATAGAGGTTCTCTCCCACATTTTCAACACACTCTGCAGTCTACCCCGGCGACATTCGGCATTCTGCACTCCAGAGGCTTCAGAAGATCAAACTGACAGCAGTCTCTGTAGACCCCGAAAAATTGATGGACCTTTTTCGCGGCGCTACTTAAAAGTGATGATTGGGAGCCGACTAGGATTGCTTAACCTTAAATAAGGTTGAACTTTCAAGAATAATTTTGCTAACAGATTAAGAAAAAGATTTATGCGCCGTGAGCCCAAGATTCACCTTTTAAAAAAAGAAAGGGAAAAAGACAAAAGGGAAGGGAAAAAACCCCAGGAACCCGTCTGGGTTCACAGCTGGAACCAAGACGGGTTCGCGACTGCAGAACCCACGAGAAAAGGAGAAAAAAAAAGAAACCATGGTAAAAAAAAGAAAAGAAGGTGAAAACCCGTCTGGGTTCATGAATTGAACCAAGCCGGGTTGCTCCTTGCGCTAATCACAAATTAGGTCACAAAAATCATAAAAAGGTAAACACCAAAGCACGAAAATAGAGTCGCCAGTTGAATTTTAGGAGAAAAACAACAAACCATTTGAATATAGACTCCGGCCTGCGAATCCAAAGATGGATTCGGGGGTAAGGTTACGAATTTGACAATTAAAATCATCAAATCCGCCTATTCAACGAATAGACTCTACTATAATTAAATTAAAGCAAAACAAAAGTTAAAAGGGAGGAATTAGATATGAATTTCACAAATTCATCATTAAAATCATGCAAAAACATTGAAAATACAAAAAGAATGAATTCGATAGATTACTACATGTTTTACATCAACTATGCTAACCTTTAGTGAAGCAGCATGCAAAGGGAGAGAAGAGGTGGAGAGAATATGCTAGTGTCAATACTCTAGCATACCATGGTGTGTTCATGGAAGGGAAAAAAGGGTTTAATTTATAGTGGAATAGGGGGAGTAGGGGGTGCGTTTAGGGTTTAGGTTTAGCCGCGACGACGGAAGTCAGCCGAGTTCACTTTGGGTCGAAATGTCAGCCCAAGAACCGACGGGTTCTTGCCAAATCAACCAAAGCTTTGGCGGCAAAGAACCTGCACGGGTTCTTGCCGAGCTGAGCTATGCTCTGGCCCAAAGAACCCAGACGGGTTTGTCCCATAATATTGGGCCATTATGCTCGTTTTCGGGCTAGAAAAGAAATGGGTTTGCATGCTACTAAACTACTCGGCTAACTTATTTTTACAAATAGCTAAAACTAATACCGGTACAAAATCCGGTGTCTACAGATAGCCCCCACTTTGATCGAGTTTGAGTAAAACGATGATCAAAGTAGTCTTGATGATCTTGGATATGAATCAGAAGCCTGTTCTGAAGCTGGTTGACGCTTGGAAGCTTGGTCCTGCGCCGACGTTGGTTGGCCTGCTTAGTTTCTTCCGTAAAGCTGACCGGATTGATCCGCCTCATTTCGCCGTGAGGTGGATCAAGGTCATGCACTTCATTTCGCCGTGGAGTGCAAGACCTGTGTCTGTATGGGTTGACCTGCTTAGTTTCTTCCGTAAAGCCGGTCGGAGTCGATCCGCTTCATTTCGCCGTGAGGCGGATCTGGGGGGCATGCTTCATTTCGCCGTGAAGCATGACAGGATGATGGGGTGGTCGACTTCATTTCGCCGTGAGGCGGACCGAGGTGACGCGCTTCATTTCACCGTGAAGCGTGCCGTGATGATTCAGAAGCCTGTTCTGAAGCTGGTTGACGCTTGGAAGCTTGGTCCTGCGCCGATGTTGGTTGGCCTGCTTAGTTTCTTCCGTAAAGCTGACCGAATTGATCCGCCTCATTTCGCCGTGAGGTAGATCAAGGCCATGCACTTCATTTCGCCGTGGAGTGCGAGACCTGTGTCTGTGTGGGTTGACCTGCTTAGTTTCTTCCGTAAAGCCGGTCGGAGTCGATCCGCTTCATTTCGCCGTGAGGCGGATCTGGGGGGCATGCTTCATTTCGCCGTGAAGCATGACAGGATGATGGGGTGGTCCACTTCATTTCGACGTGAGGCGGACCGAGGTGACGCGTTTCATTTCGCCGTGGCGTCGTGATGAATCGAAGCTGCTCGGTTGGCCGCTGACGGAAGCTTGGTCCTGCGCCGATGTTGGTTGGCTCGCTTAGTTTCTTACGTAAAGTCGGCGAATTGATCCGCCTCATTTCGCCGTGAGGTAGATCAAGGCCATGCACTTCATTTCACCGTGGAGTGCGAGACCTGTGTCTGTATGGGTTGACCTGCTTAGTTTCTTCCGTAAAGCCGGTCGGAGTCGATCCGCTTCATTTCGCCGTGAGGCGGATCTGGGGGGGCATGCTTCATTTCACCGTGAAGCATGACAGGATGATGGGGTGGTCCACTTCATTTCGCCGTGAGGCGGACCAAGGTGACGCGCTTCATTTCGCCGTGAAGCGTGCCGTGATGATGAGGTGATCCACTTCATTTCGCCGTGAGGTGGATCGAGGTGACGTGCTTCATTTCGCCGTGAAGCATGCCGTGACTTGTGTCTCTGTGCTGAAAAGGGTGTCATCGCATTGTGAAGGCCCGATGACGGCCACCGAAGATGAGTTCGTCTTTTTGTAACCGCCTGACGACCGACGTATCTCGTGCATTGTCCTGCAAAACAGAGAAGGAGGGCGTCAGTTTATCTGAAAATCAAAGTGAGTCAGAGAATTTACCTGTCAGTTGTGCTTCAGCTTTCGGAAATGGGCTTAAGTTTGCCATTGCTTCCTGGGAGATCCTCGAATTGCATTGGGCCAGAACTTTGGGCCCGTTTTAGACATTAAACCCGTTTGAGTTGTGCTCGAGATCGCTTTTGGGCTTGAATTGGAGCGACGAACTTGGGCCCATTTTGACTCTAGAAACCCGTCTGGATTCTTGATTTTGCAATTGCAAGGCCCATTTCCGACGCGATTCCGCCGTACTGGCGCAGTGAACGGCTGCGAACCTGCCTGGGTTCTCGTGATTGGGCCTGCAAATGCAAGGCCCACTTTCTGCGACGCATCTGGGTCGGCATCTTGGCGCAAGAACCCGTCTGGGTTCCTGCATTGGGCCTGCAAATGCAAGGCCCATTTTCTGCGACTGGGCCGGCATCTTGGCGCAAAGAACCCGTCTGAGGTGCTTTGCATGTGACTTTAGGATAGATTTTAGGATAGATTTTCGGCCAATGCATGCCTTCCATGATCCTATTGCTGGGACCCGCCGGTTGGCCACTTGTGTGGTGTGCATGCATCCACTTTCCCTATAAAAAGGGGCCTCTTCACACCCTCAATCACACATCTCATTCCTCTACTTCCTTTTCTTGCTCAAAAAAAATCATTCATTCACTAGTTAGGAAGCAATGGTTAGAAAAGCTAGAGATTTGCCCGTTCAACCCCATGCAACAAACTGGGCACATGAAATGTCCTCCCGGCGAGCATGGACTCCTAGGCCGGGTTGGGAACCGTCGATTCTGGTGCCTGAACCGTGGAATCACGTATGGCACAAGCATTCACATGTCCGGGTAATGTCTTCTTCCTGACTCTGCTCTATTATAGCATAAATTTGCAAGTAGAAATGTTTAATTCTAGCTTGTTGATTTAGCTAATAATAATGAAGTAATTTGTGTCGATTACCCGTATTGTTCAAATCGAGCTTTTAGAGAACCGAGGATGATAGGCCGTTTTTTTTAGAATGGAACGCATAGTGAGCCCGTCTGAATTAGTCCGTCTGAGTTAGTCCGAAAAAATGAGCCCATTTGAGCTAGGAACCCGTCTGGGTTAATCCGAAAAAATGAGTGGCCCAACCTTTTTCTCGTGAACCCATTCGAGTTGGGCTGAAAAGAGCGGCCCGTCCTTTATGAGTTGGGCCGATGCGGCCCAACTTCTCTCCTTGCTTGAACCCGTCTAAGTTGTGCGGATGCGGCCCAACTCTTTTATGGAACCCGTCTGAGTTGCATACGGCCCAACCCATTTCGTGTACTAAATGCAATTGGTGATCACGGCCCGTGTGAACTCGTCGAGTTGGTGATCGGCCCAAATTCTCGTAACCCGTCTGAGTTGCATACGGCCCAACCCATTTCCTGAACTCGTCTGAATTGGGCTGATGCGGCCCAAATTCTCTGGAACCCGTCTGAGTTGCATACGGCCCAACTTTTTTTCTTTGTGAACCCGTCTGGGTTTTACCTTGGGTGGGCCGAAAAAGCGAGGCCCAACCCTCTTTTCCTTGGGTGGGCCGAGAAAAACGAGGCCCAACCCTTTTCCCTTGTGAACCCGTCTGGGTTTTCCTTGGGTGGGCCGAAAAAAACGAGGCCCAACCCTCTTTTCCTTGGGTAGGTCGAAAAAGCAAGGCCCAACCCTTTTCTCTTTATGAACCCGTCTGGGTTTCCTTGGGTGGGCCGAATGATTTTTTTAGCCCCCTAATTTAGTGGAAGTTCAATTTAACTTTTGCTAAATTAGGGATCACTTGATAGTTTGCTGTAAGGACTTGTCTCTTTTCTTGAATTTTTACGGTGGATCCCCAGGAGGATTCCCTCAGAACTGGTGGCAATATGCGGAAGCCGATCAAGGTGGTGGAGCATTTTGCGGAAGATAATTGGGCGCTTGCACTTTTAGAAGAGTCGGGACTTGACCTCTTCCGAAATGTCAAGGCACAGGAACCTCAGACACCACGGGTGATGGGGCGTGCGCTCGTAGAGAGATTCTGGGATTCCACCAACACCTTCCACCTCCCTGTAGGTGAGATGGCCATAACCCCTGTCGACTTTGTGATGATTACCGGGCTACGCTGGGGTGGTCAAGATGTCGAATTCGACCCTGTTGTGCCGGATCAGGTGATGGAATTATTAGAGCACTCGCGCTCGAACGGCGCCGATTTGGTCGAAAGATGAAGCTTTCTTATGGCTCCTTCGAGGATGTCATTACTTCTGCCGACTTCACTCATATGGATGAGTTTCAGCGTCGCTCCATTTTCCTGGCATATTTCATCTCTGCCACGATGTTTGCCAATCGAGGGGACGGCGTTTATTTGACCTGGATGAAGAATCTCCTTGATCTAGAGCAGGTCATTCATCGGAACTGGGCAAAGGCTGCTTATGCTAACTTCATTCGTTGGCTTCGCTTTGGTGTTCGGCCGCACCGATGTGGACCCATTCTTTGCACCGAGAATCCGCGGAGATGAGCGGTCGAGCATGTGGAAGGTGCTCGAGGTAATCTTCGAGACGCTTCTCTTTTACGCATTTCTCTCTTTTTTTACATCGTGAGTCTCGATTGACATATTTGGTGTATGGGGTATGAGTATACTAAGGGATTCACTATCCCTACCCGACACGTTCGAGACGGTCTTGCGTGAGCAGTGGCACAAAACTACCTCGAGCAAAAGAAGAAACCATTTGGGAGCTTAGATGAGTTGCGCGCATCTTGGATCACCTTGAAGAGGTACAATTTTCATGTAATCTCCTTGCATTTCTTTGGTGTTTATGTTTCCTTTACTTGCGGGATGATGTTAATTGGAATCCTGGTTGGCTTCAGATTCTGCAAGACTTTATTCCTCACGAAATGCGCGCATAGGGATAGTACCTGCGCTTGGTGATGGAGAGTCCGTCCATTGGTCCGAGTCTTGGTGAGAGACTTACAAGGCAAACCACGGGCCGTGAAAGGTGGATAATACCATCGCACCCTCCCGAGACCATGCATGATCCGCGAGCCTTGCATGCCGAGGAGTTTGTAGCGAAGAGAGGTTCTGGTATACTAACCATGCATCGATGGCATCGCCCACCAATTCTGGGAGGAATGGGAACAATATCGGGACCGCCTGGCCTTCAGAAAGGTAGGGAAGAAGACCTCTATTTACTCTTTTCATGTTCCTTCTATTACCGCCTAATATGACCAATTCTTTGCTTGTTGCAGTTGGGGCCCTATTGCAAGGATGACGAAGAGTCGAGGACAGCCATTCGGGCCACCCGAGGGCGACTAGTAAGGACATCAAACCGGAACTAGAGAAGATCCTGGGAAAGCCGGTCAGTGAGCCCCCTGTTTCTTTGCTTGCTTGTACCTTGCTCAAACTTTGACCAATTTTCCTATTACATGCGATGGCGATGGAAACAAGCAAAAGGCTTCTCAAAATTACTTCACACTCAAATGGGCTCGTGAGAAAGACCTTGCAGTTCGCGGTTGGGACGCAGACGTGGATGATGATGCATGATCCTCGTCTGTGGATCCTCCTCGCCATTCGGATGCACGTGCCTGCGTGGCGGTCGGAGCGATGGACCTTCCTCGACATTCTTCCTTCATGGCCGACGCGAGGCTGCTCTCCGAAGGCACGGAGAGAGGAGTAGGCGGAGCATGGGCATGCCGGATCACGATGACCGTGGGAAAGGTATTTTACTCGAAGATAGTCATTCAGCCAGTTCTCACTACGAAGACACGGGTTTTGGCCACAACTTTCAGCGATCTGTGGAGAACAGCATATCCTCCATGTCTTTAGGTGAGCACGGGCATCAGGTGAGGTCTCATGATCATGGAATTCGCCGAGCCGCGGTTCGTCGTGGTACCCCACTTTGTGGTGGAGACAGTTCCGAGTCTAGCGTTGGTGGAGTGCGCGGCGAGCAAGAAGGCATTTCACTGCATTTAGGTACTCCTTCGAATCTCATCATTCGGGTCTAGGCGTCAACCCTCCCATCCTTTGCCTCGGTACACTTATGGAATGCTTGGTATGTTCTGCGCGACCGACCGTGGATTTAGGTTATGGCACTTCCTTTGCGCGGTCGATCTTACCGTGGTGCTGCGGTGATTCGGTGCATCTGGGGTATAACCGTGCCCTCGCAGATGACGCCTCATCAGTGCTTCCGTCTCAACCCGTAGTACCCGTTACTCCTTCGCAGGGAGGTTTGGAGCTACCTCAAACGTCTGGATGGGGAACACAAACTCAGGAATGGTCGGGATGGCCTGTCCCAGAGCCCGTAGTAAGAACTTCTTGGCCTGCTCCACAGGGGTGGCCTGGAGGTAATCAAGAGTGGCAGGTTCCAGAACACTCTTGGCTTAACGCAGCGATCAAGTGTTGCACTTATCCGCTCGGTGGCGTCTGAGGTGGTAGACTCCTCCTACTATCAGTGGGACACTTACTTTGGAGCTGGTGGAAGCGGAACCCATGGGGCTGATAGCGCCAGTGGTGGTGGTGGAGGTCTGGCATGATGAGGATGCAGGGTCTTTATGCAACGAACCTATGCAATGCTATGTATGACTTTTTATTATGCACTTAGGACGATGCAATGCAATGATGAAACAACGTCTTTTTTTGCTTTTTTTTGCTTTTTCTTCTTTTTTATTTTTTTTTGTACTAGTGCGAACTACTGATGTGACGCTTATGCAGTAACGATGCTATGTAACCACTTCTTTTATTTTCATGTACCCTTATGCACAATAATGCAATGCGATATGCAATCTACATGGTGGGATTGCTCCCACTTCCCCAAACGAAAAAGACAAAAATAAAAAAAAACGAGAATTAAATGCTACAAGTAAGTTCGAATCAGCTTTGGCGAAGACATTTGATATCGATTTTCTATGTCTTCTTTGAAACATTCAGGATAAGGAATTTTCGATCAAAACAAAATCGATTCAACAAAGACAAAGATTAATCTGACAAGATCGAACTCGATTCGCAGAGATAGGAAGAAATTTTGAATCCAAAAGGAGAGAACAAGTACTTGAGGCATAAATCCGCCAATGCCTTAAGAATAATGCAAATGCGCGGTTAGTTATGGACGAGGTCGCTTAAAAGAGCAAACCTCACATAGGAAAGAACAGACACTCAAACACTCAATTTTGAAAATGTATGTGTGTTTTCTCATACTCAAACCAATAGAAACAAACTACCATAAGCTTGGTAAGAACCTCACTCTCCACTACTGGTATGCAACGCACAAGTGACAATCAAAAAGACTTTTTCGGGTTGTAACGGGGCTTAGGTTAGGGTAAGGAGCGGTAAACTTTGGAAATGAGGAGTTAAGAGCCATGCTTGGATTGGTTTTCAACGAATAAAACACTCTGAACTCTCCTTCCTGCTTAATGTATTCAAGACATTTCACCTTTCACCCTGAAACATCTCAACTGAATACAACCAGGTCAAAGTTTTCTGAACTTTAAATTGAATCTCCCTAATCACCCTTTTATTTTTGAAACTCTTTTCTTTTTTTTACTCTTTTTTTTTTTACTTTTTTTTTATTTTTTGTGGGTGATCGGGGAGAAGAATATCTATGGAATCTTCGACTTTGATATAATATATGAACAACATAACCAAATACCCATCGCTCAAGATATGGGACTTTCAGATTCTCCCAAACTTCCAAAAAAAAAAGACAAACTCTCATCCAACCAAGCAAGGCAAAGGGATCTTTGGATATCGAGGCCTGTGCTCGTATTGTCAATCATGAAAAAGGATAAACAAAGGCTAGCGGGCAAAAGAACGGTAAATATAATGTAAGGAAGGCTATTTAGCTATGTAGCTTATCAAAATAAAATCGAATGCCTTAATCACTTTGTCACAGCGTGCAATGCAAATGTGTAGTCTCAAACAAGATGCAAAACAAGTTCTAGAGATGCAACTAATGGGTGAGTCACTCAAGGGATCATGGAATTGATAAAAGTGATCAATTCAAAATTTAGGCAATGTGGACTCACGGGATGGGGCTCAATCAACTAAACTTAGCCCAAAGATTTGCGGCACGCACATTTATACTTTCTAAGATAGTCAAAGCAGTCAGATACAACTTTTATAACTTGTCTCAAAATCAGAAGGTTTGAAGGAAAAGGTTTCAAAAAACTTTTGAGATCTCGTCCAGATTTTTCTAAGTGAAGCAAGTTAAACTGAAAGTAAGAAAGGTTTACGGCCTCCGTTGGATGGAATTAGTCTCAACAGTTTTCTGAGGGGGGCTAGGCGTGCTAGCGGCTCTCCTGTTGGAGCTAGATCCTTTCCAACCAGAATGTTGTGTGCTTTTCTCATTGTTAGCAGCTTCAATTTGAACACACAAGTCCTTTAAGGTCTCAAAGTCTTTGACGGATTGGAAGCCAAAATGCCGTGTGATGCGGGGATGAATTCCTTGTCTGAAAGTGCTTAGTTGCATTCTAAAGGGGACAGACTCGTCGATTTCAGATAGCATGGAGTGCCATCGCTCGTAATAAGAGAGGAATGACTCATCCTCCCTTTGTTTCATGGAAGTTAGGTCATCCACAGTGACCTCCTTTTGCTGCAGGCGACTGAAATGACTTATGAAGGCCTTGAATAACTCATCTGCGTTGGTCTTAACTTGCTGGGGTACATTTTGGTACCATACCTTGGCCTTACCTTCTAGAGTGGAAGGGAAGACTGTGGTGTAGAGACCTTCATCTACCTTATGGAGGGGAGCCAGCCTCAGGAATTCCTCCAAGTGATGCGATGGATTTTCAGAGGGTCTAAATTTCATGTTTGGCACCTCAACCTTGTCCCTTATTCTCGATACATAATGTTTGGGGATGGCCAAATCCATGCAGGGGTCGGTGAAGGTCGGATCAGCTTTCATCATCCTTCTGGTGAGCATATCAACTTTCTCCTCAAGTTTTTTGACGTAGGGGTCCTCTGAAGTTCTGGAGTTATTCAGTATAAGTTTGGACCTGACCTCACCAAATGACTTAGGTTTTGGGCCTCCATTTTTGGATTTGGGGTGATCCTCTCCAACCCCATCATCTGCCTCGGCCTCAGACTCGGTATCATAATAGTTTTCTTCTTCCTCAAGTCCGATGCCGAGCTTTTTGTTGATCTGCTTAATGGCTTCCAGCACGCCATTCATGGTTTGTTGATTTTCACTGAACTTCTTTTCTAGTTTCTCATTAGTCCTGTCCTCCTGATCTGCCATGCAAATGGCAATTGCTTCCTGTACCCGCTCGTACAGCGCATCGAATTGCTTGTCACCCGAGTTTTCCCCGGAAAGGTTGTTGGCGAGAGATTCTGACATGGTGGATTCACTGGATTCACTGGATTGGGCCGGCGGTCTGTAATTGGGATCGTGAATGAGTCTGCCGGTTTGTGGATCACGGATGCGGGCTCGGAGATGGTCTGTTATCTTGCCTGCATGGAAACTGATTAGTGCTCGAAAGAACTTTTACGCCACCCGCCCAATGCATGCATGACTTAGTGGACCTATATGAACCTAGGACATGGACATGACGCCTACATGCTGACACAAGGGTGACTCACCCACCTTTATGGGAGTGCATGTCCTAACTCTATATGGGCCTAGCATGATGACTGACGAGACTGACTCAAGGAGTGTCATAAAGGGCCGAATAGGATCAATAGTAAGTGGATTGGGCCGATCGATCGAGCTTTGGCCCGATGTGGAAGGAGAAGAAAAACAGGCCCAAACCCGTCTGGGTTTCTGCTGTAATTCCTCACCTTCAAATAGGCACAGACAGGATTCCACAGTGGGTGCAATTAGGCCAGGCATCTCAAACCCGTCTGGGTTTGGGCCAGTCCGTCTCTCATTTGATCCTACGCGGGCTAGAATGACGTCCAACTCATGATCGGGCTAGACACTTGGACTCAACTTTTACAGGATTAAATCACATGACATACAGATGCAGGATGAGCCTAACCATGGCTTTAAATTCAGGGTTTTTTCTAGGTTTAGGGAAATGAATAGGGTACCACATGTTCTCGCCCCGGTGCATTTTCCTTATATGGAGTTCAAGGAAAAATGTGTGGGGTGTTGCTCTTTGGGTTTCAAGGAAACCTTTAGAGTGTAACACGGGGAGAGGAGAGATCAAAAGCTTGGCGATGTAAGTGCATCCCACAAGTAGTGACCTCCCGCTCTCGGGATTGATTCCTAGTTTTAAAACCTAAACCAACGCTTTTGTGCTCCCCAGCCATAAAGGCCCAAGAGTAGCCTGGTATGCAATATGCCTAAAACAATGATAAAAATGTGAAATAAATTAATTCCTCTTTTTTTTACAAAACACAAAAATTTAATTCTTTCAAGTTTTACCCTCTTTTTAAGTTTCGATCCCCAGTGGAGTCGCCAATCTGTAGACCCCGAAAAATTGATGGACCTTTTTCGCGGCGCTACTTAAAAGTGATGATTGGGAGCCGACTAGGATTGCTTAACCTTAAATAAGGTTGAACTTTCAAGAATAATTTTGCTAACAGATTAAGAAAAAGATTTATGCGCCGTGAGCCCAAGATTCACCTTTTAAAAAAAGAAAGGGAAAAAGACAAAAGGGAAGGGAAAAAACCCCAGGAACCCGTCTGGGTTCACAGCTGGAACCAAGACGGGTTCGCGACTGCAGAACCCACGAGAAAAGGAGAAAAAAAAGAAACCATGGTAAAAAAAAGAAAAGAAGGTGAAAACCCGTCTGGGTTCATGAATTGAACCAAGTCGGGTTGCTCCTTGCGCTAATCACAAATTAGGTCACAAAAATCATAAAAAGGTAAACACCAAAGCACGAAAATAGAGTCGCCAGTTGAATTTTAGGAGAAAAACAACAAACCATTTGAATATAGACTCCGGCCTGCGAATCCAAAGATGGATTCGGGGGTAAGGTTACGAATTTGACAATTAAAATCATCAAATCCGCCTATTCAACGAATAGACTCTACTAGAATTAAATTAAAGCAAAACAAAAGTTAAAAGGGAGGAATTAGATATGAATTTCACAAATTCATCATTAAAATCATGCAAAAACATTGAAAATACAAAAAGAATGAATTCGATAGATTACTACATGTTTTACATCAACTATGCTAACCTTTAGTGAAGCAGCATGCAAAGGGAGAGAAGAGGTGGAGAGAATATGCTAGTGTCAATACTCTAGCATACCATGGTGTGTTCATGGAAGGGAAAAAAGGGTTTAATTTATAGTGGAATAGGGGGAGTAGGGGGTGCGTTTAGGGTTTAGGTTTAGCCGCGACGACGGAACTCAGCCGAGTTCAGCTTTGGGGCCGTATGCCGCCCAAAGAACCTGACAGGTTCTTGCCAAATCGAACTGTGCTTTGGCCCAAAGAACCTGCACGGTTCTTGCCGAGCTGAGCTATGCTCTGGCCCAAAGAACCCAGACGGGTTCTTGCCGAGCTGAGCTATGCTCTGGCCCAAAGAACCCAGACGGGTTTGTCCCGTAATATTGGGCCATTATGCTCGTTTTCGGGCTAGAAAAGAAATGGGTTTGCATGCTACTAAACTACTCGGCTAACTTATTTTTACAAATAGCTAAAACTAATACCGGTACAAAATCCGATGTCTACAGTCTCCAGCTACCAAGCGCCAAGGATCGAAGTCTGCAAAAGCTCAAGATCGAGTCTCCAAGCCTCTACCGCATCAAGATCAAGAACTGCTTCAGAGTTCTTCAGCAACACTTGCAAAGCCTTCAGAAGATCGAACTACTGACGCTCTTCAGCTACAAGCGACAAGGACTAATGTCGGCTAGTTCAACAACTTCTGTTCTTCGCATCAAAGACTGCAGTCGTCTTCTTCGTCTAGTTCATCGATCGAGATAAAGCACTCAAGCCCTCGCATCCAAGAACTTGAAGAACTGCAACCGACAGTCAACCTGCAGACGGATAGACTTTGAGCAACCTCCGGCTACCAAGCATCAAGGAGATCAACGCTCAAGACCTTCAGCACAAGAACTGCTATAGAGCTCTTCGGCTGTTCGAGATCGAGATCAAGCGTCCGCGCCCTCGGCTCACCCAAATTTCAGGAGATCGAATCAGAGGACTACTTTATTGTATTTAATACAGAGATTGTACTCGCTTACATTCAAATATTAATACAAATTAATTTGTTTCTCATATTTCTTGACTTTATTTACTTTATTGCTCGAAATTTGTGTTTACAAATTTGGCACGCCCGGTGGGACATCTCTGCCTCTCATCTCCTTCTCCAAGAAATCAAGTTCAACAATCGACTCAAGCGACGTGATGACACCCTAGAAAGTTGTCTCTCGACTCTCGACAAGGAGGATGACTCAAGCTTCATCCCAGGGGTCAACAACTACATGTGTCACATTAAGCGGAGCAACGACTCGAAGGATTGCAACTGTCAACACTACTATTTTTACGACGATAGAAAAACCAACGGTGAATGCACCAACTCAATTACTTAAAAATCCAATTACCGGCTCCATCACGTTGGGGGCAACAACTCAAAGGGCTCCTCAGTCTTGGAAGCCAACTACGATTACCTTCGGCTCAAAGCAGACTTCACCTTGTGGACTCTTACTATTTGAGGGCTTTGAAGACCATGGCTACTCCAGTGAAGAATACTCTTCTGAAGAAGAATCTATGTTCTCGCAAGCAGAGATTGAATCTACTTATACCTTCGTTATGACGGTGATAACAATTGGAGCTGTTAACATGAAAGAAAAGACTGCCAAGCTTGAGGCTACATTGAGAATAGAAAGCAAAGAGAAAGACAAAAGAATCGACGAGTAAAGTCAACAAATTTTGAAGACTTTCCTGGTAAAAAATTCAAGACTTCCAAGTCATCCACATAAAGACTCACAAGTCAAAAATTCAAGACTTTCAAGTCATTCACAAAAAAAAACTCACAAGTCAAAATTCAAAACTTCCAAGTCATTCAAATCGAGACTCACAATTCAAAAATTCAAGACTTCCAAGTCATCCAAAAAAGGACTCACAAGTCAAAATTCAAGACTTTCAAGTCATCCGCATCAAGACTCACAAGTCAAAAATTTAAGACTTCCAAGTCATCCACAAAAAAATTTCAACTCAAAATCCAAGACTTTCAAGTCATCAACGCCAAAGAATTACAAGTCCAAATCCCAAACTTTCAAGAAAAAGGCTCTCAAGCCACCAAAAGTAAAGACTCCAGTCAAAATCCAAGACTTCCAAGTCATCACCGCGAAAGAATCGTAAAAGTCCAAACCCAAGGCTTTCAAGTCAAACTCTCAAGTCACCAAAATTAAAGACTCCCAAGTCGAAATTCAAAACTTTCAAGTCATAGACTCACAAGTCATCCAAACTTAAATCAACAAAATGAAAGACTCAAAAGTCAAGAAAAAAGAAGACAATGACTTCCAAGTCAGCAATCTACAAGATTTGCAAGTCAGCAAAAATTCAAGACTCTCAAGTCACTGAATTCACCGATTTCCAAGTTGACAAAAATTAAAGACTTCCAAGTCCACAAAAATTCGAGATTTTCAAATCAACAAACTTCAAGACTTTTAAGTCACAAAATCCATTGACTTCCAAGTCAACGACACTACAAAGACATCCAAGTCAGTCGAACTCCCGTATCAACAAGTCTCCTGACTCCCAAGTCGACAAAATGAAATACTCACAAGTCAACCAAATTTAAATTAACAAAATGAAAGGGCTCACAAGTCAAGATCACGACTTCCAAATCAATAAAATTCGAGATTCCCATATCAACGATGCATACGACTCTAACGTCAGCAAATCCAAAGACTTTCAAGTCAACAAACTTCAGACTCTTAAGTCATCAAACCAACCGACTTCCAAGTCAAATAAATTGATGACTTCCAAGTCAGCCAAATTCAAGACTACGAAGTCGTCAAAATCAAATTTTAAGGTGAAGAAAAACAATTACTCCTATGTCACCACAAAAACGACTCCCAAGTCACCCTTGACAAAAGATTCACGAGTTCACGACTACCAAGTCAAAATGAATGACTCATACGCTAGCAAATTCAATGACTCGCAAGTCAACAGGATGCATGACTCCCAAGTTAAGAAAGTTAAAGGCTCAAAGGTCAACGGGATGAAGGACTCCCAAGTCAAGATAGATAAAGACTCATAAATTAATAAGAGAGACTCTTAAGTCAGTAAAGTCCATAGTTCACTCGTGCAAGACTCCAAAGTCAATAAGGTTAAAGACTTTTACGTCGTCACAACAAAGACTCTCAAGTCAAAAGTGCAAAAAAAAAAAAGGGATCGACTTCCAAATCATCAAAATGTTCGGCTTTCAAGCCGCACACTGACTTGCCAAGATCTTCATGTTAGTGGTTTGCTTTAAGTAAGCACTATCAACAGGATACTCAGGCTGGTTGACAACTTCAGTCAAGCATGCGATGTGGGGGCATCTTAGTCGTGTTGGTTGAATTCTGCTCCAAGATGACATCCTCGTCCTTTAAATCAGCGGCGCACTCCATTTGGCCCAGCTGAAATTTAAGCACAATAGTATGCCCACTAAATACAAATTATATTCGAGACTCAACCGCTTCAAACACTCAAAATTCGTGTTCGGGACCGACTCTCGAAGGGGGCATCTGTAGGAGGCAAAAAAATTTCGATCAATTAAAAAAATGACACGTGGAAAATAAATTTAATTTATTCGGTCAATTATTATCCGCAACGTGTTAAATTAATTACGGCGGTCCATTTAATTGAATTTTAAATGAAAATGCATCATGTCCAATAATATCATGACACGTGTCAATTATGATGCAGAAAATAATTATTATTTCTTTATTTTAAATAAAGGGATAATTAATTAATTTGGGCCAAGCCCAAAAGCCGACTCAAACCCTAGGCAACCTAAGGCCTCCAGAGCTTATAAATAGAGGTTCTTTCCCTCATTTTCAACACACTCTACAGTCTACCCCGACAGCATTCGGCATTCTGCACTCCAGAGGCTTCAGAAGATCAAACTGACAGCAGTCTCCAGCTACCAAGCGCCAAGGATCGAAGTCTGCAAAAGCTCAAGATCGAGTCTCCAAGCCTCTGTCGCATCAAGATCAAAAACTGCTTCAGAGTTCTTCAGCAACACTTGCAAAGCCTTCAGAAGATCTAACTACAGACGCTCTTTAGCTACAAGTGACAAGGACTAACGTCGGCTAGTTCAACAACTTCTGTTCTTCGCATCAAAGACTGCAGTCGTCTTCTTCGTCTAGTTCATCGATGAGATAAAGCACTCAAGCCCTTGCATCCAAGAACTTGAAGAACTGCAACCGACAGTCAACCTGCAGACGGATAGACTTTGAGCAACCTCCGGCTACCAAGCATCAAGGAGATCAACGCTCAAGACCTTCAGCACAAGAACTGCTATAGAGCTCTTCGGCTGTTCGAGATCGAGATCAAGCGTCGGCCCGCTTCTACTCACCCAAATTTCAGGAGATCGAATCAGAGGACTACTTTATTGTATTTAATACAGAGATTGTACCCGCTTACATTCAAATATTAATACAAATTAATTTGTTTCTCATATTTCTTGTCTTTATTTACTTTATTGCTCGAAATTTGTGTTTACACACATATTTACACCTAACGAAGAAACACATATGTACACAAACACATTTACACCTAACGAAGACGCAACAAACTCAGACACCTAACCCAGACTCAATAAGGCTCAACAAACTCAGACACGTGGTTACACAAGCACATATTTACACTTAACAAAGACTCGAAACACGTGTTAACAAAAACCTAACAAAGACTCAAACACGTATTAACACCTAATAACGACTCAAAACACGTGTTAGCAAAAACCTAACAAAGACTCAAAACACGTGGTATCAAACAACCTAACAAAGACTCAACAAACTCAAACGCCTGGTACAACAAGCACATGCACAAACACAAACACGTGTACATGCACAAACACAAACACATACACACACACAGACACAAACACATACACATGCACAAATGCATGCACAGACACAAACACATGCACATACACATGCACAGACACAAACACATACACATGCACACGCACAAGCACAAACACAAACACAAACACAAACACATACGCATACACATGCACAAACACATGCACAGACACAAACACATGCACATGCACGCGCACGCGCACAGGCACAGGCACAAACACATACACATACATATGCACACGCACAGGCACAAACACATGCACATGCACATGTACACACACACGCACACGCACACGCACAGGCACAAACACATACACATACACATGCACATACACATGCACACGCACAAGCACAAACACATGCATATGCACACGCACAGGCACAACACATACACATGCACATATTTACACATAGTCTACAACACACTTTATCTACTTTACGGACCTAACTCTATATGGACCCTAAGGACAACTGATCAATATAAAGGGCCGAATAAAGCCAAACATGGCGAATCAGAACCTAGTATGGGAGTACAAGTCAGTGTTTCTCAATTCGGATAGGCTCCATCCACAGGCCGACCGTTTTAAGGAGAATTCGTAACTTGGACTACCTACACAGACCAACTCGAGCCATGCTGACTATTACACGGACTAGAATAATGATCGACAGCACTGACGGTCCGACACTTTTCTATGCATTTTTTATTTTATTTGTTTAGGAAAGTGGATATCGTAAAGGACTGGATAAAACCACCAACAGGCGAGTTGTAATTAGTTTATGGACTTAATTGCCAAATCCAATATGGTTGGGCCTAACCATAGGCTGACCATAAGTATAACAGATTCAATAATTAAACCGATAAATCAATTTACTCAAGCCTAGTGACTATTACACAGTCTAAGACATTATCCGCTAACTTTGTTTGATTTATTAGTCAGATTTTTTGGACCTAAGGACAACTAGTCATTACAAGAGGCCGAATAAAGTCAAGCACGGCGAATCAAGCCTAAGACAAGGAGCACAAATCAGTGTTTCCCCATTCGGATGGGCCCCATCCACAGGCCGACCGTTTTAAGGAGAATCCGTAATTCGGGCTACCGACTCAAACTTAATTCGAACCATGTTGACTGCCATGCGGACTAAAATAATGATTAGCAGACCGATGACTCTTCTTTCTACTCCGTTTTTTTATTTATTTAATTACCGGAAAACATGTATCATAAAGGACTGAATAAAACCAACAACGGGCGAGTTATAATTGATTTATGGACTTAATTACCAAATCCGATATGGTTGGGCCTAACCACGAGCCGACCATAAGTGCGATAGATTCTATAATTAACTCGATAAATTAATTTACTCTAGCCCGGTGATTATTATGCAATCTAAGACTTTACCCACTAACTTTGTTTTGACTTTAATCAGGTTTATTGGACCTTTGTTAAGAAGATGTCGTAAAAGACCATATAGAATCACCAGAGGCGAGTTGAGTTTATTTTATGAACCAAGAGAATCAACCTTTATAGGTAAATGGGCCCAACCACTGGGTTAACCATAACTTTTGAGGTTAATTAACTTAGTTGGTAAACATAACTCTTCTCAACCTGATGACTACTATATGGACTAGAACAACACTCCTAAACTTGGGCCGACTCTTTACAACGAATTTAAACACATAGCACATAGCATACGTATGAACAAGGGGTATCCTAAACCAAGGCTCTATGTACAAAAGAGTTTATTGGCTGGATAAGGCTTAGTGGCTCATGTACTCGCCCCGGTGCATTCTTGTTGTAAAGGCAATTTGAATGTGTGGGGTGTTGCTCTTGGAGGCTAGTGTGGAGACCTCGTAGAGAGTGATGCATGAGTGGATGTGGTGACTAATGCTCTGTCGGTGTAAAGGCACCAATTGAGTATAGTCGGTCCGACATCCCATGGGTTATTTTTTGTGATTTAAAAAGAAAAAGCCTAATACCACCGATTTACGTGTTCCTACGACATATTACGTGTCAAGGGAGTGCCCCCATAATGCATTATGCCTAAAAAGAAATGACTTAATAATATAAAGTAAAAATTCATTTTCCTTCCAAAAATTTTAAAGCACACAAACTTTTTTCAAGTTTTACACACTTTAAGAAAAACTCCCCAGTGGAGTCGCCAAAAATCTTGTGGACATTTTTCCTCGTCATTCGGGCTTCCGGACGTCCACACGAATTAGGGTGTGATTTGGTGATTTGTGCCGGGGTTTAACCTTTGAAAACTCTTTAAGGAATTAATCGTACATTTCATGAATAATACTTTGTAAAATCACTTTTCCTTTACTTATGCATTTTATGAGTCTTTGGACTAAACCTTTAAGAGTAAACATCCACTTGTTCCAAACTCTTCTAAATTTAACCCAATTTGCTCATTTAAATGTTAGGCTTGGAAGAAAGCAATTTATGCAAATATTATTTAGAAATATACAAAGAAAGCCCTAAAGTTACATCGATACATTGTAAAACCATGTTAACCGGAGTTTATGCAATCTCCGATGTGTTTTGGTTCGAAATGGGAGTCGCCACCCGACTTTTTAAGGGAAAAGCCAAGACAAAACTAAAAAGAAAATAAAGAAAGACTCCACCTGCGGAACCCAAGAATGGACCCGGGGTAAGGCTGCGAACTCGAAAGGTATGAACCTTTTGAGTTCATCTCTCACAAAAGGAAAGACTCTACTAAAAGTTTAAATTGTGCTTTTGATAAAGTTCGGAAGGAGATAAATAAGAACTTTATAAAATTACTTCATTGAACATGCAAAAGAATGAAAGAAAAGAAAGATACATCGTATACAACACTTTACTTACATAAAGAAGAAACACATAAGAGCTTACATTGTGACTTTTGAAGGGAAGTCTTTCCTAGCCTTTGATGTAGCTCTTTTGAATGCCTTGGATCACCCTCTTGAAGATGCCAAACTAGTGCCAAAAGTGGATGGAAAAGATGGATGAAAAGGGGGTAGAAAAGGGGATAGAAGGCTCTTTTTGTGGGGCTCTTTTTATGAGATTTATTGAGGGATAATGATAGGTAAAATGAGAATAGAGATAAGAGATTTAAGATGAAGATTATGATGGTAAGATTATTGAATATGGAAATGATAGAAAAGGGGTAGGAAATGAGAACCCGATTACTCTTCGTCGCCTACCATTTTACTAATGTCGCCTACTTTTTCATTATAGTTTCCCATTACGCCCTTCACCCTCACAAACCCACTCTCTACCTTCTCTCTTGTTTCTCTCTCTAAAAACACTCTAAACCAACGACGACGAATTGTGTAATTTTGTTGAATTTTCATCTACAATGTCAAGGGAAGATGCCAAATCATCTGAAGAAGAAGATGTTAGTTTGTAAAATTGTAATTTTATATTAAATGCGTGAATGTATATAATTTTCCGGAAAATTTTTCACGGTGCATAGCAAAACTCAACTGCGCCGTTATGCCAAACACAGATCTCGGCACCAGCGGACTTGCGCTGAATCGCACGGCAAACCACGGTGGTGCCGCACAGAGTGTCCGGCAACACCACGGTGGTGCCGTGCATTTTGTGCGGCAAGACCGCGGTGGGTGCCGAGATCAGTGTTTGGCATTACCGCGGTGCAGGGAGAGTTTTTCATGCGGCAATTCCGCGGTCTAAAGACAAATTATGATGCGGCACCCGTCAGTGGAATGTATATTTTAAAAAATAAATTTTATTATTCATATTGTTATTATTTATAATAAAAATATTTATGATATGGAAATGTTAATTATTAAATTTTTTTATGGTTGTTATTATTAATTATTAGGGTTATTATGGTTGTTATTGTTACTATTATTGTTATTATTGTCAAAATAACAACATATCATAAATATTTTTATTATAAATAATTACAATTTACAAACTAACATATCATAAATAGTAACAATAACAACCATAATAACCCTAATAATTAATAATAACCCTAAAAAAATTTAATAATTAACATTTCCATATCATAAATATTTTTATTATAAATAATAACAATATTAATAATAAAATTTATTTTTTTAAAATATAAATTCCACTGACGGGTGCCGCATCATAATTTGTCTTTGGACCGCGGAATTGCTACATGAAAAACTCTCCCTGCACCGCGGTAATGCCAAACACTGATCTCGGCACCCACCGCGGTCTTGCCGCACAAAATGCACGACACCACCGTGGTGTTGCCGGACACTCTGTGCGGCACCACCGTGGTTTCCGTGCGCTTTGCGCAAGTCCGCGTGGGTGCCGAGATCCGTGTTTGGCATCCGCGTGCAGGTTGAGTTTGCTGCACCGTAAATGTTCCGGAAATTTATATACATTCACGCATTTAATATAAAATTACAATTTACAAACTAACATCTTCTTCTTCAGATGATTTGGCATCTTCCCTTGACATTGTAGATGAAAATTCAACAAAACTACACAATTATAGAAATTTTTAGAGAAATGTTATTGAGAGGATTAGTTAGAGGAGAGAGAGAGGAGAGATAGAGACAGAGGTAGTAGAAGTAATTTAGGTGGCGACATTAGTAAAATGTGTGGCGACGAAAATCAAAGCCCAATGAGAATAGGAAAAAGGCTCTTTTGGGGGTTTTAGGATAATTTTATGGTATTTTTGTGGGAGATTTTATGGAAGATTTATATAAGAATGGTGGAGGATAGTATGAGAGTATGGATGAAAGTTTTAAGAGGATGAAGATATGGAGATTAGGATGATGAGAAAATGGTGGAGAAGTGATAGAGAAATGATGGTAGAATGATAACTAGAATGGAGGGATTAGAGAGATGAGAGAATAAAAGTGTAGGGGGAAGAATGAATGAATGATTGAGTCAGTTTGGCTTTGGCAAGAGGGGGTATTTATAGGCTTTAGGAGGGAGTAGATACATATACACATACATGCATTCTCTCCATTTGTAGCAACCAGTCAACATGCACAGAAAACCAGGGTGGCAAGGGGGAGTGTTCTTGGGTGGACGGTAGCTCGTGGTTGAATGAACCACGTGTGGATGAGCTAAAGGCCGACCGAACTTGGGAAAGGGGAGCTTTGACTCGAGCTTGGTTAATGTATTCTTGGACGGCGAGGGTTTGAATGGAGTGCCTTCGAAGTCAGCTTGTTCACACTGGACGGTGGAAGCTTATTTGATGTATATGAGATGTCTTTGAATGCTTTTGTGAGACTTTGATCTTGAGACCTCTTGGAAGCTTTTCCATGTGCTTTTTACATAGTTTTTCATGGGTTTCATGGCTCCATGAAGCTTGATTGCTTACGTAAAGATTGTGCATGCAATAGGCTAGAAAATTCACATGTAACGGGGCATGTGTTTTCATCCAAACTTGTGCATGTAGAGGGCAAGTGTCCCGGCTTATCCTTGGCTTGGCTTGGCTTGGCTTCCCTAGTTTCCTTATTCTAACTAAAGTACATAAGGAGGAAATAATAAAAATTACATTAACGGTATACAAAAACTATGCTAAAGTTTTATGTATAAACTAGCTTATCGACCAACTTCTTTTTCTTTATTTCTGCTTCGTTTATATATAGGAATGCTATATATTTATGTGTCAAAATCTGGTGTCTACATTAACATAAATTAATGGTACTTTCATTGCATGTTTTTTACAGGTGGCAAAATTGCAATTTTTGCGAAGTTTAGTGGCATTTTTATTCCTCCACACTGTATCTAACTAGGTCCCAGATATAAAGAGTGCATGCTAGCTTTTCATTTTATGGAATGAATCATATCTATAAAATTGGATGGTAAATGGATCAGGATAAAAATTTACCGAAGTTAATGATAATCACCGAAACTTACTGTACCTACCAAAAATAATATTTAGCTTACAAACCGAAAGTTACCAAAACTTATCAAAAGTAACATTTACCTTGCCTACCATTTATCATTGAATTTTACAACAGGCTAGCTTACAGGGTATAAGTTTTTATCATTTTTTCCTAGAAGTTAAGAAATAAATAACTAAGTAATTCTTCTCTCAAGGATTTTAGTATCAAGTGTATCCTTGCAAAAAATATTAGAAATATGGTTAGCGGAAATACATAATAGAAATAAATAACTAATTAATTCTTCTCTCAAGGATTTTAGTATCAAGTGTATCCTCGCCAAAAATATTAGAAATATGGTTAGCGGAAATACATAATAATCAAAGGCTGAAATGAATGCGTGTATTTAAATAACAGTGATAGTTTTATTGTCTTAGCGGAATACATGATTGATAAAGATTGAATCATACATAGTTAGAAGCAAGCGAATATCCTTAATCATAGTGGAGATCTTCCAAGAAATTTTGAAAGGACCCATTCACAGCATTAATAAGTACCAGATTGCCTCCCTGAATATGTGTATTGCGAAATCTTGTCGACATTGCATCATGAACATCATTCCTCATCGCAATGGCTTTAGCAACAAGCAGCAAAACTTCTCCCAAGTTGAATGCAAATGCCTGAAGGAGGTGTCATTATGATCTTTGTTGATGTGCCCTCTAGCTATAGTTGACGAATATGTAGAACCGTCAAACCTGATTTTAATGGTTTCAAATGAAGGTTTGCTCCAAAAGGCATAACACGAATTAGGGGGGATTGCATTGTTGGGCAATGGAATCAATTAGGGGAGTGAATTAAGTGTTTTGTGTCTAATCCTCCACTTTGTATAAATACGCTTAGCATGCACAAAAGTTGAAATACTACAGACTGGTTCAATACAGAAAATAAATACATTCCTATACTTCCACACGCTGCAAAGACGATCAATGATCTCGTACGAAATAGTGGCCTTGCGATTAATTTTTTAGCCCAAACGGAAATTTGAGGATGTCACTGACTCATTGGAGTTAGAGAGTAAAGATCCAGTGATGATTACAACAATATCTCACACTTAGCCGAATTGTAATTGAGAAAAAGATGATCATCAGTTTCTTCCTCACAATATTATAAGAGGCGATCGAGATCCACCATGATGCCACATCTGCTGAGATTATGGTGAAGCGGAAAGACCTGATGTCAAAGTTATCCCGATAATAATCTTTAGCAATAGTTGGATATTTAATTTTTCAGTTCCATTTAAAAAGAATTATCAATTTTAATCCACCATAGGCAAGCTAAGAGAAAGATTTTATGGAGAAGTCGCCACTACTTGAGGGACCCCAACACACGAAATCCTCACAGTTATTAAAAGGAATATGGGCAGTTAGGATATGACGAACTAAAGGAACATATAAAACATAAAGGTGAATATTATCACGGTTTGTTTGGATGGATAAAGTCAACAATATGGAGATTAAGTCTACAATTCTACATCATCCTTGTGAGGTTATTAAGGGCCAAAAGCTTTTATTTGCGTACCAGATATCAAGCCAAAACTAATTTTATTACTAGTTCTCATCCTCTATCTCAGACCCCTAGCAAAAAGGGTTATAGAACGAAGGGTTGATCGCTAGGCCCAAGAGTCCCCTGCTTTGGTTTAGTCTTAGAGAAACCATCACTTGAGAGGTATTTTGCTTAGATTTGGTCTACCCAAAGATCTTTGCCAAACAATATTTTCCAACATAACTTGCACCAAAAAGCATCATGCACAACCTCCATTTTGCGGAGACCAAGACCACCATATTTTTTGAGTGCGTTAGCCCTATTCCGGGAAATTAGAGGCATATCTTTATTAGAAGATAAATCCTTACAGAAAAATCCAACTAGTTTTATTAAATTGTTTTGTTTTATTTATGTGTAACGCTGGGCTTCTACTATTTGCTCCAAACCCACAGGCTTACTTAAATTGTAACATAACCTTTTTATCAACTTATAAGCATTTGTATCGAATCCTCGGAAATGCGTACACTTGGTAAGTTGCTTTATTATTGAGCTAGACCTTTGGAGGAAGCAACAAATCCTGCATAGGTGTCTTGGTCACTTTGTGTTTGCTTGCTTTGTGGATGGAAAAAAACACTTTTTTCTTCAAGGATACGCATATTAGCTTATTTAAGTTAATCTCAACCTTGGGCACTGTTGGGTGTGGAGACAAATGAGGAGAAGGAGGAAGCAAAACGGGTGTAACGACCCACCCTAAACCCGTATTAATTAAGGTCGTAATCACGGTGTTTAACTAAATTACGCTGTTAAAAATTTTCTTTCGTTTACGTTAATATGGTTATTACTGTTATTATTATTATTATTATTATTATTATTATTATTATTATTATTTATTTTTATGCGCGACAGGTCTCGAGCAAGGCGATGGTTAAACGGGTTGATTTTATGTTATCTCGAATTTAAAGTTATAATTATTATTACGAGTTTATGAATACTTTCACGATAAGTTCTATAATTTATTTTATCGTTCTCAATTTTACGCTTGTAACCGAAGAAGGTTATATTAATTTTAATTTCCGTTTCAATTAAGATTTATATTATCCAACCTTTCTAATTGTAATATTTTGGCCAACCTATTCTATTAACGTGTCCTACCAATTTATTTTATGTGGTTTAATACTAATTGATTTTACCCAATTTAGTCCCAAGTAATTTTATTTAATACTAAATTATTTCACCAAGTTTATGTTCACTAATTTTATTTTAGTCTATACCAATTATTTTACCTAGCTAGTTTATATTACTAATTGTCTAAGTTATTTTTACAACCTAGAGAGTTTTATTTAAGGGGTTTATTTATATAAGAGGGGGAGAAGGACTAAGGTCTTTTATTTCATTTCCTAAATCAGATTTTACACAACACTCCCCTCTCCTCCCTCCTCCTCTCTTCGCCAGCCAACAGCCCCCCCTGTCCCTCTGTTCCGGCGTCGGCGAGGTCACCGGCGACCGCCTGGTGGTGGCCGAGCCACCTTCTCCCCCCTCTCTTGTGTTTTCTCCTCCAAGTTCTTCTCCAAGTGGTATAATTCTCAAACCCTAACTCTATTCTCAATACTCTAATCTGAAATTTCATTCCTAATTTGTGTTTTCTTGAAGTTTTTCATCCCTTTTATGATTTCCGAGCATGAGTTTAAGTTGTGGTTAAGTTGGGTTAATTAGGGTTTGAATTAGAGTTTGATGCATGTGAAGATTGAGGTGTTTCTTGCTTGTTTCCTGATAGGTAATGAAATAGCTTGCTTGCATGTGAGTTTTATGAGCTTATTTGGGTAATCTTTAAGTATTAAAATCTGGAAGAACTATGAGCAATAGTTAATTTGGGCTTTGGTTGTGAATTAGTATAAGTTAGAGGCCAAAAGGAGGCACCAAAGTAGGAATCAAAGACGTAAAAAGTTTATGTCTAGGTATCTGATTTTTACAGAGGATGTAAAATGTGAGTTTTACCCTGATTTTTACTGGAGATGATAGCCCAAGTAATTATCTAACTCTATGCTTTGGAATTTCGAGAATCTGGTATGTGTAGCCCGAGATATGAGCAAAACCGTGAAAGGGTGCAATTATATACGTGTTCTGAGTCAGTATCTTCTTGCTAAGTTTTCGTCCATTTGGAGACTTTATGGGCTTAAGTGATAAACATAAAAGTTTTAGTTCGTTCTTCAAGCTTTCCGGAAACATAAGGGTTGCATCCATACGATATCGGGTGAGTGAGATATGAGGTTGTGTTCGAGGGTCGTCAACAAAGTTCTGCCCAGAATTTATTTCCTTAATCTTTAACTTTAGGGTTGCTCTTTGATCTCGTAGGAGGCTCTCATGAGATGTCGACCTTTGTGGCATTATTAAAATGGATTGAGTAGGTTTTCTAAGTTGTTTTAAGCTATGTTAGTGCTTGGGAATTACCTTCTAAAGGTTTATGGAAATACTAGCAAACCATGGGGTAAGTGACGAGGTTTTAGGTTTGTTTAAGTGTTGTTGTTGGCTAAGTTGTACTTTTGTCCTCCTAACAAGTTTATGGGTCTCCTCGATGTCTAGATAACCAAGGACCATCTCTTCTATGTATTCAATCCACCGGTCATCGGTTCGTAAACTTTCCAAAATTCATAATCATGTCCTTTTCTAATTTCCGTCGCTTGACAACGTTTCTTTCATGTTTTCGTTAATCGAATAGCTTCTCTTCTTAAGCCTTCAAGGACTCCAATTTTATGCTCTTCTAAGCTGGTTGCTAAGGATGCTTTATACATCACAAGCTTTCTTTGATCCTATTTAAGTTTCGCCATAAGTTTAGCCTAAATTTCCGAGCCGCGTGATTAATTTCAAGTGCTCTGCTTCTGGCCGAGCCTTTTTCCGAGCCCTTCCTTTCTTTTTTAGCCTTCGGGCCAGTTGACAAAGTTGTAGGGTGTGTTTTTCCCTTTGCGAAAAGTACTCGTTTGCAAAAATACGAGTTTCCGAGCTTAAGTTATCACCAAATCATTCCCTTTTAAGTTATCAAGTTTTAAGTACTTTCATCCTAGCTTGTAAATGCAAGGCCTTTAGTTGAATTCTCAATTTTTTTTTATGCTCTTATTATAGTTTCCAAGTCGCCCAAACCGTCCCAAGCTCGAGGCACGTCGCTAGACTTTTCTACTACCCAAGGTACGCGAATTGTCCAACTTTTCGCTCCTTTTTATCGTTTAATGTTTTCATGGTTATGTTAAGTTGTTCTTTAATGTTTATTTTATGTTTTTAAAGGGTCCCATTTTATGTATTCTTTGTGCTAGTTACTCTTAGGTGCTAGCTCTCTTTTTATGTATGATGCTCCTGATCAGAGTGTCCGGACCTGGCCAGTGTCGACTGTTCGACAGTCACCCATTCCAAACTTCGATCGGTTTGGGCATACGCATGTGTGAGATGCATTGCATCGATCGTAAGGGACCAAATACTTATGTTTAGTACCTATCTTACCTTTCATATACTTTATCTTTTATATCGATGAATTCAAATTTTTTTTGTTCTGCTTGTTTATCCATTTCCCCGTTTTCTAAATGATTTTAAATGCGGACACTAAAACCGTTTTCGAACGGTTTGACGTGTTGGAGGTTCGTGTACTGAGTGTTTCCCCACTCACTTTTGCGTTGTTTTAATGTTTTGTTTTAGGCGGTTCGAGCTCCCAGATTAAGGGCAAGGATAAGCAGAAATAGGCGTGTACTCAAGCAAGGTAGTCTCGAATGGAAGTTTGTCCGATTCCGGTGCTTTCCTTATGATTAAAAGACCCCTTGGTTATGAAATTTGGGATGTAGTTTTTCCCTAATGGTTGTATAAGTTGAATTATTTATGTTTTGGTGGGTTTTAGTATGAAGTGTTTGTTCAAAGTTTGGTTGTGGCTTTTGTGTTCTTGATTGGTGTTTTGGTTTGTTGCCTTATCCCGAGTGGGGACGGCGGTAATACCTCCACCCTAGGTGTTTCGCTGCGCTAATCACAGGCTTGTTGTGTGTGTTTAATGTTAATCTTGTGATTAAGGGTGTTGGGGTGTTACAAGTGTGGTATGAGAGCGGAGTTATAAGAAGAGTTGGAGGAATTATCATCTCTTAGGGAGTATGATATGTATGTGTAAAGTTTAGGTGTAAATGTGTGGTATGTGTGTGCTTATGGATGAAAATTGGGGAACTTGTGAATTGGTTGGATTGGATGTTGAGCATGAGGCTCCGAATGAATATATGAAGTGTATCCGTTTTCTTGCAGGTTTGAAGTTATATAAAATTTGGGATAGTCCAATTTATAGGGGAAGTGCTGCCGAAATTTCTCCAGCAATTAGAAAGTTTAGTAGTGAATTTAAGAAAACCTAAGTACGGTTTGTAAGTAACCTAAAAGTCTGGTATGAGTGAAGCATGTTATGTGCATAAGTGTATGTGGAATATGCGGAGCTTGTTGAGATTAGTCCCTAAATAAGGTTTAAGTCGCTGGAGTCTCGGACCTTGCCTTGTTTTCTTTTATTTACTTTAACAAGCTTACAATTTGTTAAGTTTTTTAAAACTTCGCTTTTATGTTATGTGTATAATGTAGATGGATGCCGATGGTAATTCCCTTCCCAATCCTTTCGCGATGTTTATGGAACCCTCAACAAACGTTCAATCTCACCTCAAGGCGTTGCAAGATGCCTTTGATGCTCATTGTGCTGCCAATCCAAAATCAGAGTACCATGACGACACATGCCGGGCTCGATGCTTGCTAGCTACTCTTCCTCACGAGAGTCTGTGGGACGACATTAAGGATAGATACCGTCAGTTACTTCTCCGAGGTGAACCCGGTCGTCACGCCTGGTGCCTCAATTATGTCGGGGCCTGGAATCAAATTACTATGGAAGCGGTCATCACGCAAACCGCTCAATCTTTGAGTTTACACGTCAGCAAGCTAGGGCCGTTTCTTCATGAGATGCTCGCATTGCCCGCTCCCCCTAACGCAGGAATCACTCCACCTCATGTTTTCTCTCCACCGGTGGATGAGGTACAACTCCACTTTACGCCTCTTATCACAGGACGTCCTATCGTGCCGGTTTCGCCATCCCGCCATGAGTCTACACCCTCGGAGCAAGAGCCCGAGGAAGAAGAAGACCCGAGTATGGATCTAGATGAGGAGGAGGTGGGCCAAGGGTCTAATCACGATAGAGACCATGGTGGGGAGACACCTTCCCATGTTGTTCCAGTGGCAAGAAACTTTGACTGGACAAATCTCAGGCCCAAGATCCGTCACACAAGGCGCAAGAGCACTCGCCCTTTGAGGCTTCGTCGCGTAGAGGAGCCAAGGGAGTAGGAGGGGTATAACTCCCGTGTTTGAAGGAATTCTAACCGTTATTTTTGTGCAGGGATAGCTAGGAAGCTAACCTTATTTTAGCTAGTTGACAAAATTAGTTGCGACTGGCCATATCTTTTGTTTTAAGGTCATCAAGTGTTTTTAGTCAAACTATGCTAATTTTGGGACCCTCCCTATGTTTTTGGGTAAAGGGAGGCAGTGTATGTATTTTGAATTGTCGATTTGCGTACTTGTTGGGACATATGTCGGAAATGATGATTGCAACAGGGATACCCGAGAAGAAAGAAAGAGGGATCCAAATTTTCTTTAATGTCTATCGATGGGTATGCTAATATTATTGTTTGGGGTTTAAGGTCCTAAGTATTTGGGAAGCCTTGTGAAGCGATGTTATCCTTGTTACATATGAATATGTGCACGTGCGAAAATGTATGTTGAGGTTTATTGTGACAATAAAATCATTAGGGTTGTATGCATGATTAAAAATGAAACATGTTGCCAGCGATTAATGGCTATGAATTGTGTTGATTATTGATTTATTCTTTATAAAATGTGTAGCATGTCTCAAACGTCGGGAAATTCACCACAAGAAGAACCGGTGCATGGAGCAGCGGGGAACCAACTAGAGTTGCACGGACCCCAGCTTACCCCAAGAATAGTATCCCAACCTGAGTCATCTTTGGGGTCAACCCCTCCTAATCCACCTCTATACCCCGACCAATATGGGTTCTTGATCCAGGAGTTGCTAAGGCAGATACCTGTCCCATCTATGGCCCAACCAAGTAACCCAAAGGAGATAAACTATGCTGATAGGGTGGCAAGACGCAACCCCACCACCTATGCGGGAGGATATGACCCCGTAGTTTTGGAAGATTGGATTAGGGATCTGGAAAAGATCTTCGAAGTAGTAGAGGTGCATGAAGAAAAGAGACTGACAATAGGGACTTTCTACCTAAAGGGAGAAGCCGACATCTGGTGGAGGACCGTCAGGGAAAGATATCAAGGGACGGCCAAGACATGGAACGATTTCTTAAGTGATCTTAGAGCGCAGTTCTACCCCCTAACCCTTAGACGGCAAAAAGAGAAGGAGTTCCTAGATTGGAGCATGGTGAACAAGGATATTTTGGTGCTGCAGTATACCTCCAAGTTCAATGAATTGTCCCGTTTCGCCTCGGAGTATGTGGCGTTTGAAAACATGAAGATGTTTAGGTATGAAGGAGGTCTAGCACCATATATACGCAACCAGCTATCTTCACATCACTTCTCGACTATGCAAGAAATGTATGAAAGGGTTGCGGAGGTAGAAAGAGTCAGGAAGGAGTTGAAAGCTTTAAATCAAGGAAGTCAGGGGAGTAGTAAGAGAAAGTGGAATGAAAAAGGAGTGCTTTCTTCACCTGCCGTGGAAACTAATCAGCTCAAGAGGCCGATGCCCTCATCAAATCCTAGAAGCCAACCTAACCCGCCTACCACCAGGGGACCATGTAAGAAATGCGGAAGAACGAACCACTCAACCGCGCAGTGCCGTGTAGGCACCAACAGTTGTTTATGGTGCGGTGGAACTGATCATAGGGCGGCCGAGTTCCCCAAGAGGTCTAGGAGACCGGAACCTGGAACGACACGGCCAGCACCACCCTCAAGGACGGCACTACAGCAGGGAAGCGTAGGGCAAGCCTACGTTATGGGCAAAAAGGAAGCAGCAAAGTCTGGTATGGTCGTGACCGGAACTGTTTATATACATGCTAAGCCTTTAGTTGCATTATTTGATTCTGGAGCAACGCATTCGTTCATTTCGTCTAAAGTTGCGTCAAGGTTGAATTTAAGAAATCTAGCATGTGAAGTAAATTATTTAATCAGCTTACCCAATGGTCAAACCATAGCATGTGAAAAATGTTTTGTGGGAGTTCCACTTGTTTTAAATAAAGAAACTTTCCCAGCTAATCTCATCCAGTTGGATTTAGAAGAATTTGACATCATTTTGGGTATGGATTGGTTGAATGTAACGCAAGCTCAAATTCGATGTGGTGAAGGGACAGTTGTTCTTAAGAGTGCCTCGGGAGTTGAAATTTGTTTTTTTGGGGACTTAGGAGTAAATTCGTGTCCGGTCATAACATATGTGAAGGCTCGAAAGTTGCTAAATCACGGGTGCCAGGGTTACTAGTGTTTGATTAGTGAAGATTCTAAGGATTCGCCCAAGGTGGAAGAAATTCATGTGGTGCAAGAGTTTCGAGATGTTTTCCCTGAGGAAGTTACGGAGTTACCCCCGAGGAGGGAGATTGACTTCGAAATAGAGCTAGTTCCTGGAACTCGGCCTATATCTAAAGCGCCCTATCGGATGGCACCAGCTGAGCTTAAGGAGTTAAAGGTGCAGTTGGAAGACTTATTAAGCAAAGGTTTCATTAGACCTAGTACGTCGCCATGGGGAGCGCCAGTGTTGTTTCTACGAAAGAAGGACGGGAGTTTGAGATTATGCATCGACTACCGAGAGTTGAACAAAGTCACGATCAAGAACAAATACCCTCTTCCTAGAATTGATGATCTATTTGACCAACTCCAAGGAGCAGGAGTATTTTCTAAGATTGATTTGAGGTCAGGATACCACCAACTTAGGGTTAAGGATGAGGACATCTCTAAAACCGCCTTTAGAACAAGATATGGGCACTATGAATTTACTGTAATGCCTTTTGGACTTACGAATGCCCCAGCAGTGTTTATGGATTTGATGAATCGAGTGTTCAAGCCCTATTTGGACAAGTTTGTGGTGGTTTTCATTGATGATATATTGGTATACTCGAAGAATAGAGAGGAACACGAAAATCATCTACGGATGGTGCTTCAAACGCTAAGAGAGCGTCGATTATATGCTAAGTTTTCAAAGTGTGGGTTTTGGCTCAAGGAAGTCGGGTTTTTAGGGCATATAGTCACTAGTGAAGGGATCCGAGTGGACCCTAGCAAAGTATCTGCCGTTAAGGATTGGGCGAGACCCACTATGGTTACTGAAGTTCGAAGCTTTTTGGGTATGGCCGGATACTATAGGAGGTTCATTCCGAACTTTTCCAAAATGGCTCTTCCCTTAACCAATCTCCTCAAAAAGGCGACCCGGTTTGAATGGACCGACACGTACGAAGAGGCCTTTCAAGCACTTTAGGAGAAGCTCACAACCGCCCCAGTTTTGTCCCTACCTGATGAAGGAAAGGAGTATGTAGTGTACAGTGATGCGCCACATCTAGGGCTGGGGTGCGTGCTGATGCAAGACGATAAAGTGATAGCTTATGCTTCACGACAGCTAAAGCCGTATGAGAAGAATTACCCAACGCATGACTTGGAGCTAGCAGCAGTAGTTTTTGCCCTGAAGATTTGGAGGCATTATCTTTATGGAGTCCCTACTACTATCTTTACGGATCATAAGAGCCTCAAGTACATTCTCACTCAAAGAGAGTTGAATTTAAGGCAGCGAAGATGGTTGGAACTTATCAAAGATTACGACCTGAATATTCAATACCATCCCGGGAAAGCAAACTTAGTGGCAAATGCCTTGAGCAGGAAAACCCAGCATGGGTCTTTGAACCGTCTCGACATTCATCCAAAGATGTTGCAGGAATTGAATAAGGAAAACATCGAAATGGTAAAGCTAAGTGAGACAGCTAAGAGATTGGCTACGTTAACCTTGCAACCATCTATCATTGAAGAAATCAAGGCCAAGCAAATGAATGATCCCGAAATCAAAAGGATAGTGGATAACCTCGCTACTAAAGGAATGTCAGGGTTTCTAGTTTACGAGGATGGGATCTTGAGGTTTCAGAATAGGCTGTGTGTACCTAACCACGGAAATTTAAGGCTTAAGCTTTTGGAGGAAGGCCATAATTCAACATACTCTGTACACCCAGGAGGTACGAAAATGTATAGAGACTTAAGAGAGCACTTTTGGTGGCCTAATATGAAGAGGGACGTAGCTAGTTACGTAGATAAGTGCTTAACTTGTCAGAATGTCAAAGCAGAGCATCAACGGCCATCAGGCGAACTGAGGCCTTTGGAAATTCCCACGTAGAAATGGGAATCAATTTCTATGGACTTTATTATGGGATTACCCCTCACAACTTCCAGAAGAAATGCCATTTGGGTAATTGTGGATCGCCTAACTAAGTCAGCACATTTTATTCCTATTCATGAAGGATGGAAGGTAGATAAGTTGGCAGACATTTATATTCGCGAGATCGTTCGATTGCACGGAATACCGAAGGATATAATATCCGATCAAGATACAAGGTTTCAATCGCGATTTTGGAGTGCGCTGCAAAAAGCTTTCGGTACTAAGCTTAATTTCAGTAGTTCCTACCATCCAGAAAGTGATGGCCAGACCGAAAGAGTCAATCAAATTGTAGAAGATATGCTTCGCGCTTGCGTTTTAGATTTCCAAGGAAATTGGGATCAATTCCTTCCACTTATAGAGTTTTCCTACAATAATAGCTACCAGTCTACTATTCAGATGGCTCCTTTTGAAGCCCTTTATGGAAGGAAGTGTCGGACCCCATTGTATTGGGGAGAACTGGATGAAGCGTTAATCATAGGCCCGGATCTGATTCAGGACACCACGGATAAGATCAGAATCATCCAGCAGCATATTAAGACTGCCCAGAGTAGACAAAAGAGTTATGCTGATCGCAGGCGGAAGCCACTCGAATTTCAAATTGGAGATCGTGTTTTTCTTAAAGTTTATCTAACTAAAGGAGTTAGGAGATTCAATGTCAGGGGAAAGTTGAGCCCACGCTATATCGGACCTTATTCCGTTGTACAGAAGATAAATCTGGTAGCATATCGTTTAGATTTACCATCCAACCTAGGGCAAATTCACGACGTTTTTCACGTCTCTCAACTACGAAAGTATGTGCCGGATTCGACTCATGTCTTAGAAGAAGAACCACCTCTGCTGTCAGAAAATCTCACTTTTCAACAATAACCGATCCAAATCCTGGATCGTAGGATCAAGCGACTTCGTTCTAAGGAAATCCCCTTGGTCAAAGTGCTATGGGCGAACCAAGATACCTTGGAAGCCACGTGGGAAACCGAGGAAGACATGAAGAAAAGCTATCCACACCTCTTTTAAAAAGGTACTTCGTTCGCAGTTAGTCCAGCAGCAAGTTTCGGGGACGAAACTTCTTTTTAGGGGGGAGGGTGTAACGACCCACCCTAAACTCGTATTAATTAAGGCCGTAATCACGGTGTTTAACTAAATTACGCTGTTAAAAATTTTCTTTCGTTTACGTTAATTTGGTTATTACTGTTATTATTATTATTAATTATTTTTATGCGCGACAGGTCTCGAGCAAGGCAATGGTTAAACGGGTTGATTTTATGTTATCTCAAATTTAAAGTTATAATTATTATTACGAGTTTATGAATACTTTTACGATAAGTTTTATAATTTATTTTATCGTTCTCAATTTTACGCTTGTAACCGAAGAAGGTTATATTGATTTTAATTTCCATTTCCATTACGATTTATATTATCCAACCTTTCTAATTGTAATCTTTTGGCCAACCTATTCTATTAACCTGTCCTACCAATTTATTTTATGTGGTTTAATACTAGTTGATTTTACCCAATTTAGTCCCAAGTAATTTTATTTAATACTAAATTATTTCACCAAGTTTATGTTTACTAATTTTATTTTAGTCTATACCAATTATTTTACCTAGCTAGTTTATATTACTAATTGTCTAAGTTATTTTTACAACCTAGAGAGTTTTATTTAAGGGGTTTATTTATATAAGAGGGGGAGAGGGACTAAGGTCTTTTATTTCATTTCCTAAATCATATTTTACACAACACTCCCCTCTCCTCTCTTCGCACAAACAAACCCTGTCCCTCTGTTCCGGTGCCGGCGAGGTCACCGGCGGCCACCTGGTGGTGGTCGAGCCACCTTCTCCCCCTCTCTTGTGTTTTCTCCTCCAAGTTCTTCTCCAAGTGGTATAATTCTCAAACCCTAACTCTATTCTCAATACTCTAATCTGAAATTTCATTCCTAATTTGTGTTTTCTTGAAGTTTTTCATCCCTTTTATGATTTCCAAGCATGAGTTTAAGTTGTGGTTAAGTTGGGTTAATTAGGGTTTGAATTAGAGTTTGATGCATGTGAAGATTGAGGTGTTTCTTGCTTGTTTCTTGATATGTAATGAAATAGCTTGCTTGCATGAGGTTCTTGATGAAGAAATTTGAGTTTTGGGTACTGTTTTGAAGAGATTATTATGTTAATCAAGTCTTTTTACTCATAGATGATATGAGTTAGTATAAATTTGATGAGTAAGGGCTAATTTAAGTGTTAATTATAGTTGCATGTGTAATCTATGGTTGCATGTGAGTTTCATGAGCTTATTTGGGTAATCTTTAAGTATTAAAATCTAGAAGAACCATGTATAATAGTTAATTTGGGCTTTGGTTGTGAATTAGTATAAGTTAGAGGCCAAAAGGAGGCACCAAAGTAAGAATCAAAGACGTAAAAAGTTTATGTCTAGGTATCTGATTTTTAAAGAGGATGTAAAATGTGATTTTTACCCTGATTTTTACTGGAAATGATAGCTCAAGTAATTATCTAACTCTAGGCTTTGGAATTTCGAGAATCCGGTATGTGTAGCCCGAGATATGAGCAAAACCGTGAAAGGGTGCAATTATATACGTGTTCTGAGTCAGTATCTTCTTGCTAAGTTTTCGTCCATTTGGAGACTTTATGGGCTTAAGTGATAAACATAAAAGTTTTAGTTCGTTCTTCAAGCTTTCCGGAAACATAAGGGTTGCATCCATACAATATCGGGAGAGTGAGATATGAGGTTGTGTTCGAGGGTCGTCAACAAAGTTCTGCCCAGAATTTATTTCCTTAATCTTTAACTTTAGGGTTGCTCTTTGATCTCGTAGGAGGCTCTCATGAGATGTCGACCTTTGTGGCATTATTAAAATGGATTGAGTAGGTTTTCTAAGTTGTTTTAAGCTATGTTAGTGCTTGGGAATTACCTTCTAAAGGTTTATGGAAATACTAGCAAACCATGGGGTAAGTGACGAGGTTTTAGGTTTGTTTAAGTGTTGTTGTTGGCTAAGTTGTACTTTTGTCCTCCTAACAAGTTTATGGGTCTCCTCGATGTCTAGATAACCAAGGACCATCTCTTCTATGTATTCAATCCACCGGTCATCGGTTCGTAAACTTTCCAAAATTCATAATCATGTCCTTTTCTAATTTCCGTCGCTTGACAACGTTTCTTTCATGTTTTCGTTAATCGAATAGCTTCTCTTCTTAAGCCTTCAAGGACTCCAATTCTATGCTCTTCCAAGCTGGTTGCTAAGGATGCTTTATACATCACAAGCTTTCTTTGATCCTATTTAAGTTTCGCCATAAGTTTCGCCTAAATTTCCGAGCCGCGTGATTAATTTCAAGTGCTCTGCTTCTGGCCGAGCCTTTTTCCGAGCCCTTCCTTTCTTTTTTAGCCTTCGGGCCAGTTGACAAAGTTGTAGCGCGTGTTTATCCCTTTCCGAAAAGTACTCGTTTGCAAAAATCCGAGTTTCCGAGCTTAAGTTATCACCAAATCTTTGATTGATCAAAAAACTGAAATTTCTATTTTCTCATTCCCTTTTAAGTTATCAAGTTTTAAGTACTTTCATCCTAGCTTGTAAATGCAAGGACTTTAGTTGAATTCTCAATTTTTTTTTATGCTCTTATTATAGTTTCCAAGTCGCCCAAACCGTCCCAAGCTCGAGGCACGTCGCTAGACTTTTCTACTACCCAAGGTACGCGAATTGTCCAACTTTTCGCTCCTTTTTATCGTTTAATGTTTTCATGGTTATGTTAAGTTGTTCTTTAATGTTTATTTTATGTTTTTAAAGGGTCCCATTTTATGTATTCTTTGTGCTAGTTACTCTTAGGTGCTAGCTCTCTTTTTATGTATGATGCTCCTGATCAGAGTGTCCGGACCTGGCCAGTGTCGACTGTTCGACAGTCACCCATTCCAAACTTCGATCGGTTTGGGCATACGCATGTGTGAGATGCATTGCATCGATCGTAAGGGACCAAATACTTATGTTTAGTACCTATCTTACCTTTCATATACTTTATCTTTTATATCGACGAATTCAAATTTTTTTTGTTATGCTTGTTTATCCATTTCCCCGTTTTCTAAATGATTTTAAATGCCGACACTAAAACCGTTTTCGAACGGTTTGACGTGTTGGAGGTTCGTGTACTGAGTGTTTCCCCACTCACTTTTGCGTTGTTTTAATGTTTTGTTTTAGGCGGTCCGAGCTCCCAGATTAAGAGCAAGGATAAGCAGAAATAGGCGTGTACTCAAGCAAGGTAGTCTCGAATGGAAGTTTGGCCGATTCCGGTGCTTTCCTTATGATTAAAAGACCCCTTGGTTATGAAATTTGGGATGTAGTTTTTCCCTAATGGTTGTTTAAGTTGAATTATTTATGTTTTGGTTGGTTTTAGTATGAAGTGTTTGTTCAAAGTTTGGTTGTGGCTTTTGTGTTCTTGATTGGTGTTTTGGTTTGTTGCCTTGTCCCGAGTGGGGACGGCGGTAATACCTCCACCCTAGGTGTTCCGCTGCGCTAATCACAGGCTTGGTGTGTGTGTTTAATGTTAATCTTGTGATTAAGGGTGTTGGGGTGTTACAACGGGAAGACAGGGAAAAAAGGGAGAAGGAAGAAGAAAGGTGCCACCAGTGTCGAGTCCGACACCACGAGCGTCTTGCCATCACCTGGAAGAAAATCGCGCCGAAGTGAGAGGCGCCACCCGCGTCTGTGTAGGCGCTTCCAGCACCTTGTCCAAAAGATACGATATGGCGCACGCTACCAGCGCCTGCGTGGTTGTCGCGGATTTTCCTTGGACGATGCCAACCAAGATATTGTTCCCTTTCTACTGTTGTTTCCTTTTCGCAGTTGTTTCCTTTTCCGCATGTGTTTCCTTTTTGCTGCAGATTTCCATATTTTTAGGTTATTGCCATATTGTAACCTAGGTTTTCCCTTATACCCCTAGTATATATTGGGGTCAGGTTCTCCTTATGATGTATCCCATAGTGTACCCCAGTATCCTGTATCTGAATGGGATCAAGTGAGATAGAGAGAACACAATATATGTAATTGTAATCCTCCTATTACTAGTGCATCGATTCCGTGGTTTTTTTCCCGCTTTGGATTTTTTCCACGTTAAACCTTTAGTGTTAATTTCTTATTTCTTTTCCGCTCTTATCTTTCATTATTTGTGGTTGCTTGAGTGCTCTTCGATCCTAACAGGCATACCTTTAAAGTTAGTGCACTCGCTAAGTGGTGATTCCCTCTCTTTTCATCGAGATTTAAGAACATACATAAGAACTTGTACGAATGACCTTGATGCCAAGGGTTGCATTTTCCAACTTATCAACCCCTTTAGCATGCTACTTCTCCTCAGTGTCTCCATTAACACCTCCACTTGGTGGCGCAAAGTATCTTTCACCATCCACTGGTTGCTTGTTAGATGACATTTGACATTGTTTCCTTTGGTATCGCACTTTCCTCAAAAAAGTTGCGTTAGCGATGTATGATTTGACTTGAGTAAATAGTTGAGTGTCACCTTTTATTTCCTTCTCCCCATAACGATAGTACTTAAGACACTAAAGTAGTGATGATGCTACTATTCCATTCTCATGCAACCAAAGTCATTCAAGTAACAACTTCTAAGATAATTCTTCGATTGCTAACTATAAGTGAATCATCACTCTTGCACATTGACCTTCTAAATTGAAACCAAGAATCACATGTATTATTGGACAACTCTTACACGACAACACCTAAGTCATTCACGGTGTATTTAGACATAATGTTGACTATCGATCCACCATCCACGAGTACGGGCTAGACTTTTTGCCCTTACATATAACCACTCGCGAATACGGGCGGTTGTGTGGGTTGGACCCAAACAATAAATTGTCATCGAAAAGTGTAACTACTGTGTTATAAATGGTACATTGAGTTGAACCCTTGGCAAGTTCGCCAATATATCCTACATTGTCAACATATAACTTTGCATTTGGTAGAGCAACAACCATTTGTTCTCGCATCTCTTTAGGCAGACGAAAGACTTTGCCATTTGTAGAGGATTAAAGTTTGAGCTAGACTTTGCCCTTGTTAGGTTTCATCGGTCGTTGATTGTGTATGAGAAGTATCTCGGGGTTCATACTCCTCCCTTGTTTCCCAAGCCAAGAGGATTGCATCGAATCGCACCTGAGAGGAGGTCTAGTTTACCCAATGCCTGGGAAGCCCTAAGTTTTTGTCGGCCGTCCTATGGCTCGGTGATAAACCTCAGTTTTACCGCCTTAAACCTCGGTTTTCAAGCGTTGTTTAGGAAGTATTTTACCTACTTTGGCATAAATTTGACTTGGTTTAGCTCATCTTCGCTTGTTGTAGCTAAAATACTTAACTTTGGCAAGTGTAGGTGAATTTTGGGCGATTCACAGCGTTTTAATGATCGTTGGGTGATAGATGAGGAAGCCGGGATGAAAAGAGTGTATGAAGAATCCCAAAGGAGACATCTCTAGGGGCGCACACCCAGGCGCACGCCTGTGCACACTGCCCAGAATGCAGTTTTCTTGTTTTAATTAAGGAAACTTCGGTAGTTATGGATAGTTATTCATTCAGCAACTTATTCTATGGTTTTGAGAACACTTTTTCTCTCAACTTTAGGAAGATCTACTTGCTTTTGGATTGAAGATTATTGCACTTTGGAATCGAATTAAGTTTAATTTCAAGTTTTCGGTATCAATTTCTTCTTCATCTTTTCTTTGTGTTTGTGTTTTGTTCATTGTTCATGATTTTTGCTCCTTATTCCTCCATGATTATGACAGGATAAATTCTCCAACTTGGGTTGGGGGTTTGCCAGTAGTATGCCTTTTTAATTGCAATTATACTTCCCGCATTAGTTCATGTTCACATATCGAATTTCTATCAAGTTGTCAATTGTTGTTGATTTGAGGCTCGAGAGAGTCCTATCTTGTGCTAATTAGGGTTTATGTTACCTTTGAGAAAAGGAATTTAGGCCTAATGCAACTTGTTTAGATGTTTATAACCTAGATATGAGAATAATTTAGGTTGTAATTAAGGGAGAAATCGATATCTTGTAATTCCTTTGTTTTGGTTTGTGTGAGAACAACAACTAATGCAATTGAATTAGCTTAATGACCTTCGAGAGAAGGCTTAGGTGGTCTAAAATGAATCGGTTCCCTAATTCGATGTATGCATGATTAGTGTAGGGTTTATAATTCATGATGTTTGACATGCTAGTTGGTGATTCTCTTGCCTGAGGTTGTTCCCTTATTGTTTTTCTCTATTTCGTGTTTGTTGCTTTATTGAGCCCAAATCATTCACCTAATTTTTCTGCTTAAATCGAGAGGACACTGACCAAGACTTTTGTGAGACCTAGCTCCCTGAGACCGACAACCGTACTCCCTGTAGTGCAACACTCGGCCTCGAGCCCCTTTGGGCTTTGAGTGACTCGAGAGCATTCACCAACCCCAAGGGCTTTTGGTTACTCACTTCCCGATGGTAGTTGGTTATTTTGTCATCAAGGAAAAGGAATAAGTCACGTTGGGGTCTTATCAGGGCCATCACGGTCGCGACACCCAATCACGCCTGTGACAGCCCTCTGGCGTCAACTGGAAATGGGAGTAACCAGGTGTCTTAGCTGCACCGATCACGTCGTGACAATGACTTGCAAAAGTCACGCTCGTGACAAGATCCCTAAGTTTTGGAGTTGAGTAGTGCGTCACACCCGCGGCACGAACGTCACGACCGTTACACCTTCGTTTGGAGAAGTCTTAGGGAAAAATTCACCCGGGGTCACGGCCACGACAATCATCCTGTCACGACCTCGACCCTCCTGCTGTAAATTAACCAAATTTCTGCAGAGCTTTATCACGCTCGTTGCGGCTGGTGTCACGCCCGCAACACGCGCTGGGGTTTTCACCTGTCACGGTCGCGATGTCTTTTGTCACGACCGCGATGTCCTTTGTCATGGCCGCGACATCCCTACTTGTCAGGAATTTTATCTTGTTTTCTTTCATTCTTTTTGCTCCCCTTTTGTGTATTCCCCCTTTTGCCCTTCCCTTAATGATTTATAATGCCTCTCTAGGAGGTCTTTTATTGTAATTAACTTGGGTGTTTTTTTTTTCCATAAGGCCCTTAGCCCCTTCTTCCCCTCCTCATTGTATTTAACCATTTACAATGGTTAGGAAGAGACATTTAATGTCATTCAATATACAAGTTGAGTTTTATCTCAAAACACCCTCTACTTCAAAGTGTTGTTTACTTTAGTCTCAATCTAATTGTGGTGGTATTCAAGACAAATCCTTTATTGAGTTGTGGTGGTTGTAAGTTGTAACATTTATCAAATCTTGGTGGGATTGATAGTTCTTGGGTGGTGGTTAGCCTTTACCCCAAGTCCGTATCTAGTGTGGAAGCTTCATTCCTAGAGCTTGGTTATTGCATTCATCACCATCATCATCAAGTTATTAACTCAGGCATCATTCACCCACCATGGCATCCTTCAGTATGTGACCTAAGATGACATCATAGTCCATTTGGACCTGGAAATCAGGTTATTTGGGTCGAGTTCGGGTTGGACCAAGTTGGTTGGGTCAATTTTAGTGAATAAAACTTGGGCTCAGTTGGGTTTTGGTTGGGTTTATTCGGGTCACTTTATTTTTTGCCAGACAAGAATATCTTTATAAAATGAACAAATTCGGTGAAAGATAACTTTGAGTCAAGTCGGGTGGGTTGGGTCATGTCGGGTTCGAGTCCATTTTGGGTTAATTATTTTTTGTATTTTCGGGTTTGGGTTTGTCAGGTTCGGGTGGGTCATTCGGGTTGAGTAAGTCATGCCAAGTCTACATTGGGTTAGAGAGTATAACTATTGACTTGAGAGTCCATCCATTGACTTTGAATTTAGGTTGTTGACTTGAGAGTCATTTGAGAGCCCAATAAATTTAATTAACTACCTGGGCTAACTAAAATTATTTAAACTAAAATGTTTTTAATTGTTTTAGCGCATTAATTTTTAGTCCCCACGTTAGCACAAGGTCTATTGTTGTATTTACTAATTTTTAGTGCCTACAAACCTCATGCATATTGATGACCTTATTTACTCATCAGAAGGAAGAGAGATCACCAAATTTCCTTCATCTATTAGTGAGGGTAAGGTACAAAGGGAATGGAGGCATGGTGGGGGGCGTTTTTCGTTGGAAGATTGTAGATGGTGGATAACCTCACATTTATAGCAACTCAATGGCAAATTGAAGAAAATGAGAGTGAAACTGAGAAGAATTGGTCAGGCCCATGTGAATGCGTGATGGGCATGAACTAATCGGTAGGGACACTTGAAATGAGGACATCAATTTGGGCGACGTTATAGGATGCTATAATCAAAATATCCGATACTTTGTCTTATTATGTCGGAGGTTTGTTATTCCCTTGATACTGGGATATTTTTGCTTTTGCTTTCATTGTAAGCGTTTGATATTGTTGGAAGCTTCTTGGCTATTTGGGACGTGACCAAGTGGAAATCTTAGCTAAGAGGCCACAAATTATCAAATAAAGGAAGAGAGTTATGACCCTATCTAAAATGCCTTATTGTGAAACTGTATTGCTATTGTCAACAAGTACAACCAACCCGACCACCGTCATCGCTATCATGTAGTTTACAATATTGATTCACAAAATCAATGCAAAATTGAATTAATGACCAAAAAAAAGTTAAAATCTATGAAGCGTAACAATATTGAATTAAGAAGCATTTTTTGTTGAAATTGAAAATTGATATAATTAGACGTGAAAACTGAAAAATGAACAAATGAGAAAGAGAGTCGTGAAAACTAAAAAGATGAGATTGACAAAGGGAGAAAGAGTGACTTACTGACATGGCTAATATTCATAAGAGTTGGATCCAATTTCTAATTTGTTGTCTAGGTGAGAATGACAATAACTTTTTTTTTCATGCAATCTAATTGGTTAAACTCATTTCTGTTCACTATTTTAAAATTTAATTATATTACTTTTTATTATACAATAGATACTCATATACAACAAAAATGACATATTTTCAACTAATATTTTGAAAAGTCCACAATCATCAATTCATGAGAAAGATTGTCTCCATTCAGATCATCCATACTGTATTCAAAAGTATTTCCCTAAGTTTATTATTGTTGTATTTTCAAAAATGGATTATTTATGTGTAAAAATCCTTATTATTGGTAGTTACTCCCTCCGTTCCACATTAATTGTCATAATTTTTGACTTTCATGATCTCCAATGTCACTCTTCGATTGATAATTTTTATAATATATTATTAACAATTGCAATATTATACCTTTATGATAATATTTTTCGTTACGAATCTAATGATGGTAGTTCTATTTAGTAATTCATTGTATATGTTAATAAATTTATAGTTAAAAATTTTAAAATTTGATTATTCTAATTTCAAAGATGACAATTAATATAGAACGAAACAAGTATTTAGTTTTATCATTTATCATTCATCCAAAGAAGGATATTTAAAAGTGGATTATTCCAGGGTGTTAATCCCAACCTTTTGAAATCTGAGATGGCCAATACAAAAATGCAGAGATTTGATTGTTGTGTTCTTCAAGCTCATTGGAACAGGCGTGTGCGTCCGTCACACACCCTCTCCCAGATCTCGCTCCTTCATCCCCCTCCTTCTCTTTTTCTCTCAGCAAAAGGGTTTAGGGTTTCTTGAGGATTCAATCAAACATGTCTCAGAGCGGGAAATTGATGCCGAATTTGGATCAACAAGGAACGAAAGTGCTGAATCTCACTGTTCTTCAGCGGATTGATCCTTGCATTGCGGATATTCTGCTCACTGCTGCTCATGTCGCTTTCTATGAATTCAACATCGATCAGAATCAATGGGTTCGTCATCTTCTTGATTGATTTTGTTGTCCTTCTTCAGTCAAGGAACTTCATTCTGACGAAATTTTTGGTTTAATTCAGAGCCGCAAGGATGTTGAGGGATCTCTCTTTGTTGTTAAAAGGTAAAAAGAGCTTGATTCAATCTAGTTGAATGTATTCTTTTGATCGATTAAGTTGATTTTTGTTCGATTTTCGTGATGTAGGAACGCGGAACCTTGGTTTCAGTTCATCGTGATGAATCGGCGTAATACAGGTCAGTTTCTACGTCAAATCTCAATGTTCTTTGTAAACTACAAGAAGTATTTCTGTGTGATTGGGAGTCAACTTCGTGATAATTGTTAGTACAGTATTTGAAATGTATTGAATTCGAAGTAAGATGAACAACAGCTGATGTTGATCCTTGTTCTGATGATTATGTTGTTTTTGAAAGATTCATTCTGGATTTGGTCTTCGTTGGGAGGTGGTGAGGTTGTGGACTGGGCTGTTGCTTTCCTTTCTGCGAAATGCATTTCAGTGCATTTGTCTTAATATTTTCCAAATTTGGATACTTTGTTTTAACCTAGTGTAAGGATTCCGTCTCCTGAACTGTACGAGGAACTTTGATAAGCATATTGCTTTTGTCCTGTCTTCCTGTTTCCAAATGTAGGAAGATACACTTTCTGTTTCAAAATGTAGGAAGATACACTTTGTTTAGAAACGCGTACTCAGATTAGTGCTATATTGTACTATGCATAATTGGGTTGTGACATTAAGTCAACTAAGAGAGGGACATGGAGTACTATTAAATGAATCCCATCAAGTTTATGTACGAGAAGGAAATTATTTATCAGGGGATGCTTCAAAGCTATAGACCAGAAGGTGATAGTAATATTGGTTCTGCCCACATCCAGATAGCACTTGTTGCTGAGAGTAGCTATATCTTCCACAAGCTCCTTGAATTGTCTATCTCAAATAGTTCAACATTCCATATGCTGGAAACACTTGGATGAGAAAAATGGGGAAATTCGGGCGTGGTGTTGAACCACTCCTTACCTGGTCTGAGGGACACAGACGTGGGACCTGTCACGCTTTGCGAGAGGAACTGGTCCATGAACCGTTAGAAAGTAGAATTTAAGTGTCAAGTATCGCTGCTCCCAGGCAAGTCTAAACTGTTCTTTTGTTGTAAAATTGTGAAGTTTCTTATAACAAAGTAACAAACTGAGGTGGTCAGGCATATATGCAAAATCACGGGCAACTAAAAATCATTCATCAATCTAGGCCTTAGCTACCAAATCAACCACATCTTTGTGATGCGTGATCAAGGATCTTCATCCTAGTGTAGATTGTGAAGTTGGGTCCTGATGCTGAAGACTGTGATTCTGATGATCCAAATAATATAGAGTAATTGAGTAACTTCACAATGGTGGCATGACAAGGAAGAATACCTTATTTTTTCTTCGTCTCCTGTTGCTCGTACTCGACTTGTAAGTTGCAGAAAATTACATCAAAAGTAGGCCATGGAAAAAGGAAAGGAGGATTAGGAGTGAAGTCCATATGCCAGAAGGATGAGACTATTTCAGCAATGCGAATGCCATTCCTTCTTTCTCTCCCTCTGAGAGAGGGGGGCAGCTAAGGTTTTTGTTAACCATGATATAATTAGGATCTTGACCTGTTGTGTAACAAGCCCCCGTCTCTAATATAAAATATGTGTATATCTGTTAGTGTGTTTAAACTAAGCACATGAAGTACAGGCCAACTGCCAATGGTATTAAGTTAATACTTTCACGAAATAGTGACCCACAAAAGGCTCAGCGGTCAATTTTAACTCAAGCTAGCAACCCTGCTGATTCTATCTCTCAGCTACCTAAGGTGCCACTAGTGACAGCAAAGTGGTGAGTGATTGGATGATTCCTCCAACCTTGTTGGCTGCTCAAGCATCTGGATCTCTAGCCTTTTCAAGTCAGCACCCATCAACCATCAATGAAGATTGTGATGTTGAATTGGCAAGCTTAATAGGTCCTTATATCTGTGTTACAATTGCACATGAATTCCTACATAATTGTTCGTTTTTACAAGATTGATCTGGCACTTGTAACTTCTGGCCAGTTCATCTTCGCAACCAACTGTAGTCTGTCATGCGTACACCCTGGTTAACAATTGTGGTTGTCAGCGGCTTTAGGTAAATACTTGTGAAGTGAAGCTGTCATGGCCTTATGGGGAACGAATTTTATTGAGTGAGTGCTCCCTCCTCCTGGGGCCAAACAAGTTGCAGCAACTAGAGAAAATCACGTTTGGTTGGTACGTTTTCATTGGACAGACAGGAAAATAGATTATTTGGTTGGCTAAACAAACAGGAAATCAAAATAATTCCCTCTGTTCTCGCTCCCAAAACATGAGGATGGAAGAAACTAACCGGTAAGCATAGACAGAGAACAAGCAACATAAACAGGTCTAGTTGATCACTAAGTACTTAATGTTTCTCAATCTCTTGGGCTGTGAATCACCATGACCATATCTTTCTTCTTGTTCTTTGCGTCGATATCGTAGTTTTGACCATTTGAGACATGTTTGCTTGCAGAGAATCTTGTGGAGAATATTCTAGGGGACTTTGAGTTTGAAATTCAAATCCCTTACCTGTTGTACAAAAATGCTGGCCAAGAAGTTAATGGCATATGGTTTTATAATTCACGTGAATGCGAGGAGGTCGCAAATCTCTTTAACAGGTGATACATGCTTCTACATGATTATTTTGACATACAAAAAAGCAATAAGTTTTTGTGACGGTACTTATCCAAAAAAATTGTTTTTATCTCCGTCTCTCAGAGTCATTTAGAAAATACCTTTTCTTCTCTTTTGTAGAAATGTGCAATGGAAAACTTTCTGTATCCTTCTTTACATTTCGTACATCCATTTCTACCGGAGCTTAATATAGTGGGTAAATGTTTGTCAAACTTTTACATGATATATTTGATATGCTTCTGTAGGATAATTGACTCATATACAAGGATTCCTCCAAAGCCTCAAGCACCAAGCAAAAGGTAGTTATTGGCACTTGCTATAAAGGCTCATATCTTTGATGTTGTATAGTTGAAATGTTGTGCTTATGAGGGATAGTAATTTGAATTTTTGGATTTTGTTAATGTTATGGTTGAGAGCTTTGCGGCATAATGTTTTTGTTTTTTCCCCTTTGGGATAGGTGGGATCCCCTTGGTGTCCTATCAATAAATCTTTAGATTACTTATGCGAAAAAGTTATGGTTGCGTATTATGGTAGTAACTTCTATCAGGAGTAAATTGGCCACTGCTGTCATTTAAATTGAAGGTCTGGCATAAGTAGCTTAAGGGCTTTTCATCTCTTTGAATCACCCTTTCTTGTCTTTTTTTTTTTTTTTTTTGTGCATTTGGCATGACTATAAACAAGTGAGCCTCTGTGATTTAATGTAAGTCACTCTAGATTCAACATTGTGTGCATATGTATTAAAATTGATAGTTTGAATACCCCCCCCCCCTTTTTTTCTGTGAGCATTTCCTGGGCAGCGTGCTATCTACATATCTGATCTATGTTCTTCTAGAGACACGGTTGCACAGTTTCAAACGGTAACAGGAGTCAGAGTGAAACCCAAACCAGTTTCTCTACAGGTTCAAGATGGATAGCTTATAAAGAAAGTTCGTAGCTGCTAGGGTCCACTGAAATTACAAGATTGTGTCAAAATATTTCAAAATATACTTTCTAAATGACCATGTAGTTAATAGTTATTGTTCTGTTAATTATAAGCTTCCTTACCGTTTATGTTCACTCGAACATTTGTCATCAGGTCATCGATCCCCCTTTGTAATGTGTTTTTATCCTATCAAAAATAAAAAATCACCTTTTGTATTGTCCAGTCTATCATTGAACTTGAATTCGCAAATCTACCCGTACCATAGCTATAACGTGATTTCAATTTCTAGTACCATAGCTATAACGTGATTTCAATTTCTATCTTTTGGTCCAATGTGGATGCTATCTGCACTTGAAATGGCCAATCCATGTGACTACTCTACCTGAATTTATGGATCATCTTGAGCCAATTAATGTTTAATATTTGTTGAATTGAAAGGGTTGGTGATTAGGATTGGCTTTATTCGTAGATGGTTTTCCAGCTTTAGCTTATGCACTGAAGCAGAATGTGTTGCTACTTGCTATTGTATCCCGTGCTCCTTTTTAGTGCCTTAGTGCGAATTCAATTCTAAATCTTGGACCTCTTAGTTATGTTGGAAACAACCATCCAGAACTCAGATGTTAGATGGAGGCGTTACCTTGTTTAAGAATGGCGTGGTTCTTAACCTGCCAACCAAATGCCCTCTTGTGGCTTCTCTAAGGTTTATGTAACATTCATACTCCCAAATCTTCTGGGCTACCAGCCTGAGCGGTAGGTGATTTGTGTCTTGTGTGTTCATTACCTTGATTTGATTGTAGGCCAAGTGGCAACACACACCCTGTACTTGGTTGATCCATTATCTTGTGATTATGGTCAACAATAGTGTGATTTGTGGAAGAACCATCTCAACCAAAAGCTTAAGCTGATAGTTGGAGGCCCAATAATGGTTTTATACTCTTACACGCCCCCTTTGGGCTTGAAGCGTGGATGCTGCAAAGACCCCCTTTAGTTTGAGAAAATTAACATGGGGCTGCTCAGGTTCAAACTTGAGACCTCACACTCAGTCTCACTCTGGTGCCATGTGGAAGAACCATCTCAACTAAAAGCTTAAGCTGATAGTTGAGGGCCCCATTAATGGTTTTATATTCTACCATGCTTTAAACTTTTCAGTATGATAGAACCGGTCTTATTTCGTAGGTCAATCATGGATATTATAGTGGTTTCTTCCTTTTCCTTTCCCTTTAATTTAATGTAACTCTTAATTGAGTTATTAGCTCTGTGTACAATCTCAGTCTTGATAATGTTCAAGGCAATTGCCAATGTATGCCATTCATAATTTTCTATATTGGCTTCTTATATGCAGTGAGTTCAAGGAGCTTGAACCTGCTCCATCAATGGCTGTGATTGAAGGACCACTTGAGCCGACTCCAGCTTCCAAGAGCAATGATATCACTGATTCAACTTCCTTTTCAAACTTCTTCAATGTACGTATCATGAAGGCTTCCATAAAAATTTCTGTTGAATGAATGTTTAATTTTTGATGAAGTTCCTGCATATCGCCTACTGGCCGTGCAAATGATTTAGGGAGGTTGGGGGGGGGGGGGGGGGTTGTTCGGTTAGAGGAGTTTCCTGGGGTTTGGAGATATGTCTCTTGTCTAAGTATTGGCTCTATTTGCTGCCAATTTGTTGACTATGCAGTGTCTTACATTATGCTTTATGTACTAAGCAATGAGAACTGAGGTGTGGCCAGACATGATAATACTCTGAATTTCCTGCGGGTCTGATCCAATTGTTGTAGCTCTACTCCTTTGGTTTGTCCTCACCTCTTTCCATTTCTTTACCGATCCTCTGAATTTTCCTGTGAACTTGATTCAATGGTTGTTCTTGGCCTTTGTTTCTGCTGTCCTTCTCTTTCCCTTTGTTTCTCTTGATTTTGGGGTAGGGCCGTAGGGGTAGCTCAAGAGACCGCGGGTCAATATTATTTTCCTATTCCAGAAGTAAAATGAAAGTGATTGGTGGCTGCTATCCTGTAATTATGATTTATGATTATGTTTTAAATAAGTTATCCTATAGTTATGTTATAATAATTTCTGTTTGTATTCTGATGAATACTGCATCCATCTGATTCTTTCTCTGTGGAATCTCTCTGAGGATCCTTGGGGAAGAACCTCAATTTGACCTTGATTACTCCTTGTTAGTTCCTGTCATTTTTTTTAATCGTGAGAGGCGTATGGTATTCTGTTCTTTTGCTGATGAATTGTCTGATTTGGCCCTGCTGTACACTCTATAGGTCGCAACAAACCTTGGGAACAACAATTCAAACATAGGGAAGCCAGCACAAAATTATCATCCATCCAGTGTACTTCCATCTGCCATGGGATCATCCAATCTCCTACACGCTCCTGCATCGTCTTATCAAGTACCATCTACAGTAGCATCAGCCCCGCCGGTTCCTGTGCCCCGCCAGCCTGATGTGTCTGATTCTATGAATGGTGGCCGTCAAATTGCAAGTCTTGTCAAGCCTTCATCTTTCTATCAACCCCACGCCGCTCCCTCATCTGCAATTTCAGCAGTGCCCCCCTCATCTTCCGTGCCAGCCATTGCTCCACAGCCGTCCATGGCTCTGCAGCGTCCGTATGGGGCCCCATTGCTCCAGCCTTTCCCACCTCCCACGCCATCTCCATCTCTGACACCAAACAATGGCGGTGTTCCGACCTATGGGCCTGCTATTGACAGAGACAAAGTCCGTGATGCTCTTATGTTGCTCGCCCAGGTAATTTTTACTTCCATTATACTCCATTTTGCAGCTGTGTGATCGTATGATGGACTGTAGGTCAACCTGATAATGTAGTCTCAATTAGAGCTGGCAAAATTGTCCGACCCAAATAACCAAATTTGTCCAACCTTGAAAAACGGGGTCCGGTCATAGATTTTTCGTTTGAATTTTGATATTGACCAAATTGACCAAAAATTAGAACACAATATTTCTTGTATTTTTATTGTCCGAACATGATTATGGTCTGTCTGAATTGTTCGATCCAGTCTGGGCCTGAAAAGAACTGGCCTGACAGAAGCAGTTGCATGTTTCTGTGTGTGTGTGTGTGTGTTTTTTTCTTTGGGGGGGGGGGGGGAGGGGGTGTTGTATATGGAGCAGATTTCTCTATATCCGTGTTCTTGATGTAGAAATAGCTTGCTGAATCTGATCAAATTGTGTGAATTCATGCTGGAATATGAATTTTAAACTGGCAATTTGCCATCCATGCATGCTATCTCTTGCCCATTGCTTGTTATCTGTTGTTAGAAATGGACATCCTCAATGGTCAATAACCCCCCCATGACCAAAAAAAAAAAAAAAAAGAAAAAAAAAGAGAAAATGGTTAGACATTGCACAACATCTCTTGTAACAGTCTTATAGCCTGGTAAAACGTAGGCTTGATTAGTGACTTATTAAAAAAAACTTAGGCTTTATAAGTCTAGTTGTTCACTTCTATAGGCATAAATCAACAGTTCAAGATGAAGGAATTTTGTGAGGGAAAGAAACCTCCATTATACCATTTATGTTACTTGTAAGACTGACAATGGCTGTTAAATTGCCTTCCAGGACAATCAATTCATTGACATGGTCTATAAAGCTTTGCATCAAGTGCACCACACTTGAGTTTCCTGTAGAAACTGCTGGTTTGTTACATATATACAAATACAGGACTTATCGATTTGCCCGGTGCATAATTTGCTGAATCATGCACAACAAGCGATGCCAGTGCATGGATTGAGTGCTGCAAACGACGTATATGGATCATCTGATCGGTTAGGGGAGTTGGCTTTGGGCTTCAAACTGTGTGAATTTCATAGGAGAGGAATCATATACTCGAGTTTCTTGCTGTTGTACCTGATTGTCAATATGTCAGTCGTGTTCATAGTGGCTATGTCTCTGATTAGCGCGCATATGATGATATCTAGGCTTTTGTAATCCTTTTTCTTCCTTTTTTTTCTGTCTTGTTTTTGGGTAAACTTTTGTTGAATAAGATTGCCAATAGTGTCATGTATTTGTCTTATGGAGTGTTGTGAAGAATTCTCAGTAAATATACAGATAACTATGATTTTCTACTGTAGTATCTAAGCTGTGTTTGTGTCTGGCAACAATTTGGGACTTTTTGCTTTCTCTTTTCAAAAGGTTTTCATCTTTTGGATCCATCGAAATTAACCCTTTCATGCCCTACAATACACGGAGAAGATTGTTTACATTGGGACTTTTTCAAATCTTGTTTTTGGTAGAATTATACTGGAGCATGCTGTTGTTTTAGCAGGTTGGCCAAGTTGAAACATTGCAGTATGGGTTGATCGAAACTACATTATCAATGAGAGACCCATTACAACGACAATTACCAAATGTACCATTACAAAGAACTTTACATCCTCTTCATGGTCTAAATCTTTTTATAGTGGAAAAAGACTTATGACAATTCCACTCGTTCTATATCATTTGTCGTCTTTGCAAATTGTAATGTCAAATTTTAAAATTTTGAACTATAAATTTCTCAATAATTGTCATATAAAACTACCATTATTAAGTTTGCAACAAAAGATACTATTTTAAAAATGATAATTAAGTTCTGATATCTCTCAACGTTGGAGTTGTTTATCACGATATTTCGAACTTCACATTTGATTCATAATAGTCCGATATTTAGGGATGGTATTTGTCAATAGCCCAAGACCAACTAACATTAATTATACTTAGGTTGCCGATTGTTTTTTTTTTTTTGGTTTAGACACGCTTCCAAAATACATATAACCCCTAATACCATTGCTGCATCATCCAAAAAAACCCCTAAGTTTAAGCTGTTATGAGTCAAATATAAAGCTCAAGATATTGTGATAACACAACGAAACAAGTATTACTCATGTTACTGTTTCAGTTATCACTCCTCAACTCCCGCGTGTAACTCTCGAATCCGTACATATATGTACGGAGCATGTGCTAAGGGTAAATATGAATGAACAATTATGCTATTGAAAGTGAACAACGGGAAGATATAGGTGGACAATTGTGTTATTGAAAGTGAACAATTACCATATTTTAAGCAAATGCTCCAAGGAGCAGGTAATAAATTGCAATATCCATAACCATTGATGAAATTAAGGTGACAATAACTACCCCTTCGTTTCATATTAATTGTTGTCTTTAGAAATTGTGTAGTCAAAATTATGTAGGACAATTAAAATGAAATAGAGGAAGTATGACCATTAGTATGGAATGGAGGGACTATAAGAGCAAATGCAACATGAGAATACTTATCTTGGCAAATGTGCATGATCTCTGCGACTCTCCCCAACAAGGAATGAAAATTGTGGAACACACATAGGAGAACGCTGCAGTGTTCTCATGCAACACCCTTTTGTTTGTTTGTTTTTTTTTCAACAAATAGTATTTTGATATATGAATTATATAGTAATTTTCTCAAAAAATAATATTTTGAAGATGAAAAAGTAAGAATAAATTTCTATGATTATAAATAAAATGAGATAAAATTCCAAAAAATAAAAATTATGGGTGACGTGAAAAGGGTAAACCTTACCAACAATTCAAAAATACGAATCACTGCTGCATTTCCTCTAATAATATTAATAAATGAATGGAATCCATAGACGAAACTGACGTGGCGATAATTACTAAGATGTGGAAAGATAGGCTCCGCCGGCCTCAAGCTGAACAAAGCAAAGACGCAAAGTCGCAAAGCAGTACGGCAGTACCTGTAAACGCATTTGCATTGTCAGTGTCACACTCACTCACTCATCAATGGCGTCACTCCATCTTTCTTTCGTCGGAAACTCCTCCCTTTCATCTACGACCATCACTCTCCGCCGCCGTCGATTCAACCTCTTCCGAACCCTCAGATTATCCTCCATCGAAGCTTCCCTAAATGTCGACGTTTCGCCCAAGCCTAGCAGCACTAACAATGGCGGAACCATCGGAATCGGAGCGAAGACGAAGGAGGTGATCGAAGAAGAGGCGAAGGTCATCGTCGGAACATACGCTAGGGCTCCTCTGGTGTTGTCTCATGGCAGTGGTTGTAAATTGTTCGATGTTGAGGGGCGAGAGTATTTGGACATGACCTCAGGGATTGCCGTCAATGCGTTAGGGCATAGCGATCCTGATTGGGTTAGGGCCGTCGCGGAACAGGCGAATCTTCTTGCTCATGTTAGCAATATTTTCTACACTGTGCCTATGGTGAGTTTCTTATTCCCTTGCTTGTTGAGCTCAGATTTTCAGCTAATTTGAGTGCTGAACTGGTCATACATATATTAACCTAAGTGTCTTGCTTGTCATTAAATTAATGAAATATGATTTTTGACATCATTTTTTTTATAGCTACTACCCCTGTCCCATTTTCTTTGTCAAAATAACTACTTTTAAAAGTCCACTGTACATTGAAAATTGGGGTAAATAATTTGTGACTTACCAATATTGTTTATACATTAATTGAGAATGATAGTTGTTGGAATTATTAAAGGTGATAAATAAAGTTGTTTATTAGGGGTAAAAAGGGAATGAGTTTTTGGAATTGTAAAAGTGACAAACAAATTGGAACAATGAAGTTAGTTAAGTGACCAACATTTTGGGACGGCGGTAGTACTATTAATTACTACTACATCCGTCCCTGATTATTTGTCGCTAAAACTAATTCATCAAAACCAGAGAAGTCTACAAATTGCCAAAAATACCCTTGAAAATCCCTTGGAATGAGGTGAAGAGCTTATTTATTAGGGATAACATTGGTATTATGGTTGTTGGAATTTGGAAGTTAGGTAATTTCACAAATAAAAAGAGACGAAGGTAATGTCAATTATATCAACAATTATAAATGATACCTTAATTGAAAGTTGAATATACCTCATTCCTTAGACATATTTTAGGCATTTCCTTTTGGTAAATTTTAAAAAATATGGATAAAAACACAACCAAAACCATATCTCGAAATCCTGCCAAGTGAGGTATAGAGGAGCTGGATTTTGGTGTTGCCCTAGATTTTGCAATTTAGAGAGTTTGGTTTCAATCGACCCGAGATTTAGAAATCGTCCGCAACCTACTAATTTATGGGGAAAAAATAACCAGAGGAGATTTAGTGAGGCATTTTAGTTTAGTACAATTTACAATCTAAGTTGAAAAAAGTAATCTTTTTCAACTATCCAGATCATGGATACATGGATAAAAATATAATTCTATACAATTTATATGTGGTATTATAGTTATAAAAATCAATCATATCATTTCTTTTTCAATTTTATTGTGCAAATATATAGATTTTATACCAAGACAAGATACTTAAAGAGGTGTCTTTCCCAACACTCATATCATTTTTATTGTTTTGGTTATGTGGTAGTTTTCATGCTTGGGTTTAAAGGGTTGATTTCCCCCGCCCCATTTTTGGGCAATTGTGGAACTAGGTTTTTGTTTGTAATATCATTCTAGTGAAACCCTTAGATGATTGGAATAAATAAAAGTTTATGACTGCTAGAGTGTCGCGGGTGTATGAGGACTTGGATGAAAATCTGCTCATGGCAGCCTTTGCATCTCCCTTTGAAATCAGAAACCGTTGGTTGATTAGCAAGGGTAGGTGATCTTTTATGATTACTGTGAGTGAAGACAATGTAGATGCAAAGCTGTTGATTTATAAGGAGCAGAAATTAGACCTGTTTGTCCAGCACTTGTACACGTCTATGACTTGGGCAACTGTGTTTTAAAAGCATTAGGCACTTTCCAAATTAAGTGTCCAGTGTTGAGTGTCCACCATTCAGATGTATGTTAAGAGAGTTGAGAGTTTGATGGTGAAATGAAGAATTTGCCTAGTATTGTTGGATAGTGTGAATGGTGGGTGCGAAAAATGGTCCAGAGAAACTACTATATAGCCTTATCATTGTCTTTGTTAATAAGTGATCAATAATAGACTGTGTTGTGTCAAGTAATGGACCAGGAGTGCGAACATGGTGGAAGAGGATAATCTTGATGATATTGATGCTAAAATCGACCGAAGGGCTGAGATTATTGGTCCTGATATTGGCGTGCGATTCCTTGATGACTCACCAAGCTCAAGTTACTAATCTTGCATCGTGTTTTAAAAAGTGGAGATTTCTTTTGGTTGTGGTGATCGAGAAAGTACTTGCTGTGTTTTCTTTATTTAGCTGTTTGGTTGTATCTTTTTATTTTGACGGTGTTTGTTAGCTATTTTGTTTGTTGTCCGCTGTTGTCTTTGAACTTTTAAGCCTTTTGGCTTTCAATAATCGAAAAAAAAACAAAGAAGTGCCTATCTTTGCGGGTCCTAATGACTTTAGCCCTTTTCTTGTAAAGTGTCATTTCTTTTCGTTCGATTTTGGAGGCTTTTACTTTTTAAATCCCTTTTCAGGGGCTCAGGAAAAAGGGCTATGGGGGATTGAGAGGGAGGTGGGAATATGTCCTTGTCGTGTTACTTTCCACGAAGGCATTAGTTTGTCTTCATTGTTCGCTTAACATAGCAGTTTCGAAAGTTGGTTTGGCTAGTTAATTAAGTGGACTCCTTGAATTAGGGTAGTTAGGCTTCTCAGTTATGCTGGAATATGTTTACTAAACGTTCTACACTATGTTAATTGTGTAATTCCAATATTGAATGCCTTCCTTTCTTCTACATGCGATGTAATTGCGGCAGTAACATGCTAGAAACTGTCTTTCCTTTGCCCCTTTTGGTTACAGATTTCAAAGTTTCCTCCCTTAGAGGGTTTTGATTTGCGTGGTAGAATAAGGCTTTAATTTCGCATTGTATTGGTTGGTACCTCGTTGGTATTCCATTATAAGCGCATAGACATTTGTTGGGATGGCTTTTGACATTAGTCTATTAGATTATAAGCGCATAGACATTTGTTGGGATGGCTTTTGACATTAGTCTATTAGGTTATTGTATTGGATTATCCAAGTTGTGAATGACACCACTTCTGGCATCAGGAACTTTGAACTATCTCTAACAGATGAAAAGGGAAATAAAAGGTCGGAGTCTAGCCTGGTTGCTTCCTCAGAAAAAGCTCCATCATGGAAGTGTTTTCCTAGTTGATATAACAATTATGATGACCGATTATGGTGTATTTATGCCATTAAGTAGAAGCATAAAACAAGTCTACAGGCATACATTGTTTTATGCAACATCTATGCAATTTTGGGACTTAAATCACAACCGAAGGATGCTTCAGGAACCAGAATTAATTTTCGGAAACAAAGTGAAAAGAACACCAATAGACTGAGCTTGGATTGGTTGTACATCACAAAAACTTAAGTTAAAGTGACCCAAAACAATCCAAACACATGATAAAATTAAGGATTTTTGGACGCTAATATACTGAACTTTTGGGGTATTCGACAATAATGCACTGAACTTTGACCTTGGATAATAATGCACTGAATTTTGAGGGGTGTTGGACAATAATGCACCCGAAACAATTTCAACGGTGGATGACTTTGTGGCGATCTTAAGTGACAGACCGAGAAGATGAATAGACTAAATAATTCTAAATTTATGAACATATCAGCTAATCTACACAAGCAAAGGTCATTTTATACAATTATATCAACAATCTCTCAACGGAAACACGTTTAAATAAATGTGATTTTATGTTTTTTTTTTACTCTTTTCAAAGTAGTTTCTCTTTGCTTATATATGGATTGGCTAACATGTCATAAATTAAATATTTTTTATCAATTCATCTCCTCTACATACTACGTAGGGTTGCCACCAAGTCAGTCACTGCCAAAATCGTTCGGGGTGCATTATTGTTCAACACCCCCCAAAGTACAGTGTATTATTGTCCAAGGTCAAAGTTCAGTGCAGTATTATCCAATACCCCAAAAGTTCAGTATATTAGCATCCAAAAACCCTAAATTAAAGCCAATGACATACAAACAGATGTATTTTGACATGAACTTTCTTTTTATTATCTCTGCCCACTGCTGGTTTTCATAGTTGGGTTTTAAGTGTATGTAATGTACCTGTCTTATACTATTAGTGTATATATTGGTGTAACGTTACTTTAATTGCCTGAAATTAAATTTTCTTTGTTTGTTGAATTTCAGGTGGAACTTGCCAAACGGCTAGTTTCTTCTTCATTTGCCGACCGTGTCTTTTTTACAAACTCTGGGACAGAAGCAAATGAAGCTGCTATTAAATTTTGTAGAAAATTCCAAAGACATACACGACCAGATGTGCAAAATCCTCCTATGGAGTTCATTGCTTTCAGTAACTGTTTCCATGGGAGGACTATGGGTGCTCTTGCTTTGACTAGTAAAGAAAATTACAGATCGCCTTTCGAGCCAGTTATGCCTGGAGTTACATTCCTTGAATACGGGGATGCAGAGGCTGCCAGAGCACTTATATTGAATGGTAAAATTGCTGCTGTTTTTGTTGAACCTGTCCAAGGTGAGGGAGGGATATATACTGCTACAAGGGAATTTTTACAGTCACTACGGACTGCTTGTGATGAAGCTGGAGCACTCTTGGTGTATGATGAGGTGAGTAACTGTAGGTTTTGCGAAACTACTTACTAGTGAATCTAGAACTTACGAGTAACTTCTACATATTTTGCAGCAGATCTTAATGTGACAAATCACGTTAAGCATGAAATCAACTACATTGTATGAATTATGACAACCTCTCTACATTCATGGGTAACTTTATTTTACCAAAATTTACCAATTTTTTTCCTAAAATTACCAAAAATTACCAGAAGTTTAAAAACTAAAAAAAATTAATTTTGATACATTAGCGTAAATTTGTCAAAAGTTACCAAAATTTACCAAAACTTACCAAAACTTACCAAAATTTAGCTAACCCAACTGTTTTTTACCTATGAATTTTAATGTAGAGTGGTTTTGACTAATCATAAAGAAAGCAAAAGCAAAATATGAAACGTAAAGCATAGTTTATCTAAAATAGACAAAAGCGATAAAGATCAACAAGGGAGTGGGGTGAAACTTCTCGGACGAAGATCGGATTTCTCCCATCCTAGCCCCTTGAATTTTCTTTGTTCTCTCTTCTCCTGAATCCTTATGCCTTGAGGTGGAAATGGGATGATTTTTTGGATAAAGGGTGAGTGAATGTGTAGCTAAATTCTGACGGCCTGACACGGCTGTATCCTTCGACACGGTTTAGCTGTGTTGCTTCTCAACCACACATTTCATGGCTTCTTGCACGCGTATAAGCTATTTTTGGCTTCTTTGATTCCTGCAAAAGAAAAAGAAAAGAAATGCAAAGTTTGGGTGCAAAGTTAACTAAATATAGCTTAGGCTACTTTTGATATATGTGGCCTTACAGTTACTAGTCGATGGGTTGAGCCACCTATCCTAATAGGTCCTTTTGCAATACTCACTTCATGAAGGGACCTAGCTAGCATGTAAGTATGGCTAGCAACTAAGACAACCAAAGAAAATGATTCCTCTCCTCTTTCTTGACTAGGGAAGAGTCTCCATATCCACACAATGAATAGGTAATTAATGGATGTAGATAGTACAGAATAGGATTCTTGATATATGCGGCCTTACCAGTCGATGGGTTAATCGTTTCTTTCTTGTAATTGAATTTCACCAATGATTAGGTCTATAGTGTACAAATCCGAGTTTGCCAATCTTCTTAGAATGGAAGGCTAAAAATTTCTCCTAATTTTGGAATAGTTAATCGCCTAATCGGAAAGTTAAAGAAGCTTGCTTTGCGCTCAATTGTTTATCAAGATCAACATGCAAAGTGCTAAGAAATTCAAGAGTTAAGTACAATAAGTATAGCATGCATTCCCGTAAAAGAAGTAAAATCACATGTTTGCACACATGAAGACGAATGTGGAGCTAGGAATCTAGGCCCACACATCAGTGAATGTGATACGTAAATGTGGAGTGATGGCGTAAGTCCAAAGCACCTTTGAGAGTTAATCTTTCCTCTTTATTTTTATAATACGATGATTATGAATAAGTGAAAGTATGATGAGGAAATGTATGTTATGTATCCATTCATGTTGAGTTTGCATAAGTTACTTTTTCCTGATAAATATTTATAAACTACGTTTGTGCCTTGTTGAAAAGATGGATTGTATGCTACAGAGTATGATATATGAGTGTTGGCATGCTAGACTTTTGTGGATAGGTTGGAATTAAGTTAAAACCCCTATGTCTTGACTAATGTTAAGTATGAATAAGTTAAATTATGTGCCTTTTAAGAGAATATAAGTAAGAGCATGTTTGTCCATGTTAAGTTACCTATGGACTTAGCGGACCATAAGTGATTGATTGATTATGGAAGATGATTAGACGATACAAGTATTTGAATGAAGGAGCTATGTTTATATAAATATTGTTGAGGAGCTTAGTTCTAAACTTGCTTGGATATTAATGGTTGTTCCAGGGTACGAGATCCCTGCCGGGCTGCGGTTTCCTCTCCCCTCTCCCCTCATTCTCCTTCCCCTTCCATGTCTTAAGAAGATGATAAGTTAGTAGCATGTCAAGTGATTGACCTCACCTAATTGTGTAAAATCATGGTGTTCTTGATAATGTTCATGTAGTTGATTGTGTTTATTTACTTTTAAGAATGTAATATGCATGTGTAGGAGTTGCACAATGTTATATTGTTTGAGTTTGATTGTAAGAAGTTTGGAATGCTTGCATTGGATTTGTTTACTGCATTTAGATTAGGATTTTGTACGTAACTTGTGTATGCTCCGGTGTGAGGCTATCGAGTCTATATTTGATCTGTTTCGTTTCTCTTGTAAAGATGAAGGTATTGGGCCTGGGAAACCTTCAAAATTTTGGCGCAACTCTGTCGAGTTTTCTCTAGAAATCTTATGAAATAAAGTTTTGGAAACCTTCAAATTTTTTTATGGCTCTCGACCTTAAAACGGTTGAGAGCCATCTTATAGCCACTCCAAAGAACTAGACTGTTACAGGACGTTTCCCTCTCAAAATACTGATGGATGTGCTCTTGAGACTGACTGTATTGAACCCCTTTCTGCTTCACATTTTGTCAGACAACCCATCGCCATCCATCTTGAATCAATGATTCAGTAAAACCATCAATTTATTTCCTTTTATCCAATGCACTTTTTGATGTGAACATGCTCTTCATAGTGAAGAGCACTTGTTATTTTTGGGATTAAACGTGTGCTTTACTATGTGTGATCAACAACATTCCTATAGATTTGGTTCAACTTTATTTCTCATTGCAATTCATATTACATGCACTTGGAGTTTATACTCCATGATATCTGTAGTGAACAGTCACACTATTAAGAGTGAACAACCTAATATTTGCAAGTGAACAATCACACTATTTGGAGCATATACTCCAAGAGCATGTAATAGATTGCAGTCTCATTCTACAATTTTGCATAGCAACTTATGTTAAAAGCTAATATTATGTGAAGACTTTGTTTCACATCCTCACCAGCTCGATGGGTCTTGATCATTTGCTAGGTTCAATGCGGTCTTGGAAGAACTGGGCACCTCTGGGCACACGAAGCATTTGGTGTGTACCCAGACATAATGACACTTGCAAAGCCTCTTGCGGGAGGCATGCCTATTGGAGCCGTCCTTGTCACAGAAAGAGTTTCAAAGGCCATGAATCCAGGAGACCATGGGAGCACCTTTGCTGGTGGACCGCTTGTCTGCAATGCTGCAATTACCGTCCTAGACAAAATTTCAAACCCTAATTTCTTAGCTAGCGTGGTAAAAAAGGGTGAATACTTCAAGGAATTGCTGACAAAGAAGCTCGGAGGAAACCCGCATGTCAAAGAAGTCCGAGGTAAGGGTCTCATTATAGGTATCGAGCTGGATGTCCCGGCTGGACCGTTGGTGGATGCTTGTCGAGATTCGGGGTTGCTAATTTTGACTGCAGGGAAAGGAAATGTCGTGAGGTTGGTCCCACCATTGATAATATCAGAGACTGAATTGGAAGCCGGTGCTGAGATTCTCCATCAATGTTTGCCCGTTTTAGATGGAAGAAGTTAGGGCCAAATAAAAGGTCAGTGTTTCGTGTCCTGATTAGGGCATTTGTAAAATTCTTCTGTAATGTGGTAGTACATCATAGATTCCATGCCAATCACCTCTTGCCTGAGTGGAAGAGGTCCACCTCCTACCCCAGGCGTTCAGGGTTCGAAACCTGGGGGCGACATCTCTCCCTTTCCAATTAGGAGAGTGCTGCGGGTTGGAGTGGGGCCCATCTTTGGGCCATTGGCACCCCCGTACCCCAGTCCGTTATAGGCCTGTTGGGTTATACCCCTGAGATAGGTGCCCAATGGGTTGAACTACTTACCTGTTTAAAAAAAAATAATAGATTCTATGAAGAATTTCGCTTTGAAGAAACTAATTCTAGAGCTTGAATGAAGAGACATGTTTATTTTGTTGCGTTTGCGTTCTACTTATTTGGTTGCACCCTGGTCTAACGAATTGGAGGTGTATTTGGCTATGTTCACCGCTATGCACTAGTCAGGTGCTTGTCATCTTTAAAGTTATATGGTCATTTTTGAAGTTGTAAATGAAATTTTCAGTTGCGTCTGCTGATGTTTAGGTGAACAGAGCAAATTGCTACTAGTATTTGAAGTCTGAATTTGTACAGATTTTTGTGTGTTGTATGTGTGTATTCTTGACAACAACAAAAAAAATAAAAATAAAGAGGGGGGGGGGGGGGGGGTTGTTGGTTATTGGTTAACAATTGACAGCAGAAAAGAGAATTTCGTATATATACTTTATAGAAGATGCCAAGAGTACTCTTGGACCACGCTTGGAGTCTACGAACGATGCTGGGCGAAAACAAACCTACCCATATTGTAGGTGAAAAGTTGAGTGTCTATAGTTGAAAAGTTTAGATTTGAAAAGTGGAGTGTTTTGTATTGGACAAACATCAATACATCCAAACATCAATACATATTACGCGCCTTTGGAGCATATGATCCGGTTATGTCTAAGTGAACAATCATGCTATTGATAATTAACATAGTATATGCAAGTGACCAATGATCATATCTGGAGCACATATTCCAGCAACATGTAATAAGTTATAGACAAACATGTCCATAGCCTTGGAAGCTTTTTTTTTTTTTCTTTTCTACCCTTTTTCTTTTCTAAAAATTCGTTTCAGAGAGGTAATGTAGGGTTAGATAAAGTAATGATTTATAAGTTTAGATAATTGTTGAAAGTTGAATGTTGAAAGTATAGGAAAAATGATGGTGCGGTTGATTCTTTATCGAGAAAATGTTTCCTGAGAAACTTTTCACTGAGAAACTTTTTTCCAAGGAAAATTTTTTCTAGGAAAGAATAATTCACGGTATTTTGTTTACATTTGAAAATATGAGAAAATTTGTAGGAAAACTCATGTGAAATGTCCAAACTACCGTACATATATTAATTTACAAAATAGTTTTTAGTGCATTTTGAAAATAAAGTTATAAAAACTTTCCATTTCGCATCCACCTTGGGAAAATTATGGGACCCAATTCAAAATTTTTCTCCTTTCATTTTACAAATAAATATGGGAAAGTTAACAAATTTCCATGGGAAATAGTTTTAACCAAACGCTTGAGTTAGAGATTTGTACTTCAAGAAACCTACACTTCCAATAACTCCCCAGCGCTATAGACCACTTACAGTGCTGAAGGAATTGAAATTATGATCACATTTGAAATGCTGAACTTGTGAGATACGATCACATTTGAAATTAACATGTCAGCCTTTAACTACTGCATTGTGATCTGTGACAACTCGTACACCTTTCCTTTAGTAAGTTGACATGCCTGATAGCTGATAGCTTTTTGGATTAGTTGTTTGACTTTAACTGTCTGGGTTAGCTGATTGTAGGAAAAATGTTTGATAAAGTAGTTTTTTGTGAAAGCTACCTCAAAAAGCTTCAACAAGTAGCTTTTTGAAAACTAGATTTTTGGGTCCAAAAAACTAATTTTAAAAAGCTATTTACCAAACACCCCAAGTAGCTTTTTATCCTTGGTCAAAAAGTTAAAAGCTAAAAGCTATCCATAAAGCTGGGTAGCCAAACACCCCCAAGGGGTTGCTTTGTTGCGAAGGTACCCCGTGGTCCATACTCCATGTCCACCAAAAGTGTTCGATCTCCGGGATCACGTTGGCGTTCCATATAAGCACCCGAACCCTCCCAAAAGCCCTAAGATTCGCTGATGTACCGAGATAATAAATAGACTTTGGAGGTGTTTTGTTACCGGCTTTTTGGATACTATTAGTTTTTTTTTTTATCAAGCTCAAAAAACTAAGGTGTTTGGTAAACAACTTTTCATATTAGTTTTTTTGGACCTAATAAGCTAGTTTTCAAAAAGTTACATAGAGAAGTTTTTGACGTAGTTTTCACAAACAACTACTTTACCAAATATATTTTCTACAATCAGTTAAGTCAAACGGCTAAAGTCAAGCAACTAACCAAAACAACTAACGGCTAAAAGCTGTAGCTGGTTGCCAAACATGGCTTTTAACTGTATATACACCTTTATCATTGAAGCACCAAGCCAATTGATCCCTTGGAAGCGTCAGACTCAGTCGAATGTCGAGGAAAACTTGCCTATATCTATCAGGAAATAGATTAGTGATGTACCAATTCTGTTTTTTTTTAAAAAAAAAAATTCTTTTGGTCTAAATTTACCTAAATTTTCATATTTCTACAAAAATTTATTATTTAATTCTACCTATTTCTATCCAAATATGTTCCAAATTATCCAATCTTATTTCACCTAATTTCTACACACCCATTGAGGCCATGTTCTTTTATACGGTTGGCTGCGGTATGATGTGGTACGATATGGTGGAATTATGGTGGGTGTGGTGAAATTGTGGTGGATTGTGGTAGGTTATTGGTAAGTTGTGGCAGGTTTTGTGTTTTATAAATGTAAATTGTATTGGTAAATGTAAAAAAGTAGATTGTGGTGGGTTGTGGTAAATTGTGATGAATTGTTATATTGTGTTGGATTTTGGCAAAGTACGATGTGCTGTAACATCGCAACCAGCCAACTGTATAAAAGAACAGGACCTTGAAAATAGAGCCTTAATAGAAAGGCAGTGACATGAACAGATGAAACAAACAACAGAGAGACTTCTACAACAATCAATTATGAATTTGAGTTCAGTGTTATTTTCATCAGAGTCTTAAGGAAAAGGGGAATGGCTTTACCGTCAACAATTGTGGCTTTCCAAGATTATTATTATTATTTTAACCCATCTATTTTAAACCCAACAACCACGAAACACATTAATAGTACACATGTGATCCATAGCTCAGTATAGGCCAGTAAAAATGTGTCTGACTCGATAATTGGGTTTAGTGTCTGTTTGACCTAATTTTTGTGAGCGTTTTTTGAGTTAAAAAGCACAAATTAGATGATACAATGTTTTTTTGTAGAACTTAATAAATGTTTATCAAAAACAGTTTTGGTCAAAAACAGTTTTGGTCAAAAACAGCAGTTGTAAATTGCTGCGTTTGCTTCTTCTAAACTAATCACTACTCAATCTATTAGATTCTTTAGTGATTAATTTCCATAATTTCACAGAAATATTCTGATTTTATAAAGATAATATTTAAATATTTAATATTATATTGGAACCTTTAATTATGTTGAACATTTTTATTATCTAATTTCTTTACTAATCTGGTATTTAGTAAATTTTTGTTATATAAATATTTAATTTAAAGAATTGTATAGCTAAGTAAGATTATTATATAGTTATAATAGTTATTATTATAACTATAACTATAACTATACGATTATAATTATTGTTAAAATTAAAATATGATAATCTGTTTAAGAATTAATAAAAAGAGAAAAATGTAAATAATCATATGATAATTTTACTCCAGAAAAACACATGATGATTTTTAAAAGTTAGGCTAGACAATCAAATTTAGTAAAAACACTATATCATAAGTTAGGCTAAACACTTCAACTTAGTAAAATCATTATATCATAAGCCACACCAAACACTTCAATATCTCTCCAAGAATAGTTTTTACAAAAATTATTTGTAAAAAGCAAAAACATTTTTTTTAGAATTTAGGTCAAACATGCACTTATTTGAGTTGAAAAAAACTGAGTACAATTGTAGAATTTTCGTCCGAATTTTGATATTTTCCAATTTGACCGAAAATTCAAACATAATTTTTCTTTCAAATTATTATTGTCTTAACCCAATTAGATCCGAATTTATATTTATCATTTTTGTCCAACACATAAAAAAGTGAAAGAACTAGGGGCCCATTCTTTTATGCGTGGGATCGTTTGCGGTCCACATCGCACCCCAAATTTTCATTTTTCACCGCAACTCAACATAACTTTTCATTTCCCTTTTTTTTATTAAAAGTGAAAACGTTTCAAATAAAAAATTAATACTTTCACTTTATACCAACCTACCTTCTGTTATTTCCACCAGAACCTTTTCACTTTCAATATAAGAAATTAAAACTTTCACTTTATACCAACCACTTTCCATTATTTCAATACAACTTTCCACATTCTGCACAACTTTTCATATTCCACCACACCGCAACCAACTGTACCGTGATCGTACCGTAAAAAAACAGAGCTTAGGTATCAAACATCAAATTTTCATGCCGGACTCGGATTTTGACACCTCTAGTTAAATAGCAAAGAGTCAAAGACTAACAAATCGTAGAAGTTTGGGGCATTCAACTATTGAAGTTAGGTGACGGCGTATCAACCTAACTCCCAGGGTTTCAGCTATTTTCATGCGTACAAGCTTACCAAAAACACACAACTAGCTGTTGTAATTTGACGAATTCAGCCAATTATTATCAATAATGGAGCACTGCTTATTCATTTGTTGGAAACTTGTGATTCTGCAACGCAAAAGTCAGTCATTGCACAGTTGACATTGAATTACTTGCAGCTACATACTACTCTCTCTAGTTTTTTTTTTTAATTGTCGCCCCATTTTTCGTGTCATCAATTTTTTTTCGATAGTTTTTTAGCCAAAAAGGCTAGAAGCACTAAAAATGCTACAAAAAGCCCGCAGAAAACAACAAAAACAGCAAAAGAGCAGAAACAAACAGACAACAAAAAGAACAGCAGCAGCAACAAGAAACAGCAAAAAAAGCAAGAAGAACAACACCAACGAAGCCAGCCAACATAACCAATCACGTCTTCATGGTCGATAAAGCCTTTAGCCCACCAATCTTCCTCACCAAAGCCTTGTGCCGCGCAAACGCCTCCTCAATACTCATATTTTTAGGGCTGCATTCTTGAGAAAGCTTCTTCGAACCTTTACCGTGGTCTTCCGTGTCATCAACTTTTACCGTTAATTTCTCGGTATATATAATAATTCATCATACAAAACTGATACCGTTAGATTCATACTAGAAAATACTTTTAGAAAGGTATAAAATTAAATTTTTTGATAAAATATTACAAGAAAATTTATTGAAGAAAGATAAAGCTTGAAAAGTATGAAAGTAAGTTATTTAGAAACGGAGGGAGTATATTTTTTTAAACTAAATTATTGATCTCTTTAACTGCTCCCTCCGATCCCTCGTGTATTACTCCTTCTATATCATCTTTGATTAAAAATTTCTTATGATATATTATATCAAAATTTGCTACACTATGTTTTTAGGATAGTTTTTTCAGTTATTAGTCTAATGATTGTATTGTCGTATACTAAAACAATATATATGTTGAGAAATTTATGACGTCAAGGTACAACTAATATGGAATATAATGGAATTATGGAGGGAGTATTTGTTCTATGTGGAAATTGTACCGGCAAACTTTAAAAATTTTGATCGTGATTTTTTCAATATATACAATAACGTTAAGGGACAACTATATTAGATATTTAGATTCACAACGAAAAATATTGTCATAAAAATATCATGTTGCAATTGTTGATAAAATATTATATGATAAATCATCAATCAAAGAGTAATATTGTAGACAGTGACAGTTAATTAAGAAACAAATAATATGAAACGGAGGGATATCAACTTGTGATTTAAAAAGTAATATTTTCAAAAATAACCTATCACAGTGAGTTTGAACTGATTTTATGTGAGAGACTTTACTCATGCAAAATTGAAATATAAAAAAAAGAAAATTTAAAAACTAAAAGTCAAATTAATGTCGACCTCCTCCAAATCCTTCATGATTGTTTAAGATATGAGTACTCTATTTTTTCCCACTTATGAAGGCCTTTTGGTAAGTAGACCTATTTTTTCAACACTATCACCTTTAAAATCACTAACTGATAGTTTGGGGAATAAATAATTCAACTTTAAAAATGTGGTACCAAATAATCTAGTCGACAAACCTCAAAAATACTTAAAACTTTTTACCTTTCATATTAATTGTCGTCTTTAAATATTATACAGTTAAAGTTAAAAAGTTTTTACCATAAATTTATCGATATATATAACGAGTTGTTATATTAAATTATTATCATTAGATTTGTAATGAAAAATACTGTACTATCCTAAATATATAATATTATAATTATTATGAAATATTACTTCCTCCATCCCAAAATATTTCTCAACATTGATTTGACATGCATATTAAGAAAAATTAACAAATTAATATCAGCTCACAATAAAATACCAATAGTACCCTTAGTTTTAAATTCAAAAATATTATCTACTTTTTCCTCCCTTATTTAAATACTTTTGAAATTCAAATTAAGTATTTTGGTAATTTTAATAATATAAAAGTTTTGAGTTTAGGAAAGTGAACATCATTTTGGGACATTCAGAAAAGGAATATCTCTTCCACGTTAATTGTCATATTAGAAAATTGTGTTGCCAAATTTTAAAAATTTTGACCATAAATTTCTTAATATATACAATGACTTGCTACATAAAATTACTATCATTAAATTCAAACGAAAAATACCATCTGTAAAGTATAATATCGTAATTATTAATAAAACATTATATAAAAAATTATTAATCAAACAGTGACATTAAAGACCATAACTATCAATAATGTAACAATTAATATGAAACAAAGGGAGTAAAATTTTCAGCCAAAGAGTTAATGTGGAATGTAGGTACTAGGTAGTAGGAGTGTTCATAAATAACCGCCCCGAAAAACCCGATCTGGAAACCTGCTACCCGGTCATTAATTTAGGGTACCCACCCTGGAAAAATTAATTTAAATCGGGTCGGGTACCCGCCCCCGAATATTTTTCGGTTAATCGGTTCGATTACGGATCGACCCAAACGTTTTCGGGTACCCGAATTATCCGAAATTAAATTTAACATTTAGGTCCAGATTTAATTTTTGCCTATCTTTTTCCAATCTCCAGTCTACTGTCCATGCCCAAATTTTAATATGGAAAAAACTCTACTTTATGTTAATGTTGGCGCTCAGTGCTCCAATTCCAAATCCTCCAAAAACTCAAAATGTATGGAAACTCAGTGCCATTGGTCCTCCTGGCCCAGTTTTAGAACATTTTTGAAACATTTTTTGCTACTGGAGTATTAATTAATAATTACAAATTAAAAATAAAAATTGAAAACTCATATGATTATAATTAATCGGGTTTTTTGGTTAATCCTCGGAAGTTTCGGTTACGTTTACGGTTCGAGGGTTTGGCCGCCCCGGATTTTCGGATGTCCGGAAAAATTATCCAATCGGTTCGGATACCCGCCCCGTGAATACCCCTACTAGGTAGTACGGCTGTAAACGAGCCGAGCTCTCCTAGGCTCAAGCTCGTCTCGATGCTTGCCGAGCTTTCAAAGTCAAGATTTGGGCTCTACTCGGTTCATTAATCTTGGGTTCGGGCTCGACTCGACTTTTTTTAAATTTAAAAATTTCCAAATTCGAATCAAAAATCAAATAAATATCTAGATATTTATTAAACTTAAGTTGAAAATAACGTTTTTTTTTTTACAATAAGAGTATAATGAAACAAAGTTTAAATTTTAATGTTTGAGATTTACGGAGCTTAACAATAAAACTAAAGAAAAATAATAAATTTATGCTCCAATATTAAATTTTAAACATCTAAATTAATGTCCTCCCTCCGTTCCAAATTAATTGACGGAATTGAATTTTTCACACATATCAATATATAATTATAATAACTACCAAACCTCAATTGTATTTGGTGTTTTCTCTCTCTAATAAATAATGTAAAACAATTGAATTAGGTATTGAGAATAGGAAAGTGACAATTATTTTGGAACAAAATAAGTTAGTTAAAGTGTCAATTAATATGGAGCGGAAGGAATATAATTTTCCAATATTCATATAGTATAGGTCTTTCTACTTAAAATAATTAAACGAGCCTAATCGAGCTGAGCCTGACTGGCTGAGCTAAGTCCCCTTAAGCTGGGGCTTGGCTCGGTAGAAATCCGAGTCGAGCTCGAGCCGAGCCAAACTTCGGTCAAATGAAGCTCGAGTCAAGCTTTGAACGAGGCGAACCCGAGTGTAGCTAGCAAGCCGGCTCGGTTTAAGCGTTTAGTTATAGAGCCGACTCAGTTCACTTATGACCCTATCGGGCAACAATAAATTTTTCCAACAACCAATTATTAAGCCATGTTCTTTAGATTGGTAGGTTAGGTTTAACCATACTTTAGCTTACCTTACTAGGTACTATCCAAAAGAAAATGACTCTACTTTTAGATAATTTATATTTAAAATTCTTTATTCAATTCACATTACTTGTTTAACAATAAAAAAAATAAATAATGTAATATTTACTTACATCCACTATTTTTTTACGTATTTTTCTTTTCTTATTTTATCTTAATTTAATTCTGCATTCTTTAAAAAAAAACAACGCCCTGTTCTTTTATACGGCTAGTTGCGGTATGTCGCGGTGCAGTATAGTGGAATTGTAGTAGATTGTGGTGGGTTATTGGTAAGTTGTGGTAGATTTTGTTTTTTATAAATGTAAATTATATATATTGGTAAATATGAAAAAGTTGATTATGGTGAATTATGAAAATTTTTGGTGGATTGATATGTTGTGGTGGGCTCTGGTAGGGGTGGGCATAACAGGTGCTATGCGGTTAACCGCTTTTGAGGTTTTGGGATTTTGAAAACCTAAACCGAAACCGCAAAGTACGGTTAACCGCAAAGCGGTTAATCGCTTTTGAAATCTGGAAACCTAAACCAAACCGAAACCGCCATTTAGATGGGGTTAACGGCTTTCAATATACGCTTTACACTTAACCGGTTTCCTGGAAATTTACAATAATATTTATGGAAGTAAATGCAACCACATTACTAATAAATTCGCATTCCGATATTCATACGTGGTGAGTTGGGGTCTGTGAGAGTGTGAGAAAAATGAGAGACCGAAGAAGAGTGAGTGAATACTGAATAATAGAGACTGAGTTAGGGTTTTTTCACTTTTTCTCGCTTCAAAATTGAATTCCAATTACAAAATTTAAAAAATAACTCTACCCATATTTTTTCTCCAGCGGTGTACATCACAGTAGCTGCTAGGGTTTTTTTTTAAAAAAAATTTACTTGAGACTGGTTAACCGCGATTAACCGTTTAATGAAAATCCAAAACTAAAACCAAAACCGCTCATACCGATTTGATTAACCTAAACCACTTTTATGCAAAAATTAATTCCGTTAATCGCATTTACCGGTTTGATTTAGACGGTTTTACAGTTCGAATTGTGATTTAGATTTATTGTGCCCATCCCTAAATTTTAGCGAAGTACAATATATTACGACACCGTTGCTAGCCACACGAAAGGACGGGGCCTAAGCCATGCTTGGCCAATTGTTGGAACGAAGCAAGTCCCGGTAAAACCGTCATGGATTAATGCCTTTTGCGAATGCCGGCCACATCAATATGTGGCAAATATTGGGAGTCAAGCCGCAGTTTGATTGGAATCAATGCATCATATTGTTCAACTACCTCCAGTCCACTCGAATCAACGTCATTCACTCATCTTCAAATTAGATACGTCACTTTGCAACTTTATGTCTCACCACGTGTATATTATCCTCCTAACAAAAGTAATTCTATTATCTTAGAAAATTGTTCAGTCAAATATAAAATTTCGACTATAAATTTTTAATATATAATAAATTATTATATAAAATTATTGTTATTATAAATTTAAAATATATATTGAATTATTATATATAATTATTATTATTAGATTCGTAATGAAAAATATTATTATACAAATATAATATTGTCATTATTAATAAAATATTATATAAGAAATTATCAATCAGAAAATAAAATTGGATGACCATAACAGTCGACAAAATGGCAACTAAGACCCTGTTCTTTTATACAGTGTGGTAGCCGGTAGGGTGCAGTATTATAACTCACCATACAGTCCAAAAACCAATTAATAATATTTTCCCACAATTTACCATACCATATCAAACTTTGGCATGTTCTTTTGTGCGGTTGGTAGCATGTAGGAATGATGTGGTATGGTGAAATTTTGAAAATTAAATGCGGTAGTAAAGTGTGAATGATATGGTAAAAATTATGGAAAGTATGGTTAATGTGAACAATAAGGAGAGAGAATGTGAAAAGTAGAGGAGAAAACTGAAGAGAAAGAAAAGTGAGAAGATATTCTGGTAATATTGTGGTAAAATGTGGTAAAGTGTGGAAGAATAATGAGTAGTACAATGAGTTGTGGTATCTCATCGCACCGTACCGTATAAAAGAACAAAACCTTTACCACAATCATTACTAATATATCTCTTCACTTTTTTCTCTGGTCACTTTTCTCCTCTACTTTTCACATTTTCTCCTCCCATCTACCACATCAACCACATTTTTCATAAAATCTACAATACTATTTCATATATTACTGCACTTTCCACAATTTCACCACACCGCACCATATTATTTTAGCATTTTAGGAATGTTTTACACTTTAGTAATAACATACTCCCTATATTTTAGCCTTTTAGGAATGTATTTGTCTTATACTCCCTTCATTTCATATTTTTTTAATAAGCTATGGGATGTCTTCATGGCTTAAATCATGGTCTCAATCCCAGCATCATGGATCACCATAGTTCCATTACCTACAAATTTCATTTCATATTTATTTGAGCTTGAGTTTTAAATAGACTGCACATATTTTGTTTGTGTTATTCACTTATTTGGATCGGAACTATAATAAATGTTGATCTTTGACTCTTAATTTAACTTCTAAAATGTCTTTATTCATCTTTTACGGACTTTGAATTTTAATGGTTGAATATAAATAATGATTTAAAATATAAAGCTAATATCAATAAATCAGAACATTAATTGATAAATATAAATAATAATATAAGATATAAAATTAATATTATTATATTTATCGTGAAAATCCTAGCATGGCTTCTAGGAGTGCCTACATGCTCTGTCATTTTTATTAGGATTATTAGATGATAATACACTGAATGTTAGGGGTATTGGATAATAATGCATTGGACTTTTTTCTTGGACTCTAATACACTGAACTTTGATAGTATTTGACAATAATGCATTCATACCAATTCAGCTGGTGGTTGACGCGGTGGCTGTCCTACTTTGAGGTATCATTTTTCTATTTTTTTTTTCCAAAAAAATATATTAGTCGTCCTGCTTATGTGTACTTTCTTAAACGACAAAAGTTTTTTCTGAAAAAATAGAAAAACGACACCTCAAAGTAGGACATCTACCGTATCAACCACTAGCTAAATTTGTCCGAGTGCGTTATTGTCCAATACCCTCAAAGTTCAGTATATTAGAGTCCAAGAAAAAAGTTCAGTGCATTATTGTCTAATATCCCTAAAGTTCAGTGTATTATCATATAAGAATTCTTTTTATTATTCCAATGTAAAATGATAAGATTGCCTTTACATCTTTATTATTCCCATGTACTCCCTCCTTCTCATTTTATTTGTCATTCTAGACATAATTTCAAAAACCAAGAAAACCTCCATCAATATTAATTTAGCTTATTGAAAATGTAGAAATCTTGAATAAAATGGTGAATAAAAAAGAAAAAAGGTGAATAATAAAGAAAAATGGAAGAAAAAGATGTAATTATTAAGCTTAATTTGATAAATTAAGAATTAATGTGTTATTGAAATTATAAAGTGATAGATATTATGGGAAAAAAGAAAGTTAGTTAAAGTGACAGATAATGTGGGAAGGAGGGAGTAAAATATTACTCTAACCATTATTCTATCCATTAAACGGTTGATATATTTTTTCTACCAACCATTTTTCCAATCGTTTTCAAATAATAGGAAAAATATAGGTAGGAAATATTTCCCACCATTTTGGTGAAAGTGTTGGAATTTCTAACCAATATTCGCACCTAAAATTAGACAAATAGTTGGAAAATTAGAAAAATATGAAATGGTTACTAAATTTGGTTTTTCCAACCATTTTAAATTGGTTAGAAAAATTGGTCGGTAATACACACATTTTTAGCACTGCATCACCAATTCTCATATTACAATGTATTAGAGTCCAAAAAATAACATAGTACATGATTATCTTTTTTTATTTTAATGAAAAGTATATGATTGTACAATAGCAAAACTAGTCGAATATGAGCCCGTTCTTTTACACGGTTGGTTGCGGTGCGGTGTGGTAGAAACTTTGAAATGGTGGATTGGGCAAAATTGTGGTGAAATGTTAAAGGTTGTGGTGGATTATAGAATGTTGTGGTGTAAATAATTGTAAATGGATTGATAGATTGTAATGAATTGTGGTTAGTTGTGGTGAAATATGGAAATTTTATGGTGCGATGTAGAACTGTAACCAACCAACTGTATAAAATAATGGGACTTAGTTCTTGATTTTTCATATAAAAAACAAGACTGTTAATAGAACCTTACCTACTATTTTACCATAGGACTTTGGAACATCAAATTTGGATTGTTGTAACTATTTTAATGCCAGGTTTTCCTTCACCTCGGCTCTCGAAACCACCAACCCACAAAATGTTTAAAGTTACGTTTAACAATTGTAGAACGTACCAAAGTTAAGGTTGAACAACACAGTAGATTACTTGGATTGTGTGGCATATCCAAATTAATACTTCACCGCCACGTAATTGAATATCATTGAACAAATTAAAACACTAATAGAAATTCAAATTTGTTTACCATTATATATCCAACATGATCAAGTGGAGGGAAAGGGATAAACTTAAGATAGAAGTAGAGGTAACAATCTTGATTATCCTGCGTCTGTTTTATAATAGTTGTCATTTTAATTAATTTATTTATTAAAATTAAAGTTGAACAATAGTGGATTACTTAGCTTAGATTATATCGCATACCCAAATTAATACTTCACAGCTACGTAATTTCATATTACTTTATCCGTTTCTTTTTATCTGTCAAGTTACTTTTCGTGTAAAATTTTTTTACTGTTAATATAATTTTAATTTGTCTAATGAATTATCATACAAAATTAATGTCACTAGATGCATAATAAAAATATTATTAAAAAATTTAACGTATAAATTCTATCTCTTTCATAAAAATCTTATATGAGAAATTATTAATTAAATATAAACCTCAGAAAATATGAGTAAAAGATAAAAAAGAATTGACAACTTATTAGATTATAAAACTATTATTGGATCTTCAACTATCAAATTATATTTTTGGTCGAGATGACTCCATATGATATTAAAGTCAAATTGAATAAGTGGTCTTAGTTCGAATCTCAGCAGTCTCCGTATATATTTATGCAAAGCAAAGTGAGGCCTTTGCAGCCTCCATATCGCTTCAAACCCAAACGATATTCATATGAATGGACATGCTAGAATCTAAAATCATCATTAAACCTTCGGCCATGTAACATATACTTTTGGATAAGATCGTTACATACAACCTATGCAAAATAGAAATTGAAATTATCCAACCACAATCAACACTAAATTAAAATTTATTTACCATTATCCCTTATAATCTGGAGGGATAAACTTAAGATAGAGGTAGAAGTAAAACAATCTTACTCTCACGTGCCACAGATCACTTTCTAGAAGCTGCCTCTTGGTGATATCAATCGATAATATAAACAAAACAAAATAAAACAAACATTTTAATTACTTCACCAACTCTAAAAGTGGCCACAGTTGATTTCGCAATCTATATAAATTCCCACCCCCCCTTGCCACCCATTTTGCATGCAATCAAACACGCCTCTAAATATCCTCCACCATTTACTCTACAACTTCGCACACAAACAATCTCTCAAACTACTCCATAATTAATTACTTACTTAATCCCTAATTAATCCCTTGTTAATTAATCATGGCTGCAGTTGCTCCTCTTAAGCCTGTGCAGGAGTTGCTCCAAAACGGCGTCGTCCCAGAACGCTACATCCAGCCCAAGGTTAACCAAAGCCAAGCTCAGATTGATAACCATGGAGATCTGCCATTGATGGAGACTCGTACTGTTGATTTTTCACTTGTTATGTCTGACTCTGTTGAACTGGAGAAGCTTCGTTCTGATCTTTCTTCATGGGGTTGTGCTCAGGTATGTATATAATAACTTACATGAGATTATTTTACGGCTTTTTTTACATTTGGACTCCAAATTTTAGGGATATTTATATTCTGGATCCTCAGTTTTCAACTTTAATTTTTTGGACCCTAAAGTTTGTAGGTTGAAAAAAAAAGACAATAAAATTTGTGGGCCGAAAAAAAGTCCCTGTTTCGTTGTTTATTTTCCTCACATGTTTGAATTTATCTTCCCATGTACGTCAAACTGATATTGAAACTATAATACACATCTCTTATTTATGTCAGGTTTATTAAAACTTTAATATCACTTTTAACTTTAGTCTTGAAGTTTAACGTCAATCGAGAGAAAAATTCAAATATGGAAAGAAAAAGAAAAATGGGAAACGAATCTAGCCTCAAAATTCATATCATTTTCGTATTTATTTTTATAACTGTTTTAGTTCAAAAGTCTACATTTATCTATCTTGTGGTTTGTATTTTACACTTAAAAACTAAATGATACGTAAGACACTGTTTAAGTGTCTTGCGCTTCATAAAATTAATAAGAAGAGTAAGTAGAAGCACCTTACATGGCTAGAAATTAAAAGGTAGTGTATGGCCAATAACTATGTGTAGACAAAAGTGATTTATATGTGATGAAAGCATGCATTACCATGTGTGGATGGAAATGTAGAAACAAATTAACATGCATATAAAATTTGCGCATGCAGATAGTGAATCATGGAATGTCAACTTCATTCCTAGATGAAGTGAGAGAAATGAGCAAGACATTCTTCAGGTTGCCATTGGAGGAGAAGGAGAAGTATGCTTCTAACGAGGACGCGGGTGATTTGGAAGGATATGGAAATGACAACACTATTCGAAAGGAACAAGGCACTTTCAATTGGAATGATAAACTTCACCTCCAAGTTCATCCTGAGAATCATCGCAAGCTTCACTTCTGGCCCAAAAATCCTCAAAATTTCAGGTAACAATGTACTATATATAATTGTCTTGAAAAATTGGGTTACATTAATCTCTATTTTAGGGCATGGAATACTAGTAATTCGAACTTTTAACCCATAAGATCAAGAGTCAGTAGTGTTGGCCAAGTTTTGTCCGATATGAGTACTTGGAATTTATTCCACATGGGAAAAAAATCCGGTTTAGTGCGAATTCGGTTTTGGCCGAATTGACTGAATATTTGGATACAATATTCCTTCTTTTTCTATTGTTTGAACCCAATTTGGTTGAAATTTAATAGTGTCTGAATTGTTTGATTCGTTTCAACCCGAAAAAGAAACAGGTCCGAACATCAAATTTTCATCCGAATTATAAGATTGACTGACCGAATTTACTTGGACCTGGACGAACTTTAGCTAGTACTAGAAGTCAACTATTGTCTATATGCTGGGGAACAATTAGTTTGAATTATTTGTGGGGTCACAATATAGAAAACCACCTCAATTTTTTATCCACTCCAAAATGAGGCAAAATAGCTTGTGTGTATAAAATGGAGGGGATGATCCCTGTTTGTCTTCCGTGTGCTCACCTAGTGCCCCCTCCATGGAATTCTAGTAAACTAATACCGAATTTCTTTGAAGCATAACTCGGTGATTTTTTTACATGGCACCGGAGAGCATGGGCTTAAGTTGTGAAATTTAGCTTCACTGTAACTTGGCTTTCCAACTCAACCTTTCTCCCCTTGCTCTTTGATTATATAACTTGAATTTGAATTTTAACATGAACTTGATGTCATTGTAGAGCTACTTTGCATGAGTATTCAACCAAGACTAGAGAAGTGCTTGAGACACTATTGAAAGCCCTAGCACGTTCGCTGAAGTTGAAGGAGGATCGCTTCTCAGAGATGTGGAATGTTGAAGAAGACACAATACACGCAAGGTTTAACTTCTACCCTCAGTGCCCTAACGCGGAACTAGTTGTGGGTCTCCACGCCCATGGAGATGGATCCGCCATAACCATCCTCTTGCAAGACAGAGAGGTCGAAGCACTCCGAATCATGAAGGATGATAAGTGGTTTAGGGTTCCTATCATTCCTGAAGCTCTCGTCATCCTTATCGGTGATCAAATGGAGGTACCGTAAATTGTTTATTGTTATTACTCTCCATTATTACATGAAGCTCACTGCTTTTGGCTTTCTGTCAAAATATAACCATGCATGAGCTTTTAACCATAAGTTTGAACATTTGGTTGAGTTGGTTTCTACGCATGATATTAAAGGCTTTTAATTAAGAGGTCTCGCGTTACTTTTGGTTGAGATGATTCTTACACATCATCTTTTATTGATTTTATTGTGACGGAAGGGGCAAAAAAAAAAAAGAGAATTGCTCAATGTATAAATAGGGTCATAAAACAGAATATTGAAATTAGACAATATTGATACAAACACACTTTAACAACCTCTAAGATATATAAAATAAATAAGTTTAAATTAGAAATCCAGTACTGCCTTAGATTTGGCCTCTATTCGTTGTTGGTTACTGTGGAACCATCTCAACCAAAAACTTAAGTTAATGGTTGAAGCCCTAGGAATAGTTTTATACTCTAACACGCCCCCTCACGCGAATGCCCTTTGGGCTTGAAGCATGGATGCTGCAAAGACCCTCTTTACCTTGCGCAATTACATATGGGAGGTGCTGAGATACGAACCTAAGACCTCTTGTTTATTGGTCTGGCTCTGATACCATGTGAAACCATCTTAACCAAAAGCTTAAGCTAATGGTTGAAGCCCTAGGAGTGGTTTTATACTTTAACAGTTACCATATAAATCATCATAATTATATGCTCATTTAATTTATAACTTGCTAATATGGTTTAAATTGAATTTTCATTGAACTTTCCAGATAGAGAGCAATGGAATATTCAAGAGTCCAACTCACAAGGTGGTGGTGAACCCTAAATATGATCGAATGTCCCTAGCCATGCTTTCTCTTCCCAACAAAGACAAAGAGATTGGTCCACTACCAGAATTAATCACCGAAGAAAGACCCCAGTTATACAAGAGGCTCAAAAACTACGGCCAAGTTTACTACGAATACATGGCATCAGGAGAAAGGCAAATCAATGTTGTCAAGATCAACAACTAAGAAGTTTGCATGCAACGTAGAAACTTGAATTTCATTCAACTTATAGTTTATATGTGTTATTAAGCGCCGAATTTTAATGTTTTATGTCATCAGTTTTGTAATTTTTTGAGTATTTTAGAGTCTTAGGTTTATAAGATTAAGTTTCGTGTATGTGATAATATTGTTTAGTGGGGGTCTACAGAAATAAGTCTTTGTATTCTGTATGTGTACTTCTCCTAGATTTGTGGCATTTTATGCGTGCAAATTAATGGATTCATCGATATCATTAATAGGAGTAGAATAATAATGTTTTTACTTTTAGTACCTTTTGAGCGGTTGAGTTTTAATTTCCCAATTGATTGATAATTGTTTTCTGTTAGTTATCCTAATGGGTATTTCGAGTTCAATATGAATTGTGTATTCATGACATTTACCCTTTTTTTTATATAATTTATGGTAATTTAGCCAAACTTATTCAATCTAAAAATGTTTCTGACAGCACAAAGACAAACCCTGTTATAGAAAATAGGTATTTTGTTGGAGCCAGGGGAATTACGCAGGGAGTAGTATGGAGTTGATTGGGAAAAAACTTGGATACCTTTATTCAATCAAAGAGACTAAATATATAGGAATACAACCTAACTGATGGAAAGTGAAAATAACAGCTAATGCTTGAAATTCTGGATAAATTGATCCACTATCTAGATCATGGAAAATTTAAAACCTTCAACATGAATTGGCTCAGTAAACACTCACCAACAAACTGATTATTGTTCCTAAGAATAAGGAAATAACTCCAACCAATTTTGAAGCACTTTAATCAACACACCCCCTTGCTTCAAAATTTGTTAGCCCCAACTTCAATTTGAGATATTCATGTTTGCCTAGTGTAAGAGATTTTGTTAGAATGTCTGCAACTTGCTGATTAGTTCCACAATATTTCAACTCAACTTCTCCCTTCATAGTCAAATCCCGAATGAAATGATAACGAACATCAATGTGCTTTGTACGATTGTGTAACGTTGGATTTCTTGACATTGCTATGGCCGCTTTGTTGTCACAGTATATGTCTGTTGTGTTAGCTTGTTTCTGGCCAAAGTCTGCGAGGATCTTTCTCAGCCAAATTGCTCGACAAGCTGATGAGGTTGTTGCCATGTATTCAGCTTCTGATGAAGATAGTGCCACTGTATCTTGCTTCTTTGAACTCCAAGATATTGCTCCAGAACCAAGAAAAAAACATGACCTGAAGTGCTCTTCCGATCATCCAAGGAACCGGCAAAATCACTGTCTATAAAACCTTGCAATCTGAAATCGTCGACACTTCTATACTCCATAATTTGATGTTCCAGCCACATAGCGTAAAATCCTCTTAGCAGCTCCAAGATGATGCAGAGTTGGATTGTGCATGAACCTGGACACAACACTTACAGAATGTGCAATGTCAGGCCGAGTATGTGATAGGTAGTTCAGCTCAACCACCATGTTGCCGAAGTGTTTCGCATTTGCTTTTCCAGTGCCATCTTCCATCCTTAGTGCCTCATTCACATTCATAGGGGTACTTGCAATTTTGCATCCCACCATGTTGAACCTCTTTAGAAGATCCAATGCATATTTCTCTTGAGAAATGAAAATACCGTCTGCTTCTTCCTTCACTTCAAGCCCAAGAAAGTAGTGTAATACTCCCAAATCAGTCATCTCAAACTTTTTCATCAGATACAACTTGAAATCTGCAACAAGAGAATATGAAGACCCCATGTATATTATGTCATAAACATACAAATAGACCACCAACAGATCATATTTACCCTTCCTTTTAAAGTAAAGAGTAGGCTCATTTGCACTTCGCTCGAAGCCATTTTCAGCAAAGGTAGAATCAATTTTCTTATACCATGCCCGAGGAGCCTGCTTGAGCTCGTATAAAGCCTTTTTTAGCCTATAAACTTTGTCCTCCTCACCACTTATCTCAAATCCTTCAGGTTGCAGGAAAAAAACCTCCTCATTTAATTCACCATCCAAAAAGGCAGACTTCACATCAAATTGAAAAAGAGGCCATTTAAACTGTGCAGCTAAAGCCAAGAAAATTCTTACGATTTCAAAGCGAGCCACCGGAGAAAATGTTTCATCAATGTCAACTCCTTGCTGTTGAGTGTATCCCTTCGCCACTAATCTGGCCTTGTGTTTTGGAATCGTCCCGTCGGCATTGTATTTAGTGCGGAATACCCATTTCAAACCGATAGCATTTTTTCCTTCCGGAAGCTTGACCAAATCCCAAGTGTCATTCTTTTGAATTGCCAACATTTCTTCTTCCATGGCCTTACACCATTTGGGCTCTGTCACAACTTCTTCAAAGTAGACAGGGTCAGAAACAAGCAAGGCAAGTGTGGATGTACATATAGCAGCATACTTAGGATTTGGTTTTCGTTGTCGTGTCGATCTTCTTAGTGAGACTGGTTCATCTGAAAGCTCATCACTGGTTGATGAAACTCTGTTCGAGGAACTTTCTCGGGACTCAGTTGGGGTACTTGAAGGTGAATTTGCAGCAGAACTTTCGGGAGTATTTCCGGCTGAGCTTACTAGTGACATTCCAGGTGCTGAGTTTGTAGGCACAAGTGCAGAATATGATTTTTTAATTGACAAATCTTCGATAGAAACACCTTGATGTTCCAATTCTGCACCCCAATCCCAACTTGCTGTTTCATCAAATATTACATCCCTGCTAATTATCACTTTACAACTCACAAGATCATATAATTTGTAAGCTTTTGATTGAGTGCTATATCCGACAAAGATACACTTGGTAGACTTATCATCCAACTTACCCCGGAGTTGAGAGTGCACCATAGCATATGCCACGCAACCAAAAACACGCAGATGACTCACGGTGGGCTTCCTACCCTTCCATGCTTCGTATGATGTTTTCTTCAACACCGCCTTTGTTGGTGAGATATTCAGAATATACACTGCTGTATACCTCTTCTGCGCATAATTTCTTTGGAAGATTTGCAGCGTTCATCATACTTTGAGCCATTTCAACCACCGTCCGATTTTCGCTCAGCGACTCCATTTTGCTGTGGTGTTCGAGGTGCAGTCAAGTCCCTGGGAATGCCATTTTCTTCACAAAACATGTTAAATATTTTTGAGGTGAATTCACCAGCTCTATCCGACCGAAACACTTTTATAGAAGTGCCACTATGATTCTCCACTAGGGCTTTGAATTTCTTGAAACATTCAAACGTTTCAGATTTGTGTTTCAAGAAGTAAACCCAACTCACGCGACTGTAGTCATCAGTAAAGAGTAGAAAATACAAACTTCCACCTAGAGAATCATTTCTCATTGGTCCACACAGATCAGCGTATACTAATTCCAAACAGTGAGTGGCCCTCTAAGCTTTGCCTACGGGAAATGATGGTCTGCACTACTTACCATAGACACACCCCTCACAAAATTGAAGTGAACTAATCCTAGGCAGCCCAACCACCATACTTTTGCTGCCTAATAGTTGTAACCCCTTAACATTCAAATGACCATACCTCAAATGCCATAGATCATCTACTCCACTCTTTTAAGTAATTAGAGCACAACTCTCATTTTTTCTGAACACATCAAACAGAAACATTCTGTTTTTGGTCATTTGAACAGCAAAAAATTTATGCCCCGTCTTTTTATCACGAATGATTCAAGCACCATCATCAAAGAAAGCAGAGAACCCACACTCCAATAATTGAGCAACACTTAACATATTATATGAGAGGCAAGGGACATACTGCACATCACGAATAAGGTTGACACTACCATCAAAAGTTTTGATAGCAACCGTACCTAGACCTTCAATTTTGAGTGCTGTGCCGTTTGGAATTTTGACTTCCGCCTTGAATGTCTCATCCAACTCTTTGAATAGCATTCTCGTACCAGTCATGTGGTTCAAGCAACCACTATAAACAAACCAAACATCATTTACGACGTTGTCGTTAGTAGACTTGGCCATAAATAAATAGTTTTCTTATTGCTTCGTCTCACTAAAATTGACATGCTGCTAATTGTCTCTCTGTTTAGTCCAACACTCAGCTTCTTTGTGTCCATATTTCGAGCAATAGCGACACCGAATATTCCCTTTTCCAGAGAATGAACTTTGACCTTGTCCTTGTCCACGACCGCGACCATGATATCCGCCTCTACCTTGGTTTTATCTTGCTGGATTCTCAAACTTGCCTTTGCTATACTCTCCCTTCATTTGGAAAGCCTTTTCCTCCATCTTCTCACACTTGTTGATTCTAACCTCATGGGCTAGAAGGGACCCCATTAATTCATCAAAACTGTATGTGGACATATCCTTGGACTCTTCTATAGCCGCAACAACATGATCAAAATCTATTGTTAGGCTCCTCAGAACCTTGCTGACAACTGTTTCGTTGCTGAGATTCTCACCATAAGTCCCCATTTGACTTACAACTCCAGACGCTCTAGAGAGATATGTCTGTATAGGCTCCTTTGCCCTCATGGACAAAGTCTCAAACTCCCGTCTCAAGGTCTGCAACTTCATGGTAAGCACCTTCTTTTCTCACAAAAATTCTTTCTTGAGTGTTTCCCACGCCTCATGGGAAGTTGTTGCTGCAAATATTCGGGGGAAAATCTCATCATCCATTGCCTATTGGATGAGAAATAGGGCCTTAGCATCCTTTTTACGGGTCTCTCGCAGTTATGCATCAGGTTAAGCCGGTGCCGGCTTTGGCTCAATGTATCCTTTCTCCACTAAGTCCCATAACTCTTGAGACTTGAACATGGTTTTTATTTTTAGACTCCAAAGGTGGTACTTTTCTCCCTTGAACACAGGAAGTTGAGGTTGGAAAGATGAGTTGCCTGCCATGGCTACTTCTTGTTTTTTTGCTCTCTTATGTTTTTGTAAGTTTAAGGGTGGGTCTCTCTCTCTCTCTCTCTCTCTCTCTCTCTCTCTTTCTCTCTCTCTACTTCCCAGTAAACAGACCTCTCCTGGCTTCCTTGATACCATAATTTGTTGGAGCCAGGGGAATTACGCAGGGAGTAGTAAGGAGCTAATTGGGAAAAAACTTGGATACCTTTATTCAATCAAAGAGGCCAAATATATAGGAATACAACCTAATTGATGGAAAGTGAAAATAACAGCTAATGCTTGAAATTCTGGATAAATTGATCCACTATCTAGATCATGGAAAATTTAAAACCTTCAACATGAATTGGCTCAGTAAACACTCACCAACAAACTGATTATTGTTCCTAAGAATAAGGAAATAACTCCAACCAATTTTGAAGCACTTTAATCAACATATTTTGCCTCTCCTCTTCATTTCATTTTCTTATGTTTTTCCTATTTTGCCCCCGCCTTCTCTTTTGTGTAAACCTTACTTTGAGGGTAATAGTTGTATAGTCTTGAGCCTTTTTGTAATTACAGCCCCTAATGCCTCTCTTCCAGCCCAATGTCCTTGTCAGTGGCAGATCTAGGTCTTTGTGTTAGGGGTGTCCAATACATTATTACATTCACTCAGAAAACATATTATCCGCAGTTTTCAACTGCAATTATACTAACTTTAAGTTTTTTTTTTGGGGGGGGGGGGGTATCCATGGTCACCCTAAACCCCTATGTAGATCTGGCAATGATCCTTATATATATATGACATTTCTAGAGAAGAGGAGAATTAGACATTGATGAATGAAATTGAAAAAGCTTGAAAGCTTTCTCCTCATCTCTTAAAATCTTGTTTACTTATCAATAATTGTTACGGTGATGTTGCAAGTCTTTTCCTTACAGAATTTGTGGTGGGTTTCATTTATCAAATTCTTGGTGGGTTGTAGTTCTTGGGTGGTGGTCAACTTTTATCCCAGTCCATAACTGGGTGTTCAAGGTTTGTTGAGTTTTCGGGTTTGTGTTCGTCGATCATCTCCATCGTCATGAACTCAAGCATCCACCGAATCCCACTGCGACACTCTCCAATTGAAATGTGAGATTTAGTTAATGCTATCATTTAATGTGAAACCATCTCAACCAAGCTTAAACTGATGATTGTAGGCTTAATAATTGTTTTATACTCTAACACACCCCCTTACGCGAATGTCAGTTGAGCTTGAAGCGTGGATGCTGCAAAGACCCCCTTCACCTGGTGCAAATGAATATGGGGGGGGGGGGGGGGGAGGGGGGACGAGATTTGAACATGAGACCTCTTGCTCAAGTTTGGCTCTGATACCACGTGGAATCATTTCAACCAAAAGTTTAAGCTGATGGTTGTAGGCCTAATGATTGTTTTATACTCTAACATTTAACTGAATTATTCTGGATTTAGGTGATATTATTAAAGGATTGTAGCTGAAAGAAGGTAAGTGGGAGTTTGGAGAGCACCCACTATGAAGATAATCAAGTTTGATGCTAATGTGTCAATACAACATTGTTGGGTGGGTCATAGAGTAGTTGCAAAAACAACTTGCCCGCTACCAGAAAATTAAGGCCCTATCTTTTATATGATTAAATTACATAAGGTAAAATAAGATAAGAAAAGGAAAGTTAGGTAATAAAAGCAGGGGAGGTTGGTAAATGTTAAAAATTTTAAATATAAATTATCTAAAAGTATATTCCTGTCTTTTGAATGACAAAGTAAGGCAAGGTAAAATTATATTGGGTAAGGTAAAGATAAACCTATCTTATCAAGCTAAAGAATAGAGCCTCAAACATTTATTTTATTTTTTTGGGTTGCCCAAGGATAAGATTAAAAGCATTAGATGTCTTATTCTTCCCATCGCATCCCGCAACTTTTAGCCTTTCACCAGTATTCTATTATTTAATAAAGTTCAAATTTTTAAAATGCTTTTCTCCTTTTAATCATTTATCTCAAGACGTATCTCTTTGATTTCTTTTAGGCGTATCCCAAACTCTCTCTTACCATCAAGGCAGTAACATTTCAAATTTTTGGAATGCAAGTATAGTCCACCATTTCACATCACCTATCATTTCTATTTTTTGAAACTCTATTTCACTTATTCTACAATCAAAAGAACTCGATCATCCCCCCTTTTCTTCTTAAAATATAAAATTTTCTTTTTTTAAAATAATTTATAATCAAACTATGTCTTTTTAGTTGTTGAAAAAGCAAAATAAAAAAAAGTATTAAAATAAAATCAAACCTTGCGTTTCCAGAACCTTATCATGTGTGCGAAACTTCATTTCTCCACTAGAGTTGCTTGTTGTATAGGAATTTCACAACTTGTTATAAGTTCCAATACTTTTAATCCACTCGCTACATTTGCTCTTATCTTCTCTCTCTTGGTGTCTCTACATGTAAATTGTCCATTTTTTTTCTCTTCTTTAAATGACTTCTCTCTCCAAGATATTTCAAGATAGTATGCTCGAGCATACAACATGGTTGTGGTGAAGGTTTTGACATAGTAATTAATTTGCCATCAAAGTAGAAGATGTTTATCTAGAAATGTGCAAATAATGCCCTCCCACTGGGAAAAAATCGCTAGAGCAGAGGTATGTTGGAAAATAATAACTGCTGGCATGATGTATCAATTGAATCAATTTCACATTTATTTCGGAACTGTGCACATCGCGAGACATTTATGGAAGGCTAGTCCATTGGGATTACGAGACACACACACAGATTTAGAATGGCGGAAATGGTTAGAAGACTAGTTGAAATATTTAATGAATGCAGATAAAGACGGAGGAACTCAATTAATGACATTCACTGCAGTTATGTGGACGATTTGAAAAATTAGAAATGCGGCAAAACATCATCCGAATCAATTACACAGCAGAGGATGCTTGAAGCGGTTACAGAAGGATATCTATCAATGAGACGACCAATACCACCACCTTAGGGGAGCATGCAGATAATAAAAATCAAGCAATGACGACAAACAGGAAAGCAATGATCATTGTTGATGGAGCGTGGAAAAAGAAATCGAGATTAGCTTCGGTAGCGTGGGTGTCAATTGATGGGAATTTAGAAAGCAAGGTAACTCAGGAGGAAAAATTTGTATAACTTCTTTGACAATTCACGCAAAATTGAAGGCAATACTTTTGTTGTAAAATTTGTATATGCCCGCCAAAGAGATCTTAAAGCATTCTAGGTTGAAATAAATTACAATTTGTTGTAAAATCTATAATGCAATAAAATCACTATTTTGACAAAAAAAGGACTTCTCTGTCATCTTCATCTGAATCTTTTTCTCTCTCTTTGTTGCTCTCTAGATATTTCTTTGGATCGTGCGTTATTAATTTGTCCAAGGAAGATAACAACTTGACTTCTAGGTTTAAAACTGCACTTCTAAATCTGCAGCATTTCTGGTGGAGTACATTTCTTTTATTTTTAGGGTTCTTTTCCTTGACGATTTTCTATTTTTTGTTCTAATTTTTACAATAAATCTTTCAAGTATAAATTTATTGCTTTTTTTTTATTGTTTTTCTATAAACACTCAGTTTCTTGCATTTTAGATCTATATTTTGGTAAATGATGTCAATTAAATTTTCGAATTTCTCTCTATAAAGTAGTAGGCTTGTGTTTGTTAAAAATCCAATTTTCATAAGAAAGTAATTGAAGGATGTAATTGTTTTTATAATTATATTTTTTTGGTACAAATAATTATATTTTATAAGTGAATAATTTTTTATAATTATATTTTTATAATTATTTCCATCAAAATTTAAAATTTTAGAAGTTTAATTCTTAAATTGGGCAACATCTACATGTTTGATTGCATGCTAGATTTAATTTTGATAAGATGAAACTTGAAGTAGACACTATCTTGGAACAGAATTGGTTTATTTTTTCTTTAATAAAATGATGATCCATTTGGATTTGATCCACTTTCTCTCTTTTCCCATTTTCTAATCATGTTTTCTTACACCTCCACACCCTAAAAAGTGAATTATTTAAAGAAGTGATGAGACTGTAAATTATTTATTTCAGTCTCATCTTTGACTTATATTTTTCTCATGTAATGATTTTATTTAAGAATGTTTCACATTAATTGTTTTGATGTTTTGTTATGAATTATTAAAGTGAAAAAAAGAACATACAAGTTGAGAGTGTTTTAAAATAAAAGATAAGAATATATTACCTAAATTTTTGAAGGGCATATCAAATTAAGAGTTTGTGTAGAGGTGCAATTGGTACTCTTGGCAGCCAAGATTAAAATTAAAATTAGTTAATCGGGTTTGCTAATCTTCGTCCTATGGACGATGATTAAGAAAGAATCTTATCCATTTTTTTAAAATTATATCTCATACAATTAAGTATATATGATAAATGTTTAACTTTTAAATTTAATATATTATACTTATTTATTATCCAAATATCATTAATACTTATGCTCATAATATGAATCAACTACTAGGGACTAGCTCTACCACCAAACCTTAACAACTAGGAAAAAACAACAAAACACTACACCCAAGTGAAAGGCTTCTCCATTCCCAACAGAATCGAAACCCTTCATGCTCAAAAATCATGTTCAACGCACTAGACAAATTGCCAAGGCCTCCCAACAAGTAAATGACTCGCACTCATCGATACCACATACATAAATAGAGTCATTATACTTAGAACCCATTGACAAATGAACTAGAACATGTCAGGTTACCCTTAAGTCATCTTGATCACCGAGCCCCTTGAAACGGTACAGTTGGGGGTGTGGATTGGTTGGGAGGTTGAGCTTTTCTACCATGTATGCCGAGGCGACTTTGGTGCAACTCCCACTATCAATGATGAAGTCTACAACCTTGCCTCTGACCTTGTATCGCGATTGAAAGAGCATCTCCCTTTGGTCGTTGTCAAGAGGAGCTTTGGGGGAATGAAGTACTCTCCTCAAGACAAGCAACTCTCCTACCTCGGGTTGGACTTCCAGATTCTCCAGTTCTTGTTCTTGTTCTGTTCTTGGAATTGAGAGGTAGGGATTTTGAGTTTAAGGTTCAAGCATTCTTTTGGATTGGTTATGGTGTTATGTTGATTTTGTAGAAGTATATGGGTCTGTTGACTCTATTAGTGAGTGGTTGACAGCTAATGTAGGGGTGTCAAGCATACACTACCATTTTGTTTATATTCAACCTTGTAGTGTATTCATATGATGCATGATAATAACAAAATACATATTCCTCTGTTCTGTTTCTCTTTCTTCAGAGAATATTTCTCTAAACCTTCATGAAACCCAATTCCATTTTGATTATCAGATTTCGTCTTTTGTATAGTATCATCCTTGACATATGTTATGCCTCTCTCATCCGCTACTTTAGTTTATGTTTTGTGTGTTGTTAGTTTCAAATATATGTTGTATAATTGCCAAATTGTGAATTTTGAAAGTTATTACTCTATGTTTGGTGTAAATATTGAAGTCAACTAGTTTCTGCATGTTTGGTGTCAAATTGTGAATTTCATAATCTCATACATCCTACTAACAAATATTTGTATTGCTCTATGTTTGGGTATTTGATTTAGAAATTATAGGGAAGAATGTCAAATTGTGAAATTTTTGTTTGGAGAAGGGTTAATTTCAAAATGTTGAAAATTTTGATCGGTGTAAGTATGTCGTATAATTGTGAATATAATTCTAGGTTTTCGTATGATGTATAATTCTTTTTGTATAATCCGGTTTGATATACTATGAGTGTAACTTTCGTTTGGTTTAATTTTTGTTGTATAATTCAGGGTTTTCGTATGATGTAATTCTATTGTATAATCTTGTTTCAAAAAATTACTTGGAGGTACCCCAATATTTGGAGAAACTATTTTTCGGTACTCCAACTTTTCAAAACTAATTTTGAGGTACCTTTACTTTTTGGGTTAGTAATTATTTGGTGCTTTTCCAGCCATTAATTTTATTAACTGACCGAACTACCCTCATTCTTCTTCTTCTTCAAGGGTATTTCTTCAAGAAGGGAAGAAGAAGGACATTTTGGTCACTTAATAAAATTAATGTTCGAAAAAGACCCAAATAATTACTAACCCAAAAAGTAAGGGTACCTCAAAATTAGTTTTGAAAAGTTGGGGTACCAGAAAAACATTTCACCAAAAGTTAGGGTACCTCAGAATAATTTTTTGATCTTGTTTCATACTATGAGTGTAATACATGCAGAGATGAAAGAGTATTTTACTAAGATCATTGTGGTTGTTTCATACAGAAAATGGGTAATAGTGATGGGGGTCAAAGACTTTTCTTACTATGGACTCTAGAGGACTTAATGAAGGATGTTAGAGTATTTTTGCAAAACCAAGAATTAAGAATGTACCTAAACACTTTGATGTCTTTGGTTATATCCCTGGTGAACACAACAAAAGATGACCGATAATTTGTGACTATGATGTTATTAATATTGTTGAGAAACGGGTTGAGAAGAACATGCATATTGACTTCAATATTGTGGAGAGGGACAAACTAACTAAGGTTAGTAGGATGTACGAGACCCTTGTAGGATATTTGGAGTTGAAACTCGCTGGAGGGATTTTTGACACTATAGAGGAAGCAATGTATGAGAAAGATCTTGCTCAAATGCATGACACAACAATGAGTGCAAGGCAGACAAAAGATTAGCAAAATGTTATTATTGATGAAAATATGTAGGATCACATAGTTTCAAATATTGGTCAGAAATTGAGAAGCATGAACACCAATGTTCCTCCAAGCCCATTTGACGTATCTTCTATGTATCTTGAGAAGACATGCAAATCCAAATAACCTAAGATGAAAGTGGTCGCCGAAAGTGGCCATTCAACTAGAAGGAGTGTCATGGTAGAGACTGAGATTGACATGTTACCCAAGGGGTAGATTGTTTAATATTGAGAAGGTCTCCAAAGGTTGCACTTAAGGGGATTGTCATAGGTGAAAGAAGTGGACCTCAGGCTCATGTGAAATCAAGACATCCTACTTGTGATCCACTAGACAAAGGAAAAGAAATATTAATTGAAGATGTTATTTCTAACACAGATAGTGACGACGACGACGACGACGATGATTGTTTCAAACAGCCAATGTTTGAACGTTTAGATGACATGAAGGAAATGTTACACAAACATGAATCTCACTAAGATTATACTATTGTTGGGTCAACCGATGGTGTGGCTACCAATGATGAAACTAAGTATGGTGTAGATGGTGATGAGAATGACCAAGATGTGGAACTGTCTTTTGGTGACAAAGATGAATAATAAGAGGAAATGTCATTTGTTGATTAAGATGAATTGTTTGAGAATGATATGATGATGAGGTTAAACCAAATAGCTCAAAAATTTATGAGAATGGGCAATGGTGAAAATCATAGGCAAATGATTCTACTAAACTGATAGAAGGTGATATGTTCGAGGATAAGGCTCACTTGCTAAAAGTTGTTAGAGACTTTTTGGTTCTGAAGAGGTGGTAATTGAAGCAGCTTAAGAATTATGACCTTTTTTTTTTTACAAGCATGGCTGAAAATTTTATTCAGGTAAACGGCTTAAATCAACCCAGATAACTTCCATGACTGATTGAGGGCCATAATCCACCAACACTTTAGTGTGGTTAAGGAAAATCTAATTTGGCAGTCTCCTGAGCTGCATTATTCAAATTTCTTCTAACAAAAGAGAAAGACAAAACATCAAAGTTTCTTCTAGTTTGAAGCAATCCTTTAAGAAGGTGCTAGTGTAGCCACATCGTTGCCTCCTATTTTTTCAGCCATCGCACAACCAGCTTCGAATCCATCTCAAAAAATGCTTTTCGTATGCCCAGCACGGATGCTACTGCGAATCCGCTACAGCAAACCTGCGTTTCGCGATCTCGGCTCGCTTCCACTCTGGTGTAAGCAATCGCGACACATCGCCCTTTATGATTTCGCAGGACAACCCCCATTGCTCTTTGGTGTGGGTGCTTTAGAGAGGCGTCCACATTTATTTTAATGACATCGACCGGTGGGATTTCCAAGATCTCCTTCGCAGTGATAGGATTTTCCTTCTTGTCCATATTCTCGTTCCTCCCACAACATCCGTTCCAATCATCCATTGCTCGCTGCAGCATCCGCTCCATAGGCCATCGCCTCTTCTCAAATACCCATTTGTTTTAGTTGTTGTACAATTGCCACTGGAGGTGCATAATCAACCCCCTCACCTCATCATCTACTCTGTCGAAGACTTCATGACACCCATCCCCAAATTTTCTCACTTCTCTACTTCTGATATGAAATTGCATAGGACATTTAGCCCAAAATTCCTCTGCTATCGGACAATCCAAGAGTAGGTGTGTGGTGGTTTCATATTGATCTCCACAATTCTTGCACATCACGTCCACTTGTGCACCTCTTCTGGCCAGATTTACTCGGGTGGGTAGGCCATAATGTAGGACTCTCCAGACAAAGTCTTGCACCCATGGCAATGCTTCTGCTTTCCAGACCTTTGTCCATCTTCCATCCCAGTTGGTTGAGCTTCCTGGTGCTTCTGCTGTATATATGCCCCCCAACAACCTTTGCGCTAAGTGGAAAGCGCTTTTTACATCAAAATCACCATATTTTATCGATTTCCATCTTAAATAATCCTCATCAATGAAGTTGCTGAGGGGTATCTGTTGAATTTCCTTCGTTTGGGACTCGCTGAAGATTTGTTGGATCAAGCAGACATCGCACGCCTTTTCATCGTGTTTGATAAGCTCTGCAACGGTTGCATGTTCAGCCATAAGCGTTGATGTTGTTGTTACTTGGTCGTCGGGTGTTTGTGGGAGCCAATTGTCTCCCCAGATCTTGATTGATGTACCATTGCCCACCCTCCTTCACGAGATGTCTTGCTTTTAACTCGTGCTTCCTAGAAACTACTCATTGGGTAATATCTTTCTTTCAAGATTCTGGCTGCCAAGGTACTCGGGTTTGTAACCAGCATGCAGCTTGCTTTGCTAACAAGGCTAGATTGAAGTTATGCATTCGTCTGAAACCCCTTCCCCCACTTTTCTTCGGACTACAGAGTCTCTCCCAAGAGATCCATTATGTGCTTCGGCCTTCCTCTTTCAGACCCCACCAAAATCTCCTGTACAGTTCCTCATCGTCCAAAATTTACCCACTAGGCACAAATCTAGGGCATATTGGTTTTCTTCATCAGTCTCCTCCTCCCATCTGACCACAATCTTCTCTTTTCTTTCTTTGTGTTCCATTATTCCTTTTCCTTTCGACACCCCCCCAACTTCCTTCTGCCCCATGTCTTCCTTCTCCTGTCGTTCCATTCTCACCCCCATTGAGGCCATAGATCTTCTGCAACTGGCAGGAAAGAATATTGGTCACTGGACCCCGAAACCTAGAAACCCTATGGCAGTACTCTCACTTAGCTAGAGCACTTGGAGAGACAATTACATACTACACCTGAGTAAAAAGAGCAGAAAGAATTACGGCATTACATATAAAGCATTTTGTGTAAGATACTTTTATAACAAAATAAGATATTTTTGTGAAAAATATGCAAAGGTCTAATCAAAAATATTTTTATAACAAAATAAGATATTTTCTATTGTATTTTTTCACCGTTTATAAAATTAAATGGGAAACCATTGATTATTATCATCAATATTTTTTTTTCATATGAAAAAGAATCTATTATATATAATAAAATAAGATATGACAAAAAATATTTAAATGACAACATTGAAAGTAATTTATTCTAAACAACAATATGTTCACAGTAAAAAGCTAACAAACTCCAAAAAAAAGGGTAAAATTTCCATGGCTATGATAACAACATAGAATTATAGTTTGCTCATTTTTTATTTAATTAATATTTTCTTTTCAAGATTTTAATTTGTAAAAGGTTGCAAAAATGTTCAAAATTAATAACTATTCACACAAACTTTTGCTATTCTAATAATAATGAAAAATCTACCATAGTTGATTTTTTTTTTCAACTATAAATTCTTGTCTCCCCAAAATTTACATTTATCAAGACTTTGATCTTTTCCATGCTTACTTAAATTTTGAGTAGCAGATTTAATTGAATTCGTAAAGTTTGTTTGTTGTAGTCAACATTTCAACATTTCAACTACAAATGCATATGCATATTTTGAATTATTATGTTATGTGCAGATTTTTATTTGATGATGAAACTTCTATTATATATCCAAAATAAAAGTTTTTAATAAAAAGAATAACAAATATTTTGCAAAATATTGCTGCAGCCGGGAGTTGAACCTGGAATCTTTGAACTCAAGATTTACTAGTGTGCTACTGCAGCTCAATTGTTGTTCTACATTTATAGAATATTTATTAAGGCTATGTTCTTTTTTACGGTTGGTGCGGTGCGGTAATGGTGTAGTGCGGTGAAATTTGAAAAAGTGGGATGAAATGTGGTGAGAGTTGTGGTAGATCGGGTTGGTGGTAATCATTTTTGAAAAATGTTATGTTACCATCTATTTCGTTCGCTAACGTTTTTATTGCCTGGCGTTGACCAAAATTGCTTGTTTCTAAATTCTAATACAGTATCCGAATTTAGTATACAAACTTCACGTGAAGTATTCAAGCACCTCCATAACAACCCAAAACAAGCATTCAACCATCAACATCCATGGAAGTAGCATAAACATATTCATCAAAACCAAAATTTCAACCACCAAATTCTCTCCAAGAACTTTCCTAGATTGCAACCCAAATCAACTCCAAACAATGAAATTTTCTTGACAAATCACTATCAAAACAATAGGGCATGTATAGAAACCATCCAAGCACTAAAAATCACAACAAACTCAACCAAACATGCTAATTCTTCAACAAAACCCAAAATAAAGAAAACTTTTTTGGGCACATATAACCTCAACCAATCAATAGCTTTTCTGTTGCCATTAACCAGACGCTTGGGGTGGGAAAAAAAAAAGGTGTGGCCAGCAACAACCCAGGCACGGCCTGCGCCCCTTTTACTTCCCTTGCCATTTTTCGGTTGTTTTTCCGTTTCTCCTTCGTTCGATCTTCTTCGCTCAATCTTCCACCCTGATCATTGTGTAATGACAAAATTGCCCCTTGCTTGACCTCGATTCGAACTCGACTTCCCCCATGCCTACTTGAATGATTTCCCGGGCTTTTAACTTGAAAATTTAGCGGATTTTTCACTTATTTTTTCTCGGTGGTTATCTCCGAGTACATAGCCTTGGTCCTCATAGATCAGACGCCGAAAAAGTAAAAAATGACAAGTATTAAAGATTGACAAGATTAGTAATTATTCATTATGTTCTATTTCTATATTACTTGTTATAATTGAAAATTATGCGTCAAATTTTAAAAATTTTGACCATAAATTTGTCAATATATACCATGACTTGTTATATATAATTACCACCATTAGATTCATAACGAAAAATACCACTACCTCCATTCCTAAATATCTGTCACTTTAATCAATTTTTTATTTTCCATAACGTCTCTCAGTTTATAATTCCAATGCAAAATTAATGTTAATTTTTTCAAATTCACCTCTAACTTTTCTCAATACATATTATTAAAATACAAACTTTTACTATTAATTTCCAATGTAATTATCATTCTCAATACTTATTTTCTTAAAATCTACCAAAAACACAAAAATGACAATTATTAAGGAATTGATAGACTATTATAAAAATATATGTGAAGGAAATTTATAGAGATGAACAATCAAGAAAGATATTATGGTTAAGGAAAACTCAAATAGATATTAAAGGGGACACAAGATTTACGTGGAAACCTTAATACGGGAAAAAACCACGGACGACGGAGAAAAGTATTCCACTAGTAGAAGGAGATATTACAAGAGGAGAATTATATGAACTCTCGTAGACTCTCGCAGACTAGGGATCATTATTGGTGAAGATCTCTCAATACAAGTGTGAAAATATAGGTTGATAATAACCTATATTTATACCAGAGTAAAAGAAAAGGAAACTAGGTTAAACATTACAAAAAACCTAGAAAGCAAAGAATAAAGATAGCCGCCGCAGACAATAGCCAATAAGGGAAAACGCTGGAAGCGCCCTAGAAACGCAGCCAGCGCCCCAGAAACGCAGCCAGCGTTTCAGGCAATGCCGATTCCCGCTTTAGTGAATGAGAGGCGCTGGTAGCGCCACAGTCCGCTGGTAGCGTGTAGCGTCCATTTCCTTCAATAAAGGAGATTTTGGGCCATAAAATCCAACAAACTCTACCTTGGGTAAAAATCTTCGGTACCATCATAGAACCCCGAAGGGTTGAGCCCCATGGGGCGAAATTCAGCTTTGCAGCGGAAGAGAGTCCAAATTGTCTTTGGACTCATAGGAACCTGTCATGGTAGAGCCTTGAAGGAGGTATATACTTCCTTGTCTGAGACCCTTTATTAGAACCTGAGTACCTCACATCACCTGTAGAACTCCACCTTGAGAAGAGAAGTTGCACTCTTTAGATTCAAGGGTGCCCAAACAGATCATGCTACGCTTCAAGTCAGGGACATATTGAACATTTGACAAAGTCTTAATGGTGTCATCATGGGTCTTGATCTTAATAGTACCAATTCCCAAAATACTACACGGAGTATTATTTCCCATGTAAACAGTGCTAGAAACAATGGGATCATATGTTGAAAGCCAACCCTTATTAGGGCACATATGTTGAGTACAACCCGAATCCAGAACCCAATAAGAAATAATAGCACCTTCCTTATCAGAAGAGGCAAAGAAAGCCTCATCATCAGTAATTTCAGCAAGAGCGGCTAGAGAATCATTCTTGCCCTCTTGTTCCTGTTTCTTCTTCAGCTTACGACACTCAGAAACATCATGTCCAGGTTTCCTACAATATTGGCAATAACTCTTGTTTTTTCGGCCTTTGGTTTTATTCTCCCTTACAAACAACCCCTCACCATTGGATTTGTCATCAAGATCAAATCTTTCTTTAGACATTAGAATAGCTTTAACATATTCAAAGGACAAGGTTTCATCTTTACTGTAAAGCAATATGTCTTTAAGGTTTTTGTAGGATTCAGGTAAAGAAACAACCAATAAAATAGCCTTATCTTGATCCTTGATCTTTTCATCAAGACTCTCCAAATCAACTATAATAGAATTGAACTCACTCAAGTATTGTTGAGCAGGGGTACCTTCATACATTCTGTAGGAATAAAGTTTTGCCTTTAACCTAATCTTGTTGGTAATACTCCTTGACATGTATAGTTCATCCAATCGATTCCAAAGATCCACTGGGGTTTCCCTGTCAAGAACTTCCCTAAGAACATTAGCAGTGAGACATAGTTGAATACCTGAGAGAGCCTTTAACTCCAATTCTCGCAAATCCGATTCGTCTATAGATCCACGCAGTTTTTTCTTGTCTGCCTCCCATTCATCGGCAGTCATCTTTTCAGGTTTCTTGAGAAATCCGTCGAGGACTTTCCATAATCTGTTTTGAATCAAAACTGCTCTCATTTGAACTTTCCAAAGATTATAATCTCACCATTGAACTTTTCAATCTCAACTGTCATGATTGTTGACATCTTTGAACCTGCGCTCTGATATCAATTGTGAAGGAAATATATAGAGATGAACAATCAAGAAAGATAGTATGGTTAAGGAAAATTCAAATAGATATTAAAGGGGACACAAGATTTACGTGGAAACCCTAATACGGGAAAAAACAACGGACGGCGGAGAAAAGTATTCCACTAGTAGAAGGAGATATTACAAGAGGAGAATTATATGGACTCTCGTAGACTCTCGCAGACTAGAGATGATTATTGGTAAGATCTCTCAATACAAGTGTGAAAATATAGATTGATAATGACCTATATTTATACTAGAGTGAAAGAAAAGGAAACTAGGTTAAACATTACAAAAAACCGACAAAGCAAAGAATAAAGATAGCCGCCGCAGACAACAGCCAATAAGGGAAAACGCAGCCAGCGCCCCAGAAACGTAGCCAACATTTCAGGCAATGTCGATTCCTGCTTTGGTGAATGAGAGGCGCTGGTAGCGCCGCAGTTCGCTAGTAGCGTGGAGCGTCCATTTCCTTCAATAAAGGAGATTTTAGGCCATAAAACCCAACAATATAATATTACAATTGTTAATTAATCAAATATTATATAACAATTATAAATTAAATTATGACAATTCTTGATAATTGTGCCAAAACTAAGGGCATAAACTGGGACGTACGGTTTTCATACTTTTTAATAGAGAAAATGTGGTAGTCGAAATAAAAAAAAGGCACGAGAGACATTGTTTAATGAAGAGATGAATATATACAAATCCAAATTGCAGAAAACTAACAAGGCAAGCTATAACATAGATTATATAGCATATAATAATCCAAATTGCAGAAATCAAACAAGGGCCTGGGCCAACATCTGATGTATAAAATACACATAGATGAATTAGGCGTATGAAAAGATAAATTTATTTTGTTATGAGACCACCGAATAATGAGAGCGGTTAATCGACCTTATTTGTAACATTTAATTTGTGCTTAGCATACGAACTATTTGTTTTAAATGTTTTTGGCCACAAATAACCTGTACTGAGGGGCTTGTGATTGAGAATAATCTAAAGTGACTTTTTGCTCACTGACAGTCTGTATTTTTCATTATTTTCTCAAAGCAGTCCAAAATCAATTTTCGACGCCGGAAAGCTGACGTGGCAACCGGAAATTTCCTTTTTGAAGTATGAATAAACATACTTTTCGATCGCCTCATCAGCTTTCCGATGTTGGAAATTGATTCTGGACCGCTATGAAAAAATAGTGAAAAAGTACAGACTGTCAGTGACCGAAAACCTTATTCTAATAGGGAAATTTAAGGATCGATTGAGGAATGTATTTTTATACAATTTTATCGAATAAATACATACCTTATTTTAAATATTTAATTTCCCCATCGTATTTTACTAACACGTTGCCAGCTATAACGTCAGATTATAGATAGATACTGCGTACTATATAAGCGGTAGAGATGGTGTGCTGGGGAGCATCTGATCTGGGCTGCCATGGCAGAAGAAGAAGAGCAACAAGAAGTTGTCAACTTTGGGAGTTCACTGTTAGTTCCAAGTGTTCAAGAGCTTGCCAAGCAATCAATCAGCACCGTACCTCCCCGGTATGTGAGGGATGATCTCGACCGTCCGATCGATCATCCATCAAATCTATCTGTGCCAGTCATTGATGTGGAGAAGCTTCTTCATCCTGATCATGAATCTGAACTACACAAACTCCACTCTGCATGTAAAGACTGGGGGTTTTTTCAGGTACCCTTTTCCGTCTACTTTTTACTTAGCACATCTTTTATTATATATATCTGTTATTGGTAATTATCAACTTTTATTCTCTTTGATTTCGTGAAAAATATCCATTTGGGCATTTTTCCCATTACATTAAATTCCAATGAACCATACAATATATTCTCATTTTTTGTTGCATATTGTACCCCAATGTAGGGATGGCAATGGGGCGGGGAATTTTCGAACCCGTCGGGGCCCCGCCCCGATCCGGGGAAAAATCCCCGCCTCAATTGGGATGGGATGGGACGATTTTCCGAAATCCGCTCGGGGACAGGGCGGGGATGGGGACAAAATTTTCCCCATCCCCGTCCCCATTTTCCCTGCCGGGGTGAATTCCCCATCTCCATTCCCGAATCTCCATCCCCGAAAATGTTAAAATTACCAAATAACATTTATTCAAATTTAATATATATTAATGGGAAGGACAAAGTAGTAATTTCCAATTTATTATCACTTGTTGATGTATTATTGTTTAATTTTGATGTATTATTACTTGAGCAAGTATTTAAAATACGTTGTATTTTGAACATATTAAAAACCGGGTTCGATTAAAAACGGATCCGATTAAAATTTAGTTAAATTTAGGATAGTTTTAAAAAATCCCCGTTGGGGATGAGGAATCCGCGGGGATGGGGGTGGGGCAAGAATCATTCCCCGAAGCGGGGATGGGGACGGGGGTATACTCCCCCATCCCCGATCCGCCCCGTTGCCATCCCTACCCCAATGTACATGCATATGTACTGTTTCCTTCTTCTGCATCCTGAAAATCAGAGATGCCAAATGCTTTGATTTTATTGTGTGGAATATGTTTGATTAGAAGCATGAATTCGGATCTTTAGGTCGATCAATGTTAATATTCGGATGGGAAAATGATGTCTGAACCATGTTTTTTGGGTCCGACAATTCGGACAAAACTAAATTTGGGTTAAAATAAGGTTTTGCAAAATAGAAAAAGAGAAATGTTGTATTTGAATGTCCGGTCAATATAAAATTTGGGTTTAGATTAATCTGGACATGTTTCGGGTTGGACAAATTACAAAACAATCGCTACAATTTTGCCGTGCTAATTATAGGAGTAATTGCATACTCCTTCCATTCCATATTAATTATCATAATTTTGACTTTCACGATCTTCGATGTTACTCTTTGATTATTAACAAGTACAATATTATACTTTTATGATAGTATTTTTCATCACAAATCTAATGGTGATAATTTTACATAGCAACTCATTGTATATATTGAGAAATTTATAGTAAAAAATTTTGAAATTTGACTGTACAATTTCCAAAGACGACAGTTAATAAGAAACGGAGGTAGTATTTCAGAATATAGAACAACCGAACAACTTGATATCTGGTATTCAAGCAGCTTGTGATACTGTTGTTATCGGAAGGTTTCTTGTGGGTCTCTTGGGATTATTATTAGGGTGTGTTTGTTTGGTAAAATGTCCCAAGGAAATTGTCAATACCTAAGTTGATTTACTTTCTCCATGTTTGAATTTAGGTTGACCTTGAGGAAAACTTTATGAGAGACCTAGCATTTCTTCCATTTTCTTAAGGAAAATTTCCTTAGAGGGGCCAAGGGAAATCTATCCCATGAAAAAATTTCCCCGGGAAAATTTCAATTCCTACCAAACGCTCCCTAAGTCTATCTACTATCAGGGCTTTAAGACTTGGGAGAACATTGTTTATTAGGATGAATAATCAGGGTGGCTGTCTTCTCGTAACAGTATCACCATTGGCCTGACCAAATGTCGACCTTTGAGAAATCTGTCCCTCTCAGTCTTACGATAAGTTTACGTGAGACGATCCTATACTAAAAATTTGCGCATAATAATACTATGTTCAAAATGTGGGCAGGTGATTAACCATGGAGTTGAAACATCATTGTTGGAGACATTCAAGTCAGAGGTGACTAAGTTTTTCCAACTTCCAATGGAGGAGAAAAGGAAACTGTGGCAGCAACCAGATAACCATGAGGGGTTTGGGCAGTTGTTTGTGGTTTCAAAAGAACAGAAGCTTGATTGGTCTGACATGTTCTACATAACTACACTCCCTCACAGTCTCAGGAGGTCTCAACTGTTTGACAAACTGCCTCAATCCATCAGGTGTGTTGTCTTTCTTAATTGGAAAATTGAATTATAAGAGTTTTCACTTTTGACACTTTTGACAATTGGACGATACTAATTCCTACTTTGTTTTTTGTACATTGGTGGTCTAAAAAAGTAAAATTGTAGAAGTATTTTTTTGGACCACTACCGGGTGTATACTCTAGATAACGTGGATTTTGACTTGCATTTGCTCACAAACTTAACACAACACTTCTGCACGATTTTGAGTGAATTTATATAAAATTTGTCCCAAATTTCTTCGATTTTTTTTTTCTAATTTTTACAAAATTTGTCTCAAATTTCTTCGATTTTGACTTGCATTTGCTCACAAACTAGAATTATGGATGTGCACGACAGAGAGGCTATGGAAAGTTACATAGCAGCAACGAAGGAGCTAGCTCTGAAGTTGTTGGGCGAGATGGCGAAAGCATTAGGCATGGACAAGGACGAAATGAGGGGGTTGTTCAGCGATGGGGTGCAGTCCATAAGAATGAATTACTACCCACCATGTCCCGAGCCACGGAAGGCGATCGGGTTCACGCCCCATTCGGATGCCGATGCCATCACCATTCTCTTCCAACTCAATGACACACATGGTCTCCAGGTTCGAAAAGGTGGCACTTGGGTTGATGTTGAGCCCCTTCCTAATGCTTTTGTTGCCAATGTTGGAGACATAATGGAGGTATATACTCCTCCCTTCACTTTTTATATTTCGTCCATGTTTCCGTGCGAAAAAATTTGATTGTTACTCCCTTCGTCTCATATTATTTTGTATTTTAGTTGACAGTCACAATTTTCAATGTCACTTTTTGATTGGTGATTTCTCACACAATATTTTATTAATAATGGTTATTGGACTATAATGTACTGTACTTCGGGGGGTTTTGGACAATCATATATTGTACTATTTTTTTTTACTCTAATACATTGCTCTAATACACTGTATTATAGGGGTAGGTGACATTATTTGGTGAACTTATTAAGGGAATTGATAGAGCAACAACGGAAACTAAATAAAACAAGCAAATAAATAAGTGATTCGATGTCTTCTAATTGGCTCCGTTAGTTTAGGGTTATGACTTAAATACTTGCTGCTTGGCAGATTGTGAGCAATGGTGTATATCGAAGCATCGAGCACAGGGCAACAGTGAACTCGACGAAGGAGAGGCTTTCGGTTGCAACTTTTTACAGTTCCAACCTTGACTCAGAATTAGGACCTGCACGCAGCATCATCGATGCCCATAATCCTCCGCGTTTCAGAAGAGAACCCATTGAAGACTACTTCAAGGGATTCTTTGCAAGAAAGCTCAATGGGAAGTCCTACTTAGAACTCATGAGATTACCACACAATTAATTAATTTGATATACTTTAGCGAACTCATGAGATTACAACATAATTAATCTGATACTCTTTAGTTCTGAAGTATTTGAAGAGGTCGTGTTCTTTTGTGTGATACTTTATCAACTTTATTCCACATCTACCATACTTTATTCCACCTATCTCCACTTTATCACGCTCACTTTATCTACTTTGTTTCACCTATTTACCAACTTATCAACTTACCCCACAAAAGATCGAGCAGGAACCGCTATTGTTTTAAATAATGGTGGCCGGGTATGTCATTGTAGACTGAATTTGAACTTGGATAATGTGTCACGCTCTTTGCTCCATAGGGGAAGTAGCCATCTAGCCTATGGCCTCTTTGATTCATGATGTGTTTGTATCCATGTGTGTTTTATATTTGTTAGAATTGGAATGTAGATATGAGACATCTTGTAAGGGATTAGATCTATACTGGACCTTATCTAATATTGTAGAGGAAGTGAACAAGATAATTAATTTAGGGATGCAGGTATTGAAAAAATAAACAATATCAATATAATGGTGATTGAAGACAAGACTTTTACGTGGAAATCCAAAAAGGGAAAAAAACCATGGGAGATAAGATAAAATCCACTATAATGGAGAGATTACAAAGGGTATCCCAAACGGCTGTATAACACAACGAGATTAAGAATGAAAGATTTCAAATGGTATAGCACAACATGATTAAATTACAAAGGGTATCCCAAACGGCTGTATAACACAACGAGATCAAGAAGGAAAGATCTCTAACGGTTATAGCACAACGAGAATAGACATATCTCAAATTAATGAAGGATAACGGTATATGAGGGAGATTACAATCTCAAAATAAAAACTCTCAAAGTGGAATAAATAAAAAGGAGATCTCACAAAAGTGTCGTAGAGGCACATAGTTTGGCCACATCAAACTAGTTTGAACAACCTAGTATTCAAAGTAAAACCCAAGCAGACGTAGAATAGTCTTCTAGTCGAACTCAACTACTTAGAACCCAAACAGTATCTTTAAGGAAAATAATTATTTATTTCCAAACTTGAGTCTGAATGGAATTGGGACACTGCCCAACAATATTATATAGTTGAAATTAGAAAAATATTACTACCTTCGTGCCATAATGATAGTCCATTCTTTCTTTTGTGGAAGTCCCAAAATGATTGTTCATTTTACTATACCTAGTATTAAAATACTTCTCTCTTTAAAATTAACACAAAACATTGCATTAAATGATATTCACTTAAAAAATTGTTAGTCACCCTCCTTATACATTGATGTCAGGGGGTTTGAATCTACGTTCGAAACAAAAAAAACAGTAATATCACTAATATGTTCGTGTAAGTGATGTCGCTGGTCATTCTTATAATCGAGAGAATACAAGCTCTTGCCACTAGGGTTGTTCAATGGTCTAGGATTGGACCGAATTAGGTCAGCCTGGTACTGGACTGAAGACCGAACCAGGGGTTGGCCTAGACAGACTAGGTGTGGACTGACTAGGTGTTGACTGTGAGTGGGACGGTGATCGACTAGGTGTGGACCACGTGGTGGCCGGTTGCGGAGGAGAAAACAACGGATTTGGAGAGTGGAGAAAGGGGAGCGTCGGTGAAGCAGTTGAGAACGGGGAGCGTCGGTGAAGCAGTTGAGAATGGAGGGAGGGCGGTGGCTCTTATGACCTTGACGGCGGGTGGTAAAGGTCGGAGAGAGGGTGAAGGGTGGAGAAGGGACTGGGGAGCATCGAGGCTTGAGATTGACAAACTCAAAAACATTAGTGAATAGTGATGAAAAGTTGAAAACCATAGAAAAATGAAGTAATAACATATACCTCCCCCAAACCTTTATAAAATGAGGATTTTACCCTCCATAGTTGGGGAATGAGGATTACCCTACCTAATCTTTATTGTTTTCGTAAATGTATACTTTTTTCGATTAGTCAATGAACTGGACAAGTTTGCTCCTGTAATTTTATCTGGTTTGATGAAAATAACCTCAAGATTTAAATTAAACAGACGAAAATACCCTTGTTATTAAAAATTTGAACAGACGTTTAATTAGGCACCCCTTGCTATTCTCCAGCCCTTGCTACTGGGAAAAGCCGAACAACCCCAGCCAAAACGAGATACTCGGTCGACAATCTAGGGTTTTGCAGGAAAGTGTCAACCGACATGGGTTATTGGGGGTCGGACAACGACTATGCTGCAAAGGAGATCGAAATTGGTCATTGTTTGAAGTTTAGTTTGACGACTATTCTCCTTCACCCCCGTGAGAGATTCATCCATATTGTTTGAATTTCAGTATGAAAGTTTGAATTTTTATGATTCGAAAAGGTGTGTTAATGTTATTCTTGCAATTTACATACTTGAAATTCCATTTTTGTTGAACAAAAATGAAAGAATCAAGTGTCAGACTAACTGTTGAAAATACAGAGGATTAGGCTGATTTTTGGTATGCAAATAGTTTCCATGCTCTGGTTGTTGTAAGGCAATTCACAGTATCCATGCTTTGGTTGTTTTGATATATCAATTTCGATTTTTTCCTGTGGTTGTGGTAGTGTAATTGAAGTGGCCATGCTCTGTTTGCTATGATACAGTACTACGTCTGTTTGCTGCAATACACTAGTATATGAATATAGCTTGCAATTGATAGTGGTTAATAGAATTTTTCTTGTGACATTTTAATAGAATTTTGTTGTGAATTGCCGAAGAATGAAGAGGAACAACATAGATGAACATCAACCTGGAACGAAGGCTTTCAAGAAGTAATAGCCCGAGAAGGAACCAAGAGGAAGAATAGAGAGGAGGAACATCAAAATGAAGAAGAAAACGCCAGTGGGATTTCAAGTGCACATTTATTTGTTTTTTTCTTTTTTCTTAAGGAAGAATTTTTAATATGGAAGGGTAAATTGGTAATCGCACACCTTAAGTTGACCAACCCTTATATGAAAAGGTAGGTATAAATTATATCAACAATACTTAAGTATCATATATTCATATTTATTATTTTTATTATTTGTTAAGTTGGGTAATTAAGATTTCCAAAACATAGGGGTAAAATCTTCATTTTACAAAAGTTTGGAGTAGGTATATGTTATTACTTCATAGAAAAATAGTCGGTTTGTAGTTTGGTCCTCTAATTCGATTAAGTCCCTTGACCGAAAACCAAAACTCAGTATTCCTTGGACCAAGGACTAGACCGAACTATCTTCGATCCTTTCAGTCCAGTTCGGTTCAAACCTTTATTTGATCCCAACTGAATTATGAACAACACTACTTGCCAGACCTTAGTAAACGATGGAAAATAGTTTCTTTTCTGTAGTTTATAGTTGTGAAACATTGGTTCTTGCATGCGACTATCATGTCCTTGAAGTTGGTTGCATTGTTATTATAATTGTATCTGTCACTCTTGGCTCTCCATATATCCATGTTTGGATGTAAAAATTTGGCGATGTTGTGGTAATAGGCCTCAGGATTCTTGGGTTTGGCTTATTTTTCATAATTCTCTAAATTTGTGGATCAAAATACTACTTTCTGTTGGGGATTAAACCATCTAATTCCTCCATCTCAATAAATTCGTTGGTGAGTTGACCCTTGAGGTTACGGAAGCATCCTTTCCACCCAGCCAGTCAGCCTACAAGCCCTTGAGCTTTCTCTCTGAAATGGTTATTTTCCTCCAGAGAAATTAATTGCCAAATACTAATTCTTTGCTATTGCTGAATACATAATCCTTCGCCTCTTGCTCTACTCTCAATATATTACCTACTTTATCAAAGACTGTATTTAACATGTACTGTCCCAATTTTTGAAATTTTTATTCATATTTTGCGGTTAATCATTCTTCGTAAATACTTTGATTTAAGGTTTTCTTTACATATTTCTTTTTGCATATATTATTGGTGTTGGTTCTGGTGTAACTGATGAAGAGGGAATTTTCGGGAGGTTAGCAAATGGCACTCTTTGTAACTCTTTTTCTTTTTCACATTTACCCTTTGTGACTTCAAATCTACGCTTGTTGCTCAACATCTCCATTTATCTCTCATCAGTTTGGTGTGTCCTCCAACTTCTTCTTCTCACATGCGCTATCACACACCACCAAATTCTGAAACAATAAAATTTTTTCTTAGCAATCAATTTTGTAGCGGCCCTTGAGGGTGATGAATTTCACAATTAAGATCTACACACCAGGTAAAGACGTTAGAGCGAACTTTCGTGGTTTCAAACCAAGGATCAAAACACAGTGTAACTGAAATACCTCATTATATTTATATCAATCAAAGAACAAGCTACACTTATGAAACAAAACAAGAGGTAACAACCTGAAGGAAGTTACTGATAAGTTCACTGACAAAGGTTGAAGGTCATTGAGACAGCTACAGATAAGGATCGTCGTAGGAAAAACCCTAGCGGCAATTTGGAACATGATGAATTACATTGAAGCACAAACTCATGCATCCTTAGTTCGTCAAGGCTCTTCTACACATCATCTCACCACCACATGTGGACACAATGAGTGATCACAAAAGTCTTTGGCTATCCCTTCACTAGAGATCCTTTACTGGCTACCTTCATCTTCGAACCATTGACTACACACTCTGAAATCTCACCGGATTTCTTACTCCGCGATTACTTCCGTGTCGCCTATGTTCTCAATTCTTCAATCGTCGTTTTTATAGAGGGTTTTGGATGCTTGAACTTGAGTCATTCCAACGATAACTTGCCTTCATTATTGATTCTTCCCTTTTGTGTTGATGTTTCCTCAATCATCAGTCATTCCAACGGATTCTTTCCATTTCGTCTTGTATTTGATTGCACAATCCCCCTGATTTGTTTTCCTTATGCATTCCTTATGATTTATATCTACAAATAAATCACACAATCAGAATATATCCGAATATATATTATAGAATCAGAATATATAATATAAGAAAATTTCCCTTTTCCGGATTTTGGCTTTCATTAAAACCTAAGGTCCTTCGTAGATGCGCAGACGAAGGACTTTGACCCTGTCTTCAACAAATTTAGTTTAATGCAACCTCTAGATCAACCAATTCAACAATTAAATAATTGATTTAGAAATAAATAACTTCAACAAATATAAATGCAATTTTCAACCGTCCCTAAACTAAATACTAGAAGTTTAGAGAGAAATTCAATACCGTGGGCAACTGTAATTAAGATATCAACATTAATATCTAGGTTCACATTATGCCTGATGGATAGCTTCCACCAACTTCAATTGATTTAGGCTTCTTGAACTTCATCATCTGCAGTACCCTAAACCATGCAACAACATTAAACTCAATTTTAGCTTTGCATGTGAAATTCAAAGAAAAGGTGGAATTGAGAATAATTACAAACTGAAAGAAAGAAATGCGATAGGGGGGAGGGGTGTCTGGAGTGGATGACAAAAGCAAGGGAAAAGTTTATATCTCAAGTCTAATGAAGATGAAACGACGGCAAGAGTAAATTAGTAAAATATGAACTTTAGATCAAATTGCCCTTGTTTTACTGTTCATTGGAACAGTGTTTACAATTATTGTTCATTGGAACAACAATATGAATAGTAAATTGGGATTTTAGGACATTAAATAAAGTGATAAGTGTGACTAATAATTTCGCATACATATGTTGTGCACGCTTACATAAGCATCACAAGGGATGTCAGCCACATATGTTGAGCAATGGTGTTTTTGGAGGGCAAAGGATAGAAGAGAGAAAAAGAAAAGAAAATTGATTATACTTGGGGATTGTGCATGGGGAAAGAGAAAGACAATGGAGAAAGAACGTGAGAGGGATAGTAAGGGGAAGTAAGTTCCATATTCATTTTTAAGTTAAGTTTTTTTAATAAAAGATAATAAATATTAAAAATGGGTTCAATCAAACAATAAATTTAAATATATCTATATTTTACTAGTACTTTATGATGTACTTAAACATTATCAATAGACATACTTCATTACCCACTAAAACATTAATATTTGTACTTGATGTACTTTGAATCAAAGTATAATATTATTCATGGTTTAAGTGTGGATAATGACTATTTTAAGCGTGGATGGAAGTCTCTTTTCTTGTAGTGAGGTCCTTAATCCTTTCCGTTTTATCTTCTGTTGGTAATTAGCGGCCACATAATTATTCGTTAATTAAAGTAATCCTAATTTACTTAGAATTTGGTGTTTAGATAAATTCGGAGTTAGAATTTGATAAAGAGTCTGACTCCTAACCTGAGTTGTATTGGAATACAACTCTATGTGCTAAAGTATAAATAGATCCCTCCGTGGGAGATGTTTGATATAGAATACACAGCAAGTATTCTGATTCTCTCCTCTTCTCTGGATATAGGTTTTGGGTTTTCGGGTGTGATTAATTCCAGCAACTCTATCCTAGTAGTTGCTGGTAATCGATATTATTCTGGTGTTGATCATGAACTGTGACGTGTTATTCGTGGAACAAGATTCGGCAATTCTATCTCGCTTCAGTACTTAAGGTATCATTCGATTCCACTCTACATCTTAAAAAACCAACGCCTCCTATCTCTCTCTTCCAGTACTTCTCTCCCCCGTCCTTTTCTCTCTCCAGGTTTTAAACTCCATTACTAGCTACTCCATTCTTCTTATTTAATTGTTTATCATTACTTTGTTTCGTTTATTAATTTTCTCATTTACAAGCTAATTAAACTAAGGTTTGGCTTTTGAATGAGGCTAAATCGGTGACATGTACATAGATAAACAAAGATGGCGCTTGAGATGAAATGGGAAAACCTTCAAGAAATAAAACACTATATTCCACAGTTTCTTGAGAAAAAGTTGTGTAAAATCAAGGTTTCTAAATTCTTTATTTGCTTGGTGCGAGTTTCTGAAGGATTGCAGTTGATAATTCATCCATTAAAAAGACTAGATTATCAGTTTAACTGTTGTCATTGTTAATTTAGCCTGTTAGCGGTATATGGATAGCCAACATTCATATATTGTATGTTTTTCATACTGTTTATGCTCTCATAAATTAATTTTCTAATGTATACCCTATTGTAGATTCATAGAGTTTAATTATCTATGAATCTAACTCACTTAATACAAGTGAGACAGGCTCAAAGGATCTACCCATCAGAGACATCTAATTTTGCAAGGTTATCGGTTCAATCCATTATAATAGCTTTAAACCAATGGTTTTGACTGTCATGAGTATGATGTTGGCTAACTATAGGATAAGTTCAAATTAATGGTTTTCACTTTGTCATAAGGATGATGTATTGGAGCGGATTGATTAGTTATATTTCTTTGATTTATTGATGTTTGAAGATGATATAAAAACACTAAGCTATGACGTGTGCGTGCATACACACACACATACACATTCTAGCAAATACCAACGTGTTGTTACGTCTTCGATAAAAACTTACCCCGGCGTTGTTTAATACTATTGATCATACATCACGATGACATTCAAAACACTTAAATAAGAGAGAGGCAATTGTTCGATCACATGAAGAAAATCTATAATAAAAACGTACATGAGTTCAATAATAGTTAAGATCTACACCAAAAAGACAACAGTTAAGATTAAAAAGAAAAAGAATATTGTAAATGATACGCCAAATGAGATGATAGTAGATGATTATTCTTTGCTCATTTGTGGTAAAAATGTAGGAAAGTCATAAGGAGATTATGAGATATCAACATGCAAAATTAAATAGATCTGTTATAGATATTACCTAGAACACTAATTGATCACCATTCTAATGTCTCGACGTAGAAACTTCTTCTTTTTTATCAATTGATGTGATTATATCTAACTCAATCAAGGGTTCATATTGATTGGTAAACAATAGGCTCAATGGCAAAAATCCATGATTTTTGTAAGTGCTCCAACAGTAGGGTACATAACGTACTACATGTGAGTTTGCTACGTCTTAATGACAACTTCGTTGGCTAATATAGTATTAATCGAGCTTCTTTGTACCGTAATCATTTTATGTTGGAATCCATGTTGTCCATGTGCGGTCTGCTACCATGTGAAGAAAAAACTATGTTTGTAACAAGTAAAGCTAAAAATTTGACAAAGCAAGTTGGTTGATATATAAGGTGTAAATACTTATTGTTTTGATAGTAGATACATAGAAAATGTCTAAAAATAATTGGCTGATGGGTGAAAAATTATGAATACAATATACAATTACCAAATGTTAGAAGGATGATTTGATTAGATAGTGATGGTATATTGTCCAATGGGTTTGAGGTATAAGTATTTTGATATGTGTGACATACGAAGATAAGTAAATTGGAGGTAAAGATATAAATAATATGTTTAGTATGGTAACATAATATACCCATTAGAGAATTGGATATGCCTAATTTTGTAAGGATATTGGCTCAATTATGGTCAAAGTGGCTTACAATATTAAAATAGATTTAAATTAATGGTTGACTTTCATCAGTATGATGTGGGCTAATAGGACAAATTCAAATTAATGGTTTTGACTATGTCATGAGGATGATGTATTAGATCAAATTGATAAGTTATATTTCTTTGATTTGTTGATATTTGAAGATTACATAGAACACTATGATACATACATACATACATTCATACATACATACATACATGGATAAACTTAAATTAATGGTTTTGGCTATGTCATGAGGATGATGTATTAGAGAAAATTTATAAGTTATATTTCTTTGATTTGTTGATATTTTAAGATTATATAGAACATTATGATACATACATACATACATACATACATACATACATACATACATACATACATACATACATACATACATACATACATACGGGAATGGATCCGGTAGGAAGAAAGATCAGGTAGGAAGGCAAGAAGAAACTATATGAAGCGTACAAATCTAATCCACTGGTTGATAATAAAATCACCTTCCTTCCTATCAATCAACTAGTGGTTTTTGAAAAAAATAATAATAATATCAGTTAGGTAGATACAATTGGCGAGAATCATGCATGGAATTATAGAGAGAGAGAGATTTCCTTCCCTAAATTGCAGGGATTAAATTATCCAACTTTAACTCAATTATTATCTAAAACTAAAAACAAAATAGAAGTTATGAAATTGTAGGATTATATTTAGTCTAACATAATCATTACTTCTCAAAATCCATGACTACACTCCCTAATATCTATGACCACACTCTCATAAGTCAAAATTATATCAATGTTGTCAAGATATATCTGTGACGACACTCCCTAATATCTATGACCATACTCCATTATATATCTATAATATGTGTATTTGTGTATAAGAAGTTAACTTTTGTAGGCCTTGGAAAAGTATAAATTTCATGATATCCATAATCGTACACCATGACCACACTATCCATAGAATATGACAATAGTATGTTCAGATTGTGGACAAATATATACAGAGTGTGGACAGATCTATGCAGTGTGTTAGGTACATCTAATGAATATGACAACAGTGTGGTTCAAAGTGTGGACAAATTTATGCAATGTGTGGTCTTGCAAATTAGAGACTGTGGTTATCGATATAATGTGACAATAAAGATATAATTTGTTTTAGTGAGGTGTGGTCATGTATACAGGGGAGTGTGGTCCTTCATATAATTTTGATTAATGAGAGTATGATCATGGATATTTGGGAGTATGTTCATGAAGTATGAGAAGCAACGATGATGTTGGATGAAACAGACCCACGACAAAATTCTTATAGAATGTTGACTTTTGTTTTTTTTTTTTAGTTTTTGGTAATAATTGAGTTAACTTTGGAGAACTCAATCCCTACGATTTCCAGAAGTAAATCTCTCTCTTTCTCTCCCTAGTCACATGCATAATTCTAGTTAGTTATATCTACCTAAGTGTTTTTTTTTTTTTTTTTTTGCCAAAACCACTAGCTAATTTATGCGGAAGGAAGTTGGTTTTATTATCAGTCATTGGATCAGATTTGTATGTCCTAGCTTGCTTCTTCCTACCTTTGCACCATATCTTTCTTCCTATTGAATCCACTCCCATATATATATATATATATATATATATATCTATATACGTGTGTGTGTGTGTGTGTGTATATATATGTATATATATATATATATATATATATATATATATATATATATATATACATCAAATATTGTTTTTGAGCAAATCAAGTATAATTTTAGAGGACATCACGTTAGCATCGCTAACATCACGAGGGCATCAATTATTCATGCAAACTAGATGTCCCCTAAAACTATATGATGTCCATCTAATCAATATTTGATGTCCATCGCTACTCACCAAATGACATGCTCATATCTGTGTGTGTGTGAGATATTTAGCATATATATATAAACACATTTTACTGGTTAATTGGATTCACCATGTATATAAGTATATTTCTTTGATGAGGATTTCATACAACACAAACAAGAGATAATTATGATGAATCATTATTTTCCTCCATCTCCTTCCCTATAAATACTGCTATTAACTTATTAGTGACGGGTGAATTTTTAGTATCCACTTGAACTCAAAAAAATGATGACGGTAGGTACATAAACAACACTCGGGCCCTGTTCTTTTATCATGTTAGGTTCAAGTTAGGTTAGTTAAGTTACGACATGATAGGATAGGATACAAAAGGATAGAATATGTTTGAGTTAAGTTAGTTATTGAGTGGAAATATTTTAGTAATAAAATTTAATATTTTTGGGAAAATAAATGAAAAAGTTATAGGTTATGAAATGTTAGAAGAACAATGGAAGAATCAAGGCTGCGGGAAGGACACTATCTAAGCCGTGGACAGACCACTACCTTTAAAGCGATTGCGGCTCGACCTCGGTGGGGCCAATTGAAAATTTTGGTCGCTCTCCAAGGTTAACTCGGACAACCGCTGGACACATGCACTCGTGGTCAAAAGCTTGGAGTATAAACAACTAAATGCCCAAGATGGTTAAGAGAGGAGAATGGAAAGACTATATTGTTGTTGTATATGAACAACCAAGCAAAGCACTCATTTTATAGCAAGAAAGATGACTGTTGGAGAGATTAAAAAGACGAAAATGGCAATCAAGAGAGGCGAGAATCATGGTGATTTAACAACCATTATAAGAGAGCGAAAATCTGAGATATTAATTGAGAATTAAATCAGTCAATGCAAAACAGAAGAAATTGAAATAAAAAATGACCCGACCACGACCACGACCACGACCCGCGTCGCGCCCAGTCCTGCCCGGGCCCGCCGGATGGATGGCGGCGGCGCATGCGCATGCACATGTGGAGGCCCAAACCACACCCTACTTCATAAAACCTACTTTTTAACTTAATACAACACTAGGAGGAATAGTGGGATATATAAACTCACTTGAAACCACACTATTCGAGAAGAATGAAAAACACCTTGTTGCCATTACCATAAAGCTCTCAATTCCCAAAAATCCTCCAATAATGGAAAACAAGGAAGATAGGAAAAGAAAAGAATGAAAACTGGGCAAAAACGGGTCATATACTTAGACGTCAATATCTTTCGATTTGAATTGACACATTAGTGATGTGAGGCAACAATCAATAATCTTACAAGTGGACTAAGCCTTGAACTTGTAAGACTTAATCGAGACCTTCACAACACGTATCAACCCTATAGAAAAACATACTCCACGATAAAGAACACTTGCGCCATTATGGCCATGCGCACACCTTGGGACTCATAACTGCTCTAGAGAAATAGCCATAATTTCTCTTCTAGAAGGCGGCCAAAACTTCACATTACGTAGGTAATTCCATCAAGCCTATCTCGACATAGACTACCACAAATGTGGCTATGGGATTATTAAGAGTAAACTAGTTCATCCTCACATTTAAAAGTCGATGAATCCATCAGTGCATTTCACAAACACCCCCCACAATGAGCGTGGATTCATTAAGAGAATGATCTCAACCTTATAAGCACTACTTAGAACAATAGAGATAGGAATGTAATGCACCTCAAAGATTAATAGTATGGTTTCGTTTGACCAAATAATTGGTATCCACCTTACCTTTTCAAGCCATAGGCTTAAGACATATCCCCCTCGATGCCTCAAGAATAACTCATCTAGTCATTCCCTTAGTGAGAGGATCTGCCAAATTCTTCTCGGATCGCACATACAACAAGGATATGACACCATGTTCCAGCAATTGTCTCATTGCACTATGTCTGACACGGATATGTCTCCTCTTTCCGTTATAGACACGGTTATGTAATACTCCAATTGCTTCCTGTGAGTCACAGTGTATAGAGATAGGTGTCTCTTGATTTTCCCACAGTGACACGTCTGCTAATAGACCTCCAAGCCACTCTGTTTCTTGACCTGCCAACTCAAGAGTAATAAATTCAGATTTCATGGTAGAGCGGGCTATGCAAGTCTGTTTTGCAGACTTCCATGATATAGTCCCTCCACCCAAGGTAAACACATAACCACTAGTAGAACTAACTTCATCATTATCAAAAACCCAATTAGCATCACAATATCCTTCTACAACAGCAGGAAGTTTGTTAAAATGCAAACACCAATCAATTGTACCTATAAGATACTTAAGTAAACGATGAAGAGCATTGCAATGTTCTTGACTAGGATTATGAGTATGACGACTCAATCTACTCACAGCATAAGCAATATCAGGACGAGTAAAGTTCATCAAAAACATTATGCTCCTTATAATTTTAGCATACTCAGATTGAGACACACTAGGACCGTTGTTCTTCTTTAAAGATATCCTAGGATCGTAGGGAGTTCTAATAGGTGTCACGTCAAACATGTTAAATTTCTTTAACACTTTCTCAATATAGTGTGACTGACACAAAGCATAGTCAGAGTTGGTTTTTCGAATTTTAATCCCTAAAATCAAGTCAGCTTCACCCGTATCTTTCATTTCAAATAAAGAAGACAACAAATTTTTAGTTTCATTAACTACAAGAAAATTTGTACCAAAGACCAACATATCATCAACATATAAGCATATAAGCACACAATCTGATCCTATCATCTTTGAATAAACATAAGAATCAGACAAATTTGCTATAAACCCATTTTTCACACAAGAGAACTATCAAACGTCTCAAACAACTATTTAGGAGCTTGCTTTAGGCCATAAAGAGATTTTCTCAATCTGCACACTTTATCCTCCTGACCTGGTAATTTACAACCCTCAGGTTGGGTCATATAAATTTCTCCCTCTAAGTCACCATTAAGAAAAGTTGTTTTTACATCCATTTGATGCACAACAAGATCAAAAATAGCAGTTAAAGCAATCAACATTCTAACGGTGCTTATTTTTATAACAGGAGAATAAGTGTCAAAATAATCTATCACTTTATTTTGGTCAAAACCTCTAATAACAAGTCTGGCTTTATATTTACCAATTGAACCATCAGACCTCAACTTCTTTTTGAAAATCCATTTACTACTAATAGGTCTACAACCCTTAGGCAAATCAGTTAATTCCAACGTTTTATTAGACTCAAGGGAATCTATTTCACTTTTAATAGCTTCTTTCCAAAAGGTTGCATCAATAGACCTAATAGCCTCAGCATAGGTTTTTGGATCTTCCTCAATCAGAAATAAAGACACAAAATCCTCAGTTAAGACATCCACATCATAATGATTAAAAACATCAACTAGGAAAGCAGTAACATAGTCAGATCCAAAATCAATTGTAGTTCTTTGCCTTTTACACCTTCTAGGTTCAATTTCCACATTTCTAATACTAGAACTAGAGGTGGGCAAGCTCGCATTCTCAGGTACAACATCAGGCACAACATTAATTACTACATTAGGCACATTCTTTTTTAATGGAAATATATGCTCAAAAAATTCGGCATCTCTATATTCAAAAATTAAATAACCACTTAAAGACATGAAACGATAAGCTATACTATTTTGAACACATCCAATGAAAACAGTATCAAAGGTCTTTGGGTCTATATTGGTACGCTTATGACTAGGTAAAGCAACTTTAGCCAAACACCCCCACACTTTCAAATAATTTAGGTCCGAGGCATACCCTTTCCAAAGTTCATATGGGGTTTGGTCCATCTTCTTATGGGGAACTCTATTGCGAATAAAATAGACTGTCAAAACAGCTTCACCCCATATGTTATCAGGCAATCCAAAACTTATAAGCATAACATTCATCATTTCTTTAAGATTACGATTCTTACATTCAGCTACACCATTATGTTGTTGTGTATAAGGGGCGGTAGTCTCATGAATAATACCATTTTTCTCACAAAAAATAGTTAAAGAAGTCGAATCATATTCACCACCCCTATCAGACCTAAGCCTCTTAATTTTTCGGTCTAGTTGATTCTCAACTTCTGCTTTATATTTTAAGAACACTTCTTCAGCCTCATCTTTAGACCTATAAAGGTAAACTTTTGTATATCTAGAGAAGTCATCTACAAAGGTAATATACCATTTCTTTCCTCCTTTGCTCATTGTGTTCTTAAAGTCGGCTAGGTGTGAATGAATAAGTTCAAGCAACTGCGTTGATCTTGAAGTTATTGATTTCAAAGGTTTAGTGGCAAATTTTACCTCAACACAGACATCACATTTAGAACAATTTTCGGTGTTAACATTTGGAATTAATTTCATGTTCTTTAGTCTGTTTACGGAAGCATAATTCACATGTCCAAGTCTACCATTCCAAAGATCAACAGATTTAGCAATATAAGCAGAAGTAGAAACACTTTGATTAGCATTAGAAGCAACATTCAGAACATATAAGCCATCACTACGATACCCCTTCCCAACAAACACTCCATTACGAAGAATAACAATTTTTCCAACCTTTTGGTTCACCACAAAACCTGCAACATCAAGGAAGCTACTAGAGACTAAGTTTCTACGAAGGGAAGGGACATACGACACATTATTTAAGCATAAAGATTTTCCAGAAGTAAATTTAAGGATAAGTTTCCCTTTACCCAATACCACAGCAGTGGTAACATTTCCCATGAAGACATATTCACCATCAGGAACCACCTCAAAATCATGCATCAGTTCCTTGTTGCTGCAAAAATGTCTAGTAGCTCCATTGTCCAGAATCCACTTGGTGTTGTTAGTCACAAGATTGGCTTCCACAATTACTGCACAGAATACTTCAGTCTCCTCGGTCAAATTAGCTTGATTCTGATTGTTATTCCTTCATTCCGTCCTTCATTTAGCACTTCAGAACACAGGTTCTCATATACATGAACCTATTCCATGATGGGTTGGTCATCAATGATTTGGAACTGCAACCACTTGCCAACGACGCACTTCTTTTTTCCACCATCGTCAGCACCGTATTTGATCTCCAGTTTCTCCCAAATAGCCCTGGCTTATTTGAATATGATGAACAATCAAACAATAGGTTAGTCATGTTGTTGAGAAGATAACTCCAAGCCACTTTGTTATCTTTTTCCAACTTCTTGTTGGAATTCTTATCGAGTGAGACAGAGGTGTTTGTTCGGCAATAGGAGTCTTCTCCGGATCATTTTCTGGAGTTGTTGAATCTGACCCCTTGAGATGTGGTGATGACAGAACATAATCGATCTCCAATTTCTCTAGACAGAGAAGTAATTTCTGAGACCATCGCTTATAGTTAGTTCATGGAAAGGCTAAAATTTTGTAGATTTCAGGAGGGTTTTTTGTGGAGCAGCCATTGATAACAATCGCTTGCAAATTGTTAGAAAAATAATAGATGAACCAAGGTCGCGGGAAGGACACTATCTGAGCCGTGGAGAGACCACTTCCTTGAAAGCGATTGCGGCTCAACCTCGGTGCCAATCGAAAATGCGGTCGCTCCCCAAGGTTAATTCAGACAATCTCTAGACACGTGCACTCATGGCCAAAGGCTTGGAGTATGAAAAACTAAATGCCCAGAATGGTTAAGACTTAAGAGAGGAGAAGGGAAAGATTGTATTGTTGTTGTATATGAACAACCAAGCAAAGCACTCATTTTATAGTAAGAAAGATGACTGTTGGAGAGACAAAAAAAAACGGAAATGGTAATCAAGAGAGGCGAGAATCATGGTGATTTAATAGCCAATATGAGAGAGGGGAAAATCTGCGATATTGATTGACAATTAAATCTGTCAACACAAAAAGGAAGAAAGTAGAATAAAAAATGACCTGACCACGACCCGTGGCATGCGCCACACCCAGCGTGGACTGGCCAGATAGACGGTGGCGCGCGCATGCTTGTGGAGGCCCAAACCACACCCTCCTCCATAAAACCCACATTTAACTTAATACAACTGTAGACACCGGATTTTGTACCGGTATTAGTTTTAGTTATTTGTAAAAATAAGTTAGCCGAGTAGTTTAGTAGCATGCAAACCCATTTCGTTTCTGGCCCGAAAACAAGCATAATGGCCCAATATTACGGAAGAAACCCGTCTGGGTTCGATAGGCCAGAGCATAACTCAGCTCGGATCAAACCGGCTGAGTTTACTGGGCCAGAGCTCAGTTCAGCTCAGGAACCCGTCTGGGTTCCGCGGCCGTATGCTAACCCTAAAACGCACCCCCTACTCCCCCTATTCCACTATAAATTAAACCCTTTTTTCCCTTCCATAGACACACCATGGTATGCTAGAGTATTGACACTAGCATAATTCTCTCCACCTCTTCTCTCCCTTTGCATGCTGCTTCACTAAAGGTTATGTAACGACCCGCCCCAAACCCGTATTAATTAAAGCCGTAATCACGGTGTTTATCTAAATTACGCTGTTAGAAATTTTCTTTCTTTTACGTTAATATGGTTATTTCTGTTATTATTATTTATTTTTATGCGTGACAGGTCTCGAGCTAGGCGATGGTTAAACGGGTTGATTTTATGTTATCTCGAATTTAAAGTTATGATTATTATTACGAGTTTATGAATACTTTTACGATAAGTTTTATAATTTATTTTATCATTCTCAATTTTACGCTTGTAACCGAGGAAGGTTATATTATTCTCAATTCCGTTTCTTTTACGATTTATACTACTCGATCCTCCTAAGTACATTTTATGGCCCGAATTATTTTATTAGTATGTTTTATCAGTTTAATTTATGTGATGTTAATTTTTAGTCTTCCACCCAATTTTATTCCAAGGAAATTTTATTTAGTTATATACTAAATTATATTTTCAAGGTTTATGTTATTTATTTATTTGGGTTGATTACCAATTATTTTACCTAGCTAATTTCTTTTACCAATAGTTTAAGTTAAGTGTTAATTAGATGGTAAGTTATTAGGGAAGGGTTTTTATTAAGGGGGGTTAAAGGGGGGTTTGAGTTCATTTGGCAAAATCAGAATTTTTATCACAACTTTCTCTCACACTCACCCCTCTCCCTCTTCTTCCTCCCACTGCTGCCCAGCCGGCCAGCCACCTCTGCCGGCCCCCTGCCGGCGCCTTTCCGGCGACCTCGCCGGGCCGTTGGCCCCAGCCACCGGCCACCACCTTCTTCCCCCTTTACTTGTTCAATCTCTCACCTCAAATTCAAGTGGTATAATCTCAAACCCTAACCTAATTCTCTTGTTTATAATCTGAATTTTTACTTCAAATTTATGTTCTCTTGATGTTGTTCATCTTCTTTATGTTTATTAAGCATGAATTTAAGTTGTGGTTAAGTTAGGGTTTAAGTTTTAAGTGTATGCATGTATATTTCTAAGTGTTTGTGAGGTTTTATGGTTGAATTCATGGTGGATGATGAATATATGTTAATGCATGTGAATTTCTTGAGAGATTCTTAGTATATAAGGGCTGAGTTTATGTTTTAAGATTATGAATTAAGTGTTATTATGTTTAATTTAGGTGAATTAGTGAGGTTTTGGTGCAAGAGTTCAAGAATATGTCTTTTATGTTAAGTTTAGGTTTAATCCATGGATGCATGTGGTTTTTAAGGTCTAAGATGAGTTAATTATCAAGGTTTATATTATGGAAATATGGTGGATTAAGGTTGTATGGGATTTGATTGTGTTTTAATATGATTAAGGGTGAAAAATCAAGCTAAAAACCGGAAAATTCGGTAGATAAGGTTTCTGTTTCGGTTCAGGAAATTTACAGTGGTATAAAAGTGGGGTTTTTGCCCAGATTTCTACTCCATATGATAGCCCAAAGTGTTAGCTAACTATAGGTTTTGGAATTTCTAAATTCCGACATGTATAGCCCGAGTTAAGACCAAAACCGTGAAGGTATAATTTTATATACGAATTCTGAGTCAGTATATTGAGGGCTGTTTTTCGTGCCTTTGGAGACCTCTTTAGTTTTTATGGTGAACATGAAAGTTTTAGGCCACGTTGCAAGCTTTCCGGAAAGGTATGGTTCGTAGTTATCCGATATCGGGAGTATGAGTTACGAGCCCGGGAAGCAGGGCTGTCCGAAACAAGTTTCTGCCCAGAATTTTTATTGCCTTTTTAGCCTAAAATTTGTAAATTGGGTCTTTTATGGAGTTCTTATAAGTTTGTAGCCTTTGTGGTGTTGTCAAGATAGTTGGGATGAGTTTTCTAAGCTAATTTAAGTTAGGTTGATGTTGAGGATTATCTCCTAAAGGATTATAGGTAAATTAGCAAACCATGGGTTAATTCGGTGAAGTTTTAAGGCCCAATTAGGTATTGTTGATGACTAAGGGTTACACTTGAGTTCTTAGCAAGTTTATGCGTTCTTCTATGTCTAAGTAACCATAAGCTCGTCCTTTCTTCATATCCAATTCACCGTTCATCGATTCACAAATAGTTTCTAAAAATCCATAAACATGATATTGTTCTAAGTCCGTCGCTTGCGACATTCTTCATGTTTTCATTAATCAAGTACCTTCTTTCTAATAAGCTTTCAAGTACTCTAATTCTATGTTCCTTCAAGCCAATGGTTGAGAATGCCTCTTAAGTCATGAACCTTCTCTAATCCTATTCAACTTCACCATGAGTTCCACTCTAAGTTTTTAAGCCGTTTATAATTTACTCATGCACTGCTTCTGTCCGGGCCATTTTTCGGGCCCTTCCTTTCATTTCTAGCCTTTGGGCCAGTTGACAAAATTGTCAGGCATGATTTTCCCTTTCCGAAAAGTACTCGTTTGCAAAAATCCGAGTTTTCTAGCCCAAGTTATCGCCGAAACAGCGAATTACTAAAATCTGAAATTTTATTTCCTTTCTTACCTTTTATGAGACAAGTTTAAGTATTTAATTCTATTTTATATGATTACACGAACCTCACCGATTTCTCTACGCTTTTATTACAAATTCCTTATAGTCTCCAAGTCGCCCACGCCATCTCAAGCTCGAGGCTCGTCGCTAAAGCTTTCATCTAACCAAGGTACGCGAATTGTCCAACTTTTCGCTCCTTTATGTTTACGGTTTATGCTAAATGTTTACGGTTTATGCTAAAGGTTTACGGTTTATGCTAAAGGTTTACGGTTTATGCTAAATGTTTACGGTTTATGCTAATTTATGCTTTTATGATTATTCATGGTTTTAAGTGGTCCCATTTTATGGATTCTATGTTTTATCTTCTAGCTAGTTACGAGAAATGCTAGCCTTTTAGATGCTCCTGATCAGAGTGTCCTAGACCTGGCCAGTGTCGACTGCATAGCAGTCACCCATTCCAAACTTAGATCGGTTTGGGCATGCGCGTGTGTGAGATGCATTGCATCGATCGTAAGGGACCTAAAACTCTTAAATTTATGTATCTACTTCTAAGTTCATGTGACATGTTCTTTCTTTATGAAATCAAGTTACTTTTACTCATGTATGAGTTTATGTTCATGTCATTTCAAGTTAATGTTTTATCTCCCCTTTCCCGTTTTCAAAATGAATTTAAATGCCGGCACTAAAACCGCTTTTGAACGGTTTGGCGTGTGGAGGTTTACGTCTTGAGTGTTTCCCACTCACTTTGCGATGTTTTATGGTTTTGTTTTTAGGAGGCTCGAGCTCCCAAGGAAAGGACAAGTCGGTTCCAAAGTAATTCAGTGGTCACAAGGTAGTTCTCTAAGGAAATCACCGTTAGCAAGGCGGCGAGGATTTTGGAAGTCGTTTAGTTGTTAAGCTATGTTTAAGTTTATGTAGGTTATCCAAAGGTTGTATAAGTTTTATTTATGAAGGTTTTTAAGCTAGTAAGTTATCTTGTGGTTTTGGAAGTTTCTTTAGTGTTGTTGCCTTGTCTCTTTTGGGAGACGGCGGTAATGCCTCGACCTAAGGTGTTCCGCTGCGCTAATCACAGGTTTGGGATTCTAAGTATAGTCTTAATCTTGTGATTAAGGTTGGGGCGTTACAGGTTAGCATAGTTGATGTAAACCATGTAGCATAATCTATCGAATTCATGTTTCTTTTGTATTTTCAATGTTTTGCATGACTTTAATGATGAATTTGTGAAATTTATATCTAATTCCTCCCTTTTAACTTTTATTTTGCTTTGGTTTAATTCTAGTAGAGTCTATTCGTTGAATAGGCGGATTTGATGATTTTAATTGTCAAATTCGTAACCTTACCCCGAATCCATCTCTGGATTCGCAGGCCGGAGTCTATATTTAAATGGTTTGTTGTTTTTCTCCTAAAATTCAACTGGCGACCCTATATTCGTACTTTGGTATTTTCCTTTTTACGGTTTCTTTGACCTAATTCGTGATTAACGCCAAAAGTGATCCGGCTTGGTTCAATCCATGAACCCAGGCGGGTTTTCTGTCCTCTTTTCACTTTCTTTTTTTTCGTTTCTTCATTTAGTACAATTCGCGGATAGCACTTGAGTTTACCCGTCTCGGTTCAATTCATGAACCCAGACGGGTTTATCACTTTTTTAAACCTTTCCTTTGTTTTCTTTTAGGGTCGACAGCAAAGAAACCCGGCTCGGTTCAAGCAATGAACCCAGACGGGTTTCTTGCGTTTTTCCCCTTCTTTTTTTTTTTTCCTTTCTTTCTTCTTTCTTAAAAAGGTGAATCTCGGGATTAGGGCGCATAAATTAGATTAATCCGTTAACGAAAACATTCTTAAAAGTTCAACCTTATTTAAGGCTAAGCAATCCTAGTCGGCTCCAAATCACTTTTAAGTAGCGTCGCGAAAAATGTCCTTCAATTTTTCGGGGTCTACAACAACACTAGGAGGAATAGTGGGATATATAAACCCACTAGCTTTGTAATACCCCGGGTATATGGTTAAGTGTGTCTTAAAGGAATTGAAATGACTACTCATATCACCAAGGTGCACCTTCTTTTATGGCAGCTCATCTGTTGGGAACTCCTCAGTTAAGCGTGCTTGACTGGGAGTAGTCAAAGGATGGGTGACCTCTTGGGAAGTTTTCCTAGGCAGCGTGTGAGCGAGGACGCCAGAAAGACTGCGTGGTGATTTGTAGGGCGGACACGATCCTTGAAGTAGTTATTGGTAATGCGGCCGGAAGGCCGGGCGTTACAGATGGTATCGAGCCGATCGTGACCGCGATGGGCCAAAGGAGAGCCATGGGCAGTCACCTAGCGGGGCAAAGATTCTGGATTTGATTGTGGCACAACAAGGACGTTGTGTGCTTAAGTGGGGGTGATTGTAATACTCCGGGTATATGGTTAAGTGTGGCTTAAAGGAATTGAAATAACTACTCATATCACCAAGGTGCACCTTCTTTTATGGTAGCTCATCTGTTGGGAACTCCTCAGTTAAGCGTGCTTGACTGGGAGTAGTCAAAGGATGGGTGACCTCCTGGCAATTTTTCCCAGGAAGCGTGTGAACGAGGACGAAGCACGCTAGAAAGACTCGTGGTGATTTGTGGGGCCAGACAGCGATCCTTGAAGTAGTTATTGGTAATGTCTGCGGCCCGGGAGGGGGCCGGGGCGTTACAAGCTTGAAACCACACTATTCCTCCTATGTGGGACACAAAGGGTATAGAAAAGAATGAAAACACCTTGTTGCCATTACCTCAGAGCTCTTCATTCACAACATGAAAAAAGTGGATTGATTTGAGATTAAAATAAAATTATTTGAATTTTTTTTTAATTTAGGGCAAAAATAAATCCATGTCTACTTTCGATTATTTCCCAATTCAAATAAAAAAATTGAAAAAAAAATAAACCCCACAATTTCCAGCAAATTAGTATCGATCACCAAGCCTTTAGGTTGCAATCTCCACCATTGACGAAGGCAAAGGCGACACCGGCAATTTCCCCGAACAACCCAACAAATTTTTTCGGCGACATCACAATGTATGTTAAAGGACAAAAGTAGAAGAGGATTGAAACATAAAGAGGATGAGAATTTTCCGCAGATTAGTATCGAAGACAAAGAAGACTATGACAAAATCTTTGCAGTGGGGCGGTGGCTGGAGCTGGGACAGGGGATGAGGCGGTGGTGTGGGCTGGGGATGAAGATGGGGGGTTGTCTCTATTCATCTGCACTTGTGACTTTTGCAAATCCAATAGTGGTGGGGTGGGTGAAGGACAAAAGTAGATATAAATTATTATTATTATTATTATTATTATTATTATTATTATTATTATTAAAAATTCTATTCCATTCCATTCCAATTTCTAGCCAAACAACATCATTTTTGGATTCTAATTCCATACCCATCCCTCCAAGATTATAATTTTATACCTATTTCATTCCTATGATATCTCCAAACACACCCTAAAATATATAGCAACAAGTTTTATTGCCTGTAATCATGGGTAACAGTTCATATATTAGGTAATACAAGTATTAGACTTGTTTGGTTGGTGTTTTCCCCCTTGTAGGTGACTTATCAAACAAAAATACAAGTATTAGACTACGGCCTTGTTTGGCAAGTAGTTGTTAGTTGGTAGCTGCTAGTTAGTAGCTGTTTAAATTAACTGTTTGATCTTAGCTGTTACGGTTAGTTGATTGTAGAAAATGTGTTTGGTAAGTAGCTGTTTGTGAAAAGCTATCTCAAAACTTTTTTAAATATTTTCGTGAAAACTAACTTGTTGGGTCCAAAAAAACCAATGTGAAAAGCTATTTACCAAGCACTTCGGCTTGGTCAAAAAGCTATATAGTAACCAAACACCCCTTACGTTTGACAGAAACCTAGCCGTAAAAGTAGTCCTCTAAGAAACTATTCAAATATATTCCATATCAAACTTTTGGTTGCATCATAATCTTTGATTATGAGGACTTTAACTAGAGTTATTTGTCTTCACCAGACAAATATATCAATCTAAAAATTAAGTGATCCGAAATCAACATGAAGTGAAAATAGGACAATGATACACATTTTGACTTAAGATGAATAATAACCATATTGAATTGTCCTTATTTTACATTTTTGTAACTTTTAAGAGTGTTTTTTCTAATAATTACATATATTTATCAATTATAAGAGTATAATACTTATTAGTTAGGTCAAAAAAATATAAATAATAGCTTAATTTTATCAATCATGGTAGAAAATGCATATTTTATACAAAATTTTATATTTATGAAAAAATATATATATATAATTATTTTTATATTGTTTATATGTTATAAAAATCCTTAGAAGGTTAGGATGAATAGGCGTGCGAATATGTCGGCAGATAACAGTCTTGATGATATTGAAGCTGAGATTGATCGAAGGGCTGTGATTATTGGCAATGATATTGGCACGCGAGTCCTCGATGATCCATCAACCTGAATTCGTCGATCCTGCATCTTATTTGCGATGTAATGGTTTCGTTTGGTTGTAGTGCCCGTGAAAGTCCTTGTTGTATTATTTTATTTAGTAGTTTGGTTGTAACCTTTTTCTTTTGGTGGTGGTTGCTATTTCGTTAGAGGTTTGCTGTATTTTATGAACCTTTAAGCCTTTTGGTTATCAATAATAAAAAAATATATCCTTTAATTTAATTTTAGGGTTTTTAGACGCTAATATACTTAACTTTTGAAGTATTGGACAATAATACATTGAACTTTGATCTTGGACAGTAATACATTGTACTTTGGGGGTATTGGACAACAATTCACTCATAACAATTCTGGTGGTGACTGACTTGGTGGCAATCCTACGTGGTCCGCCTACCACGTAGGATCACCACCAAGTCAGCCACCGTCGGAATCTTTACGGGTGTATTATTGTCCAACACCCCCTAAAATACAGTGCATTGTTGTCCAAGGTCAAAGTTCGGTGTAATATTGTCCAATTCCTTAAAAGTTCAACATATTAGCATCTAAATTTTCATCATTTGACATAGATGTTCAAATGTTCATCATTTTGCTTGAAAATAACATAACCGAAGTTGAAATTAACCTGCATTTTAGTGACTCAAATATGAACCGATTCAGAGTTGAGTTTTTTTTTTGTTGTTGTTGATAATTTGCAGCATAGAGACCCTTTTATTCAAGAGAGGAGCGTTTAGAAAAAGGCAGACAACTTGAAAAGATAACAACCAACAAAGAGCAAAAAGAAAAACCTCCACCACACAGACCTGAATCAAGAAGGCACAACAAGGAGAAAAACAACTCTAGATACATTAAGGAATAAACACAGAATTCTACTGAAAAAACTGCGAACCCTAAACCCTAAACGTTCAGAGTTGAGTTAAAGCAAATGACCCAATTATTAGGTATTTCTTCTTGTTGGTCTACTTATTATGTATGGTCGTTGTTAGAGTTGCAACTTTGATAGCGAATAGTGATGTTATATCATGTTAGTCAATAAGGCATTAATACATTTTATTTTGTTCCTAATAATGATATAAAGACATTTCACATAGCCATGACATGTGTTTAATCATTTTTAACATTGCTCTTCAATTAGACGTAACAAAATTGTGGAAGTTAGCGAGGTGATTGACAAGAACTTGTGATAAGTACACGATGATTGGATTTCAAGTAAAAACATAAGATCTGTTTTTTGGACCGGTTAAAATTAGGTTTGGATGGATTTGTTTGAATTGGTTTGGATAGATGTAGATAAATTATGATGTTTTTATGGGGAATTGTATTTTTAGAGAAGATGATTTTTTTTTGGAATTGTGTAAGGTTTAGGTATGTTTGAATATGTCTGGATTGGATTAGATAAATTATGGTGTACTTGGTTACTAAATTTTTCTAGAAAAGTTAGTCAACTTTCTTAAATTGACTAAACGTTCCCATCTTGGGGAGTGAAATCGGGATAGAAAAATTTTTAATTGGGAACCACAATTTACATAAGTTTCATGGTGAAAACTTTTCTAAGGGGGGTATGGGAAAGTTTTTTTTCCATGGAAAAGGGAAAGTTTTTTTTAACTTTGTTTCCAAAAATGCCCCTAAAAACTATTTTATAAATTAACATATGTAGGGTAGTTTGGACATTTCAAATGAGTTTTACCATAAATTTTCCCATTTTTTCAAATATAAAACAAACACTGTGAATTATTCTTTCCCAGAGAAAACTTTCCGGGGAAAAATTTTCTAGGAAACATTTTCCCGGGAAAGAATCAAACGCACCATTAGTATAACCTATCCAAAGAACATGGCCATAGTTGTAACGAAAAACCTTAGCACATATTGGTTGTACCTTTAAACATAGGGACTTAGGGAGTGTTTGGGTGGGAAAATTTCCAACTTTCCCAAGTTGATCGAACTATCCTATGTTTGGTTGTAAAATAAGGACGTTGAAGTTTTTACGTGGGACCCAATATTATCCCATGATTGATGGGAAAATTTTCCTATAGGGGTATTGGAAAAGTTTTTTTTTTCCTCATGAGAAAGTAAACTATCATGATATATTTTACCAAAATGCCCATGAAAAATACTTTATAAATTTTATACATAAGGGTATTTTGGACATTTTAAATAAACTTTCCCACTAATTTTCCCATATTTTCAAATGTAAACCAAACATTGTAATGTTTTTTCTTTTCGGGGAAAATTTTTTCCAGGAAAAACTTTCTCAAGTAAAAGTTTCCTGGGAAACATTTTCTTGGGAAAGAACCAAACACATCCTTTTAGGTCATACTCCCTCCTTCTCGTATTATTTGTTACTTTAATTAACTCTTTTTTTCTCATAATATCTGTCACTTTATAATTTCAATAACACATTAATTATTAATTTATCCAATTAGCCTTATTAATTACATCTTTTTCTTCCATTTTTTTATTCACCTTTTTCCTTTTTTATTCACCATTTTATTTAACATTTCCACATTTTCAATGAGCTAAATTAATATAGAGGAGAAGTTTTTTTGGTTTTTTAAATTGTGTCCAAAGTGACACATAATTTGGGAAGCATGAAGTATATTTTAAGGGTGTATGATTAAGAACATGACCTCAGTATGTGCTATCTATTGCTTGTGAATCAATCATATATTACTATTACTATTAGTCTTTGCAGGCCCGATCCTGTCATTTTTGGGGCCCCAGGCAACATAGTAGATCACGTTTTAGATTGGGCCCTTTTAAAAAAACATGTTTACTATTCGTCACCCCCTCCCCTTATTAATGTCGCCCACTTTTTCACAATAATTTCCAATGGTGTCATTGACCCTCACAATTTCACTCTCTAACTTCTCTCTAGTTTCTCCTTCTAACAAAAATAATTATAACAATAATAATAATAATAATAATAATAATGATAATGATAACGATAACGAGAATAATAATAATAATATTTACAAAATTTTATTTTAAAAAAAATTAATCGAAAAACCCAAAAAATATGGTTGTCGCGCGCAAATTGCGACGGCACCGCGGTGTTGTCGCACATAGATAGCGGCACCGCCGCGACTAAGCCGCGATCTTCGTGCGGCAACACCGCGTTGCCTCCGCAATTTGCGCGCGGGGAACAGTTTGTTTATCCTCACCGGTTTCACCTAGCCAAGACCCCAAACAGTTTGTTTATAAAATATTTTGTAATCCAAGCACTCCCCAACCATAAAAAGCAACATATTAGTTACACTGAATAAAGCTAAATTAGAGAGAAAATTAAGGGATTTTCGTCTTGTTTAACATATTTCATCGGATTTCAGCCAAAATATCCAGAATGTCACCCATGAACCATTTAGTTAAATATAATGTCATGTGGGAGTGCATTAAAACAAGTGATGCCCTGTCAGTCAGTTTTCAAAAATTTGTGCCACAATGGCACCCCCTAACATTTTTTTGCGAATATGGTTGATTCAATTAGAATGTAATTTATGCTCATTGACATGATGAGCGCAACTAAAACTTCAGACAATTCGGATAAAATATCAATTTGATAATTTAAAAAAAATATCAATTTGATGATAGGTAAGACACATAAAAAATAATTTAGGGCAAGACTTGTATCGTACCCTATTCTTTGATAAAATATTGCCATTTAAATATCTCTATATTCCTTTCTTCTTCCCTCTAGTTATCTAAATATATACTCATTCAAAAGAACCATCATAAAACCAAAAACTAATTACACAATAATACTAGTGAAAATTATTTTTTTACAAGAATGAGTCAAACCTAAATGTCATTTCTATTGAACATTACCATACAAATTATACAAGAATTGTGTTAAAAAATTATTATCCTAATTTACTTAAGGACAATGATGCATATCTTAACTCAAGATGATTAATAACTATCTTGAATTATCCGCATTTCACATTTTTGTAAATTTTAATAATATTTTCTTTAATAATTATATATATTTATCAATTATAAGAGTATAATATTTATTGGCGAGGTAAAAAAATATAAATAATAGCCTAGTTTTATCAATCATAGTATACATGTACATCTTATGCATAAATTTATATTTATGAAAAATATAAATGAATAATTATTTTTATATTGTTTATAAGTTGTAATAACGTACCTTCAAAGTAATAAAACATACCTATATAATGATTTAAATGTTTCTACATTTAACTTTATGAGTGATTTTGGTGAAATGTAAGATAATTATTAACCATCTTACGACAAGATTGTTTATCATTTTGCTTTACATAATTAACACTCTAATGAAAATGTCTCCCATAGGCCATATCCCATATAATCCGATGAAGGTAAAACTTTAGGTAGAACTAACGAATTAAATAATGTTACTCTCACGTGCAAGTGGAGTGCCATACATTGACCTTCAAGATGCTGCAGCGCCAGTTGCGTAAATATGCATGCATGACATAAACAAAACATTTCGTCAAGCGGTACCATAAACAGCCAGCCAAACTACTTTAGCCAAATATATGTTACGGACCCGCTAACCCGGCGAGTCGATCTTGTCCGAGTTCTTGAAGCACACCGGGTCTGGAGTCGGGTCTAGGTCCAAAAAAAATTGACTGGAGCCAACCCATTGAAAAAAATAAATACTTTATTTTGGGTCATGTGAATAAGGGTGTACAATTTTATATAATCGTCCAACTACCAATAAAAAGGTTTAAATAACATATTATATATTGACATAACTATCCTTTCAAATGCATCTAATGGCATCCGTAACTTCAATGACTTGGCCAAATTAATCTAAAATAAAAAATAATGTAAAAAAATCCGGCTACAGTTAATTTATCATGCTATATAAACTGACTCCCCCTTGTCCCCAATTTGCAGTGCACGGTATCCAACACATATGCACACAAACACAACTCTCAGAGTGCATAATTACGAGGTGATTAAAAAAATAAAAATAAAAACAATTGAATACTAATCGCTAATTAACCATGGCTTCAGTGGGTCTACTTAAGCCTGTACAGGAGTTGGTCCAAAACGGCGTCGTTCCTGAGCGCTACATCCAACCCAAGGAAGATGCCCATGTGGAACTTCCATTGATGGAGACTCGTGTGGTTGATTTTTCTGTTGTCATGTCAAACCCTGATGAACTCAACCAGCTTCATTCTGCACTTTCCTCATGGGGTTGTGTTCAGGTATATTTTCATGTATTTCCTCCGTCTCGTCTCAAATTAATTGATATTTTGACTAAATTTTGTTCGTTAATTATTCACAAATTATAATAGGTTACAAAATCAAATTACTTCCATTGTAGTTTTTAATAAAGTATCTTTCTAATGACGATGATTTCATATTATAACTCATTGTAATTTGTGAATAATTAACAGTCAAAATTTAGTCAAAATATCAATTAATTTGGGACAAAGGGAGTACAACAGTGTGAAGTTATTCCATATTTTCATTATATATAGGGAGCGTTTGGTATGAATTTAAAACTTTTCCCAGAAAGTTATTTTCATAGGAAAGATTTTCTCAGAAAAAATTTCTCATAGCCTCGGCCTTAAGGGAAATTTTCCATAGGAAAATGTAGCAAGTTATGGATCTCTTGTAAAGTTTTTCTCAAGATCAATATTATACATCTAAACTTGAGGGAAATAAAATTAAATTGGGAAAATTGACCATTTTCCCAAGATTTTTGATCAACCAAAGGCACCCTATATGAACAATACTAAGTCTTATACGAGACCATGTCACTATTCACTTGTAAATTGGGTTATTTGTATTTGGGACCCCAAAGTATAAGGATATTTATTTTCTAGTCTCACGATTTTCATTGTTTATTTTTTGGACCCTAAAGTTTATGGGTTGAATAAAAAAAGGACCTTAAATTTTGTAGTTTGAAAAAAAAAGGTCCGTGTACTATTTTTCTTTTTCTTCTTATGTTTAAATTTATCTCCCGATGAACGTCAAACTTCAGTACTAAGGTTAAAACTAATATTAAAGTTGTAATACACTTCTCTTATTCATGTCGGAACTACTTAGACCCTGGATACTTTAGGGTCTAATTAGTTCCGAAATGAATAAGAGAGGTGTATTATAGCTTCAATATCAGTTTTGACATTACTCCTGAAGTTTGGCGCTAATCAGGAGATAAATTCAAACATGAGAAGAAAAAGAAAAACAGTACACAAGACTTTTTTTCAACCTACAAACTTTAAGGTCATATTTTATTCAACCCATAAACTTTAGGGTCTAAAAACTAAACAATAAAAACATGGGGCCAGAAAATAAATACCCCTATACTTCGGGGTCCAAAATCCAAAAAACCCCTTGTAAATTTAACCTAAATTTTATTATTTTGTAGTGACTTTCTATAAATATGACGGTGATTAATAATTATTTTGGGTGACTTTGATGAAAATCATTCATTGATAAATTATTAGTCATGTTTATATTAAAAGGTCATTCAGATATCATACATTAATCATAGTAAAATATTAAAACAGTCATCCTATGAAAAATCCGTCTTGAAAATAAACTAAGTCCTGATTAAGGAGCAATAAAAAGTTAATATCCGTTATTAAAAGTCGAAATAAGTTTAATCTACTGAATTTTTGAATAAAACTTCGGGACATATGGAAAAGTAATAATAAATTGGAAGTAAAGTAATATAATTTCAAAAAAAAGAAGAGTTATAATAAATAAAACTAAGTTATGTGAGATAATACTCTCTCCTTTTCATTTTATCTGTCATCATATTTTATTAATAGTTAGTTTGGCAAGTTATGTAAACAAATTTGGTAAAAACATATAAGGCTAGGGGAAATGTTACTCCCTCTGTTCTTTTTTATCTGTCATTTACGGTTTTAAGTGTCAATTTTTAATCAATAATTTCTAATATAAAACTTTTATAGAAAAATATAATATTATACTTTTTTAATAGTATTTTTTATTACGAATCTAATGATATCAATTTTGTATGATGAATCATTATACAAATTAAGATATTGACGGTCAAAGTTTTTGCCACAATTCCCTAGGCGACAGATAAAACAAAACGGAGGTAGTATAAATTAATAATTAATTTATTATTAGAATTTATAATGTCACATATATTATAAGAAGAAAAAAATCGGATAAATTTGGCCCACCTAATAGAACCTTATCTTAAAGATAATGATCAGGGAAATTAACATATTTAATTATGATATACATGATTTATCAACTATAAAATTTTCATTGATTGAAATATTTTACTTCCATCAAAAATAGAATTAAATTTAATAAAAAAATACAGAAAATAGGAACCGTTGTTACTTAGCTCCTCACAACCACATCGTCGGTACGTAATAAGGAGCAATTATTTAGGCTAGGGGTGGAAATGAGCCAAGCCAAGCCCGAGCTCATAAGGCTTGAGGCTTGGCTTGCCACGTCTAGGGCGAGCTTGAGCTTGGCTTGTGGCTTGCCGAGCTTGAAGATGTTCGACTTGAGCTTGGCTTGCCAAAGCTTGTGGGTTTGGCTTGTGGCTTGCCGAGCTTAAAGATATTCGACTTGAGCTTGACTTGTGGCTTGACCTTTATATTTAATACCTTTATTTTTAGATTCTTTTGACATATATAGAGCATAAATTAATGCTTTAATTTGACAGTTGCTAAACATAATAATTCAAGAAATTTTAATTTTTTGGAATATAATTTGATTTGACGATATGATACCCTAAATTAATGTCTCAGATCACTATTAAGTAAGAAAGGTGGACATCAAGTGACATTTTGTTGACATCAAATATGAAAGGTGGACATCAAGTGTTATTTTCGTGGACATCAAATATGCAATGGGAATATAAAGATTTTGGTTGGCGGACATCTAATGTTGATGTCCAACCTTAGCTTCGTAGTTCATGTCCACAATAACAATACTAAATGTCCACCTTATATAATTGATGTCCACGGAAATAATACTTGATGTCCGCCAGAAATGCAACCATGTTCAAATGCTCACCAATGGACCATGCTCATATGATCGGTTATATATATATATATATTAGTTTGTTAGGCTTGTCAAGCCTATCGAGCCAAGCTATTAGTGGCTTGGCTTGGCTTGTTTAGTTCACGAGCTCGAGCCCCAGTCAAGCCGAGCTGATCTCGAGCCGAGCTATACAAGCTTTTTGCCGAGCTGGCTTGCAAAGGCTTGCGAGCCGGCTTGGCTCATTTCCACCCCTAATTTAGGCCCACTTCTTTTTTCACGGTGAAGTTGGTTGTGATGTAATGGAATGTGGAAAATTTTGGTGGAATGTGAAAAGTTGTGGTGGAAATAATGGAAGGTGGGTTGATATATTTTAATTCGAAAATAATGGTAGGTTGAAATAAAGTTAAAATTTTGATTTTTTATTTGAAAGTTTTCACTTTTAATAAAAGAGGAAATGAAAAGTTATGATAACTTGTGGTGGAAATTAAAAATTTATAGCGCAATATGAAACTACAAATGAACCCACCATAAAAAAAGAACGGGTGTTACTAGACCTTGGAAATATATAGTGTGCAACTGTTTTTGGCAATGTTTGTACAATTTATTTCACTACTAGATTGGTGACCCGTCCTACGGACGGGTTAGGGCCCTGCTCTTTTCTAATATGTGATAAATTTATTTTATCTATTATATTCTTAGTTAGATTATCCAACCTTTCTTCACATTATTAATTTTTTCTTACCTATTTTACATAATATATATTTAAAAATTCATATATTTAATCAATAATGTGACTTGTGATTTGCTTTATTCACAATACCTTAATACTTTAGTAAAAATTATAAATTATATACTTAAAAAATCATATACTTAAAGGATGTGACTTAGATCCTCAATCACTATTCTATCAACCCACTATATCCCACCTTTTCCACTCGCCAACTATCTTACAGTTTTCTTATATATATTTGCTGTACTAATACACATAAAATATATTTTATCAAACACATTTTAGTTTACCTTAGATTTTAATAATAAGTATGAAAAATTACAAACAACAATACAAGTACTTATCATTTTATATGTAATAGTATTATTATTTTAGTTAACTATATTTGGCTTGGTGTTGTTCATTTTACATAAAAATTATAAAATCATAGAGCAATTTAATAAAACAAAAAATACTTCAAAATAGAAAATAAAATAGAGTTTAAGTTTCTAATTGATGTTTATTTAATGCATGTTGTGCCCTAGTTATGTTTTTAGTCCAACTGAAAGTAAAAGGAAAAAAAAAACCTTCAAAAAAATAAAAAGGAAAAGAAGATAAGTAAATCATATTCATTGTCATAATTTTCAATATCACTTTTCGATTGATAATTTGTTGTATAATATGTTATTAACAATTGTAATATTATATCTTTATGATAATATTTTATATAGCAACTCATAGTATATTTTGAAAAATTTATTGTCAAAATTTTTAAAATTTGACAGCACAATTATCAAAGACAACAATTAATATGAAATGGAGTTACTACCTCCATCCAAAAATGTTTGTCCGTCGATTAAATTTTGACTGTTGATTACTCACAAAATATAATGAGTCACAGACTTACAGTATAAAATGGGTTTTTTGGCTCAAAATAATCCGAAAGTCGGAGGTCATTGGTTAAAAATAATCCAAACTCACTTTTTGGCTGAAAATAATCCAAACTTTTAACCTATTTACTCGGACTAAACCGAAATCGATTTCCGGCATCGGAATGCTGACTAACCAGCTTATATAGACCCCAGTCAGCATAAATTCAAAACCAAAATTAATTAAAGAAACACGTGCTCAGGCTGCGTAGTCAGTATTCTGCAAGCCACCTGAGAGCTGCGAGTTCACCTACCAAAGCCCAACCATGTGGACCAAAAACCAAGTCGACACCGAATAGTCCCAACCCAGATTGCATGGTGTGGAATCAGGTATGGCGTCTTCAGATCTGAGATTACACTCCAAATTTGCAAGCCATGATAACACTTCAGGGGAGGGAGAGAGAGAGAGAGAGAGAGAGAGAGAGAGAGAGAGAGAGAGATGGGGCTGAGGATGAAGGAAAGTGCATAGGGAATGAGAAACCCGCGACCCGTTTCGTTTCACTTAAGCCCGACCCAGGAGACTCTCGGCCCAACCCTAACAAACAATTTTTGGTTCACCCAGGCAACTTAAACCTCTTTTATTGTATAGTAGATAGGGAATGTAGACGTCCATTGCTTTAGTTGTTTAAAATAGCCTTTTTATTTTAAAACTAGTAGAACCAGTTCGTGCAAGTTACGGACAATTTTTGAAACTACCTCCGTTGTTATATATTTGTTAATTCGACTAAGTTTTCACTCTTGATTACTTACGAATTATAGTACTTACAATATTAAATTACCGTTATTAAAAGATACATTGCTAAAAACCACAAATCGTTTATTATTATATTATTTTCAAGGGCAAAAGACTAAATTCGTGTGTGAAAACAAGTTACAAGGCAGGCAAGCAAGCTAGTTGATTGTTATTATATTATTATCGATGACAAAATATTATTATTTAAGAACAAAATACTAAAGAATATGTTAACTACTTCATGCACTTTTATGCATGGGGAAAAGACTAACATCTGGGTTCTCTCAGACCTTGCGTCAGCAGAACTATAATGAGGTTTGTTGTTGTTGTTGTAGAGGACTAAGGACCTGTCAAATTGGATGATAAGTGGGTGAGGGTAAAACTTACCGAAAATTGCACTATAATTTACCAAAATTTACCGAAGTTTACCATACCTCCCAAAAATAACATTTAGTATACGAAATGAAAGTTATCGGAACTTACCAAAACCTACCAAAAATAATATTTAGGCATCGTTCTTTTATGCGTTTGGTATGCGTTGCGTTGCGTTTGCGTTTGCGTTTCGGAAAATTGCGTTTGAGTTGCGTTTGGTTGCGTTTGGGAAATAATAAATGGAAATGATAAATTGCGTTAAGGTGCGTTTGGGTTGCGTTAAGGTGCGTTAGACTTTGTATATTTTGCGTTGCGTTTCGGTGCGTTAACGCACAAAAGAACGGTGCCTTACCATATTTACCTTTTACCATTGAATTTTACGAGCCCTAAAGTGGGCACAATAATATTGATAATTGTATATTCATAATGGCATCTATGTACTATAAACGAGTGCAGATAGTGAATCATGGAATGCCAACTTCATTCCTGGACGAGGTGAGAGAAATGAGCAAGACATTCTTCAGATTGCCATTGAAGGAGAAGGAGAAGTATGCTTCCAACGAGGATGCATGTGATTTGGAAGGATATGGAAATGACAACACTATTCGAAAGGAACAAGGCACTTTTAACTGGAATGACAAGCTTCACCTCCAAGTTCATCCTGAGAATCTTCGCAAGCTTGACTTTTGGCCACAAAATCCTCAAAATTTCAGGTAATATAATAGTAGTTAGCAACCTTATGATCTATCGGGAATGTCTGTTAGAGTATTAAATCATCATTAAACCTTAAACTATTAGCTTAAAAGTAAAGTAAAGAAAAAAACACCTAGCTTGATCACCACTGCAAGTCTCTTTCCCAACGAGTTGAAATTCGTGAAAGTTCATGCAATCTAATAGGATGTTAAGTATAGTTTGTCGAGCCCAAATTCCAAAAGTCAGTTCGTCATATTCAAATTGCCCCAATTGTTAGATTATTTAATTACAATAACCCTAAACTTTTAGTTAATATGGTTTCCTATGGTATTACAACTAAACTAGATAAGATGTATCATGGTCGAATCTCGGTAGCCTCTTAATTACTTGCGTCAGGTTAGGTGGGTCTTCGCAACATTCACACTTCAAGCCAAAAAATTGCATCACGTGAGGGTCGTGTTAGAATACAAAATTATCATTTGATCTTTCAACTATTAATTTAAACTTTTAGTTGAAAGGGTTTCCCAACACCATTAATAATTTATAATAAAAATTGGCTTTCATAAAATTTTAATTTGATATAGCTTTTATTTTGTTCGATAATTAACGGGCTTTGACCCATTCTATTCATCAATCATAAAAATGAGAAGCGCCGTACAACACTTTAATACAAAATTTGCACCCAAGAATCAAATGAATAATGACATGCTACAATCTAATACCCAATTGCTTTCATTGTTTGCTTTGCGATAAACTTGCTAGCAATTGGTAAAATATAATACTTTGCAAAAGCAAATAACAAAAGTAGCCTTTGGTAGCGATCAATTTGCAACTTCTGATCATGGGGCGCACGACATGTGAAAAGTAAAATATTGGACACATTAAAAACTCAAAAGTAATGAATAAAACAAAACATAGGAAGTATTATTCCACCATGACAAGATGTTATTACCTTTAATTTACCCATGTAACAATCGAAATCATCATAGTACAAAATAACCCAAATTAAAGATGTGATCATAACTTGAATTTTAAAACTTGAATGCATTGTAGAGCTACTTTGCATGAATATTCAAGGAAGACCCGAGAGCTATTTGAGACACTATTGAAAGCCTTGGCACATTCACTGAAGTTGAAGGAGGATCGCTTCTCAAACTTGTGGAATGTTGAAGAAGACACAATACATGCAAGGTTTAACTTCTACCCTCAATGCCCTAACGCAAATCTAGTTGTGGGCCTCCACGCCCATGGAGATGGATCTGCGGTCACTGTCCTCTTGCAAGACAAAGAGGTCGAAGCACTCCAAATCATGAAAGATGATAAGTGGTTTAGGGTTCCTATCATCCCTGAAGCGCTTGTCATAATTGTCGGGGATCAAATGGAGGTACCATGTATAGATTCCTTCTAGTTAACTACTCTTTATTTATTCAATTTTTGTGTTTAAGTTCATACAATCAAAAACTTAAATTCATGCTCAAGGTAGGGTTTAGGATTTCTGAAGTTCCTTGAGAAAGGTTGCAATACTGTATGGAACCACCTCAACTAAAAACATAAGATAATGGTTAGAAGTGCAAGAATAGTTTTATATTCTAATATGTAATAAAAGAAAAGAAAATTCTACTTAAAGTATTAACTGGGTAATATAACTGAGTTTTGAACTTAGCTATGATATATTTTTTGATAATTCAGACCTCTTAGCCAAGATTTATTCATCCAGAAATCAAAGTGCAAGAAATTAAACACTTTCAACCCACCAAAGCCATCCCAGTTAATGGCCCAGACAACAACAGTTCAAAAATCATAAAACAAAAATTAATACCCAAATGAATCAACTAGATCCCAAATTACATACCAGCCATAACACAGGGAACAAAGTAATAAGACAAAAAACCAAGAAAAGCAAGATTCCCATGTGCTCTCATCCATTTGCTGAGTAAATTACATTTACCCTACCTGACATTTGTTGTAATAATTTTGACACACCCGACATTCGGAAAATAATTTTCACCCTATCTGACATGAAGTGAAAGTGATTTTAAGTTGCAAAATCCGATCACTTCTCATCAGAAATAAAACGATGAAAGGATCATTTAAGTCATTTCCTTCTAAATATTAATGGAAAACATGATACACTCACATAGCCATATAGGGGCATTATTATATTTCCTCATTTCCGATGAGAAGTGACAAGATTTTGTCACTAAAAATCACTTTCACTTAATGTCAGGTAAGGTGAAAATTATTTCCCAAATATCGGGTATGCAAAAATTATTACCACAAATATCAGGTAGGGTAAATGTAATTTACTCTCCATTTGCTTCTCTGATGGCATTCAAATTGCCAAGACTTTCAAAACCCAATGTTTAATGCCCACTGAACAATCACATGAGGTATTGACCAACAACTTGCATCATCCTTGCTAAGTGCTCCAATGTCCTAATGAAAATATCCAGGGTATACTCTAGAAATTTGAGGCCAACTATTCAACTATGTATTTAAGTTTCTCTTTTCACATTGAAGCCCACAAAACATATCCTCCATTTGGTTAATTGTAGTAGCCGATCCCTACCTCCCTTATCGATCAATCTTATTCATGATATGTTACTAGCTGTCTTTTGCCTCTTAGCATTGGCCAACGTGGAATCAACTTCACCGCTTGAATTCTCCATCACAACCTTTAATGCCTCTTCTATTCTCTAGATTCAACTTAGGCACCGTTCGTTTGTGCGTTTGTGTTGCGTTGCGTTTACGTTTCGATAAGTTGCGTTTGGATTGCGTTAGGTTGCGGTAGGAAATAATAAAAAGGTGAGTAGAGGTGAATAGTAGATTGTGATAAGTTGCGTTATCTTGCGTTTGCCATCCGTTAGGTTTTATTGATTTTGCGTTGCGTTTAGGTGCGTTAACGCACAAAAGAACGGTGCCTTAGTTATGATATATACAACATACTTGTAGAACTGAACCTCCAAGATATAAATAAATAATATTAAATCTAGCTAGCATCGCCTTTCTCTTGCTGATCCATTGAAAGCTCAATGACGATTGTATACTTTAATATGAGACCTCTTACTCAGTCTAACACTGACATCATATGGAACTATTTTAACTAAAAGCTTAAACTGAAGTTGAAGTTGAAGACCTAATAATTGTTTTATATTCAATACTACTAATGGTGGTTTGAATTTTCACTAATCTTTCCAGATAGAAAGCAATGGAATATTCAAGAGTCCAACTCACAAAGTGGTGGTGAACCCTAAATATGATCGTATGTCCCTAGCCATGCTTGCTCTTCCCAGCAGAGACAAAGAGATTGGCCCGCTACTGGAACTGATCACTGAAGAAAGACCCCAGTTATACAAGAGGCTCAAGGACTACGGCCAAGTGTACTTCCAGTACATGATACCAGGAGAAAGGCAAATCAATGCTGTCAAGATCAACAACTAGCAAGTTTCTGACAAAATTGATTAACAAATACAATTATTAGGATTATGGTTTATGTTATTAAACAAATATTTTTAGTATTTTGTGTGATAGTTTCTTGAGTGTTTCTAAAACCTTGGTTGTTTAATGGCAAATAAAGTTTAGTGTCATAATATTGTTTAGTGGGCATCCACAAGAATAAGTCTTTGCATCAATGAGCAGTATTGGAGTGTGTATGTGAGTTTGTTTAACTCTAATATATTATATTTCTAGCATTTTTATGCTTATATATCTTTACGGGAGCAAACATGTTAACAAGTTTGTTGGGAAACTTGCTATTTTTCCAACCCCGCCAAGATCACTTTCAAGCAGAAAATAACAAGAAAATTTATAGAGAATAACAACACATAATTTAACGTGGAAAAACTCCCCAATTGGGATAAAAACCACGGACCACCAGAAAAATATTCATTATATGGAAATTATTACACCATACAATATTTTTCTCACTCTCTCATTCCTCTCATACTATCACTAGAGAGATCTCCAAGACAACATCTAAATCTCTCTTGTAGTATAAAGAATAAGTGTTTTGTGTTGTGTTGAACAAAGGAGGAGGAGGGCTTTATTTATAACCTTCAAATCCCCCCCCCCCCCACTTCACAATTCTACTAATGTGGGACTTGAAAAGGGGAGCCAAAAACAACAAATCTCCACCTTGGCTCAACTTCAAGTCCCACCAAATACAAATCTTCATCTTTTTTTTAAAAAAAAATACAATCTGTTGATCATTTATGGTTGTCCAGCTATACATAACAAAATCAGTTCTCCACCTGACTCAAAACTCGATCAACCATGCACAGCTGCAACTTTCACATTGTCTGCTACTGACAATCATAATTCTTAGTTCAAGAATTATCATACTCTCACCATAAAGAGTACCTCCACCTAAATTGAATTCCATCAATCCAGGAATTTTCACTTGAAATCACTTCCTATTTCAAGAATTTCAGTTTCGGCACATGTCGAAAAACCTGCTAATAATTTATGGTGCAACTCTCTTGTTAACTTCTTGAGAGTTCATTAGCCATCGACATACTTTCCACCACACATCTTGCATCTCTTGTTAACCAATGCCCACGTGCAAACCTGTGGACCAGCTACCAATTAACATCCTCTTCCATGGCAATCCTCAAGGGTAGCATTCATGCCATGAGGATTTTCATATTTCTTTACAAAGAAATATCATCCCCCTCTCCCAGGGAGACAACATTGGCAGCAATTTCTTTGGAGCTTCTAGCCGAACTAGCTCCATTATTTGGACATTTAGATTTAGGATGTCCTGGTTGACCACAAATCCAGCAGATGATCTTTTTCTTAGAGCTTTTATTTTCCTTCCATTTGCCTTTAACAACAAGAGCTGAATCTTCTTGAGATTTTTCATCTCCATTCTTCAACCTCTTTTCCTCAGAAATCAATTTGCTTGTCACTTATGAGAAAACCACAATATCCTTCCCATACATCAAAATGGGTTGCATGTGCTTGTAGGAAGATGGAAGTGACCAAATGAGTCGAAGTGCCTTGTCTTCATCATCAATCTTCACTTTAATCAACTCCAGATCAGAAACAATCCCATTCAAAACACTCAGATGGTCAGAAATAGTTGTACCTTCCTCCATTTGCAATTTATGAAATTGCTCCTTCAAATATAACCTATTTGAAATACTTTTAGTTTGGTACAACTCTTCAAGTTTCTCCAACAACTCCTTAGTTGTAGATAACCCAATCACATTAGCAAGAACATTTTTAGCCAAACACAAGCGAATTTGGCTTGCCGCTCTCATGTCTAGCTCTTCATCACTAATTTTGGATTTTCCAGAGTCTTCATCGCTCTCAGATTCACTGGTTGGTCTACCTTTCAACGCCTTGTATAATCCAGATTGGATTAACACATCTTTGACTTGCACTTGCCACAAGCCAAAATTAATTCTCCCATCAAATTTCTCAATCTCAAATTTTGTCCCCATATTGTTTATCAGTACTCAAATGGACAAAATAGTTATCAAAAAAATACCCACTAAATTAGTTCTCAAAAAAGAGATGGATCACAATAGAACCAAATCTTTCTTCAACCATAACCTCTTTAGATCGTATTTCTTCACTATTTCCAAATACACAAGTACTTCAAAACAATTCTACCAGAATAGCAAACTCCACCGGAATCAGACTCCACTTGCTACTCCACCGAGACAAAACTTCTACTTAATAATAATTCTTATTCAGAAATTTTTTCTGATGTGGAAGATCAGACAAAGTGCAACCACATAGCATACTAAAATTTCAAAATAATTATTCTACAGTCTTGGCTTCAACACAGCGAAAGAACTTCTTTTCTGATGTGGAAGATCAGATTAAACTGCAACCACATAGCATACTCAGACAGAACCTTGGCTCTGATACCACTTGTTGGGGAAAACTGCTATTTTTCCCACTCTGCCAAGATCACTTTCAAGCAGAAAATAACAAGAAAATTTATAGAGAATAACAACACAAGATTTAATGTGGAAAAACTCCCCAATTGGGATAAAAACCACGGACCACCAGAAAAATATTCACTATATGGAAATTATTACATATACAATATTTTTCTCACACTCTCATTCCTCTCATACTATCACTAGAGAGATCTCCAAGACAACATCTAAATCTCTCTAGTAGTATAAAAAATAAGTGTTTTGTGTTGTGTTAAATAAAGGAGGAGGATGACTTTATTTATAGCCTCCAAATCCCCTCCACTTCACAATTCTACCAATGTGGGACTTGAAAAGGGGAGCCAAAAACAACAGTTTTCTCTCCCTCCTCTCTTCTCTCAACATATCTCTCACACTTCAACCCTATTTTTCACGGTCAACAACATCACCAACGAATGTGCTTACCATCGTTGTCGACACTAGATTGACGGTCCTTTTCCTGATCTTTCTGTTTCATATCTTCTTTCATTTGTTTTTGGTGTTTCTGTACTGTTTAGGTCTTAATTAGTAGGTGAGTTAATCAAGGAAGGTTTTTTTTTGGCTTTTGCCTTTGCTTTATGAGGGTGTATACGTTCTTCAAAGTGTTTTGATGGCATCTTATTCTTTAGATTTATTACTGCTTTTGGATGGATGGACATGCCTTTGGAGGAGTTTAATGTTGATGTTCTTGCATGTAGCTCAAGGAGGCTAGGAAGACAATAAGCTATCTAGGAAAGGTTGTTACCCAGATATTGTTTTGTTGTATAAGTATAACAAGGCTTGTCAGTTTTGGAGTGAACCATTGCCTGTGGAGGAAACACAACAATATTTGACTATCGGTATCTCTTTGAGTCTAAATTTTATTTCATGTACATTGAAATTGGAGGAGTATCTATGGACAATAAAATTTTGCAAGGATGCTTTGAAACTTGACCCTAGGAAGGTTAAAGCATTATTCAAAAGGGCAATAGCATTTGCAAAATTGGACAAACTTGAAGAAGTAGTATGTGATCTGGAACAAGCTCTCAAGTACGACCCATAAAACCAGGGAATTGTTCATGAACTTCACAACGTTCATCTAGGGCCCTTGGATGAGCAATCAGTCTCCCACTCCAAGTTAAGGAAGTTCGTTGTGGAAAAAAGGAGATTAAGGTTTCCAAACAAGATAATAGTGCCAACCTTAAACAACAAGAAATGGGGGTCGATGAGGCATCTAATCAAGAAAGGAATGAAGAGTTTTCCGCACAAAGGAATCCAGATGGATGAAATATTGAACTATAAAGGAAGGGGCAAAGTTCCACTTTGGAAGATTATCGGACTCACATTTCAAGGTCTTAGGTTACTTCTATGTCATGCGTGGAGAGTAGGAACTACCCAAGTACTATGAATTCTCCATAAAATTGAACCTTACAGGTGAATGTTCTCCAAGAAAGATCAATAAATTAAAATTTCAAAAGAAAGGAACAACAAATCTGTTGGGGAGATCCAAGGGGGCAGCCCATTTCAACCAAGGCCTATGGTACACAAGTTAAGTGAGGTTCCATCTTAAAACCAATTGGTGTTAAGAGGAGTAGCCCACTTGACTTATATACCATGTGCTTTCTCTTTACTTTTTCGATGTGGGACATTTACTCATGAGTGAATCCCAACAATCTCCCCCTTCACACATGAGTCTCTCCCCCTTGATCGGAAGCCTCCTTTGCCCAAGGTTTCAAGTCACCATCAGGAACCCATCATAACCACATTTTACTCTACAAAGCCGCACCCTACTCCACCTGAGTTTCATGCCACCACTCTGTCTCAAGAGTCCCAGCTGCACCTTACTCCACAGAGTTACACCCTACTCCACCCGAGTCTCATGCCACCACTCTGAGTATTCAGGAGACCCAGTCGAGCACGCGCTATGGTCTCTGCTCCTGTCCACGGTGATCTTCCCACACCTTGCCTACGCCCAGCCGAATGAACAATCGGCTCTGATACAACTTGTTGGGGAGATCCAAGGGGGCAGCCCATTTCAACCAAGGCCCATGGTATACAAGTTAAGTGAGATTTGTTCAAGCTATAGTATAGCCGGGGTTTGTTTATCGTATCCACAGGGAGCAAGGTTCCTTTTAATCAAAACTTCCGCTACTAAACTTAGTTTAAGGTAAAATAACGATTTATCAATGATGGGGGAAACAAAGACAGATTTCTGGATAAAATCAGAGAAAAGATGGGTTCTAGGGTCGGTTTTCGCCACCTAATGGTCACCCTTAACAAAGCAGTCTCGGACAAAGCACTAAACCAAGCTAGAAATTAGGATATTGCATGAATAAAGCCACTTCGGGGCCCCTCTCGAGGTATACCCAAATTTAACCCTCAAAGTTTGTCCAATAATCTCTTAAGGAAGCACCTAGAGAGCTTGATGTGCAAATTTCCCTACCCAAACTCCTCCACTATTCTCATGTGGAATTGTTCAAATATCCATTTGAATACTCTAAAAGATTATGTTTAATGTAGATGTAATGGACTTTGACTGCATTAAATCCCATAGTCAATAGAGTGTTCGAATGAAAACTTCATAATCAAGGTCTAGTGCCCTATCTAGAACTAACTCTGAACAAGGGATCCCATTAGGGGCTAAACTTCCCCTTAAACCCTAAGAGATCTAGCCACTAATCATGCTAACAAATACTAAACTGACCACAATCAAACCAAATCTAGCAAAGAAACTCATATTCACTAACTCAGAAATTTAATCTAACCAACAATGCTTAACCAAGTAATAGAATATTAAAAATCGAAAATGAAATACCTTATGACAGCTTCCTTCAAATAATACTCCAAAAATAATTTAAATAATCTTGAAAAATTCTTCCAATGATGGATTCAAACCAGGATGAAACAATAAATGAAGAGAAAGGAAAGATTTAGGGAGAAAGATTAGCAATTAAACAAAATGAGATTCATTTCAAACAAAGGGTTTTGTGGCTAAGCTAGAGAGAATACTATTAAAAGCTGCTAACTAACCTCAGGATCATCCCAAAACTGCCCATTTACAACCCTAAACATCTATATATAATACCCTAAAAATATCCCAAAGTGCGTCGTTTTGAAACCGAAAGTAAAGCTAAAAAACGAGAACGGCACGATCGTGCAAGGAAACGGCACGATCGTGACGTTTGAAATATCTTGGGCGGTAGTTGAAGGCGGGAACTGGCACGATCGTGAACTTCAACTGCACGATCGTGCGGATCTTCCAGAATGTGGTGCACGATCGTGTGGTTTGAAGCTCACGATCGTGTCACTTATTGTACAAAAGTTGGTCGACACGAGGGAGGGTTGCATGATCGTGTCGTTAGAACTGCACGATCGTACACTTGTTTTGGGTATGGCCTGCTGTAGCAAATGGAGGTGCACGATCGTGCTGTCTGATGGCACGATCGTGCCCCCCTGGTTTCTCTTTGGTTCTTGGCCATTTTGACTCCTCTCGATTTCTGGCTTTTTTTTCCACGATTATGGCATCTGACTTTGAAGTCCCGGATTTGCCTCTCACTCTGAGGATTTCGCTCTTTTCCCGGTTTCTTTGGGTTTCGCACTCAGGACCTACAAAACGAAGGAAAACATGAGATAAGCGACATTATGAACGGGAAAACGAACTGAAAAGACGAAGTAAGGAGGTCTAAATTAGGCTCAAAACGAGCCTAATCAAGGTTCCATTTTAAAACCAATTGGTGTTAAGAGGAGTAGGCCACTTGACTTATATACTATGTGTTTTCTCTTTACTTTTTTCGATGTGGGACATTTACTCATGGGTGAATCCCAATAAAATCAATTCCTTAATTTGAATTACCTATCTTATGATATGCTTAATAACGGGTCACAGATTAATGTGTATGACACATCTAGCATGAGCTACATTCAAGTTCATATGATTTCTTTTGACATGACAAGCCAAGACAAGTCAAATGCATTTGATAGTGGTTACAGTGTGGGGTTGGAGTGTCAGGGGGAGAATGAATTTGTCATTATGATTGCATTGAAGAGATGGTCTTGTATAACAATGACACTTCCCAAGAGATCTAGGCTCATGATGATTGAAGTGACAATTGCATTCTTGCTCAAGATTGACATGCGCCAAACAGTTTGTTTACGGAAAAATGGAAAAGAAGAGATAGAGTGCTCACCAGCGACACTATATTAGGCCGATGTGAGTAGACAATTGGAAAGTACTAGCCGCAGGATCAAGGGGAAGCAAGTCATTAGAGCTAGTGTCATTCCAGGGAACAATAAGGGCCATAGGTCGTCATCAGAGGCTCATATCGTTGTAGATGGGACACTAACAATACTTATTTATGTAACTAGGGATGACAATGGGGCGGGGAATCCCCAAACCCGTCGGGGCTCCGCCCCGTTCTAGGGAAAAATCCCCGCTCCCATTGGGGATGGGGACGGGGATGGGGACGATTTTCCAAAATCCGCTCGGGGACGGGGCGGGGATGGGGAAAATTCCCCGCCCCCATTTTCCCCGGCGGGGTGAATTCCCCGTCCCATCCCCGAAAATGTTAAAATTACCAAATAACCTTTATTCAAATTTAATATATAAATTAATGGAAAGGACAAAGTAGTAATTTTCCAATTTATTCTCACTTGTTGATGTATTATTTTTTGATTTTAATGTATTATTACTTGATCAAGTTAAATACGTTGTACTTTGAGCATGTTAAAAACCAGGTTCGATTAAAAACCGGATCCGATTAACATTTAGTTAAATTTAGGATAGTTTTAAAAAATCCCCGTTGGATCCCTGTTGGGGATGGGGAATCCGCGGGGATGGGGATGGGGCAAAATTCATTCCCCGAAGCGGGGATGGGGACGAGTTTTGGGAGCGGGGATGGGGACGGGGGTATACTCCCCCATCCCCGATCCGCCCCGTTGACATCCCTATATGTAACTACTCCCTCCGTTCTTTTTTATCTGTCATTTACGGTGTTAAGTGCCGATTTTTAATCAATAATTTCTAATATAAAACTTTTATAGAAAAATATAATATTATACTTTTTTAATATTATTTGTTATTACGAATCTAATGATATCAATTTTGTATGATGAATCATTATACAAATTAATATATTAACGGTTAAAGTTTTTGCCACAATTTCCTAGGCGACAGATAAAACAAAACGGAGGTAGTATTATGATAGTGTGATTGATTTTGCAAGGAGTCTTTTGCGTTAGTCCTAAGTTGGAGTTTGACAATCCTGAAGGATCATGTAGGTTTAGCCCATGCCTTAGCCTTTCAGGCTAGCGAAATCGATTGCTACTATTTCTATTTTCTATTTACTATCTCATTTTGCTAGAAAAAAAATTATGGGGTAATTAGTAAAAATTAATTAAATATCTTTAATGTGACCTTCGAGATGATGTGAAAAAATCAATATTATAAAAAGCCATTTGCTATTAATTAGAAAATTAATTAAATATCTTTAATTAAATCAATGTTTGAGTTTCATTAAAAATCGTTAATATGTTATTAGAATGGTTAAGTGATAGATATTGGGTCAAACCCGGACCAACCCAGACCAGAGCGGAACTTGACATAGCAAAAAAGTTGGACCAAGGACCAGACAGGAAACAATCGGTCCCAACCGAGACCAACCCGATTAGGATTTGAACTGGGGACCAATCTAGACCAGTTTAGACCGATTGGTATGTATGTATGTATGTCCTTTATTAGAAACTACATTTTTCTTTTATATCATAAGTTATTGCTTATGGTGAAAAATTTTAGAAAGTAATGAATCATAAAAATTTAAAATGATAGAATAATATGATAGAATACATAACAATATCACATAATTTGTAGTCACACATAAATATATACAAAATTGGTTAAAATTTAATTACCATTTACGTGAATTTAGATAAAGTTGGACTTATAATGAATATCTATGCTAGAATATTTATCTTTCTAATTAATTTTAAGGGGATGGATCATTAGATCATGATATAATATTTTTTTTTATGTGATGATATTATGATAGGCGTGCCCAAAATATTATGTATATCATTTTTTGGTTAAAATTTAAATTTTATAATAATTGGGTTTTCGGACTGGGTTTGGATCTTTCCGGATTTAGACGACCCAGAGCGGAACCCAAAAACTTAAAAAACTTGGACCAAAGACCATACTGGTTACCATTAGTCCGGGTTTGGTCCGAGTTTTTGGTCCGATTTTTTTGGACCAACCGGTCTGGACCGAAATATGAACCGTCCTAGTGATAGATAATAAGAAATGAGAAGAGTTAGTAAAAAGAATGGACCAACGTTAGGAATTAGATTAAAGGTCAAGGATCACCTTTCTTTATAGTCCTGATTCAAACAATACAAACAATTCATTAAAAATCCAAACCCAAACAAATATAAAATGAAACATGTAATTAATCAGCAAAGAAGCCAACAATGCATCACTTGAAACTAACATTCAATTAAGCTATCTCATCAAGAGACAAATACAAACCAGGCCAGATAATTACATGAAGACTCCCACATTTTTAATTTTTACAACACCATTTTCCACCCCAAACAATACACTTTGTTCATCGATTCTCACCTTACAACACACATTAACAACGTACATAACGAAATAAAAAGTAAATTCGATAGCATTAATTCAAACAGCACTAGAAATCGACCCAACCCTTAATTAGTGGGACTTGAGTCCCACGGCAGATAGAATGATGAGAAAGATGAACAAAACGACACCAATAAACGACGCCACAACTGCCCCGCTACTCCTTTGGCAAAACCCGTCGAACTGTTGGCAAATGGCAATCCAGTTTGTGTTGGTGTTTCCGTTGTGAGCCAAGTAGACTATCGCGGCGGCAGCGGCGGCTGCGGAAGTGGTTAAGGTCATTGCCACCTACATGGATTTAGTGCAGTATATAGTTAACAAATATGAAAATTCTGTCATGGCTGAGTTTTTTTTTTTCAATTATGGTAGTTGAATATTCCATATCAATAATTGTATTGAATAAATCTCACCCATTAGAAAGATTTACATCTCAATAAATACAATTAATTGTTGCAACATGTTATTTTGATCAATGTATATCAATTTTGTTTTTTTAAAGTACGTAGAATAACTAGTAATTTTACTTTGTAACTGTGATAGTTGGAAAGAAAAATTAATTATGGCAGAATCTCCTTAAAAATATCAAATTATATAAAAAAAATATATATATCTTAATTAATAGAATTACTTGTTGCAACGTACGTACAATCTGATCAACATATATTGATTTTGGTGTTTTAAAGGTAGAATTAATGATATTTATAGTTTTTAATTATGATAGTTGAAAAATATTTCAACGATGATAGAATATCCCTAATCAATACTCTCTTCGGTTTCTATTATTTGTCGCCATATTCAATGACTGATCATATAAAATTTATATTACTATATTCGTAATGAAAATTACTATAAAAAATGTATAAACTTGTATCTTTTCTCATAAAATACCGTGTGAGAAATTCTTAAACAATGATGAACAGTGAAGAGCATGAAAGAGAGTTATTCGTGAACGGAGGGAGTAATGTTTTGTAAAGAAATTAAAGCAAGAGTTAACTCAATTAACAAGCAAAGCTTACAGCGTCAAAAGTGACTAGGACAAGCCTAGGTGCCTTGGCAAGTGGCCTAACAATTGTGACAATGGAGAAAGGGAGTGAAAGCACCAAGTATGCTGCTGTTATTGCATTGGCTATCACAAAATACCTGCCAACAACGTTCACAAAATACTTGTTTATCAATAATGTATGCATGTAACTTGTGTAATTTGTAGACAACTTTGAAAATCAATCATCCTATTCCTGGGTAGGTGTTGGAGCTTAAATTAATCACAATAGGCTATCTCTACATCTCTACGCTAGCTGTTTTGACCATTTAATTTTCGAAATTGGACACAAATAATTGAGGGTTTTTGGCTCAAAATAACCTATTATTCGCATTAAACCGAAATCGATTTCCAGCGTCAAAATTTTGATTAGGTAGCCGGAACACGTGTTTCTTTGATTGATTTTGGTTTTGAATTATTTTCAACCATAAAATGAGTTTGGATTATTTTCGGCCAGTAACATTCGACTTCGGATTATTTTGAGCCAAACACCCAAAAATTGAACCTTCCCTCGGCAATATTGGACCAAAATATACCAACTTTTCTCGGATATAAATAGTATGATATTAAGTTGTTACTTGTACAGCCTTTCTTTTGAATTTTTCATAAATTCTGACTTGTGAAAAAACTTATGTGAACAATATATAGTTTTTGGGTTAATGGCATGACTATATTAGTCACTTCAATCTGCATGCATAAGACTACTATTTACGCTACCTATTCAATGAGTGACAGTTCAAGAACATTGGTTAAAGCTTCCGAATTAAAGAATCATACCCTTAAGGGCACTACTAATTTGTGTTGATTTGTATTATTAATTACTAATTATAATAAGTTTAGAATGTATTTGGATATGTCAACAATTACAAATGACACCCTAATACAATCAACCCCATCGGTTAAGTACTCCCTCCGTCCCTAAATAAATGTTGCTTTGACTAAGCTTTGACCGTTGATTACTCACAAATTATAATGAATTATAATATAAAATTAACACCATTGTAATTTTTAGTACAATATCTTGCTAACGGTAATAATTTCATATTGTAACTCATTGTAATTTATGAGTAATCAACGGTCAAAACTTAGTCAAACTGACACTTATTTAGGGACGGATGTAGTATATCTTAGGCATTTTTGTATAAATTCAAAAAACTATGGAAACGCTTCAATATACTTGTAGAAGTCAACCATATCAATTTTTTTTAACTTAATATATAAATATATGATTTTATAGTAAGATAAAACACTTCAAAAATATCTTTAGAACAAAAACTCATATCATTTTTTTTCAAAAATATCGGTCGTGGAGTGGTAACAGTGAAAATTTACCGAAAGAAGGGTAATCAAGATACTTACGTGAAAGTAGGCAAGTCATCATAACTGGCTTGGAACTGGAAGAACTGAGTAAAAAAAGGCAGTGTCTGCTGTGTAGTTCCCATGGCAACAGCAGCCGCCAGAACAGCCGCAATTGCAAGCAGTCTCACCACAAAGTCAATGATTCCGACACCTCTCTTGACCCCGGCCCCACCAGCCGCCACCACTTTCGCGTCTCGCTCCCCTTTTCCGATCAACGGGGCCTCGATGACCGGACTCTTCCCCTTTTCTGCGGCTGAGGAGCGCTCGCGGGCCCCACTTGTCTCCCCAGCCTCGACCTCCATGGAAGAGAACTCTCCGCTCTTTGCCATGATCTTACTTGAATTACTTGATGATGAGGTTACGACAACGAACAATGAGAAGATAATGAGGTAATTAGTTAAAGATAATGGTTGGAAAAGAGAGATGATTATGAGGAGAGGTGTGATTAGAGAGGCTAATTTGTGATACATATATAGGAGGAGGAAGAGGAGGATTAATGCAGGATGGATTAGTGGGGGGTTTAATTTGTGTTTTGGTCATAATTAAGGATTTAGAGGGTTTGGTTAGTTGATGATGGAGTTGTTGCCCTAGAATTTTATTGCATGGGGTGGTTCTTTTGTGATATTATCATTTGGTTTGTGGGTTAGGAATACAAGTACGGTTGTAAATTTGGTAGCATGATTTGATTCATAAAAGTACTACTACTACATTTGTTATTGTGTTTTATATATGCTTACTCTGATTAAGTTCAACTTCTTTTCATTGTAATTGCTTTATCCTTCCCTTATATATTTCAAAAAAAAAAAAATATAGGCACAGTTCTTTTGTGCGGTGTGTTTGCGTTTTGTTGCGGTTAGTTGCAGTAGATTGCGGTAAGTTGCGGTGGAAATAGTAAAAAGATAATGGTAATTTGCGATAAGTTGCGGTAATTTGCGTTACGATTAGTTGCGTTAATGCACAAAGAATGGTGCCTTGTGACTACTCCTACTATTTTATATTTTGATGATAATAATTTGAAACGGTGCAAATCAAATTCGGCCTATGGCAAAATTCGGATATAAAATTTATGTTCAGACCTGGTTTTATTCGGATCAAACCAGGTCGGATAATTTAGACAAAATTAAATTCGGATCAAAATCGGGCTCAGGCAATATAAAAAGGGAAATATTATATACGAATATTCGGTTAATATCAAAATATAGATGAAAATCTATGTCCAAACCCGAACATATTCCGTGTCGAACAATTCAAGTTTTTCCGATCGGACAAAATTTTGTCATCTCTACTTATGATTAAGATGTCACTAAAATATAAACTGATAAATATATATGATGAACATTAGTTAAAGTGGCGAACTAGTTGCAATATTAGATGGAGTATATTAATTTATTGGTTGGAATATTTTTGAATTTGTTGTTGGAAGCAAGACTTTTGTCACTGAAATGGAACTCAGGAAATGAATATTTTGACGATAAATATGGGGACAAAGAGAGTACGTATAACACATCATTTTCATATTGTCAACTTGAGTTGATCTAAAAAAAAAATAGTATTGCTCGATGACAATTATATATTTATATTCATTCGTGTAGAAGTGATCATATAATTAATGAATAAAATGTTGTTGAATATGGATTGGGTTTTCTGACTTCATATGATTTGACAACGAAAAAACATTGATCCCAATTCGTAGAGTAGGTTGACCCTTTTTAGTGTGTATCTGTTTGGATACAAGTAGGTTGACCTTTCTCACTAAAAACTCTTGAGCCCCTGCATATCATTGTAAAACTATACTATTTTCATTCTCTTATATTTAGAAATTATGCAGTCAAATTTTAAAAATTTTAAACATAAATTTCTCAATATATATATATATATAATGATTTGTTAAACAAAATTATTACCATTAGATTCATAATGAAAAATATTATTCTTAAAGTATGATATTGCAATTATCAATAAGATACTCCCTCCGTCCCAAATTAATTAACAATTTGACAAAATTTTGACCGTTAATTACTCAGAAATCACAATGAATTACTCCCTCCGTTCTTTTTTATCTGTCATTTACGGTTTTAAGTGCCAACTTTTAATCAATAGTTTCTAATATAAAACTTTTATAGAAACATATAATATTATACTTTTTTAATAGTATTTTTTATTTCGAATCTAATGATATCAATTTTGTATTATGAATCATTCTACAAATTAAGATATTCACGGTCAAAGTTTTTGCCACAATTCCCTAGGCGACAGATAAAACAAAACGGAGGTAGTATAATATGAAATTACCGTCATTAGAAAGATATTTTACTAAAAACTCATTATAATTTGTAACTCATTATAATTTGTAAATAATTAACGGTCAAAATTTATTCAAAATGTCAATTAATTTGGGACGGAGGGAGTATTATATAAGAAATTATCGATTGAACAATAAAATTGGAAACCGTAACAGTTAACAAAAGGACAAATAATATGGAACGGAGGGAGTATATAGCTGTATATATATTATTCTTCCTACTCAACTAGGGAATAATACGGTGCACGGATAAAATAGTTATTATCCTGATCAAGCAAATTAAAACACCTCAAGATTCTTTTTTTTTTTAACCAGTAAACCATCTCACCATAAATTTATTGTGAGATGTATAATTTTGTGGTGACTATTTATGAAGATATGGGTGACTTAGCAATCTATTTTGGGGTGACTCTATAAAAAGTTATGACTTGATAAATGATTAGACATATTCGTACAAAAAGTCATTCTGATATCACTTATAAGTTACATAAAATATTTAAAAAATCACCGTATGAAGAATTTATCTCATGATAAATTTATATGAGACGGTCTCATACTAAAATTTACGTATCTAAAAAGCTTCACATAAATGTTCTTCCAAATTGCCAAATTAGACATCATACTGATATTTTTATGAGCGGGTGATCAATCTTTAATTAATTTTGAATCATAAAAAATGTCAAATTTGGGAACTTCTGTATTTATTTATCTTGAAATTTGTCACATTTATTTTTAAGGGAAATTGGATTCTAATAATACGAACTTTTGGCCATATAAGATTTAATAATATGAACTTTCGATTTGGTTCTCAATAATACGAACTTTGACCCCCTGTTACCCCCAGTAACACGCCACGGTGGCGAGATGACGTGGCGGCGGGAGGAATATATTTTGACTTTATTATGTACCAGTCAGCATTTGACTTGTCCACGTCAGCTTCTTTCCTTTCCCTTTCTCTCTCCTCCTTTCCCTTTCTCTCTCCTCCCCCTCATCTTCTTCGATCCCCCATAGAAGAGTCAGGGGAGTTTTGCAAACCGAACAATGGCTTCCCTCTCTAATCTCTACTCATCATCAACCACTCCATCTCTCAAACCCAAAAAACCCTATCTCCTCCTCCCCTCCAAAGACCCGATCTCACCCTCCGCCCCATCTCCATCGTCGCCGACGCCCACTCCACCGCCTCCGCCGCTGTGAACGGCCCCGTCGCCGGAGCTCCGACGCCGTTGAAGAAGGCGTCGCTGGAGAAGAACCCTAATGCTCTGTGTGTTCGAGGTATGTGGACTGGTTGTACCAACACAAGGATCTGGGGCTATATTTGGATGTGAGTCGGGTCGGATTATCGCCGGAGTTTGTGTCGGAAATGGAGCCCCGATTTGAGAAGGCGTTTAGGGATATGGAGGAGCTTGAAAAGGGCGCCATTGCTAACCCTGATGAAGGTAGATGGTCGGGCATTACTGGCTCAAGAACTCGGGTCTTTCTCTGAATTCGACTCTAAAGACGCTGATTGATATGACTCGCTTGATCATGTCGAAGTCCTGTGCTTGTGCTTAACACTTTGTGCGTCATCTTCCTCTCTCTACTGAGTTTTTTCTGGGATTTCTGATTTGGATTTGTGGGCAGTTGGGGGAGAGAGAGATCTAATGGATCAGTTTGGAGGAGGAAACTGGGTAAACATGCCCTTATCCAGATCCTCCAATCAAGACCCATTTTTTCTGTCTCCTCAACACCAACAATAGTTCCATCTTCAACAACAACAACAACAATTCAATCTTCCCCAGCAACAGCAATTCAATCTTCCCCATTTGTAGAGAGAGAAATGGAGAGAAAAGGATGGATCGTAGAAGATGAGGGGGAGGAGAGAGAAAGGGGAAGGAGGAGAGAGAAGGGAATGGAAGGGTGATGTGGACAAGTCAAATGTTGACTGGGTATATAATAAAGTCAAAATATATTCCTCCAGCAGCCACGTCATCCTACCACCGAGTTAAATTGAACTTAATTCGGTGGCATGTTACTGGGGGCAACAGGGGGTCAAAGTTCATATTATTCAGAACCAAATCGAAAGTTCGTATTATTAAGTCTTATATGGCCAAAAGTTCGTATTATTAGAATCCAATTTCCCTATTTTTAATCATATATTTTTGGAATTAATATTTACCCCCCTTTCTTTATTTAGAGTCTTAGAGATGAGCAAACAAACCGGATATCCAAACCCGGATTCAAAAGTACCAGGATCCAGTGAACCCGGATCTGCATACAATACAATATGGGTGGGAATTGGGTGGGTATAGATGGGCACGGTCCACACTCCATACCCATGTTTTACCCAAAGATTATAAGACCCTACTCATACCCTACCCATGCCTCTTAATACCCACATGGATATTACCCACATGGGCAATGCCCACTTGAACCATGGCCCATGGGTATTCATGGGTATCCAACTATTCAACTAACTATTCTTATTTTGTATTCTAACGTTTTAGATAACAAATTTATATTTGGAGCTCAAAATTCATATTTGAACTTTTTTTAATATATCCTATCATATTATAAAGTTTCAATTTAAATCGTTAAAATTGAATTTTAATTTAAAGTTTTAGTTAGTTTTTGCGGCAACAAATGTTTATATATGTCCGATAAATGTTATCGAATAAATAGAATTAGGAGCTCAAAATTCATATTTGATCTTTTTTTAATCAATACTATCGTATCACAAAGTTTCATGTCAAACCGATAAAGTTGAATTTTGTCTTAAATTTCAGTATATAAACGCAGTTCAACTCGATATGCATATAGTTAAGACATCAATGGCTATATGGATACCCATGAATAATGGACACCCACACCAAATTATGGGTAACCCATACCCATCCTACCTATTACCCATCTCTAATGAGTTTTACCCACCCATAATGGGTGGGTACCCAATATATGGGTATCAATTCCCACCCCTACAATATAACTGCTATATCCTTATTCAAATCCAAATATGTTAGATCTATAACCAAGTGCAATATCTAGAATCCGGTAAACTATGTAAAATTATTATTTGAAAAATTTCAGACAAATACAGGTGATTAAAGCGGAATCCGAATTGGAGACTTTAACTTAGAGTTTATAAGCCTTTAAGATGTGTGTTTCTTTTTCTTTTTTTTTTGATGTAAAAGATGTGTGTTTCTATGTGCTGAGTTATGTGTAATCTGTACGGGTGTATTTTCTATATTGAAATTTTAAAAAAATATTATTTTGTTTGAAGTTGCTAATGATGGACATTTACCATTGTTAAAATGTGAAAGCCAACCATGTGCCAACTGTTAAGCTAGTATCTCATGGCAGTGTTAGTAGCATAAACTACCATAAAGGTGATAATAACAATAAAGATTGACACAGAGCTTTTATGTAGAAAAACTCAAACCAAGAGAAATTTATGCACCATCATAAGATTACGATAGTGTTTATCAGAGATTCTCATATGTTTATAGTTAATCTCTCTCGATATCTCTAGAGAACCAAAGAAATCAACATTCAAATTTGATTCGCCCCACACAACTCACTTAAAGACACAGAGATCACATATCAATCTCTCTTGTGGTACAGATGAATCTCACACTACACATAAAACCTTAATACCAACTTTTATTTATAGTAGAAGACTAATACAATAATTAGGATTAATAAGAACTTCATTGGTGACCAAGCACATCCATAAATAGACAAACAGAATCTGAGATCAAACCAAATTAAAAAAATATATCAAAATAAAATAGGAAACAAAATATTTGGCGGCACCATGACCTAGCATGGCTTGTGCCCGTATGACACAGCCCATGTCAATTGTTGCATTTCTTTATTTTCCTACCATCTGACCCCTTACACAACCCATATATATTAGCCTCAGGTTCATCTATATCGCCCTCAAACATGCTTCAAACCAACCCAAACTCATAATTTAGGCTCCACACCCATGAACTCAACAATCTCCTACATATAGACCAAATTTTATTAACAGCCTTCGTCATTCATCAATCACCACCAAACACTTCCTCGAATCCTCTAGTTCATCCACCTCTATCTTGTCCAACAAAGATCATGTGGATGTCTCGGTTGATTTCCCGTCAACTATTCAACCATGAACATGCTGTCACTTGAACTTATCACGACCTTGCAACTTTGACATACATCTATAAGCCCTTATCAACAACTTAAAGGTAACCTTATGTTGACTATGTCAAATTCCCGCACAAGTTAGGTGCACTCCTCTGTTGACTTTCGTTCTTGGAGCATCAACCAAAACCCTCCCCGTTTCTAATACCTTTTTTCTCGTTAGAGAAGCTAATACACCTTTGACCAACATGAATAGGCATGTTAGAACAATTAATAGCAGTATAAAGTTTTCCCTCTTTCCTGTCATTTGCAATACCAAAGATCCTTTCATAACTTTCCAACAACCATCCCCAAATGTAGTTGTGAAACCCTCATCATCCAATTGACCTACAAACACATGATTCTTGGTTAGACCCACGATATTACGAACATTCTTCAAGCTCCAAGTGCCAATATTAGAATTTTTGATATTTATATCACTTTTCACCAGCACTTCTTGATTGTCATTGTTTGCAAGCCTCACCTTGCCAAAGCTCTCACTCTCAAAATTACTAAAGGACTCCCTCCTATACGAAGAAAGAAATGGAGCACCTGAATCTATCACCCAGCTCTTTTATGTTTTATCAACACTTACAGTTTGAGCTTCACCCAAATTCTTATCAGAATTGATAGAATTCGGTTATTGATAATGCTCTTATTTTGCCCTTAGTTAGGACAATCCATACAAAAGTGATATCTATCACTACAATCCCAACACAATACGTGCTTAACATTCCAACTTCTAGATTTAGAGCAACTCCAACTAGATGACCCTCCCCCAATGGTTCCTCCTACCCTGATTGTCAAAGCACTCCTTGAATATTCAAACTCATGATTAGAATCCTTCTTACGGATGCTTTCACATAGAATAGTATAGCGCATCTCATCAGAATTCTTCCTGCAAATATTTTCACTTAGAATATAAACAAAGTTTAACTTCTACCTTCGAAGCACTAACTTAAACCTAGTTATGGGCCTCTACGCCCATGGAGATGGACCTGCCATCACTATCCTCCAGCAAGACAAAGAGGTCGAAGCACTCCAAATCATAAAGGATAATAAGTAATTTAGGGTTCCCATCATCCCCAAGCATTCATCATACTTGTTGATGATCAAATGGAGGTATATATTATATATAGATTACTTCTAGTTAACTACTATTCATTATTTGATTTTGCGTAAAGCCAATTCAACCAGGAGATTAAGTAGATCGATGGAAGCCCAGAAGTATAGATGCCGCAAAAGCCCCTTGATTTTGAACTACTAAACATAAGAGTGATTGATATTTGAACTTGAGATCTCTCCTTTAGAATTGTTATGATACTATATGAAACCATATCAACCATAAATTTAACCTAATGATTGAAAAAGCAAGAATAACTTTATATTAACGGTGATAAAAAGAAGGAAAAGTTCCAAATAAAGTACAAATAGGGTCATATAACTAAGTTTTGAACTTAGACAATGATATATGCAACATAATTATAGAATTGAACCTCCAAGATATAAATAAACCTAAGTTTACTACTGGTTTATGGCATAAGGCCGGGGAAAGACAAATACACCTTTGCTCATCAATTCTCACTTTACAACACACATTAACAGCGTGTACAATGAAACAAAAAGTAGACTTGGCAACATTAATTCAAACAACACTAGAAGAAATCTATCCATTAGTGGGATTTGAGTGCCACTACGGATAGAATAATGAGCAAGAAGAACAAGACCACACCAATAAATGAGGCCACAACTGCCCCGCTACTCCTCTGGCAAAATCCATCAAATTGTTGGCAAATGGCAATCCAATTTGCGTTGGTGTTTCCCTTGTGAGCCAAGTAGACTATGGCAGCAGCCGCAGCCGCAGCAGAAGTGGTCAAGGTCATTGCCACCTGCATGGATTTAGTGTAGTATATAGTTAATCAAGAATTGTTTTAGTAAAGAAAGCAAAAGTTAATTATTTCCGAAAACTATCAACTATCCTATATTTTTAAAGTACCACATAATTTAAGTTAACAATTATTAGGGGACAAAACCGGTGATTTGATCGAACATGTTCCTAGTGAGGTTTTGGTGGGAAGATTTTTGAAGGTGTTGATCGCCGAGAAGTATCAGCATTCAAAAATATGAGGGTCATTTCAATTGTTCAAGTAACCTTGCCGGAATCATAACCAAATTACCGAGTTCGTCTCTTGATAATTGTTAACTTAAACTTGGGGTACTTTAAAACATATTCTAGAAACTTGGTAACAGAGACATTTTTTGTAATTAATTAAGAGGGTTTAAGTAATTTGAAGGTAATTAAGTTAAGTTAAACTTACAGTGTCAAAGGTGACTAGGACAAGCCTTGGTGCCTTGGCAAGCGGCCTAACAATTGTGACAATGGAGAAAGGGAGTGAAAGCACCAAGTATGCTGTTGTTATTGCATTGGCTATCACAAAATACCTGCTCACAACATTCAGAAAGTCGTAGTTTATGAATATGTAGACAACGTAGAAACTCATTATCTCGGATATTTTTAGAGCTTAAATAAATTAAATCATAGTAGGCTATCTTCACATCTCTACACTGTGGAGTAGAAAAGACCATTTAATTTTGGAAATTGGATACAAATAATCAAATCAAAAAACGATTTAGGCTAAGAATATTTTACTTGATTTAATTAACATAGAAACCTTTTAGATAGTCCGTCATTGATCAACGCCATACAGCAGCAGCAGGAGACAGAGGCAATGTCAGGAGGGGGAGGGAGAATGAGGATCGAAGAAGGTCAGAGGGAGTTGCGATGTGATGTTTTTAATTACGTAATACTATCTCTGTTCTTTTTTATTTGTCATTTTTGGTTTTCAGTGCCAATTTTTAATCAATAATTTCTAATATAAAATTTTACAAAAAAAATATAATATTATACTTTTTTAATAGTATTTTTTACAACGAATCTATAATATCAATTTTGTTTAATAAAAACGGTCAAAGTTTTTAACACAATTTTCTAGGCGACAGATAAATAAAAACGGTGTTTAATGAAATATTAGTGTTAATTTTAATGTTAAACAAAAAAGAAAAAGTTGCCTTCCTGCCAATTTTCAACCCGATTTATTATTGGATTGTCATCCACAAATAATTATAACAATGATAATATTATCCTAGAATTATTTTTGAAAACACAAGAACCCTTAAAATAATTATAATAAAATGTAGGGTTTTGTGAGTCGTTTACTTATCATTTTTATACACAATTGTACTCATTCAAAATATACTTATATTTAATTTTTTGATTGACTTGGATCAAATTCAAGATGGTAAATAACCATCTTGAATCATGACTGTTATCATTTTGCATCATTTATATATTATATATCCCCACGGGATTACTCTCTCTGTTCCATATTAATTGTCATAATTTGATTTTAACGGTCTCCAATATTACTCTTTGATTGATAATTTCTTACATAATATGTCATTAATAATTGCAATGTTATATTTTTATGATAGTATTTTTTGTTACGAATATATAGCAACCTGCAACTCATTATATATATTGAGGAATTTAAGGTCAAAATTTTTGAAATTTGACTACACAATTTCTAAAGACGACAATTAATATGGAACGAATGGACTACGAACACTGCTGTCTTGGAACTGGCAGAACTAAGATACTTACGTGAAAGTAGGCAAGTCATCATAACTGGCTTGGAACTGGAAGAACTGAGTAAAAAAAGGCAGTGTCTGCTGTGTAGTTCCCATGGCAACAGAAGCCGCCAGAACAGCCGCAATTGCAAACAGTCTCACCACAAAGTCAATGATTCCGGCACCTCTCTTGACCCCGGCCCCACCGGGCCCACCACCAGCCGCCACATCAGCCTTGTCTCGTTTTCCGATCAATGGGGCCTCCATGATCGGAGTCTTCCCCTTGTTGGCGGCGGAAGACCGCTCGCGGGCCCCACTTGACTCCCCGGCTTCCAACTCCATGGATGAGAACTCTCCGCTCTTGGCCATGATCTTACCTGAGTTTGATGATGAACTTACTACGACGAACAACGAAAAGAAGATGATAATGTAAGGGGATAATGATTGGAAAAGAGAGATGATTATGAGAAGAGTTGTGATTAGGGAGGCTAATTTGTGAAGCATATATAGGAGGAGGAGGAATTAATGCAGGATGGATTAGTGGTGGGTTTAATTTCTGTTTTGATCATAATTATTAAGGATTTAGGGTTTGGTAACTTTGGTTGATGATGGAGTTGTTGCTTAGAAAGTATTGGGTGTTCTGTGTGATATAATGATTTGGTTTGTGGGTTAGGAATATAAGCTAGTATTAATTGTTATAAATTTGGTAACATAATTTAATTAAAAAATACTACTCCATTCCCTAGCAATGTGTTTTATATATGAGTGAGATTGTGAGAACACATGAAAATCAATATTTATAATAGTTTTTGATACAAAAATTTTCTCATAGATACTATTAATTATCAATTAAAATTAAGAAGGTTAGAATGTGTTGGTTACGCCAACAATTACAAATGATATCCAAATCGAATGAAGTCCATTCATTAAGTATATTTTGGGCACTTTTTTGTAAATTTAAATTTGATGGATAAAAATATAATGTTACATACTACGTAATTTATATGTGATAGTTATAGGTAACACTTAATATGTGTATTGTCCCAAGACTCGTATCATTTTCATTTGTATATTTAGTCTAATTAAGTTAAGCTTTTTTTTGATGTAATTGTTTCATCCGCCCCATATTCATTCAGACATACATATATACATGCATGTATGTATACATACATCTATATATTTGAATTTTGTCACTTGAATGGAATTAATTAAATATTTGACGATAAATATGGGGACAGAGAGAGTATAACAGATCAGTTTCATATGTCAACTTGAGTTATTTTTTTTTAAAAAAAAATAGTGGTGCTTGATGACAATTATAGTAATTTGTGTAGAAATGATCATATAATTAATAGATAAATTGTTGTTGAATATGGATTTGGTTTTCTGACTTCATATGGTTTGACAACCAAAGTCATCGATCCCAAGTCGTAGAGTAGGTTGACCCTTTTTAGTGTGTATCTATTTGGATACAAGTTGGTTGACCTTTCTCTCTAGAAATTCTTAGACCCCTGCATATTATTGTAAAATAAACTGTGTATCCTTGTAGAAATAGTATGCATGATTCTTCCAACTCAACAAGGGAATAATATGGTAGATAGATAAAACATTCTGTGCTTTTTATATTAATTGTTATTTTTAAAATTGGACAATCAAAATTTAAAATACAATGATTTGTTATATAAAATTATTATCATGAGATATAATAAAAAAATATTATTTTAAAAATATAATATTATAATTATTAATGAAATATTATATAAGAAATTATCAATTAAAAAGTGATATAGGGGACTACAATCAACTAAATAACAATTAATATGGAATGGAATGGAGTAGTAAATACTATCCTAATCTAATGAAATTAAAACAGCCCAAGATTCAACATTTTATGCATTTACCATCTTGAAAAGCTTCATGAGCAAGTGATGTTTAATACTTCTAAATTTTTCATCAACAACAAAAAGTCAAATTTGGGGACTTTTAGTTTTTTGGACATTGTTATTTCATGAGCAAGTGATGTTTAATATTTCATGAGCAAGTGATGTTTATCTTGAAATTTGTCACATTTATTTTGGGAGTGTTTGTCAGTCAATTTTTTTTGGTAGCTTTTAGTTTTTTGGACATTGTTAGCATTTTTACCATAGCTTTGGTAGCAAACTTTTTATATTATAGTTTTTTTTGGACCCTATAAGCTAATTTTCAAAAACCTACTTGAGAAGGCTTTTTGAGGTAGTTTTTGACAAAAAGTTAGTTTACAAAACATTTTTCTTGCAATCAGCTAACCCAAACAAATAAATTCAAACACTCCAAGCAGTTATCCGCTAATAGCTAATAGCTACAAGTTAACAGTTAACAGCTATCAATTACCAGTTAGTTATCAAACAGGGTATTTGTGTCACAAACAAACTAGTTACATACACATAACCAAATCCAGAAGGGGTTTTTTGCATTTTGGACCCTGAACTTAGGGGTATTTATATTCTGAACCCTTGGTTTTCAACGTTAACTTTATAGACCCTAAAGTTTGTAGGCTGAATAAAAAAGGACCTTAAAGTTTGTGGGTCGAAGAAAAAGGCCCCTGTTTCATTCTTTATTTTCCTCCCATGTTTGAATTTATCTCCCGATTGACGTCAAACTTCAGGACTATGGTTAAAACTAATATTGAAGCTATAATACACCTCTTTGATTCATGTCGGGGCTACTTAGACCCCTGAGTACATGGTTTTAAGTAAATCCAACATGAATAAAAGAGGTTTATTATAACTTTAATATCGATTTTAACCTTAGTCTTGAAGTTTGATGACAATCGGGAGATAAATTCAAACATGGAAAGAAAAAGAAAAATGGGAAACGGGCTTTTTTTCACCTCACAAACTTTAGGGTCCTTTTTTTCAACCTACAAACTTTAGGGTCCAAAAAGTTAAAGTTGAAAACCAAGGGTTCAGAATATAAATATCCCTAAAATTTAGGGTCCAAAATGTAAAAAACCCATCCAGAAGTGCCAAGACTAGCTGGATCTGATGTTGATATATTAGATCCATAACCAAATCAGTTACCAGTTAGTTATCAAACAGCGTATTTGTGTCACAAACAAACTAGTTACGTACACATAACCAAATCCAGAAGTGTCAAGACTAGCTGGATCTGATGTTGATATATTAGATCCATAACCAAATGCCATACTCAGAACTTGATTGATTATTAAGAATGACTTAAAAAAAACCACAAATCAAGTTATCACGATGCCTCCAGATCCAAGCCCATCTTGTATCACTTATATACCTAGCGTCCTAACCTACCTATTAACCTTAATATATATCTTCCCTTTATGAGAAATTGTAACAACACAATACACTACTCTTTCTCTAGTCACAAGTCTCACGGAAGTCGGTCACTCAACTAATCTCGATCTAGAATCATTTGGATCCATTGGATATTTGAATTCATATTCAATTCAATTGGATCTAATACCAGATCTCGTATGACGTCGAATCCAAAACCGGACTCAGTATCCATAATCAAGTTAAATATGTAAAACTATTATGAAAATTAAATTTCAAGTTTCAAGTTTTTCACTTCTTTTGCACTTCAATCTTAGTCAATAGCTCATTTGCAATCCTAGAACAAATAATGAGTGATTAAAGAAGAATCCAACTCTTCAATTTAGATTTTAGAAGCCATCAAGTCTTCTGTGTGGTTAGCTTCTAATGTAATAATATTGATCATTGAGCCTTTTAGCAATGAACTACATGTAGCATGTAGGATTGTAGGTTCGTATTTTTGTAATTAAAACTTAAATTTATTATTTTGTTTGAAGCTACTGACAATGGACATTTTTCATTGTTCAACAAGTCATTAGGTACCTATACTATTGTGGCTCACCCCTACTCTGCCCTTATTCCTTTCCATTCCATCAGCTCTTAGTTTCTCCAACTCGACATTATGAAACCTTGCTCACTTTTCGACTCTCGTTAACCTCATGCCATCTTTGTGTCTTAAAGTTTTTAGATGAATAAATTACATCGTGTAAAAAGTTTTCCTAGCTAGGCAATTAGTTGAGGATCAATATAGATTGAATACGGACCTTATGCCAACTAGATTTGGAATTGAAGTGACTACATCAAACAAGATACATTGTATTTGTACTCTCGGTGTACAATTTTATGATAATACTCTAAAATCCCATTTATGTGGGGTATGGAGGAGTCAAATATAACAATCTGACCCCTAAATTTTTCAATTTAGAGAGACTGATTCCAATTTGCTTAATATTTAGAAATCGTTCGCTACCTCTATTTCGTGGAAAAGAAGTTGAGAAGGTTTAATGAGACATTTTAGCTTAGTCTATTACAATCTAAGTTGTAAAATAAATCTTTTTCAACTACCCAGATTATGAACCTATATAATTTTGTAGGCATATAAAGTTATACACTCAAATTTTATGAACACCCATGTATAAATTTTTGAGTATACTCATAAAATTAACTAGTGTAAACATACTCATAAAATGAAAATATTGTAAACTTAAAAAATTATAAATGTGTGATCATATATAAATTATAGACTCAAATTACAAATATGTATATGATCAAAGAACAAAAAATGTGTGCTCACAAATTTACACATACATGCTCATAAAGTTATACACATACATCATATATAAATTATAGTCTTTGGGTCAAGAAAGAAACAATTGAGGACATGAACATATTCTTCAATAAGGAAATACAAAGTGCTTCAATAAGTAAACACTTCGCAGAATAGGAACAAGACTGAAATTACTTTCTCGAGGCATGCTTGTAAGTATAATCCACCCTTGCTAAATCTGCAACTAAACTTAATGATACACTGCCGCCACAAAAGTCGGCCCATCGGCTGGAAAGAGATGAAGAGGCTCGCGAGCAAGGCCCTGCAAACCCACAGTATCACAATTAACACAAAACCAATAAAGCAACAAGACAACCTTAGCACACTCACAAAGAAAATGCAATGGCCAGGAATGAAAAAGGACAAAGGCCAAACAAATCAAAGTGACCAAAACCAAAGAAAACTAAGAAAGCAAAATTTTGGAATTTCGCACTTTGTGATTGAAGTCATCTCCCCCTTGCTCTGATACCACTTGTTAGGCTTTGATACCACTTGTTAGAGAAAATAAGTAGCAAGGTAACAACGGAAGCGAAATAAATCGAATTTGAGATGACGGAAATTGCGACAAAATTCAGGAACAAAATAATAAGAGTGATAAAAGAACACAACCACAAGGTTTACGTGGGAAACCGAAGAACTCGAAGAAAAACTCACGAACTCGAAGAAAAACCCACAAACGGCGACAGCCAGAAAACAATCCACTATGAGAAAGGATGAGTACAACCCAATCACTATCACAGCGTGTGATGCGATCCACAACAGAGGACATTACTATCACAATCTCTCTCACTCACAACTCACAATCTTTCTCTCTCGGGATACAATTGGGATCGAAAATATTGGTGAGACAATTTTCTCTCTCAATATTTTCTCCCTCTCTGACTCTCTATAACTTGACTATTGTTCGCCGTGCGCCACGTGCCGTGAAAATAAAGTGGAGAATAGTGAACCCTATTTATAGGAAAAAATCCCTATACACCTAACTTGACTCCCACTCCAATTAGATTTAGAATCTAATACAGTTAGGAAACCCAATATAATAAGGAAACCTACATAATATCCTAATACAATTAGGAAACAAATAATTGTGAGATCAAAAGATTTGGTGATTTTAGAACACTTTCCTAACAAACTCCACCTTGGACTAAAATCAACAAATCATCGGTCTAGATAAACATCTTGACTGTCGCTATCAACACGCCCCTCCATAGGGCATACCCTGCAGGGCACTCAAGCGGTAAACATCACATGCCATTGTCTGGATGCCTGCTTGAGACCACCTGTGCTGTTTAAGACTGCCTCTGCAGTTCTCGTCACTGTAGGGCCCTGTAGGATGTATAGGCTGCCCTTTCTGGCTCTCTTCATCCGAACCATGGAACCCATGCGCGCTTTTGGGACACTAACTTCTGTTTCGTACCTGCAACCGTTAACCTCAGCACAGTTTGTTGTACTAGTTTCGGTGCGGTTATCCTTACTACCCTGCTCCTGGTCTTTCAGATTTCTCCAACAGTCACTCTCTACATGGCTCTTCTTGTGCACCCAATCTTCAGTATACCGTGTTGGTCTCCTGATCTCCCTCCTGGGACGATCCCTTGCCATGCGCGGTTCTTCCTCCACATGAGGAACATCAGGCTCATCAACCTGAACTGTTTGAGCAGCAACCTGCTCCACCTCGAACTCAAACTACCCTGGTTCTCTTTCTTTAACCTTTTTGAAGTTCTCGTCGCTCATTGTTCCATCAGTCTTCGTATAGGGATACTTAACATCCCTTACACCGTACTGAATCAAGGATCGCCTTCAACTGCAGTCTCCCTGTCCCCTCGAATTTTGGAATTTCGCACTTCGTGATTGAAGTCATATCCCCCTTGCTCTAATACCACTTGTTAGGCTCTGATACCACTTGTTAAAGAAAATAAGTAGCAAGGTAACAGCGAAAGCGAAATAAATCGAATTTGAGATGACGGAAATTACGACAAAATTCAGGAACAAAATAATAAGAGCGATAAAAGAACACAACCACAAGGTTTACGTGGGAAACCGAAGAACTCGGAGAAAAACCCACGGATATCGACAGCCAGAAAACAATCCACTATGAGAAAGGATGAGTACAATCCGATCACTATCACAATGTGTGATGCGATCCAGAACAGAGGAGATTACTATCACAATCTCTCTTACTCACAACTCACAATCTTTCTCTCTCGGGATACAATTGGGATCGAAAATATTGGTGAGACCATTTTCTCTCTCAATATTTTCTCCATCTCTGGCTCTCTATAACTCGATCATTGTTCGCCTTGCTCGACGAGCACCGTGCGCCACGTGCCGTGAAATAAAGTTGAGAATACTGAACCTTATTTATAGGAAAACAAGGTTTACATGGGAAACCGAAGAACTCGGAGAAAAACCCACAGACGACGACAGCCAGAAAACAATCCACTATGAGAAAGGAGTACAACCCGATCACTATCACAGGGTGTGATGCGATCTACAACATAGGAGATTACTATCACAATCTCTCTCACTCACAACTTACAATCTCGGGATACAATTGGGATCGAAAATATTGGTGAGACATTTTTCCCTCTCAATATTTTCTCCCTCTCCGACTCTCTATAACTTGATCATTGTTCGTCGTGCTCGACGAGCGCCGTGCGCCACGTGCTGTGAAATAAAGTGGAGAATAGTGAACCCTATTTATAGGAAAAACTCCCTATACACCTAACTTGACTCCCACTCCAATTAGATTTAGAATCTAATACAATTAGGAAACCCAATATAATAAGGAAACCTAAATAATATCCTAATACAATTAGGAAACAAATAATTGTAAGATCAAAAGATTTGGTGATTTTAGGACACTTTCCAAACAATTGTCAATCACTTTACAAAATATTTCAAATGGTAGACTTATTTTGCAAACTTTTCCATCTAGTGAGCTCTTTTTTGTACTAGTAGTTAATTTTTTTCGCACAAAACTCTCATCATCTCTCAATCTCACTCTCTTAATCTCGCATTTGACTCACTAAAAATAATTTCTAAATCGATTTCCAATTTGAAATAATACCTAAAGTATTCAAAATAAGCCTATTAGTCCAAATAATTTTCAGAATATGCCTACGACTTAGAATATTTTGTATAGTGGTTGACACCTTGGAATAAGTAAAAGTAAAAGTTGAAGCATGCGAAATAAAATTTTCCTTAATGAAATTATTGAGTATTTGAAAACCCTTCCTCAAAATCTATGTGAGTGAACGATGGTAACATTTGGGATTGGGACACCTGATATAGGTGAGTTCTTGGATAAAAATGCCACTAAACTTTACAAAAATTGCAATTTTGCCATCCGAAAAAAACATGAATGAAACTGCCACTAATTTATGTTAACTGTGACAAAAATGCCACTTTACCGGTTTGTGACTTGTTTTAGCCAGTTATAAACAGCTTAAGGGTGTTTAATGTTTTGATTAACTATTAAGATTTACTGCCCCCATCCCAACCCAGATTCTTCATCTTCTTCTTCCTCCACCCTCCTCCTCCATAACCCACCTCTTCCTCATCTCTTCTTCTTCATTTTCTGGGCAAAAAATTAGAGTTTTCAGTCAAATTCTTCATCTCTCTTCCTCATCTCTTCTTCTTTCTCAGTTTGAGCTCTTCGTCGCTTAACAAATGCTCATCTCTTGATTCAACAACTCGATCTTCATCTTCAACCTTGGATTTCTCCTTCCTCTTTGAAATCGAAGTTGCCCTGAGAATCATACACTTTTCAAGCTCCTTCCCAAACCCAGCTTCGAAGCGAATCGAAGTTGCATCGAGGACCCTGTTGAAGATGTCGAGAAGAATGGGATTAGGAAGAAGATCGAAGTAATCTACACCTTGCTCTGGGATGTCCGCCATTGATGTCGATTGATGAGCTTTGAATTGAATAGAGGCAAAAAAATTAGGGTTTTGAGTGCAAAAAAATTAGTGTGAAGAATTTGACTGAAAATCATAATTTTTTTGCCCAGAAAATGAAGAAGAAGAGATGATGAAGAGGTGGATTATGGAGGACAAAGAAGAGAAGATTGAAGAGGAGAGTTGAGGAAGAAGAAGATGAAGAATTTGGATTTTGGGGATGGTGGAACAGAACAAGAAAAGGAAGAATAAATAAGAAACCCTTAATTTTTATGCCCTCAATTGAAGAAGAACTGAGGAGAGCTAGGTTTATGGTGGAGAAGATGAAGAAGTTGCTGGGAGTAAGAAGATGAAAGAAGAAGATGAATATGAAGAATCAGGGGGAAATATATGCAGTAAAAAAAAAATTAAGGGGGGAGGGTAATTAATTTTAGTTGGTAAATATTAATAGGATAGGTAAAAATTAAGAGGGAAAATATTAATGTTTAATGAATATATTAAACACAGAACCAAGCATATGACCGGCTAACAAAAGGTAAAGTGGCATTTTTGTCACAGTTAACATAAATTAGTGGCAGTTTTATTACATGTTTTTTTCGGGTGGCAAAATTGCATCTTTTGTAGAGTTCAGCGACATTTTTATCCAAGAACTCTGATATAGGTGCACCTAATAAATTGCAAAAAAAAAAAAAAAAAAAAAAGGAAAAACCGAACCAAACGACCAAAGCAGGGAGCGCAAAATTGGGGATTTCAGATGCTTTGAGAGGAAGGAGAAGAAGAAGAAGATCAAAAACGCCGGGAGGAGTGTGGACTAGCGAAGAAGAAGAGGGAAGCAAGAATTTCTTCTACGCACCCCCAAATTGCAATCATTTCAACCGAAACCCTAGTAATTTGAGGTGCGCGGTCTCTAATCCTAAAATAAGTAGTTTATTTCCTTTGTTAAATTCCTGCATGATAATGTTAGGGCTTGAAACAGTGAGTTCGAATTGATTGAGAGAAATTAGGGCTGATTGTGAACCATTGATTGCAATTGATGATGTTGTTGTTACGGTGCATGATGAGGAAGCATGGGAGTTGAACTCCGGATGAGATGTAGTTTATTCAGTGATCTTGCCTGATTGATCGTAGTCTGTTTCCTATGTGAAATGCTGCTGATTGCTGAAACTTTATTAACCCTGAAATTGTTGAAAAACTGAGCCGGAAATGAATTTTGCTGAAACTGATCATTTTCTGAACTAAAAGAACCTGCAAGTTGGTTTTATGTGATTCTGTGTGAGGGCACCTTGTTGACTTTTGTAGATAGTCTTACTGGGATTAACATGTGTTTGCGAACTGAAAGAACCTGCAACTTTAGTGCTGTGTAAAGTGACCATTGACGTGCTAGAGTGAATGATCATGTGGTTAAATTGAATGACTAATTGATTTGCTTTGTTGGTTGGATAATAATTGTATTCTTGGTTCATTATTTTCCTATTCTGTTGTGTTATAGTTTTCGGTTACCTCATATATGTGGTTATATTGATCTAGTGATAGTTAGTATGCAGACGCATGTGCTTGCCTTAGTGTATTTTAAGTTGACAAGGTGACACGACTTAACGTGTGTGTGTGGCTATAGTTTGATCCTTGAGTCTTGAGTCTAAACTTAGAGGACATATAAGATAATTCTTGGAATTGTTCATCTGAGTGCAGTGACTTGATGTGATCTTGTCATCATGTGCTATTCATTATCTAATAGATTTCATTTGGAACCATATAGGTTTTCTTACCAGTTTTGCTTTTGTGGTATTTTGGTTTTAGGTAGTCATCCGTTGTTCTTGTCATTGTGTATACCATTTTGCTATTTTTTAAAGCCTTTGTGTTATTTTTTATGTAATCTTGTCTTCTAGGATTCTGTTGGGTACAATCCTTGTTGGTTCGTTTGCTGAGTCAGTTCCATCAGTTGTTTCTTTGTGTCTGGTTTTGCCGTGTTTAGTGCTGCCAGTTGCCTCTGCTTGCTTTTGTCCATTGTTTAGCTGTTGTGTGTGCTGCTGCTGCTCTAAAAGTTTTTATCTTGATGCTATAGCTGTGTTGTTGCATGCTATGGTTATTGTTTCTACTGTTGTGAATAACCTGAATCAGCCAGATCATCTGAATCCGACTTGTGACCTTGTGCATTTTCAGAGGGGAGGATTTTTTTTTTTGTTGGGGGGGGGGGGGGGGTATGCTGTAAAGCATGTAAGCCTATGACTAAGTGAGCTCGCATTACCTTGACAATTTTGTAGATTGAGGGAAGTAATAGTTCTAACATTAAAATGATGTGGTTCCTTTATGCTTTCAAATGACTTTGATTAGGTTTGAATGTGTTGACTCGGCACACAACATACCATCCTCAAACGCACCTCCTTCATTAAATCAAACAAATCAACTTCAGCCCCGGATCATCTTCTTTTTGTTAGACCTATAATTCAAAATCCAACAATCATGGCGATGACCTTCGAAGGTACAATTTTCTTTTGATTTTCTTTTTGCTTGATGCTTGTTTGATTATTGCTATTTTTAACTCTATCTCTATTATTGTAAGCTTAATAAGTTTTCAAATTCTATTCTATAATGTATTCTAGTTACTAACCTAGAGTTACTAGGAGCACAGAATGCTGCTGATAAGCATATACAATGATATGTGACTTGAATATTACATGACAGGAATGCGGACACGTGAATTTTGAAAAATGTAGGACATAGACACATATAGCGGACACTTGGCGATGAAAAAAATGTTTGTTAACAATGTGCTTATGACTTATGTTTTGAGCCTTGGAGAGGGTTGTGGTTGGATGGAAATAATAGCAAATTTTCCATCGTGTATGCATTTTGCAATTGCCAATAGCCAAAGCTTATTTCCTTTTGCTGTCTTTATGCTTGGCATGTGTTTGAGAATGTCCACAGAGTGTCTAAACGTGCGTGTCAACGTCCGCCACATGCCGGACACTGATACCTGAATTCGGTGAAGTGTGTGCTCCTCTAAGCGGAACGTGATATGGAAACACCCCCCCCTACCCACACACACACACAAAACTTTTTTTGGAAAGGAATTTTGGTAATTTTGGGTCGTGAGTTTAAAATCAAATTTTCACCCTAAGGCCATTCACAAGTATATTGGGTCATCATTTGCAAAGAAAATAGTCTATTGTTCTATTATTAGGTAGTCTTGATCTGAGGAGAATTATATACTTTTGTCTTTCGAAATTGGGTCTGTGTATGGCCTATGAGTTAACTTTTCAAAAAGTACTCTTATTCTTGTTTGTGACGTTCCGCATATTTATGACTTTATGTGCTGGACCATTTCTTATTGTTGAGTTGATCCCTTCCCTTCTTACCTGGGTCTTGTTCTTGGAGCTCCTTACAAGAGCACAACTGTTTGGACCCTATTGTGGAGAGGCTTACTAAGAGACCGAGGGTTGGAAATGTAGGTTTTTGTCAAGAAGGGAAAACTTACCTCATGTAAAAGCTTTTTGTGGTGCTTACGTATCTGCTACATTATTCTTTTCACCATTTCACTTAGGATTACCGTGGAAAAGATCATGAAAGACTTTATCTAGAATAACAATACTAGTAAGGAATCCATACTGGTAATCTACATTACCCGGATCGTGCGTAAGGGTTGCCAACCACCTGTGTTTCGAGTCTAGGTAAGGTTGTTGGTAATGGCTTCCATTAAGCTAAGTGGGAGGCAATTTGTCATCTTAAGATTAAAGGTGGTCTTGATATCTGACCTTTGAGTGTCATGAATGAAGCTTTAAATTCAATTGACTTTGGAGGTTTGTTGAGGAGTACATGCGTGATGGAAATGGTAGAATGTGGTCAAGGCCAAATATGGCGTTGATGATTTGGGTTAGAGTGAGAAGATCCCTTGTGCTTATGGGGTTGGTTGTTGGAAATTTGTCCTAGTTAATATTCATCACTTCAAATCCCTTGTGCATTTTCAAGCGAAGAATGGTGTTAGGGTGCTATTATGGTATGATGTTTGATATGGAGATCTACCTCTCAAGCAACAATTCACATATCTTTTTGGAGTGATTTGTTTCAAGGAATCAACAATTGATGCTTTGCCTTTATGAATCTGTGCCTATATTCATTGGGATGGGCAGTTTATTGGCTTACTTAGTGTGAGGACGGTTTGTTTGGTTACGACGAGATGGTTTTGCTTCTTGACTCTAGGGGGTTGTATACTATTAGGACTTAGGAGGATTTTTTTTTTCACTACGTTTTCTAGGGCTCTTAATGGATTAGGTCTCAATGGACAAAGTCTAGTTGGAACTCTAAGTCACCCCTAAGCTTGTTTGCTTGCTTGGGTTGGCCCTAAAGGTAAGATTCCTCTGGAGGACATGGTTAAAGAAAGGGTTTAAGTGGCCCTAGTAGGTGTTTAATGTGTCTCAAGGAGGAAGATTTATAGGATCATCTTCTTATGGATCATCTTTCCTTTCTGTTGTCATTGGATCTCTTGAATTTGGTACCTAGGCCTTTGTTTTAATGGGTACTAGCTAAGTATTAGTTGGGTCCGATCGTCTACTGCGAAGTATTTTGCTGATAATATTGTGGCTTGAAAGCTTGAGGGCAGAATGTTTTTGTATTTGCTCCTGTTGGATGATATCCCTTTGGCATCCCTATTAATATATTAATTGTTAATGAGCTTATAGATTCAAGGGTCAAAGCGAATAAGCCAGGAGTAGTGTGTAAATTAGATATTGAAAAGGAGTATGATAATGTCAATTGGGTTTTCCTTCTTTGTGTCATGTCTAGAATGGGCTTTGGGAATAAATGGCTCGCATGGATTCGTCAGTGGATCTCCACCACTTCTTTTGCTGTGCTGGTTTGTGCCCCTACAGAATTCTTTAGTGCTTCTAGAGGACTCCAACGGGGAGACCCATTATCACCTCTTCTCTTCTTGCTAGTCATAGAGGTGTTTTCGAGGATATTACAATTTGCTTTGACCCAAGGATTGCTATTTGGGATTTCTATGGAGTGAGCGAACTCGGGAAAATTGTGTGTTTCTCATCTTCTTTTTGCAGATGACACCATTTTTGTGGTAATGATTGCGAACAGTCAGTGAATCTTCAATGCGTTCTAACTTGGTTCAAGGCTGTCTCTCGTTTGAGGATTAATTTGGCTAAAAGTTCTATTATACTTGTGGGTCAAGTTGACAATTCGCAATTGCTAGCGGGTATTTTGGGTTGTGGTATTCAGTCTTTTTCGGCTACGTACCTTGGTCTTCTACTTGGCGCAAGTTTTAAGTAGTTAGATATCTGGGATCCAATGATTGAAATGTTCGAAAAGAAACTCTCAGGGTGGAAATCTAAATAACTTTCATCAACTCTTGTAAGGAGTGTTCTCTCGAGCATTCTGGCTTACTTTCTTTCTCTTTTCCGCATTCCTGCTTCTGTGGCAAAGAAGATGGAAGGCATTCAAAGAAAATTCCTTTGGGGTGCTTCTGGGAGCGATTTCAAGTATCAGTTAGTGAGATGGAACACCGTGAAGCAACCTATCTCAATGAGGGAGCTTGGAGTGAGAGATTTACGTCTTTGTAATGTGGCTCTTCTCGGGAAGTGGTTGTGGAGATTCATGAATGAGAAGGGTAATCTCTGGAGGAAGGTCATTACTATGAAATATGGTGAAGTGGGCTATGGTTGGGTACCCTCAATTTCCAATGGTTCATATGGTTGTAGTCGTCGGAAGTATATCGTTAAGGGGTGGGGGAGTTTCTATCCACATGTTTTTTTGGTGTGGGTGATGGTTCTACCATTTCCTTTTGGCATGATCGGTGGTGATGCGAGGCTCCTTTGAAAGACCTCTTCCCTACTCTCTATGTTCTTGCAGTGGATAGGAATGCGCCTATTGCAGATTATCCGGAGCAATCTTTAGGGTCTTCAGTTTGATGTCCTATTTTTGTCCAAGAAGGTGTTAATGATGAAGGGCATTTGGTTAGTTTTTTAAGTGCCTTAATGAGGCCAAATTTAGGGAATCCTCTCAAGACATGGTGAGATGGGTCTTGAGTAAGAAAGGGGTTTTTTCTTTGTGTTCCTACTTTTCGAAGCTTCGTAGCTTGAATCCTTCACATTTGCATCTTTCGGAGGTTGGAGCTTTTCCATCTAGGATTATTTGGAAGTCTTATGCCCCTTAGAAGTTTAATTTTTTGTTTGGAAAGCAACACATGAGAACATCTTGACGTGTGATAATTTTCAAAAAAGGGGAACAAATTTTGGCATAATAGGTGTAGCATGTGCAAGAGGGATCTTGAATCTCCAAATGATCTTTTGCTTCATTGTGACTTTGCTAGGTCTCTTTGGGCTTTAACCTTTGGCTATCTTGGTGTTCCTTGGGTAGTATCGTATTTTGTCAGGAGTTTCTTTGGCAGAAAGCTCAAGAAGAAGGCGGCCTTTGTTTTACCACATGTGATCTTTTGGGTTATCTGGAAAGAAAGGAATCGGAGGGTTTTTGAGGGAATCGAATTCCCTCTTCAGAGTTTGAAAGATAATTTTGTCAAGTTTCTCATCTGGGTTCATGTAGGTTTTGGAGCAGCAAGATATATGCCAAACCTTGTTAGTTTATATTTTGATTTTTTGGGGCGGTAAAATTTGGGCCCACGTTTGTCAGAGCATGGTATAATGCTGATATAAAATTTTTCTTCAGTTGAGTAGATATCCTCTTTTCATCTAAAGATGTGTTGATGGCAGAAAGTAAATGGTTCCCCAATTTTCTCAATTCTGCTTGATAAGAAGGGAAGTTGATATATTCATTCAACTCAGCTTGAAATACGGTCAGGTTGAGATGAGAGTACAATCCATCTTCAATTGTTAAAGTAAAACATAACCATGCAATTGCGGAAATTAGAGAATTTAGAAATCTGAAAATTTCAGCTCATTTTTACGTTGGGTTTAGAGTTATATCCACTATGACAATTCAGTTGTCATTTTTTGTTACTGCAATATTTACTATACCTTTTCTTCCGGGACAATGATTGAATTTCTTGAAAAATCACTTTCGGTGAAAAATGATTTTTTTTTTTTTTGAGAGCCATTTGATTATTTCTCATACCCATAAACTACCAGAAATCAGAATCTGTGTCAGTTTTCCATTGCTTGGTTATGTTGAAAATTGAAATCCAAAATGAGCATCCTTGGATGTGTAATAAGAAATAAGGACTTCTAATCATAGCTCGGTTATAGAAAACGTGTTAAAATGATAGAATTGGAAGTTATAATTTATGCATTGAGATGTTTTGAGTTGCAAAACAATGGTCTAGTGCAAAAGAAAGAGGTTAGGTAGAATCAATGTGGGACCAAATTAGGGAGGGGGGGGGGGGGGGAGTGTGACTTCTTTTTGAAGTGCAAAATACTTGTTTCGTTAAGGGAGCGAAAGAAGGAACCAAGTAAAAAAGTTAGTGAAAATTTCAATCCACTAGCCAATAATTGTGTGTGGGATTTTGATTCCACGAGGAATTACATGGTCTTAAGAGTTTTCTACCCTTTTCTATTTGCTATTCGGAGGATTTTCTTTTGGTTTTCTCTCAATAGACAACATATGGGTGTAGGTTTGTAGCTAAACCTATTTACTCTTCCTTTTCTTGGGTTGGCTCCTCTTTCAATAGCCAGGACACAAGAAAAATGTGAGAAATGCTTTTTGTGGAAGTACTCCCTAAATTATTCATGTTACTTGCTTGGAGTTTGCTTGCTTCATTTCCTTGTCATTTTGTTAGTCTACAAAAGGCCAAAATAACAAAATGCATGTTGGAACTATTTCCCATATAGATTTAGTTTGGTTTCATGATGTTATGTGAATATGTTTATTATTGATATTCATTATTATTGTTTCTTGTGCTGATTTTTGTTTCATTTGGATGCATTGGCGGGCTTCTTGGTGATTTGCTCTTGCTCTTTCAGTGTAAGTTGGTTATGGTTTCCTATACATTTGAAGAAAACTGTTTTTCTTCTCATTTTTGGAGTATATGTGAAATCCATATTTCTTTGAATAATTTACAGGCTTGGTGGGCTTGCCTTTATGTTTTCAGCTAGCATCTTGATGCAGATATTGGTGAGTATTTATCATTGAACTTGTTTGATATCTTGTGCAAGTCTTACTTATCAACAAAAAAAGATCTTGTATAAGTCTACATGCATGCTCTATGCAGTGGCGAAGCCAGGATTCAAAGTTAGGGGTGTTAAGATAAAACTTTGCAACAAGATAAATTTAATCAAAGTAAAACCAAGAACCCTAATCATTCTATTCATAAATTATGATTTCATCACTAAATTAGCAAATTTACTAATTATTCAATACAAATTTAACCATAGTTAATAAGTTAATCATAATAACTTACAAAATAACATACCTCAGTTCAAATATTACTTTGATTTAGAGAATTTGGTGAATTGTGTGGTAGACTAACAACATATAAATATAAAGATCTACCATTCGCATCTCAAATTGGAAATTGGATAAATTAAAAAACAATCTAGATAAACTCAATGCCGCTCATATCATCATTCATCAGAAAATATGGAATGCATCCTAAGTTCCTAGCCAACGAAGAAGAGGAACACTATATAGAACTGAAACCACTACGTTCATTTTTTATTTTATTTTTTTGAAACCACTACGTTCATAAATGATAAAACATAGCAATATAGCATAGCATCATATGAACAGGGATAAAAATATCTTCATATCAAATGATACAAGTCTCGAACTGGGTAAACAATATGGCAGCAGTAACACAGTAACGAAAAACTGAACTAGAAACAAGACGCCAAGGTAAACACCAGGGGAGATGTTTGAACTGCAAAAACAGAGCTTCGAATCCGTGATCCCTGGATGTCAGTCACATGCTCAAGTAAATCGACAATTACACCATCCAACTACATCACACGTTGTTGTATTTCTATGCCACAATTTACTATATATTTAATTTTAACTATCAAAATATGTCTAAACCAAATTATTTTTTTCAAAAAAGCTGCCCCCCCCCCCCCCCCACCCAAGGTGGCTTCGCCACTGGCTCTATGTGCTTCCCACAGGCACGGGGTATTGAAGCACCATGTGTTTGTTTAAAAGTTATGCCCAAAGTTTATTGTGATGAATGATTAACTTGTCATTAGGATTGATTCCTGAAGGGGAAGTTTGCGACTTGTTCGTATCGTCAATTCTTACATACAAAATTAGGCGTTGTATATTCCTAAGTTTGCTTCTAAGGGAGCCAATTTTCCTTTTTGGTCAACTGCTGCTTGTTGGAGTCTATGTATTCTTCTTCTTAATATTTGCAGATTCACAAGCTTGCCTAAAATAGGGTCTATATTGGCAGGTTTTGAGTGATAGACTGATAGTTGATCACAGATTATAGTGGTCGTAAGGGAGGTGTTAAGTTTGAGACAGAATATAGTTCCGAACTCTATCAAATCTATATGTGTGTGTGTGTGTGTGTTGAAAAAACAATGGGTATATGTGGTTCATTGGAGTTCGTTACACAGCAATGGTATGGGATTTTAGATTATGGCCCATTTCTATCTATGATATGTTCTACAAGCCGAGCACCCTTAGGCTTGACTTGGTTGACTTATGTGTTGAGCAGTTGAGCCACTGTCAAAATGTATTCATTTTTGTAGTTTGTTCATGCAACCGCTTTCATTTACCTTCTCTATCCTCCATCCACGTATCTCTACATTTTTTTTTTTGGCTCTCACTTTGCCTTAATAGCTAGAATCCATGCTGGCTCCATGGCTCTAGATGCACAAAGGAGGAACCATTTGTCTGGGCACCATGTTGGATCTAACAAACATTAGTTAAGTTGTTCACGTCTTGGTGAGGTTGTAGTGGCATTAACATTATCACTTTTTACGGGTGTTAAGATCAATGTAGCTAGAAAGTTTTTTTTTTTTTTTTTTTGGGGAGGGTTCTGCATTAGTTGAAAATGAAGCCTTAGATGTCCTTATCCATATCAAAGTTGGGGCCATCTGATATGGATGCTTAAGTTGAAATGATGAGTTCAAGTGACAACTTGGTATCATTTAATCTGGAGATAAAGTTGCACGATTGGAATCCCATTTATTTGGAGTGATCAAGTCATTTTAGCATTAGGGAGAGAGGATTTTATGAAGGATTTCAATTAGATTCCTATTTTTAATCCAATTGTCAAAACGAAAGGATGTGGTCTCCTGTTCTAGTTTCTAGATGAGGCTTTTACAAACAATATCTCTTCTCCTAAGAATGTTTTCCAAACTTGAGAGTCTGAACTCTTACACTGACGACTACATAGATCATAGTTGCGAAAGTATTTACCTCTTATGAATTGAACCCATAAACTAGGACCATTGGTCAGAATTTTTCATGCCCGGTTGCATTGGAAAGCTCAAGCAAGTGCTTCTGTTTTCCCTGGGCTCACACCACCTCTGGCTTTGCGTACTAATTTTGTCCACACTTCTAAAACTTTTCTGTGTTTCATTTCCTCTAAAAAAATTTCTCCGTTGCACTTATGGAGGTACTTTGTGGTGTTAATCTCAAGCTACTTTCGACAGTTTAGAAACCTTGTTTAATATTCAGCACAAATACTTGTCCTACTAACTTGAGCATCAGTTCTATGGTGTATTATCTTTCTAGCTTAACTTGAGCATTATATGTGTTCCCTGTTTATGTTTATGAAATCTCAAGCTGCTTTTGACAGGCTTGTGTACTTTACAATAACTGGTGGCCGATGTTGTCAGGTATGCATAATTTCCAGTCCCTCCCTCATTAAGTAAATGTGATCTTTTGGTTGCGTACTAAAACGTCAATTTTTTGGTTGTCATAGCTCTCATGTACGTGTTGGTACCCATGCCATGCATGTTCTTTGGCGGTGGTTCTACACAATTCTTAATAAGCCGAGATGGTGGAGGGTAAGACAAATCATTTTTGAAATGCAATCCATAAATATTACTCATTCCATCCCATCATAATTGTCAATTATTTGACTGTCCCCAAGGTCAAGTTTCTCATACATCTTATCAACAACTGCAATATTATACTTATTTGTTATGAATATAACGGTAGTACATTTATATAACAAAATATTGTATATATTGAGAATCTAATGGTCAAAGTTTTCCAAGACAACAAATAACATGGTGTTAGTAAATGTAGGTTATGAATTACTACCTCCGTCCCTTTTTAAGTGTCACCCAAACTAACTTTGTAAACCCAATGTACCTTCGCAATAGAGTGAAAAAATTAGATATGGACAAATATGCCCCTCATGAAGAGAAAGAGAGGAATAAAGGAGAATTTTAAAAGGTAAATTAAAATCACTTTCATTAATTAAGGGTAATATGGATATTTTAATATTAGAAATGTAAAATTGACAAATAAAAAGGGACAAGGTAGTTAGAAAAATTGACATTCATTAAGGGATGGAGGGAGTACTACCTCTGTCCCAAACTGTTAGTTACCCTAACTACTTTTACAAGACCAAGACATTTTGGAAATGAAGTGAAAAGTTAGTAAGTTATTAAATTTACCCTTGCAGTCTCTGCACAAACAAAAATAAAAACCGTTGGAATTCTAAATAAATTTATTTATTAGGGGTAAAATGGAAACGACAACTTGTTTAAATTGTAAAAGGGACTGAGAAGTTAGTTATTGTGACAAGCAATTTGGGATAGAGGGAGTAGTACATGATGTTGTGGATAGGTGATAGCTAAAGAAACTGTTGGTACGATGTTGTATTGGCAGGTGGATTGATGCGGCCAAGTTCTTGACGGGAGCATCTGCAGTGGGCAGCATCGCGATTCCTATGATTCTGAGGCATGCCAATCTAATTGGAAACGGAGCCATGTTCATTGAGCTGACTTCCTTCTTCATCTTTGTCTGTACTGTCCTGTGTTTCCACCGCGCTAGTCTTGACGACGAATGGTGAAAAATACAATCATTCAAAACCGAATCCTTCAGTTCATGGCATGAACAGTCTCATTATTGTCTCGATTGGTCGCAGACGCTGCGACCAAACGGTATACATAATGTGCATTGGAAAGTAGGGATTAATTCTTGTAATTCTTGTCTGTGTGTGATTGTTTCCTTTTCTTTATCTTTGTGGTTTTGGTAACTTGTTTCCTAGAGCTCTTGTATGTATCGAAAGTCACTGATTTTAAGATGCCCTATGCTTGGCAGAATATGCTTTCTCATGTCATGTGTAAATGAGATAGAGATTGGAAAGAAGTTTTCTTTCGGCTCTCGATTATCGTGGATGAGTTGCTATGATGTACTTTTTCAAGTTCTAGTAAGGTAAGGTGGTCCTCAATTATTGTGGTTGAGGGGTCGTAATGGTCCTCTTTTCAAGTCCTACTAAGGCTGTTATGAAGCTGGAGAAGCGTTTGGTTGGGAAACATTTTCAGTAAAAATTTTCTAACGTTAAAATGATGTGTTGTAGGTTACAGTGAGGTAAATATGATGGAGAACAAGTTATAGAAAGAATATTATTATAAATATTTTAAAAATAAAATAAGATATAAAATAAAATAAAATTTTATAGAGAAAATATAAAAGTTTAACATTATTATATAAAGAAATATTGGATGACAATATATCGATCTTTGGATTTTGGGGGTATTGGATTGTAATATACTGATCATTATTATTGGACAATAATATCCCTGACCTTTATACTCAGGTGAGATTATTATGCCAATAGTGACTAAGCAGGTGGTGACTGATGAACTAGTGTCCGTGCAGACGTGGCTACGGAGGGAAAGTAGCCAGCTCTTGTACAGTAACCCCGTTAACCCCTCCGTTTTTTTCACTAACCTACATTTTAAAAAAATCGGCCCCAGTATAATGTTTAAGGGGCGGTGAACCGGTCCCCGTACTGATGTGATACACAACCAACCAATGTCTTGTAAAGTGGGTGAGTGAGAAAAACAGAGGGGTTAATGGGATTATTGGGTTGGGGCAGGTTTTTTTTTTTCCCGACATTAACATGGAGACCAATTCACCACCCCCTTAGTTACTGTTGGTATAATAATGTCATATAAGTATAAAGGTCAGGGATATTGTTGTCCAATAGTAAAGGTCGGTATATTACAATCCAATACCCCCAAAAAGGTCGGTATATTATCATCCAAAAAACCTTATATAAAATCTTTATTGTATTAATTTATGATTACATGATTTATAAACAAAATTTTTATTTTCTAGCGAATCTCTAGTTGAAACTCGAATAATTTTATATATTAATTTAATTAAATGAAAGCCACTGACATATTTTTCTATTTTAATTGATCGTGGTCGCATTTTTTACTTTTTGGGAAGAGATATTGGATAACAATATACCGATTTTTGGGGTATTTGATTGTAATATACCGATTTTACTATTGGACAACAATATCCTTGACCTTTTTTTATTTAGGTGAGATTATTATACCAACAGTGACTAAGGGAGTGGTAACTGATGAGTTGGTCTCCATTTTGGCGGGGGGGGGGGGGGGGGGACATGCCCTTACCCAGTAATCCTGTTAACCCCTCCGTTTTTCTCACTAACCCATATTAAAAAACTCAGCACCAACACATTGATTAAGGGGGTGGTGAAGCGGTATTCATGTTGACATGGCAGTATGGCACACGACCAACCAATGTCTTGTTACCTGGGTTAGTGAGAAAAACGAAGGGGTTAACGGGGGCTATTGGATCGGGGCAAATTTTTTCCCTCCGCCGGCCACGTCAGCACGAAGACTGGTTTACCATCTTCTTAGTTACTATTGGTATAATAATATCATCTAGGTATAAAGATAAGAAATATTGTTGTCCAATAGTAAAAGTTGGTATATTACAATCCAGTACACTCAAATGTGAGTATATTACCATCCAAAAATTCTTTTGGAAAAGTTGAGTGTCATTTTTGACTTTTTGGGAAAGTTGAGTGACATTTATATCCAAACAATCTATTAACCGGTTCAAAACCTGCTATAACAGGTTTCAATAGCATTTTTTACTATTTTGGATAGTTGAGTGGTGGTAACAACAATTTTTAAACGTCAATGACATCTTTAACGAAAATGGAAAGTTCAGTGACATTTTCATTCAAGCACTCAATTATTTCACTAATAAGCTTAATAAACAATTTTCTAAGGGGCTCAAGGAAAAGCCTTTCTCAAACATTTTTTTTTTCCTCAAACTCCCAGTATACCATCAAACACACCATAGGTGTAATTTTGGAAGCAATTGCAAAATTGATTTAAAGCTTTTGAGAGAACACAATACTTTTGACAACTAAACCATTGGTGCTAATTTATTAATTACATTCATTGAAAACTACTAAAGACTCATGATCTAAAACCTGAAGCAAATAACTAATATTAAAGGTCCTAGTATAAATTTCTCAAACATTAATTTATGTCAACTGATGTGAGATTGAATTTGAACTCCTAGCACTTGGACAAACATTAGGTTTTATTAGAGAACTAGCCAAACGCACGGGTCACAAATAAATTGCACATTATTAAAAACATTATTTAGACTATATCTACAATAATCATAACTTTGTAAAAATAATTTTCTAAAAGTTTTATGAAAATACAAAATTTTTAGCTCAAAATATGTATTTTTACTTAAACTAATCATTACACTTGTCTTCATCAACACTCAAATACTACAACATTGATTGTATACAGTAACTAATTATGTAATCAAAATTTTATGTCTTATATAAGAAACAATAAACTAAGATACAACCATTTTTTTATATACGATGCTCTTTGTAATATAATATATTTTTTAGTTGATATGATATATTTCTTCAAAGTTAAATTCAAGATATATTAACAATTTATTTTTATGTTACAGACATCCCTAGCTAATAAACCTAAATAGGCTTTTGTTTATATTGCTTAACAATTAAAAAAAAAGTAGTTGAATCATGACAGGGAAATGTTAAGAGACATCATAAAGTGGTGATAATACTCTTAAATAGATAAATTATAATATTATTACATGGTTAATATATAAGCATTAAATATTAGATGTTGAGAAATTAAATCAATAATAATCTAGGATTAAACATTGTTATAAGATGAAAAATATAATGAAGTATGCAAAATGTTTTAAAATCTAGGATTTTTGTTGCAAATTAAATCAATGTAAAAAAGGAATTGTAAAGCTCATTTATCATTTCACACACAATTATCAACACTTTAAATTTGTTAGAATTATAAATAATTAAAATGTTAAAACAAAATTGAACCTGAAAGGCAACAGACAAAGTATCTCTGCCATGAATTTTGTTCAATGAATTATATTTATTTCGCTCAATTAATGAAAAACAAATAACGCACAAAATTAAAATCATTTATGTTTATCTCTAGAATGGATATCAAATTAGGCTAAATATACATAACTCATTTAACAAAAATAACTATGGATGACATAGATGACAATGTATAACTGCATTAAATGATTTTATTCAAAGATTGCATCCATGGTTATTTGTAGAGTGTAGAGTTGTTTGCATTAATACATAGAAACTCGCTCCTTCTAATTATAAATATCCGGTATAAATATTACATGGTATCCGAAGTTTTTTGGTTGATAATTTTTATGTAATATTTTATTAAAAAATTACATTGTTATACTCTTATAATAGTACTTTTCCGCTATGAATATGATGATAGTACTTTATGTATAATAAGACGTTGTATATATTGAGAGATGAATGGTAAAAGTTTTTAGAGTTTAACTGTAGTATAAATCAAGGCAACAAATAAAACGAGAATGAGAGAATATATTGTAACTACAATTCCAAACTCATTGCAAACAAATAACCCCATTTATATCAATATCAATGAAAAAGTTATTAGTATTTTTATTAATTTTTGCATGGAACACTCTTTAAAAAGTAAAAATAATTAATTATATCTTTCCAAAAAGCCCTCTTTGAAACACGTATATTTCACTCATCACCCTTTGTACTAAAAAATATAAAATTACCACCCTATAACAAAAGGGCATAGACAAAAGTACAACTTCACTTGTATGTATATTAATTTTATTTTATTTCAAAATCAATGTAGATTAGAATTGGATGGTAATATGCTAAAATTTTAATAGAAGAAGAAAATACCTTCATTGCTGGGACGATTTCTTTGTAAATTAAAATCTATACAAAATGTATCTGTTATAAATACACCCCTGCAAGAGAAATCAGCGAATCAATTATTCAAACAAATCAACTCAAACATGATATATTATGAATATAAAAGAATATCACCAAACATGTATAAACAAATGAAGGACTAACAAACACTATATATCTTACTACTAATAGACTAAATAGTTTGAGAAATAAGACTTTAGAATATGATTGATTATGTACGGGTATGACAAACTTTTATTCAAAAGTTACAAAGCTCTTCTTCAAAAGTTATCAAACTAATAATTTTGTCTAATTTGTAGGGTGAAGGAATGGCCATGAGTCAATAATAATAATAATAATAATAATAATAATAATAATAATGAATGAATGAATGAATGAATGGATGGAGTATAACATACCTTATACGGTACAAACACAATGAAATTTCAAATTTCTCAAAATAAAATAAATTAAAAAAGAATACTATGAATGGTGTATAACCGAACACTATTAATGCCCTGCTTAAATGTGCTTACCGCTCATCTTTCTTTCGTTGTTTTGTCCACAAAGAGTTTCATTTGTAATATTTTAATATTATTTTCATGTTGTCATTTTAATTTACTCCATCCATTCTTTTTTATCTGTCATTTATGATTTTCAATATCAATCTTTAATTAATAATTTTTAATATAATTTTTATAAAAAATATAATATTATACTTTTTAATAGTATTTTTTTTATTATGAATCTAATGACATCAATCTTATATGATGAATCATTATACAAATTAAGATATTAACGACCAAAATTTTTAATACAATTTCCTAAACCACATTCAAATAATAACGGAGGGAGTAGAGTATCTGTTGCCGTCATACTGCTAATTAATCACCCACGATTGTAGTGCCTATTGTCATTCTACTTATATTTATATTATTTTTTTGTGATTAGTTAATTTTTTTATTAATTATAGTAGGGTTTTTGGACATCATAATACCAACTTTGGGAGTATTGGATATTAATAATACAAACTATTTTCTTCGATACTAGCAGTACGAACTATTGACATATTTTCCTCTAACAGTACACCGTCGAATTGTTATGGTTTCAACTCATCGAAAAGATGATGTAACTCCATAATATGTGACATGGAAGGCATGTTAGTGTCCACGTCAACATTTTCTACCCAACCTCTGCCTTCCACGTCACACATCATAGAGCCACGTTATCTTTCCGATGAGTTAAAACTATAACAACTCGGTCATGTACTGTTGGAGGAAAATAGGTCGATAGTTGGTACTACTAGTGTCCAAGAAAATAGTTTGTATTATTAGTCTCCAATACCCCCAAAACATGGATGAGATCATGCGCATAATTTCAGAGGCAACCATTCCTCCAGAGGCAACCTATTTATGGACGATGGCTCGGTCGAACATCTCGATGACTTTGAATGTGGAGTGTGATATATATATATATATATGTGTGTGTGTGTGTGTGTGTGTGTGTGTGTGTGTGTGTGTGATTACAATGCCATAGATTAAGCAACATCAGTGGATCTTGAAGAGATTACTTGAGGATCAGATCAAGTGGACAATTGGATATGATGAATGACGGATATCAGGAGTTTGAGTAGCCTATGCAAAACATGGATGAGATCATGCGCATAATTTCAGAGACAACCATTCCTCTAGTCGGGTTCTAAGCTCTAAACCTATTTATGGACGATGGCTCGGTCGAACATTATCTCGATGACTTTGAATGTGGAGTGTGAAGGGTTGGGGGGCAAAGAGAAAAGTTGGTATTTGTAGATTAAGGTTATACAAGAAGCTTAGCTATTATGAACAAGCGAGAAGAAGACCTTGTGTATGTAATTGAGTTGGCTTTAGGATGTGAGCGTGTTATGATAGATTTTATGGTATTTGAATGAAGGCATCATGGTGTGTGGTGAGCTTTATAACACTGTAGTCCTTTGTGATATGTTGCATTGTAGTGTAACATTATATACACTTGTATGACTACTTGTATGTAGATTCATCTTTGACAATTTCATTTTCATTCTAATAGTTGAAATCATTAAATATACATGTTAGTAATCATTTCACCAAGTTCAATATGGCAGTAAGCGAATAACGAGGTTTTCATATTTAGTTCTTAACCATGAGTAACAAAGTTGCGCTTGAAATCTTTTTTTGATAAGCATGTGCATGCTAAAAAGATAGTCTCATATTAGCAGGTGTTCTGGTTTTGTTTTCAATGTGTGGTAGACCAATCCACAAACAAGAAAACGTGAGAACGAAACATGAAGGAGGAAAAACTAAAATGCTTGATCCATTTTCAATAGGGATATTGAACCCAAACGTGAATCGAACATGCAACCTTCTGATCTGGAGTCAGACGCGCTACCATTGCGCCATAGATCCTTATTGTTTAATTGTCTCACAAAATTATCCCGTACCAAATAAGTAAATGAAAGTGAACATCCTTTGTATTAGAAAAAATACTTGCACCAGTCGGGAATCGAACTCGAGTCTGTATCGTAGCAGGGTACTATTCTACCACTGTAGACATCGGGATTTGCACCGACTTATCAAAAGTTCCATAAATCACTTGGGTCGGATACCAAGATGGATCATTGGGCCATGTAATAATCAAAGCAAGCACAACAATACGAGGCGGCCTAAAACCTGGATTAAAACCCGTATGGGTTTTAATCGATAAGCGACGAAACAGACCGACCAGCGCGCCGACCAATGACTTTAAAACCCGCGCGGGTTTTCTACTGGCCAAAGCGCGTCGTTTTGCTCCGTCCACGTCAGCCATCCGTGCGAGATTATTTAAAACCCGTGTGGGTTTTCATTTTGAATTCGGTGCCAAAATCTTGATCACCCTCCCTTGATATTAGCCCCATGTGTTTGACTCCTTCCCTTAACTTTTGTGATTGCATGGCATGATCATGGGGATGTGTTCCCCATGATTTTCCCTCCATTTCCCTCCAAATCACTACCATCCTCACCTATAAATACCTCCCTTCACTCCATTCATTTTCATCAACTACTCTCATGAACCACCACCATTATACTCAAATTCCTATTATCCTTACTCTAGTCAAGTTCCATACCAAAACTCTCTCAATATTCTATACTAATACTTTCATAAAGTTACCTCTCCCATATTGTCCTTTCTTCATCCTCACATTCACCATTCCAATCCTCAAGTCAAGGCAAAGTCAAGGATTTCAACCGGCACATTCGGGCACCTAAATTAAAAGAGGTTCGATTCATTGCTTTCATATTGTCATTATTTAAATCATGTAATTCGTACTTTAATTTCGTTATTTGTACATATTTTGTAAATCAAAAACCTCATTTTATATTGCATGATGATGAATATAATTTCGTAAAATTAATTAAACTTTTTCCCGCTCTTTTTCAGTTTAATGTCGATTTTAGTAGAATCTGTTTTCTAACAGGCGAATTCGAGAGTTCTTATAATTCTCGAATTCGTAACCTTACCCCCGAACTTAGAAAGAATCGATTTTCGTAGTCCGAAGTTATTTTTATTATTTTTTAAGGGTTGTCGGTTTCCTTAAATCGACTGGCGACTCTTAATTCTTTTATAACTCATTTAATTATTTTAAACATACGAATTTACAACAAAATATTTAAAAATGGTTTAATATTTTCCACACACTAATCCAAGGTTAAAACCGAGAGAAAATGGGCCAGAAGTTGATAAAAACCCCCGCGGGATTTATCAATTTTAACCCATCTTCTCTGGCCCACAAAAGCGCACGGTCCGGCCCATGGAGTATTGAAACCCGCGCGGGTTTTAACCCTCTATGGCGGCCCGTTTGCCTTCTGTTGGGCCTGGGTCGAGTGTTTGGTCGATATTGAATTATTTCTTAAAGTATTTCGGTGTAATTTCGAGTGTTTAAATAAATAAAAGCGGATTTATAAATAAATAAAGTTTCATCACCCCAAAAATGAATTTCGAAAATAAAAATATCTTTATTTAAGAATTAAGCAACCTTAGTCGGCTCCTTATCATTAAGTAGCGCATCACGGGAAAAGTGATCACTTTTTCCGGGGTCCTACAGATTGGCGACTCCACTGGGGGCTTAAACTTAAAAAGAGGGTAAAACTTGAAAAAAATCGAATTAATTTGAAATTGTAAAAGGGAGAAGTTGATTTATTTCGCGATTTTATAATTTTTTTTAGGCATCCTTTGCATACTGGGCCACTGATCGCGTCTTTTGACACGTTAGCACAAAGGCGACGGTTTAGGTATACCTAGGTGATTCCCTCGAGAGCGGGCAGACCACTACCTGTGTGATGCATCCTACATCGCCAAGCATTTGGTCTCTCCTCTCCCCATGTTACACTCAAAGAGCTTCCTTGAAGTTCTTTGAGCAATACCTCACACTCCTTACCAAAGTCAGAGCACTGGTGAGAGCGTCAGTGAGCCATGTAACCCAACCATAGAAATCCATGAATATAGAACCTTGGTTTAGGGTATCCCTTCATTTTGTATGTTATATGTTGTGTGTATCCCCTCCCCTTTTTCTTCTTTTGTTTTAGAATCGATCCTAGTTTAGAGGTTTTGTTCTAGTCCATATAAATTCATTGGGTTGAGAAAATGATTATTCATTAATTAAAATAATTAACCCAAAAAGCATCATGGTTAGCCCAAGTGGAAGGGCCCATTTATGCTTGAAGGATGATTATTTTAATTAATAAATAAAAATTGACTCGCCTTTGATGATATTATATGGCCATTTACAAAATTCTCCTAACGAAGATCCAAAAATTAATTAAAGTTTAACAAAGTTAATGGATAGCGTTTTAGACTGCATAATAGTCACTAGGCTCGAGTAAGTTAATTTGTCGATTTAATTAATAAATCCATCGCATTTATGGCTGACCCGTTGTTAGGCCCAACCATATTGGATTTGTCAATTAAGCCCATAAATTTATTATAACTCGCTTATTGTTGACTTTATCCAGTCCTTTACAATGTTCGTTTTCCCTGAGTAAATAAATAAAGCTTGTTGTATACTATGTGTAAGTACGAGTCTGTATGTTGGGTCTTTATTAGAGTCGGACCTAATTTTGAGATATTGTTTTAGTCCGCGTAATAATTGTTGGGTTGAGAAGAAATAAATTTATAAACTCGATTAATTAACCTTAAATGTTACGGTCGGCCTGGTGGTGAGGCTCATCCGTTTTAAAGGTTAATTATCCTTGTTTATCGGTTCATTTTAACTCACCTTTGATGATTTTGTTCGGCCCTTCTCAATATTCTCTTACTCATGGTCCAAAGAAAATTGATTAATAATCAAACAAAGTCAGTGTGTGTTGTTCTAGCCCGCGTAATAGTCACAAGGTTAGAGAAGATAAATTCATAAACTGGATCATTAAGTCTAACAAATCCGTGGTCGGCCCGTTGTTAAGCCCATCCATGGAGGAATTAATAATTGAGTTTATAAGTCTGTTTTGACTCGCCTTTTGACGGCTTTATTCGGTCCTTTACAACATCCACTTTCCATGAGTTAAATAAATAAATGTGTTGCGTCACAAAAAAAAAGATAAAAAAAACGGGTCGTCAGTTTTGTCGAGCATTATTCTAGTCCGCATAATAGCCAACAAAGCTCGAGTTGTCTGAGTTGTTGGGCTAAGTTACGGATTCTCCTTAAAACGGTCGGCATGTGGATTAGGCCCATCCGAATTGAGAAACACTGACTTGTGCTTTCTAACTTATGTCGACTCGCTATATTTGACTTTATCCGGCCCTTTATAATGCTCTTGTTGTAAAAAAGTGTTGTTGAGTTGCTTCATGAGTTAGTGTATAGGTGTCTTACATGTGAGGAGGTATCATATATGGTCTAGTAAACCCAGGTCATAGATGAGTTTTTGTTTCAGAGTCTACATGTAAATATCTTTCAGTCTTTAGAAAGTCTCATACAAGGTCGTGTCATATGTGAATCTTTTCTTAAGTCAATATGTGTGTTTTGTTTTTGAAAGTCTAAACCCAGGTCACGGGTGAGTCTTTAGTCTAGGTCATAAGTGGGTCTTTTCCTGGGTTAATGTGTGTTTGTCTCTTTTAGAAAATCCAGTGTAAACTCAGGTCATGGGTGAGTCTTTGTCAGGATATGAATGTCTTTTTCTTTAGAAAGCATCATATAAGGTCTATGATGAGTCTTTGTGTTAGTATCTGAATGTAAGTTTCTTTCTTTAGAAAGTCTCATATAGATTCATAAGTCATGTAAACCCATGTCATGGGTGAGTCATTTTCCAGAGTCAACATATGAATGTCTTGCATTATAAAAGTCTTCTATAGGGTCTATGTCATGCGAACCCATGTCATGGGTGAGTCGTTAAGTCTTTCTCTTGAGTCAGCATGTAAGCGTCTTGCATTCTTTAGAAAGTCTCATATAGGTTCATAGGTCATGAATACCTATGTCGTGGGTGAGTCTGTGTCTAGAGTCATCATGTAAATATCTGTCTTTCTTTAGAAGTCTAATGCAAACCCATGTCATAGGTTAGTCTTTTCGGGTTAGCATATAAGCATTTGCACTTTAGGAGGTCTCATATAGGACATGTAGACCCATGTCGTGGGTAAGTCTTTTCCTTGTGTCGGCATATAGCAGTCTTGCATCCTAGGAAGTCTCATGTAGATCATTTAGCACTTTCAAACCCATGTCCTGGGTGAGTCTCTCCCGCGTCAGCATATAGGCGTTTTTTTCATCTTAGGAAGTCCATATAGGCCATTTAGGTCATGCATGCTCTAGTATGGGTTTTTCTTTATTTGTCTAGTGTTAGAGTCAAGGTCTGAGCTAACCATAAAGGGAATATTTGGATGATGAGAAATTCTGCAGCTACCATAGATCCCGAGGGAACAACATAGAGTATTGTTAGACGTTGGAGCACATGATCCAGTCAGGGAAACTGCCCCCACCGAAAGCAGCACAGAGGACCAGACATAACATGGATTCCCCATAAGAGGACAAAGAGGGAACATCATCAAAGGAGCTTTAGAAGTAGCTACAAAACTAGTTGTCAAGCATTTCATGCTCAGAGTCTGTTAGAGTCAATTCTTTATTCATTTCTTTGCTCTTGTTCATATGTGATCAAACATAATTTCGTACTTGTGCTTTTGACTTGAGTTGAGAAGTTCTCTCATCTATCCATCATCCGTACAAACCAAGTCTGACAAATTTCATTTTCCTTCCATCTTTGTTGTATACCTCGTTCCCATCTTTTATTTTATCGCATCCAGGGTTTTAAAAAAAAGAAAAAAAAAGAGAGAGAAAAAAAAGAAAGAGAGAAGCCAACCTGCATTCATCAAGCAAGCTGGGCAAAAGGAGAGAAGACCAAAATCACCAGTTTCTTGAAAATGGACATCTCTATGCTCCTAGATCAGCAGCTTGAACAAAAGGTGCCTAAGACAGGGGGCTACCGCCTCACCACCCACATCACCATCTATGTCATCGGTTACCTTCTCATTCGCCCTAACATCTATCCTTACTTACCATCTACATCTCCATCTCCATCTCCATCCCAAATTCCCATTCACCAAATCATCCCTCTTTCCATCACTCATAACAGGCATCGTTCAAAAAAAACCTTAGCCTTGTCCAACCCAATCATTCTCCTCATGACCAATCCATATTTACCCCAGAGCCAAAAGGTGTGTTGTAACTAATGTCATCAAAAGGAGAATAGAAGTCAACCCATGAAGATGGAGTTTGAAAAAGAAAAAAGGTGAAAAAAGTGAAAAAGAGTGAAAAAAAAAAAAGCAAACTCAGATGGTTAGCAAAAAAAAAAGGTTGAGAAAGAAAAAAAAGAAAAAAAGGAGTAAATTGAGGAAAGCAAAGATAAATGAAAGAAGAAAAGGGGATTAGAAAAGAAAAAAGAAATTAGAAAAGAGAAGGCGAAAATAAGAGTCATACACACCTCAGAAAATCCCGTCTCAAACCTTCACCTCATCATCCATACACTTCAGCTTTCTATAACCTTCACAAACCTTTCATATGAATCCTCAAACCTTCATGACCATCTTTTCGAACCGTTAAGCCTTCCTCGAGGCATTATCCATCAAAGCTGCGCTAAAGAACTACGACTGGCCTGATTCCACCTTGGATACGTAGGAAAACCTCTTTGAGGCCCGGCCGCTGCAAGGAGCATCCTTTGTCCTCAAAATGTTTGTCTTTGAGAGAGGGGAAAAAAACAAGAGAGGCTAGCTTGGAATCACAGGCTAGGCAAAATGAGAGAATAAGAGAGGCTAGCCTGAAAACCCGTTAAGGCAGGTTAGGCAAAAGGAGAGTGAGAGAATAAGAGAGGCTAGCCTGAAAACCCGTCAGGGCAGGTTAGGCAAAAGGAGAGTAAACCTTGGATTCTATCTATCATCGTCATCAATCCTCCATATTCCTTGCGTCAGACTTGGACATTATTCCATAACCATGTTTCAACTTTTTCCCAAGACCATCCCTTCAAAGACACGATCATTCTTGAGTGTCTCCCTATCTCATTCATCAATAAACTCTCATCTACCATCCCTTTCATCCCTTTCTCAAGAGATGCTGTCTATCCCATTTGACCATCTCTTCCCCCCTTCAAGACACGATCATTCTTAAGTGTCTCCACATCCTATTCACCATCGTCCACCGTCTCTTTCCCCAAACATCTTCCAACCCTTTTTAGCCTTTTTATCCCATCTCACCCTTTGAAGACTTTTCAGCTCAGTCATTAATGTAAGTATGAGGCTCTGTTCTTAATGCTCACTCTTAAGCGCATCTAAGTGTGGCTTACTTCTTAGCAAGAGAAAAAGCTGTCCTCATCAGATCAACGGCTAACTGGCAACCACATGATCATTAACAGACTCAGAAACAAGCTACTCTAAACTGGGGGCTCGCGCTACCTTTGTGACATCATTCAAGACATTTATCGGAGATGGCTTCAAAGAGGGCACTTACTCCCTATCCTACAAGGTCCTGTATTTTCAATCTCATAGACGTCCTAATAGTGGTCTCATCAAGAAAGAAAAAAGAGAGAAAGAAAAAAAAGAAAAGAGGGGCTAACTTGAAAACCCTTTGGGCAAGTTAGGCAAAAGGAGAGACTGAGCTACTAAGGACAATGCCTCCTCCTATTTTATGGTCCCCATGCATCATCTCATCAATCCACATCGAAACTGGGGGCTTGCACATCTCCAAGGTGCTCTCCAATCCAAAGCAGGGCAATGTCATCAAGAGTCTACGTCAAATTGGGGGCTTGTCATACATCAGCATACATTTGCAAGCAATCAAGGTCATCTACATGATCATTCAAGAAACACATCCTTCAGGCCTTTTACCTCCATCTTTGTTCCTTGTCCCATGGATCGAAACATTGCACATCCTAAACTTTCCCGAAGTTCCCCACGAGTGGCCTTAATTCTTAGAAAGCATTGTCTTAGGGAGTCATGGTTTTAGGAAAGCTTTGTCTTAGGAAAGCTTTGTCATCTTAAAAAATCATTGTCCAAGAAAATCTTTGACGGGAGGTTGCCTGCATTGCATGTGTAGAATAGCATAAAAGCATCATGTGTGTATCATGTCTAAGCATAATAGGTTTGTATTGCCTCCATAAGTCTTGTCAGGGCCTCATAGAGTCAGTGGTCATGTATCGAGTCAGTTTGTCATGCATCAAGTCAGTCTGTCAGTCTGTTGTGCATTTGTCATTTATTGAGTCAGTTTGTCATGTATCAAGTCAGTTTGTCATGCATCAAGTCAGTCTGTCATGTATCGAGTCATTTTGTCATGCATCAAGTCAGTCTGTCATGCATTGCGCCAGTCTGTCATGTATCAAGTCAGTTTGTCATGCATCAAATCAATCTGTCATGTATCAAGTCAGTCTGTTGTGCATTGAGTCATTTTGTCATGCATCAAGTCAGTTTGTCATGCATTGAGTTAGTCTGTCATGTATCAAGTCAGTTTGCCATGCATCAAATCAGTTTGTCATGTATCGAGTCAGTCTGTTGTGCATTGAGTCAGTTTGTCATGCATCAAGTCAGTCTGTCAGTTTGTTGTGCATCTGTCATGCATTGAGTCAGTCTGTCATGAATCAAGTCAGTTTGTCATGCATCAAGTTAGTCTGTCATGTATCAAGTCAGTTTGTCATGCATCAAGTCAGTCTGTTATGTATCGAGTCAGTTTATTGTGCATCGAGTCAGTTTGTCGTACATAAAGTCGATAGTCGTGCATAAATGCATGAGCGCATGAATGCTTGTGTCAAAAATAAAACAAAGTTGCATTGTTTGCGCAAGAGCTTAGTAGACTAGTTGCATGCATACCCGCATATCCGAAAATAAAAAAGAGATGAAGCAAGGAAGTGCCCCATCATTGCTCCAGAAAACAACACTGGAGGCTGTTCAAGCCCATACGCTATCTCAATCAGACCGGTCGACATGGTTTCCAGTCACTGAGAGCAAGATTAGAGTAATCTTTAATCCAACTCTTGCTGGACAAGTTAGCATCCAGTCAAGTCATGCATCATCAGCCAGACACGAATGGTGCATGTCCGACACAAAGGACAAAATCTTCACTTGACTAACACAGATCAACGACAAGCAAATTCAAGAATCCATTCCTCACAGTGAAATTTTGGCACCTATGCGCTTGAAGCAAAACTTAAGGGTCATCGGTAAAGTTTCGGTGAAGTTCCTCGGCATCAAATTGCCAGTGCTGCCGACAGGGCTCGACACAGCCTCAGCAATAAGAATCGTCGACATCAGGTTCGACGTAATCTCAAGAATAAGAGCCACCGCCGTCGCGTCCAGTGAGGTCTCGTCAGGCATAAAAATGTCATCAAAAAAACCAAAAACAGGGTCGCCGGCGGAAGTTCCCAACATTAGAACCATCGGCATCGTGACCGGTGAAGTCTCTACCCCAGGGCCATCGACATCACGATCAGTGGAGTCCCTCGACATTGAACATACCAACAATCATCAGCAACATCATTTGGTCGCCACATAAAAGCGCACCGACAGCATCAACCCACACAGTCCAAAGTTGCCGGCCTAAGCTCGCTCCGGTCCATCCATTGAGACCCAAGGGTTTCCAAGGCTCATAATCCTCTCAGGTAAAAATCTGAACCCTCCTCATAATTCGATAAAACTAATACTTGATTTTCTAGTGTTTTCAGGTCGCCGCCAAAAAGGGACCAACACACCATCTGGTTGCCACATAAAAGAGCACCATCATCAACACCAATCGTCTAACGGTTACCACTTACAGGTCTCCGACGACATCATCAGTAGCAGTCGTCCAACGGATGCCACTTAAAGGTCTCCGACGACAGCATCGGTAGCAGTCGTCCAGCGGATGCCACTTAAGGGTTTCCGACGACGCCATCATCAGCATCAGCCGTCCAACAGTTGCCACCTAAAGGTTTCCGACGGCATCATCAGCAGCAGCAGCAGTCGTCCAATGGTTGCCACCTAAAGGTTTCCGACGACATCAGCAGCAGCAGCAGCAGCAGTCGTCCAACAGTTATCGCTTAAAGGTCTCCAACGACGTCATCAGACATCTTCAGTTGTCCAACGGTTTCCACCTAAAAGTTTCCGACGAAATCATCATCAACAGCAGCAGTCGTCCAATGGTTACCGCTTGAAGGTTTCCGACGACGTCATCAGACATCTTCAGTTGTCCAACGGTTACCACCTAAAGGTTTCCGACGACATCATCATCAGCAGCAATAGTCGTCCAACGGTTGCCACCTAAAGGTTTCCAACGACATTATCATCATCATCATCAGCAGTCGTCCAACGGTTGCCACCTAAAGGTTTTCGACGACATCATCAACATCATCAGCAGTAGCCGTCCAACGCTTGCCACCTAAAGGTTTCCGACGACATCAACATCATCAGCAGCAGTCATCCAACGGCTGCCACCAAGGTCTTCGACGACATCATCAACATCAATCGTCCAACGGTTGCCACCTAAAGGCATCCGACGACAACGCCGACATCATCCACCTTCTCGTCGCCACATAAAAGAGCACCGGCAGCATCCATCTTCAAGTCAGACGTCAAGCAGTCAACATCACAATCTACTTTGACCTTCGTCCTATTCGGGCTCGATCAAAGTGGGGGCCCTCTGTAGATATCGGGATTTGCACCAACTTATCAAAAGTTCCATAAATCACTTGGGTCGGATACCAAGATAGATCATTGGGCCATGTAATAATCAAAGCAAGCATAACAATACGAGGCGGCCTAGTACCTGGATTAAAACCCGCATGGGTTTTAATCGATGAAGCGCCCGCGAGAAGACGACCAGCCACGCGCCGACCAACGACTTGAAACCCGCGCGGGTTTTCTACCGGCCAAAGCGCGTCGTTTTGCTCCGTCCACGTCAGCGATCCGTGCGAGATTATTTAAAACCCGCGTGGGTTTTCTTTTTGAAGTCCACGTCAAAATCTTGATCACCCTCCCTTGATATTAGCCCCATGTGTTTGACTCCTTCCCTTGACTTTTGTGATTGCATGGCATGATCATGGGGATGTGTCCCCCATGATTTTCCCTTCATTTCCCTCCAAATCACTATCATCCTCACCTATAAATACCCCCTTCACTCCATTCATTTTCATCAACTACTCTCATGAACCACCACCATTATACTCAAATTCTTATTATCCTTACTCTACTCAAGTTCCATACCAAAACTCTCTCGAAATTCTATACCTAATACTTTCATAAAGTTACCTCTCCCACATTGTCCTTTCTTCATCCTCACATTCACCATTCCAATCCTCAAGTCAAGGCAAAGTCAAGGATTTCAACCGGCACATTCGGGCGCCTAAATCAAAAGAGGTTCGATTCATTGTTTTCTTATTGTCATTATTTAAATCATTTAATTCGTACTTTAATTTCATTATTTGTACATATTTTGTAAATCAAAAACCTCATTTTATATTGCATAGTGATGAATATAATTTCATGAAATTAATTAAACTTCTCCCCGCTCTTTTTCATTTTAATGTCGATTTTAGTAGAGTCTATTTTCTAACAGGAGAATTCGAGAGTTCTTATAATTCTCGAATTCGTAACCTTACCCCCAAACTTAGAATCGGGTTTCGTAGTCCGGAGTTATTTTTATTATTTTTTAAGGTTTGTCGGTTTCCTCAAATCGACAGGCGACTCTTAATTCTTTTATAATCCATTTAATTATTTTAAACATACGAACTTACACCAAAATATTTAAAAATGGTTTAACATTTTCCACGCAATAATCCAAGAATAAAACTGAGAGAAAATGTGCCATAAGTTAATAAAAACCCCCGCGAGTTTTATCAATTTTAACCCATCTTCTCTGGCCCACCAAAGCGCACGGTCTGGCCCATGGAGTATTAAAACTCGCGCAGGTTATAACCCTCTATGGCGGCCCGTTTGCCTTCTGTTGGGCCTGTGTTGAATGTTTGGTCGATATTGAATTATTTCTTAAAGTATTTCGGTGTAATTTCGAGTGTTTAAATAAATAAAAGCGAATTTATAAAAAAATAAAGTTTCATCACCCCGAAAATGAATTTCGAAAATAAAAATATCCTTATTTAAGGATTAAGCAACCTTAGTCGGCTCCCAATCATTAAGTAGCGCATCACGGGAAAAGTGGTCACTTTTTCAGGGTCCTACAACTACTAGACCACTGGTGCTAATTTGTTAATTACAATCATTGAAAACTAATCAAGGCTCATGATCTAAAACCTGAAGCAAATAACTAATATTAAAGGTCCTAGTATAAATTTCTCAAACATTTATTTATGTCAACTGATATGAGATTGAATTTAAACTCCTAACACTTAGACAAACATTGGGTTTTATTAGAGAACTACAATGTCAGAGATAAAGCAACATCAGTGGATCTTGAAGATATTATTTAAGGAACAGATCAAGTGGACATGATGAACGATGGATATCAGGAGTTTAAGCAGCCTATGCAAAACATGGATGAGAGCATGCGCATAATTTCATAGGCAACCAATCCACCAGCTGGGTCCTAGGCTCTAAACCTATTTATGGATGATGGCTTGGTCGAAGATCTCGATGACTTTGAATGTGGAGTGTGAAGGGTTTGGGGTAGACACAGAGAAAAGTTTGTATTTGTAGATTAAGATTATACTAGAAGCTTAGTTATTGTGAACAAGTGAGAAGCAGACCTTGTGTATGTAATTGAGTTGGCTTTGGGATGTGAGCGTGTTATAATGGATTTTATGGTATTTGAATGAACGCATCATGGTGTACAGTGAGCTTTATAACAATGTATTCCTTTGTGATATGTGGCATTGTAGTGTAACATTATATACACTTGTATGGCTACTTGTATGTAGATAAATCGTTGAAAATTTCATTTTCATTCTAATTATTGAAATCATTAAATGTACACGTTAGTAATCATCTCACCAAGTTCAATACGGCAGTAAGCGAATAGCGGGGTTTTCATATTTAGTTCTTAACCATGAGTAACAAAGCTACGCTTGAAATCTTGTTTTGATAAGCATGTGCATGCTAAAAAGGTAGCCTCATAATAGTATGTGTTCTGGTTTTGTTTTCAATGTGTGGTAGACAAATCCACAAACAAGAAAACGTGAGAACGAAACAAGAAGGAGGAAACACTAAAATGCTTGATCCATTTTCGATGGGGATATTGAACCCAACATGAATCGAACACGCAACCTGCTGAACATGGATCCTTATTGTTTAATTGTCTCACAAAATTATCTCGTACAAAATAAGTAAATGAAAGTGAACATCCTTTGTGTTAGAAAAAATACTTGCACCAGCCGAGAATCGATCCCGGGTCATTACCGTGGCAAGGTACTATTCTACCACTAGACCACCACTGCTAAGTAGCTAATTACATTCATTGAAAACTAACCAAGGCTGATGATGTAAAACCTGAAGCAAGTAACTAATATAAATGGTCCTAGTATAAATTTCTCAACCATTAATTTATGTCAATTGATGTGAGATTGAATTTGAACACCTAACACTTGGACAAACATTGGGTTTTATTAGAGAACTACAATGCCAGAGATAAAGCAACATAAGTGGATCTTGATGAGATTATTCAAGGATAAGATCAAGTGGACATGATGGACGATGGTTATCAAGAGTTTGAACAGCCTATGCAAAACATGAATGAGATCATGCGCATAATTTCAGAGGCAACCAATCCTCTACTTGGGTCCTAAGCTCTAAACCTATTTATGGACGATGGCTTGGTCGAAGATCTCGATGACTTTGAATGTGGAGTGTGAAGGGTTGGGGGAGGCAGAGAGAAAAGTTGGTATTTGTAGATTAAGGTTATACTAGAAGCTTAGCTATTACGAACAAGTGAGAAGGAGACCTTGTGTATGTAATTGAGTTGGCTTTGGGATGTGAGCGTGTTATAATGGATTTTATGGTATTTGAATGAACGCATCATGGTGTGCAGTGAGCTTTATAACAATGTATTCCTTTGTGATATGTGGCATTGTAGTGTAACATTATATACACTTGTATGACTACTTGTATGTAGATTCATCTTTGAAAATATTTCATTTTCATTCTAATTTTTGAAATCATTAAATGTACCCATTAGTAATCATCTCACCAAGTTCAATATGGTAGTAAGAGAATAGCGGGGTTTTCATATTTAGTTCTTAACCATGAGTAACATAGCTGCGCTTGAAATCTTTTTTTGATAAGCATGCGCATGCTAAAAAGGTAGCCTCATATTAGCAGGTGTTCTGGTTTTGTTTTCAATGTGTGGTAGACCAATCCACAAACAAGAAAACGTGAGAACGAAACATGAAGGAGGAAAAACTAAAATGCTTGATCCATTTTCAATAGGGATACTGAACCCAACGTGAATCGAACACGCAATCTTCAGATCTTGAGTCAGACGCGCTACCATTGTGCCATGGATCCTTATTGTTTAATTGTCTAACAAAATTATCCCGTACAAAATAAGTAAGTGAAAATGAACATCCTTTGTGTTAGAAAAAATACTTGCACCAAATGAATCGAACCGGTGCATGCGTGTGGCAGGGTACTATTCTACCACTAGACCACTGGTGCTAATTTGTTAATTACATTCATTGAAACCTAACCAAGGCTCATGATCTAAAACCTTAAGCAAGTAACTAATATTAAAGTGCCTAATAGAAATTCTCAAACATTAATTTATGTCAATTGATATGAGATTGAATTTGAACTCCTAACACTTGGACAAACATTGGGTTTTATTAGAGAACTACAATGCCAGAGATAAAACAACATCAGTTGATCTTGAAGAGATCATTAAAGGATAAGATCAAGTGGACATGATGAACGATGGATATCAAGAGTTTGAGCAGCCTATGCAAAACATGGATGAGATCATGCGCATAATTTCAGAGGCAACCAATCCTACAGTTGGAACCTAGGCTCTAAACCTATTTATGGTCTATGGCTTGGTCGAAGATCTCAATGACTTTGAATGTGGAGTGTGAAGGGTTGGGGGAGGCAGAGAGAAAAGTTGGTATTTGTAGATTAAGGTTATACTAGAAGCTTAGCTATTACGAACAAGTGAGAAGGAGACCTTATGTATGTAATTTAGTTGGCTTTGGGATGTGAGCGTGTTATAATGGATTTTATGGTTTTTTGAATGAACGCATCATGGTGTGCAGTGATCTTTATATGAATGTATTCCTTTATGATATGTGGCATTGTAGTGTAACATTATATACACGTGTATGACTACTTGCCTGTAGATTCATCTTTGAAAATATTTTATTTTCATTCTAATTGTTGAAATCATTAAATGTACCTGTTACTAATCATCTCACCAAGTTCAATACGGTAGTAAGAGAATAGCGGGGTTTTCATATTTAGTTCTTAACCATGAGTAACATAGCTGCGCTTGAAATCTTTTTTTGATAAGCATGCGCATGCTAAAAAGGTAGCCTCATATTAGCAGGTGTTCTGGTTTTGTTTTCAATGTGTGGTAGACCAATCCAAAAACAAGAAAACGAGAGAACGAAACATGAAGGAGGAAAAACTAAAATGCTTGATCCATTTTCGATAGGGATACTGAACCAACCGTAAATCGAACACGCAACCTTCAGATCTTGAGTCAGATGCGCTACCATTGTGCCATGGATCCTTATTGTTTAATTGTCTCACAAAATTATCCCGTACAAAATAAGTAAGTAAAAGTGAACATCCTTTGTGTTAGAAAAAAAAATTGTACCACCCGGGAATCGAACCCGGGTCTATACCGTGGCAGGGTATTATTCTACCACTAGACCACTGGTGCTAATTTGTTAATTACATTCATTGAAACCTAACCAAGGCTCATTATCTAAAACATTAAGCAAGTAACTAATATTAAAGTTCCTTGTAGAAATTTTCAAACATTAATTTATGTCAACTGGTATGAGATTGAATTTGAACTCCTAACACTTGGAAAACATTGGGTTTTATTAGAGAACTACAATGCTAGAGATGAAACAACATCAGTTGATCTGTAAGAGATCATTTAAGAGTAAGATCAAGTGGACATGATGAACGATAGATATCAGGAGTTTGAGCAGCCTATGCAAAACATGGATGAGATCATGCGCATAATTTCAGAGGCAACCAATCCTACAGCTGGAACCTAGGCTCTAAACCTATTTATGGACGATGGCTTGGTCGAAGATCTCGACGACTTTGAATGTGGAGTGTGAAGGGATCGGGGAGGCAAAGAGAAAATTTGGTATTTGTAGATTAAGGTTATACTAGAAGCTTAGCTATTATGAACAAGTGAGAAGCAGACCTTGTGTATGTAATTGAGTTGGTTTTGGGATGTGAGCGTGTTATAATGGATTTTATGATATTTGAATGAACGCATCATGGTGTGCAGTGAGGTTTATAACAATGTATTCCTTTGTGATATGAGGCATTGTAGTGTAACATTATATACACTTGTATGACTACTTGTATGTAGATTCATCTTTGAAAATTTCATTTTCATTCTAATTGTTGAAATCATTAATTGTACACGTTAGTATTCATCTCACCAAGTTCAATATGGCAGTAAGCGAATAGCAGGGTTTTCATATTTAGTTCTTAACCATGAGTAACAAAGCTGCGCTTGAAATCTCTTTTTGATAAGCATGTGCATTCTAAAAAGGTAGCCTCATATTAGCAGGTGTTCTGGCTTTGTTTTCAATGTGTGGTAGACCAATCCACAAACAAGAAAACGTGAGAACGAAACAAGAAGGAGGAAAAACTAAACTGCTTGATCCATTTTCGATAGGGATATTGTAACAAAGTTGCGCTTGAAATCTCTTTTTGATAAGCATGTGCATGCTAAAAAGGTAGCCTCATATTAGCAGGTGTTCTGGCTTTGTTTTCAATGTGTGGTAGACCAATCAACAAACAAGAAAACGTGAGAACGAAACAAGAAGGAGGAAAAACTAAACTGCTTGATCCATTTTCGATAGGGATATTGAAGCCAACGTGAAATGAACACACAACCTTCTGATCTGGAGTCAGACGCGCTACCATTGCGCCATGGATCCTTATTGTTTAATTATCTCACAAAATAATCCCGTACAAAATAAGTAAATGAAAGTGAACATCCTTTGTGTGAGAAAAAATAATTGCACCAACCAAGAATCGATCACGGGTCTGTAACGTGGCAGGGTACTATTCTACCACTAGACCACTGGTGCTAATTGGTTAATTACATTCATTGAAAACTAACCAAGGCTGATGATCTAAAACCCGAAGCAAGTAAATAATATAAAAGGTCCTAGTATAAATTTCTCAAACATTAATGTGAGATTGAATTTGAACTCCAAACACTTGGACAAACATTAGGTTTTATAAGAGAACTACAATGCCAGAGATAAAGCAAAATCAATGGATCTTGAAGAGATTATTTAAGGATAAGATCAAGTGGACATGATGGACGATGGATATTAGGAGTTTGAGCAGCCCATGCAAAAGATGGATGAGATCATGCGCATACTTTTAAGAGGCAACCAATCCTCCAGTTGGGTCCTAAGCTCGAAACCTATTTACGGACGATGGCTTGGTCGAAGATCTCGATGACTTAGAATGTGGAGTGTGAAGGGTTGAGGGAGGCAGAGAGAAAAGTTGGTATTTGTAGATTAAGGTTATACTAGAAGCTTAGCTATTATAAACAAGTGAGAAGCATACCTTGTGTATGTAATTGAGTTGGCTTTGGGATGTGAGCGTGTTATAATGGATTTTATGGTATTTGAATGAATGCATCATGGTGTGCAGTGAGCTTTATAACCATGTATTCCTTTGTGATATGTGGCATTGTAGTGTAAAATTATATAGACTTGTTTGGCTAATTATATGTAGATTCATCTTTGAAAATTTCATTTTCATTCAAATTGTTGAAATAATTAAATGTACACGTTAGTAATCATCTCACCAAGTTCAATACGGCAGTAAGCGAATAGCGGGGTTTTCATATATAGTTCTTAACCATGAGTAACAAAGCTGCGCTTGAAAAATTTTTTTGATAAGCATGTGCATGCTAAAAAGGTAACCTCATATTAACAGGTGTTCTGGTTTTGTTTTCAATGTGTGGTAGACCAATCCACAAAAAAGAAAACGTGAGAAAACGAAACATGAAGGAAGAAAAACTAAAATGCTTGATCCATTTTCGATAGGGATATTGAACCCAACGTGAATCGAACAAGCAACCTTGTGATCTGGAGTCAGACACGCTACCATTGCGCCATGGATCCTTATTGTTTAATTGTCTCACAAAATTATCCCGTACAAAAAAAGTAAATGAAAGTGAATATCCTTTGTGTTAGAAAAATTAATCCAACCGAGAATCGATCACGGGTCTGTATCGTGGCAGGGTACTATTCTACCACTAGACCAATGGTGCTAATTGGTTAATTACATTCATTGAAAACTAACCAAGGCTGATGATCTAAAACCCGAAACCAGTAACTACAATGCCAGATATAAAGCAACATTGAGTTTGAGCTCCTAACACTTGGACAAACATTTAGTTTTATCTAAAACCCGAAGCAAGTAAATAATATAAAAGGTCCTAGTATAAATTTCTCAAACATTAATGTGAAATTGAATTTGAGCTCCTAACACTTGGACAAACATTGAGTTTTATTAGAGAACTACAATGCCAGATATAAAGCAACATCAGTGGATCTTGAAGAGATTATTTAAGGATAAGATCAAGTGGACATGATGGACGATGGATATCAGGAGTTTGAGCAGCCTATGCAAAACATGGATGAGATCATGCGCATAATTTCAGAGGAACCCAATCCTCCAGTTGGGTCCTAAGCTCTAAACATAGTTATGGACGATGGATTAGTCGAAGATCTCGATGACTTTGAATGTGGAGTGTGAAGGGTTCGGGGAGGCAGAGAGAAAAGTTGGTATTTTTTTAGATTAAGGTTATACTAGAAGCTTAACTATTATAAACAAGTGAGAAGCAGACCTTGTGTATGTAATTCAGTTGGCTTTGCGATGTGAGCGTGTTATAATGGATTTTATGGTATTTGAATGAACGCATCATGGTGTGCAGTGAGCTTTATAACAATGTATTCCTTTATGATATGTGGCATTGTAGTGTAACATTATATACACTTGTATGACTACTTGTATGTAGATTCATCGTTAAAAATTTTATTTTCCATCTAACTGTTGAAATCATTAAATGTACACGTTAGTAATCATCTCACCAAGTTCAATACGGCAGTAAGCGAATAGCGGGGTTTTCATATTTAATTCTTAACCATGAGTAACAAAGTTACGCTTGAAATCTTTTTTTGATAAGCATGTGCATGCTAAAAAGGTAGCCTCATATTAGCAGGTGTTCTGGTTTTGTTTTCAATGTGTGGTAGACCAATCCACAAACATGAAAACGTGAGAACGAAACATGGAGGAAATTGAACCCAACGAGAATCGAACACGCAACCTTCTGATCTGGAGTCAGACTCGCTACCATTGCGCCATGGATCCTTATTGTTTAATTGTCTCACAAAATTATCCCGTACAAAATAAGTAAATGAAAGTGAACATCCTTTGTGTTAGAAAAAATAATTGCACCAACCGAGAATCGATCACGGGTCTGTACCGTGGCAGGGTACTATTCTACCCTTGCGCCATGGATCCTTATTGTTTAATTGTCTTACAAAATTATCCCGTACAAAATAAGTAAATGAAAGTGAACATCCTTTGTGTTAGAAAAAATACGTGCACCAGCCGAGAATCGAACCCGGGTCTGTACCGTGGCAGGGTACTATTCCACCACTAGACCACTAGTGCTAATTTGTTAATTACATTCATTGAAACCTAACCAAGGCTCATGATCTAAAACCTTACGCAAGTAACTAGTATTAAAGGTCCTAGTAGAAATTTCAAACATTAATTTATGTCAACTGATATGAGATTGAATTTGAACTCCTAACACTTGGACAAACATTGGGTTTTATTAGAAAACTACAATGCCAGAGATGAAACAACATCAGTGGATCTTGAAGAGATAATTTAAGGATAAGATCAAGTGGACATGATGAACGATGGATATCAGGAGTTTGAGCACCCTATGCAAAACATAGATGAGATCATGCGCCTAATTTCAGAGGTAACCAATCCTACAACTGGAACCTAGGGTCTAAACCTATTTATGGACGATGGCTTGATCGATGATCTCGATGACTTTGAATGTGGAGTGTGAAGGGTTAGGGGAGGCAGAGAGAAAAGTTGGTATTTGTAGATTAAGGTTATGCTAGAAGCTTAGCTATTATGAACAAGTGAGAAGCAGACTTTGTGTATGTAAATGAGTTGGCTTTGGGATGTGAGCGTGTTATAATGGATTTTATGGTATTTGAATGAACGCATCATGGTGTGCAGTGAGGTTTATAACAATGTATTCCTTTGTGATATGTGGCATTGTAGTGTAACATTATATACACTTGTATGACTACTTGTATGTAGATTCATCTTTGAAAATTTCATTTTCATTCTAATTGTTGAAATCATTAAATGTACATGTTAGTAATCATCTCACCAAGTTCAATATAGCAGTAAGCGAATAGCGGGGTTTTCATATTTAGTTATTAACCATGAGTAACAAAGTTGCGCTTGATATCTTTTTCTGATAAGCATGTACATGCTAAAAACGTAGCCTTATATAGCAGGTGTTCTTGTTTTGTTTTCAATGTGTGGTAGACCAATCCACAAACAAGAAAACGTGAGAACGAAACATGAAGGAGGAAAAACTAAAATGCTTGATCCATTTTCGATAGGGATATTGAACCCAACGTGAATCGAACACGCAACCTTCTAATCTGGAGTCAGACGCGCTACCATTGCGCCATGGATCCTTATTGTTTAATTGTCTCACACGCAACCCGAAGCAAGTGACTAATATAAAAGGTCCTAGTATAAATTTCTCAAACATTAATGTGAGATTGAATTTGAACTCCTAACACTTGGACAAACATTGGGTTTTATTAGAGAACTACAATGCTAGAGATAAAGCAACATCAGTGGATCTTGAAGAGATTATTCAAGGATAAGATCAAGTGGACATGATGGACGATGGATATCAGGAGTTTGAGAGCCTTATGCAAAACATGGATGAGATCATGCGCATAATTTCAGAGGTAACCAATCCTCTAGTTGGGTCCTAAGCTCTAAACCTATTTATGGACGATGGTTTGGTCAAAGATCTCGATGACTTTGAATGTAGAGTGTGAAGGGTTGGGGGAGGCAGAGAGAAAAGTTGGTATTTGTAGATTAAGGTTATACTAGAAGCTTAGCTATTATAAACAAGTGAGAAGCAGACCTTGTGTATGTAATTGAGTTGGCTTTGGGATGTGAGCGTGTTATAATGGATTATATGGTATTTGAATGAACGCATCATGGTATGCAGTGAGCATTATAACAATGTATTCCTTTGTGATATGTGGCATTGTAGTGTAACATTATATACACTTGTATGACTACTTGTATGTATATTCATCGTTAAAAATTTTATTTTCCTTCTAATTGTTGAAATCATTAAATGTACACGTTAGTAATCATCACACCAAGTTCAATACGACAGTAAGCGAATAGCGGGGTTTTCATATTTAGTTCTTAACCATGAGTAACAAATTTGCGCTTGAAATCTTTTTTTGATAAGCATGTGTATGCTAAAAACGTAGCCTCAAATTAGCAGGTGTTCTGGTTTTGTTTTCAATGTGTGGTAGACCAATCCACAAACAAGAAAACGTGAGAACGAAACATGAAGGAGGAAAAACTAAAATTCTTGATCCATTTTCTATACGGATATTGAACCCAACATGAATCGAACATGCAACCTTCTGATCTGGAGTCTGACGCGCTACAATTGCGCCATGGATCCTTATTGTTTAATTGTCTCACAAAATAATCCCGTACAAAATAAGTAAATGAAAGTGAACATCCTTTGTGTTAGGAATAATGCTTGCACCAGCCGGGAATCGAACCCGGGTCTGTACCGTGGCAGGGTACTATTCTACCAGTAGACCACTAGTGCTAATTTGTTAATTACATTCATTGAAACCTATCCAAGGCTCATGATCTAAAACCTTAAGCAAGTAACTAATATTAAAGGTCCTTGTAGAAATTTCAAACATTAATTTATGTCAACTGATATGAGATTGAATTTGAACTTGTAACACTTGGACAAATATTGGGTTTTATTAGAGAACTACAATGCCAGAGATGAAACAACATCAGTGGATCTTGAAGAGATCATTTACGGATAAGATCAAGTGGACATGATGAACAATGGATATCAGGATTTTGAGCAGCCTATGCAAACCATGGATGAGTACCGCATAATTTCATAGGCAACCAATCCTGCAGCTGGAACCTAGAATCTAAACCTATTTATGGACGATGGCTTGGTCGAAGATCTCGACGACTTTGAATGTGGAGTGTGAAGGGTTGGGGGAGGTAGAGAGAAAACTTGGTATTTGTAGATTAAGGTTATACTAGAAGCTTAGCTATTATGAACAAGTGAGAAGCAGACCTTGTGTATGTAATTGAGTTGGCTTTGGGATGTGAGCGTGTTATAATGGATTTTATGGTACTTGAATAAACCCTTCATGGTGTGCAGTGAGGTTTGTAACAATGTATTCCTTTGTGATATGTGGCATTGTAGTGTAACATTATATACACTTGTATGACTACTTGTATGTAGATTCATCTTTGAAAATTTCATTTTCATTCTAATTGTTACAATCATTAAATGTACATGTTAGTAATCATCTCACCAAGTTCAATATGGCAGTAAGCGAATAGCGAGGTTTTCATATTTAGTTCCTAACCATGAGTAACAAAGCTGCGCTTGAAATCTTTTTTTGATAAGCATGTGCATGCTAAAAACGTAGCCTCATATTAGCAGGTGTTCTGGTTTTGTTTTTAATGTGTGGTAGACCAATCCACAAACAAGAAAACGTGAGGACGAAACATGAAGGAGGAAAAACTAAAATGCTTGATCCATTTTCGATAGGGATATTGAACCCTACGTGAATCGAACACGCAACCTTCTAATCTAGAGTCAGACGCGCTACCATTGCGCCATGGATCCTTATTGTTTAATTGTCTCACAAAATTATCCTGTACAAAATAAGTAAATGAAAGTGAACATCCTTTGTGTTAGAAAAAATAATTGCACCAACCGAGAATCGATCACGGGTCTGTACCGTGGCAGGGTACAATTCTACAATTAGACTACTGGTGCTAATTGGTTAATTACATTCATTGAAAACTAACAAGGGTTGATGATCTATAACCCGAAGCAAGTGACTAATATAAAAGGTCCTAGTATAAATTTCTCAAACATTAATATGAGATTGAATTTGAACTCCTAACATTTGGATAAACATTGGGTTTTATTAGAGAACAACAATGCCAAAGATAAAGCAACATCATTGGATCTTTAAGAGTTCATTTAAGGATAAGATCAAGTGGACATGATGAACGATGGAAATCAGGAGTTTGTGCAGCCTATGCAAAACATGGATGAGATCATGCGCATAATTTCAGAGGCAACCAATCCTACAGCTAGAACCTAGGCTCTAATCCTATTTATGAACGATGGCTTGGTCAAAGATCTCGATGACTTTGAATGTGGAGTGTGGAGTGTTGGGGGAGGCAGAGAGAAAAGTTGGTATTTGTAGATTAAGGTTATACTAAAAGCTTAGCTATTATAAACAAGTGAGAAGCAGACCTTGTGTATGTAATTGAGTTGGCTTTGGGATGTGAGCGTGTTATAATGGATTATATGGTATTTGAATGAACGCATCATGGTATGCAGTGAGCATTATAACAATGTATTTCTTTGTGATATGTGGCAATGTAGTGTAACATTATATACACTTGTATGACTACTTGTATGTTGATTCATCGTTAAAAATTTTATTTTCCATGTAATTGTTGAAATCATTAAATGTACACGTTAGTAATCATCTCACCAAGTTTAATACGGCAGTAAGCGAATAGCGGGGTTTTCATATTTAATTCTTAACCATGAGTAACAAAGTTGCACTTGAAATCTTTTTTTGATAAGCATGTGCATGCTAAAAAGGTAGCCTCATATTAGCAGGTGTTCTGGTTTTGTTTTCAATGTGTGGTAGACCAATCCACAAACAAGAAAACGTGAGAACGAAACATGAAGGAGGAAAAACTAAAATTCTTGATCCATTTTCGATAGGGATATTGAACCCAACGTGAATCGAACACGCAACCTTCTGATCTGGCGTCAGACGCGCTACCATTGCGCCATGGATCCTTATTGTTTAATTGTCTCACAAAATTATCCCGTACAAAATAAGTAAATGAAAGTGAACATACTTTGTGTTAGAAAAAATAATTGCACAAACCGAGAATCGATCACGGGTCTGTACTGTGGCAGGGTACTATTCTACAATTAGACCACTGGTGCTAATTGGTTAATTACATTCATTGAAAACTAACAAGGGCTGATGATCTAAAACCCGAAGCAAGTGACTAATATCAAAGGTCCTAGTATAAATTTCTCAAACATTAATATGAGATTGAATTTGAACTCCTAACATTTGGACAAACATTGGGTTTTATTAGAGAACTACAATGCCAAAGATAAAGCATCATCATTGGATCTTGAAGAGTTCATTTAAGGATAAGATCAAGTGGACATGATGAACGATGGATATCAGGAGTTTGTGCAGCCTATGCAAAACATGGATGAGATCATGCGCATAATTTCAGAGGCAACCAATCCTACAGCTGGAACCTAGGCTCTAATCCTATTTATGAACGATGGCTTGGTCGAAGATCTCGATGACTTTGAATGTGGAATGTGAAGTGTTGGGGGAGGCAGAGAGAAAAGTTGGTATTTGTAGATTAAGGTTATACTAGAAGCTTAGCTATTATAAACAAGTGAGAAGCAGACCTTGTGTATGTAATTGAGTTGGCTTTGGGATGTGAGCGTGTTATAATGGATTATATGGTATTTGAATGAACGCATCATGGTATGCAGTGAGCATTATAACAATGTATTCCTTTGTGATATGTGGCATTGTAGTGTAACATTATATACACTTGTATGACTACTTGTATGTAGATTCATCGTTAAAAATTTTATTTTCCATCTAATTGTTGAAATCATTAAATGTACACGTTAGTAATCATCTCACCAAGTTTAATACGGCAGTAAGCGAATAGCGGGGTTTTCATATTTAATTCTTAACCATGAGTAACAAAGTTGCACTTGAAATCATTTTTTGATAAGCATGTGCATGCTAAAAAGGTAGCCTCATATTAGCAGGTGTTCTGGTTTTGTTTTCAATGTGTGGTAGACCAATCCACAAACAAGAAAACGTGAGAACGAAACATGACGGAGGAAAAACTAAAATTCTTGATCCATTTTGTATAGGGATATTCAACCCAACGTGAATCGAACATGCAACCTTCTGATCTGGAGTCAGACGCGCTACCATTGCGCCATGGATCCTTATTGTGTAATTGTCTCACAAAATTATCCCGTACAAAATAAGTAAATGAAAGTGAACATCCTTTGTGTTAGAAAAATAATTGCACCAACCGAGAATCGATCACGGGTGTGTACCGTGGCAGGGTACTATTCTACAATTAGACTACAGGTGCTAATTGGTTAATTACATTCATTGAAAACTAACAAGGGCTGATGATCTAAAACCCGAAGCAAGTGACTAATATAAAAGGTCCTAGTATTAATTTCTCAAACATTAATATGAGATTGAATTGGAACTCCTAACATTTGGACCAACATTAGGTTTTATTAGAGAACTACAATGCCAAAGATAAAGCAACATCATTGGATCTTGAAGAGTTCATTTAAGGATAAGATCAAGTGGACATGATGAACGATGGATATCAGGAGTTTGTGCAGCCTATGTAAAACATGGATGAGATCATGCGCATAATTTCAGAGGCAACCAATCCTACAGCTAGAACCTAGGCTCTAATCCTATTTTTGAACGATGGCTTGGTCGAAGATCTCGATGATTTTGAATGTGGAGTGTGAAGGGTTGGGGGAGGCAGAGAGAAAAGTTGGTATTTGTAGATTAAGGTTATACTAGAAGCTTAGCTATTATAAACAAGTGAGAAGCAGACCTTGTGTGTGTAATTGAGTTGGCTTTGGGATGTGAGCGTGTTACAATGGATTTATGGTATTTGAATGAACGCATCATGGTGTGCAGTGAGGTTTATAACAATGTATTCCTTCGTGATATGTTGCATTGTAGTGTAACATTATATACACTTGTATGACTACTTGTATGTGGATTCATCTTTGAAAATTTCATTTTCATTCTAATTGTTGAAATCATTAAATGTACACGTTAGTAATCATCTCACCAAGTTCAATACGGCAGTAAGCGAATAGCGGGGTTTTCATATATAGTTCTTAACCATGAGTAACAAAGTTGCTCTTGAAATCATTTTTTGATAAGCATGTGCATGCTAAAAAGGTAGCCTCATATTAGCATGTGTTCTAGTTTTGTTTTCAATGTGTGGTACACCAATCCACAAACAAGAAAACGTGAGAACGAAACATGAAGGAGGAAAAACAAAAATGTTTGATCCATTTTCGATAGGGATATTGAACCCAACGTGAATCGAACACTCGACCTTCTGATCTGGAGTCAAACGCGCTACCATGGCGCCATGGATCCTTATTGTTTAATTGTCTCACAAAATTATCCCGTACAAAATAAGTAAATGAAAGTGAACATCCTTTGTGTTAGAAAAAATAATTGCACCAACCGAGAATCGATCACGGGTCTGTATCGTGGAAAGGTACTATTCTACCACTTGACCACTGGAGCTAATTGGTTAATTACATTCATTGAATGCTAACCAAGGCTGATGTTCTAAAATTCGAAGCATATAACTAATATAAATGTTCCTAGTATATATTTCTCAAACATTAATGTGAGATTGAATTTGAACTCCTAACACTTGGACAAACATTGGGTTTTATTAGAGAACTACAATGCCTGAGATAAAGCAACATCAGTGGATCTTGAAGAGATTATTTAAGGATAAGATTAAGTGGAGATGATGGACGATGGATATTAGGAGTTTGAGCAGCCTATGCAAAACATGGATGAGATCATGCGCATAATTTCAGAGGCAACCAATCCTCCAGTTGGGTCCTAAGCTCTAAACCTAGTTATGGACGATGGATTGGTCGAAGATCTCGATGACTTTGAATGTGGAGTGTGAAGGGTTCGGGGAGGCAGAGAGAAAAGTTGGTATTTTTTTAGATTAAGGTTATACTAGAAGCTTAACTATTATAAACAAGTGAGAAGCAGACCTTGTGTATGTAATTCAGTTGGCTTTGCGATGTGAGCGTGTTATAATGGATTTTATGGTATTTGAATGATCGCATCATGGTGTGCAGTGAGCTTTATAACAATGTATTCCTTTGTGATATGTGGCATTGTAGTGTAACATTATATACACTTGTATGACTACTTGTATGTAGATTCATCTTTGAAAATTTCATTTTCACTCTAATTGTTGAAATCATTAAATGTACACGTTAGTAATCATCTCACCAAGTTCAATACGGTAGTAAGCGAATAGCGGGGTTTTCATATTTAGTTCTTAACCATGAGTAACAAAGTTGCGCTTAAAATCTTTTCTTGATAAGCATGTGCATGCTAAAAAGGTAGCCTCATATTAGCAAGTGTTCTAGTTTTGTTTTCAATGTGTGGTAGACCAATCCACAAACAAGAAAACGTGAGAACGAAACATGAAGGAGGAAAAACTAAAAGGCTTGCTCCATTTTCATTAGGGATATTGAACCCAACGTTAATCGAACACGCAACCTTCTGATCTGGAGTCAGACGCGCTAGTGCTAATTTGTTAATTAAATTCATTGAACCCTAACCAAGGCTCATAATCTAAAACCTTAAGCAAGGAACTAATATTAAAGGTCCTAGTAGAAATTTCAAACATTAATTTATGTCAACTGATATGAGATTGAATTTGAACTCCTAACACTTGGACAAAAATTTGGTTTTATTAGAGAACTACAATGCTAGAGATGAAACAACATCAGTGGATCTTAAAGAGATCATTTAAGGATAAGATCAAGTCGACATGATGAACGATGGATATCAGGAGTTTGAGTAGCCTATGCAAAACATGGATGAGATCATGCGCATAATTTCAGAGGCAACCAATCCTACAGCTGGAACCAAGGCTCTAAACCTATTTATGGACGATGGCTTGGTCGAAGAGCTCGACAACTTTGAAAGTGGATTGTGAAGGGTTGGGGGAGGCAGAGAAAAAGTTGGTATTTGTAGATTAAGGTTATACTAGAAACTTAGCTATTATAAACAAGTGAGAAGCAGACCTTGTGTATGTAATTGAGTTGGCTTTGGGATGTGAGCGTGTTATAATGGATTTTATGGTATTTGTATGAATGCATCATGGTGTGCAGTGAGCTTTATAACAATGTATTCCTTTGTGATATGTGGCATTGTAGTGTAACATTATATACACTTGTATGACTACTTGTATGTAGATTCATCGTTAAAAATTTTATTTTCCATCTAATTGTTGAAATCATTAAATGTACACGTTAGTAATCATCTCACCAAGTTCAATACGGCAGTAAGCGAATAGCGGGGTTTTCATATTTAATTCTTAACCATGAGTAACAAAGTTGCGCTTTAAATCTTTTTTTGATAAGCATGTGCATGCTAAAAACGTAGCCTCATATTAGCAGGTGTTCTGGTTTTGTTTTCAATGTGTGGTAGACCAATCCACAAACATGAAAACGTGAGAACGAAACATGGAGGAAATTGAACCCAACGTGAATCGAACACGCAACCTTCTGATCTGGAATCAGACGCGCTACCATTGCGCCATGGATCCTTATTGTTTAATTGTCTCACAAAATTATCCCATACAAAATAAGTAAATGAAAGCGAACATCCTTTGTGTTAGAAAAAATAATTGCACCAACCAAGAATCGATCACGGGTCTGTACCGTGGCAGGGTACTATTCTACCATTGCGCCATGGATCCTTATTGTTTAATTGTCTTACAAAATTATCCCGTACAAAATAAGTAAATGAAAGTGAACATCCTTTGTGTTAGAAAAAATACGTGCACCAGCCGAGAATCGAACCCGGGTCTGTACCGTGGCAGGGTACTATTCCACCACTAGACCACTAGTGCTAATTTGTTAATTACATTCATTGAAACCTAACCAAGGCTCATGATCTAAAACCTTACGCAAGTAACTAGTATTAAAGGTCCTAGTAGAAATTTCAAACATTAATTTATGTCAACTGATATGAGATTGAATTTGAACTTCTAACACTTGGACAAACATTGGGTTTTATTAGAAAACTACAATGCCAGAGATGAAACAACATCAGTGGATCTTGAAGAGATAATTTAAGGATAAGATCAAGTGGACATGATGAACGATGGATATCAGGAGTTTGAGCACCCTATGCAAAACATGGATGAGATCATGCGCATAATTTCAGAGGTAACCAATCCTACAGCTGGAACCTAGGGTCTAAACCTATTTATGGACAATGGCTTGGTCGATGATCTCGATGACTTTGAATGTGGAGTGTGAAGGGTTGGGGGAGGCAGAGAGAAAAGTTGGTATTTGTAGATTAAGGTTATGCTAGAAGCTTAGCTATTATGAACAAGTGAGAAGCAGACCTTGTGTATGTAAATGAGTTGGCTTTGGGATGTGAGCGTGTTATAATGGATTTTATGGTATTTGAATGAACGCATCATGGTGTGCAGTGAGTTTTATAACAATGTATTCCTTTGTGATATGTGGCATTGTAGTGTAACATTATATACACTTGTATGACTACTTGTATGTAGATTCATCTTTGAAAATTTCATTTTCATTCTAATTGTTGAAATCATTAAATATACATGTTAGTAATCATCTCACCAAGTTCAATATGGCAGTAAGCGAATAGGGGGGTTTTCATATTTAGTTCTTAACCATGAGTAACAAACCTGCGCTTGAAATCTTTTTTTGATAAGCATGTGCATCCTAAAAACGTAGCCTCATATTAGCAGGTGTTCTGGTTTTGTTTTCAATGTGTGGTAGACCAATCCACAAACAAGAAAACGTGAGAACGAAACATGAAGGAGGAAAAACTAAAAGGCTTGCTCCATTTTCGATAGGGATATTGAACCCAACATGAATCGAACACGCAACCTTCTGATCTGGAGTCAGACGCGCTACCATTGCGCCATGGATCCTTATTGTTTAATTGTCTTACAAAATTATCCTGTACAAAAAAAGTAAATGAAGGTGAACATCCTTTGTGTTAGAAAAAATAATTGCACCAACCGAGAATTGATCACAGGTCTGTACCGTGGCAGGATACTATTCTACAACTAGACCACTGGTGCTAATTGGTTAATTACATTCATTGAAAACTAACAAGGGCTGATGATCTAAAACACGAAACAAGTAACTAATATAAAAGGTCCTAGTATAAATTTCTCAAACATTAATGTGAAATTGAATTTGAACTCCTAACACTTGGACAAACATTGGGTTTTATTAGAGAACTACAATGCCAGAGATAAAGCTACATCAGTGGATCTTAAAGAGATTATTTAAGGATAAGATCAAGTGGACATGATGGACGATGGATATCAGGAGTTTGAGCAGCCTATGCAAAACATGGATGAGATCATGCGCATAATTTCAGAGGCAACCAATCCACCAGTTGGGTCCTAAGCTCTAAACCTATTTATGGACGATGGCTTGGTTGAAGATCTCGATGACTTTGAATGTGGAGTGTGAAGGGTTGGGGGAGGCAGAGAGAAAAGTTGGTATTTGTAGATTAAGGTTATACTAGAAACTTAGCTATTATAAACAAGTGAGAAGCAGACCTTGTGTATGTAATTGAGTTGGCTTTGGGATGTGAGCGTGTTATAATGGATTTTATGGTATTTGTATGAATGCATCATGGTGTGCAGTGAGCTTTATAACAATGTATTCCTTTGTGATATGTGGCATTGTAGTGTAACATTATATACACTTGTATGACTACTTGTATGTAGATTCATTGTTAAAAACTTTATTTTCAATCTAATTGTTGAAATCATTAAATGTACACGTTAGTAATCATCTCACCAAGTTCAATACGGCAGTAAGCGAAAAGCGGGGTTTTCATATTTAATTCTTAACCATGAGTAACAAAGTTGCGCTTGAAATCTTTTTTGATAAGCATGTGCATGCTAAAAAGGTAGCCTCATATTAGCAGGTGTTCTGGTTTTGTTTTCAATGGGTGGTAGACCAATCCACAAACAAGAAAACGTGAGAACGAAACATGAAGGGGGAAAAACTAAAATTCTTTTATCCATTTTCTATAGAGATATTGAACCCAAATTGAATCGAGCACGCAACCTTCTGATCTGGAGTAAGACGCTCTACCATTGCGCCATGCATCCTTATTGTTTAATTGTCTCACAAAATTATCCCGTACAAAATAAGTAAATGAAAGTGAACATCCTTTGTGTTAGAAAAAATACGTGCACCAGCCGAGAATCGAACCCGGGTCTATACCGTGGCAGGGTACTTTTCCACCACTAGACCACTAGTGCTAATTTGTTAATTACATTCATTGAAACCTAACCAAGGCTCATGATCTAAAACCTTACGCAAGTAACTAGTATTAAAGGTCCTAGTAGAAATTTCAAACAATAATTTATGTCAACTGATATGAGATTGAATTTGAACTCCTCACACTTGGACAAACATTGGGTTTTATTAGAGAACTACAATGCCAGAGATGAAACAACATCAGTGGATCTTGAAGAGATCATTTAAGGATAAGATCAAGTGGACATGATGAACGATGGATATCAGGAGTTTGAGCACCCTATGCAAAACATGGATGAGATCTTGCGCATAATTTCAGAAGCAACCAATCCTACAGCTGGAACCTAGAATCTAAACCTATTTATGGACGATGGCTTGGTCGAAGATCTCGACGACTTTGAATGTGGAGTGTGAAGGGTTGGGGGAGGCAGAGAGAAAAGTTTGTATTTGTAGATTAAGGTTATGCTAGAAGCTTAGCTATTATGAACAAGTGAGAAGCAGACCTTGTGTATGTAATTGAGTTGGCTTTGGGATGTGAGCGTGTTATAATGGATTTTATGGTATTTGAATGAACACATCATGGTGTGCAGTGAGCTTTATTACAATGTATTCCTTTGTGATATGTGGCATTGTAGTGTAACATTATATACACTTGTATGACTACTTGTATGTAGATTCATCTTTGAAAATTTCATTTTCATTCTAATTGTTGAAATCATTAAATGTACATGTGAGTAATCATCTCACCAAGTTCAATATGGCAGTAAGCGAATAGCGGGGTTTTCATATTTAGTTCTTAACCATGAGTAACAAAGCTGCGCTTGAAATCTTTTTTTGATAAGCATGTGCATGCTAAAAACATAGCCTCATATTAGCAGTTGTTCTGGTTTTGTTTTCAATGTGTTGTAGACCAATCCACAAAAAAGAAAACGTGAGAACGAAACATGAAGGAGGAAAAACTAAAATGCTTGATCCGTTTTCGATAGGGATATTGAACCCAACGTGAATCGAACACTCAACCTTCTGATCTGGAGTCAGACGCGCTACCATTGCGCCATGGATCCTTATTGTTTAATTGTCTCACAAAATTATCCCGTACAAAATAAGTAAATGAAAGTGAACATCCTTTGTGTTAGAAAAAATAATTGCACCAACCGAGAATCGATCACGGGTCTGTACAATAGCAGGGTACTATTCTACCACTAGACCACTAGTGCTAATTGGTTAATTACATTCATTGAAAACTAACTAAGGCTGATGATCTAAAACCCGAAACAAGTAACTAATATAAAAGGTCCTAGTATAAATTTCTCAAACATTAATGTGAGATTGAATTTGAACTCCTAACACTTGAACAAACATTGGGTTTTATTAGAGAACTACAATACAAGAGATAAAGCAACATCATTGGATCTTGAAGAGATCATTTAAGGATAAGATCAAGTGGACATGATGAACGATGGATATCAGGGGTTTGAGCAGACTATGCAAAACATGGATGAGATCATGCGCATAATTTCAGAGGCAACCAATCATCTAGTTGGGTTCTAAGCTCTAAACCTATTTATGGACGCTGGCTTGGTCGAAGATCTCGATGACTTTGAATGTGGAGTGTCAAGGGCTGGGGGAGGCAGAGAGAAAAGTTAGTATTTGTAGATTAAGGTTATACTAGAAGCTTAGCTATTATGAACAAGTGAGAGCAGACCTTGTATATGTAATTGAGTTGACTTTGGGATGTGAGCGTGTTATAATGGATTTTATGGTATTTGAATGAACGCATCATGGTGTGCAGTCAGCTTTATAACTATGTATTCCTTTATGATATGTGGCATTGTAGGTAACATTATATACACTTGTATGACTACTTGTATGTAGATTCATCTTTGAAAATTTCATTTTCATTCTAATTGTTGAAATCATTAAATGTACATGTTTGTAATCATCTCACCAAGTTCAATATGACAGTAAGCGAATATGAGGGTTTTCATATTTAGTTCTTAACCATGAGTAACAAAGCTGCGCTTGACATCTTTTTTTGATAAGCATGTGCATGCAAAAAAAGGTAGCCTCATAATAGCAGGTGTTCTGGTTTTGTTTTCAATGTGTGGTAGACCAATCCACAAACAAGAAAACGTGAGAATGAAACATGGAGGAGGAAAAACTAAAATGCTTGATCCATTTTCGATAGGGATATTGAACCCAAGGTGAATCGAACACGCAACCTTCTGATCTGGAGTCAGACGCGCTACCATTGCGCCATGGATCCTTTTTGTTTAATTATCTCACAAAATTATCCAGTACAAAATAAGTAAATGAAAGTGAACATCTAGAAAAAAAAAAAGACTTGCACCAGCCGAGAATCAATCCCGGGTCTGTACCGTGGCAGGGTACTATTCTACCACTAGACCACTGGTGCTAATTGGTTAATTACATTCATTGAAAACTAACCAAGGCTGATGATCTAAAACCTGAAGCAAGTAACTAATATAAAAGTTCCTAGTATAAATTTCTCAAACATTAATTTATGTCAACTGATGTGAGATTTAATTTGAACTCCTAACACTTGGACAAACATTGGGTTCTATTAGAGAACTACAATGTCAGAGATAAAGCAACATCAGTGGATCTTGAAGAGATTATTTGAGGATAAGATCAAGTGGACATGATGGACGATGGATATCAGGAGTTTGAGCAGCCTATGCAAAACATGGATGAGATCATGCGCATAATTTCAGAGGCAACCAATCATCCAGTTGGGTCCTAAGCTCTAAACCTATTTATGGACGCTGGCTTGGTCGAAGATCTCGATGACTTTGAATGTGGAGTGTCAAGGGTTGGGGGAGGCAGAGAGAAAAGTTGGTATTTGTAGATTAAAGTTATACTAGAAGCTTAGCTATTATGAACAAGTGAGAAGCAGACCTTGTGTATATAATTGAGTTGGCTTTGGGATGTGAGCGTGTTATAATGGATTTTATGGTATTTGATTGAACGCATCATGGTGTGCAGTGAGCTTTATAACAATGTAGTCCTTTGTGATATGTGGCATTGTAGTGTAACATTATATACACTTGTATGACTGGTTGTATGTAGATTTATCTTTGAAAAATTCATTTTCATTCTAATTGTTGAAATCATTAAATGTACACATTAGTAACCATCTCACCAAGTTTAATATAGCAGTAAGCAAATAGCGGGGTTTTCATATTTAGTTCTTAACCATGAGGAACAAAGCTGCGCTTGAAATCTTTTTTTAATAAGCATGTGCATGCTAAAAAGGTAGCCTCATATTAGCAGGTGTTCAGGTTTTGTTTTCAATGTGTGGTAGACCAATCCACAAACAAGAAAACGTGAGAACGAAACATGAAGGAGGAAAAACTAAAATGCTTGATCCATTTTCGATAGGGATATTGAACCTAACATGAATCGAACACGCAACCTTCTGTTCTAGAGTCAGATGCGCTACGATTGCGCCATGGATCCTTATTGTTTAATTGTCTCACAAAATTATCCCATACAAAATAAGTAAATGAAAGTGAACATCCTTTGTGTTAGAAAAAATACTTGCACCAACCAGGAATCAAACCCGGGTTTGTACCGTGGCAGAGTACTATTCTACCACTAGACCACTGGTGCTAATTTGTTAATTACATTCATTGAAAATTAATCAAGGCTCATGATCTAAAACCTGAAGCAAGTAACTAATATTTAAGGTCTTAGTATAAATTTCTCAAACATTAATTTATATCAACTGGTATGAGATTGAATTTGAACTCCTAACACTTGGACAAACATTGGGTTTTATTAGAGAACTACAATGTCAGAGATAAAGCAACATCAGTGGATCTTGAAGAGATTATTTAAGATAGTGAATTAAGTCGAAAGCATTTTATGCAATAGAACCACAAGTCATGATCATCAAGCGTATGGTCATCAGAACTACAAGATTGGTAATTATAGATGTTGACATAAAGTTTCTCTTGTCTATGATTTCCTAGTGCTCAATTATAAGAAACAATCGAGTAAGAATTTTCATTAAAAAGTTTAGCTTAAGATATCGTAGCCTATAGTTTTGTTAGCCTAGAGACTAGAAAGAGGGAAATGGAAGGGTGAAAGTCTAAGGTTAGATGGTTTGTATTTTTCCATTGTTCTGATTAGTATATTTTTAACTAACTTTCAAAATTTCTTTGTTTCATTTATCTTATTGACTAGTATTTGATCTTTTGCTTATCAAGTTGAATGTGTTATTGGCCAATAATTATTTTGAAGAAGCGTTAAATTGGTAACATTTATTGAAGAGATGTCAAATACCTTAAAGGGCATAATCTTTTTCTGAAATGTGATGGTACATGTTATATTGTTTATCAAATAAAGAAAAATAGAGACCAACATTCAATGAAAGTTGTTTTTAATGTATCCTATCATAATAAAATTTTGATCCAAATTGTTGAAGTTGAATTTTTCTTTAAATTTAATTAACTGTTTTAATGACAACAGAAATTCGAAAAAAAATTTATGGTATATCTTATTAATGAAAGAATTGCGAGCTCGAAATTCATATTTCATTTTTTTAAATCTATCCTATCATATTTCATTCTAGTGCTGGCAAAAGTTCATCTGACCCGAATTAAATCGGGTTTGGTCATTAAATTTTTGTTTGAATTCTAAATTCGGACAATTCGGTCATGTCCGATTCTAAAATCGGGTCGGATTCGGGTTAGTAGTAAAAAAACAGACGTCTGAATTTTATCTATTTCGGGTTTAGACGCATTCGGACAGTGTTTAAACACTGAAATTCGGACAAAATCTTGAAATTATGTATAAATTTAGTGTAAATTCGGGTTTGGTTATATTCAGACAAATTCGAGTTTGGACAAATTCACATAATTCAGGTTCGGGTTCGGACACCACAAAATGTCCGAATTTGAAATTGGAACAGGGTTTGAGAATTTTGTCCGACTTGTCCGAACCAGGTTTGACCGAACCCGATATTTTGCCACCGCTATTTCATTCCAAACTATTAAAATCGAATTCCACTCTTAAATTTCAATTGGTTAGCAGGGAAAAAATGTCGACAAAAGTCAAGTTATACGTGGTCAAAGGGAAATATTCGGAGCTCCAACTTCATTCTCCTTTGAACACGTATATATGGCGACTTTTGTCAACATTTCTATAAAAAGAAGCCCACATAAAAACAAATATTTTCACCGTCCATTTATAATTTCCGTCCTAATTCACCCCTTGATTGAGTATCCACATATTTAAACCCAAATTTCATCTATTGTTTAGATATTAACATCTTCACGTATCATGGTGTTATAATTTGTACATCATATATCATATATATTTATGGGCATAAAGGGTGAGGTTGGAATTTGTGAGTTTAATGAGAGTATATTTGAAAGATTACAATTATTAATGTTTACTTTTTTTTCTAAAAATATCATTATATATATATAGTAATTAACAATGTAAGTTACTACTAACAAGACTTAAATAGATGATATTAACTAGCGACTTACAAAAATACAAAAGTATAGATAAAAATAAAATAACCATTTACATTCCTCCTGCATAACTTATTAATAAGAAAAATTGTGGTTTAAATGACTTGGGGTTTGAGGGCCACCCCTACACGTGGAGTAATGGGAGGGTGGATGCCGAGAATGTTCAGGAGCGCCTCTACCGTTTTGTAGGAAACCAAGCATGGCAAACGCTCTACTCTTGGAATTACGTCACTCACCTTTACAAGCGAAGGTCTGACCATCTCCCAATTCTCATCCACAGCTTACCGCACAAAAAAAGATCACGGATAAATAGTAAGAAAGCTAGGCCATGTAGATTTGAGAAGACATGGTTAAAGGACGAAAACTGTGAAAAGGTCCTCAAAGATGCATGGGAGGAAGGGCAGGCCATGCATATTGGGCCTAGGCTGGAGAGTTGCTGTAGGAGAGCAAAGGAAAAGTTGGGGCAGGACATGAGACACATTAGGGAGAATATTTGGGCCTTGAAAGACGGCCCACCAACGGGAGCCCACATATGAAAATATGGCTGAGCTGAGGAACTTGGTGAGTGAAATGGAGCACCTAGAGGATGTTGATGAGGGGTACTGGGCCCTACGGAGCAGGCAAAACTGGTTGAGGGATGGTGACAAAAATACCAGTTTTTTCCATGAGAAGGCGAGTCAGAGGCAGCGGAAAAATAGAATCACATGCATTAAGGATGAAAGGGGGGTTTGGAAGGAGAAAGAAAGTGAGGTGGAGGAAGTTTTGGTGAGCTACTTCAATCATATCTTTTCAACCCAAGAGGTGCTGGACACAAACCCGGTCATCAGTTCAGTCAAGCCCATGGTAACAGAGGAGATGAACTCAAAACAGCGGAGACCATACACAGGAGAGGAAATTGTTTATGCCCTTCACCAAATGCACCCCACAAAGGCCCCCGGGCCAGATGGTATGTCAGCATCCTTCTTCCAAAAATTTTGGCATTTAATTGATAAGGATGTTATTGCTTTTGTTCTAAGTGTTTTGAATGATGGATGCTCACCGGAGTCAGTGAACCATACTTTTATAGCCCTTATTCCAAAAATCAAGACCCCAACTTCAACCAAGGACTTTAAACCTATTAGTTTATGCAATATTGATAGCGAAAACCATTGCAAATAGACTAAAAGTTATCCTTCCCTATGTTATCCATGAGTCTCAAAGTGTCTTCGTCCCTGGTAGAATGATTACTGATAATGTCCTAGTAGCTTTTGAGCATTTCCCTTACCTCCGTAAAAGACCAAAAAATGTGAAAAAGGTTACATGGCTTTAAAGCTTGATATGAGTTAAGCATACGACCGTGTGGAGTGGGTTTTTGTAGAAAAGATGATGCAAGCTTTGGGTTTTGATGCAAGTTGTATTCCACTTAATAACGCGATGTATCTCGACAGTGAGCTACCGGGTGCTTATCAATGGGAAGCCTTCAGAGGTGATAGCCCCGCAACGGGGACTCCGCTGAGGGGACTCGCTTTCACCCTATCTATTCTTGATATGTGCAGAAGGCTTGTCTGCACTCATACGAGATAGGGAAGAAAGGAAGAACATTCATGGGATCAAAATCGCAAGGACTGCCCCCACGGTTTCGCACCTCTTTTTTGCCGACGATAGCCTACTTTTTGCCGGGCAAATGAGGATGAGGCGATAAAAGTGCTTGAGATGTTGCGAATCTACGAGCGAGCTTCTGGACAGATGATCAACATAGAGAAATCTGAGGCTTCATACGACCGAAATGTGAGCGAACACATGAAGCAAATACTCCAAGTGAGACTGGGTTTTAAGGCGGTGGAATCTCATGAACGATACCTTGGTCTTCCACTTTTATCGGAAGGTCAAAAAAAGTGGTTTTCCACGCTATTAAAGATCGGGTCTGGAAGAAGTTGAAGGGCTGGAAAGAGCAACACCTATCAAAAGCGGGTAAGGAGATTCTCATCAAATCAGTGGCCCAAGCCATCCCTACATATGCAATGCAATGTTTTGAATTGCCCATGTCAGTGTGCAAAGAAATGGAAGGCTACTGTCGACGATTCTGTGGGGGAAGAACAAGGAGGGGGGAGGAATCAACTGGCTAGCGTGGGATAGGATGTGTGAAGCAAAAGGGAAAGGAGGAATGGAATTTTGAAGCCTTCATGCTTTCAATAAAGCTCTTTTGGCTAAACAATTTTGGCGGCTAACCCAACATACAGACTCGCTGGCAGCTCGTGTTCTAAAAGCCAGATATTTTGTCGGAACGGACATTTGGAAAGCAGGGTTGGGCCATCAGCCGAGCCACGCTTGGAGGAGCATTCTGGGTGCTAGGGAGGTGGTGGAGCAAGGTGCAGGTTGGTGTATAGGAGACGGGAGAAAGGTCCAAATTTGGGGAGATAGATGGTTACCTAGAACACAGGGAGGGAACATAAGAACAGAATCAAGGTTTTTGGAAGCAAATGCTTGTGTGAATGAGCTCATTAACCACGAGGAAGGCGAGTGGAGGGATGACATGTTAAGCCTATGTTTTCTGGAACAGGTGCAACGTGAGATTAAATCAATCCCACTTAGCAGAGGTCTGATGAATGACAAAGTAATCTGGAAACCAACGCACATTGGGGTCTTCACGGTAAAGTCGGCTTACAGAATAGCCATGGAGCTGATAAGTAGAAAAGGAGGAGGTGGCGGATCGAGGTCCTGAGCAGGCGAGGGAGTTGGTAAGCTCTTTTGGCACATGGAGGCCCTGCCGAGGGTTAAGCACTGCACTTGGAGAGCGTGGAAGGATGTGTTGCCTACGAAGGTAAATCTGGTAAAACGAGGTGTGGATGTGGACCCGGTATGCTCAAGATATGGGGAAGATATGGAGACCCATAACCATGTTCTTCTTGATTGTGTGGTGGCCAAACTTGCTTGGAAATCTAGTATCTTCTGCATTGATACGGAGAAAAGGGAGTGTGAAGATTTTGGAAGATGGGCTGAAGAGCGCCTGAAGAATATGGAGTTAGCACACCGGGGTTTCTTTACACCATGATTTGGGCTTTGTGGCAGGCGCGAAACAGGCATGTTTTTGACAAGATAGAGACAGACCCTCAAATGATATCAAATAGGGCGACAGACACCCACAACCGATATTTGCAAGCCCAGGACAGGAAGGAAAACAGCACAACACATTCAAAGGAGGATAAGAAATGGGAGAAGCCGACAATGGGATGGTGGAAGGTGAATGTGGATGCTTTGCTTGACAGACTGGGCCGAAAAGGATGGGGAGTGGTCATCCGGGATCACACGGGAAAGGTGCGCGGTGCTTTCACAACATTCAGGGAGCAGGGATGGTCGGTGGAGGCTCTTGAAGCGGGAGCGGTTAGACACGGCTTGCAAATGGCGTGGGAAGTGGGCCTGAGAAACATAGAGGTGGAGACTGATTGTAAGGCAGTCCATATGAGTCTTCAAGGGAAGCCAAGAGTTGAGCCTGCAGCTGGGATGTTCATTACAGATTGCTTTTATTTAGTTGAGAAATTTGTTTCCGTTCGGTTTTTACATGTTAGCAGGGAATGTAATAGGGTAGCACATACATTGAGTAGGCTTGCTGTTGTCAACTGTTGTTCACAGTCTTGGCTTGGACATTGCCCTTCAGAAGTTGCCCAGCAGGTAGCTTCTGATGTGGTTGTTTTAGTTTCAAATCAATGTTAGGCCTTTTAAGGCTTTCTTTCAAAAAAAAAAAAATTGTTATGCTTTTAAAAAGAAAAATCATATCATATATCACATCATATAAATAAATAAATAGATAATAAAATTATTTTCATATGTACAATATATTTATTACCAAAAAAAGGTTGTGTATAGAGTTTAAAAGTGTTATTTTAATTTCAGTTTTAGGGGTATTTGGGAATCAGCTGTTGGCTATTGGCTTTTTTTGGCTGTTGGCTGGTTTGTTAGCTGTTTGATTTTTTGCTGTTTTGTTAGTTGTTTTTGTTGGCTGTTTGTGTTAGATGTTTGTGTAAAAAGTGTTTGGTAGAGTTAGTTGTTTGTAGTATGACTTTTTTGTTTGATTTTCAATTATACCCTTAGCTTTATTTTCAATATTTTTTTAACATTCTGATTTTTAATTCATTTTTTTGTTTTCCTCCATATTTCTAGTACTTTTTTATTGATAGTCTTTTTTCCGTCGAATTTGTATGTTCAACAAATAATCACTAAAAATTGGAATTTGTATTAATAGACTAATAACTAAGTTGTTCATTGATTGCCAAATTTTCTTGAGTAAGACTAAAATATTTGTCTCAATTTACTTTTACAATTAATGTTGATATTTTATAAATTTTTATCCCAAATTTACTTTTCAAATTTGTGTTAGTTGCAAAGATATTTATTATTTGTACATCGTAGATACCAACATGGTAGTCTACATTATAAACAACTAATTAAAATAATTTGGATGGTTATTTTGGTGGAAGATGGAAGAAAAATTAAATGAAATAACCTTAAATAATTTGGATGACAATTTTTGTAATTTTTATGAAGTGTGTGGTCAACATGGTAATTTACATCCCAAAAAGCCAAAAGCCATTTACAAAAAGCTACTTTTTGTAGTTTTTTACAAAATGGCTTTTTGGGGTGAAAAGTCATTTCAATCCGCCAAATTACCAAACACTTTAAATTGGCGTTTTGAATGGTCAAACAGCCAAATGTCCCCCAAAAAGTCATTTTCTCCAAAAAGTCATCTAAAAAGTCGGACGGCAAACACCCCCTTAGTTTTTCTTTGCACAGTATTTGGGAAAATCCATAAAACCAACAGTTAAGGTTGGAAAAACTTTGATCGACCCGAATACCCGAACTTGTCCGACTCGAATTTTAAATTCGGACAATTCGGTTATGTTCGATTCTAAAATCAGGTCGGGTTCGGGGTAAAAAATTCGAACGTCCGAATTTTGTGTCAAATTCGGGTTCGGACAATGACCGAACACTAGAATTCGGACAAAATATTGGAATTATGTATAAATTTAATGTAAATTCGGGATTGGTTATATTCGGACAAATCTGGGTTTGGACAAATTCGGGTCCCGGTTCGTACATCACAAAAATGTCCAAAATTAGAAATTCAGATAGGGTTTGGGTTTGGGGACTTTGTCCAAATTGTCCGAACCCGATTTGACCCGAATCCGATTTTTTTGCCACCGCTACCAACAGTTACATAAGACATAATATTAGTATTATTCCTAAATTTTATTGTTTATATGTTTTGTTTGAAAATTGAGATAATATATGTATTCTAAATTGTAACAATCAATATGGTTATTTAAAAACATGAAGCATGTGTTGTCATGAGATGAGATAATTCATACAATCTTAAACTTTAAAACTTATGTGTTTTATTAAGCGTCCATGCACTGCGTGGGTCTAAAGTTTAGTATGTGGAATTCCATAGTCTACTTAGGTCCCGTTCTGTTGTGTGTTGTGTTTAGTTACGGTAAATTGTGGTAGAAATAATAAAAAGATAATGGTAATTTACGGTAAGATGCGGTAATTTGCGTTGCAATCAGTTGTATTAACGCACATATGAAGGGTGCCTTAGGTTAACATTTCACATGTTTCTTCCCTAATTTCATCAACTTTTAAATGTTGTCAATGTACATGATATATATAAAGGTAAAACGAACAAATAATTGGGAGTGACTACTGACTAGAAGTGGTTGTGACTCACTTGTGTTTAGTATCATAAAAATTTCATGACATGATGGAAATGGATGAATCATGGTCAATGTGTGTCCTATTTTTAATTTCATCTAGTCAGATAGAATCAACAAGTAAAATTCTCCTTAATTCATATTTAAGGTAACACAAATTCTATCTTACCTACTCCTATTAAACTTTTTTTAATATGTATGAGTTGAAAAATGAGATGGATCAGATTTCCATGTCAGATTACTTGAGTTTGCATCTTCGTTTAGCTGCATTGTTCAGCCCCCGATTACACTTTACAATTCATTTGCTACCAAGACATTATTAAGATATCAAGGAGGCGTTTGGTGCTCAGCGGTTGGCTGTTTGTAACTGTTAGCTATTTAATTAGTTGTTTGACTTTTAGCTGTATTATTAGCTATTTTTGTCAGCTGTTTATATAAAAAAGTGTTTGGTTGAGTTTGAAGTTTGTATGATGACTTTTTCTCCTAATTTCCAATTCTACCCATGACTTTATTTTAGGTTTTTAAACATTATGACTTTTTAAAATTTATTTTTAGGTTTTTTCGTCCATATTATAATTCACTTTTAGGTTTAACATTATGATTTATATTCATTTTTAGTTTTTTTAAATCCCGATGTACTTCTACAATTTAATGTAGATATTTATAATTAATTTGTAGAAATAATATTATTGTAAACAATAAGTATATGTATAATCAAGTAGTAATTACATTATCAACATAAACTATAATGACAATACGAGTCTCTTATCCAAATTAATAGGAAAAGCAAATGAACTAGGAGATTTTGAACATAAGTATCATCATACATAAATTAACTTTGTGAAATACATGATAATTAACTTGAAGAAATGTAGCGTGCTTGGAGAAGGCAGACGGCGAAGCAGACGTTTTTTTGTGTTGCGGTGAATTGTAGTGAGGGATGAGATAACAATTAAAAGAACTAAGCCTAAATCATTTTATTTGACGGTAATTTTTTGTAATTTTTGTGAATTAATTGGTCAATATGGTAATTTAAAATAGGATTATTGGATGATAATACACTGAACTTTAGGGGTATTGGACAATAATACTCTGAACTTTTTTCTTGGACTCTAATACACTGAACTTTGAGGGTATTGGACAATAACGCACTCAGACCAATTCAGCTGGTGGTTGACGCGGTGATTGTCCTACTTTGAGGTATCGTATTTCTATTCTTTTACAAAAAAATATACTGGTCATCCTGTTTATGTGTACTTTTTTACACGACAAAAGCTTTTTACAATTTGGCTTTTTGGGGGAAAAAGCTAGTCAAAAAGTCAAAAATCCTCCAAAAAGCCATTTTCTCCAAAAAAACCGGGCACCAAACACCCCCTAAATTTTGCTAAATATCTGTACAAGACTCCCCCGGGCGAAATTTGTCCGATCCGAAAAAAATTTGGTTTTGTCCAAATTTTAACATCGACCAAATTGATTGAGACAAAATATTTCTCCTTTTTCTGTCATCCGAACTTGATTTTGATTCGAATTTAACTCCGTTCAAATTGTCCGGGTCAATTTGACTTGAAAAAATCATCCAAATATCAAATTTTGACATGAAACCAAATTTACTCCAACCCCAACTTTGACCATGGCTGCAAAACTCATCAAAAAATATCTTCTATTGTAAATGGTTTTTTTTATGAAAAAGGTGGAAATAATGTGCCTACAAGAATCTAATTTTTTTTTAAAAAAAAAAAGTAGAAATAATGTGGATAAGAATTGAAAATGCAGGGCAAAGGGTGGTTGCTTGAGTAGAGTATATGTATCCCCAACACTCCACTCCAATCTCTACAAAACAGGAAGATATCCCGCTTTGGACGGAACCTCTCTGTACCAGATTACCAGTTGATGAATTTCTACACAATTTTACACATTCATTCAAGTAAAAGAAATAGAAAAAACCTGCAACTTTGATGTGACCTTTAACGAACCTCAATCATCATGCATTTTCTTCCATCATCAGTCACAATTCACAACAACTGAACCCCAAATTATTGAACCAAATTCACAAACATTTCTCACTGCAACAACAAATCAACAATTCACAGAGCAGGGACATTGATGATTCGAACGAAAACATTGGACAAAGTGTTCGAATTACAAACCGGATTTCAACCAAAAAAATTTACTGAATCCGCAACTATGATAAATAATACACATGTTGCACCAATTATACCCCTTCAAAGCAAAAATCTACACATACTCTGCTTTTTTGCCCCTCACAATTTCTCAGTGACGATGAAAGTACTGACAAAAACACAAGTACTTCCACATCCACATCCATAATAGTTGAAATTTGAATCCCTAACTAAAAATACCAATACCAATTGAATCGATTATTAATCAAGAAATCCAGTTTGCTGCCACACTGCATTGCGTACCTGCCTCAGATCTCTCCCCTTCAATGTCCTCCCGACTCCTTCCAGCACCGACGACGTCGCTTTCAACTTCATCGCTACGATCTCGTGCGGCGGCAGCATCTCGTCGTCATCGCTGTCGTCATCCTCCACGTCGCCGAATCGATCGAACTTCCTCGGCCTCATCATCGGCGGCGGCACTTTGATCGGCGCCGAGTTCCGGAACTTCCTCGCCGGAGCCGGCTGAGCCTGCGGCTTCGGAATCGGCCGGAAAGGCGTCGCGGAGGAGTGATTCCGGTCGTCGTCGCCGTCGATCGCGGCGAGGATGCCGGAGCTGTCCTCTCGCCGGAACCCTAGCTTGCGGCGGGAGAGTGGAGAGGTGGATCCGCGGCCGGAGGAGTCGTCGGCAGTCCAGAAGATGTCGGACTCGTGGAGCTCGTGGCCGGAAAGAATGGAGGAGGAGGCGGAGGTGGCGGAGGGGGAGGAGAAGAGGCCGAGGAAGCGGTCGGAGGAGGCGGTGCTCCGGTGACGGAAGTTGCTGATCTCCATTTTTGAGGGAAGATTTGAAGAAGAGAGAATGTGAATGGGGATTTGATTGAGGAGAGAGAAAGAGAAGCGTAAGAAAATGGAGAGGGGGGGAGGGGTTTTATAGGAAAGGACGAGGAGAGAGGGAAAGGATAAGGACGGAGGGAGAAAGAAGAAAGAGAGAGAGAGAGAGAGAGAGAGAGAGAGAGAGAGAGATGTGGCGGAGAGACGCAGTGTAGATTGTGGGGAAAGCCAAGTGGAAATGTCGTTCATTGTCGTCATCATTTCAGAAGAAAGATGGGCAGAGGATTTGGTTTGCTTGGGTTTCAATTTTAAAATTATAATTTGGAGGAAAAACAAACTAATTTCTCTTTTTTTATTTTATAAAAAAGACCATCTCATTGACTCTTTCTAACATAAAAAACGAATAAATAAATAAATTGAATATTCCATCCATTTCAAAATATATTCTTTTTTTATTTGATTTCTTAGGTTCTAAAATCCTCAATTTCGGGGACTGTTTACGGAATATCTCGAGTATTTTTTATACGAATATTCCAATTTTGGAGTGGTATTTGTCACTTGTCAGTGGTCCAACATTAAATTAACATCAATTATACTCAAATTTTTCTATAATGTAGTTGTTGTTTTGTTTTGATTAAACACACTTTCATTCAACATATCACCCCCAAAAAATACCGCTATATTAAAAAATTGAGTGTAGTTGATGTTAATTCGGTATTTGACTGCTAATAAATATCACCCCCAAAGTTTGAGATATTCATGTCAAAACTGAAGTTTGGGATATTTTGATAAATAATCTCTAAATTTGGGATTTAATCCATATTGTCGATCTTTGAACAAGCCACAAAGTGAGCCATTGAATTAGCTGACGCCTTAACCAAGTTGTCTACAATGATATCCATACCATCAGGCACGCTTCAATTACCGGTAATAGTGGAGCGATAGTCTGAACCGGCATATGTTTGCCACTTGGAAACACAAGAGGAAGAAACTGAGGAATGGTTCCATGACATATACAACTTTTTGCGGAAAGGTAAATATCCAGCTGAGTTGGATGTTCGAGGACAGCGAGCGGTCAGGTATTTAGCAGCACAATACTGCTTAATCCAAGATCGACTTTACAAAAAGTCACCTACGAGCATTAATTTGTTGTGCATTGACGCTAAGAGTGCCAAGGAGATCATGACTACTGTACATGGAGGAGAGTGCGGTCCCCACATGAATGGACGAATGTTAGCAAAGAAGATTCAAATGGTTGGTTACTATTGGACCACTATGGAGGCAGATTGCTTAGAGTTCGTTCGAAAATGCCACAAATGCCAAGAATATGTCAACCTACAGCATCAACCCCCGTCATACCTGACTACTTTGACATCTCCATGGCCATTTTCAGTGTGGGGTATTGACATCATTAGCAAGATACACCCAATCGGAACAGGAGGACATGAGTACATATTGGTCGCCATCGACTACTTCACTAAGTGGGTGAAGGCGGCCTCTTTTGCCAAACTCACATCCAAACACGTGGCCAAATTCATTCTTCAAAACATCATATGTCGATACGGAGTGCCTCATGAGATCATTAGTGACAACAGAAGCCATTTTCGGAAGGAAGTGGAAGCCGTGCTCGCCATTTACAAAATCCAACATCACCAGTCTTCGCCATACCGGCCTCAAGCCAATGGAGCTGTGGAAGCGGCCAATAAGACGGTGTCAGGGATTATCAAGAAGATGGTTGTCACTTACAAGGATTGGCCAAATAAATTAGCATTTGCCCTATGGGGATACCGAACCTCTATACAAACTGCTACGGGGGCAACACCGTATTCCTTGGTATATGGGATGGAAGCAGTCCTACCAATTGAAGTAGCGATCCCTTCGTTACGAATAATGGCCGAGAGTCAGTTGCCAGAAGCAGAATGGGCTAGGGCAAGGTTCGAGGAGTTGATGTTGATGGATGAAAGGCGATTAAGAGCATTACATAATGTGCAAGTATACCAAAATAGGATCACTCGAGCTTTTAATAAGAAGGTGAAAAGTCGTTCACTACAAGCAGGCGATTTGGTGCTTAAAGAGATGAGGGCACCTATACAGGATCCAAGGGGAAAATTCGCACCTAATTGGAAGGGTCCCTACATGATTAAGGATATTTTGCCAGGAGGGGCAGCTCGGCTCGCTACCATGGATGGAGAAGATACAATTCAGCCCACAAATTTGGATCAACTCAAGCGATACTATGTTTAATATAACCAAGCAACTGGAAAACTAATTTTCAGACACTTGGGATGTATTTAATAAATGCTCATGTACTTAAGGGAAATAAATTTTGCCAGAAAACAATATTTGTGAACAAATATTTTTCCTTTATTGATTGAAAATGCAAGTACAATATTTGTAACATAAGAAAATTCAAAAGGTATAATTAAATAAAAGACTATTATGGCAAAGCAGTTTCAGTTCCTTCATTCCATCCATCTTCTAATCTTGCTTCACTTTTTCTACATCGCCAGTCATCTCATGGTCGGTCTCCATGTCTCTAGGTTCATTAAGAGCTTTTTCTTTGTCTTTGGGCTTATAGGCCCGCCTGCCTGATTTTCGTGCCTCCACTCTCGGACCAAGTCTATCTTTCACTGAGTCTCTTGCGCCAAGAAGGTCTTTTACTGAGGTACGAGGACCCAACCTTTCCTTCACAGGTGCTTGCCTTCGTCTCGCTTCCCCAGCACGACGAGAATCAATAGCAGCAATCAACCATCCATGATAACCAGCATCGGCGATATAAGACACATGTATTTTTGGCGGAGATTTGAGAGTTGGTCTGCTCTCCCAATACTTCAGCCATGACTCGATCATCGAACTTCAAAGCATCAATTGATCAGGGGTGTCACACAGAAGCTCAGGAATGTCCTGCTTGCGGCACATTTGGCGCTTCACTAGCGCCGGGAAATAAAATGTCATGTACGTCAAGCCGGCGAGACACACATAAGCATTACGAAGATCATGGGTCACATACTCAGAAACGTGCCACCATTCGATCCACCATACGATTTCTCGAGGCTTCTTCAAGAACGCAATCCATTCCGTTATCGAGCGGTGGTCGTTATACTTTCTCTTTCTCTGACAATAGTTCGCCAACGCTGATGAAGTCCGGGGCTCTTCGATGAGGCCCAAGTGCTCCATTAACCAGATCTGTCCAACAGTTAGCCAGGGTTAGAATTGCATACCAACTCTCCCAAACTAAAAAAAAAGGGAAAACCCGCGCGGGTTTTGTAAACAATAGGGGCATAAAAGAAAAAAAGCAGATAGTGGCAGAAAGGATACCTGAAATAGCAACGGGCTCCCTCGAAAGTCATGTTCTGGATTCGGATCGTCCAAGCCCATCATGGTTTCCGCTAACATTAGGGGCACGGGATTGTAGCCTCGGGACATGTCGTCGATGATTTGAATTAAATTCGCCGGTCCGGTTCTTTTGTCGCCATGATAAAAGCAAAACTCGCCAAGGAGACATAATACGAGCGCTCGCACTTGTATCACAGGACCATATTCCAAAGTATCAGGAGATTGAAAATATTCGACTATAGTTTGGAAGTGTACTTTTTCGCCGAATATTGCACTCCCGACGACCCGAGACGGAAGACATAAGAGCTCCTTGTATTGCTTGGGGGTGTCCATTGGTATGGGAGGCGACGTTGGCCGAGCAAAATGATTTATCCCTAAGATCGAGGACCATTCCTCCGGGAGCGGACAAAATTCCTTCCACGCGAAGCGAAAGGCATGCATTTTCGAATCCCAAAAAGTCTCCGCCGCACAGAGAAAATCGTTGTTAATCCTTGCTTGTCGAAGACTCAACAAGCTCGTCAGTTTGTATCTTCCGAGCTCTTTCTTTTCTTCCTTGGACAAGGTGCTCATCCAAATTGCAAGTTTCTTCTCGAAAGCCATGAGAATAGGGGGATGTTCTTTGTGTTTTTGAATATGTGAAGAAGACTTTGAAGTGATGATGAGGAGTGATGATTACATGCATAACATGGGGTATTTATACACCTCCATTCAAGCTCAAAATGGAGAAATACAACCAGCAACGATCACATAGCCGTTGCCCTCCATATCCCATGATTTCAGCCCATCAAGCAAGGGCTAGTGAAAAAAAAGGGGAAATAAAATCAAAACCCGCGTGGGTTTTGATGTGTCCAGGACCGCGTTCGCGCTCGCCCAGACCCAAGGCTCGGGCCTGCTGAGGAAAAAGCTCGCGCGGGCTTTCAGAAAATATGGGCCGCCTTTCCGCAATTCGGCCCACCCGCCTCTGATTGTATTTGGGCTATGGAATCAAATTGGCCCGTTTGTGTATTTTTAATGTTTCGGATCTTGACTCAATGATGCTCGGTTCTGAAATTTTTGTCGAGTTTACTCTGACACTTAAGTTTTGTTTTCTTTTTATTTTCTTTTTCTTTTTGGGGAAGCGGGATTAAGTTGGGGATTAATCCCGTCATGTAAAGAGTCGTTCAATGCATCAATAAGATAAAGTTGTGTGTTCACCAAGTCTTGCATATAAAATAAGAAATAAAATGCATAAAAGTCTTGCATTAAAATAAAACAAAGTAGTACAAATTCGCCTTGCATAATAATAATAATAATAATAATAATAATAATAATAATAATAATAATAAATGCATAGAGTCATGCTTGTCATTGGTTTGATCACCACAGGGAGCCCGAATCGCCGTTGTCCTTAATCAGGTCAGCACCAGCATGAGAAGTCCCAATGTTAGAAGCGCCAACTGTACCAAAATAGGTGTCCCAGGAGTAGTAGTCAGAACCAGGCGCGCTATCTGCATGGCATAGGAACTTCGGAAGGATGCACGCTCGACGGTGACGAAATGGAATGCTCCCGTGAACCAGCTAGCCATGAATGGTTAGGAACACGCCACTCAAAAGAAGGGGTAGGCCATACAGGACCAGTTCCATAACCGGGGGTTGGCCAACCAGAAGAGGTAGATCCTCCTAGCCAAGAGTGCTGGGGTGCAGACCACTCTTACGTATCCGCAGGCCATGAAGGACCCATTCCAGGAGTCGGGACTGGCCATCTAGCAGAGTAAGAGCCAGAACCAAAGGAGGAAACGTCGTATGGTGCAGGGCGTGAGGTAGCGTCATCCGCTAGGGCCTGACCGCCAGGATACCCTACGAATGCACCTGAGTCATGGTCCCTCACCACAATCTCTCGACCACGACGAGCAGAACGCACTGAAGCTGGAGTACGACGGGAGTGAGAAGGCCGGTTGGTAGCACTCGATTCTGAAGCATCCTCTACCCAATAAGAAGGAGGCTGGGTATCGCCACCATACCCAATGCTGTGATGTGAATCCCCTTGGCCAGGATGTTCTTCCAGGGACATCTGAGCCATGTCTTCGCCCATAGGTCGACGACCTCTGCTATCAAATCCGCTACAATGTGACCCTGTGGAATGATGACCCTCGACCATGATGTCTTTACCACGACCCTCCGGCACAGCTGCTAAGGGAGGACGGGATGACCCACCAACCTCTTCCCGAGATCAGCCACGGGAAGAATATTCCCCTGCCGAAGAACGACCGGGGGGGGGGGGGAGGAGGGGGGCTCAGTATGAGGAACAGACTCAGCGTTAGCCTCCATGTCAGCTCGTCCGGCGGTATTCCCATGATATCTTCCTGAGCCAGTAAATGACCGATTGACGTGCTTCAACATAGTACTCCATTCTTTGGTCATTTTCCTGAAGACAGACCATCGTGGCTGAAAGGCAATGAGAACAAAGGTTACACATGCATAAGTGGCACATGAGGTAAAAAGAAGCAACAAGAGATGAGGGATTACCGGTTTCCGATCAAACTCTTGGAGTGCAGAGCACTGACTGTTAGTCTCAACATCCAAGAAACCGCCGATCTTTCTCCCCGCCGGTTGGGCCTCCACCTCAGCAGCCATAGCATAGGGCCCCAACTACAAGACTTTATGGTTAGGAGCCGGTCAAAAGCACAACATAAATAAAGTGAGAAATACCTACCACTCGGGGCGCTAGACGGCTCAAGTAGCGTTGGAATTCCTCATTAAAATGCTCCTGTGGAACGTCATGCACGAAGTTGTCGAAATCTCGACCGCGAATCCAATCTTCCAAGACGTCCGGAGCGACGCGCCAATGCTCGAACATATGCTCTGGAGGATCCTGGGGTATGAGGCCAAGATATCCGCCTAGGATCTGCCTCGTAGCTCTCTCCCCCAGGTACTATATGAAGCCCGAGGGTCCCTCCATCAGGATGCGAAGGCGAGTATCGTGCTCCACTTGTTGCAAAAGGGTGGGCAATCCACTCAAATCAAACCCCGCCCATGGACGCCAGTTCACGTGGTCCTGTGAAAGATAGAGAGCCATTTCAAGAGTGGAGGTAAAAAAGATATATATAAAGATGCCAAGCATGAAGAAATACCGGGGTGAGATCATCCAATGCGCGACGGATATGGTCAAGGCTGCCCAGCTGGAATTTCTTCCCTTGAATACCCTCAGCAGTCCAGCGTTCAGCAGCTGGGACCGTCCTATTTCTCTTGGAGTGAATGCCCAAGGACAGGATATACTCGTATGCCCATGACTGCATGAATATAAAGTCAAAAAGAAATAGCGAAAGAGTAGCAAAACTGCAAGGAGAAGAGTCTCGGGTACATACCTCGAGCACCTTCCACAAAGCAGGACCGTACTGAAAGCGGGTATGAGACTCGTGGAGGTAGACTGGATCATCATCCAGCGTTAGTCTGACACCGTGACGAAGCCAGAGGAGGAAATTCGCATATGGAGCCTTGCCCCAATTCAATTTCCGAACCTCGTTCAAGTCCAGGAGATTCCGGAACCAAGTCAAAGTGATATTATCTCCCCGATTGGAAAAAAGAGTGGCGGAAATAACATAAGCGAAGAAGATAAAGTGGCGTTGATCTTCAGGCAAATTTTGAAAGTTGGCGTCACGAATGGCCGCCTTGAAGTGCGCATATGCGAGATTGGATAGGCCCTGACCTAGGCCTAAATGCGTTGACACTGGACCCAGCAAGTCCAGAACCATTGGCGGGATCTCGGCATTGAAGACTATGTCACGCCCGCCCTAAGGGAGACCAGTGATCATAACGAAATCTGTGGGGGTAATCGTCATCTCACCCACAGGTAGATGGAAGGAGTTGGTTGTGTCCCAAAACCTTTCCGCCATAGCGCGGCCTATCACGCGAAATGTACAACCTTTCCAAGCCACCAGGCTTTCCAGAACGGCATGAGTCCTGCCGCAGTAAGGGTGTTGCTAACGAAATCCCCGGAAATTGAATCAGCTACCTTAAGGAGATCCCTTAGGACACCGAGGGTTTTCAGATTGTCCTCCTAATGGCAAAAACGGGAAAGGACAAAATTAAAGTCGGGGGCTCACCTATTGCATTGACTAAAGGCATAGTCTTTCGGACCCTAGCTGGACCCAGCACCGACACTGGGCTCATAGCCATGGCCCGCAAAACAAAGGAATTAAGAAATAAAAAGGGTAAAAAAAAGAGAGAGAAAAAAATGTCGGCCCAAATGAGCCGGCCCAGCAGAGCTAAAACCCGCATGGGTTTTAAGCCTGCTAATGGGCCGCACTTCCAGGCCCAATTTTTCTTCTCTTTCGGGGTTGTTGGGCCAGAAACCCGCGCGGGTTTTCCTTGTCAGAATGGGCCGGGTTTCCCTTTTGTTTCCTCTGGGCCGAGTATGGGTTGGGTTTTGTCCGTCTCACAAACAAAGGATTGCGAATAAACAAAAGGACATCATACGGACATGCATATATATCAATTCATTGCATGCTTAAAATGATAAAATCGACAAGACATGAAAAAAATAAAATTCGTGCTTGCTCACTTTTTCATTATTAAATTAAGCATCAAAAGAGGAGTTTTCGACAGGTTACCTTGCCATGGGAACGGTAGAACCAAGCATGCTTCCAAGATTGGATAGTGAGATCCGAAGGGTCAGCATTTGCACCCGGAATAAAATTGCACCTCGAAGACATCTCGTGAGGCCATGCCGCCGCATGAGGAAGAGGGGGATTTCTACGACCTCTGCGATGCATTTTCTCAAGAACTTGAATTATCTCCAGAAAGCAGTTTCTCTAGAGAGGAAAAGAGGAGCTAGGGAGATGATGAGAAGAAGTTGAATATGTGAATAAAAGAGATGAATGAGGCTTGGCATTTATAGAAATGATGAGTGAATATAAACCGCTCGTTTCTAGGACACGCCTCGAGATGCCAAATGCGTTTCATAGGCCAAAAACCCAAAGGTCATCTCTTTGCCACCCAAAGAGGAGACCAAGTCGTGTGGCTCTCTCTCGTCCATACGAAGCCTGGGCCCCACCATGATTCCCTTCACGAGGAGAAAAGAAAAAAAAATAAAAAATAAAAGCCAAAACCCGCACGGGTTTTGGGTGAGCTATGGGCCCATTGCTGCCGGCCCAACGTTTTGTAAGCCCAAGGAAGATAATGAAACCCGTACGGGTTTTCTACCAGGAGAAAAGGAAATCAACTTCAAGTGACCCAAGCTCATGTGGCCCAGTAGGAATCATAAAACCCGCACGGGTTTCCTGCCAACAAAAAAAAAAATTCAACAGCCCAAGTTCAACGACCCAAGGGTCCCCAACATTCAGGTAAAAATCTGAACCCATTTGCATTTTTGCGAAAACTAATACTTACTTTTTCTGATAATTTGCAAGTTGCCACATAAAGGAGCACCATCATCCGGTCGCCACTAAAAGGGACCATCCAGCAGGTTGCCATATAAAAGAGCACCATCATCCGGTCACCGGTAAGAAGGGACCATCTATCATCCAGTTGCCATCCAAAAGAGCAACAACAGCGACAGTCGTCAAACGGTCGCCACCTAAAGGCCTCCACCGATGTCGTCAACGACAGTCGTCCAACGGTTGCCACCTAAAGGCCACCAACGATGTCGTCAGCAGCAGTCGTTCAAACTGATTCCACATAAAGGGCTCCAACGACATTCTCAGCATCAGTCGTCCAACGGTTACCATCTAAAGGTTACCGGCGACCTCTTTATCAACAGCAGCAGTCGTCCCGACGGATTCCACCTAAAGGTCTCCAACGACATCTTCAGCAGCAATCGTTCAAACGGATTCCACATAAAGGGCTCCAACGACATTCTCAGCATCAGTCGTCCAATGGTTACCATCTAAAGGTTATCGACGACCTCTTCATCAACAGCAGTAGTCGTCCAAACGGATTCCACCTAAAGGTCTCCAACGACATCTACAACAGCAGTCGTCCAACGGTCGCCACCTAAAGGTTACCAACGACGTCATCAGCCAGTCGCCATATAAAAGAGCACCACCAGCATCAAGACAGCCATCAAGTCTACTTTGACCTTCGTCCTATTCGGACTCGATCAAAGTGGGGGCTCTCTGTAGACACCGAGATTTGCATCGATATAATCCCGACTTATCAAAAGTGGGAATAAAACATTGAAGGCCGGATACATCATGGGCCAACATAGCAATGCAAAACAAACAAAGACAGAAGCGGCCCAGTCCAGCAGCAAAACCCGCACGGGTTTTGTGTGAAGAAGGAGGCCCAGAACCAAGGCAGGCCCAAGGCGCACCCCGGTCCAGGGTTGAAAACCCGCGCGGGGTTTCCTTCGCCCAAACGCACCGTTTTGCTGTGCTACGTCAGCGATCTGTGCCGATGGATTTTAAAACCCGCGCGGGGTTTACATTTGATAATCCGGCACCAAAAATCATTTTGATCATCAATCCCATAATATTAGCACTATGTGGATTGACCCTTGACCTTGACTTGATCCCTACGTGATTGCATGACATAATCATGGGGATGTGTCCCCCTTGATTTTCCCTCCTAAACCTACCCTTCATCACCTATAAATACCCCCCTCCATTCCATTCATTTGCCACCAAGGATCACCACCATTATACTCCCACCAACTTACACCATTATCCTATCCTTACACTCTCTCAAAACTCTCTCTACTATATACATTCTCACCATCTCCTTCTCTACCAAAATCACCACTCACATATTATCCTAATACCATTCCCATACTCACCCTTTCATCCATCAAGTCAAAGGAAATCAAGGGTTTTGATCGGCGCATTTGGATTCTTAAATCAACGAGGTTCGTCTTTATGTTTCTTTTGTTATTGTTACTTTAATTATGTAATTCATATTTCACCTTCATTACTTGTGCACATTTTGTAAATAAAAATCTCGTTTTATAATGCATGTTAAGAATATAAAGTTTCGAAATTAATTAAACTTCTCCCCGCTCTTTTTCATTTAATGTCGATTTTAGTAGAGTCCATTTTCTAACGGGCGAATCCAAGAATTCTTACAATTCTTGAATTCGTAACCTTACCCCCGAACTAGAATCGGGTTTCGTAGACCGGAGTTATTTTATTTTATGGTTTGTTGGTTTCTTTAAATCAGCTGACGACTCTTTAATTTTTTTTATAATCCGTTTAATTGTTTAAACACTCGAATATGCGCTAACAATAATTAAAAATGGCTTAATATTTCCCAATTCACTCAAGGTTTAAACCGAGAGAAAATGGGCCATGAAATGATAAAACCCGCACGGGTTTTATGATTTCTGATTCATTTTCTCTGGCCCGGGAAAGCAAACGGTCCAGCCCAACGATAGACAAAACCCGTGTGGGTTTTGGTTGCTGTTGGCAGCCCAGTTGCTTTCTTCTGGGCATGAGTCTTTGTTTGGGCCAATTTTGAGTTATGTTTAATATATTTCTGGCGCAATTTCAAGTATTTAAATAATAAAAAACGGATTCATAAAATAAATAAAGTTTCATCACCCCGAAAATGAATTTCGAAAATAAAAACATCCTTATTTAAGGATTAAGCAACCTTAGTCGGCCCCCGATCACTTAAGTAGCGCATCCGAGAACGATTTCCCCGAACGGAAATTTTCCGGGTCCTACACTACCATGAATGTTATAAAGAGAATCACCAAGCAAACAATAAAGATGGGGATTTAAATACCACCTATAGGCTAAAGTTTGAGAGAGTTTTGAGATAGGTCTCAAGAATATCTTCATTCATTCAACATAATATGATTATCTCAATTCCCAAGCCAAGGATATATAGCATAAGATTAGGGTTCATTGCCAAGGAGCAATCAAAATCCAAGGGCCATAATTAAACCCATAAAATACGTCAAGGGCTAGGATTTAAGGTCTTAAAACATCTGATGTTGGAGGGGATAAATAAAGGAAAGAAAAAAAATGCAGAATAATAAAAACCGCACTGTTAAATCCGGTGCACCGGTTTTTACAAACTGGGTGATTCGGTTCCAGTTTAAGGTTTTAGCGCACCGTTTTGTCCGGTGCACCGCTTCGAGACACCGAAACCGCACCACACCACACCTGTTTCCACCCCTAACCACTAGACCAAATCCCTTGAAGTCCCGAGTTTCGCACGAGTGGGCGGCAGACATAGCACGATTGTGCTATGCTTCCTGGGCGGGTCTGCGCGAGTGTGCGATGGAGGAAACGGTCGTGCACCAGAAGTCCACCCAACCTCATTGGTCCCTAGCGACCCGTAGACCTGCACGATTGACGTCCGGAACTGCTAGTCTGCTCTTTCATCCCTTATTAGTTGCTTACCACCTTCATGTTACCCAACCCTTATTAGCATATTCGAGGGTATTTTTCCTTCCTTAGAGACCTGAATGGGCCTCAGGACCACCACACCTCTCCGGAAAATCCAAGAACACTTGAACCAAACCTATTAAGACGAGTGGTAAGGGCCCGAATGTCTTGCGAAGTGGATTTGATGAAAATTTCCTCCTCGACCCCATGGGTTCTACGTGGTTGACTCGAGACACAAGAGTAGTAAGGCATGCGTCATTTAGGTTCACTGAAGGTGCATTTATCATTGTCTTCTTCCTTTGGTTCATTCCAATATACGGAAAGCGCTATAATCACCGCTTGCCTCCCATATGTGTATTGAAATTGTAGTGCTACCCTGTGAAAATATTAGCCTTCATAGCAGTGGCGGATCCAGGATTCAAAGTCAGTGGTGTCAAATAATTTTCTTAAAAAAAATTGAACACAAATAAGCGCTAAATAAATGTCAAAATATAACAATTCATGATAACCTAATACATAAACGTCAAAGTAAGCGCTAAAAATGATATTAAATATCTCTCCATATTAAACTGAAATTAAAAAATAAAATTATAAACACCTACATTTTTATAAAACACACCTAACCTAGTATAATGAATTAATAAATTTCATTCAAACACTTGAATAATGTATAATTCAATTTATATGTGTACAAATTAAACGATAGTTTAACAAGATTTGCTCATTCATACATATACAACAATGTCAACAAGCAATTAGCATATTCTAATTTAATCACATTGATTTAATCACAAAAATCTAATTTATAAATTACAACTAAATATGATAATAAACTCAATCAAGAGGAAAGAGTATATTTAATTCGATTTATAAGTGTATAAATGATAGTTTAACAAAGTTTGCTCATTCATACACATACAAGTGATACAACAAGCAATTTAGTGAATTATCAAACCCTAATTTAATCACATTCACATAAATCTAATTCATAAATCGCAGCCAAGTATGAGATTATATTTAATAAAGAGCAAAGAGCAACTTGAGAAAAGAATAAATAAAGTGACTTACGTAAATTACAATTCGATAATGGAGTTAGGGTTAGAGAGATTGGAGGGATTACTTGGTCGGTACGAGTGAAAAAAAAAGAAGGGCCTGCTGGGTTAAAATTGAATTGATGAACAATTGAATAGTCACGCCTATTATTTAAACAAACCTCAGCCGCCTGCTGAAAATTGGAAAAATCGAAAAGGCAAGTAAACAATGCAACACTGGGGGATTGAACCCGCGACCTCGTTGACATCTGACCCTATTACTTGCACACGCGGATCAGTCAACTACTACTTCCTTTCTAATCTTTTGTGGTGTCAAATTGTATATATACTATTATTTATTTTTCTTTTGTTAAACAGATTATTTTTTTCAAAAAAATTTAGTGGTGTCAATTGACACCACTCCTATGTATATAGATCCGCCCCTGCTTGATAGTGTTATTCATTTTGGCTTCCTGATTCGGTGCTCTTGTTGATCACTTTGTTTTTCTTTAATTTGTTTTTGTATTGGAACTGTAGTGTGAGAGTGCTTTGTCTTCCCTTGTTTGTGGCTCTAGGGCCACTTCCCACATCTTGAGCGTTTTGTCTCACTTGGATTTCTTGGGGTGACACCTATTTATGATTTGAGTGAGCAGTGCACTATCTTCTCATGTTCTATGGCTTCTAGTACTAACTGGGTAAGTTGAACTTGCTTCCCAGTCCCCCTCTTCGAGTGCCTCGATAAAAATGCCACTAAACTTTTGAAAAATTGCAATTTTGCCATCCGGATTTTTCTTGTCATCAGAATGCCACTAAACTTGATTAACTTGGATAAAAATGTCCCTTTACCTGATGTTTACCTGGACTAGCCAGTCACCTCTTCATTAAACACTAAACCTAACTTATTAATTTTTTTACCAACCAAAATTAATTAACCCTCCCCCCTTTTAATTTTTTACCAGCCTATATTGCTCCCCTTTCCCCCCACTGAGTCTTCAACTTTTCATCTTCTTTTCATCTTCTTTTCATCTTCATCTTCATCTTCCTATTCTCCGCCATTAAAGAGCTCCCCTGAGTTCTTCTTCTTATTCAATTACTGCTGAAAAATTAGGGCTTCCCAGTTTCTTCTTCTTTGTGCCTCCTAAAAACCCTAACTTTCCCCAAATCTGCCATGGCTTCATCCTCATCTGTGTTGAACACCCCAGTTAGGGCATTCCGCGATTGTGCGTGTACGAAGAAGGTTCTTTACAAGTGTAAATGTGGGACGGTTTGCCTTGTCTACACTTCATTCACTGCTGATAACCCTCTTAGGATGTTTGCAAGGTGCCTCAGGTGGCAGTCAGCTGATGATTGTGAGTATATGAGGTGGATCGATGATCCAGTGTGCGACACTGTTGCTATTGCTGCAAAGAGGTTGGTCGTAAGATTTGAAGCCGTCAAGAAGCAGAGGGACGAGTATAGATACGAGATGGATGTGGCTGAAGCCAACATCAATGACCTTATGGGTGAGTTGGAGAGGCTGAGGGGGGAGAATAAGAGTTTGAGGAAGAAAGATGGGTGGGTGATTGTGATGTTTATGGTGGTGTTGTCATGGGGGTTGTTGCTGGGGGATTTGCTAAGTGATTTGGCGATGATGGGGGTTGGTAGGTGACATGTTATTTTGTTGGGTGTAAGCTGATGATGATGTTGTATATAGGAAGTTGCAGTGGGATTGGCAGTAGATGATGATGAATGTGGATGAATTTTTTGCTGTCAGGGTGTAAGCTTGGTTAAGCATCTTGTTGCACACAGATGCTTCAAATTTTTTGGGTTCCATCATCAGCTTGGTCATTTGTTTGTGGTTGTTTAGGGTTTAGGGCTGGCAGTTGAATTGTAATGAATGACTATTGTAATCAATGGATCAATTGTAATGAATGAATTGAATGTTATGCTTTCTTTGATCAATTTATATGCTGTTGTGATGTGTTTGCTCTTGCTCTGGTTTTGCTATGTCACTCAAAACACCTATCTCAACACCAATCTCCCTCTTCATCTCTGCACTGCTATAAACCAGGCACCTAAACTGAACTGAATGAACTGAAATTGATAAAAAACAGGCACAAAACCAATCTCCCTCTTCACGTTGCAAGCACAAAACCAGGGAGGCACAAAAACAGACATGATTTTGAACCATAAGAATGAGAAATGAAAAACTGAACTGAATCAAAAGAAGACAGAATCAGAAGAAGAAGAAGAAAAAGAAGACAAAATCAGAAAATAAACTTAAGGAAACTTGCATTAGAGGGAATATGTAATGAGTACAACATCTAGTTTTTTATGTACATACTCCTCTGTTTTGGCTTGAAGCTTGCATAACAAGGTACAAAACCCAAAGATGTACAAAAGACATATTCCCCCACCACAAGTATGGCATTTTACCCCCAAAATTAAGGCATTTACATCCTATTTAATGTAATCACCATCAAAAGAAGCCATGCATTGTTCAAAATGGCTTAGAAACACATCAAACAACCACCTAGTTTCCTAGGTTAATCCTTGGTATTTTCTTCCTTGGTGAAACCCCGGACAACACACATCTCTGTGGAGGTCTCTTCTTCCTGGTCTTCTTTGTTGGTGTTGATGAAGGAGATGGCTGGGACGGTTGAGGCTATGACCCAGTTAGTGGCAACTCATCACATTGAGCAGCTGTTACAGCAGCAGCAGCAGTTGATCCAGCAGAAGAGGCAGCAGCTGTAGATGGAGCACCAGTTGAAGAAGTAGCAAAAACAGTTGCAGAACTTGAAGAACCAGCAGCATGGGCAGCAGCAGCAGTAGCATTGGCAGCAACAGTAACATTGGAAGTTCTTTTTGTGATCTTCCTTTTGGGCTTTATAATCAAACAAGCAAAAAAGTCAGAACCCTAAAAACATAAACCAGATAAAATCATAAACCCTAAAGTTAAAAAACATGGGGAAAATTAAAAAAGTCAAACACTAAGTTGACCCTAAACCCTAAAACAGATTGTGACTCTTCAATCCCTAAACCCTGACCCTAAACCCTAAAACAGATTGTGACCTAAACCTGACCCCCTAAACAGATTATCAGTAGTCAAGAAAACATTTAAAAAATAAAAAGAAGTAGTAGGATGGCATACCTTCAACTTCTTTGCAACCTGTGTGCAAGTCTGCCTGTTATGGCCTTCCAATCCACAATGTGAGCGGTGAATCCTAGTGGAGTCCTTGGACATTTTACCTTTGATTGTCTCACCTGCTTCTGGCCTTCTAAAGTACTTCGTGGTTGTCTTTTTCTTTGGCTTGAAGAAGGGAGCAGTCACAACACAGCCAGGGGCAGTTGCCCACATGTTGGTGCCATTCAGTGGGTTCAAAGTGTGAGAGTACGTAGCAACAAGCTTATCAGTTGCATACCAATCATGAACAAACTGTGAGGGTTTCAGCCTTTCCTCCCTCATTACAGCAATGGAATGGGGACAAGGAATCCCATTTAGTTGCCATGAGTTGCAAGTACAAGTTTTCCCATTCAAATCCACAACATACTCCTCAGCCCATGCATTGTTCACACTAAACACACCCCTAGTAGCCCTAGTAACCTCCCAAGTCTTTGACTCTTCAATCTTTTTTTTCAAGTTTTTTTCAAAATCCTAGGAGGAATTGGGGTGTTGATCTTAGAAGCCCAAACATTCTTGTCCCCTACTCTTTTCATAACTGCCTTGAAAATCCAATTTAACATAGAAACTATAGGCATGTACCTCGCTTCTATTATGAATGCATTGAATATTTCAGCCATGTTGTTATCTACAGAGTCACACTTCGCATGTGGTTTGAAGAAGGCTCTGCAGAAATGCTGAACACCCTTTCTTTCAAGCATCCCCCATGCTTGTGGGTCAAGATCATACAGATTCTTGACATTCTTTTTCATTTCAATCTCAGTGGTTGATTTAACAACCCTCCAGAATAGTTTCTTGTACATCTCACCCCTGAAAAAGCCTCCTTAGATTGGCATACACATGCCTAACACAAAGCCTATGCTCACTTTTAGGCAATATCCTTGCTACACTATCAACTAGACCCTAAAACAAACAAAATTGAACCAACAATTCACATTAGCATTCTAAACAAACAATTTAAAGAATAAATCAACAAGTGTTGGCTTGCAACATACCTTTTGTTGATCTGAAATCATTGCTCAGCCACTGCCATCCCCCATGTTGAGATCAATTTGAAGCTGTGAAATGAACATATCCCAAGTCTCCTTTGATTCAGTGGATGTCACCCCCCATGCTAAAGGATACATTTGGTCATTTGCATCCCTCCCAACAGCTACAAAAACTTGTCCACCCCCAAGGTCCTTTCAGAAAGCACCCATCCAAGCTCAAAACCCTCCTACACCCCTCCAAGAAACCCTTCTTCAGTGGTTCAGGACATACATAAAGAAACTTGAAAACGTTCTGATTTGTCTCCTAAACCTCTGTTGTTTTTATAACAATAGATGTCCCTGGGTTCTTGTCAATCAACTCCACTTGCACCCTTCACCTTGACAGAAAAGTTGAAATCTAACTTTGTCACTCTTGCACACTTTCAGATTATACACATCTACGATCCTGTAATTATCCATTGCTTTCTTCATCTCCTTCTTGTCAGCAAAAGTCATCCCAGCAAGTAGTCTACTAGGTATAGCAGGGTTGTACCTAGGACACTTTGGTTTGGGCTTCCTCATACTAGGCCTTTTCCTTTGCACACTCTCACCCTCACTCTCACTCTCAGGGCTGCTAGGGTTGTCTGAGTCACGATATTGTTCATCCTCACATCCATTATCATCCTCATCAACTCCTGCTTCAATCAAACTTTTATCACCCTCAAACAATGCATTCCTATCAGCTATTTCATCCTCCCTCAAATTCATTTTTTTCTTCATTACTTGTGTCATCTCCTCATCCTCTACTTCAGAACCATCACCATCACCATCAGGTTCATAATCATCATCATCCTCATCATCATCATCAGAACCATCACCATCATCAGCATTAGCATTATCATTAGCACCATCATCAACATTAGCATTATCATCAGCACCACTCAAGGTCCTTATCTCATCATCCCCTTTAGTCTCAACAAGACTCTCCTCAAATCCTATGCTACAGCCAGGGTTGCTAATGTAAAGGGTTTGAATTTTATCTTTTGAATACCCAGCCTTCTCAAAGTCAATTAGATCATCCACACTTAACAAATCAGGGTCTACATCCCATTCAGTGACCTCACTGTTAATGTAAGCCAAATGTGGGTCTGATACAAACTCGTCTCCCCATGAAATATTTGTAATTTGCCCATTCAAAAACCCTAAAACAAAAAATCAAGCCAATTTCAGATACTTAAAGCACATTTAGATTAAACAAACACGTAAACACCAACCAAACACAGAAACCCTAGGATTCATTAAGAAACAAAGGGTTGGGTTTTCTGGGATTCTGGAAAATTGCAGAACATAAACCCCAGAATTTTTTTTCGACAAAAGCTACTCAAATGGACTTCATACAACTAAACACCAACAAAACAAAGATTATCGACCAAAATTCAGCATTGCGAAAATTAGGGTTTTGGAGAAACTAACCTGGTATGAATGTCAACCTTACAAGCCTTCAATCCTTGCAAAAACACTTCCTAGGTGTGTGATTTTGTTGATTGTGGTTCAATTTAGGGTTTAATTCATACCATTTGCAGAAATCAAAGGTGGGAAGTTGAAGAAAATGGCGATGAAGATGAATAGTGAAGAGGGAGGTGAATGTTACTGGAAGTTTTTTTTTCAAATGGAGGGAAACACGTGAAGGACCACTGAATTTTAGGGTATAATATCTAATTAGGATGTTTATTAATTTAATTAATTGTTTATTTCCCTTAATGACAATCACAACCACCAACACCATTAACCTGCTGCTTTAGGTTGCTTCCAGGTAAACATCAGGTAAAGGGGCATTTTTATCCAAGTTAATCAAGTTTAGTGACATTCTGATGACAAGAAAAATCCGAGTGGCAAAATTGCAATTTTTCAAAAGTTTAGTGACATTTTTATCAAGGCACTCCCCCCCCCTTTCTCCTTTTGACTTAGACCAAATGTCTCCAAGACTACCAAACTCATATGCAACGATTCCTCAATCTCATAATTGACTACCATTGCAAAGTTTATTAATTGGCGTTACCTCCCTAAGATGCTTCTATCTTTCTTGAAATTTCTTAGACTTGGCACTCTTGCTTTTTGGAAGGTGATCTTCTTCTTGGATAAATTTGTCCACTTTGAGTTTTAGCCATACTGATTGAATGATGATGATGAAGAGTAGAACGACGAAAATTGGCTCCGATCACCGTAGAGGACTACGAGGAGAGGTATGCTATGGACTCTTTCTTGTTACGCGAGAGGCTATGTGTTTAGGGAAGGTTTGGTTTGTAGGAAGGGGGTGAATAGATCGTTCTTTTTTTTTTTTTTTTGGCTGAGGTGGAAGCCTAACCTGCCATATAAGCCATCACCATCCTACACGTCATACTTCCAGCGAGTCCAATTTTACTTGGCTTGGTGGTGGGGCATTCATAAATATCATCCCCAACTTTGGATCATACTTATTCAAACATAAAGTTTGAGATATTCTGCCTAACAACCCCCAAAATTTGTAATTTTTAAAATAAATTTTGCTTAAAAAAAACAACGCCCAACTAAAGTTGGCAAATTTTTGTCTGACATGAATACTCGAATTGTCCAATGGGGGAAAAATGAGTCCGGACATAGATTTTTTGTCTGAATTTTGATATTGACCGATTTGACCAAATATTCGGACATAATATTTCTCTTTTGCTATTGTCCACCCAATTCTGACTTGAATTTAGCACTATCCAAATTGTCCGATCCAATATGACTCGAATAAAAACCGGGTTTGAACAAGAATTTCTTATCCAAGTTTTGTATTGATTAAATTTAACCGATCTAAATTTATTCGGACCTTATTTTTTTTACGGCGCGTTGCCCAAACAGCAGAAAATGGAAAAAAGGGAAGATAAAGTGGACACCAATCGGCAGATATTCACAAACCCACCAGCAACGTGAAAATTGTGCATCTGAACCCAACCGGTGATTTATATTTCTCTTTCCGAAAATAAACTCCAGTTCACAATCAAGTCGAGAGAAAAAATGCAGCCAAATCAGAGAACATCATCAGGGTCGTCTCAAAGCCCTAGATCTCCTCAATCTCAGCCCTTTCTCTCTGTTTCTGTCACTGATCCTGTCAAATTGGGCAATGGCGTCCAAGCTTACATCTCGTACAGAGTCATCACCAAGGTAAATTCCTCCTTAGATCCTTACTTCAGTTCGTTCTGTCTCAATTAGGGTTTTTTTAGGTTTTCTGAATCGATTAACGACCTTCCTTCTGTTTTTTAATTGTCTAGTGTTGTAATTTGGAAGTATTCTTTCAAGTTGTTGATTGCCCTCAAGTTTGACCCCATTTTGAGTAGAATATATGTGAAGTAATCGAGTCAATCTGAAAAAATTCTGGATTTTTGCATTCTTGTTGCTGGCATTGACGTGAATAGTATGACAGGGAATTTAATGCCCTTATCTGAGTGAGGGTTTGGTCGTAAAAGATATGATTGTCCGGATAAAGTATGTTAGTATTATGTTAGTAGATATGTTTGCCTGGATGTTGGGTGTACCTGAATTTGGTATGAACAAACCGGATGAGGTTGTGGTGTGATGTTCTTGAGAATGGTTAAGAAACATCTACATCTACATGAGCATTGTTGGTGCTTTGTATGATAGGTTGTAGACATGGCAGTGGACAATTTAGGTATATTGAGAATTGAGATCGGCATCAAAACCAAAACCAAAACCAATGCTTTGAAATCCCGTTAGACGAGGCATAGAAGGGTCGGATGTAGCAATTCTATCCCCTAAATTTGCAATTTAGAGAGACAGGTTCCTATTGACCCAAGACTTAGAAATCGTTCACGACCTACTACTCCATGGAAAAGAAGATGAGGGGACATTTTACTTTAGTCTATTACAATCCAATATTATTTTTTCAACTAACCAGATTATGGATATAGTAATTGAGATTGACATTGTGGATAATTTACTAACATTACACTCTTGTTTATGATCATTGCCATGCTTTTGTATCTGGGAAAAGTATCTTTGTTTTCTTTCATTTTCATTTTCATTCCCATTTCCATTTCTAGAGGAAACTAATTTAGCAATAGGTTCTCTTGCTTTTGTGTGAGTAGAGTCCGTGCCGACAAGTTATTGTTTTAATTATCGTTTGCAATTGACTGACTCTGTACATAATCATCAACATAAATAACTAGTTGGGGGTGAAGCTGTAATTCATTTTTTTGGATGAAAGAGAAATTGTACAACCTTTTGTTCCTTAGCCTTTGGGATTGCTTTGTCCTCGGTTCGAACTAGGGATCATGCGTGACCTTGCTGGTGGACGCTGTGTGACAAAGATTATCTTATGCTAACATTCATATATATGACGAAGAAGCAAGAAAATTCCATAAATTTGTCTTGAAGGACACCTTGCATAACTGCTAATGTTTATTTAACGTGGTTATCTATTTTCTATGGGTGCATTTTTTTTCAAAAACAACCTCTGCTACGTAGATTTGGATTGATTATACATGACTGTATGTCAGTAGATTCAGTACTTGAACGAAGGTTGTTTTCTATTTGTGGCTACGTCAACCATAGAGAACTTCTGTCTGAGGGATGGGCGTGGCTTGCATGGTCTGAATTAATGCAGCTTAATTAGAAGTGTCATTTTCTAGCAACTCCTTTTTGTTTTCCAAGGGTGAGAAAATGTGGAGAACTTGATGAAAGTGCTAACGAATGTACTAGAACTAAATCACTAATTCACTTGACCTTGCTGAATAACAACAATATGCATAACTTTCATGAGCTTATCTAGTTTCAGTGGCGTGCTAGGTAGGCAGCAGACATTTTTTTATGTAATCCCTGGACCCTTACTTATTTGGAAACTACGTTCCATTATGTATTCTACGAGTTTAAGGTTATGCTTAGGTGTGTTGGTTGTACTTGTATGTATAGCTGGGAGTTGGATACTGTGTCGGTACCCTCTTGTAATAGTCTTTGACATAGACGGCCTTATACTTAAGAGTAACATTGCTTCCATGTTTGAAAACATTCACTAAAAAATGCCATACAAATAAGCATGCTGAACCTATTACAATGGCATTTTTTGGGTTTTAGGGAGAGTTGAGTGACATTTAGGGGATGTTTTCAAATTTAGTGACATTTTTTACTATTCGAGAAAGTTGAATAGCAATTTTATCCGTGCACTTTCTTTCTTGGGCGTGGACGTTCATTATTCAAGTAAAGGTTTTTTCATTTTCGTTGCGCCTATAACAAAGTTTTCTTCCTTCAAATTAGCTTCTCTTAACGTTTTTCTTTGTGGGTCTACTGTAATGGGTTTCTAAGCATGCCTGCCTTTACACAGACCTCCCTAGATGCTGTGATAGTGAGACCTACACTGGGAATGGTGTTGTATTTTTTGTTTTTTGTCAAATTTGATGTCTTTGTGTATTTTCATACAATTGTGCTCCTGGGATTATTTCCATGTGCGTCAAGGAAGGTGCATTGTTTTACAGCTTTTCCTTCATTGTCTGTTTTTTTTTTTTTTTTTTTTACGTAACCTTGATATCTTGAGCTAGACATTTTTAATTGATTTTAATTTTAATTTCTTGTGCTTGACAGACAAATTTACCAGATTATCAAGGGCCTGAAAAAATTGTTATTCGACGATATAGCGATTTTGTTTGGTTACGTGATAGGCTTTTCGAGAGATACAAAGGCATCTTTATACCCCCTCTTCCAGAGAAAAGCGCCGTGGGTAAGGACTTTATCCCTCTACATTTAGTTTCTGAAGTTGTAGTTATGCTAATGTTTGTGTGCTTCATCTAATCATTGTTGAATTTATTTCGGATAATCTGTACATGAGTAAAATTTACTGGTACAAAGTTAGTTTTAAGCACCTTCGTTTGTCTATCCTCTGTCGCTTTGCAATTGTAGCTATTTGTCTTTTGTTTGTGTAATTCATGGACAAATGCCAGTAGTATAATTCATTAAGGTAACTTTTTAACCTCTTACTATAGCTCAGCTTGGTTACCCCTAAAAGAAGTACTGATAAATCATTCGTAAGTGTAAAGCATTTATCTCACCACAGCTCCTCGGTGCGATGGTTTCACCCTACCCAATTTGGATAATTTTTATCAAGGATACACAACAACACATTCTTTGTATATTCATGAAAATACTGAAGAAATGAGCTTTTAACCTCCAATATGACTCAACTTTATCACTCCTAGAAAGCATTTATGAGTAAAGCACTTAATTCTCCATAACTCCTTGGTGAGATGGTTTCACCCAAGACAATTTAGATAGTTTTTATCAAGGTTATGCATTCTTTGGAATTTGGATAGCCAATTAAAATACTGTACCTTGCATGTTTAATTTAGTATAAGAGACTGTTCTGTATATATAGTTGCACGAGAATGGGATATTTAACATATTTACCCATTATCTTGATGGTGGTCGTTTGAGATTTATCTTATCTTTTTCCATTTTTGGATAAGTATCTTATGTTCTTTGGGTTTTAGTCTTTTGAATCTCTTGTTGTACAATTTATACTTTCTATATTTAGTGCCCCCTGCCCAAGTGCTGTTAGTATCGCTGGTCGTCTTTCTGTGTCTTTCAAAATTCGTTTTACCACTACTTTTTTTTCTTTGCCTATTTGAGACTACGTGCTTCTTGACTTCTTGTCAGCCATTGATGGGATCTGACTTGGTATTATTTGTTATTTCAAATGGTTGTAGAGATTCTTTTTATTCAATTACTCCCTCCATCCCACTGTTATTGTCATTGTAGAGATTCTTTGTATGTGTACAGTTGGTTAATGAGAACACGTTATTGACGCAAATTGCCATTAGTATTTTGAAAGAAAAACTACGTATACTTCTTCAAAACTGACATAATAAGGGGAAACATGTCCAAAACTTTGAATATACCTAATTAAGTAGTAAAATATGATGATCTTTTGTGACAAACCAAAACAGAAATTACGACAACAGTGGGATGGAGGGAGTCTCATTATCGAGGATATTCTGTTTCAAATTCCACATGAAAATTGCATATGTGGTTTGGGATATTTGGTCTCATTGATATCTGCTGCTGTAGTGTATTCAGATGCTGTTGTTATTTATGATTGATTGTAAAGTTATTCTTGATGCATTTTGGACAGTGTTATAATAAACAAATGGCATTTGGTTTGATTTAATTTGCGGAAATATTCTGATATAAAATCTGTTTCCTGCTGTGATATTATTTGCTTCATTGCAGAAAAATTCCGCTTTAGTTCTGAGTTCATTGAAATGAGAAGACAGGGATTGGATACCTTTGTTAACCGGGTAGCTTCACACCATGAACTTCGCCAAAGTGATGATCTGAGGTTGTTCTTACAGGCCGATGAAGAGGTCAATTGCTTTATTATCTTGTATGAATGCCAGAATGTAGTTGCATTTTCTATGAGAAATAAATTATTTTCAAATACCTCTGCATATTGGTTTGAAGCGATGCCATTACGACATTACTTCTTATATTTGTGCTCTAGCAAAATTAGCGGTAGAAATTGAAAAGAGAGGAGTGCAGAGAAGGGAGACAGAGTAAGCACCATAGGTGGAGCATGTAGAGAAGGAGAAATCATGGAGAGGATGATGGGACAGAGGAGTATACGCAGAAGGCATACAATTCTAATTCAATCGGCTTATCATCAATGGGTTAATGATATCCTAAGTTATACAATCTTTTAATGAGACACTTTGTTTTGCATTGAAGCAAGTGTTTTGACTGCTTCGTTCCTTGTCCAATGCTAAATCCGAAGCCATACCCTAATGATCCCACCCGTTATGGTGTTGGTTAGGAAGGGTTCAGATTTTACTACATCCTTATCACGAACTGTAAAGGGGCTGTTCCATTGGATGTGTAAAAAGGTAGCAAAGGACAATTATGAGAGTCTGCTATTGACTATAATCATAAAAGATGGTGCTCAGATACTGAGTTCATGGCCAACTGCGATTAGCTTTTGTTACCTTCAGGTATACAAAAATTACATGATATTAGTGTAGTATGAAAGTGCAAGAGTTTGCCAAACCGATTCCTTATGTTGCCCGGCCCCGTTTATTCATCTTTGTTAATTGTTTTCTTGGAATGTTGCATTTGCACAATTATTGAATGCAAATAAAGTTTATGCATTGTTATGAGGTTGATTTATTTCATTTCAGTTTGCATATTGCATAAGACATGTCAATTCATGAACTGAAATACGTGCCAAAATTTGAGCCCCAAAAGCCAACTTCGAGTAGCTTTTGTTACTTGCATGTATACAAAAGCTTTGTTATGCTTCCTCTCTTTTATTTTATTTTTTTTTACCATGTAAAGTAAAAGAATAAAAAAAAAAAAAATCGGTCTCTTATGTATTTTCTTATTTCAGTTCATAGCCTGGTTCACAGGGCTTACCTGAAAAAATGAAAGAATAGAACAGCGAAAAGGGTGAAGATTCTTGGTGCTTGTCCTTCTGGCAGCTTTCCCATGTGTTTGTGTTTGTGTTTGTGTTTGTGTTTGTGTTTGTGTCTGTGTTTGCATTTGCTGTGAATAAGTTCATCATGGCTGTCAGAGAGAGTGAAGTAACATATTAGCATGAATGTTGCTGTGCCAGTTGATAATGTTTGTTTTTCTAATTGTCAGACAATGGAGAGAGTAAGGGCACAAGATATTGGGATTTTCAAGAAGAAACCTTCTGATTTGATGCAAATGTTCAAGGTATGGTCAGTAATTGGGTGACATCTCACTCCTATCCAAATAAATAAATAAATAAGCAAATAATAGGGTGAAGTCTAATTTCCTAATAAGCGTACGTATGATTATTATGATTATGATATTACATGGGAAAGTCAAGCTTTCAGCTATTTATCCCTTCTCTCTCTGGGTAGGTTCTTCCCTCAAGAAAAATTAACCACCCCTCACCCTGGCCCCCAACCCCCTAAAAAAGGAATTCTTTTGCTGTGAAGTTTCTTGGAAAGGACATGTTTTTACCCAGTTTAACCAATTTGGAAACATTAAATGGTGAGAGCTTACTAATTCAAGATGAGAAGTACGTATATACTTAGTGCTACAACATTTCGTCCGCTCACTAATAATTAATGATTTACCTAATTGCGCGGGCAGGATGTACAATCTAGAGTGAGTGACGTCGTCCTAGGCAAGGAAAAGCCTGTTGAAGAATCGACGCCAGAGTATGAGAAGATGAAACATTATATCTTTGAGCTGGAGGATCACTTAGCTGAAGCACAAAAGCATGCATTTCGTCTTGTTAAAAGGCACAGAGGTGGGGGAGATTTACATTTGTAAAGTACTTCACATGGTGATATTTGCCAGCATATTGCAAATATTACGGAAAAATCATATTTTGTTGCAGAATTGGGACAATCACTGTCAGATTTTGGGAAGGCAGTCAAACTCTTAGGTGCCTGTGAAGGAGAGTCTCTCGGAAAGGCGTTTTCTGAGCTTGGTACAAAGTCAGAGGCATTGTCAATCAAGCTACAAGCAGAGGTAGAATCGCCTGACGATTTTACTGCCGAATTCTTACAGAGGGTTTTCTTTGTTCCTGACTCCTGAGTAATTGCTGTGATTATTCTGGTTAGGAACACATATTAAACTAATTGCTGCGTGTTGACATGCAGGCCCATCATTTGTTGATGAACTTTGAAGAACCTTTGAAGGATTATGTCCGTGCTGTACAGTCTATTAAGGTCAGTCTGCTTTTACCTGTCTGATGGGTATGATGCTTGATTGCATTGTCACAGATTCTTTGTGCTAATTTGGCATACAACTTGTATTTTTGTGCACTGTCAGAATTAAGTTAGGAGAAACCTAGGTAAATATCGAATATTGAGCAGCAACGAGATCAAGTACAACTAGAGAATAAATCTCAAGCCACGTACTAGCTCAACGAGATTAATACAAAGAATTCTCTCAAATTACCTCTCGACCTAAAATGTGGAATATAAATGAGACATGCTCCGGAAATTCTCTTGATTGCTTTAATTATCTATAACCATAGAAGGCACCACACACGGTGGGACAAAAGCCTTTGGTTGGACAAAGCCATACTTGATGACCTATAGCCACACTTGAGATGGCTGTAGAACCATCATATAAATAGGTAAAGGTGGAAGGCTCGGGAAGACTCTTGATGTACTTCATCCAATAATAACCTGTCCGTAAAGAGCTTAATTCCACAAATCAATGGATGAATAATGGCATGTAAACAATAGGTGGACGATTGAATAATCTCAGCTCTTCATATGCTTCTGATGTTTACTGAAAAGATTGCCCGACAACCAAGGACTTAAACAGCCAAAGTATTAAGCTAACGGTGGAGTTATAGGGTCAAAGGCAAGCCATGACCACTGTGGCAATGAGGAGAATGTATTATATACTTTAATGATCACATCATCTATTGTCATTCTGTCAACTAATAGCTAAAAATAGTGGACAGCACATGTTCTTTGCCCGCAACTCCATTATGTGAAAATTATGAGGCAATCAAAGTGAATTAGGGCCACCACACCTAACATATTTTAAAATGGGTGAACTGCCCCCCCCCCCCCCCTCTTTTGTTCTGGTTGCAATTTATTAGATGCACCTTGGAGCATGTGCTCCAGATACTATGATTGTTCATCCATGAATACTAAGTTGTTCACTCTTATATTAGTATTGTTCACTCTGATTATTATGCTTGTTCACTCACAAATATGTGGAGCACGTGCTCAGGGTGCATGTAGTATGTTTTCGTTCTGGTGGTTTTGTATTTGAAACTGTATCTGGAATTTCCTTAACAGGCCACAATAGCTGAGAGAGCTGCAGCCTTCAAACAACATTGTGAACTTTCTGAGACAGTGAAGCTGAAAGAGATAAATCTGTATGATTCTGTTATGCACTTATGCTTGTTCTGCAATTATGATTGCTCTTCACTGGGTGAATTTTTTTTATAAAATATATTCCGAGACCTACAGTTCTTCACACGTTATCTGAAACATGAATGCTCTCAGTTTTTTTGCTTGAAACGATGCACATAATGCTATGAACTATTTCACTACTTTAACACTCCCCTCTGACTGGAGTAGACATGCGCCACGTAACATATGGTTCTGGGTAATAGTTGGTTAGGCTTTATTTGAATCTTATGTCAGTTAATCTGATATAAACATCCCACAAAACTGGGTTGATCTTGTTTTTGCGAGAAATTCAGTTACTGGGATGTGTCCGGTGCAAGTTAATTCGGTTCAGTAATCAAGTACAACTCACCTTGCCAAATATACATACATACACACACAGACACACAGACACACACACACACACACACACACACACATATATATATATATATAGGAAAATTGGATTATAATAATCCCATATTTTTCAAATTGGATGGCAATAATCCCTACTTTCAGTTTGTATTCTGGTGGTCCAAAAAAAAAAAATGTATTGTAGTGGTACCAAATCCACCTCCAAATTCTTTTTAACTTTCATTCCTACCCCATATTATTTTTATTTTTTTTGCTCCTGCCCCTAGAAAGGTAATGAGTTGTAGTTTCTAAAACATTTTTTAAATTATTTTTTTGAGACTCCGAATAATTATTATGATTTTTTAAAAGGAATAAAAGTGAAAAAATAGTAAAAGAAATTGAAAAAAAATGGGAGAAACGCTGTAAATTCATTAAAAATCATGGTAAAGTGTTATACAAAGTTTTGAATCAAATGCAACACAAAATCTATGATATTGAGGGTATATTCTCGATGATGTCCCACTACAATCCTTTTTTTTTTTTGGACCATTAGAATACAAACTGAAAGTAGGGATTATCGTCATCCAATTTGTGAAATATGGGATTATTATAATCCAATTTTCCTATATATATATTGTTGGGGGGGGGGGGGGGTTACTTGTAAGAGACCCATGTTAACTTTTCCATGAGTTGCATATTGCGATTTGTCCAAGTAATTAATCCAAAATTTCGATTGGAGTCTGTGCTTTGTGACTAATGATTTCCGATCAACATCAACCTACAGAGACAAGCTCATGCTGACTCGGTCTGATAAGTATGCAGAAGCTGAGGCTGAGTACAGACAGGTATAATACTCGACACCCTATCTTCTTTATTTGCTTTCTCCATATTTATCTTCATTCTTCAATCATTCTGTGACTTCCGTTGTCTACTCTTTATGCAGCTAAAAGCAGAGAGTGAAGAAGCAACAAAGAGGTTTGAGACAATCGTCCGGTTAATGAATGAAGAGATGGCACGCTTCCAAGAACAAAAAACAGCAGAAATGGGGCTGGCATTCCATGAATTTGCCAAAGGACAAGCGCGCTTGGCCAACTGTGTAGCTGAAGCATGGAGAGGTCTGCTACCAAAGATCGAAGCCTGCTCGTCTACCTAACTTTGAAAATCTGAGAAAAAGCAGCACAACTTCTGACTTGTGATTCAAATAGGGTGGTGCTTCAGAGGAAGAAGGCCAAGAACATATGCTTCTCCTCTTTGCAAAAGATGGGGTTTTGGCATACAAGGGCTTCTCTTGTTGTTGTAAAACTTTGGATTTTCTTTTCCGTCAGATTCCAAGTTGTATAGAGCCCATATGGGGTGGCTCCTATGATCTGTTTGGGCGCACTGGACATGTCGCACATAGGAGTCGGATGAGGATTGCCGGACTTGGATTTGTATCACTAAAACAGTTGCATCTTATGCTTTGATGTTTAGGATTGCGCAGATCAGATTCAGCTGTATGTGTATTTGGTCATATTCGTAACCCTATTTTATCTTCAAATGCTTAAGCGATAGTTGGTAGGAATGTTCGTAAGAGTTAACTATGTGATGGTATAATTGCTATTCAGTATTTACCGCGAAGATTGACTATTGAAGAGTGCATGGTTCAGTCTTTTGGCTACATGTTTGGTAACATTCGTTGACACTACAAGCTAAGTCTTCAGTCTTCCGGCTACATTTTTTGTAACATTCGTTCACGTTAGAAGCCAAGTCTTTCGGAGTTGTTGACACTCTGGTATTGCAGGCGACATGTTTGGTAACATTCAGAAGTTCTCACGGTCTTGCTGGGTAGAGTGTTCTTAGGGTCTAGTTTTGATGCACAGAAAAACTAGGGGTTCTTAGGGTCTAGTTTTGATGCACAGAAAAACTTTGGACATTCATATGTCAAGTTTTAAGTATACTCACAAACATATGTCAAGTTTTATGTATACTCACAAACATATGTCAAGTTTTAAGCATACTCACAGACCTGCTAGTTGTTGTCCTTGGATACATCCATGTCATTAGCATTAGACCATGTACAACAATGGGAACATGTGCCTGAGAGTTGAGTTCCTATGCAGCAAGGAATGAAAATACAATACTCATATTCTCGGAATACGGCAATGTTCTTCACACTATATTTATTTTTTTAAAATTTTTCAACTACTCAAAGGCTGACATGTGTCCTATTGTTGTAGATTACAATTTATTATATGCTCCTGGAGCACGTGCTCCAGATTCAATCATTGTTCATTCTTAATAGTATAATTGTGCACTCATATCTATCTGTTATTCACTCTCAATAGTATAATTGTTCACTCATATCTACCAGTTGTTCACTCCTAATAACGTAATTGTTCATTCATATTTACCCAAAGCATATGATCTAAGTGCATATAATATATATTGAATTGGTGGACGAATTGAGCGCTCTTGTTCAAACTTCAAAATGACACTTGGACTTTTGTCCCTTACTATAATGATGTGAATCTATTAACATGTAAAAAGATATAAAAATAAGTATCTATTATGATTCTTAAACACCAAAAATACAACAGTGATGAGGCCAACTCGAAGGTTTGGGTTATCATGACTTCATTAGCCCAATTGTGAAATCAAGCAGGATCCGAGTTAGATCTCAATGTTGTTGTATCTGTGTTTGGATTATTAGTCATCTTGATCTCAAAAAAGTTCTTTTTTGTGGCGATCTCACTGGGAATGTCTATATGACTCAACCATAAGACTTTCACTTGCAGCAAACTCAATTAATCATGATCACAATCAACATATCAGTTGATCGAGTCTCTCATGGTGATTTAGTTGTTCTACTTATCTACACTTTGTTGACATTCTGTTAGAAACCCGTACCTGTACAAATAAGTTCTTATTTTTCAAATTAAATTTGTCTATGCATGCACTATCCAACCTCAAAGACGTTTGGGGTGTGGGGATAAAAGATATATCCACTTAACTAACCTCTTTTTATATTAAATTATTTACTCCCTCCGTTTCTAAATAACTGACTTTCACGCTTTTCAAAATTCATCTTTTTTCAACACTTTTCCATGTAATATTTTATCAAAAAAATTAATTTTATATTTTTCTGAAAGTATTTTTTTTAATATGAATCTAATGGTATCAATTTTGTAATATGAATCATTATATATATCGAAAAATTAATAGTCAAAGTTGACGATACGAAAATTGATGCGACAATTAAAGAAACGGAGGGAGTATTATTTTACATTCTTAATATAACTTTTACTAATTTTATATCTATATTCTCCGTTCGTCACAATTACAATTTTCCAATTTAAATCATTTTATAATTTTTGTCTTAAACTTAATTAGTTATCTTGATTTATTTTTGATTTGGATATTTCTATTCCATACTACAACAACAAAACACAGTTTGGCCGAGTGGTCTAAGGCGGCAGATTTAGGCTCTGGTCCGAAAGGGCGTGGGTTCAAATCCCACAGCTGTCAATTTTAAATTTTCTTTTTCTTTTTCAATTTTTTCTTCTTTTCTTTTACCCACCAACCACTACGACGTCGCTTCCGTTCACGATTTACCTTCTGCAGCTCTGCGAACTTGCAGGAAGAGAGAGAGAATCAAAATGGCCATGGCGAGGGCGATTCGGAACAAGCTCCGCCTCATCGGGCTCGCAACCCAATCGAACAGCCTGGGGTTAGGGTTAGGGTTAGAGTTGGGGTTGGATTCATGCTGCAGCAAGAGATGGATGGAAACCCTAGCCTTCGAGGAAGTCAGGGCTTCGAATTCCAACGACAAGCCCTATGATTCAACCGCATTCGTGCTCCATGGCCTGCTTGGATCTGGAAGGAATTGGCGATCCTTTGCTCGCAATCTCGCTTCTCATCTCACCTCAAATTCTTCCTCTGGTAAAATTCTCCCCTCCCTCCCCCCAAAAAAAAGGAATTAAAATTAAAATTGCTTTATTGTGTTTTGTAATTTGGAATTAGGTTATCGAAAATTTGAATTGATTATGTACTAAATTCCAGGGGATTGATATATTACTTGATGTTAATTTGGTGAAAAATGGGCCATGAAATCCTGTGTTGGAGTAAAGCTGGAGACAATTCAAGGAAATGATCGGAATTTACAAAATGTGGATCCTTTTAAAAAGTGATCTAAGATTCATTTAGTTTTGAACAGAGGGCTAAATTTCATATTTTGAACTTCTATGGCAATCCATGTCCAATTTCATGATATATTGAATTTTAAGCAGTTTTGATCCTAGTATGAATTTATGTCTGTGATTTATGAAAAAGGGCAGTGAATTTCATATTGTTAGCCTAACCTTGTGTTTGCCAGAATGGAGGTTTGTACTTGTTGACTTACGGAATCATGGAAGATCAGCTGAGGTACAAGGCCTTCAGCCGCCACATGACCTGGACAATGCAGCCCGGGATTTGGCAAATTTGGTGGAATCCCATGGTTGGGATTGGCCTGATGCTGTTATTGGTCACTCATTGGGAGGTAAGATTGCATTGCAATACGCTCAGAGTGGCGCTCGCGGAGACTACGGGAATTCCATGGCTTTGCCAAAACAGGTATCAACTTGCCGATATCGTCAATAATAGTTCACCAGGATCCCCAAAATATAGTCAAATTATGAGGCCTTGGGTTTGTGTGCATTGCACTTGTGTTCTTTGCTGATTATGTTTCAACACAATGGTTCTCTTTCTTGTTGATTCATAGGTAGAGCCTATAATTTCCTGCTTACTGATTAGTGCTGGGGAAAAAAAATCGAGTCGGGGTTAAATTCGGGACGGTTAAATCAGTCAATGTTAAAATTCAAACGGGAAATTGGTGTCTATTACTGAGCCTTTTCTGGTTGGACCAGGTTGGGCAATTTGGACAAAGCTTGATTTGGGCCAAAATCCGGTTCGGACTATAGGAAAAAGAGAAGTATTGTGTCCGAATATTCGGTCAAATTGGTTAATGGCAAAACTCGGACGAAAAATTATGACTATACCCGGTTGGGTCTAACACATTTGGGTATTCGGGTTGGACAAGACGTTGACAGCTCTATTACTGATATATGTTGTAAATAATGTTTGCAATATGTCTATTGCCTAACAAACTATGAAACCATTCAAATCATGACCTCAACAGTCTTGTGTCTGGTTTACCACAGGTTTACTTCCATGAGATGCTTGGGTAAGGTGTACAACAACCATATTTGAAGTCTGGTTTCGTTTCATGGTCTATGATATAGAACTTGGATTCATGAGCTGTTAGATTTAGTCAGATGTAGCAAACTCGTAAAACTTCAGTTTTAAAATTAAGCTAGTCGGCTGTGGATGCTCATTATTCATTTACTGGTGGGGGATTTCGAAATTGACGTTGGAGGCTTCATTTGTGAAAGCATGGTTTACTCATCCAGAAGTCCTATTGACCTGTTGATTCAGTTTTTCAGATTCTGATATAAGTTGAAAACCTAAAGCTTTGCTGAATTAGAAGATTGTACCAATTCCTTCTTGCCCCCGTTTAGTTTGGCTAATGTCACGATACATTCTGGTTTTTGTGGATATTATTGGCAAATAGATGTCACTGCTTGACAGCTTGAGAAACCGGGAAGATTGTTTTCACTGATGCCCTATTTAAAATAAACTTACTTGGCTGACATTGTGTTCACACTTCACTGGTGCCCATTAACCACTTACACAATGCACTGTATATCTTTCTCAATTCAGCAAGTCAATGTTTCCGTTTCTATGGTGCAGAGCAGCTCTGGGTGCTGGACTCGGTACCTGGAATTGTGAGTCCTGAAAACAGCAGTGGAGAAGTGGAACAAGTTTTGGAAACCTTGCAAAGTCTTCCATCACCAATTCCCTCAAGAAAGTAAGGACTCAAAATTGTTGTCATGGTTATTTGATTTTAACAAGCAAGCTTGTGCTCCCTTGTAATCACCAATACCCGTGTCGGACCCTTGGCACCCAGACAAGGTTACAACACTAGGCACTTAAAATGACAATGAAATATGCAAAATTTCTTAAAAATAGCAGGGTCTGACACCTGTATCCATGCCCACATTCGAGACCCTTACCCGAGTCCGAGTAACATAGGTGGTGAGGAGTATGGAGTGGCTGAGTAAATAAGTTACGGTTTTCACTTTTCAATGCTACCTTTATATGTTTATGCAAAATGTTTGTATTTCAAGAAGATTAAGGTATACTTGGAGCCTTTAGATCCTGCATTTTTGTGCTGCCCATGTCCTCTGAGATTGGACTACTATTTTGATGCATTGATGATGTTAGTGTTTGCAACACTTCATCTTTATTGTGAGTTGATGGGCTTTCTTGTTATAACTACTTCAGGTGGCTTGTTGACCATATGATGCAGCTAGGATTTTCAAGGTCATTATCTGAGTGGCTTGCCACCAACCTGAAGAAGTCTAATGACCATGAGACCTGGGCTTTTAACCTTGAAGGCGCAGTCCAGATGTTCCATTCGTACATGTTTGTTTTTCATCTCTACTTCCCTACGTTAGAGCTGATGTTCCATACGTTAGAGCCCAACCCCACCAGTGACAAGTGATGGAGTCATCTTTATTTATTTATTTTTTTTTTTAACTTCAAGGTTCTAGTATAAGGGGTTTGGACTATAGAATTTTCGAGGAGACTAATAGACTATGGAGTTCTTTGTAAAATGTAATGGTGTTCATCCATAGATTTGATATAAATTATCCATAAATAAGTTGTACTGGGGCCTATCGATAAGTTTATTAATCATCCATGGATGGCAATAGGTTGTACCATTGTTCATAGATAGGTTGTGCTTAGGACTGTCAAAAGTTCAGGTTCGGGTCATTTTGGGGTCGGAAGAATAGGACATTGGACAAGATGTCCGATACTTTTCTTTCCCGAGTCGGACAATTTGGATAAGTTTTAGTTCGGGTCAATATCGTGTTCCGTCAATAGGAAAATATTACGTCTAGATTTTTGGTCAAATTAGTCGAAGTTGAGATTCGGATGAAAAATCTATAACCTTACCTGAATTTTTTTCCCAGGTCGGACTGAACCAGGTATTTGGGTCAAAATAGTTTTCCTGACAGCCTTAGTTGTACTATTGTGATTGTCCTTACACCTCATCTAAGTTGTGCCGTTACCATTTTACAAAAAAAATACTTCACGGTCTCCTCAAGATTTTATAATCCCAACTCCTTTAGATCATAACCCTCAGTTTTCTGTAGAGACCTTTACTTTTACCCTGATGTTGCAAAATGGTTTGAGCAGGGACAAGGACTATTGGGATCTGCTAGAGCACCCTCCAAAAGATACGGAGATTTCGCTCGTGCGTGCTGAGAACAGTGACCGATGGGACACGGAAACTGTACAAAGACTCGAAAAACTTGCCAGTAAGGAGAGAAATGAATCAGAGGGGAGATTCTCACTCCATGTTCTCCCCAAATCTGGGCATTGGGTTCATGTAGACAATCCAAAGGGACTCCTGGAAATTATTGGTTCAGGAATTGCTTCCTTGGGTTGAGGTACATTTTGCATCTTTAGCAAGTTTGTTATCTGAAATTACTGGCGTCGTGTTTCATTGCAATCTTCAATAAGTTTGTCATTTGAAATTCTGAGCAAAATTGTTTCTCAGCCAGTTGTTTTGTATCAGACCTTTGAATAAATGTTATTCGTTATCAACATCCAACAATCTATTTCACTTTCTTTGTTATGCTTCGGTGGCGATTTTCCTAGTGAATAAATAGGTTTGGATCTGCTCGTTTCGATTGTTGACATACATGGTTGATAAATGTTAACATTCGATACAGATACCAGCGACTTCCTCTTATGGTTGAACATATATTTTTCATTGCTTCCTCTTATGGTTGAACATACATGATAAATGTTAACCTTCGACGCAGATACCAACGACTTCCTCTTATGGCTGAACATATATTTTTTATTAGGGTTTTTGGATGATAATATACCAACATTTGGGGGTGTTGGATTGTAATATACCAACCTTTACTATTGGACAACAATATCTCTGACCTTTATACTTAGGTGACATTATTATACCAACAGTAACTAAGGAGGTGGTAAACCGGTCTCCATTCGCGCTAATTAATATAGTTGGTGAAGGGAAAAAAAACTATCCCAAGTCACATCAGTACGAAGACCGGTTCACCAGCTTGTTAGTCATTGTGTTAGGGCCGTTTTTTATTTTTTAACGTGGGTTATTGAAAAAAATGGAGGGGTTAACGGGGTTATTGGGCAAGGGCTGGTTATTTTCTCTTTGCCTATCACATCAGGATCGAGACTAGTTAACCAGTCACCACCACTTTAGTTACTATTGGTATAATAATCTCATCTAAGTATAAAGGTCAGAGATATTGTTGTCTAATAGTAAAGGTGGGTATATTACAATCCAATACCCTCAAAGGTCAGTATATTGTTATCCAATATCCCTTTTCATTACTTGCAAACACACATATTGCGGATAATGATACGTGTCTTGAATCAAGATGGTTAATAATTATGTTGATTTGCCTATAATTTTTGTTTTTATGATTTTATTTTATGTTTTTAATAATTACACATACTTATCAATTATAAAAACATACTAGAAAATGCAAATTTATGTAGAATTTTAAATTTATGAGAAAATATAAATGAATAATAGTTTTTATATAGTTTATGAATGATAATAAACCCTTAAAATGATGAAACATACACTTATAACAATTTGAGTATGATTAAATATAATTATTTTAGTGATATTGAGTGATTCAATATGATTGATTCAAAACACTTATCATTTTTTATTATGAACGACAACAATGACAATCAAGATATGAAGGGAGTTGTATATTTCTTGAGCATCTTGTGAGAGTACACAAATTTAACAGCAGTAAATTCTGCAAGTTCATTGATTCTTGGTACAATCTGTACGTTTGAAGGAGACAGTCTTCTTCTCAAGATCAAATCCAATTGAGAAATCCACCTGGGCGTAATTTCCATATACACCAACTTCAGTAGTAGCATTCGTCATGGTAAAACAGTAAACCCCATTCCCAGTAGGGATAAAACTGTTGATGGGGTTTAACGTGACGTCGGCCCCACCGTCAAAGTGGGAAGTAATTACCGGGACCTCGATCTCACTTTCACTGTTGTAACAAAGCCCAGGCCCTGGGTTGGGCTCTAACCTAATTTGACTTTTCACCGCGTCCACCATCCTGGAATGCAAGTCCTGGGGTAAAATCACAGGGACTGTCCCAGAGTCAAGGAACATGTTGCCCTTTTTTAGGGGCTCATTTTGGGCATTAAATGGGACAAATTTGTCACCAACACTAAACCCTTTTAAGGTGACAAAATATAGGGTTTTGTCATCCGTCGGAACCAACGGGGTGGTCGAAACGACCCCGTTACATTGACTTTTACCCTCGGAATTGACATCAACCCCGAATATAAGCTTGCTTGAGATGGAAGTATCAGTGTATGTCGGAACTAAACATTGTGAAAACTTAACGCTCCCGATGGCAGAACCGATTTGCGAAACCATCGAAAGCGGGCCCCCACCGAGCCCGAAGATTCCGGTTTGGTTGACACTATAAATGCCGGTATTGTTGTATCCGCACCCAAAAGCCATGTTTGGAAACGGGTAGGGTTTGCCGGAAGCGGAGTCGGTTAGGGTTAGGGTTTCGGTGGCGAGGGAGCCGACAGTGTAGGACCCACCCGCGTAGGCGTAAGTGTATTGACAGGTGGATTGATCAGGGCAAATGTGTTGGACTGAGTCACATTGTTGGGATGTGCATGGGAGCTTCTTGTAGGTTGTGGAATTGTTAGGGTTGAAAAGTGGGAGTTTTTGCTTCTTGCATGAAATGCATGGGAGACACTGCACCCACGTTAAGTCACTGCCTGGAATGTTTAAACAAAGTAATTATGTTGCACAATTCAATGTAAATCTAACTTATTATTTACTATTATTCTGAACAGGCTGAAAAGACTGAATAACATTGCGAAAACAAAAAAAAAAAAAAGACAGCTTATAATAACAAAGAAACACCGCAACCAAACATCAAATTGATTCATTATACCTCTGAAAGTAAAATTAATACAATATGTATTCTAAATGCAATTATGATTTTTACATAATGCTAGTAAGGGGAATCAAATTATAAATTGATAATATTGAGATATTCATTATCTTTATATTTTAGAAATGGGTGAGGTTAATTGAATTTGCTGCAAAGTTATACATGATCAAGGCAATCAAGCAATATATCAATCAAATACAATCTCATTAATTAGTATAGAAATAATCATGATTTAAAATATCAACACAATCCTTATTTGATAGTTGCAACTTGAATACAATATATTTCTGTAGTACACATTTATATTCATTTCAAGAATTTATATCAATAATTACATCATTTTTTTTATTTGCCTGTATTATTGGAGGTTGAGCTTAGTGTTGGACCATAAAGAGTAGAGCTCTCCCATCATAGATTTTCTTTATTTACAAGACTCAAACTCGAGACCATACTGAAAGGAAACAAATGCCAAACCACTTGAACCAACCTATGTTGGTATCAATAATTACATCATGACAATCAACTTGATATCCATCAATTATAGCACATAATTTTTTTTTGTCTTTCATCAAAACTATATCGAAATTATTTAATTGTCAGAAGAAAGTCAACAATCTCCACCTTTTTTATGGAAGACAAAATCCAACATGTCTCCCTACCTCAATTATTTAAATAGTAGATTTTGAGAACATCCTAGTATAAAAAGTGTTTGATTAATTACATGGGAAAAGATTAAAATAAAATTTAAAGAAAATTCATTGTACTACTTAGAAACTAAAACTAATAGAAAGTACAAAAGATACATAAGTGGTTTGATATTAAATAGGTACGAGGAGGCTTGTGTAAGAAATGAAGAATGTGTTAGGCAATTTGGAATTTCCCGTCGTTGGATAAGGGAACGACTTTTAGAACACATTTGTTGATAATGCACACTATCCCAATTAGGTCATTGACCTTTGAGTGAAGATGCAAGGTTTCTTTACTTATGATAACTTTAAGTTCGGAGATGTTATTCATGATGTGACCTTGATTATTGAGCACCCCATTCAAAGACTGTTGGCTTTCGATGATGCTCTCATTTAAGTAAGGCAAAATATGATGGATTGATTTGGTGGAGGGAATAGTCGGAGACTAAAACAGTTACAGTGGGAGATACAGGCTTGACAAACATTCATGTCGACCGCTTTGTGGAACTGATGGAAATTACGGTGGGGGTTCACGGGCCATTTTTGGCTGGATTGCATGATGGTTAGAAAGGAGTGCGGGTGGTAGGAGGAAGATCTTCCTCCTACCTCCCCTTCTAGCCATCATGGAATCAAACCAAAGATGACATTTGACCCACACGGCAACTCCCATGATTTTTACAAAGCGCTCAATGTGCATGTCTATCAAGCCTAGATCTTCCATTCCAACTCTTTCAAACTTTTACTATTCTCCGACCCCTCCCATCAATTCAATCCATCATAGACTGCCTTACCTGCCTAGATGAGATGCTCATTGAAATCCAAGAGTCTTTAGACGCAATGGTCAATAACAAAGCTCACATCATGAATAACATCTCCCAACTCAAAGTTATCATAAGTAAAGAAATCTTGCATCTCCGATTAAAAGGTCAATAAACTTATTAAGATAGTGTCCACTATCAAAAAATGCGCTCTAAAAGTCGTTCCCCTATCCAATGACTAGGGCAGTCACAAAAATGTTCGATCTGAAAATTTGGTACAGTCTGACCCGGGAAAAAGCGGGTATGGTCATAAAATTTTTGTCCGAATTTTTACGATTTGACTGAAAATTCGAACATAATATTTTCCAATTTTCTATTGTCCGAACCTGATTTTAACTCGAATTTATGTTTATCCGATTTGTCCGACCCATAAAATATTCCAAAAAACTGGGTATCGGACATCAAATTTCCGTTCGATATCTGATTCGTCCGAACCCCGATTGACCCGATCCCGAATTTTTGACAGACATACAATGACGACAAACTCCAAGTTGCCCAATACACTCTTCGTTGGTTAAACAAGCCTCCTCAAGCCACTTACACAGTCTTTTACTTTCCATTCAGTTTTAGTTTCAAGTAGCAAAATGAGTTTTCTTTAGACTTTATTTTAAACTTTTCCCATGCGATTACTCAAATATTTCTACCCTATAATGTTTTAAAGTCTACTATGTAAGTAATTGAGGCTGGCTATATTATTGTGTTTGCCTCGTTCTTTAATTTAATTTCTATCTTTTTGATATAACCCCAAAAAGGAGAGACATGATGGGTATTGTCATCCATGAAAAAGAGGGATATTATTGATTTCCATATAACTACTAAATAAGTTTGATATAATTTTAAAGAAGGCAATAAATATAGAGTTTTTGGCTCAAAATAATTCGAAGTTTGATGTGAGTGACTGAAAATAATCCAAACTACTTTTTGGCTGAAAATAATCCAAACCCTTCACTTATTTACTCTGACTAAACCAAAATTAGATTGAATTTCGACGTCACAAAACTGACCTGACACCCTTGAAATTTTCAAAGATGCAGTGAGTTAATATTATTTTTAGTCGAGTCCGAATTTTTCAAGGGCGCCAACTCATATTTGAGACGTTGGAATTCAATTCTGGTTTAGTCAAAGTACATAGGTGAAGAGTTTGATTATTTTCAGCCCAAAAAGTTAGTTTGGATTGTTTTCATCCACTTACCTCTGACTTTGAATTATTTTGAGCCAAAAACTCATAAATATAAATATATACTATCACCATCCCAAAATATTTGTCATTTGATAAAATTTTGACTATTGATTATTCTCAAATCACAATGATTTACAATATGAAATTACCGTCATTGTAATTTTTACTAATATATCTTTCCAATGACGGTAATTTCATATCGTAAATCATTGTAATTTGTAATCAATTGTCAGAATTTGTATTGCAACTGTGACATACGGATTGCGTAGATATTTTAAATCATGATTGTATCTGTATCACATCTTAACTTGCTAGCAATGTACAATGCTTACAAAGAGGTAATGGATCAATTAAATAAGGTTATCATATCATGATTTTACATGCTTTGAGTATGTACTCGTGTTAATCATCCTCGCATTTATGTATGAATTGAGTGTTTAAAATGCATGAATTTATCCTATGGATGTGGGAAGAATAAGAGTATTTTGACCTCGCTGAATTAGTTATGTGTTTAATACATGAATTATTTGTTTTAAAAGAGTAAAAATAAGAATTATTGACATAAAATCAATATAGTAATAAGAATTTATTAGTGTTCTCAAATAAAAAATTATTGTATAAAACACAAACTTTTCATATACCACCGTTTAATAAAAATCAATGTTTATATTAACGAATAATTGACCATACTTTCACATAATATTACGGAAATACCCTATTTTAATTCATGGATTTAGTTCGTGCAACGTATTTGTATTAAAATGAGCCACACTTGTTTGATGAGATGATAGCATCTTTGATTAATTCTCTTTGATCTTCTTTGATCTTTTTACACGTACGACGAGCATGCAAGTTTTATTTGAAAAGTAATAATATCATTTGAATATCTTCTCATGATTTCCTCCCTAATTAAGATATACCTCAATTGCTTCTTTTATACTCCGGTTCTATATTAATTGTCCTGACATTTATAATATATATAATGTTCTAATATATAAGGAAAGTGTCATCATTAGATTAATAACGAAAAGTATTATCACAAGAATATATTTTTGTAAACTTTTGATAAAATATACCATAAGAAATTTTTAGTCAAAGACGATATTTTGGACAATTAATATGGAACGAATTGAGTAATTCCGCTATGCAAACATCACACATTGAGCTATATTTTCTCTCATTATTATTGAATGTGTGATAAAAGAGCTGTATTAGTAAGTCACCTTTTATTTAGTTGATTGAGCTTAATATATTTATTAGGGTTAGGACTAGATAAAATTAAATCAAATTGAACCATGTTCTTTAGAGTAGTGGGATCAAGTTAGATTTGGTAAGGTAATGAAAAATTAAAATTCTAACTTTAGTTTGAGTGTTTTTAAGGAATTGGGTAAGGTAAAGATACAGTGGTAAAGATACAGTGGCGGATCTATGCCGTCTTCTGATTAGAGATGACCAATATACTATTATATTCATCCAATGTCCATAAAACCCATAATTTTTATCATAAATTATACTGAATAATTTTATTTTTTTTTGTGTTGCCCGTGGTCATGGCCACCCTTAGCTAAACCCGGGATCTGCCCATGGGTATTTAACTATTGCATAGGTATTTGTTTCAAAAACTTTGACTATTAATATCTTAATTTGTATTATGATTCGTCAAACAAAATAGACATAATTAGATTTACAATATAAAATACAATTAAAAAAATTATAATATCATATTGTATAAAAATATTTTATGAGAAATTATTAATAAACAATGGACCTCAAAAAATACGAGTGACAGATAAAAAATAACAGAGGGAGTACTCAGTACTAACCAGTGTCTGCAATACCATAAAATTTAGTAGGTGGTGATCCAATAGAAAACTCCATGATAAAATCACCATAATCTGATATAACTTGTGTTTCTGGAAAACTGTTTTCAGAAGATAATAAAGTTGAAATTCTATGTGTTGACATCTTCAATGCATTGTTGTATCGCTCCAATGGAGTTCTTGTGGGATTATACAGAGGAGAATTTGGAGAATCACGATGAATTAATTCTGCAGTAAATCTTATATTTTTGGTACCTACAAATAATTTTCCAAGGGTTAAAACTGGTAGCATTAATGCCAAAAAAATTACATGCATCAGAGACATTTTTGAAGGTTTCTGCATTTTTTTTATTTTTTTTTTTACTTTTTACACCCTTTTTTTGGCTGTATATATAGCTTCATAAGAATACGTAATTATGGTATTAAGATCTTTTGGATATATAGTACAATTATTTTTTTCCAATTTTATTATATTCGTAAGGCTAGTGAATATTAATTTTTATTTAACAAAATTCTTTGAGATTTTCCCATGGCTAGGACGAGAGCAATGAAAATTTTAATTATTTTCCTGAAAAGAGTATATATTATAAGGAAGATTTATATGTACCGATTGTATCCATACCAACCTCTACAAATATTTTTTCCAATCTTATTATATCCGTCAAGCCAGTGAATCCTTCTTTTTAACATAATATTTATATATACCGATTGAGAAAAATAGGATCAATTTTAATTTCCGTATTGGGCTGGGTATTTCAACCCATGCATAGCCTAACACGTAAAAACCCTCACGGGCCGTTTGATAAGAGGGAATAGAGGGTTGGGAATGAGAATGGAAATAGAGAGATGAGGAGTAGAATTATCATGTTTGTTTGATGGTAATTAAAAAAAAAGAAGAGAATGGGAATGGGAATAGAAGGGGTCTATTCCCAACAATCTATTACCATGAGGGGGTGTGGTAATAGACATTGGAAATTCGTTAGTCACTATTAAGTACCAAAACTACCCCTATTTAAAAAACTCACATTTATTCATTTCTTTTGCTTATATTAAATAAAAACTCACGTTTATTGTCAATCTTGCTGGCTACCGTCACCTAAACATGGTATTACTTTTGCTTATATTAATTAAATATTATTGTTATCACATATCCTTCGGTTGAGATATTACTAATGCAATAGACTTTACGCCTTTTTTTTCTATTAATTAAATATTTATTATAATTAATATATTAGTAAACCCAGTTGAGTTATTGAATCTTATGGCAACCGTCAACAATTGGTCTATCATGTTGATTTATTGAATCATTCATACTTTGAACGTTTATATACTTGTTTTTAATTTTTAATCATATTTGATGTTTAATTAATTTTTATTAAAATCTTTATGAACTTAAATTTTTTAAAAATTTTCATATGATAATTAATTTTCTAGAAGTAAATGTGTGTCACTTATGACCTTTTATCCATTTCAATTTATTAAAACATCCATAAATCAATAAAAGGGTATTTTAGTCAATGTGTGTTTATTTACAATCATATTCCCAATTTGAATTATCACAAAACAAACAAGAAGGTTGGTAATTCATAAAGACATGCTAATTCTCATTTCCATTATAAACTCTCATTCCCAGTGTCTAATCAATTTTCCTTTTCAAAAGTGACAAGAGTCTTGGGGCAAGACACATTTTAAACGTTTTGTGATATTATTAAAACCATTTTATTATATATTAAATTGAAATAAAATGATATGATATAATTGAATTCTATAATTATAATATCACATAAAAATTGCATAAAGTTGTGATTTTATTGATTATTTTTATATTTCGAAAAAGTACCTAAAAATATATCTAACGGATGAGGTCGAACCGATTGGAACATCAATTGTGCTCATTGAAATAGTCAATGCATTCAAACCTTCTTATAATTGAAAATTAATATTTACCCTTAATAAACTTAATGCAAAGATATTTAAACAGTGGTTTAGAACATGACACGTATCACTGCCCTCCCTTTTATCAAAAAGATTTTCACAATGCAATGCATCAATTGGCTATCACTTCTAGGTATTATGTGTTTTGGACTTTTTTGGTTAGTTACCATTTAATGGACCTAAGTATATATAAAAAAAATAAATTTAAAAAAAAGTATATATAGTCTTCGTTATTTGGATTATAAGGAAACAAAATGCCTTGACCCGATAATGCTTTAGTAAGAAAAAACTTTCAACAATTGTTCAGGTCTTGCCACTGCTAGTTTGGACCAGTTCAGTAAAACAATGGTGGCATCCAACCTAATCCAGCCAAAATCAAGCCTCTTAACCTATTGACCCCCTACATCAACCAGACTTGTTAACAAGAATTATGATAGCAATTGATCCGGGTCTGACAATATAGACTGACGATACAATTGCAAGGCTCCATTGCTCCAAACCAATGGTAGTCACCCGTCTCTATCAATATATATTGCATGCATCCATATGCCGTAGCACGTACACCAGGTATTTATAAGTGAACAATTATTGTAAATTTGTAATAAAAGGGAATAATCTAATGTTTGTGGTGAACAATCTAATATCTGTAGATAAACAATCATACTATCTGGAGCATACACTAAGTGTACCTAATAACTCGGTAAACCCCAAAACTTGGCATCGTTCTTTTATACGGTGAAATGGTGGTGCGGTAAGTTGTGGTGTAGTGAATTACGGTGGGTTGCGGTGAAAAATAATAAATGAGTATTAATATTAATAAAAAAGGTAAATAGTTGATTGCGGTAAGCTATGTTGTAAAAACCGGACCGGACCGGCCGGTTCAACCGGTCCGACCGGGAATCGGGCACGGGACCGGTCCGGCTCTAAGGTTAGCCCATCTGGTTTGACCGTCAAAAAAACCGTCGAACCGGGTTGAACCGGACGAACTGATTGACACGGCCGAGCCGTGGTCAGACCGGTCTTTTTAAAAAAATTGCATTTTTTCAAACAAAACCTGAAATCTTGAAACCCTAACTCTTCGACTCCCTCGCCTGGACGATCAAGCCTGCTGCTGCGCTGCCTGCTCTGCTCCCTCTCCCTCACGTCTCGCCGCGGCAGATCCCGGCGCTGACCACCAATACAGGTGAATCTTCTATCTTTTTTTTTTAACCTCTTTGCTACTCTTCTCATTTTCTCAACTCTGGGCTACTCAGATTCGCTGCTGCTACTGACAACTGGGATACTGGCAGGGAGTGCTCGACTGCTCGGCGACGGCAAGGCGTGATCTTCTTCCCGGTGCTCGGCGACTGCTGCTCAGTTTCAAATTGAGTCACTAGTGGAGGTAGGTGGATGAAGATGCAAGAGGAACCGAGGAAGTTGCGTAGATTGGTGTAACGACATGAGTCTCTGCTAGGGCAACGGCAAAGGCAATGAATTCTGATTGTGATAAATATGATTTAGGCATATGCCCATTTTTTTGTAAGGAAATGGGTTAATGGGCCTGATGTAAAGGTTATAGGCCACTTGTGGTGAATGGGACTTGAGGTGTTATTTGGCACCTGTGCTGGACATTGGCACTTTGATGAGCCCCATTAATGAAAAAAAAAAGTCACTAGTGGAGGTTTAAGATTAGTTTCTAATTAGTTGCATTAGGAGATTAGTTTCAAATTCATAAAACAAGAGGCAAACAAGAGTTTATTGTTTTTAATCTGAAATTTTTTTTAATCAGTGACCGGTTCATGCCGTATTCACATAAAAGAACAGTGCCTAATGATAGCATCTATCAGACTTTCTGAGACTCTAGAAATCACAAACGAAGGTCAGCAGTTTTGCAAGCTGATGCCAACACTCTCACCGGTAACGGCAGCAACACACAGGACACATTTGACGTATTTCGGTGGCAACAAATCTAGTATAAAATTCAACACTATCGGATATCTTAAACTAAAGCTGTGGCATCAAAATTGTATCTTACCTCAAAATTAACCTTAAATAATTCATACAACGCATAGAACAATTAAAGCAAAGGACCATAGCAAAACTACATTGAAACCACAAAAAGGGGGACAAAGAAAGGCATTCAACTTGTCTACAATTTTAACCAAACCATGATATAGCAACAAAATACGTTCGATATCTTGTTGACAGTAAAATTCACAGCCTCCTTCCCCTTCTTCCTCCCTTTCTGCGGGTACTGTCGGTTGGGATGGGAGTCACATCCTCTGCAAGAGAAAAGCAAACATTTTATCAGGATATTTGCTTCACCATTGAACCATAGGAAAAAGAACAAAACCAATACTACAAAATACCACCCAAGCAGGGTATGGAGGGGTCCGAAGTAACAATTTCACCCTTAAATTGTAAAATTTAAAGAGATTGGTTCATCAACCCACAAAACATGCAATGAAAGTAAATTCTCCTCTCTAATCCAGAACAATGAACCCCCCTTTCCTCCCTCTTCAATCCTCCCCTTCCATTTTACCTAATATATTTTCCTCCCACTTTCATCTCAGAATTGGAAGTAAATATTCTTTGCAAAATCAACCAAATTTTCTATGAAGTTTTCCATCTAAAATCTCATACTTCAATTTTTTTTTAAACGTAAGGAAAGAAAAGTTTTTCAACCTTCCATCTCATTTCACTAGGACCAAACAGAGCTCAATGAAAGGAAGAAATACATACCAATACGACCAATTTTCATGCCTGAACGGGCAAGAGCTCTGAGCGCAGACTGAGCACCTGGACCAGGAGTCTTAGTTTTGTTCCCTCCAGTAGCCCGAAGCTTGATGTGTAGGGCAGTTATGCCAAGCTCCTGTAGAGCAAAACATTGGTTACGTCATTTAAAGCCAGCCATGCAAAATTGCGGTGTTAGATTATACCGAGGGCCAGCTATTTTAAACTTAATTCTAATTAATCTTATTTTTTGTTTTTTCCATGCTGAATTAATAATGACTTGGCTTCCATTTTCTTTTACAGGCTTCTTAGAGCTCTTTAACCCAAGTAAAACATGCTTCGCATGATCACTGTAGGAAGTTGCAGGGGTGATAAGAATACAAAGAGGAAACTATTGAGCACCTTGCAGCGTTGTGAGACATCTTGAGCTGCAAGCATAGCAGCATATGGGGAAGACTCATCCCTGTCAGCCTTCACCTTCATTCCACCTACACTTATGCAAAGGAAAAAGTAAGAAGCTAGTTGGAAGAGAGTCGAAAAGACATTGGAACTGCAAAAACAAGCAAACGCAACAACTACACATGAAACTATCAAACTAGAAATAATTTACAAATTACAGTTAAGAACTATCACACAGAACAAGTTACAACCAGTCAATTGAAATACAACTTAATTACCACATCATTCACATGAAAATCAATCAAATAAATGTTAAAAAGGCATTCCTAGAGCTTCAGAACTTTCAGAAACATTCAACTTCACAAAGATCCCATGTAAGATGGAATATAAGACAGCATCCAATTCGCAAGCAACCATAGATTGGACTAGTGGGGAATATTCTTTCAAAGATTCCATCAAAGCTATATAAATGGTTGTGCTAAACAAGTAGTATAAAAGAAACAATCTAAGAAATGGCAAATAGTAAGCACAAGAGATGAAACCAAGAATTACAAAACTCCATATTGCCAGGTCAGCAGGTTTTAACCAAGGCTTACAATACCTGCACAGCTCCCTACACAGAAACCATCATCATTCGGCATTCTTGGTAAACACCAAATCTACATGAATCATTATGCAAAATCCCAACTCAATCAAAAGACACCATTATCAAATTCAAACAGTTATATATTTCCCCACCTAGGAATCAAGAGATCCACAGGCACAACACTTAACATTGACCTTAAAAACTTAAAACATTGAACTTAAACACCAACGAGAAAAACCACATTAAAATCTATGTTACTCATACTCATCATTTTCCCGCCATACCCGTGTCGGACCCTTGATACCCGGACTCGACAATTCAAATTACAATAAAAATTATAATATTTCTTTAAAATAGCCAAGTCCGACACTTTTATCCGTGTCCGTGTAACATAGATTAAAATCTTAGGTAGGAATGAAAGGGAACAGTGAAAGAAAACCACAAAATAGAATGGTTTGACTTTAAGCAATGGTGGTTTTGGCTGAAGGGCTACTTAATTTGGGGCTCTGTCATAGAGTTAAACAATTCAGAACAAAACTCGATAAATCAGAAAGTATAGAAGATAACATCAAACAAAATTTCAAAATTTGCCAATTCATAAGAGGAAATCACACGCACAATTCATAAGATGAAATCATATGCATATTTCACTCATCCACGAAGACTAATAAACGCAAGGCATCCAAATCAACAAGTTTCAAACAAAAATCTTACCAGTAATACGAACTAGAGTTTCTCTTCCAGACAAATCAGTGACATGCTGCAATTTTAACGTATCAAAAAACAAAAAAGAATTACTCCAAAGCAACATAAGTAATCAAACAATCAAACTCACCAAAATCAAATCAAATCAAATAAATTCAGAACTCACAATGAAAGTGTCATTGAAGGAAGCGAAAATGTGAGCAACACCAAAAACATGCTCGCCCTCCCTCACAGCTGGGCCGAGTGTCACATTCTCTTCCTTTGGCTCTCTGGTCTTTCTTCTCGACTATCAATCACCACAAATTAATCACCAACAACAACAGAAAACGTAAATTCGCAATCCAGAAACTCGGATCCACAAATTCATCAACGAACAAACTTACATAAAAACATCTCATCAAAGATCAAAATCACAGAAATTTAACCAGAAATTAGATGCCGATCAGAAGGAGATGAGAGGCTTACCATGATTGCAAGTGACGGAACAGAGAGAGATGAAGATGGAGATTAGGGTTTCGATGAGTAAACACGGCCACCAAAACCTCTGACGAGTACAAGTATGAGCTTGTTATATTTAATAGTTAGGGTTTCAGACTCACTTCGGACCTATTTTGTACATTGGGCCTTGAAAAAAAAGAGAAATAAATTATTGGGTCAAATATCAATGGAAGGCCCATTTCTTATATGAGAACCTTTTCGGGTTTGGTAAATACAGGTCGAGTGTATTTCGGGTACGGATAAATACGGGTGGTGTATTTTGGGTTTGGGTCAACCCAATGGGGTATGATTGTGACATTTTTCCCTTTTTTCTTTTAAAAAATTTGTCTCTAAATATTATTTTTGGCACAATATACATAATAAAATATGATTATTTTCTAGTACCAATAGATTATTATAAATGTTTCAACTTAAATTAGAGAAATAACCTTTGAATGAGTTGCGGTTATAGTTTAAATCAATTTATATCAACTAGTTGGGTAAAGTGTGTTTCGCACGAGTTGACCCGACAGTTATAAATATAAATTTTAATATACTAATATTGAATAAAAATACTTTACATAATATAAAAGTTAAACTTTAATTTAATTTTAATTAAAACTAAAATTACATTTTAATTTGATTCAATACTCAATTATTTGTTTAAGAAAATACAATAGACATCAAAACCACTTTTTTTTTTTGAAAGTCCGCGGCGAGACATCAAAACTAATTAAATATAATTAATATAATTAATATAATTAAATGGTATAAAATAAATATTTTGTTTATAATTTTCCTAAAATACTTCGTAGAAGTACAAGTATAACTAAATTACATTGTTATTTAATAACTAATGGTTTATGATACACATTGAAACTAGGTTGTGAATAGGGAAAAACATGTTATATGGATTAACTTTGGATATTGACAATTTTTTTTTTTTGAAAACTTCCATTCAACCAAACAAAAGCCAAACAAAACAAAGTGTTTAACCATCCTGGATAGCCATATCAGCTACCCACGATGGACAATTGCCCACCCAAGTCATAGATAACAAGTTTTTAAAAGCAAATCGTGCTAAAGAGTGGGCACACTTATTTCCCCCTCTCCTGATGAAACGAAAGCAAACATAATGGAACAAGGCTGACAAAGCCCGACAGTCGTCCACCATTACTTGAGCTTCAGCATCTACAGCTCCCCCTTTAGTTATGGCATGAAAAACTGGTTGGCAGTCTGTCTCAATCTCTATAGATTGTAAACCCATCTCCTGTCCAAGTTTTAGGCCAAGTTTCACCGCTGCAGCTTCCATTGCTTGTACTCCCCACGGTATGTCCCGATATTCGACTTTCGCCCCAATGACCTGACCCCCTTCGTCCCTAGCAATTGCCGCCCAGCTGCCCCCTTTCTTCGCCTCCACAGCAGCATCCACATTTATCTTTATCCGTCCCGCCGCCGGCCTTTCCCAACGTGACTCCGTTTCCTTCCCCTCTATCAGCCCTACTCCCTGATCCTGGGCATCACTGTAGCGTCTTGCAAAGTCCAAAGCTCGGGTGGCCACCTCTGCTGGTGGGGTTAAGTGGTTGTCATGGAGCCGTCAGTTCCTTGCATGCCACATCAACAACATTGTGGTGAGGAGAATCCCCCGTTCTTCTTCATTCATCACCTTCATAACCTCCTCCATCCACCTACCCACATCCTGCTCTCCTCTCTGTCTCACCTCCAACCTAAAAACTGTAAGCCGCCACACCCGCCATGCCCAGCTGCACTCGAGAAAAATATGATCATTCGTCTCATACTCTTCTCCACATATCCTACATATGGGACTCTCCTCCATCCCTCTTTTTGTTAAATTTACTAGCGTCGGTAATGCATCCCTCCAAATTTGCCAGGCGCAATGCAAAACTCTTGGTGCCACTTTTGCCCTCCAAATCAACCCAACCTTTCCTTCATTGGCTCTAGATGTCGCGCCTCCCTCGTCTGCCCCTTTCAATTCCTTTTCGCTAAACGATTGATATCCTGACCGCACTGTGTAATCCCCGCTTTTTGTAAATTTCCATAGCACTATGTCATATTGACACGTATCGCCCAAAGGGATGGCTAGGATAGCCCGCGTCGTTTCCTATTTGAAGCATAACTCCAGAAGATCTCTCCTCCACTCTCTTCTATCTTCATTTAGAAGTTCACTTACCATGGCATCTTCATCTAAGTACCTCACAGGTGTGGTAATTTTACCTCCATCTAATCTTGGTACCCAGGCATCACCCCATGTCTTAATCTTGGTTCCATTCCCCACTCTCCATAATAAACCATGTTTTATCAAATCTCGGGCCTACATCATGGATCTCCATGCATAGCTTGGTTGGAAACCCACCTTAGCTTCCCAAATCTCACATTTGGGAAAATACCTTGCTTTTATGACCCTAGCAACCAGGGAGCTTGGTTTTTGGATTAAACGCCAAATTTGCTTTGCAATCAAGGCTAAATTAAATGCCTTAAAATCTCTAAAGCCCAAGCCACCTTTTTTCTTGGCTCACAGAGTTTTTCCCACGCTACCCACGGGATCCCCCTATCATTATTCTTGTTTGTCCACCAAAAGCCTCTACATTGGCTTGTCAAATTCTCACATATTGCCCTCGGAAGTAGGAAACATTGCATGGCGTATGTTGGAATTGCTTGCACCACCGCCTTGATAAGGACTTCTTTCCCCGCTCTTGACAAGAAATTTTCCTTCCACCCCTTGAGTTTCTTCCGGACACGATCTTGGACAACTTTAAAGACCTCCTTCTTGGACCGCCCAATAAAAGTGGGCATCCCCAAATATTTTTCATGAGATTCAACTGCCTTAAACCCCAAACACTCCTGGAGCATATTCTTCGTGTGTTCGCTCACATTTCGGCCATAAGAAATCTCGGACTTGTCCACATTGATCATTTGTCCCGAAGCTATCTCATAGAGTTTCAAGATTTCCTGAACTTGTTCAGCTTCCTCCAAAGTTGCTCTCACAAACAGTAGACTGTCATCTGCAAAAAATAGATGAGAGACAGTAGGAGCATCCCGTGCTATTTTTAGCCCATGAATGACATTCTGTTGTTCCTTGTGTCGTATAAGAGTAGATAATCCTTCAACACAGATAAGAAATAAAAAAGGAGACAAAGGGTCTCCCTGACGAAGACCTCGTTGTGGGATTATCACATTGCTTGGGTTACCATTTACTAACACCTGATATGATACAGTAGAGATACATCTCATCACCAAATCCCGAAACCCCTTCTGGAAACCCAAAGCCTCCAACATATCCCTTACAAAAGTCCACTCCACCCTGTCATATGCTTTGCTCATATCAAGCTTTAGAGCCATGTGACCTTTTTTAATGTGTTTTGGTCTTTTTCGAAGGTAGTGGAAATGCTCAAAAGCTACTAGGATGTTATCTGTAATCAGACGACCCGGGACAAAAGCACTTTGAGCTTCATGGATAATGATCGGTAGTATGTTTTTTAGGCGGTTCACTATAACCTTCGAAACAAGCTTGTAGGCCACATTGGCTAAACTGATAGGTCTAAAATATTTTATTGAGGTGGGGTTTTTGGTTTTCGGGATAAGGACTATGTAAGTCTTATTGACACACTCAGGTGAACGACCATTGTTCAGCACATCAAGCACAAAATTCACCACATCAGAGCTAACAATATGCCAATAATTTTGAAAGAAAAAAGCAGGCATACCGTCCGGCCCAGGGGCCTTCAGCGGGTGCATTTGATCCAATGCCACTTTCACTTCTTCTCCTGTATACGGGCGTTGCAGCATAGCATTCATTTCCTCCGTCACCCGGGGTTCAACATGATGTGTCACCGGCTGCGTGTCTATCTCTTCTTAGGAAGCGAAAATATGCTCAAAGTATCTCACAAAAACTCCCTCCACATCCTTCTGCTCTTCTCGCCACCTCCCACTTTCATCCATAATTTTTGTTATTTTGTTTCTCCTCATTCTTTGTGTAGCTTTTTCATGAAAGAATTTGGAATTTTTATCTCCTTCTTTCAACCAAGTCTGCTTGCTTCTCTGGGCCCAGTAATTTTCTTCCATCTCTTCCAAGTCCTCAATTTCATTCACCAGCTTCCTCATCTTCTCCAAATTCGGCCCAGTTGGGGGGAGTTTTTGGATGTCCTCCATCTCCCTCTTGTGGGCCTCCAGCTTTTTCCTTGTCTCCTTCAGGCCCAATTTAATAGATTTTGCTATCTCCACACAGCAGCTTTCAACCCTCCAATCCCAATTCGCCCCTTGGTATCTACTCCAAATAGTCTTCACAATGCTTTCACACTCCTCTTTTTTTGTCCAGGCTTTTTCAAACCTGATGGGCCTTTGCCTTTTAATAGCCCATGATGCTTCCACATGTCTACAACAATTCAATAAAATAGGGAGATGATATGACCTTCTTTTCTGTAGATGATGCACATAATTCCATGCATAAAGGGCCCTCCAAGCATCATTTCCCAGAAATCTGTCTAATCTTTCTTTGACATTTTCTTCCTCCTCTCTACCATTACTCCACGTATATGGGACACCATCATATCCCAAATCTTTTAATGCACATATATTCATTGCTCTGTTAAAACCTTCAATCTCCCTCTCCTTTATCTTGGTCCTTCCTCCTATTTTCTTCTCATTGTTTGCTATTAGGTTAAAGTCACCTCCGCACAACCAAGGCACATCATCATCCCTTTTTAGGAATTGAAGTAGCTCCCATGTTCGGTTTTTTTCCTCCTCCTTCGGGTATCCGTAGATCCCCGTAAACCTCCATTCCCTCCCCCGTCCACTTCCTATCTTATAAACATCAATATGATGTAAAGACTTCTGGGCTAGTTCCATTTCCAAACTGCCCCTCCATAACAGTCCTAATCCCCCACATCTTTCCCTCGCTTCCCCTTTGCAGCTCACAAAGACTCCGTTCTCTATACTCCAGTAGCTCTTCAGTTTTGTTATCTCCAACTCCTTCAGACGTGTTTCACTAAGAAACACTATATCGGGTTCTTCACAAAGGATGAGGCGTTTAACACCTCGAACTGCACGTGGGTTCCCAAGCCCACGGCAGTTGTAGCATAACACCCTCATTGTTGTTCGCGGAGCTGCCCCGCAGACTCCGCTACTTCATTCAAGAAAAGATCATTGAAGGTGTATTCTCCATCTCGCACCTTTTTTGAGCCCCCACATGTCAGCTCCTCATTGTCTTCCATCAATCTTTTTTGTCCCGTTATATAACTGATGGTGCCAGTATCACTCTTTGCTCTTGTCTTAGTTAATCTTTTCCATACTCCCCCTTTCCCTACCATCATTCCTTCATCTGATTGTGAGGGAGATATCTCCCTCCTTTCCCCAATGGCTTCTTGTTCATCTGGCTTTCCTTCCATGTTGTGGTCCACTTCTTTATTATTCTCCACTGTGCTTGTATCCCCTTTATCTCCACTTTCTCGATTATCTTGTACTTGGATCTTCTCCAGGCCTTCCACAACCTCCTGTACCGTAGGCGTCTCATCCCTCCTTTCCGCTGTTCTTGTTTTAAACACCAGTTTCTTTGCTGCTTTTGTACCTCCTGTATGATCGCCCTTTAGAATACCCTTCCTCGTATGCCATGGTGACGCCTTCATCCAATCTCCATACCGGAATTCTCCCCTTTCATCCGGTTCCTTATCTGAACAGTCACGCTCAGTATGCCCTAACCTACCGCAATAATAGCAGATGGTAGGGAGCCTTTCATATCGAACCCTCAGCTTGACCTCCCCCATCCCTTTAATATCCACTGGTACTTCCGTCGGGAAAGGTTGTCGGAGATCCATGAGAACTTTGACCCGCATCGACTTCTCCCAGTAGCCCTTCTCCGAGTCATCCATGCATACAAACACACCCAAGTGATTTGCTAGGCCTTTAATGTTTCTCTCGTTCCGACCCTTAAAAGGTGGGTCATATATTCTGACCCAGAAGGGGGTGTGAGTTAAAGTTTCTCCTACCTGTGATGGCAACACCTCCCCCGTCACACTCTTCATGCATAAAACTTGTTTATCAAACGTCCATGGTTCTCCTTCTAGTACCCTTTCCTTGTCCTTCCAATGGAAGAACTGAAAGAGGAAGACATTGTCCGCGATTTCCTTCGCTTCCAGCCCATGGTCTGTCTGCCATATTTTCTCCATAGTATTCAAGAAAGCGAAGGAATTGAACTTCTTTTTGGTCCAGAGCTTCCCCACCAAACATAGAGACAACTGAGACTCCTCTTCCTCTGAGACATCTTCCTCCCATCGAAGCACCCTTCTACTGTCATTCTTGAGATTATTATCATTCCCTTCCTTCTCGATCCTCGAGCCAGATGGCTGCCCGGTCTCCATTGCAGAGAAAATACTCTCGAACCAATCCGAGACACGCCGCCGATAGCCGCCGCCTTAAACCCTAGATTAGGGAGAGAAAACTCACACTAGGCTTTGCCCTAGGAGAGACTCAAATCCAACGTGATATTGACATATTGTAGAAGCATGGCTAAAGGGTCCTTATAATCAAATCACATAACATACAAACTATCTTTTGTGTATCTAAAAGGTTCTATTTCTGTGTATAATAAAACAGTTATAAATTGAAGGAATATTGATCTATTATTGGAAAAATATAATGGTTATTTACAATTAACATATATTCATACCTATGGTTGAATAATTTCCCATGTAAGAACAATATATATTTCACTTTGCCTATTCCGATCTTCATGTACTTATATCAGTAATTCTTAATATAGTATCAATTAAACTTATCGTGATATATTTATCGTTGTATATTATAATCTCAGTCACAAAAATTAAATTTGCAATAAAATCATAAATGTTTAGCTAACCACGTTCTTTGTGATTGGATAGGGTTTAGACCGTACCGACATTCGTATTACCTGCACCATATTACAAAGTTCCATCTTTATCATCCTTAATTAAGTTTAAAGGGTTCACATATATATCTGTACGATTACTTAATATTTAGACATCACAATATAATTAGGATATCAAGTTAAAATTAAAAGATGGGTTAAATTGAAATAAGGTAATATATATTCAAATATGGATTAATAGTACTTCTAACAACAATAATAACAACTAGATGAAATAAAAGTGAAATATGCATGTAACTTTTGATAATGATAATAACAATAATAATAACAATAACAATAACAATAATAATAACAATAATAATAATAATAATAATAATAATAATAATAGGTATGTAATACCCCGGATATGTGGTTAAAAGTGTGGCTTAAAAGGATTGAAGTGACTACTTATATCACCAAAGTCCACCTTCATTTATGGTAGCTCATTCGTTGGGAACTCCTCACTTAAGCATGCTTGGCTGGGAGTAGTCCAAGGATGGGTGACCTCTTACCTCTTGGGAAGTATTCCCAGGCAGCGTGTGAGCGAGGACGAAGCACGCTGGAAAGACTCGTTGTGATTTGTGGGGCCAGTCAGCGATCCTTGAAGCAGTTATCGATAATGTCCACGGCCCGAGAGGGACCGGGGCATTATAGATGGCATCATAGCTGAGCCGCGACCGTGAGCTGCGCCAGTGGACGGGAGAGCCATGGGCAGTCACCTAGCGGGGCAAAGATTCTGGAGTGTATTGTGGCACAACGAGGACGTTGTGCGCTTAAGTGGAGGTGATTGTAATACCCCGGATATGTGGTTAAAAGTGTGGCTTAAAAGGATTGAAGTGACTACTTATATCACTAAGGTCCACCTTCTTTTATGGTAGCTCATTCGTTGGGAACTCCTCAGTTAAGCGTGCTTAGCTAGGAGTAGTCCAAGGATGGGTGACCTCTTGGGAAGTTTTCCCAGGCAGCGTGTGAACGAGGACGAAACACGCGGGAAAGACTCGTTGTGATTTGTGGGGCCAGTCAGCGATCCTTGAAGCATTTATCGATAATGTCCACGGCCCGAGAGGGACCGGGGCATTATAAGGTAGCTTTAATGATTTAGGGTGAAATGAAAATTTTAAATGAGCAGGGAATAATAATAATAATAATAATAATAATAATAATAATGAGTTAGGGTGAAATGTAAATTTTTAAAAATAGTAGGGGTATTTCGGGAAATCAATATTTGTGACAAACACTTTCTTCCCTTCTTTTGCAAAGATTGTAGATTAAGGATGTGTTTAGTTCTTTTCCCGGAAAATGTTTCTCAAAAAAATTTTCTTCAAGAAAATTTTTCTTAGGACGATTTTTTTGGCAAAGAAAGTATTATAATGTTTGGTTTATATTTGTGAAAATGTGTGGAAAAAATTATTTAAAATGTCCAAAAATACCGTTGTTTATAAAATTTATGTTGGGTTTATGACTCATTGGATCCTCGTAGGGGTCCAAAATCGGCAAAGAGCAAACAAAGAAGTGTAGCGGCGCCACCCACGCCCAAGATAGAGAAGGCAGCCACGAAGCACAAGCAAGGCGCAGCCAGCGCCTAAGGCTCTTTTCACATCCACAAATCAGTTCTTTCCTTCGCAGCATGGGTTATTAGTTTTAATTTTTCCTCTTAGCGTTTGTTAGAGAGTTATCAGTTATCAATTGAGAAGAAAAAATTACTACTTTTCTAGAGAGAAAAAAGAGAGTTCCACTAATTGTATTCTACACTATTGAGAGTTTATGAGTTGAGAGTTTAGAGATTGTTTGTAATTTCCAATGAATCATACATTGTGATTGTGATCACCTCCATACTCCTCCTTTTCTCATAGTAGATTGATTTTGGTTATCGCTACCCGTGAGTTTTTCTCCGAGTTCTTCGATGTCCCACGTAATTTTGATGTTTGTGTTCATTGCTTATTTTTGTTACTGAATTTTGTCGTAATCTCAATCATCTCGTTTGTTTCCGTTGTAACTGCAATCTACAGTTATTTTATCTGAAAACCCTTACAATTTATAAAGTAGCTTTCATGAGCATTTTGGGAAAATATACTACATTAATTTACTTTCCCATGGAAAAAGAATTTTCTCAAACACACCCCATGGAAAAAGTTTCCCATCAACCATGAGAAAATATTAGGTCTCACTCACAAGCTTCTCAATTCTTACTTTGTAATGAAATATAGGAAAGTTTGGTCAACTTGATAAAGTTGATCAACTTTCCTAGGAAACTCCCCTAACCAAATGATCTCTTAGCATATGTTCCGTACAGAAGAAAAAGTTTTCAAATAAAATATTTCCAAATTTTCTTGTGCTAATCCGAAACCAATACTCTAAATTTTCTAGTATTTAGTACCAGAAAAAAGTTGGATAACCTATTTTCAAAGGAAATTATTTTACACCAAAAAAAAGAAAATTGACTTCACCTTTGTAGCGAAGTAAAATTATTTTACAAATTTTGATTGTGAATAAATTTTCCTCTCTCTCTCTCTCTGTCTCAATTTTTTCTCTCCAGATACTCTCTCTCTCTCTCTCTCTCTCTCTCTCTCTCTCTCTCTCTCTCTCTATCTCATCCCCAGTTCCCCACACTCTCTTTTAAAGATCTCCCTCTCCCCGCCCCCGTTCTCTCGATTCTCTATCTCTTTCAATTTTCTCTCCCTCCTGATTTTCTATCTCTCATCACCCATTTCCCTCCTAGTATTGCCTCTCCTTTTTTTTTCTCATCTCTCTCTCTCTCTCTCTCTCTCTCTCTCTCTCTACAATCTTTGAAGGCCACGTTACACTAAACCTCCTTGAGTCTGATAGAAGAAGTTCACCTTGATAATTCCTTGTGATATACCAAGACAGACTCAACATTAATCTCCCGAGGATGCGTGAAAATTAAATTGTACATGGTTTTGAGCTCGGTGATGCTAAATATTAGAGCAAGGCGCATGCTTCTCTCTTTTTTGTTTCCCCTCAACCATATTTAGCGAGCAAGGTCCTTGGTAGTCTGCCATACTCTATCGACAAAAATCTAAGCCACAGTGTAACACCCTGGATATATGGTTAATTGTGTCTTACAGGGATTGAAATGACTACTTATATCACCAAGCTGCACCTTCTTTTATGGTAGCCCATCCGTTGGGAACTCCTCAGTTAAGCGTGCTTGGCTGGGAGTAGTGTTAGGATGGGTGATCTCCTGGGATGTTTTCCCAGGCAGCGTGTGAGCGAGGACGAAGCACACTGGAAAGACTCGTGGTGATATGTGCGGCCAATCAACGATCCTTGAAGCGGTTATCAATAATATCCGCGGTCCGGGAGGGGCCGGGGCGTTATACACAGACTTTTGTTGATAAAAAACTTAGTCATTTTGTGCAGCTTAGATCACCCAAGTTGCAATTAGTCGAACACTAAATCATTCATCATTAGATGTTTCCTTACATTCTAGAACCAAATCTCCAGACAAGAGTTCAACCATCAGTTGTTAGATTATTGCATAACCAATCAAGTCCCAAATTTTTCGAGCTATCTTGCAAGAGACAGAGGCATGCCAAGTAGGGGCGAAGTTAAGGGGAGGGTAATGTGTGCCATGGCACCCGCTAACATAGATAAATTTCAATGATTATATATACAATCATGTGTCTAAAGTTGGTTCGGTTCAAAATTTAACCTGACATTTAACTGGGGAAAAATGGAAATATCGATCGACCTGCTTCAACCTGGAGTTAACAGTCAAACCCTTTTTTATTTTTCTATACAAATGGCTAGTTTTTTTTTCTACCCAAACCCTAATCCCAAGCATTCTCCCCCCTCTTTCTTCCCAACAGACTCTTAGTCAGCAATGATACATTTTAATCAATGGTGGAGGTCGATGGGCCAAGCTTCTTGTTCACGGCTTCTACAGCGCTGACTCCGCTAAGAGTGATAAGGGGTAGATAAAATGGGGAAAAAGTATATATGAAATTGTCACCTGAAATCAACATCAATAATATAGTCTAGAAAAGTAGATCTGGTATGAAAACTTAATTTTCATTTTGCCATGCTATAACAATCAACTTTGGTGTTGGCCAATCACCTCTTGCTTGAGTGGCAAGAGGTCCATATTCTATCCCTGTCCTCCAGGGTTCGAATCCTGGAAGAGGCATTTCTCCCTTACTAATTTGGAGGATGTTGCGGGTAAGAATGGGGCCCAACTTTGGGCCATTGACACCCCATTCCTGATCGACTATAAGCTCGTTGGGTTATACCTCTGAGATAGAGGTCCAATAAGTTGAATTGTCTATTAATTAAAAAAAATCAACTTTGACGTGTCCCATAAATGAGAGACATTTGGGATAGAGGTCCAATGAGTTGAATTGCCTACCTATTAAAAAAAAATCAACTTTGACGTCTCCCATAAATGAGAGACATTTGTTTGTTATGCATGGTTGAGAAGTGTTATCGTGATTTGGTTTGTGGAATTCCACGACATCTAGATAGAGGGGGGAGGGGTTGTATCAGTAAAGTAATTTAAGCATTACCATTTAAAAAAAAAACATGCTAATACCCGATGGAGAAAACAAGAGAGGGATACAATCAGTTTGGATTCAACTTATAGGGGGAGGGGAAGGGAATGAAGGGGAGGCAAAGGGAAGCAAGGTGATTAGCTCGTTTGGATATATTTATGAGGAGAAGAGAGGGAAGTTATTAAAATTCTTTCTTTCCCCCTCATTTTGAAGGTTAAAAAAACAGGGGAAGAGACTCCCTCCACCCTTTACTTTTTTATTTCAAAAAAGAAGAAAATGAATAATAATCTCTGTTATCCTTCCCTCCCCCTTAGCCCTCCAAAATAAACAAACAGTTCAGTTAGCGAGAGGGGGTTAAGTTTAAAAGATAGGTTTGTGGGAAATATAAAATGAGCCAAGTCAACAAGATAGCCATTAGATACGACATAAGTAGGGTTTGCTACCTATTTCTTTTTATTTTTCATTTTTTTGTTCATAGAATACTTTGGCCCAATATTTTTCGACCCCATAATATAGTGGTATAAATATTATCTTTATATTTTCATTTTTATTTTTTTCACTTGTAACAAATTAGTGAAAATAAAATGCAAAAAACGACTCTGGGGGCCTCATATTTTGGTGTGATAATTATAAGGGCCCCCTGGAGGTGACATTATATTTGATGAAATTATTTGGGAGGGACTTTCAGGCTGAATTCCGGCCAAAAATGGCGGGAACCAAGTGATTAAATGCATAATAGTGTTTTAAAAGGAAGTCAATTGTAATTAACATTAATGAAAGATTAAAGGTTTAAAATTAAAAAAAAAATAGAAACACTTAAGTCTGTCCCCCCTCCCCAACTAAAAAAGTCACTTCATTCCTTCCCAATTCAACATTCATCTCTCTCATCTTCCCTCCCTTTGTTCTGCCATTTTATCACATATTCAATGAGGAGGAGGGAAGCAAGAGTGAGATGAAACCGAGAATGAGGTGGAAGCTTGCCAAGGATGGCCACTCTTCTTCAATGGAGGATGACCACTCTCCTTCAATGGAGGACGTCCAACTTGCTCTGTCTCACTTTCTGGAATACACAGGTAATCTGCTTCTCTCTCTATCAAACTGATTTGGGTTTTCAATTTGGGGGTGGGGGGTTGGTCAACCTTTTAATTATGTTCAATTTTTATTTTTTGATTTCTTTTTATTCCCCCTAATTAATGGAGTTGGTTTAACTCACTAAACACTTAATCCACAATAAATACATCATGAAATGTCTCCCACCAATTTTTGGTTGGAATTAAGACTGAAAGTCCATCCCAAATAATTTCATCAAATATAATGTCACCTCCCAATAATTTAGGAAAATAAGGGGCCCTTATAATTATTACACCAAAATATGAGGGCCCCAGAGCCGTTTTTTGAAATAAAATGTGTTCCATTACAAGATTATTTTTGGCATTAGGTGATTTTTTATTTCTCATAATTAAGTCATGTTGATTTTGACTGGTGCAGACCGGTCTAATCATTCAAATCAATCTTATCATTTGAGTTTGACCCATTGATTCACTGGGTTAACCAGGTTAGTATCCGATTCAGGTCTGACAACATAACCCACGTATTCCTCAATATTATGTATATTTATTTGAATTTTGAAAATCTTATTGTGGTACTTTGTCATACACCCTAATTTTTTGGGTACATTTGATCAAGGTTCTCAAATCAGATCATATTTAATATTTCATTACGGCTCTGTTCTTTTGTGCGGTTCCACACTGCACCTACCACATTTTTTCACAATTACCACAATCCTACCATACCATACAATATCATACCATTCCACACTTTACCACAACAATAATTACTTTCTATCTCTTTACTTTTCTTTTTCGTCACTTTTCTCCTCCACTTTTCATATTTTATATCCTCATCTATCACATCAATCATTTTTACCACAAATTTTACCATATCTTATCATATCATACCACACTTTCCATTATATTATCATATCATACCATTTACCTCACCCAATTTACCGCATAAAATAACAGGGCTACTTAAGTTTTATTAATGCACCAATTGCAACAGAACATGTAGTACAACAAAAGTTTTATTAATGCACCAATTGCAACAGAACATGTACAACAAAAGTTTTATTAATGCACCAATTGCAACAGAACATGTAGTACAACAAAAGTTTTATTAATGCACCAATTGCAACAGAACATGTAGTACATCAAAAGTTTTATTAATGCACCAATTGCAACAGAACATGTAGTACAACAATTTGGTTGCAATCAAATCCTCAATGAACTCTTGTAAAAGTGATATACTGACATGAGAACCAGATTTTCTTACAATAGAATAACATTCAATTCAACATTAAGGCTCCCTTTTACTAGCTCCAAAAGAGCCTCATACAATACAATCCACACCAACTTTTTTATGTTCTAGTAAATTCCAAGCTGGAATTAATCCCCACTAATACACTAAAACTGCATTTCTCAGCCACTGTGCTACAAAAATATAGGAGGAAAATAACAGTTTACTTGAAAGCCTGTATGTAGGCTGTACCAATACATGGAAGCTTACATATACCTTCTGCAAGTGCAAATAATATGGACCACATCACCAAGCGAAAAAGATTAGATTGACTAGTTCAACTCTACTAGGGGTGACCGTGGTATGAGTGAAGGCCTCGACTCCTTTTCATCGATCGAATCACAGGGATGGTTTTCCCTGAATTCCTCGATAAGAGCATCCATTGGCACTGTACACAGAGATTCAATACTCGCCTTACTTGGGACCTCTGTCTCACATCGAATGGGTGTCGTTCCAGTTGGTTCGTAATCCTGACATTGGAGAAGGTTTTGTGAGACGACGAAGCAGAATGGCAATGAATGAATGCAGTTTGCAAACCAATTGGTAACAAGACTGTCGATCAAAATAAGTCTTAACATGCCTACATATAGCGCTTGCAAAAGTTCAGGTCACCAAATCCGATATTGATGTCCTGGCCCAGTTTTTTCAGTTGGGATAATTCGGACGGAACTAAATCCAGGTCAAAATTGGGTTCAAACTATATAAAAAAAAGAAATGTGTCCGTTCGGACAATGTCCAAATCGGGTTTGGACCAAACCGGGTTTTCTCGAGTCAGACAAAAATTTGTCAGCACTGCCTATATAAGAACAATATTCAAGTATCCCCCCCCCCCCCCCTTTTCTGGGCCTTACAGTCTTTATATGGCCTAGGTGTACCCTGTTTCATGAAACTTTACAAATGCAAATAATATCTAAAGAGGCAATTAAATCGATGACAGAAGAAAACACATTAACAGACTCGGTGGATTTATTATTCTCTTCGACATCTAGATAGCGGTGCTGGAACCTGTGAGAACAAGCACCTTCCCGAGTATGTCATACCAAGAAGCAAGCAAACTTCAACCATACCAATTACCAAGCAATGGTCAAAGAATTATTCTATAACAGTTACATTTAGATATCTATCAACTCTTTACTCAATTCGTGTGATAATTTGTAAGACCAAAGCATGAATATTACGGGACCATTTGGTGGACCAACATCTCCCTTTGGAGCGCAGAATTATAGTGTTTTGACAGTGGCAACATTCAAATATAGTAAATGGTTCTGTGAATATACCATGTATCTTTGCTGGAAGGTGGCGTCTGCCTCTTTCTCAATGCATGCAGCCTTGTCCGAATGTTCCTCCCCGAAAACTTCAAGGTTATCTGTCTGAGCTTTTACTGAAGAAAAGATGCCAGACACTTGTTCTTGTTGCCTCTCTGATAATCCTACACAGTACAATACCCCAAGAAGCAAGAAATACAGTCAAGACGTAAAACTTAAAAGTCCCACCAGGGAAAAGAAACACAAGAAACTTTGCTTAGCAGAACAGTAAACACCACAAGTCGAAAATGTAAAGGACGAACTAAAAACCCTACTTTCCAGCAGCGCATCAATCAAACCACATAGTAAGACCAAATGCAGTAATGCACTGAATTATACCAGCCATAAATACATACTCTAGAAAAGTACGACTTTAGGGAACATTTAACATGTCCCATACTTCAGACTAACATGAATCAATGACCAAAATGTCAAAAACAACAAAGCTCAATCACACATTATATGCCTTCATGCACTCTGTACTCAGATTGGGCAAATCAAAATCCAACAAAATGTTGCTTTACTGCTTTGAATTCAGAACCTCCATTTACTCACCCCCCCCCCCCCCCCACCCACAAAAAAAAAAAAAAAAAAACTAGAAACAGAAAGTGGGGCTGTATATGTTCGCCAGATTAAGTAGAATGCATTTGGAAGGAATTTCTAATGAAAGCTAGAGGCAATTCAGTTCTTGAATCATAGCCTTGATGTTATGAAAGGAATCTGAGTCTGAAGCATGGCCTACAACTTGTGAATGTGCAAGAACATAGAAAATCAAAATCCCAATTCTAGCAACGTCATATGTATCAGAGAAACATACTGTCCAGCTCCTGCACAACATCATGGCTGCTATTCACAACATCTTGCTCAGCTGTAGTCCTTGCGGAATCAATTTCTGAATCAAGTTGTACATTACTTTCTGACAAATTCCTGCACAAGAAAAATTAAAGACTAAAGAGCTCCGAATGGAAATTGAAACAAACCATATATTGGTGCAATGAAGAGAGAAAAGAGGAAATAGAGATGGCGCGAAGGAAGCATCACAGATGACATCTCACTGACCTTACTCGCGACACCATTTCTGAGGCTTGTTTAACACACTTCTCATTCACAGACACGTGAGTCCTCTTCAATTGCTTAGACGCTGTCTCGGCAGTACTCATGCTAAATTAAAAGATAAAGCAAAAAGTAAACGTTGCTGATAGACTTCACATGAAAGTGAACGCTAAAAAGGCTAAAAGCGAAGGATAGAACTCAGCACTACACTATAGGATATATAATAATAGCGATAGACTTCAAAGTAAAAGATTTACGTTTTCTGTAAGAGCATCTCCATGCTACAATGTTGGGCTGCTGAGAAATCAGCAGTATCAGTTGCAGTATTCTCCAACTGCGTAGAGAATGTTTGCCATTTTCGCTTTGCATCCTTGGTGATGCACTCCATTGAGGAGACATGCCCATCCAAAGATTTTTTGTTTGCAATCGCAGTTCCCTTGAGATTCAGGAGTCTTGAATCCACCTACATAGCCATTTGTAAAATCTTAATAAGTTTTTCGAAAAGAAAAAAGACTGGTGAACAAACTTCCATAACAGCTGCAGACAAACCATCTCCTGTTGACAACGAATGTGGCTGGTTATTAAAGTGGTCATGTCAGCTATTAGCTTCTCAGCGGCGGACTTTGATTGTTCCTACAACACAGAGCCCGGATGAAAAAGTTCAAAAATATCAGATATGGGAAACATTGATTAAACATTTCTGAAATGAGTGAAGCGACATACCTCAAATGTTTTCTGAAAGTCAGAAATGCTGTTCTCTTGAATCTCCTCCACTTGAGAAACATGGCCATTTAGCTTATCTAATTTTTCTGTTATCTCGTGCAAATACAGATTAATGTAATCTGAAATATCCTTCATCTGTTCAGCGCTATCATGAAATCTCTGAGATCAAAAAAATTGAGCAGCAGCTGTCATATAACTAACACTGTGGAGGGGGGGGGGGCAACAGGATAGAATCAGGACAATACATAAATGCATTTCCATGCAAGAATGATCAACTAACCTGTCGTAGTTCTCGGGCAAAAGATGCCATTCCTCCTTGGAGGGATGATAAAGTTGCTTGAAGATCATCATAAATTGACATGGCTTCAGCATCGGCCACTGCTAGAAACTGATTTAGAATGGAAACAAAATTGGAAATTAGGAAGGTCACAGCTTTGTTGTACAAAATAATCAACAAGTCAATATTCAGTCATGAAATTTAATGCCATTTACAGCTTAAAGGTCTGCTTGAAACTCTAACAAGTGTCCAGTAATGAGGCTAAGCAAGAAGTCTAAAGAGTCATACAAGAGAGGGGGGCCGCAAGGAGCAAGAAAATAGCAACATGAAGAAGATGCAACCACAACACGAGCTTACCTCTTCAATAGTGCCAGCACTGCCAGAAGCAAGAGAAGAAATCTCTTCCAAACTAGCATCACTGCTAGCCTTGTGCAAACGAACCACATTTTGTAAAGCCTCCATATGGGAGATACACAAGCTCTTTGAAGCCATCATTTTGTTTTTCAACCCAGTTACAGCCTGCGCACAGAAAAACAACGACAAATATAAGAAAAACAAAGAAAATTACCACAGAAACAGGCAAGAAAGTAGCAAACACATGACTAGTTAAGCTGCAAAATACAAGCCTGATGCAGAAAACATTTGCCGTTATCTAGAGATCTGATGTGCTACCTCATTGTACGTATTAAGCAGTGAATGACACAACCTATCAACAGACTGAAGGTGCTCGTCTTGTTTTGATATAGAAGAAGCCACCATGCTGCATAAGGAGCCAAGCTGCTTAGCAAGTTCTGCTTGGTAACTGATCACCACTGACTTGTTGTCAGCGCTTAATTTGTCCTCCCGATCTGTGATCCCAAACAACATTGTATCAGATCAGAAAGTAATACTTTAGTGCTGACAAACAATCAAACAGCATAACGAAATCAAGCTATTTATGTACCAATTTTTGAGTACAACAATGCATTATCCTGGAGAGCTTTTTCCAAGTCTGACCTCAAAAGGCAAGCTTGATTGGTTAAAGCATTTTCTGTTAGAGCATGAAAAATCAAGCACATTAGAGGGCAACACAGTAGACAAAAGATCTTCAAAAAGAGGGATATCCAATAATATAACTAAACCTGCTTTTTTCTGCTGCGATATTATGAAATCTTTTTCTTTAAGAGTGTACTTGCATCTCTTCAGTTCCTCCTCAGTGCCCGCCAATAATTTTCTGGTCAGATTCAAGTCTTTCTGCATTGGTAACAGACCTTTTAAAATGTTGATTGATGAGTAAAAATCTACAAGATTACTGAAGCAAAGCAACATGGCTTACCTGTGTGGAATCAAGCTTGTTGCTAAGTTCAGAGCATTCGCGAACCTGACTGTCATATCTGCCTTGCAGTTCTTCAATTTGCTATTTTCAATGGAAAGATACAAGTAAGATCACATTAACATCAAACACATGCCATACATCAAAATTAACTGCTCAATTACATACTTTTTGATGTGTCTCAATTGTGACACCCATTTGTTCAATTTGTTCTGCCATTGCCTGAAAAAAGTAGACAAAAGTAGATAACAAAAACAATCAGGCAAGAGATTTCTATTGATGAGCAATGACAACCCATATCTCATATCCTTTCTAAAGTATTAATGAATTCACCCAAAAAAAAGCAACTCTGAACTACCAACTATCAAAACAAAAATACTAAAGCAGACCATACCTTCCTCTCACTTTCTTCTTGGTAGTAACGATCTTTCGGAATATATACTCCATTTTTCTCCCGTGCAGCATAAACCTCTGGACAAATAGCAGAATTATTTTCATATGAACAAAAATAAATAGTTAAGTGAAACATGGAAACACATGAATTATTTACCTCCCTTTAACCTCTCTATCTCACTGTAAAGATCCTTTATCAAAGTTGACTTCATCATTTTTTGGTTCACCTGAACATTAAATTATCATCAATAACCTTATACAAGGCAAATAAGGAATGTTGGGTATAGGTTCAATGGTTGTGACTTCCAAATTTTAAGTTCTTGGTGAAAATTGTGGGTAACAGTGACTTGATCTTGAGATGGTGAGTCAACACATCGCACTTAACCTAGTTTTACCTATTCCGTTCTCCTAAGAAAGTTTGTCAGGGCCACTAAATCCAATAAGAAACATTGCTTTTCTTTTACATGATATACGTATCTTTGATGCAAGACTGAATACTCAAATTCCCACCATCTTGTTAGAAGGGGCTACAAGTTACAAACTACCCTTCATTCCTTATGGCTGCACACAATTGAATTAGACCTAACAATTCTACACCCACTAGTAGTCCCAAGCTCTCGGCTCCTTGATGATCGAGGTTAATGGAAAACTTTCACAAAGAAGGCACGAGCAGGAAAGCTAACCAGATTACATAGGAAGTATTCAGCATTCAATATTCCAATTCAAGAAATGTTGTAAGAGAAGGGGGTTAATCACTACAAAGTTTCACTGACTATGCATAAAAATATGGACAATAACACAGGGGGGGGGGGGGGGAAGGAAGCAATGGACAGTTAAGATATTGACATGAGGTAATAATTTTATTTTGTTTTGTATCACTGTAATAATGTTAATGTTTTCCTGGTATTCTATGGTTCAGTTTAATCACTTTAAAACCCAGCCATAGTAATCATGACTTAAGGATTAATGCCAACAAAACACAATATTGTAACATTAATTACCATCAGGGTTTTAGAAGTTCTCGCACCCCCCTCTACCATGCCCTCCACTAGAAAGCCTTAAACTATTCCACATAGTCAAATTGGATTTAATATTTAAACTGCAAAAAGCAGGACTGACCTCAGGCTTATTCTTAATATGTTTGGCCCGGTGCGCATAGTCCAAAGTACTTAAAGTCTCTTCCAAACAATGAACAGCTGGCGATACAGTTGCTATGATGCATGTCTTGGTTCGTCCTCCTAGAGAATCCCGCAATAATCTTGTGAGCTTGCTATCCCTAATCGACAATCATGAAACATCAGTCAATGCCACAGAACAATGAAAACAAACTGTTGTCATAACACATAACAAACCCACTGATGCCCTAACCTGTAAGGGACATGTCCAAGATGCTCCACCAGAGCATTTATCACACGTCCTAATGTAAGAAGACTTTTGTTTATCTCTCCGGCTTCCCTAGCACGGCCCTGCGAGGTTCAAGGATAGGAAACTTTTAGCAACCTCAACCATGAATAAAAGGATAGCAAGCTTCCTGACTAAAGTAAACAGTTTGATTACACCCCCAGAAACGAGAATAAAAGCACTTTGATCACATCTATACAGATGATAATATAGAATTTCCGATCGAACTGTCTAACCTCTCGAGCCCCAGATCGAGAAATATTCTCTGACCCAGCTAAATCAACCAAATTGAGTTTTCCACATTTGATAAGCTCTTCTCCTTCCGGTGTTGCTTCCTTAATGTGTATGGTGATAGAAAACAAAGAATGTGATCGGCTGAAAAAATAAGTAAACAATGAATGAGTTTTTCTTATCATTATCAATCTTTAAATCCATTCACAGGGTGGAGGGAGGGGGAAGAGGGGTGAGAAAAGGATAGAGATACAAGATAAAAGAATATGTATAGGACAGATGTGGAGCTTGATCAGACACCTTGATTGTTTGTTAAGAAGAGTTTCGGCTGTGCGACGTTTTGCAGACCCCCTTTCAAGAAGACTAAAGATTTCACTAGCACTGGTGACAATCTCCTCCTCCAGACCTCTTACAAGAACGCCTCCTTTACCATCCTCCATGAGAGGCAATTGCTTCTTCTGCTTTTCCTCCACAGCAGCTCTCGAGATTTCCTCTGGTGCCAGTAAATCAGTGATTTCCTCATTGTACAATTCCAAAAAAGTGACTTTTACGCTGTACTCAGCATTCTGACTCTCCAGTGTGTCAAAAATTTGTTTGATAGCTCTAGGTATCACCCCTGCTCCTGCAGGCAGCTCCCCATCACTCTGCCAGTTATTCAATCAGGCAAATTACAACCCATTACCAAAGGTTCAGAAGTAACCTTGATCAGTGTGAAACATATGGTGCTGGTGACATACCTTAGACCGTTTGCAATCACCTTCCATTGTGTAAGTTTTACCAGTTCCAGTTTGACCATATGCAAAAATGGTACAGTTGAATCCCTCCAGAACTTCTTTAACAATTGGAATAATTGCTTGATCATAAAGATCCTTCTGCTGAGCAGATGGGCCAAAAACCTGCATACTCCTTCATTAGCTCAAAACCTGAAACAAATATTTACTCCGTGTCCCATTTTATTTGCTTATGATGCCTTTCTGGGACTTCCCAAATCATTTGCATGGCTTCCATTTTTATAATGAACTATAAATCCAAGGAAAAATATTCTAATTTACTTATATAACAACTATATATTTCTATTGAACCAAGAGATTTAACCCGCTCTGCGAGGTACATGGTTTGATGTATGCACTCCCTCTTTCATAAAAGGATCCCTTATTTTTGTAGTTTAACTCATTTCACAAGGAATACTACAACTATACTCAAATAGGAATGACAAATGTGTTTCAACTATTCTCTACAGTACTTGGCAAGATAACTCCAAGCCCTAATTCAACAAACTATACATGACAATATTTATGAAAATTATGCACTGTTAAAATTTTGCAAACAAATTGTAAGGCAAGACGATGTTGAAGATGCAACAAACATTCTGAAATGGCAACTAAACAAACAGCAATAACTAAGGCTGAGAAAAGCCAACCGAGTGCTATTGTCAACCTAAACTGAACACGATAGTAGGCAAGTTTGGATTGGAGATTTTCAACTCGTTTAATTATTTGGATTGACACGATAAACTCATTTAATTAAATGGCTTATGTTCAGATTGAAATTTTCAGCATGAAAAAGCACATATTAACCCATTTAATTAAATAGGTCAACTCATTTACCCGATTATTCCTATACGATTAAACTTGTAATTTAAGATTGACTACTCGTTTGGTTATGAATTCAAAGTTCTCTTACAGCTCAAAATTTCATTTATTTTGCCTTGCATTGAAGCATAATATGCTATGATTTTACAAAATGAGTTCTTTTGCATAACACGTAGATTGTTAAATGGGTAACCATTTAGCCAGCTCCATTGCTACCTTTAAGGTACCATTTTTAAGCTTAGAATCGAACCAATTACTAGACTGCCTCCTTATGCATAGAAATCGCCAATCTAATTGTACAACTACAACCCCATCTTTCTTTGCATCTGAAAACAGCATAACACCTGATTCTGTGAAAATCTTACCTTGTCAAAAGTGAAAACTCTATCAATATGCTTGCCAGCAATATTCTGAGAAACGGCAACTTCTCTCTGGAAATCATTGCACGTCACAACTTGAGGCGCATTGTTCCGAATCTCCTCGCTGCTGAACGGCCTGATATTCATTCATCCAAACAAAAGAATCAAAAACAAAACCAACACAAACACCATTAATTCACACTCACACCGCAAAAACCCTAGTTCTTCTGTCGCCAACACAAATCAAATCCAAAAATCGGAAGAAAAACCGAAGAAGTATACCTGCAACGAAGAAGAACTTGAACATTTACGCCTTTCTCCTTCTCTTGCCGATTCGACGACATTTTCTCAGCTGAAAAACTCAATCGAAAACAGATTGAAGTACGATTTGAGAATCGCACAATCAACAAATCCTCACTCTCACTATCTCAACCCTAACTTGCTTGCGATTAGCGAATTTCTTTGTTCTTCTACGACGAGAATCTGCAGGGTGAAGATTGGGGGGAAATGAGAGAGAGGGAGAAGTGAGAGTGTCTGTGTGTGTCTGATAGTACGAGAGAATTTGAATTTTGAAAGGGCGCTCCTCGGTGTTAAAAAACTAAATAAAATAAATTAAAATTTGAAAGGTGAGAGAGGAGGGGAACGGACGGTTGAGATTTGAGGACCAGGGTCTGACGGCTGTGGATTACTAATTTGGTGGCAAAGAATGGATCTGAATGATGTTGAAGAGTGAAGACTATAGACTAGACAGTTCTGCCTCCAACGGATGGCCCAACAAAAAGATGCTGGCCCAATATAGGGTAGTGCTTCAAAATTGAAGTCATATTCGACAAAATTAGCGATTTAGGTAACAGATAATGTTTTAAGAAGTGGATAGAAGATAATTGTTGTAACGGCCTTGATTCCCCCTTTTGGGTCGCGGATATTACAGATAACCGCTTTAAAGATTGTTGATCGGCCCCACAAATCATCAAGGGAAAACTTCCCAGCCTCCTAGGAGATCATTCATCATGAGGCTACTCCCAACTAGGTGTGCTTAACAGAGCAGTTCTCAACGGATAAGCTCCCTAAAATATAAGTAGACAGTTTAAACCTTTTTAAGACACACTTTAACCAAATATTTGGGATGTTACAATTGTACAAATGAGCATTGTGTTTTATAGATTTAGCTGATGATTTTTCCTGATTAATGTAAATTGACATAAAAAAAAATACGGATAATTTCTAATGAATATTTTCAAAGAATTCTTTTTGACCATAAAATGTGAAAAGTTACTTCAAACATTAAACGTTAACTTTTGTAACGTTTCAATAAATGTCATCGAAACATTAAATGTTATTTAACACACTAGCTTGCCTAACACTAATATTTATCCACTAATATTTATCCAGTTAGAGTATTGACTTGCTCAAAGCGCTAGCACTATCCTAAACGTTATTGTCAAACACATCATGAGTCGGCATTTGGAAAGGTATTATAGAGGCCCTGTTTGACAAATACTTGATAGTTGTTTGTTGTTTGCATTGGTTGTTTATTGTTAACGGTTCGGATTCATTATTTGCATTAATTGTTTAGATTGCCTGTTTAGTAACATTAGTTATTTTATCATTTTAAATAAACTATTTGTCAAAAGTTCATTATACCCTTTGCCACTCACTAATTTTAACATAATATATACAAATTATTTTTATGATATATTATATGTGTGCAATTTTATGTAAGTTTGGGTTAAATTCATTTATACAAATAGTTAATTTTAATAGGCTGCTCCTTTCATTCTATTGATATCCAAAGCATGCACATGCCCCTCAAAAGAAGTAAGACAATGGGTAGAAGATACGGATTCGTACAATTCTGGAATCAAGAGGATACAGCCAAGGGAGTATCATTGATGAATAAGACAAAGGTGAGAGGATTTACTATTACAGTGATCACGGTTAGAAGGCATAAGGTGAGACAAATATGGGAAAGGAAGGAAAGTCAACAAGAGAAGGACAAGGACAAACGTCAAAGAGTATAGAAAGTTAATGTTGAACGGGTGATAAATTAAGATTCCTAAAATTGGTTGGAAAGGAGTATTGTCTACACAAGCAACATGTCTCATGATATTGCAACTCTCATGTATGCAATTCATGCCAACTTTGGTTTGTACTCAAGAGTCACGGCCATTTCCAGTGTCAAATTCATACTTACTTTTGAGATCTTGGGACAAATGGAAGGTGCACTAGCTACCCTTCAAGAATTACAATAATGGTTTATAGAATTCAAGATTGTGACAGTCTATGAGCATGTAGACACTAGACAAATGTGGGTAGAAGTACATGGCGTCCCCCCCCCCCCGGGGGGCTTGGACGTGAGAGACTTTTGAAGAAATCGTCAAATCATGGGGAAGAATAATGTGATTGGAAAATGCTATATATAGAACACAAAGTTTTGAACTCATGAGAGTGTAGATCAGACAGATTCAACAAGATTAGTGGCGAGGTTTTACTGAATGTAGAAAATATAACATTCAAAATCTTTGTCAATGAAGTAGGTCCATGCATCATGTGGTTACAAGACCACAAAGTGATCCAAGGAGTATAAACAATGGAAATGTCCAAGATGAAGAGTCCGGTGAATTGGATGTTGATAGCATCAATAGCCATACCAGGAATGGGGGAGTTCAAGAGATGCAGATAGGGTTTGATGATCAGCAAGACATTTCCAACCAAGAAGATGTGAAGTGGAAGCATCACAGAATCATCAAAGCATTAAAAAGTCAAATCAAGGAGAACCCAATAATGATAAGAGAATATGTGCCCAAAATAAAAAAGAATTCAATAATATGGTTGCTATGAACTCAACCCGAGAAGAAACAAATGCAAGTACCAAGACAAAGTCCATCTAAGGAGAGCAATACGACCTTTCAACTGAGTTTAAGAAAATATCAAGAGGCTCAACACCCAAGAGGAGGATCTTTAGGAGTCTAGCTACCATGGGAAGGATAATGAAGAGGCTTATGGGAACCCACAAGCAACTAATGATTGTGTCAGGAAAAAGAAGAACAATGATGTGTCATCACCGCCAAGGTTTGAAAAAAGAAGAGCATCAGAAATAGAAGTTATATACAGGGTTCCTAAAACTTTCCCGACTCAATCTCAAGAGAGAGTGGAAGAATTTGATACTATTTAGGAAAGTTTCGATCAATCCAGAAGAACAAAAGACAGTGTTGGGGAAACTATTCATTTTGAGAATATTATGGGCGTGAAATTTCTTAGGAGAGTCACTGTTACAGTAAATGCATTAGCAGAAGAAATCATATCAGAAAGAAGATAAAAGAAGAAGAAATACAAGAAAAACAGGAAGCATTAGCAATGAAAATAGCTGCATGGAATGTGAAAGGAGTGGGGTCAGCTTTGAGGAAGAAGATATGAAGAAATTGATTTAGAAGATGAGAATTGACTGTATGTGTTGGTGGAAACAAAACACACAAAACTTGACCAATGGGATGTTAGGAGGTGTTGGGGGAGTAACCATGTAGGGCATGTGGAAGTTTCAATTGAGGAACGTGCAAGGGGTGTAGTGGCAATGTGGTGTGAGGAGGAAGTGAAAGTAGAAATAGTTCATAGGTCTAGACATGTATAATAAGCAACTTACCCAAAGAGCTAATTATCAAATGCAATGATATTTGAAGGTAAGAACCTAAACATGGAAGAAGTTATGTTAACTATAAAATGGAGAGAGGGTATTTGGGCAAAGAGTTGAAAGAGGTTGTGATGTATCAGTGGATAGCACTTTGCAATATTTTAGTAGCTTGTCCATCTTATACTCTTGATTAATATCGTGGTTGGGTTAAACCATGAAGATGGCAAGCGAATGAAAAATGTTCTTTTGTTGGATGGTGATGGAGATGGATGTCTAGGTTTAGATTAAGTAGTAAATTGGGGTGCTCTTCTTAGCCATTGGACGAAATAGAGAAATAGAAAAGGCTTCATAACGAAAGAGACAACACATGAGGATGTCAGAAGCTAAGGACAAGATCAATATTTCGTGTTGATGTGCAGTAATTATTCGTACTAAATTTGTTCTTTCCATATTTTTTTTTATTTTGTTTATTTGGTGTTCTTTGGCCTTTTCTTATTGGGGATAGCCGTGTATCTCTTTTGAACATTTGAACTTTGGGATTTTGGCCTTTTAATAATAATAAAAAAACCAAGTGAATAAGTTGTTTACCAAATTCTTATTTAACATCTTTGCGTATGTTAAATCTTTTAATAACTTATTTTTTTTCTCAATAAGTCATCCTATTGACTGTTTACCAAATACTCCCAAATGTAAGTGTGATTGGCTCTTGGTCTTTGCCTTTTTGAGCCCCGACCCTTGTGCAAAGGAATAATCCATGTATGTTTATTTTTATCAACCATGGAGCTCATAATTTTATGTCTTGAACGATCATATATGGCTTGTTATTTAGGATATTTGGCTAGTGCTTTAAAAAATTTAGGTTCAAGCGATAATTTCGAGTTGGGTTGAATTACATTCAAGTTATTTTGAGCCAGTTCGAATAGAACACTAGATAAAAAATGATGTTGGACATTCAATTTCTTTCGGATTTATTTTCATGTAGTAAAGAGAATGTTGTATCTGTAGCCTGGAAGAAATCAGTCAATGTAAAATTTCGAAAAAACATTTGATCATATCGGGTGTTTTCAAGTGAATTGTTTGAAATGTTCATTTCGAAACACTAAAAAGGAATAGTTATTTTTATTTTTAAACTAAAAGAAAATTATGCGACCAACAACAATCATTTGTTTCAAAAACTATTCACTTAACATAAAATTTACTAATTCTTGGGTGAGATTATCTCACATAAGCAAGACGGTCTCATCCAAGCATGGCTTTTCAAGTGATATTACTAGTATGTCACATTAGATTTTGACGCTAGAACAAACCATTCTCAACAAGTTCGACTTGGATCATAATAGGAGGGTCAACAAAAATGGGTTTTTTGCATTTTGGACCCCGAATTTTAGGGGTATTTACATTATCGACCCTTGGTTTTCAACATTAACATTTTGGACCCTAAAGTTTGTAGGCTGAATAAAAAAGGACCTTAGAGTTTGTGGACTGAAGAAAAAAGCCCCTGTCTCATTTTTTATTTTCCTCCCATGTTTGAATTTATCTCCCGATTGGCGTCAAACTTTAGGACTATGGTTAAAACTAATATTGAAGTTATAATACACCTCTCTTATTCGTGCCGAGGCTACTTAGACCCCTGAGTACATGGTTTTAAGTAACTCCAACATGAATAAAAGAGGTTTATTATAACTTTAATATCAGTTTTAACCTTAATCTTGAAGTTTGATGCCAATCAGGAGAGAAATTCAAACATGGAAAGAAAAAGAAAAACGGGAAATGAGCTTTTTTTTCACCTCACAAACTTTAGAGTCCTTTTTTTCAGCCTACAAACTTTAAGGTCCAAAATGTTAAAGTTGAAAACCAAGGGTTCAAAATGTAAATACCCCTAAAATTCGGGGTCCAAAATGCAAAAAACCCCAACAAGAATACTACAGATGAAAACTCATCTAGCGCAGATTAGGTTAGCTAGTATGTATGAAACTAGTTGAAAAATTGGCCACAAAAAAGTAAAGCAATTAATTATGATAAATTGATTTGCTTTTCAAAAAATATATCGTAATTACTTTAAATCAAGTTGGTGAGTAATTTATTTATAACAGACATATTTCGCAAATTATAATTGTAATTTATTAGCCAGTTTTGTAAAATATAAGATTGTTATATGTCGAAAACAATATAAACGTCTATATACTTTAAGACACTATATAAGTCAATCATTGCCTTTATTTTAAAAAATTACACATTTGATAACAATAAGGTGTGTACATTTTGATTACACAACAATGACAAACTAATTGCTTCTATATTAGCATTGTGATATCTCAAGGAGTGACCTCACCTCGGTAAATGAAAAATGTATCAAACATATGAATTGTCGTAATGGGTTGCGCAAAATATGAAGTATCAATGGTGCATTTACAAGAATAACCTACTTACAATGAAAATCTGATTATCACAAGCTTTTGTAGTCGTTACTTCAAAGCACTAGTAAGTATTATCTTCATTTTATCAACCAGAGTTTGCATTTGTTCTCTTGAATGTAGAGGGAATGGATAGACAAAAGCACAATCCAATTTCCCATCTCTTAAAGTATGGAACATTGCAATGGAGGGCCCCACGCCATGCACTGAAGCACAACCCACATAATCCTCCACCCCTAACTCACTGTGAATCTCGTCATGTTGATCAACAACAGGATCCTCGAAAATTGAGATGAAAGATGTTCTTAGTGAAGAAGATGGAGTTAAGCCTGGATTTTCAATGGCTTTGCACATCAGGAAGTTAAAATCGGCAATGTCTGAAAAGTGTTTGTTTGAGTTCATTGCATCTCGGAAAGATGTGTAGATTATTTTTGCAAACTCCCATAACTCTTCTCCGCCTTTCATTTCATGTGTGCTAAGAATGGCGGAGTGATAAAATCCTACATGATACACATGAAAGAATCATCATATCATACTTTATTTAGTCTAGTCAATCTAGAACATCTATCATCAAAAAGGTGGTAGCTAAATCTTCGTCTTACTTGTTCCGAATCCCCACTAAGATTCAAATCTTATTAGAAGTAAAATAATTCTCACTGGTAAAAATCGTAGAATTGATGGATCATGTTAGTCATAACTAGTTCAGCACCGACATATTAAGTTTATTGGTGGCTATTCTTAAAATAGATCTAAGTCAGCAGACCAAATTTACTCAATTATTCTTTAATTATTTTCACTAAACTTAATTGTCTTTTTTCTTTATGTGAGAGGAACACACGAGGACACATTCAAGGGTGAGATCATTTATACAATTTTGGTTAGATAGACTTTTTTGGATAACCGTTTAAAAGTTTTTTTTTTTTTTTTTATAGAATACCTATTTAGTATAAATGTGACCTATGACTTATGGAGGGATGAAGTTTAATAAAATCACCTTAAATAAACTATTAGTCATCATAATATTCATAAAAAGTGATAATAAAAAGAACATATTGGGATTAATTACTGTAAGACGGCCCCAACACTAACTACTAAGTACTAACGATCAGGAAAGAAAAACCTTCCAATTTCACAAATTTCATCCTTAAAAAGGTGTGTTTTTATAGTCTTTTGGCTTCCAACAATATATATATATATATATATATATATATATATATATATATATATATATATATATATATAGGATAATTGGATTCTAATAATCCCTACTTTCACCAATTGGACAATGGTGGACCGTACTTTCACTTTGTATTCTGGTGGTCCAAAAAAAAAAAATTGGATTGTAGTGGTACCAAATCCACCTCCACATTCTTCTTATTTTTTTCATTCCTACACTATATTATTTTTGTTTTTTTCGTTCCTTCCCCTAGGAAGTTAATGAATTGTAGTTTCTGAAACATTTTTTAAATTATTTTTTTGAGACTCCGAAAAATTATTATGATTTTTTAAAAATAATAAAAGTGAAAAAATTGTAAAAAATAGTAAAAAAATGAAAAAAATTGGGAGAAACGTTGTAAATTCATTAAAAATCATTGTAAAGTGTTATACTAAGTTTTGAATCAAATGCGACACAAAATCTATGATTCCCTCGAAAATATCCCATTACAATCCAATTTTATTTTTTTTGGACCACCAGAATATAAAGTGAAATGCGATCATCGATTGGTGAAAGTAAGGATTATTAGAATCAATTATCCTATATTATATATATATATATATATATATATATATATATATATATATATATATATATATATATATATATATATATGCCCTCCTAACATATGCTTTTGTAACAAGAAACTGAGGCACCATTTGATGTTTGGAAAGTAAGAATGAAAGAAAATTCTTGAAAATGTACTTTGTTTTGAAAAAGGTAAAGAAAGAAGAGTTAAATGGTAAACACTATGAAAAATTTATATTGCTTTTGAATCAATGTCTTCCTTTTGAATTTGAGAAGAAAATAATAGAAAAATATGACAGGCACAAGAGGGTATTGGACACAAAGAAAAATAAGGAAGTGATTGTCGAAAAGGCAAGTACTTTTATATTAGATTAGCAAAAAGAAATAAGTTTTTATTTCCATTTTATTTTTTTAAATCAAACACAACCTTAAACCAAAAAAAAAAAAACATTAGCAAATTATATGATGTCAAGCATGCACAAGTGTTTCAGAGCACTAAAATAAAGCCAAAGAAAGTTATAATCCAATTTTTATCGATGTCAAATGAGAGGTTAAAAGAGAATTGTAAAAACTTACCAACATGGTGACTAGTAAGTGGAGGTTGGAGAAGTTTACGACAATCAGTCATAGTCACCACAGAATATTTCTCAGATTCACCATTAGGTAATTTTTTAGCTAGTCTCGCAGCCATCAAAGCCGCTGCTGATATGGCACCGAATAATTTAATCCCTCTAATTCTGCATCCCTTTAAAATCACAATTCAAAACCTTAAGCCTTATATTATAGTAGTTTATAAATGCAAAAAGGTGATAAGGATAAAAAGGAATTAGAGGAAGTTATAAAGGTACTTCAGTTCTAGTATGTATAGTTAAATCAACTAATAACAATAAGTAATGACACTATGATACTGTTAGTTTTGCCAATTATAAGACAATATTGTAAATTTAAATAAATTTAGGTAGAGTTGGTAATATATAAGGTAAGTTTCAATTAAATGAATAGAAAATATTGATAAATTTGGATAAAAATTGATATTTACCAAACACACCCTTAGTAAATAGATGGAGCACTCAAGGGTATCAGGAAAAGGTCAAAGGCGAAGAACATCTAGGGGCTAAACTTCTCGTTTAGATATAATTATATTTCAATGCACCGTCATTGAGTTTATTCAAACCAGCTCGATGGTTCTCTAATGGCATTGAAGGAGGGTTGTATTCCTACGTGACACTTGTATTGTAGTAATTCCAAATTTAATATATTAGATTGTGGTTTTCCAAGGTACGACACATTAATTGTAGTATTTCAAACTATCATATACTGAAATGTAGTAACATAAAACATTGTTCAACTAGGAGCAACTCAGTTCTGATACACTGAAATCTAAAGGTGTTATATATTTTCAGTTGATTGTTACATTGATAAAATTATTTGACTTACCATTATCTCGACACATATACTTTGGCTTATTGAAATCCAATATTCCTAGCATGTTAGCTTGAGATAACTTCCTTTTCTTTGTTTAATTTTGAGTACTCAAAGGATTGGAGTGCTTGGATAAAATTTTCACTAAACTTATCAAAGAATTCAAAAATGCTACCAAACATAAAATCCTTCACTAAATTCCATTTAATTTTTCAAAAAAGTCAAGATTGTCATTTTAACATGTTGTAGCAGGTTGAGACAGTTAAAAAAATCAAGTAATTTGGAATTTAAAAAAAAAAGATGGAAAGAAAAAAAGGAAAAGGGGAGGGTCGCCACAAACTCAGCTAACTCCTTCAACAACACATACACAACCACTCAGTGGCAGATCTAGACTACGAAATTAGCGGTGTCCACTTAATAATATTTTGAATAGTCGAACTGTTGTGTTCAATTGGACACCCTTTATTAATATTTTTGGGTCTTTTCTTGGGTGTCCACTTAACATAAATATACAACAACCTCCTAAAATATAATAGGTTGCTTAAATTTTTTTCGGAGCTTGGGGTGTCCGTGGACACCCTTGGTATTAATTGGGATCCGCCCCTGCAACCACCACATCCTTCACCATAAACCCCACCACCAATAACTGAGGAGGCCGAAGTCGAGTTTGTAGCTGAAGAGCCTAAAGTGGAGGAATCACTAGCTGAACAGGCTTCAAGTGAGGCTCCAACAGAGAAATCTGAGTAAATTGATTGAGCAAGTGAAGGGTTGCCACATGATCTTTTCAGATGATATTGTTTTGATGATGATCATTATGTGTTGTAGTATCTCTTTAGATTTGATTATGATGAAATTTAGTAAATTCCATTCACTTTACTATTATTATTATTATTATTATTATTATTATTATTATTATTATTATTATTATTAATGTGTTGGTTGCAGCCCTAGTCAAGAAGATTTAATACAGGTATTGTTGGGTTCAAATGTTGCCGACGACTATTATTACCCACCACAATCATCCTAGATACCCAATTACCATTGCAACCCTAACACTTAGAATACCAATCAAACATCACTACCCACATTAAAGACCTCCACCTCACCTCATAAATCATAACCCTCAACCTTAAGCTTCAAGACTTGATTTTTGGCCAACATGTTGGAGTATTTCAAGAGTTAAAAGGATTAAGGGACCATGTTATAAGCTAAGGATTGATCGAGAAAGTCAAAATCGAGCTTACTAAGTGAAATGGACCCAACGCGGATCGTGCCAGGTATGACACGGGTCCTGTTTGATTCCAGAGAGTCAGAAAAAGACTCTCTAGGGCAACACAAACTGTGTTGTGCCAAGACGGACCGTGCTGTGCCAACACAGATCATGTTGGAGCTTAGTCGAGTTCTTTTTTAAAATCCCTTGATTTCAGTCTGGGCATTAATACGTAGGGGCATCTTCTAAGATTATTTTTGACTGATAGTCTCAGTCAAGATTAACCCTTTAATGATGGTCAAAGTCCCATAGACAAAGCCCCCAAATCATGCTATATTGATGGCCAAGTGTAAATAAGTTTGGATGCTCCAACTCCTATAAATAGTGGATGATTTCCACTCATCAAACACACCTTAACTTCTCCTTCTTTCTTCCTAGAGAGCTTCAACACAACTCCTAAGGTGTTGAAGTGCAACAACTTCTTGAGACTGCTTGAGAGATCTTGTACTTAGCTTACAAGAAGTTAGGTTTTACCTTAAGTCTATGTACGGTCTTGTGAATAAGTCTTAAGGGGAGACGAGTTTGACCCTCGACTCCTAGCCACCCAAGTGATCCCTCATCTTGTGCAAGTGACCGTGTTACCCCATATTTCCAACACCACACAAAGTTGAGCTACTTCACTTCCTCTTCTAAATCTTCCTTTAGCTTTTCCAAGCCTTCAATGCCCTTGTTTAATGTCAAATTGTGAGTGATCAAGGCCATCACAACGCCCTTATAGTTTGATACAAGGGTTCATCAACCTTATCAAAATTGTCACAACCCTAAACAACCCAAATCTTCTGTAGCTTGCAAACCTCCTCACCGGATTCTTGGTCCATGAGATTCAAACATTAATAATTTAAACCACCTAAGAATCACACTTTTAGGGAAGAAAAAGAAGATTTGCAGGCTGCAACAAGCCAACAATGAATGAGAGATGAAAGTTGCAGCTAAAGAGAATGTGATAGAGGAAGAAGGAGAGGGGGCAAAGCAATTTAATGGCAACTGAGGGATTTTTAACTGGCGCAACATGGTACAACAAGTTAAAATGTCCTTCTTGACTTTTTGAAAGATTAAGTGGTATTTAGTGAAGAGTTCTAAATTCAGTGACGCTTTTGAATTTTTAGAAAAGTTTAGTAGCAATTTTATCCAAGCGCTCCAAAAGATTGTTTTAAAAATCTTACCCAAACCCCACCACCCATCCAAAAAAGGGGGAAAAAACAAAATCAAAATGATAAGTACCTTGATTCAAGATGGTTTTTAACTATCTTGAATTCCACTTAAATTGTTCGAAAAGGTATTTTTTTTTGAAGCATATTTAGTTTATTACAAATATATGTCTCATTGTTTTAAGGGTTGTGCAACCCATAAATTACATAAAATCCATTATTAGTTTTTTTTCTCAAAAATCTAGAATTATACATAAAATGTGCATTCTCTATAATAGCTTATATGATTAAGCTATCATTAATACTTTTTTGCGAGTCAATGATTGCAAAACTCTTATACTTGATAAATATGTGCAATAACTTTAACAAAATATTATTTAAAATCATAAAAGTATGAATTAAAGGCAATTCAAGATGGTTATGACTCAAGACACATATCATACATAACATAACATAACGAACATGAAACACAAACTAAGCATGCATGGTAAAACGATATTAAAACACTAAGCATGTAATAATTCACCTCAACAAGCTTGGTGGTGTGTTCCAAATCCATCACCAACCTCACAACTCTGGATGATCGAGGAGCACTCGTATCCACAAATTCCAAATTTGCCAATCGAAATGAATTCAAAGAATACCCCAACATATCAACACCACGCGTCCAAAATGGTTTATTAGTCTTCCCATCAGGAACATATTCCTCCAACCCTAAACTAACTTCCCCTTCTTTAACATCACCACCACCCCCTTCCTTTATCATAACTGTTAGATCTTTCATGATCGCCAAGGCAGCCGTTCGATCACACACCGCCGAATGAACGCTAAGAATCAACGACCACTTCGTCAAACCCTCGTTTTCTATTGTATATATACTTGCATGGAGGACGTTGGTGCCTGATGTACGATCCGGATTGACCCACGGATTACGGTTGAGCTCGTGCTCTAAGACGATGTGGAAGGGGGATGGCCCACCGGAACGTTGACGGATGATTTGGCCCGTTGTTTGGGAATCGACGAATTGGAGCTTGAGATTGGGGGTTTGGGGAATGAGGAAGGAGAAAGTATTGGAATCGGGGTCGAACTTGAGTTTTGATCGAAGAAGAGGGTGGTGGAGTTGGAGATTGTGGAGGGCTGTTTCGACGAGGGAAAAATCGAGGCATTTTTGCAATAGGAGGCCTAGAACTGAGGTACCGGTGCCACCTGGTACCACCTTGCACCAGGTGGTCTCTGTGCCAGATAGCGGCCGAAGCTTGCCACCATTTTCGGTCATTGATCGTGCGCGTTCTTTCAAAGGTAAGTTAAGGTTGTGTAAACTTACGTAGAGTTTATAATATTAGGTAAGTTTTCGTAAAATAAATAGAAAGAACGAGTAAACTTTGGTGAAACTTAGTTATTTAATTATAACTAAATTGGGACAAATTCAGGTAGTGTTAGTAACTTAGGTAGAGATTAGTTAGTTACCTCCAAAAGAATATATCATGAGGAATGAAAAGTAAAAATATCCTTCTACCCAATAGATTTTTTCCCCAACTTATTTCATTATTTTGAGTTACAAATTTCAATAATCATGAAATCATTTATAAGATTTAAGCATCAACCTACGTGCGCTATTATATGTTGCTTATAAGCAACAATAAAGGAGCCAGTATCACTAATTTTATTACATCTCCTAGGAAGGATCAAACGATCTATGACTTCACCCCAAAAAGTGGATAGAGATGTAAGTAAATGACAAGCTAGCATGAAGGAAAAATATGAGGAAAAGGGAGAACATTCATTGTACTAATTATTTATTCTTACATTAGCAAAGGTTTGTCAGTTTCCTCTATAATATTTGTGGAGTTACGAAATTTATGTGTGGCCTATCAGTTAAAGATACTCAGGAAAGCATTGGATTATTTTCATGAACGGAAATAATGCGTAGCCAAGTGACTGGAAATAACAAAAGTTAATCTTTCCACAGTCTTTTTCATTATATTTCTACAAATGCAGGATATTAATTTTTGGATATTTTTAGAGTATATACAACAACATTCATATATTTTAAAATGTAAGTGAGGATCCACTCGTTCCATATCACGGAGCCATCATTCTTATATTGTAACTCCATTCCATTTTATTTATTGCAATGTTTATGAATTACATGAAAAATGTTCATAAAAATATACTCCTACGCTCATAAAATCTATCGAGACAAAACATGCTAATAATGATAATAAAAAATGATTTTGAAAGTACGATTATATAACAATGCTCATAAAGCTCTACAATAATGCTCATAAAAACACTAAACAATATCCTAAAACGAATCCTGCAATACTTTTAAGTTCTAGTGTAATGCTCATAAACCACATGAAATTGTTCATAAAATGCATTACAAATTTACAATGCTTATAAAATTTTATAAAGACAACATAAGATAATAATGACAATAAAAAAATAAATTTGAAAAGTATGGTTATATAATGCTCATAGAGCTCTATAACAATGCTCTTAAAAATACTAAATAATGTCCATAAATAAATCATGTCGCTCAAGCTCTAGTCAATGCTCATAAATCTCATGAAAAATATTTATAGAAATGTACTACAATGCTCATAATTATAAATAATTTTTTTCATTACTATTAAATAAAGTAGTAAAAGAAAAAATGAAATAAAGTATAATTATAAATACTTTTGTCATTATCATTTTTTGTATTAACTCAATTGCCAATGACTCATTGACTCGCGCCATTTGAGCTCTTCAACCAATGATATATGATATGGTCAACATATTCATGCATGCCTTAGTGGGCTTTGGACTAGTGGGCAAAGCTTAGGGTAGAAATCACAGTAAAACAATCATTCTCACGTGAATATCAGGCATCTCTCTGCTAGGAAAAGGAAGAAAGTTAAGGAAAGTGAAAGAAGGAAGAACAGAACCTCAGCAGTTTTGTCACCTTCTTTGGAAGGTAACGACCTTTGATTTTGAAGTTTGAATCATGGGAAGTTAGGGATTGTGGAGCAAAGAAAGAGATAAAGTACACAAAATCCCTCTTAAAGGCATGTTCATTACTGCCTGTCAGTTGTGGTTTGATCTCAGCAGAAATAATGCATTTAAGAATGGAGTATAGGGGGAAGTGGTCTGAAGAAGGAGTTTAGGTTTTTAATCCCCTATCAGAAATAATACTGAGAATTTGGGGATAGGAGAGAATGACAGAAGAATAATACTTTGTATATGTGAAAGATGAAAAATACAATGATCAACCTAAGACTATATATACACAAGCAACAGCTTGACAGATCCAAGAAACAAGTAATGAATCTTGAACACTGGAAATAATGTAAAATAACTAACACAATTAACACCTTGATAACTTCACACTCCTCAAGGTGAAAACATTGAGACATCAATTAGGCCAAGTCTAGGTGATAAGTGGTTATGTTGAGACTCCCTAGAGGCTTAGTCATTATGTCGGCCACCAATGATCCTTAGAGGCAACATAGGCAGTCTGCAAGAACCCTTCCATGAGTTTGTCTCTTGTGTAATGGCAATCAATGTTTAGGTGCTTCGTTCTTTCATGAAAAACAGGGTTCTCAGCTATGTGCATGGCTGCACGATTATCAAAGAACAATGTTACTGGTAGCTCGACAGGTATCTTCAAATCATGGAGCAAATTGACTATCCACACTAATTCTGATGTGGTTGTGGACATTGATCTGTATTCAGCCTCGGCAGAAGACTCGGCTACTGTGTTCTGCTTCTTTGTCTTCCAAGACACCAAGCATTGTCCTATGAAGACTGCATAACCAGTAAGGGACCTAGATGACATCTGGCAGCTCCCCCAATTTGCATCACAAAAGGCAGATAGTTTGAAATCAGTTTGTGCTGGAAAATACAGACCTTTATTCATACTTCCTTTGAGATATCTTAGAACATGTAGAGCTGCTTCATAGTGTGGTTTTCTAGGACACTGAAGAAACTGACTCAGATGTTGTGCAATGTAGGCAATATCAGGCCTTGTGATGGCCAAATATAACAATCTTCCAACAACCCTCCTATATTGTTCTGGATCATCCAGAATTTCTCCTTTTTCTGTGGACAGCTTCAAGCTTTTTGGTAGTGGAAAACGTGCAGGTTTTGAAGCAGTTAAACCTGCATCACTTAAGATATCAGCAATGTATTTTCTTTGATGCAGAAGGGTTCCTTTTTGAGACCTTGTAATCTCAATTCCCAGAAAATATCGTGCTAGACCTAAGTCTTTAATTGTGAAGGCTTTATGTAGTTGCTCCTTTAGGTGCTTGATACCTTGCTCATCATTTCCTGTCACTAGTAAATCATCCACATATACTAGAACAAAAAGAATTGAATCATTATGCTCTTTGATAAACAAGGAATAATCATGCTTTGATTGAATAAAGCCTATTCCCTTAAGAAAGTTGCTTAGTTCAATGTTCCATTGTCTGGATGCTTGCTTCAAACCATAAAGTGATTTGTTTAGCTTACAAACCAGATTAGGAGAGGCCTTATTATACCCTTCAGGAGGTGTCATATATACTTCCTCATCAAGGTTCCCATGAAGAAATGCATTGTTTATATCAAGTTGATGCAAGGGCCACATCTTAATGGTGGCCATAGCTATGAAGACCCTTACAGTAGTTAATTTGGCTACTGGAGAAAAAGTGTGCTTGTAATCTTGGTTTTTTATTTGCTCAAACCCTCTTATTACTAGCCTGGCCTTATACCTCTCTACACTACCATCCGGTTTGAATTTAATTTTATAAACCCACTTTGAACTTAGGGCCTTTTTGCCACTTAGAAGCTTGGTCAAGACCCATGTCCCATTTCTTTCCAAGGCTTCTAATTCTTCATTCATGGCTTTTATCCACTCAGGGTGTCTTGCTGCTATAGCATAATTACTAGGCTCAGAAACATGCATGGTAGTAATTAGAGAAGAAGTAAATTCAGAAGAATAGGGTAAGAAGTCAGCTGACTTGAATAATGGGAAAGGGGATGACTTATATCCTGTGAAGCTGTGGGACTGATCTTGCTTCCTGTGACAGTTGGACACTACAAAGTCCCTAAGCCAGCCAGGTGTTTGCTTTTGTCTTTGGGATCGTCTCAGGTTTTGGTGTAAGATTTCATCCTGGCCTGCCCCTTCATCTATGATTTGGTTATCAGGAGCTTCAATTCTAGCTGTGCTGTCTTGAGCATGAACATCATCCTCATTGTTGTTGTTTCCTACTTCTGATGCATCTTCTTGTGTGTTGATGTGTGACTGAGAGTCTTGCATACTGCCAATATGCAAATGTTCATCAGTTTCATCAAATGTAATGTTAGAATCAGGACTTACCAAGGGTAAATGATCATTTGCATCTGTCTTCTTCTGAATGTCATTGATAAAATGGTCAGAAGAAGACCATACTCTGGACTCTTGAAGATTCCTTTCTTGATTCTTGAAAGGAAAAACCTGCTCATCAAAGATTACATCCCTACTATGCACAACTTTCTTTGTATCTAGAGTGAGCAACTTATATCCTTTCATACCATATGTATATCCTAACAAGACACATCTCATAGCCCTATCAGAAAACTTATCCTTTTCTCCCAAGTTAACAGCAAAACATTGACACCCAATAGTTCTTAGATCATCTAGATTTGGTTTTTCTTTGTAAAGCATCTCATAAGGACTCTTCCATCCCAAATTTTTCATTGGTAGCTTGTTGATGATGGAGGTGGCTGCCAGTATGCATTCACCCCAGAAAGATTTTGGAAACCCAGCTTGGAGCCTGATGGCCCTTGCTGTATCAAGAAGGTGCCTATGCTTCCTCTCTACCACCCCATTTTGTTGGGGTGTTCTCACCATAGACCTTTGGTGTATGATCCCTTTTGCATCAAAAAGAGATGTGCAGGATTTCTGAAGGAATTCAGTTCCATTATCAGTTCTAATTGCCTTTACATGCCCATCAAACTGATTATTCACCATACTTAGGAATTTTTCAATGCCATTATAAACTTGAGTTTTATCATGCAATAACTGGGTCCAAGTACACCTAGTGTAATCATCGACTATGGTTAAGAAATACTTAGCTCCATTTATGTTTGGAGTTCTATATGGACCCCAAAGATCCATATGAACTAATTGAAAAGGAAAGCAAGTTTTGATAGAACTTCTGTGAAAGGGTAGCCCGTAAGCTTTGGCAAGTATGCAAGTATCACAAAAGAAGCTTTTATTATCAATATTACAATTCAAGATGTGTTCTAGTTTAGAAAGAGAAGTGTGATCTAATCTTGAATGTAAAATATGCAAAGAAACTTCATTGTTTCTGACAACATTACAATTCTTATCAGTGATCAGCACATGTGGCTTATGACTGAGAAAGGCCTTCTTGTTATGCTTGGATTCCAATCTGTAGAGACCATGATTTTCATAGGCAATGGCTATGATTTGCTTACTTAAAAGGTCCTGAAATAGACATTTTTCAGCAAAAGCAATCATATATATGGTTTGATCAGAAAGAAGCTTAATGACAGACAACAAATTAAAAGAAAAATCAGGGACATACAGTACTTTATGTAGTTTTAACCCATTGTCCAAAGTTATATTCCCAGCCAGTTTTACCACTTTGCTATTGCCATCAGGCATTGCGATAGATATAAGTTTATTTAGTTTATAAAGAGAACTAAATAGGGATCTATCATAAGCCATGTGATCACTTGCCCCAGTATCCACAATCCAAGAAGTTTCAGACAAATTTTTCTTTTGAATATTGAAGCAAGTGCTAATTTGTAAGATATTACCTGAAAAACTTTCATCTGAAAGCTTCGAGCCATGCACAAAATGAGAGGCAGCTTGAGAAGAAGTTGCCTGAGATGTCTGTCCTTGATCTTTCCTGTTTTGATTCATCTTGAAGACTTCAGGAGCTACTTGTTGGAGAAACTTTGTATCCATCCTAGGAGTCTCTTCTTCTAAGGGACTGTCTTCTGTTTCTCCAAGAAAGACATTTGCAACTGTCCTTTTGCCTTTGTACCAGTCTGGATATCCCACCAGTTTGAAACAATGTTCCTTCTCGTGCCCATGTCTCTGACAGTAAGTGCAGAATTGGTTTGCCTTTTCTTTCTTGGAGTCCTTCTTGGCTCCTTTGAAGGAGTTCCTTACACTTAGGCCATTCGCATTACTGTCAGTGTAGCCAAAATGCCTTTGAGTGTTAGCTGCAATCTCAGAGGAGAACTGAAGCCCTCCAGAGGCAATCTTTTGACACTCTGCCCTTTGAACCAACGAATATGCTTTGTTGATTGTAGGTAAAGGATCCATTAGAAGAATTTGTGCCCTTACAGCATCAAATTCATCATTCAAGTGCATCAAGAATTGGACAAGCCTTCTTCTTTGTTCCATATCAACAGAAGTCTTAACGTGGGGACATGTTACAGGACAGCTACAAACTTGCACATCAGACATTTCACTCATCTCATCCCAAAGCCTCTTCAATCTAGTAAAATAGATTGCCACAGACTGCTTGCCTTGATGCAAGTCAGAAATTTCCTTTTCTAACTGAAACAACAAGGGGCCATTACTTTGGCCAAATCTTTCACTTAACTCTCCCCATAGTTCTTGTGCAGTATTTACATATAAGAAGGACTCAGATAACTCAGTGATCATGCAGTTTAATAGCCAACTAATAACCATATTGTCACACTTAATCCACTGGTTGAGAAGTGTAACCTGTTTTGGGCGAGGACATTCCCCATTGATGAATCCCATCTTGACTTTGGTATTCAAGGCTATCTTAATGGCTCTTCCCCACTAAGTTTGATATTTACAATCTGCAATCCTGGTGGTCTGAGCTTTGAAGATATAAGGGGTCATTGTTATACAATTCTCCATCATTCTTTGGTTGACCTTGATCAGGACCATCTCCCATCTCAGCTTCTTGTTCAGCTATTGTATCAGATGGTTTCTCGATTTTAGTCATCTGTCAGCAAGCTTGAATTGTTCTGCCTTTTCTTGAATCAGGAAGCCAGTATTTCTGGAAGGATGAAGGCTTTGTTTCTTAGAGGAAGGCAGAAGAGCAGCCTTGCTCTGATACAATGAGAATTTGGGGATAGGAGAGAATGACAGAAGAATAATACTTTGTATATGTGAAAGATGAAAAATACAATGATCAACCTAAGACTATATATACACAAGCAACAGCTTGACAGATCCAAGAAACAAGTAACAAAATCTTGAACCTGGAAATAACAGAAAATAACTAACACAATTAACACCTTGATAACTTCACAAATACACAATTATCATGTGGTTTTTGTGGTGTTGTGACTTCTTTTTCTATGAATGTGGTGCTTGTCGGTCTGGTTTTCAAAGTTGGTTGTCTGCAGCTGTCTATTGATATGTCAGATGTTGATGAAAATATTCAATGGTTGTGTTGTTTAAGTCAGGCTTGGTGTAAATGTTTGGCTTATGTTGGTTCTTCTTCCCGGATAATTGATGCACACTTTTTTCATGCGTTGTGTGGTGTTGAGGAGTAATTGGTTGATGATGGAGAAGATTATCTGGTGTGGATTTTGAGCTACGATATCTGCAGATGGGTGTGTGCAGTGGCAAGGCAGCTTTGGTATGCTTTAGGGGTGAGGTGTGATTTTAGTGGACTGTTACAATGTGCAAGATATACGAAAGATTTGAGTTTTTAGATATTAGAAGGGGTGAGGATATTTTTGGGTTCAGGTTGGTGGTTGACAACATGTGATCCTTCTGATCTCTCTGTTGTAGGCCACTGCTTGATGTGGGAGGGTATCAATTCATCAATCAAATTACATTACTAGGTGGAGTGTTTAGGTTCCCAGTCATGGATGTCATCATCAACTATGTGAAGCTTGGTTTAATCCCTGATGCAACTTCTGTTGGTGTTGATTAATGCTAGGCAATCAACAACCAATCTGAATTTTGTAATACACAGCTGCTCTACTCTTCTGATGGGTCTCAAAAACTGAAGGAGGCTGGAGATCAAATGCAAGTGCTATCTCAAATTTTTCCACAGGCTGAAAATCTCTGTGTTGCTGGAGGTTAAAATTGATATAAATTTTAATATTCTCCTAAGCATTTTCCATTATATCGTTGTTAGTCTGGATTTGGTAGTCCTATGGTTGTATTTACCGGGTTGGGCTCCTATGGTGGAGGAACTTCATTTGCTCTTGGTGTCTGTTTTCATTGCCGACTGTTTGCCTCATTATATAGGCTCAACTTTTAAATAAAAAAGTCTTTTGACCGTTAATTATAAAAAAAAACTATTATAGGAAGCACAGTAAAACAACCATTGTGTCTAAATTTAGTGTAAATTGGGGTTTGGTTATATTCGAACATATTTGAGTTCGAACAAATTCGGACAATTCGGGTCCAAGTTCGGACATCACAAAATGTCTGAATTTAAAATTGAGTCAAAGTTCGAATTTAGGGATTTTGTCCGAGTGTCCAAATTGTCCGAACCCGATTTTTTGCCACTACTGCATACAACACGCATGGTATGGCCAAGCGTCAGATTTCACCTTTTGCTCTCCTTTTGTCCCCTTCTCTCTATATCCCTTTCTTTAATCTCTCTCATTCACATGTAATTCTTTTGAAAAAAATCCTCCATTATTATTGGCAGGTTAGTCTCTGAATGAAGAAATAGATTATAGATATGATGTGTTTTTTTAGAGCCAGCATCAAAACGACTTTATTTATGATCAGTAACAAGGAAGAACATATAATCTTTGGCCAATGTTAAAGAGGCCTCAGGGCCCTCCTCCGAGCAAATTTGTTCAGACAAATGATAGGGTTGAAGGTGAACGAGATAATGAGTGACTCTATTCCCTACTCGAAGAATGAGATTCAAAGAAATAAAACTAAGTTGTTTTGAATGATTACAAATCTAAGCAATAATTAAACCTAAAGCACTTTTGCGTTGGAACCTATCTTCGATCTTATAAATGAGTCGGAGGCAATCTTCTTCAATCATCAATAATTCGAAACCTACTTCCCAAGTGAACTTTAAGCTGAACATGCAAAGCCTGAACCTCGTCAATCTCGACAGGGGCATATCCTTCCATTTGCTTCACCCTCGCAGCTACGTACCTGGAGCGTGGCGTGATGGGAAAGATTGATGGACTAGCTTGAGAGACTTGATTCACAATCAAATAAGAGCTTGATCACCCAAAGGATTTGGATATGACCTTGGATAAAGGAAACTCCACCACCAAAGGCCTAGCATCCCACCATGACCATCATAAAGGATGATTCCACCAAATGATCAATAAAGAGATGACTTGCAAACACCACCATTAATCAATGGATAAAGTAAAGCAAGATTTTAGAAGGAAGGGAGAAACCCTAAGCAATGCATAAGCATATTCATTAATCAGTCAAAAAGTGCTTGGAGAAGTATAATAGCAAGCTATTTATACTAAACCCAAAATTAAGCCAAAACAGCGTAAAAAAGGTGTCTTCGAGCAGCGGCTCGGCGGCGGGCCTTCACTGTCGTCGATCGTCGGCGGTCGCGTCTGCAGCATCTCGGCAGGTTCAGCTCGGGCGGCGGGAGGAAGGCTCGGCGGCGGTGTCTTGGATGCGTGGTTGTGCGCACGATGATGCGACAGAACGCCGCCTGCTCGAGCGAGCAAAGGAAACGGCTTCGGCGGCGGGCCCTGACGCCCAGTTCACGCTCGGCAGAAGCATTGCTCGGGTGAGCCAGGAGGTGGCTCGGTCGAGCAAGCTCTCTGATGGCCACGGTTGTGCCCTGGTTTTTATTAATCCCGGGGGTTTTAAACACTCGCACCCCGATACCTTCTATGCTCTAGTCTCGAGACGGCCCGGTCCAGTCCCGAGGCCTCCGGGGTCGGTGTTGTGAGCGGGCCCCTCCCTAAGGAGCCCCGGGGCCCATCCATCGGATGTCCGAGACTAGCCTCCCAGCTCCCAAAGTGACCGGAAATTGCAACTCGAGGCTCGAGTTGGACGAAGCGGTTCGCTTGGCGGTGGTCACCAGAGAGGAGAAAGGAACCCGGACCCGACACTAAACCCGGTACGGTTCATACTCCCCCTCTTGAAAAAGAGTTGCCCTCAACTCTTGGGGGTTAAAACTGAAGCACTCTTCATCAATCGTCCCCATGAAGTTCCGAACTTCCCGAACGCTTCGAACAAACATGCTTGACAACCCACAATCTTCAAATCCCACAATGTACCCATCATCCATATGCAAGAAAGTAGAAGGAGGCTTGTCTTGTGGAGGTGAAGGGTTAAGGGCGATGAGGAATTTTATGTGGTGCTTGGGAACTCTCAATCTCACTAGGCTCACTACGAGGCAAAGACAAAGCAAAGGAGCTCGTCCTGCCAAGAGTACACTCATCCGTGTTTTGCTCATCATGAAAAGGTTCCTCAACTCACTACCCATCCGGCTTTTGAAGTTTGGTTTCGCGGAGAAATGGGAAGTAACTTGACTTTCTTGTCTTTATGGGTGAATGTATAAGTGTTGTTCAACCCATTGTGCACCGCTTTCTTGTCATATTGCCATGGTCGTCCCAATAAAATGTGACAAGTGCTCATAGGACAACATCACAAACAAGGAATCATCATAGTTAGATCCAAAAGAAAAATTTACTAAGACTTGCTTAGTTACCTTGATCTTTGTTGTGATCGTTGAGCCAATGGAGTGAATAGGGTAGGGTGCGGTAATAGAGGCAAGCCAAGCTTCGACCATAGTGGTAGATCGACATTCGTGCAACTTCCTCCATCGATGACAAGAGTGCACACTTTTCCACCTCTGAAGCAGCGTTTGGAACAACATTTCCGTTGGGCCTTATCGAGTGGAGTCTCATGGATATGCAAAGCTCTCCTCACAACAAGTGCACTCCACGCACGGGGTATGGAGCGGCGTCCTCATCATCGCTAGTAATCGTATCTTCAACCAACACTTGGGTTCCTCTTGAGCCTTTCAAGCTCATCATCGATGTCATGGACCTCTTGGAGAGTCAAAGCCCGACGGTTTGGACAATCGGCTTGAAAATGGCCATAACCATGGCACCTAAAGCATTTCCGCCTTCTCGTCGAGGAGGTTCCGTTGGAGTCTCCGTGAAGCCCTTTCCTTTGTCAATTCTTGGTGTTGGTGTGGACCTCGGTGTCTCGCTAGACCTTGGAGTGCTTGACTCCGGAGGAGGTCGGTTAGATGGTGAGTAGACGGGTCTAGACAAGGATTTGGTGTTGGATCCTTCCATTCTTCTTCGCTCAACTCGGAGAGCCAAACTACACAATTCATCCATGGAATAGTATGGTTGGACCTCAACCCTTTTAGCGATTGTGGAGTTCAAGCCATTCAAAAATCGCATCATGGTTTGATCCTCAGGCTCCTAGAGGCCACTCTTGATAAGAAGTTGCTCGAATTCCGAAATGTATTCTCCGACGGTTCGTTTGCCTTGGGTAAGGGCATAGGCCTTCTTCAGAACGTCTTGACGGTAAGTGTTTGGCAAAAAGCGGCGATTCATCACTTGCTTAAGCCGGGTCCAAGTAGAAATCCTTGCTTTTCCTTCACGAGTCCGTTGCAACTTCATATTCTCAAACCAAAGCGAAGCGGCCCTGGTGAGTTTCAAGCTCGCGATCTTATAAGCCTTCTCATCATCATACTCCTTGGTCTCGAAGATCCTATCCATCAGTTGGATCCATTCGAGGTAGTCATCCGGGTCGGTGGAGCCGTTGAATTCGGGGATGTCAATTTTAATGTCCTGGAAGTCGTCACGAGGGGGTTGTTCATGCACATTCCGGCGAATTCGGCGTCGTGGAGAGCCTCTAGCATCGTCACTCGACTCAAAGTTTGGAGGAGGACGGACTGGGCTTTGTGTACGCCTCGGACGTTCAACTCGAGGCGGAGCCGGACGCTCTAGGGCGAGATTATCCAACCGTGCCACGATGGCATTAAGGGTTCGATTGATGGAGGAGAATTGTTCGTCATGGGTGGCAAGTCGATTCTCGAGAACCCGAAGTTGAGGGCTACCCCGGTAGCTAGGTTCCTCTCGATCGGAGTCATCGTGACCTTCCATGTCGAGGGTAAAGGTATGGGACGGATTGTGTTTGGGATATTTTGTGGAGTTTGGAGGTTTTCTTGTAGTTGGCTTGTGTTTGGTTAAGGGTTCTTTGTGTTTTTCTTACTTGGGCATTTTATCGAACACCTTGTGTGCACAAATTTTCCAACTATTCCTCAAAGCTCCAATACGCATCAAAATCAACAAACACAATAGCAATAACAATTTCTCCAACACACTTGGAGTCACAAGGGTTGGGGAACACCAATATTTCAATCGAAATAGCAAAAATCCAACAATAGAGAACAAACTAGCAAGAACAATGGAATACTCAAGCTAGATGAATAACCTTGTGCTCTGATACCAAATGGAGTGTGGCGTGATGGGAAAGATTGATGGACTAGCTTGAGAGACTTGATTCACAATCAAATAAGAGCTTGATCACCCAAAGGATTTGGATATGACCTTGGATAAAGGAAACTCCACCACCAAAGGCCTAGCATCCCACCATGACCATCATAAAGGATGATTCCACCAAATGATCAATAAAGAGATGACTTGCAAACACCACCATTAATCAATGGATAAAGTAAAGCAAGATTTTAGAAGGAAGGGAGAAACCCTAAGCAATGCATAAGCATATTCATTAATCAGTCAAAAGTGCCTGGAGAAGTATAATAACAAGCTATTTATACTAAACCCAAAATTAAGCCAAAACAGCGTAAAAAAGGTGTCTTCCAGAACGCCGGCTCGGGCGAGCAGAAGGACGGCTCGGGTGAGCGAGCCTTACGCACTCGTCGATCGTCGGTCGCGTCGCGCAAAGATCTCGGCAGGTTCACTCGGGCGGCGGGAGGAAGGCTCGCAAGGCGAGTCTTCATGATGCGTGGTTGTCGCGCGATGACGGCGACAGAACAAGCGCCGGGCGAGCAAAGAAACGGCGCTTCGAGCGGCGGGCCCTGACGCCCAGTTCACGCTCGGCAGAAGCATTGCTCGGGTGAGCCAGGAGGTGGCTCGGTCGAGCAAGCTCTCTGATGGCCACGGTTGTGCCCTGGTTTTTATTAATCCCGGGGGTTTTAAACACTCGCACCCGATACCTTCTATGCTCTAGTCTCGAGACGGCCCAGTCCAGTCCGGAGGCCTCCGGGGTCGGTGTTGTGAGCGGGCCCCTCCCTAAGGAGCCCCGGGGCCCATCCATCGGATGGCCGAGACTAGCCTCCCAGCTCCCAAAGTGACCGGAAATTGCAACTCGAGGCTCGAGTTGGACGAAGCGGTTCGCTTGGCGGTGGTCACCAGAGAGGAGAAAGGAACCCGGACCCGACACTGAACCCGATACGGTTCAGTACCACAACACCCTCATAATCCTCGATCACAAAACCCTACCTCTACCCCAATCCCGTAACTTTCGAGCATCGAAGTTGAACTTCCAATAGCCATTGGTTGGAGGAGACCATCTAGAGTTATAATTCACTTTGTTGCGTTGCCTCATTGAAGGGAGAGAATGAAATTCATCTACAATGGTAATGGCTCTGTGAATTGTCGTCAGCTTTGTTCATTTCTATGGTTGGTTAAATTTAACTGCACTAATCAGACTTTACCAACTTTACCATACCACACCACTTGTTTTCATCTTTATCTATCAAACTTAACCACACTAACCTCATTTTATCAACTTAATCGTAACCACATTTTACCAATTGTACTGCCACATCACTACTAAGAACAAAGCCCTCTTGTCTCTTGTAAGCTCCATGAAAGCTTGTATACTGTGAACATTTGTCTCACAGGAGGAATGCGATGTTGCGAAGAATGTTCTTAAGTAAAACAATTAGATTATTAACATCATATAACAAAAATAAACCGTCCTTTCAACATATTATACTCGGTTACCATGAGAATTTTTCTAACACTTCTTGTGATTCTGTGATATAAACATTAAACAAGCCCTTAATTGAGAAAAAGAATTGTAAAACAATTTCGACCAAATTACTGTGACTTCAATATAATTCCAATTACTCCATTTTATCTTATTTGATTTTCACGTTTTTTAAGGTCTATCTTTAATCAATAACTTTTTACATAGAATTTCTATAGAAAATACAATATTATACCTTTTTAAATATATTTTTTTATTATAAATATTAATTTTATATGATAAATTATTATATAAATTATCAGTCAAGATTTTTAATATGAGGCGCTCTCAAAAAAATGTTCTCAAAAAATTTTAATACAAAAACCTTCATAACAACAGTATCATGAGACTAATGCAAAATCCTACATCATTGCTATCTCGCCTAGCAAGAGCTAGGGAAAGACAAGTTGGCTAGGTGCTTTGCGGATAATGGCATTTACAGCGTGAAGTCTACATATTAACTTGGAGCGAGCATCAATCTTGACAAGTTTGAGATCTTTGGGCCAAAGATATGGTCAACAGACATTATTATGAAGGCACAGTTCTTTTGTTGACAATGATGTAGCGGTATTTTACCCATGACAAAGGCACAATTCATTTGGGTGTTGCTGCCAGGAATGCCGACAAGGAGTTCTTGCTAGCAGCAGTCTAAAGAAGCTAAGCTATGTGGGAGCCAAGAATAACCAACAGTTGGATTGTGGTCCCAGGACTATGGTGCAACATGGTCCAATTTATATAACTGCACTTGATTTGTTTTTGCGGGCTATATGTTGTTTGGGCTGGGACCACAAAGAAAGGTGGTTCCCCACCTTCAATCCAATTTCGAAAGAATAGCAAAAGTCAAAGTCTGTCTCTATGCCACTCAAGTTGCCTAATGAATTAATTACAAGGAAGGTACATTTGAATCAGATTGTCTCTCTTTAATTCATCGTCTAAATAAAGGAGATCTAGAGCTTAGTGAGTTTGATATTATTTTAGAAGATATTCTTTTGTTTGCCAAATTTTTAGTAAATGTAGTTGGAAACATGTGAAGAGTGATGGGAATTTAGCTGCCAATAACCTCGCGAAGATGCAGCTGATTGGGGATGAACATGTTTGGTTAGGGGTTTGTCCTAGCCAGATGGAGACTTATATTATGATCGATTTAGTAATTAAGCAATTATTGTCCCATATTAAGAAACTAGACTGCTTGGATTAAATTGCCCTTATACTTGCCAAAAATATCAAAAGTTTCCTTGAAAATTTTTGCGTTAATAACACGCTCTTTAACCAGCTAATTTTGTCAAAATTGCTACCTTAACATGTGCCAGCCGATTTAATCACTAAAGAAAGGTTAATTATTTTTCCATCCATAATTAGTACTTGATTAATTAAAAAGAAGGGTCAATTAGATATATGTGGATAAATTAATTGATGAGAAGGTAAATAAATCACCAACACCACCATCACCAACACCACTACCATCCCTCTTCTTCCTCTCCAAACCCCTCTCATCCACCACCACCCCAATCACCACCACCGCCACCACCCCTCTTTTTCTTTTCCATACCCCTCTCATCCTCATTTTGTCTTCTTCTTTTCTAATTCACATATCTCCACCCACCTACCACCTTGCCAACCACCACCTCACTGCCTCTCTCTCTCTTCCACAAATCTCCACTTGCCACTTAACTCTCGGAAAACATCAAACCAGCCGCCCAAAGACACTCAAAAAAATCCCTTCCTTTCGCCCCTAATTTATGCCGGAACAAGGCTCGAAACCCAGCCGCCCAAGGTCGCTGTGGTCCTCGATCGTTGCCCAGACTTGTCGGAAAACTCCAACCACCACCATGCCTAGCGTCAGCCTCCCCTATACGCGTCACCTTTCATGGCCAAGCCCCTGCTGGCTGCTGGAATTATGGGCAATAAAGATAGAGAGAGTGGGGATGGTGGTTGGAAATTTGTGGGAAGTGAAGAGAAAGAGTGGTTGTCAATAGTGGTCGCGATGGTCGTGGTCAGTGGTGGTTGGCGACAGTTGTGGCAGTGGTCAATGGTGATTAGGTTTAAGGGATGAAGAAGATGATGATGGGGAAGAAGATGATGGAGAAGACTATTAGGGAGAGAAGAAGATGAAGAATATATATATATATATATATATATATATATATATATATATATATATATATATATATATATATATATATATATATAGGAGAGCGGATCCAGTAGGAAGGAACTTCAGGTAGGAAGAGAAGATCGTGGCCATTCAATTTTGATCTAGCGGCTGAGATTAAAACCACCACCCCCCTTCAAATCCTAGCACACGTGTGGAAATATAAAAAAAAACTCCCAGCTGAATTAATATCTTTGCGGGATTCAATGGATATTGATGTTAGTTTTGAAAATTTTCCATATTGGTACTCAAGCACACTGTAGACGTGATCCATAAGGATTTGGAGAGAGAAAGTCTAAATAAGCAACCAAAATCGGCATTGGTTTAGGGTTTGTCAAGGGAATTTGTGCGGCCATCTTCGTCTTCGTCGAACCAACCCATCTTCTGCATCCCACACAAGCAGTCGACGGTCATTACAAGTGATGGCTGAGGTCAATTCTGTTTTTTTCCCCGTTGCTTTAGGGTTTGTCAAGGGAATTTGAGCAGCCATCTTTGTCTTCGTTGAACCAACCCATCTTCTGCATCCTACACAAGCAGTCGACGGTCATTACAAGTGATGGCTGAGTAAATTCCTTTTTTTTCCGTCGTATGTCGTCGCCGGAGTGGGTAGGTAAACAGGTCGTGTATCTTAACTCAATCGATGCATATTTTTTATTTTTCATATGTTCAATACGTGCAAAAACCAGAGCATAGGAGCAAGCAAGAAGGACGGTGGCATCGAGCAAGGAGTGGCCAATGAGTAAGTCATCAAACACTCTCACTTCTTTTTTTTGCAGTCAAACCGTGCTGAAATCGATTGCGAATGGTTAGGGATATTTGGGTGAAATTGTGCTGAAATTGGGTGTTATAGAATGACAACACGGTAGTTGAATAGTTTGCCGGTGATTGGACGACAGGAGTTCGAGTCATAAGGTTCAGTGGGTGCGGGATGATCGTAGTTGTTGTCAATATTATTTCAAATTGTTGTGTGTAATATGTTTTGAATTTAGCGGACAAGCTTACATGTGTGTTGTTCAATGTGTTCTAGTGTGGTAGTATGTGCATGGTCAATGTGTGAGAATGACGTAATGTTTGTGGTCATAATATTTGAAGGTGTGGTCATTATATACACAACAGTGTGACTGGAGCGTACCGGGCTGGTGCCCGAGCCTCGGGATCCATGATTTCCAAGTCTTCCCGCACCCCCTCCGTAAAACACGAGAAAAACAACACCAAGGTCGGGTGTGGAGTGCATTTCAAGGTGGACCCGGGACCCTAGAGGCTAGATTTGATCGGCATCGGCTATGGGATCCACTTCAAGTGGACCAGGGACCGTCCCGAGGTGAGAATCTACATGGCATAAGGGTTCGGGAGTGGGCCAGAGCAAGAACATACAAAAGGAAGAAGGGGCGAGCAAAACAGCTTTGGGAAAGTATGGTAACGCCCGCTACCTACTACGTCGCGCCTGTTACCATCTGTGCAAGGAGGCGTAACGCTCGCTACGCCATGGTAGCACCCACGACGACTTTTGGGAAAGCAGTTCTTGGCTGGGCCTCGACGAGAGATGTTGCCAGCGCCTTAACAACCGCTGCCAGCGTCCATCCCAGATAGTTCAAGTCTTCATGTCGCAATGAAACGCTGCCAAAAGCCAGAAAAGTGCTGCCAGCATTCATCGGTCGCGCCCGCAAAATCCCACTGTCCCGATGTTGTCCGCTGCGTCCATTGTCTTGTCGCGCCCGCGATGCATCCGTAGCGCCCACGACGCACACTGCCCGAATGCCACTGCTGATGGTGTCGCTGCCCTGTCGCGCCCGCGACGCCAGCGTGCCGCCCACAACCTTCACTTTCCAGCGCATAATTTTGTGTTCAAAACGCTGAGTTTTGTTTTAATTTTCCCTATTACTATATATACCCTCTTCCTAGCAATGTTTTGATAGTTTTTCAGACTTTGAATGATGTGCTTATGCATGTATTAGGGTTTCCCTAAGTTTTCCTCAAAATCCTAATTACTTTATCCAAGCGATTTGGTGGTGTTTCAAGTCATTCCTTTATAGATTATTTGGTGGTTTATCCTTTATGATAATCTTTATGTGGTGTTAGGCCTTGGGTTGTGGAATATCTTGCTCCGGGTCATATCCTTCCTTTGGGTGTTCAAGCTTCTTGTCTATTGTTGAATCCATTCAACTACTCAAGCTAATCTTCTTCCCTCCACGCGTACGGTAATGCTTCAGTGATTGTAACCAAGGGCAATGACATACTGTTTGACACACAACCAGTAGTGTGATATTTGTTGTTTCGATTGTGGTTTCGAGTGATATGCGGTATTTATTGTTGTGGTTGTTGTCATTATACACACACCAGTGTGAGTGTGGTCAATGGCCATGGTATTCATCGTTGTGGTCCCGCGCCATAATGTGACAAATACATTTTTCGTGTGTGTACGTTTTTGCAAGCGATATGATGGGTCAATCGACGTATGTAACCGAGTTGTTGTGAATGTATTGCGATCTCTGAGTGAAGGGCACTCGCCTGACACGTAAGTTATGCGCCCTCATACCCCTTGTACCGATAAAACGAGTAATGCGTCGTGTATCATAGTCATTCTTTATTCATGTGTCAATGATTCGTTAAGATAATGTCTACTTAACATTCTATAGGCCAAACATGAATGGACATTATATTGTCATTTGATCATTGCATTAACGATATTCGTTTCTATCTGACAGCTGCGTGCATCAAAGATTCGCTCACTCCGCATCCACTACTGTTACGACATGTCGATGCACCGTGAAAATAAAATGAGGGAGGACGTGTACAAGAACGCAGACAACTGGATGAAGACTGGGGTCATCAACCACCTTGCAGTTAGGATATGAGGTGGGGATTAGTTATTGCGGTTTGATGATTGTTGTGATGGGCGAAATGTCATCGGTAGCTGTGTGTTTTGTTTTTCCCGGTTTCTCTCTTGACCGGGTTCGACGTGTAATCCTCCAACACAATACAGTTTATACCTCATATCGCACACGGCATGCATTGTGCGTTGTTTGCCGTCCTTTTCCATTAATTTTTCGCTGGATGGGTGTAATTGTGAGTTAACACCTTCCGGATGATTCGAACACTATGGTCATGTAACACAAAAAAAATGCAAATTTATGATGTATTAGATATCATTGTTCTATCATATATTGCCGGATTGAAATAAGTATGGATGGAGTTATGGTGTGCATCGAGACATAACCATAACATGCAACTGTATCATATGCAGTAACCACGTGTCATCGACGATGCTATTGTGCTAAATAGTGCAATTATAATATATGTGGTGACCACATACCACCACTGTGGTCATGCATTAAACATTTGTCCCATGGCCACATGTGAATCTGTGTGGACAATCATCAACTAAAAATTATTGTTAGCATGCAAAATATCAATTATCTGAAGTCCCTTTGGGCACAAATGAATCTGTGTGGTCAATTGCCATTACCATAAAGTAATAGTGCAAGTATACTATACGTGATGACCACATACCACCAAATGTGGTCATGCATTAAGCATTTGTCCCTTGGCCACATATGAATCCGTGTGGACAATTATCAATTGCAAATTATGATTAGCATGCAAAATATCAATTACCTGAAATCCCTTGCCCACACATGAATCCGTGTGGTCAATTGATATTATATAAAGTATTGTGGATTTTGTGTTATATATTGCAAGTATACTATACGTGATGACCACATACCAACAAATGTGGTTATGCATTAAGCATTTGTCCCTTGGTCACATATGAATCCCTGTGGACAATTATCAATTGCAAATTATTATTAGCATGCAAAATATCAATTACCAGACGTCCCTTGCCCACATATGGATTCATGTGGTCAATTACCATAACCATAAAGTACTATGGTTTTTGTGCTAAATAGTGCAAGTATAATATATGTGATGACAACATAGCACCGACTGTGGTCATGCATTAAACATTTATATCGAACATCTATCACTTAAAGTGTGTATTTTGATACCATCTTGTGTCCACATTACATATTAACGTCGCCATACCACAAAAAACCAGTTGTGTTATATGTGAGGTTATGCAAATATACAACTTGTGTTGAATATACATCATCAAACACCCAAAAAAACTATAAGGTTGTATCACTAGCAGCCCCGTGGTAATCCAGATAAATTGCATTGTTGTCCACATTGCCCATAAGCTATGTTGAGTGTGATCATTTTGACAATACACCACTGGAATACAATGTATGACTGCGAAGATCACATCTGGTGTGGTAAGATTTAAAAAGGAACCACATTGAACCAAAATGTGAATATGGACCTGCAAACAGACTATATACGTTGAATGTACATAATTAATCATCACCCAAAAATAACACATACACATATCACCACAACATGGAATTTTACGCATTTGTGATGATTTAAACGACCGTAATGGGATTGGCCACACAGGCGTATTTGTGTGGTCGAACGTTCTTTATTCCATATAAATGCCAAGTCAAATATACAAACTGACCATACTAAAAAAGTTGTTTCTAACCAAAATTCTCCAAGGGCTGATGACAAATCCCACATTAAAGACATAATTGCACATAGACTAAGGAGGTAGGGAAATTAGTTTGATTTTCACGACCTCGAATACATCGTCCTTCTTCTGCCTATGTCCCTCACGTGAGCAGTAGAAATACTTACACTCCATGCCCCTTTCGGTCTTCTCGACTGTGTGCGTACCGCTACGCACACTAAACCCGCCGCTATTACATACTGCTCGTAAAATAACTTGGCATCACCCAACATGTTGAACCACTTCCCCATACTCAGTACAATTGTTTCGTTGTCACACCTAGGCCAATAGATCATTATGCTAGACTCGTCGCCGTCTGGCGCTACGTAGCTGTGCTGGCTACCTCCTGCGGCACTACAGTGAACAAACAAAAAACAATCGTCACATTATACCCTATCACATCGAATGCCTTATAATAATTATTGTGCAAAATCAAACACTGGCATTGAGATGAACGCGGGTAATCCAGTGGATCTACATTGGACCCCCTGTTCGTACTGTGGATATTTGGAAGTCAGGGTGGCCATACCCATGAATTTGTCACTGTGGACAGTCAGTGTGGCTATGCTCAACATAGGGTGGACAATTTATACATAATGTGGACGTATACCTACTGACTGTGGCCATATACAAACTAGATGTGGCCATAAAATTACAACACAAGTAACGACAGTCATTACCACAATAGTAGACAATCACCTCAGAGCAAACGTACTATATTCCAAATGCAACACACATCCAACGTACTGTAATAATCAACCTAGAGCAAACTGACTGTGGCCATATACAAACTGGAAGTGGCCATAAAATCACAACACACGTCGACGTGTGTAGGTGCATGCGGAGTATATGGCCACTGCAATCTCAATCCCAAAGTCGGATTATCCACTCTGAGTGCAGCACTGATAAGTTATTAAACACGATTACAACTCCCCCAAACTCCCCCCCCCCATCATGTCGTCAATGCAATAGATGACACTACTATCAATGCAAGACACATTGTGCTCGTTCAACGCTGGATTTGCCCAGAAAATAAAAACGACACATGATCATACATGTTTGACGACATTGAATTATTACATACGTTGGAGATGAGCCTTGACGTGGTTGGAATGCAGTAGAATACGTTGTTGAACGTGAATGAATTGACCTAGTCAATCTTCAAAAATCGCATCTGCTATTTTAGGGTAAATATTATTTCCTTCAATGCCCATGATTGTCTCCATTAATCTAGATCCTCCCAACTGATTCTAATTTTTTTTTCCCACAAAACCACTAGTTGTTTTGTAATTCAGATTGGTGGTTTTCGTTGGTTTTGGCACATGTGTGAATCTTTAATCTCAGCCACTAGATCATATTGGATGGCCAAGATCTTCTCCTACCTTCCTACCTGAAATTCCTTTCTACTGGATCCGCTCCATATATATATATATATATATATATATATATATTATATATATATATATATATATATATATATATATATTTGCACAAGAAAACAAGTTATATTAACAAAACAAATGTAGCATACAAGAGATTGAGGGGAAGATCCCCCCGAGTTCACATAATAAGCACTGTGTCTACAAGACTCTTGTACTTCTTCCTAGATTTTGCTACCATAAGGACTTTATTAATTACATCATTTTTTTACCTTTGTTGTAATCACCTGCGGAGTAGCGCCATGTTTTTTATTGACACGATTATTTCTTTCGGTCCAGATGTAGTAGACATAGGCAGTGAGAAAAGCACAATTCAGCTGAGCTACTTTACTGGTCTTTCGGAGCTCGCCCAGGTGGTGTCTCCATTCCTGAGTGGTGGATAGGTGATTAAGCCCCCAGCCTCTCATTTCTTGTCGCACCTTTTTCCCAAAATCGCAATCAAGGATAAGATGGTCGATAGTTTCTACCTCCAAATTGCATAAGGGGCAATTGGAGTCACCCCCTGCTTTCCATCGTACTGTCCTAGCTCGTACAGGGAGCCTGCCGGGTAAGAGGACCCAACTGATGAAGGTATGTCGCGGGATTACTAGTGGGTTCCAAATGATCGAGGCCCATCCAACCTCATTCATGATTCCAAGGCTCCATATATATGATAAAAATCATCACCCACTTCACCAAATTGGAGCACTAATACCTAAGTGGAGCATAATTAAGTGCATAATGGAGCACTAAGTGTGGATGTAATAAGTTGACTTATATTTGTGGAGGGAGTGTGCTTACTTTTTATGTGTGGTTGAAGGAAGCTTAGGTGTGTGATATTTTGAGTGTTAGTATCTAATCCTACTAGTATAAATAGGAGGTGTGTCAAAGGGGAAAATCATCCCAAGCAAGCAAAACAATAAGAAGTGTGAGTGAGTGAGAGAAATTAAGAAGAGTGAGGTGTCTTATAGAGTGAATGTTCAAATATTGTACAATTGTCTTGCTTCCGGTGTTGTAGTAAAAGTATAATTTTTAAGTATACCACCTGCTCCCTTCCTATTTTTATCCAACAAACTGGTATCAGAGCAAGGTTTTTCTAAAGATCCTTGCTAAGCTTGCATTCATAGTGTGTGCACGGTCAGGGACCGAAGCACCAAGGATACTCTGCCACGTGGATCGTGATCATTATTATAATTGTTGGTCTGGGACCGCAAGTTTTTGGTTAAGTGCAGGGCACTTACCAAGCTAGCATGGCAGATTTATCAACATCAACGAGCTCATTAGAGAAGCTCAATGGGAGCAATTATAGTACTTGGTGCACACGTATCAAGTACTACTTGAAGGGCAAGACTTATGGGAGATCGTTGGTGGCAATCAAAAGCTAGAACCAATCGATCCAAATGAGAAGAGGAAATGGGAGATCAAGGTGGAAAGGCAATGTATGTCCTTCGATCGCGGTGGAAGATGAATATCTTCATCGGATTAAGGATTTTGAGACACCGACAAAGCATGGGATGCCTTGGCTACGCTGTTCACCAAGAAGAACGAGGCCAAATTGCAGCTAGAGAACGAGCTCATGTCTATTAAGCAGGAGACATGACGGTGAGCGATATTTCACCAAAGTTAAATCTTTGTGTGGTGAAATAGCCAAGTAGATGATGAAAGTGCAATAAGTGAGTCAAGAATGAGGCGGATAATTATTCGATGGCCTTGTTGCAGTGAACTGTGGGCCACACAACCTGATCTGCCAGAATTAGAAAGCCTCTTGGTGAACCAAGAAGGCCTGGACAAACAAATGTCCAAGGTCTCGATAAAGGAGGAAGATCAAGCTCTATTCACCAGAAGAAGAGCACATAAGAGCCAAGGAAGAGATATACAAAGAAGCACTAGAGATGGTGGACCACCATCAGGGCCACCATCAGAAAGGAGGCCATCATCAGAAAGAAGACAATCATCAGAAAGGAGACCACCAAGGTGGCAACAAGGACAGCGACGCCGTCCATATCAAGGGGGAGCTCACCAATCTCGAGAAAGTCAGCAAGAGAAGGAATATCGCCGTCAAGAAGGTCGATGTTACAAGTGTGGAGGGAAAGGCCACTTTGCTCGAGACTGCAGATCACCCTCGCTGGAAGGTAATGCAGCAACCTTCACAAATAATAACAGTGAGGAGGAATGGGACTTCCAAGCATTTTTTGCCATAGAAGAATCTGTCCAGGCAGCCGAAGCAGAAGAGTCCACATATGAAGAGTCTAAAGAAGAGTTTGCACTTACAGTGACAAACAAGAAATTCCTAAATTATCAAAAAGACTGGATTGTGGATTCCGGCTGCTCCAACCACATGACAGGCGATGTGAGAAAGCTGCAAAACATGTCTGAATACAAGGGAAACCGAGTCGTAGTCACGGCGAATGACTCAAAGTTGCCGATTTTACATATCGGAAAAACGTTAATTGCTCCCCGGTTCAGTTCACACCAGTTGCAACTTCAAAACGTCTACCATGTCCCTGGAATGAAGAAGAATCTCTTGTCAGTATCCCAGCTGACCTCATCAGGCAACTATGTGGTCTTTGGGCCACATGATGTAAAGGTGTATCGCAACATTAAGCCTACATCTCCCCCGCTTATGGAAGGACGCCGTTTGGAGTCGGTGTACGTGATGTCTGCGCAAGATGCATATGTAGATAAAACCAGGAAAAATGAAACGGCGGATCTTTGGCATGCAAGGCTTGGCCATGTAAGCTATCACAAGTTAAAAGTGATGATGCTGAAGTCGATGTTGAAAGGTCTCCCACAACTTGAGGTTCGAGATGATATAGTATGTGCGGGGTGTCAATATGGGAAGGCACATCAACTTCCCTATGAGGAATCTACATTCAAATCTAAGGCACCACTCGAGCTAGTACACTCTGACGTCTTTGGAAGAGTAAAGCAACCATCCATCTCGGGATACAGATACATGATCACTTTTATCGATGACTTCTCGAGATATGTTTGGGTTGCTTTTATGAAAGAAAAATCAGAAGCACTAGACAAATTCAAGGAGTTCAAGAACAAGGTTGAAGGTGAAGTGGGACGTAAGGTGTCTTGCCTACGTACAGATAATGGGGGAGAGTATACATCCAAAGAATTTTCAGAATATTTGCAAGCCCATAAAATACGCCGCCAGCTCACTTGTCCCAATACACCACAACAAAATGGTGTAGCAGAAAGGAAGAATAGGCACCTCGCAGAAACTTGCGAAGCATGTTACATGCCAAGAATGTGCCACCTCGGTTACATTTGAATGCATGAAGACTGCAGATATATGTCACCAATAGGCTACCGCAAGCAAGACTTGGGTTTGTTTCTCATATCAAAAACTATGGAATGTCAAGCCTACGGTGAGCCACTTGAGTTTTTGGCGTGTGTGCTATGTCTTAAATCGATCATTTGCGAAGCAAGTTCGATAAGAAGGCTATTGCGTATATCGTGGGATATGACAATGAAAGAAAAGGATGGAAGTGTTGTGATCCGACGAGAGGACGTTGTTACACGTCAAGAAATGTGGTGTTTGATGAAGCATCATCATGGTGGTCTTCTGAAGAAGTATTGCTACCTGATTCAAAAGAAATTGAGGAAAGCTTGAGCAAAGATTCAAGGAACACCTAATGCACGATGAACAAGGAAAAAGTCCCACAAAGACGTTACAAGAAGAGTCCATTGAAGAAGAAGTCAAGATAGAGAAGAGATCGCCAGAAAGAGAAAAATCCATGGAAAATGTGTACATCATAATTTTTCGGAAGAAGAAAGGCAAAGCCAACTTGAGGACACCATAGCGAGACGATTGCAGAGTTAGAGTTAAGAAGGTCCAAGCGGAGACGTAAGCTAAATCCCAAGTATGCAAATGCAGCACTGGTAGAAGGGCACAATATCAAGGAACCGAGCACATATGAGGAGGCTTGTCAAAAGAAAGAATGGCGAAAGGCAATGGAGGAAGAGGTGCAAGCTTTAATTCAGAATGAGACTTGGGAGTTGGTACCCAAACCCAAAGATACAAAGCCTATCTCGTGCAAATGGGTTTATAAGTTGAAGGTACGTCCTGATGGCTCAATTGACCGATATAAAGCTCGATTGGTAGCTCGAGGCTTCTCGCAAACCTACGGTATAGACTATGAAGAGACGTTCAGTCCAGTTGCAAAGATCACTACCGTACGTGTTTTGCTAGCATTAGCTTCTATCCAGTCTTGGAAGTTGTGGCAGATGGATGTGAAGAATGCCTTTCTACATGGAGAACTTGATCGAGTTATATACATGGAGCAACCTAAAGGATTTGAAAGCAAAAGTCATCCTGACTTTGTTTGCAAGTTGAAGAAAGCTTTGTATGGACTCAAGCAAGCACCTCGAGCCTGGTATGGCAAGATAGCAGAGTTCTTGGTTCAAAGTGGATTCATTATGTCTGCAGCAGACTCCAACTTGTTTGTGAAGACTCGTGAAGGAAGGGTTGCTATAATTCTTGTCTATGTGGATGATCTTATCATCACTGGCAACGACAAAGAAGAAATCCAGCAAATCAAGGCTAATCACAAGGCGCTTCCAAATGAAAGATCTTGGTGAGTTAAAACATTTTCTTGGTCTAGAGGTTGATAGAACTAACCATGGGTTATTCTTATGCCAACACAAATATGCTCAAGATCTTCTTGAAAAGTATGGTATGCTTGAATGCAAACCAATATCAACTCCTGTGGAGCCAAATGCAAAACTATGCTCTTATGAAGAAAGAGATCTTGAAGATCCAACGATGTACAGGCAATTGGTTGGCAGCTTGATCTACCTGACATTGACCAGACCAGACATTACATATGCTGTCAGTGTAGTAAGTCGATACATGCAGCAACCAAAGAAATCTCACTTGGAAGCCGTACGAAGGATACTGAGGTATATCAAAGGAACTCTTGACTTTGGTATATTCTACAAGAAAAATGATAAAGTTGAATTAGTTGGCTACTGTGATGCCGATTATGCTGGTGATCATGATACCCGTCGATCAACTACGGGTTATACATTCAACATCGGATCAGCTGCCATTTCTTGGTGTAGTAAAGGCAACCAACGGTGTCCTTATCTACCACGAAGCGAGTATCGTGCGTGCAATGGCGGCTCAAGAATGTATGCGTGGTTGGTTCATACTTAAAGATCTTCATGTTCTGTGAATAATCTGTGGTGCTAAGGTGTGATAATCTCTCAAATATACATTGGCGAGAGAATCCGATTTTTCATGCAAGGACCAAGCATGTGGAGGTGCACTATCATTTCATTCGAGAGAAAGTGCTACGAGAAGAGATTAATATAAAGCATACAAGGACAGAAGACCAAATAGCTGATATTTTCACCAAAGGGCTTGGTGGCTCAAAGTTTGAGGAGTTTCGAGCAAGCCTTGGCATGGTTCCAAGGGCAACATTGAGGAAAGTGGGTCTTTGAGGGAGTGATAAAAATCATCACCCACTTCACCAAATTGGAGCACTAATACCTAAGTGGAGCATAATTAAGTGCATAATGGAGCACTAAGTGTGGATGTAATAAGTTGACTTATATTTGTGGAGGGAGTGTGCTTACTTTTTATGTGTGGTTGAAGGAAGCTTAGGTGTGTGATATTTTGAGTGTTAGTATCTAATCCTACTAGTATAAATAGGAGGTGTGTCAAAGGGGAAAATCATCCCAAGCAAGCAAAACAATAAGAAGTGTGAGTGAGTGAGAGAAATTAAGAAGAGTGAGGTGTCTTATAGAGTGAATGTTCAAATATTGTACAATTGTCTTGCTTCCGGTGTTGTAGTAAAAGTATAATTTTTAAGTATACCACCTGCTCCCTTCCTATTTTTATCCAACAATATACCCCTTTGTCACCTTGTATTCACCATTGACTTCAGTCCCCCTTCCTTTCCAGTGCCACCTATTTCCGGGTTCACAACCCCATTTGAAGCAGTCTTTTGTACGGCAAAGGTGCTTGAAGTAAGTGCAGACGTCATAAGGGGGTTGATAGTTCCACCAGAATGACCCTCGAATGTATTTTGCATGAATCCACTGGACCCATAAGTTATCCTCTTTCCTCTGAATCGCCCACACCAGCCGGGTAATGGTGGCATTATTCCAGGATGTCAGGTCTCGGAGTCCCAGACCTCCCATCTGTTTTGGTCTGCATACAACTCCCTAGGCAACCATAGGGGCTTTACTATAATGTGAGGATGAACCTCCATATATATATATATATATATATATATATATATATATATATATATATATATAAAATTTTATTGATGATAACCAATTACCAGTCATCCGAAATGTCATATTGACAAATTTTGTCAAGTTAAGTGACATTTTATTAATTCGAAAATTTTCCAGCATACCTTTAACATTTGTTAGAAGTACAAGGACAATTTAGTCCAACAACTCTTGGAAACTATAGTCTAATCCACCTTGAAACTATAACTTAAGAGCACAGCAATACGAGCAGCAGTGCAGCACCTCCTAATGAGTAATGCCTAAGCTCTTCGTCCTCATGGCCTTCACCGTTCTCCCTCAGCAACACCTGCTCAACAAACCCCTGCAATTCCCCCCATCATCATCGTCGTCGTCGTCGTCTTCACCAATTCACGCTGTTACTTTTCCCTCCATAATTTCCACCGAAAACTCCCTACGCAACTTCAATATTAACCCATACACAGTTGAACTACGCTTCAATTTATCTCATTCCAACTTCAAACCCACCTTGAAATCACGCCCATGTCTCGCAGTTCACACAGCTTTATCACCCTCCCTCACTGAAGACATGGAAGACAGAGAAACAATGCCGAGAGCTGAACGATTTGCTGCGACTATCGAAGCAACCCCACCTCCCAAACGGCCTGAATTCGTCCAAAACTTGATTGCGCACCGCAGTGGATTGAAGAGAGTGGCTTACTTCAACGATTTGTTGACGGGTCTGTTGATGGCCGATGAGTTGAACCTTGCCTTGAAGGTGTTCGACGAAATGCCTCTTCATGGTGTCACGCCAGATTGGTGGACTTTCTCTGTTCTTATCCGGTACTACTGCAGGAAAAACGACCCCGATGAGGGTAGAAAGCTTTTGGACCGTTTGATTGAATCTGGGTTTCGACCCAACATTGCTACACTCACCATTTTGGTCGATTCATTTTGCTCAAGAGGGAAGATTCAGAGAGCTATGGAGGTTTTGGAATTGATGGAAAACAGATTTGGGTGTAACCCTAGTATTCCTACTTACAATCAAGTCCTAAAAGGACTCTGTTTTGTGGGTAGAGTAGAGGATGCATGTAAAATGTTGATGGATTTGAAGAACAAAAATGGTGTTGCAAGTCTAGATATATACTCGTACACTTCTGTTATGGATGGTTTGTGTAAAGTTGGGAGATCACAGGAGGCTTTAGAATTGCTTGACGAAGCTGTTTCTATGGGATTGACACCCAACGCTGTCACTTACAATGCACTCTTCAATGGCTACTGCAAAGAAGGCAAGCCTAAGAAGGGTTTCAGGCTGTTGAAACAGATGACAGAGCGAGGTTGCGAGCCCGATTATATAACTTACAGTACTTTGTTTCATGGTTTGTTGAAGTGGGGAGAAATCTTGGGTGCTTTGTGGGTGTATAACCGAATGGTGGTGGTCGGGTTCAAGGTGGATGAGAGGATGATGAACACTTTGTTGAGGGCTCTGTGTAGGAAATCATGGGTAGAAGAAGGTCTCCTGAAAGTTGCATTTCAAGTGTATGATCAAATGAAGAGATGGGATTATGCGATTTATCCGGACACGTATTACCTAGTTATTCATACATTTTGTGTTGGTAAGGAGATTGATAATGCTTTGCTTACTTTGGATGAGATGGTTGGGGCGGGTCATTTTCCTAGGATGGTCACGATCAACCGGATCATCAATGAGTTGAGTAAGGAAGGGAGGATTAATCGAGCAATATCGATTTTGGTTGTTATGTTTGAAGCCTGTAGGATTCCAAGCAAAATCAGCTATAGCATCTTGATTGAGGAGCTAAGTAGACGAGGGCACTTGCTTGAGGCCTCAAGTATCTATGGTTCAGCATTGAAACGGGGCGTTATTCCGCTCAAGAAGCCTTTGTGTGTTTAGCAAAGTACCGTAATTTGCAACAAAGGTCCCAAGATTTGTTGATCTTGAATTGATCTCAAAATGGGGTGTTATTCCGCACAAAAAGCAGGGTAATGTTTATGAGAAACTCTTGTGCTCGACTTTGGTGGGATTCATATTGGACATTGAATCGTCAGCTGCTTGTCTACTGGAATTAGCCTCTTCATGTAACGCTAGCAGGACTACACTGAGGCTTGTATCAGTCATTTGTCTGTTGGAATCAGCCTCTTCACACACTTCCTTGCATGGGAAAAAGACTGCATATACCTGGATCGCCCCATACCTCATATTAGCAGGAATACCCGAGGGCTTGTCATTGTTGTTGTTGTTGAAGTGCAATTTGGAGATTCCTGGATACCTAAATCAGCTGGAAATGTTTATGGTAAGAGCATCTGCATTCATGTTAACACTATCTGAGGATGTAGGAGCACAGCCATGCATTTGCTATCCAAGAAGAACCATTTCAAATCACCTTTTATCACAAAGGGTTGTGGTGGAGCTGAAATTTAGCTTTGGATTTGCGAGCTGAATAAGTGTACTACCTGGTTAAGGCTGAGGGATGTTCCACATTTATAGTATTACTTTGATCGCCTTCTCCTATCTTTATCTTTACATTAGAGGATTCACCTTGGACTGTTAAAACTCTAGCGTGCACTCATTTTGATATGTATCTTTCACATATTTTACTTTTTTTTTCTGCAGATTCATTTTAATCTTTTCATCTCTTTCCTTTCTTTCTCTCTCTCATATTTTAGATTGGATTGAATAGTTAAACCAATCCAAAGAACAGGGCCTGAATGATCCATAAAAAGGGAAGATTGATATTTGCAGGTTTTGCAAATTTTATTGTCATCTATTTTTCCTTGAATCAAACAGGAGAAAACAATTGAATTGCCAATCAATTTTTTTTCCTTCAAGGTTTTACAAAAACCAAACAAATGACAAACCAAAAAAAAAAAAACTTTTGTCCTTAATTTTTTAATTTTACCTTCTTCACAGTCCAAAGACGCCTAAATCTCTATATATTTATGTAACTGAAAATGGTATTTTATTTTTTTTTAATAATGACATAATCAAGCAGTGCTTCAACACTACGAAACTTAACAAGGCAAACTTATGCTCCAAATTTAAACTTTCTAAGCTTACCAGATTCGTAGGTAAGTTAAGGTAAAAAAGTTTGGATATTTTTAATAAATTTTGGTTTTTATTTATAGTTTCTAGTAACTTTTGAAAACTTTGGGTGAGTTTTAATAACTTTAGGAGAATATTTAACAATGTTCAATTTCTATTTATGCATAAATTACCTACCAATTTCTACCAACTTATGATTTACCCATGAATCTTACAAGCTATAAGTATATATAATTAACATGTAATTACACTATATTCATGAAGCATGAACTCCTTCCTATCTAAACTAGTTAAACGACCGTATCCAAGCCGAGCTCAAGCCCCCTAAGCTCGGTCTTAGCTCAATAAACATCTGAGCCAAACATTGATCAAACCAAGCTTAAGCCAAGCTTTGACTGAGTCAAGCCTGAATGATTTGTAAACCGACTCGGCTCTATCACAGCCCTAGTTGGAGCTATTTGGGGAGTCGCAACAAAGTCCCAATGACAACATCCCCCATGTATTTTCTTCAGTTCTAACTTCCACCCAACAAAACCAAAATAAATGTGCGACCAGTCTGACGACGAACTGTCAACTTACCAGGAATCCTCTCAGAAGTGAGCAGCAGCAAGTACAAATTATTCCCATACAACTTTAGCTCACAAAACAAAATCAAATAAGCATATAAGAAACCCAAAAGCTACTCCATAAGACGGGAACCCATTTCTAGAGTCTAAGACTGCTGCAGAGCAGAGGTTACAAATATATTCAACTGCCTATATGCCTATGTATGTACTAGAACAACTACATCAAGAAGAAGATACAACACCCACTCGTGAGCGGAAACAAAACCAAAAGGAAAGCAAAAAGTGGGATTTTATTATGTTCAACTCTTAGAAGAAAAGAAGGGGTCGGGGAAAGAAGAATCTATAACTCAAGTTGGAAAGTCGAGTACTAAAATCGGTGAGGAAAAAATCACCAAGAGAAAGGGCTTGCTCCGAGCAGGAAGATCTCATTCTCCACATCTTTTACCCATTGGCAAACACGGTTACATGTCCTAATTGCTAGAGCCTGCAAACCCATATCAACACTATTAAAGTACTTCAACTACAACTAGTCAACAGCAAAACTTTCAGGAAAAACACGTTTTGAGCGAGGTCTGGGCAAACACAATTAAATATTTTCGAAGTTTCCATCTCAGCTGTGAAGGAGATGAGTTCAACCCCCCCCCCCCCACCCCAAAAAAAAAACCCCACAGAAAAAAGAAAAAGAAGAGAGAGAGACAGAGAGAATCCAATGTTCATATTGTTTGATTGGCAAACTATACATTGAGGAAACCTGCCAGATTCCCTTTGAAGTGGAGTTGCATGGAGATATGGCTCATGGTGTGTGTGTGTGTGTGTATATATATATATAAGCAATCAATGTTTGTATTGTTTGATTGGCAAACTATATATTGATGACTCTACTTGACACCAGCAACAGCAAGAGCAGAACAAAAAGCACCAAATTGCAAAAGAAGCTGCAATAAATTACTGGCTTGGCTAGCAAAATCTCAATCCTCATGCAAGTTTCCATGGAGCAAACAGATTATATATAACACTATAACATGCTTCAACTTTTAGACCAATGAACATAACTATACCTTGTCCGCAAGTGGGTCGAATGCTGCATAAAGTTCGAAATCTTGTGTGACCCAGCAAAGGAGGACTGCCATACATAACAGTGCACGAGAAAAACAATAAGAATTTATGGGAAGGCAAATCAAGTGAACTCCTATGAGTATATATATGTCCACCAGATTTGAACAAAACCCCATCATAAAATTTATATAATTTACCGTAGTTCTCATCTCTTCTAAACTGAGTCTTGTGAGGGCCAAATCCTTTATCATGCATTGAAGCATAAATCTTCTGGTAAGCTCTATACAATCTGCAATAAAGCAATTCACAGGCAAGTTAGCAGCAATTCCAAATTCAGACGATAATGTCCTCATGCATCAAAATTATAGTGCTAACCTTTTCTGTTGTTGATGTGTATTAATAGGTGAAGAGAACTCTGAAGACACATACTGATCCAAATAAATGCTACGATACATGAAATGCCAAAGTCCGCACGGACCTCCGACACCAGTGTATGGTTCCCTCACTCTGTCAGGAGATTGCTGACCTAAGTGAGGAGACGCGGACCCAGTTCGGGAAGACGTATCTACAGGTACATCCTCGACATGCATCCCGCCATCTAATATAGACCTTTGCACCTCACTGAGTACATTTGATTTCAGAAGAACAGCCTCAATACGTAACCTGAAATAGGAATTGAATTCTCCGATCACAAACAGGAGAGCAAGCAAGACCTTATATATCCTCCAAAATTATCTATAAATTATTGATGGAAACGAAAAAAGACTCAGTTTTAAACCAAGAGGTGGTCACGTAATTCATAAATCCCTAGGTTTTGCAACAGTATTTATTCAGTAGCTTTCTCCACCTCAGCAATAGATAGAACATGTCAAGTGAAGAAAACCCAGATTAGGAAGTGGGAGTTCTCATTAGCTAGTCAGAAGTAAAATACAATAACAAATATTCAATGCTGTATGAATTCATGGTTTGCAAAGAGGCTCTTTACGAATTCCATTGGCAAAGAAAAGCTAATTGTTACAGTTTCAATATACACACCAATTCTAAAGATGCATATACAATATACCTGCATTCTTTCAGATGGTAAAAGGCATCTGAACTAGTAGTAAGCAACATCAAGTATGTATTAGCCTGCCACAAACCAAATAATCAGGAACATTCTAAATAACCTGAGCAGAAATTTCAAACACTTGGAGCAACTTGGGTGAAATCACATGCAATTTAGGTCTATTCCACCCAACCAGCTCTATACAGGACATTTCCAAGATAAAATTTAAATATGAGACTATGAATATAAAAAATAAATTAATTAAAACATTGATGCCACAGAAACTTAAAGCACCATAACAGAACAAATAGAGAAATTGAATTCCAAGAATACTTCAGCAATACGGAAAATTTAACACCAAAGGACAATTGACACAATAGACAAGATTTTCTCAGAATGCTACTCACAAGTGATATTACAACACTTCTTTCTAGCTGAAGAAATTGTGTATCTAGAATTGATTGTACAAAATGCAACAGTAAGTGCTAAATGGTGGATGCGGACAAACGATGAGGACATTCTAAAGAAACACACCCCTTTAAACTAGAAATAATCACAAAGTAACAGGGCACTTACATCAAGATAATGAACATATGCATAGAGAAAAGCCATGGGATTATATCTTGGCAAGCAAATTGGAGAGAAAGACTCCGATGTCCTGCAAGTATTCAATATGAAATGTAATCTTACCACAGATATGAATCAAACATGAATGTGCAAGGAAACCACTAAATCGTTGACAGGGATAAAATTTACTGAGTAGAATTTTAAAAAGGATTCCAAAGTAAAATTTATAGGACATGCACCAAGCAGTAACATAACAAATAATAGTGGACAAGCACATGAGCCATGAGGTAATAGTAATACATATGGTTTTAAATCCCAACACAAGCAAATTCTTAATCTTGACATACTGAAGGCTAAGTCTCATAGCCAACCAGTCATTCGATTTCCAAAGGTTGTTAAATACCTCCTGGCTTGCTCACTTCCTGCAAAAGACATTAAAAAAAGTCTTTCTAGAATCTACTAGGTAAGGACCAGATTACTACATTATCTGAAGCCCATACCATGATTGAGCAGAAGATTGTATGCCCAGAAAAGGCCCCCATCCAATGATAACATAAATAGAGTACTTCATTACGGTTGAACACCCATTTCAATAGTATCGAAAAAGCATTGCATTCTGTTGTCAGACTAATGTAAGTAAATGAAAAGCAAATAGAAAAGGCCACTATATTAAATTGATTTAAATCACATTTTATAACTTGATAATTCTTTACTTTGGACTATTCACAGTCACCACATCAAGAATGTTCAAAACCTGTCTGACGTAAAATATTTTGAACATACATCTTGTATAACAAAGTCTTCTACATGCAAGCTTTGCATCTCTGACACCATCTTCTCTTATTTATTGTGTAGAGAGCTAGGGGGATGATCAGTCGCATTAAATACAATACTGACCTTTTCCTTGTAGCTATGTTCAAAGCACTTTGATGTCATACCTTGATGCCCAAAGCCTAAACTGTTAATTTTTGAAGGCAAGGATTCTCTAAAGCAGCACTAGAATAAAGTGTACAGGCTTTCTATTCTCTAACTCCACCTCCTGGTTTGATGTAAAATGCACGAATTCCTTAAGGAGAACTTAGTATTGTCCATCAAACAACCCCCCCCCCCCCCAAAAAAAAAAAAGAAAAGAAAGAAAAGAGAAAAAAAGCACAATTCAGTTTATTATTCTCCTTTCCCTGAGGGGAAGGGTTCGACTCCATAGAGTGATTAGTGATTCTTCTGAAGAAAGCACAGTTTTTATATAAAACAATCAAAACATTGCATTAGAGAGACACCAAGGGGGTCCCGCCCATGTACAAAAGGGGCAAGAACAAAAATCATCATGCTTTCAAGCTCTCCTGCATGATCTCCACCCTGAAACACTTTACTCCAACCAGACAAAATTCTCAAAAAGTAGAGCATGAAATTCTGAAAAGACAGGGCTTTGTCATCAAATGTTTGAAGACTCCTTTCTTCCAAAAGGCGTTAATACACAGCAAAGTAATGTTTGTCCTCAGGGTTTCTTTAATAGTTATGTTTCTTTCTTTCTTTTTTCTTTTTTCCTTTTGAAGGAGCTGGGTGTTATGTCCATGAAGACCTAATCTCCTGAAGGATCTTATGTTCATGAAAGCCTAGTCTCCTGCATGGTAACCCTAAATTTTCAGTGTCCCTAACAGGCTAATAGTATAAAAATTTCATGTATGGATCTATGCAAAATTTCAGGATTGAGGATTCTGAAATGGAAAATTTCTGATTATCCAGTACCAAATGCATAAGGCCAATTATGAAAACCAAAATTTGACAGAAAGTCAGAAACAGCTACATTTCTTCTCAACCTCCCAAAAAAAAGGGGGGGGGTCATCAACCGCTCCGTATTCTGTATCTCTTATGATAGCAGAAAAGCAAATCCATACACATGCAATCAGAAGATATCATATCAAGTCCGATGTTCTTGCCTGAATGAATCAGATGACATCACGAAGTTTGACAACAACAGCATATCATCTGGATGAAGTGACGCCTTTTGTGCCCCAACAAGGCTAATTACCTGCAGCCACAGATGGTAAGATGCCTGAGATGAAGCCCTCTAGAGAAGCAACGGTGCGGCCAGAGGAAAAAGTGAAAAAAGTCAAAATAACCTTGTGTTTGCACATAAGTATTGCAAACAAGACCCCTGAATCAGCAACGTCTTGCAGTACGGCACCAGCAGCTTGTCTTGTTGGATAAGCAAGGGGAAGGCAAGTGTAAGCATGAAGAAAAGTGGCAGGATTCCTACTCAAAGATGAAGATAGAATTAGACTCCATCCAACCATAAATACCAAGCATCCACCAGACACTGAATTTACAAAAATGATAGTTGTAGGTTAATAGGCTATCAGTGTTTCTGGCTCCAAGTGGTTGCATTAAGCTAGTCAATTATTGCCAGCATACAGGCTCAAAAGCCTCAGATTGTTGCCAATATGATCATGCAACTACTAGTTTCACTTTTCAAATAACCATTTCAGCAACAAGAAAAATTAGACTAACGTAGAGATCAGAAGTAGATCATCTCGACATCCAAGTGCATTCAGAGAGATAGGGATTCAAGTTGTTGCCTATCAGCCCATGATTCCAGCATATAGTCATCTCTACCCCTCAAATATGCATCCTCTTATGGAAGAATCACATCAAAGAACAACAAGATTTATCAAAAAAGTAGGCAAGACCATAATTTCACTTAAAAGACCCATCCAACCCCCCATTCTCTTCAAAAAGGGGGAAAACAAAATGAACAAGCACGAGAATGAGGGGAATCGGAGAAAGGCAGGAGAAAGATGTGCACACACAGACAAATACAGCAAAGTCTAGCCAAGTCCAACAGAAACTAGAAGCCAACACAGATGAGAGAAACAAACCAATTGAAAGAATGAATGAGAGATGAAAAGACAACATCTGTGCCACCAAGCAAAGGAGTCATGTCAAACTTTGGATTCTTTTCAAAACATCTGTTTACTGACTTCGTCAAGATAAGGATCATCTGTATAAACAAAGTTGATGGAAAAATTGTCAGAAAGGAGAAGATGATAGCAAAAGCAAAAGATAGCAGAAGAATAGAAAATCACCTGGCCATAAAGCAGTTCCAATTGTCCCCTTAAAGACTCAAAAGGTTCCTCAGTACAGCTTATGCAAACCAAATAAATAGGTCCTTTGACAAGAAATACCACCTGAAAAACAAAGCAGAAGTAGCTGACGTAATGCACAGAAAATATACGCATGCATTATTGTCACTCCAGCCATAAGCCGAACCATACAGAAAACAAGTTACCAAACAGATGATTATCAAACTCACAATCTCACGTTTAAGCCATTCTGGGATATAGCTGCATGATAATTAATCCATTCCCTAACAGGATACAAACTGGAAAGAATCTTCTGATGCTACAGAGCCAACGGGAATGGACGGTAGCACTTTACTACATCCCTAGACATAAATACCGCAAGAAACTTATGTGCTGCAAATTAAAAAGTTAGGATTAACTACTTTCTTGTCCAAAACTGAAAGAAAAGCATCTGGATGCTAATAGGAATGCTATCTTATTTTCTTCACAAATGTAATTTCAATTAATTACAAAGCCATTTGTTTGGGATGATGAATTGTTATTTTCCCCTTGCCACCTCAAGGTTATTGCAGCTACAAAACATTTCAACGATACCACACGAGCGTTAAAATGTTACTTTTCACCAGCTCCTCAAAGTACGGACAGATCATTCAGTTCACTCCATTTAAGTAACATTAAATGGACCAATCAGAAGGAAACTACTTTCCCATTAGTGTCTTCTTGATAATTCAGATGTTTCTTATTTGATTTTGAAGATAACGGCCAAAGCAGCAGGACAGAAGCAAAATAGAGATGAGCCAGGTGATCAGTAATTTCATTAGAGGAAGGCAGGTTCTTGTCCCATATCAGTAGATGATTATTTAAGTTCCATGATCCCATATTACTAATAATGGTTTAAGAGGACGTAATCACCGTGTGAGTTGTGACAATGGAGAGTTTCTAATGCAAACAGCTCCCCTTAGCATGAAATTCAGCTAACAAAGGATGGGAAAATGATTCCATAATTCTAATGAACCAAGACTTGGGTAGGGAGGAACCTCCCTTGTTTTCTGTTGCTGGCGATGTGGGTGCTAGATAAGATTCATTAAAGCATGCAGATGCAGGACAAAGCACAGGATGCAATGCAAAGATAAAAGATAAAGAAAGATCATGACATCAAATCTTATGAACCAATTTAATAGTAACTATAATAGAACCTTAAAATAGAGAAATCCCACATGAAGGGCAAAGAGGGGGAAAAAAGAGCCCGATAAAAAGGAATTCAAGTTGGGAAAATAACAGCAATAAAATCCTAACCTGATGCTTTCCAGCCCTAACCAGCTTCACACGATCACCTCTGAGAAATTTTCAATTAAAAAAATTATTTTCTGTCGAAAGAAAAGGAAAGAAAAAAAGTAGACAAAGGCACTAAATACTCATAAGCTAGAGCAAATCATTGAATTTGTTGGCTTTATTGACCTACCCATTCTCAACAAAAGAGATTATAGCTTGCAATGTCGCAGAAAAGCCAGCTAGCTTATGCTCGTCCCCATATCTTTAGGACACAGAAATCAGTTAGTAAAAAACATATTCAAAACCAAAATAAGACATCATACCATCACAACTTCAGAGAAGATGACATACCTAGAATATATGGGTTTTCCAGAATGACTAAGAATGAAGAAGTGCTTTTTCCTTTTCCTCCATGAAATAGATGCATCATCCTGCATTTACACAACAATTATTTCCAGCAAGGCCAAGAAACATACGTACATATGAACAGGAGGAAACCAAAGACATGGTTGCCAAGTTGGTAGCCACCCCACCAAGGTTCAATTCTTGGTGGAAGCAAAGATATGCTCCTTGAGTGGAAATTGTGGGATTGATGGGTCATGGGCCAGTTTGGTATCCCTTAACCCCTGCCTGTAAAGCTTATAATTACTAGAGGTTACTCCTGAGATAGGGGCTTAGTGGGCAAGCCTACTTACCCTTCATAAGAAAATTGTGTGTGTGTGTGTGTGGGTGGGTGGGTTGGGGGAGGGGGGGGGGGGGGGGGGAACGCTGCAACACGGATATATCTTATTGATGGAATCATACATATGAAATTAGCTGCAAAAATCAGCAAAAGACAAAAAACAAAAACAAAAAAAACACAGGATTGCATCGATTCTATTTACTGTATAGCACTAAAAGAATTTCCTTCCGGTAACTTGTTCTGTAATCCCTAAAGTTAATAAGGTTAAACTTCCTATTTTGAGTATATCTTCGACAACCTTTATTGTGTATAATGATACTGTGCCCTAACAAATGATACACGCTTTTTTGCAAAGTTCAACAAATAAGATTCTCCACAAACTCGATAATTCCTATGTGATATTTATCGGGCTTTCAGACATACTGCACAAATTTCCTCAGTTGTTACTGTCTGTATGCTTCAACACTGCACTGTCATTCTATGAACAACTGTTTCATTCCAAGCTCACCACTCGCATTTATGGAAATTCATTCCAATTTCCATACAAATAGCTTGATTCAAAGACCCAGATCCTTATTGATGGAATCATACATATGAGATTAGCTGCAAAAATCAGCAAAAGACAAAAAAAACAAAAAAAAAAAACACAGGATTGCATTGATTCTATTTACTGTATAGCACTAAAAGAATTTCCTTCCGGTAACTGGTTCTGTAATCCCTAAAGTTAATAAGGTTAAGCTTACTATTTTGAGTATATCTTCGGCAACCTTAATTGTATATAACGATACTAATATACTATGCCCTAACAAATGATACACGCTTTTTTGCGAAGTTCAACAAATAAGATTCTCCACAAACTCCATAATTCCTATATGATATTTATCAGGCTTTCAGACATACTGCACAAATTCCCTCAGTTGTTACTGTCTGATATGCTTCACCAATGCACAGTCATTCTATGAACAATTGTTTCATTCCAAGCTCACCACTCACGTTTATGGAAATTCATTCCAATCTCCACACAAATAGCTTGATTCAAAGACCCAGATCCTTCTTGTACGGGTTGCAATGTTGGCAACACCCTTTTCAGTGCCACGCTCACAGCTCAATGCTCACCGACCACCACAACTGAGAAACAAGCCTTACGCCGAGCTGAAGCAAGCATTTACACAATTCGTAGAAGTCTTTTGGCCATGATTATTCAGTACTTGGGCTTAGGTGCTCCACATACTACTTTGGGAATATCAACATGCCCAACATAGAATGATGTCATCACACTTTTATAGAAATCTGTAATTGTGTAATCATAAAGAAAGGGTCACTAGTGCATGACCACATAAGGGCATATAATGAAATATGGAGCCTGTGCGACAGAATTCTTTGTTACTTTTGATTCTTTTTCAGAACACTTCAAACTGTCCGATGTCAAAGCTTCTAGCAAATACAGATGACTACGAGACACCACTAATCATAGGAGCCCCTCACTAGGTGAAGATATCTAGCTCTAGTTCCCACGATCTTAGCACACACCTTACAGAGACAATACAATTCTTGAATAGAAATCCCAAGTCACTGGTGGCTTCCATCAGCCCAACTCCAACAATACTCGCACATAAGGCACACCAACAAAGGTACAACCAGACAACACTAAACCGACTGCCAGTATCTACCCGTGGTATTTGCATGAATGGCCTAAAATCTAACCATGCAACGTGTCCCCACACAGAGAAATAACTCTAATATAGCACCATTCTGCCTTCATGTATATACACAACCATTCAAGCGCACCACACCCAATGGTTCAATCTCATCAGAAACATTTCTTTATTAAAAGGACAAAAGGGAGACTTATCGACAAACACTATATATAGTGAAGCAGCAGCTTATATTTCAACAAATCACATCTCACTGGTACCCTTGCCTACTTTTGCCTCCAGTCACTCCACCATTCTTATCTTTTACATCTTTGCAGTGAAATCGAATCAGCAATTCGACAATTGTTATCCCTAGACAGCTTCTGAGGCAAAGGTCCAATCATCTGACCAATAACAGCAGAAAGCTGCTACTTAATTTTTAGGAAAGTCAGAAGAGGAAATTAATAGGTGTTAGTGTAGAGCTCTGAAGTACAAGGAAAGGGTAGAGCTTTCAGCAAAAGGGAAAGCAGCATATGCCAATTGATCCCGGTGACAAACATCAAAAGTATAATCCCCCAACCAGTCACGGAGCCACCATGGGGTCACATGGGGCCAAGTGACCCCACTCCCCAAAGCAAATATAATAAACAAAACTCAAGCATTATTGATTCACAATGAGCCAGCTGTTATAGTAGTACATTCCACATTTCACCTCCTGATTCTTCAAAGTATCAGGTTTGATTTCAGCCCCCTCCAAAGTCAGACACACCTTTCAACAAAAAAAAAAAAAAAAAAAAAAATCAGCCTCCTCCACTACTCACTAAATCAAGATTTGTGTATTCCATTTTGCACTTTCCTTTATTTTGCAATTTACAGTATACTCTTCAAGCCTACGCCTGTGCCCATAGCAATTCAGCAACCCCAGCCACAATTCCCGTCCCACACACAATAACTTCCAAACCCTCCCCGCCACAAGGTGCAACTACAGGCCTACCGCCACAAGCCTTCGCCCGTGCCCATTGTGACAGCATTCGATTTGATTTGCATCTTCCTCGTTTCTCACAAAGGGTACTTCATTCCTTTACTTTACACTCCAGTCTAATTAAATTGTTTATAGCATTGGTACGGTGAAGTTAACTTCATTGTAATAGTTGCGATTTGGATGATTTTCTTATCGTTCACCCGCATAGAAGTTGAAAGAGTACAGTTCTGCGCTTACCGGCCAACATGTGGACAGGAAATGCACCAGATGCTGCTGCAGGTCTCTTGTTCCTGTGCGATTATAGAAATTTTATGACCTGATTGCAAGACTATCACAATCTCACATGAGTTCACTTTGTCAATTGTTTTAAGTTAGCAACTTTGTTCCAAGTCTCAAGTGGGTTTGATGTTTCTTTGCTTCAAAATAAGGGTTATACTTGAATTTGACTTACATTATAACAAGAAATGGTCCTTGCGGCATAGTAGGGGAGATAAATTGTAAGTAATAATAACGGATAGCATGGTTCCAAATAAAAGGTTATTATAAAAAGGATGAATTAATCGCTCGACTCTACTAAGATGAATGGAGAAGGGACCCTACTAGAATGAACTAATTGACGATGGATTGTCATCCTCTGTCCTTCCTTCATATCCTAGCTTTCCCTGTTCCCAACCATGGCACTAGCATATAGCATGCACAATGCTAAAACACTCGAGGGGCAATTTGGTACACCAAGAGTGGAATAGAATGGTATGGAACTTGATACTTTGATCCCATGTCTGGTTCAACTTAGGAATAAAGTCAAAATTTTAGTTTTACTTTTTCCAGTTTTTGTCAACTCAAAACTAATGATAGTATTTTATTATTTTTATGATTAATGTATCCATTCCCCTCCAGTCTCTCTCTTCAAAGCTCAAAATCCATAGCAATGTGAGCAAAGCAGTCACAACTCCAGCAAAGTAGTGACAATTTCGGAGTGAAGCACTAAAGCCAAACCCTTTTGTTGACAATTTCTACATCCTGATCAGTTTGGGGTTCACTAGCTTGGTCCCCGCCATTGGAGGCAACACAAGGAGTGACAAATTAGGGCTTTCTAGCTGTCCAGAAAGATACAAATTAGGGGGTTTTAGGGCTTTCTAGCTGTCCAGAAAGATACCGGTAGTATATATGACGCCTTCCGAAGAAGATGGATTGCAGGTATAACCGCCGCCTTCCACCCATTCTTTAGTCTTAGAATCCACTGACACTCAAGAGTGCCTAGACTCTGCAACACTAATGCTCATTCTGCCAAAGCAGCTTTCTCCATCCAACTTTCAATGTCTGGATTTCAATTATAATTGAAACCGCTTTCCTTCTATTGTCTTTACAGACTATTTCAATTTCTCTCCTCCAACCTAATTCTTTAAACATCCTAAGAAAATTTTTAAAAGACCTTGTCATCAAATTTCAGCAATGCAACCCATGAATTTCCTCCAGACAAATAGTAATATCAATCAAATACTAAAAGTGGGAGCAACTGAAATGGACAATAAAATGAATTAGAATTCACTGACAATCAAAAGCTAAATAGTGTCAGGCACGGTGAATTGCAATTGCTTTCCTTCCATTTTATTTACAAACCGTTTCAATTTATTCTCCTCGAAATTCATTTCTTTAAGCATCCTAAGAAATTTTAAAAAAAACCTTGTTATCACAATTCAGCAATGCAACCCATGAATTTCCTCCAAACAATAACATCAAACACTAAAAAGTGGAAGCAACTAAAATGGACAATGTGAAATGAATTAGCGACAGACCTCATCAACATGGCGCTTGCCAGGAACCCAGACAGCTGGTGAATGTACTACACCGCCATTGACGAACTCACTGTCCCTCACTTCACAAATCTCATCCTCCTCCCCAATCTCCCCAGTGCTCGCACTACTCGTGCCCCTCTCTCCAGCATACCCACTGCTACTCGGACTCTCAGGTCCATCCACTTCCAGCTCCGAATTCACTCTCCACCCTTCACCGCCACCACCGGACTCACTTTCTCTCTCCTCCACCTCCGCCACCAGCGCCGCCTCCGGAGCACTGATCAGACCATCCTCCTCCGCCGCCGGAACCCTAGCTTCCACCATCACATTCCGATCATTCACATCGCCGGCCAATGCGTCTGCATCTAGAACATTCGCTTCGGTCAAACAAGGCGGTTCTTCTCCTTCTCCGTCGGCCAGTGTAAGGGAGGAGATCAATCGAGCTTCATCAATGGCGTCGTCGTTGATGGTGATCGGCTTGTCGGAAGAGTGGAGGTTAGGGTTTTGAATTTCAGCGGCGGAGTCGTAGGCGGAGTCGGAGGAGGAGGAGGAGGAATCGGAGGCCATAGGAAAGAGAAGAACCTATGGCCAACGAACTGGATCAAAGCAAAAATGGAGGTTGATTGTTGACGGAAATCATGTGGGAATTTTGACGTGATGTAACAAGGTTTTTAGAGAGAGAGAGAGAGAGAAGGTTCCCCCAATTTCAATGTGTGACAGGGCGTCCAACTGACTAGTAGCTGGCTGACTCTCAGTTGGATCCTCCGGTTCGGAGCATAGCCAACCGGTTCTCATAGCGAACCGTCGAACCGGGGTTTCTCTAAACATCCATGTCAAATTTTAAGGGGGTAAATTTCAAAAAACAACTAAAAGGACATCATATTTTGGTGTAATAATTTTAATGACACTATATTTTGATAAATAATTGTTAGGTGATATTATTTTTGATGTAAATATTTAGGGATGACAGTCCGGCCAATTTCCGGCCAGAAATGGCACGAAATGGTGGGTTTATGGTTTAGGTATGTTTTAAAATTGAAATATATACTTAATTCTAGCATATACATGTAAATCTCCTAACATAATAAACACACGCATAAGCATAAAACCCACCATTTTGTGCTATTTTTGGCCAGAAATTGACCGGAATGTCAACACCCCTAAATATTTACATCAAAAACAATGTCACCCAACAATTATTTATCATAATATAGGGCTTTTAAAATTATTCCCCAAAATATGAGGCCCCTTTAATCGTTTTTTTGGGTAAATTTAGGTTAGATAAATTTTGATAATTATTGGATGGAAAAATATTTGAAGACAGTGTCAAATTTTAGAAAATCTACAACATATATATAGGAAATAGTTAAATTATATATTACCCCAGAGTTTCAAATTATCCAATTTATTCAAAATTTCACACCTTTTTTCAATTCTTTGTTTATCGATATTTAGCAAAATCTATAAATTCATCCTCAAAGAACACATCATATTAGCAGCTTTCTCATATATATAAACTTGTCACTCAACTATCCCAAAAAAATTAAAACTGTCATCGAATGTGTTTTGGTTAATTTCACATTGCTCATATCTCAAATAACTTATGGTTATATTTTTTTTCATAAACCTCGTTTGTCCCGTTCTATCTATTAACTCTTCCTTCAACTATTCTTCTTCCCTTCATGATTTGCAAGAAGTTGTGCACTTGATAAGTGGGCTTTTAGTGGCTTTAAATTTTTTTTTTTTGTCACGTAACCTAACTTAGGAGATATTTTAGCTTTGGAAGCATAAGTGAGTCCAAGGTCCATGTAGTGACTTGCAAATATACAGGACCATCTTAACTTATTCATCGACTTTTCATTATGGATACTAGTATTTTCTTCTCTACTCCCATTGCCAAGCTTTTTTTTTTTTTAACTTCAAACATCGCATATATTTAGGCATTAATTCGCCGACCTTATATGTTTAGCTTTGTGCTACAATTTGTTGTATTTGTTGCATGAGCTAAGGTTATCAATCATGAGTAGAACATGACTGTCATGGGATTGCTCTCATTTCCATCCAGATCCTTTATTACTAGGCATTCCATTTTCATTTCGTTAAATGCATCCATTGATATGGGATCCTCCTCTTCTTCGACCACAAGTGAGAAAAGTTAACTTCAACCTCTACCAATATTAAACATATTGGCCCACTTATATATTTCTTTTAGTGTAGCCAATGTTACATATGGAACGATCAAGGATTTAGAGGCTGACCTTGACAATGACATACTCAATACATTTTACAACTTAGTAAGACCTATATGTAATATAATAAAATAAATTCATATATATATGTCTATATATGATGCTTGGGTGGACTTGCCCACATTCAAGTTTGCAGGTCGCCCTCTGTCCTAGGATGGACCTTATATGGTCATGATATGGACTAAAAAATGTTGACCAAAACTCCACACGATCGAGTCACGTTAAGTTTGGCGACCGTTTATGCTTATAACAAGAATGCATTATATAAACACTTTGAGGTTTATTGTCATTTTGGGATAAACCACTGATAGATGGGCCTCAGTTCCGCCAATGGAGGTTGCTTGATCCAACTTTTCAACCAAGGCGGGCACTTGATTCTATTGTGTAGTGAACCTGGTATGGCTTGCTTTAATCCCTTTTAATTTGTCCAGGCCAAAAGTGAGGTTTGGGGAATCCATGCAAAAGTTAAGGCTAAGCACTTAACATGTAAAACATGCTCAAACACTTAGCACATTAGCATACATTGCTTTAGTTTGAAGTCATACACATAGACCGACAAATTGTAGTCCCTTTGACCTGCTAGGGCATTACCGCATTAGGACAATTAACAAGGACATAAGACATTAGAACAATTAACAAGGACATAGTACTATAACATGTAGGACACAGAAGATAAGCCTGAGTCAATTGGATTAACACATTGTTCTGTTTATTGAAAATCGGTTAATTACTTTTTTGATTCACCTAAAGTGAAAGTTATTCATTGAACTAAAGTTTTCCAAAAAATTACTTAGAAATACCCTAATTTTTCAGAAAACTATTTTTTGGTATCCCAACCTTTCAAAACTCATTTTGGGGTACCCTTACTTTTAGGATTAATAATTAATAGGTGAATTTCCGGTCAAAGTCCGATTGATTATGTAAACAGACCGAAATACCCTTAATTTTTGACAGAGATTGACTATAATGCCCTTTTAGTTCCCCACCTTCACTAATTGGGTGTTGGAGCATGATGTGTTGTTTGAGAAGTATCATTCCATTCGACAATCCAACCCTTCAACTCCCCCTCTCTGCATTCTTATGGCTGTCCATATGATCTGATTTAGGGTTCAGGCGTTCTTCGACATTGTTGCTTCGTCATTGTTGCTTTGCCATTGAACCCCAAAATCGCAATTAAACCCCAAAATTCGTTATCAAATTCGTTTTTAACAACCGAAAAAACCACACTTTGATTTTAGATCCCAAATTTGTTTTCAAAATCGAAATTGAACCCCAAAATTTCTTCATACCCAATTACCCACAACCCAAACTACCCCCATTTGATGTACTAACACATACTTAGAGAAATACATACCTTATGGGGGCGTTTGGTCCATTGTTGGTCGCTTTTAATCATTACTGCTTTGTTAATTGTTTGACTTTTAATTTGTTTTGTTAGCTGCTTTTTTCCAGCTGTTTATATTAGCTGTTTGTATAAAATAGTGTTTGGTAGAGTTAGATGTTTGTAGGTTGATTTTTTCTCCTGATTTCCAATTGTACCATTGGCTTTATTTTTAGTGTTTTTTAACATTATGATTTTTTTCAATTCATTTTTAGTTTGTTTGTCCTTATTGTAATTCATTTTTAGGTTTAACATAATGATTTATATTCATTTTTAGTTTTTTTTATCCCGATGTACTTTACAATTTAATGTAGATATTTTATAATTTATTTGTAGAAATTACACTATTCTAAACAATAGATATATGTATAATCAATTAGTAACTACATTGTCAACATAAATCATAATGACAACATGAGTCTCTTATTCAAATTAATAGGAAAAGCAAATAAACTAGGAGATTTTGAACCCAAGTATCATTATACATAAGAGAACAATTAAAAGAACTAAACCTAAATTATTTTGATGGCAATTTTTGTAATTTTTGTGAATTAGTTGGTCAATATGGTAATTTAAAATATAAGAAGCCAACAACTATTTACAAAAAATCTACTCATAGTAGCTTTTTACAAATTGGCCTTTTGGGGGTAAAAAACTAATTGAATCCGACAACCTACCAAACATCACAAATTGGCATATTGACTAGTCAAACAGCCAAAAACCCTCCAAAAAGGTCATTTTCCCCAAAAAGTCATCCAAAAAGTCGGGCACCAAAAGCCCCCTATATCTTCTTTAACCAATCTTCCTTTCAATGCCTTCCAATCGTGTTTAATGAATCTTCCTTTCAATGCCTATGAGTGAGAAGTGACAGAGAAGAAGACAGAAGAACAAAAGAAGAAGAAACGAAGAAGGGAGAGATTTATTAATGGCCATTTTTTTTTTCTAACAAAGGACATTTTCGTCCATTAAAGTCCTTAATCAAGTTCCCTCCAAAAGCTCACCGGTAAATTCAAATCTTTGGTCGGAAATTCACCTATTAATTACTAATCCAAAAAGTAAAGGTAACCAAAATAAATTTTGAAAAGTTGGGGTACCAGAAAAATATTTTACCAAAAGTTAGGGTACCTTTAGCTAATTTTTTAAAAGTTTTCGGTTCATCACTTTTCGAGCTAACCCTTTTGTCGATTTATCCAAAGTGTGAAACGTAAAGTAAACCAATAGTTATAATTAATCAACTTCTTGGCGTAGTTTACGGCTAACCATTTTATTATTTCCATAAAACCAAATTTTTAGTATTTTATTATTATTTTTTAAAATCACACTCCAATGTTTTGTGCAACTTGATACTCCCTCATTCTCATTTATTTGTGATCTAAATTTACGTGTCAGTTAAAATTTTAAAAACTCAACAAAATTTTTTAAGGATAAATTGGCCATATTCTTTGCATTTGATAAAATGATGTTTGGATGAATTAGATTAGATTAGATTAGATTAGATAAATTATGATACTTTTTTGGGGAATTGTGTTTTTAGAGATGATGTTTTTTTGGGGAATTATATTTTTAGAAATGATGTTTTTTTGGGAATTGTGTAAGGTTTAAATTTGATTGAATTGAAAAAAGTTACAAATCCAAAGAACATGACCATATATTTTTATGTAAGATTAATACTTTAAATTTTTTAGTGGCTAGTATTCCATCCCATTGTACGATTTTGTTGGCCTACTAAGGTGATGTTCTTTTATGCGGTAGATTGCGGAGTATGCGGTAGATTGCGGTGCAGTACCACACTGTACCGCAATTTTTTAATTTCTACCACACTTTTCACATTATCTCTGCTCATCTACCTCACCTACCATAATTCTCACCACAATTCACCATAACTCACCACAATTCACCATAACTCACCACAATGCACCACATTTTTTCAAATTTCACCGCACTGCACCATTATCATATCGCAACCAACCGTATAAAAGAATGGGGCCTAACTAGGAGTGATAAAAAATTGCGTTCGAAAATTCAGATATTCGCACAAAATCTCGAACTTGAACCCTGTATGAATTTCAAATTTAGGCATTTTGTGATGTCCCAAATTGTCCAAATTTATCTGAATACACTGAAACCCGAATTTATACTAAATTCAGGTATAATTTCAATATTTTGTCTGAATTTCCGAGTTTGGACACTTTTGAATTAGTCCAACTTGAGTTTGACACAAAATTCGGACAATCGATTTTGTGTACCTCATACCCGAATTTAACCCGATTTTAGAATCAAAACATTACCAAATCAACCGAATTTAAAATTCGGGAATTAATGACGAAACCCAATTTAATTTAGGTTAGTCAAATTCGAGTATCCAAATGAAACATATTTTTGCCGGCACTTCGTTGCTCTCCCAAATAAATTCCTCATCTAACCTCTCAAATTAAAGTAGAAAACAGAAATTTTCAAACTCAAGATGAACAAATATATACACCATAACTTCTCTACAGACTTTCGTATATAATGCTATCAACACTATTTTCTTTTCTTTTCGATTGCAAGAGTATAAAGTATCAACGCAAAAAAGAAAAGAAAAAAAAAACTAACTCAAAACTCTAACTATTCACTTCCACAACCACATGCTCCGGCCCTCCACCGCCGCTCCACGGCGTCGCCGCCGCATCCGCCGCCGCCGCCTTGGAGGAGGAGCCGACGGCACCCACCAGGGAGTGCCTGCAGTTGGGGCAGGACGAGTGGGCCCCAAGCCACGTGTCAATACATCCTACGTGGAACCCGTGGTTACATCCGGGCAAAATCCGGACCTTCTCCCCCTCCACAAACTCCCCCAAACAAATCGGACAATCCGGACCGACACCCCGACCCGGATCCGACCCGAACACTATGACCGGAATCTTCCTCAGTGCGCTCTTTCTCAGTCCGGCGTCGGAAGCATGCGGCGTCGTTTGAGGCCGGGCGCACCGCAAAACGCAGCGCACGAAGGAGTTGAGGCCTAAAGCGCAGATCAAGGCGCAGAGGAGAGCGGCGAGGATGATGATCATGTTGGTGTCGAAACTCGCCTGAGTCAACTCAGCCTCCGCGGTCGAGTTGGAGGCAGGCGTTGCTGCTACGACCATCCCAGTCTCGTCCGACGACGCGCCTGAGTCGAGCAAGTGACGCCCACGCGCCGCCATGGAATTTGGGAGGAGAGAGAGAGAGAGAGAGAGAGAGAGAGAGAGAGAATGAATTCAGAGGGTTTTAGTGAGTTTAGTAGGGATTTTAGAGAGAGAAACAGTAGATGGGGTGGTTGTAGGAGTAGATGTGATGGAGGTTTTTGGTTAAAATATCCTAATTTTATGTGGGTTTTTGATGCAAGATTTTTGCTGGAAATTGCTCTGAAATTTTTCTGTCAAGATATCTCATAACAGAGGAGGTATATATCTTTGTAGGGTCTCTTAAAAAAATTACATATTCTGTACAAGGTGTAATTAAAAACCAAACCACTCAGATTTTTATTATCTCAAGTTTTAACCACTCCTCCCTGGTTCATAGGCAAAAATTGAATAGGTGAGATTACCTGAGTTTGAGTGCAATTTATGAGGTACTCCCGGAGCACGTGCTCCAAATTCTACAATTCTTCACTCATATGTATTAGGTTGTTCACTTTGGTTATTATGATTGTTCACTCTGATTCACATGATTATTCACCCGCAAGAATCTGGAGCACATGCTCCGGGTGTATATAATATATATTTAAGTTTGAGTAGGTTATATAGAGGTAGATAGAAGTCGGCCGTGAATTGTTTTAAAAATAGAGAAGTTATGTAAATTTATGGTGTGCTTGGTTTTCTCCTACTAAAATATTTATGACAAAAATTTTTTTTGGAAAAGTTTTTACTAGAGAAGTTTTTCATGGGAAAAAAAACTTCACAATGTTTGGCTTACATGTGAAATCATAGGGAAGTTTGTAGGAAAATTTATTAAAATGTTTGAATTATCCTCATTTATATATTTATAAAACAGTTTTTAGGGGTATTTTGGGGAGTTTGATTAAAATACTTCCCCTTTCTCATGGGAAACAAACTTTCTCAACTCCTCCCATGGGAAACATTTTCCCATCTAATATGGGAAAATATTGAGACTAACCACAAAACTTTCATATTCTTATTTTGTAATCAAACATGATAAACTTTGGTGAACTCGAGAAAATTGAAAAACTTTCCTAGGAAAGTTCCATAACCAAACACTCCATTAGCTAGATTTAGACATTGTTCTTTTTGAGGGTAGGAAAAATGATGGTAAGGTAAGGTTTGTTAAACAAAGGTAAGTAAAGTAGTGAGAGTAAATAAATATCATATCATCTATTTTTTTTAATTTTTTTAATAAGTTCTGTGAGTTGAATAAAGAATTTAAATATAAATTATCTAAAATAACAACTCTAAGGTAAGACAAAATACAACTCTAAGGTAAGATAAGACGAGAAATGTTTTTTATTTACCTTGCAAAAGAACATGGCCTCAAGTAAAAAAAGTAAAAAAAATGGCTAAACTCAAGAGTTGGTCGAAGGTGTCAAAAAAAAAAAAAAGAGTTGGTCGAAAAATATTACTCCCTCCGTTCCATATTAACTGACATCTTTGGAAATTGTGCAGTCAAACGTTAAAAATTTTGACTACAAATTTCTCAATATATACAATGATTTGTTATATAAAATTACTACCATTAGATTCGTAACGAAAAATACTATCGTAAAAGTATAATATTGTAATTGTTCATAAAATATTGTATAAGAAATTATCAATGAAAGAGTGACATCGGAGACCGTGATAGTCAACAAAATGACAATTAATATGGAACGGAGGGAGTATGAATAAATTATGTTATTAATTTTACCGAAACTTACATAATATTAACCAAGTTCACCCAATCTTACCTTACCTTCAAAAATCAAAAGAAAACATCAGTGTTCATTTTTGTATGCCTCTTTTTAAAATTTTTGAGGGGTGAGATCTAGAAGACTAGATCACTTGAAGTGAATTGGGGGAGCAGGGGGAAGTGCTGTTATGAGAATTCATGGCAAACACAAGCAGTGTGTGAGTATGTATGCTGGGAATAGGGAGGGTTGGATGGGGTCCCCTTTTTCTTTTTGTGTGGAGAAGGTGAGTGAAAGGGTGTTTGAATTGGATAGGGCATCATTATCATAAATATAAAGATAAGAGAAAATTATTCCATGGTAAAGTAAGGGGAGATATTATTAAATCTTTGTTTGTAACAAAATCTAACTTGTACAAGAACTCTCAAGTCTTTTAAAACAAAGGGAATCCTACCTAGCTATCATCTCCTTATCATTACTGACAGTTGCCATGTTTGGTATTGAGTTAAGTAGATATTTATCATAAAGATAAATAAATAGCTTAAAATTAATAAATCTACCGATCAAGGCAGAAATATAAATGATATATTCCCCCGTCCCATATTAATCGATACTTTGACTAAATTTTAATCGTTAATTACTCACAAATTATAATGTGTTATAATATGAAATTATTGTCATTAGAAAGATAATTTACTTAAAATTACACTGCAAGTAATTTCATATTGTAACTCTTGTAATTTATGAATAATTAACGGTCAAAATTTAGTCAAAGTGTCAATTATATGGGACGGAGGGAGTATACTAACAAATGAAATAGTACTACTATTTTAAACATATAAATGATACATGCTAACAAATGAAATGATATTACTATTTTAAACCATGTTAGTAAGATAAGGTGCGTGAATAAATAAATTAAAAATTTTCATTATTTTAAATATATGTTATTTCTTATCTAAATTCCTCTAACTAGCGGTAATAATAATGATTTTATTATTTTTTATTCACATTCCACATATATAAAAAAAATAAATAAAATAAAACTTTGCATTAGTCCATCTTTCCTAAATTTCTCTTACCTCTCATTTACTCTATCCATGTGAAAGCATAATCTTCAACCTTTTAACCATCGCCATGAGTCATCACCATTTCCATTGCTTCCACCACCGACAACCCTTCCTTTTAAATTTGTCAATCTTAATTCACGAAACGTTATCTACTACAAAGAAATACAGAGTAGTACTTCTATTAAAGAACATTTTAAACAAAATTACAAATGGAAGGCTAGTTCAGTAGTTCTACTATTTGTAGAATATATATACTAGCAAGGGATTATAAAACAACATTGAAAGCCAAATCATTTGCTTAAAAAAAGAATAATATTTGTTTGGTAAAATACATTGCTATTTTCTTAAAAATATAAATTTTCGGCGAAAGGTATGTTAGTGATGGAAATTGGGGTTCAGCAAAATGTAGCTGCAGATGGACTCCTTGGTCACAGTTTATATGAGCATGAATATAAAATGTGTTCCAGTCCCTTGTGGTGAGATGCAAAAGCCTTATCAAGCAAGAGATTTGCGAATGGAGGGTACTTAATTTTCGAGATCAAGCATGAACAAACGTTTGGTGCCAACAAGGAGTTGGAGGAGGTTCTCATCTCGATTAAGGAGTTGTTCGATAGGGGTCGTGGAAGAGAGCTTGGGGATGTTCAGAATTTGATCACCACCATTGGCGATGGGATTTCTCTCTCTACCTCTCGCCCCTTCTTTCTAGCGTATGATAGTTGAGACGATAAAATGACAACGGCTGTGAACAATGGTGCTGAGTTTAATTTTTTTTAATAGAAATATTTATCTCACTCAGGGTAGAAATCCATTCCTCTCATGATTGGGAGGCATCTAATTCCTCCCATTTATGAGGAATAACAAACCATTTGGAATGGGAATTACATTCCATAATATATTCTCCAAACATCAAAAACTGAAATTAAAATTCACCCCACCCTTATTCCATTCTTTTTTGTCTCTCCAAATAGGCATAACATATTAAAATATGCAAACGATATTCTCTAAGATCACTTTCATTATACTTTATGCCATCGATACTATTCACAATACATCAGCAGCATCTATAGAGATAAGTGGAGCAGTCATCAAAACCCTAAGCTCATTAAGAAACATAAAGTCTTACCGTCTTAGTTATTAACAAATATCATCTAACTTTATGTTGAATATAGACTTGACACCAATTATATGTTGTATGTTAAAAAGCAAGTCGATCTTGAGCCCCAATAATCATGGAATAATGGCTGGTAAACTTACGGGACCAAAACAAAGACAAATATGTTGCATTATACAAATTAGGCCGCTACCTCGATTGAGGCTAGTCTTAGTGGCAAGCTCCCCACTTTTCCATCCCATTTCTCCAGGGTTCAATTTCTGGGGGAAACATTCCTGTACGTTTACCAGGATGTCGGAGTGTGTTGAATGGAATATGTGGGTCCCATATTGGGCGTTGATATTGCTCCGTCCGTTATAAGGTCGTTGGATTATTGGGTTAGTGTACCCTTAAGATAGAGGGCTTGACGTGTTGAATTATTACCTGTTATAAAAGAAAAGAAAAATAATTTAGGCTACCGCGGTCTAAGGTTTACACCACGGCCAAACCGTGGTAGCTATTGTATGTCCCGTCTCTTGGGCTTGCAAAAATCCAACTGTTGACCTTACTTCACATACTCAAACCAAATCAATTTTGACCCTGATAATAATTGGGATGCACATCAAACTTAACAATACATAAGAATCCGTAGCAATTTTGGAAATCTTCGTGTTACAATTTTAATTCAAAAAGTAGTGTAGTGAGTCTTCCATAATGAAAAACATCATGGACCCTGTTTGGCAACTAGCTGTTAGCGTGTAGCTATTAGCTGTTAGGATTAACTGTTTAACTTTAGCTGTTTGGGTTAGCTGATTGTAGAAAAAGTGTTTGGTAAATTAGCTTTTTGTGAAAAGATACCTCAAAAAGCTTCCTCAAATAGCTTTTTGAAAACTAGTTTATTGGGTCCAAAATGCTAATATGAAAAACTTGTTACCAAACACCTCAAATAGTTTTTTCATCTTGGTCAAAAAGCTAACAATATCCAAAAAACTAAAAGTTACCCCAAAAAGCTCACAACCAAACACCCACATAAACTTTAATTTTTTTTTAATGTATGTATACAACTCGGGAGGCGATAATTCTCTCTTTAACCTTTTCTCTCATTTGAATATATGAACTAGTTGCACATTCTTGCACTAATGAAAAATACTTGGTTAGTTGGTTATACTTTATCTTACCATAAGATTCATTCAAACTATTTGTGGTTAATAATTCCTTATTAACACATGACTCTTGATAAACGTAGGTCCTATTTTTTAGTTTGGCAGATGAGTTTATTCTTGCTTACTTAATCTAATATAATCTTACTATATCATCTAAAAGAATATGACTAAATTTTAGATAATTTATATTTAATTTTTTTTTCATCTCACATAATTTATTTAAAAATAATAAAAAATATATGATGTGAATATGTGATATTTAACTAACTCGACTACTTTGTTTTGTTTTCCTTACTTTACCTTATATTAATCCTACAAATTGATTTGTGTTATTTTATTTATGGGTAATTGGATTCTAATAATACGAACTTTGGGCCATATAAGACTTAATAATACGAACTTTCGATTTGATTCTAAATAATACGAACTTTGACCCCCTGTTGGTCCCAGTAACATGAGACCGAGTTAATGGATTTTTGACTCGCCGGAAAGCTTTGTTGGCAGGCCAGGCACGTGCTGTTTGTTGTGTTGCGTTGCCAGGTCAGATTATGAGTTAAAAAATTGCCAGGTCAGCAAAGTTTTCCCTCCTTCACTTATTTCATTAACAACCATTTTACCTAAAATTAAATCCTGTCTCTTTCCTTCATCTCCATCTCCTATCTCCATCTCCTTCCTTCATCTTCATCGTCAGTCTTGACAGCCCAGATCTGGGTTTGAAATTTTTTTTGCTCATCTTCTGCAAAGCTCCATCTTTGAATTTCGAGTTTCGAAGTGATGAAGTCTGATGGAGTTTCGAGTGGGGCTTCCTCTGGGTGGACTGCGAACCATGGAAGGATAAAGTGTGAACACGGGATCCTCACAGGCGTAAGATTTGTCGAAGGGGAGAAAATGCTGGGTTAGGGTTCTATGGATGTCCAATGTGGAAGGTAAACCCTAAAATTTGAGGTTTTTGCGTGTGATTTTTGTATCGGAGGGGGGGTTGAAATTAGGCTTTTCTCAGATTTGGGTTTTCGGATGGTTTTTCCAGAAATTGAACTAACTTCTTGGTCTGGTTTCAGTCGAAGCACCTTGACTGTGGATTCTTCAAATGGGAAAAGGATTTGGTTGGGGAAGTTGAAATTGGAACTGTTGAAGGTTTGGTGGAGCAGAACAAGTTGATGAATGAGAGGATTGAACAATTGTTGTCAGAAATTGGAAGTGTTGCACACTTGAAGGAGGTGAATCTGGGCTTGAAGAAGAAACTTGCAAAGGAAAAAGAAAAGAGAATCAAGGCAGAGGAAGAAATTGTCAAGCTGAAGAAGAAGAAGGCCTTTAACAGGTCTTCAATGGAGGTTTTAGGCATAGTTTTTGGTATGTTACTGGTTGTCATGGTTTTAAAGTGGATGTAAGATTTGGGTGGGTAAAAAGTCAGGTTGTGCATCTGAACTATGTGGGGTAGGTTAGGGTGGGCAGTGATGAATTTTGTGGATGTAAGCATCTTGGAGTGGATAGGTGTTGTAATTTGGTGAACAATGAATGGCAAATAAATGAATGGATCAGTTGCATTAACTGTTGTCAGTTCATGACTTGATGTAGTTCATATTTTGTGACAAAAAAACAGTGGGTAAATTACATCAAATGGAATAAATCATGTTGACAAGACAGATGTAGATAATAGTTCATATTATTGAAAGTGACAGATGAAAAGTGTATATTATTATAACTGACAATTCTAAACTTCATATTATTGAAATAATGAATACTTAAACGTTATATTATTAATGGTTTCACATGTGGAAGTCCATGTTATTGAGACTTGTATTTTATAAACTTCATATTATTGAAACTGACGCATATAAAATTGAAAAACAGGTGTAGCCAAAAACATATGACAGATTTAGAACAAAAGAGTTGAAAAAAACAGTTGATTACATTGACTGAATAACATCATCCAAATTACAGCCAAAAGATTCCATGTGTTTCAATCACAAAATGGCATCAATTACTCCCAAATATACAACACAACCAACTTAATTACAGCAATAGAGTTCTAGGGTTTGCTGCTACAAAAAAAACAGTATGGAAGCATCTTTTGAGCATTGAAAACAATATCTTCTTCCAACAAAAACAAAAGTGGGTGCTGGCATGGAGAATCTTTAGGAATGTGATGCCCCACTTTGTTGACCATTCCCTTCACTTTGTGGTCCTCCAACAGCAACATCACCAACCACTTATCCATTGGAAAAAGTGGGGAAACAAGTTGGCTTATTGAACCCTAAAAAAAAATAACAACAAAAAATAAAGGAAAATTAAACACATAAGTTTGGTGAGAAGCAATAAAAACTTACCCCTCTCCCACTGCTACAATTGAACCAATCCCCAATATTGCCCATCATTCCTCTTCCTCTACCTCTGCCTTCGGCCCCTCCTCTGCCATGACCCCCTCCCTACTGGTTTGGATCCAGATCGGCACGGAAGAAACACCTCTTCCACCAGATCCAGAACCCCTATAAGCTCCCCTTCTTGGAACATACCCTGTGTCATCTTCTGTTTGAAACATCCTCCCAACTCCAATCACAAGTCCTTGCCCTCTGCCTCTGCCCCTGCCTTGTGCAGCTCCCCTCCCAGTGGTTTGTGTCCCATCACCCCTGGCAGTTGTCCCATCACCCCTGCCACTGCCATTACCTCTGCCACTGTTATCACCTCTGGCAGCTGATGGTTGTTGAGCTGCTTCTGCTGTGGGACCTTGCTGAGGCTGCAATGGATTCCTCCTTGGCCTTCCCCTTCCTCTCTTTGCTGGAGGTGGGATGTTTGGATCTTGGGTGTATCGGGGGTCATCTTTGTTGGGACACTTCCTTTTAGTGTGACCTTGAGAATTGCAAATTGAACAAACCATCACCCTTCCATGCCTTGTGAGCTTCCCTGGTCTCTTAGGGTCTTCAGTAGGGCCTCTTCTTCTCTCCTCTTTGGCCTACCTGGTCCAATTTGCACTGGTGGTGGATCTAGAGGTAGCTGCACTGCTGGCCAGTGTCTCTCCCCCTCAACAGGTGGGATTCCAATAAGATAAGCATCCAGATACTTGGCCTTCTTGTAGTAAGGGTCTACATAATCATCAGGATTGTGCTTCAACCACACAGTACATGCTATGGCATGACAGCAAGGTATGCCAATCAGATCCCACTCTCTGCAAGTGCAAGTTCTTTTGGTCATATCAACCTTACACTTGTCCACATTTAAGTTCACTTCAAATTGGTTGTTCAATGCTGGGTGAACATATGCACTCCTTGCTCTCTGCTTAGATTTCTCTAATTTAGTCATGATCCTGGGACAGATTTCATACTCAGATTCTTCCATGATCTTCTTCTTAGTTCTGATCCTCTCCATAAGTGACGCTCGATTTCCTCCAAAGATGTAGATGCAATGTTTAGCCCTTGCTTGTACAATGTAAGCATTGAACGTTTCAGCCATGTTGTTGCATACCACATCACATTTGCTATCTGTCCTGAAAAAAGCCCTACAAAATTGGCTTGGATTCTCAGCAAGGAAATCTTCAGCTGCCTGCTGGTCTTCTTCCTTAAGAGCATCAACAGCATACTTGAAGTCTGCTTCATTGTATGCCTTCACACAGTTCCAAAATAATAACTTCAATTCTTCACCCCTGTGATTTTTCTTCCAGTTGGCATATTTGTGTCTAGCACAACGCCTATGCTCAACATTGGGGAACACCTTTGGAACTGCATACAGTATGGACTGCAAATAATCACATTTGTTTAGTCAGTATCTAGAAATGAAATACATATTATTCATATTTACCAAATATTAAGTTCATATTATTGAAACTAACAGGATAAAAAGTTCATATTATTGGAAGTGACATACATTTAAGTTTGTATTTATCAGAACTACTAACTTAATATTAAGTTCATATTATTCAAACTGACAAAAAATAAACTTCATATTATTTAAACTGACAAAACAGACACTTACCCTGTGCTCATCAGAAATGATCACCCAACCAGAGCCATCACATCCCCCAAGGCTTTCTTGCAAATTCAACAGGAACCATTCCCAACTGTCATTGTTCTCCCCTTCAGTTATAGCCCATGCAATGGGAAACATTTGATTGTTTCCATCTATTCCTATGGCAGCCAACAGACACCCACCAAGGAATGTTTTCAGGAAAGCACCATCGATGCAAATAACAGGTCTGCATCCCTTCAAAAACCCTTCCTTCATCCCATGAAAACACAAGAACAGCCTGTGGAACTTAGGAACATCACTGTCACCATCTGGATTGGTACATAATTTGAATTTGCTGTCAGGTGCAGCAGCCTTGAGTGCTTCCAAATAACTCCCAATCTTGCAGTAGTGGGACTTCATTGAACCACGCAAAGATCTTGTGAGCTCTTCTTTTCACATCATAACAGAACCACCATGCTATCTCTAACCCAAACTCCTGCATCACTTGGGCTTTCAGTTCTTTTGAAGGCCAATGAGGCCTTTCCTTATACCTTGCAAGGTAGTGTTGTGCTACCCAAGGGGCTTTCAACTGACAGTTCTTTGTCATGCTCCTAGTGCAAGCATGATGGTTGTTAGCAGATCTCACCACAAAAGTCCTCAGCCTCTTATCCCATGAAACATAAACCTTGAACTTACAGCTTGGTTGGCACACAACCCCATATTTCCCAACCTTGCTGTCTGATACACCTATTTTAACACTATAACCTCCATACAAACCATACCTTGCAACTGCTTCTTTGAATCTTTTTGCAGTCCCAAAAGTCATACCAACTTGCCACTCAAAATCCTTGAATTGTGTTTGGTCATCAACATTGCATCTCTTGGTCCTTTTCCTCAACATCCTTGGAATGTCATCTCCACTTTCTCCATCTGTCTCCATCTCAGCCTCAGAGTCATCATAGTCACTTACACAGTCATGAGGATGTTCTGTTGGGTCTATCCTTACTGTTCCATCATCTTTCAACACCTCCTCCCTCTGTTTCTTCTTAAACTCAGCCTCCTTCTCCTTGGCAATCTTGTATTCATCATCTGAGGTATCAACTTCTTCATGTACAGAGTTTTCACCCTCAACATCATCATCACTTGATTCATCATCATCATCATCACACCCATCCTCAGCATACATATCCAACCTTCTTCTTGCCTTCCTACCACCTGACTTAATTTCATTCACAGTCACATCATCATCATCTAAGTCATCTAGATCCTTTCTTCCCGGCACCCAAGTCTGATTATCAGGATCACTACTTGAATCATCATAGAATACAACCTTCTCCTTGCCTTTATCAACCTTCTTTAAAGACCTACCAACTGAAATGTCATTCACAGGCTCCTCAACATTCTGTCCCAAATCATGGTCATCAGCATGGGTAGAGGGTTCAATGACTGGCTCTTCAACTTCATGGTCATCAACATTCTGTCCCAAAGCATGGTCAGGCTGGTTGGATGGTTGCATCTCAGGGTCATCCACTTGGGATTGTTGGGTGGCTGGTTCATTGAAAGGCTCATCCATTTGGGAATGTTGGGTGATTGGTTCATTGATTGGGTCATCCACTTGGGAATATGGCTGGGTGCTTGGTTGCATCTCAATATCATCAACTTGATTAGATGCCTGTGTTGTGGGTTGCTCAGCAACAGGATCATCCATTTTGGCAGGGTTGGTTTTGGACTTCACCCTCCTAAAAGGGGATTTGGGAATCACAGTTTTTACTCTCTTTCCCCCACGACGTCTTGGGCTGCTATGCAATGGAGTTTTTTTGGGAGTCTTTGATGCCACTCTTTTAAACCTCTTCCTTGATTTCCCAGAAGGTGACACAGGGGGGGGGGTTCCAAATACCCAACAACATCATCTAATATGGCCTCATCCACTGTGTGCACAACATACACAGTTATCTCCCCATATGTCATTGCACAGTTTAGCATATCAATGCTCTCAAAATGTGTGAAACACTTCCTCAATGATGACTTCAAGTCCAAACCAGGTACGGAATAGTACACAGTTTCTACATTAGTGTACCCCTCATCCTTAACAAGCCCTACTATCTCCAAATAACAGAGTTTATCAACATCATAAGCCTCATATCTCACCAAGTCACCCTCATATCTATATTCTGGGTCCTCCACAAACTTACCCCCATAGTAAATTGTCAAATTAACCAAATCATACAACATCTTTCTGCATAAGACAAAATCAGGAAACAATGTTACCATTTTGTTCAGTTTTAAACCCCCAAAATCGAACTTTCAAGTAACCCTAACTTTTAAATGGTAAAATTCCCCACAAGATTCCCTACCCAGAAACCCTAAACTGTAAAAAACGAGTTTTTACTCCAAAAAAACATAATCTTTTGGCCTATCAAAGCTAGGGTTTTGGTCGACATTGTCATCATTTCAAGGAAGAAAACAACTAACCTCTGCTTTTGCTTTTACCGTTGCACAGTGTCGATCGAGGCTTGCCGTGAGTACTGGAGATGTCTGCAGCAGAATTGTTCTTCGCAGTAGTTGATGGAGATTTGCAAGCACTTCTCACAAAACCCTTCCCCAAACCCAGAATTGTTCTTCGCAGATGTTAGAGAGAGAATAGACGATGAAGATGATGGATGAATATTACAGTAGTTGAGGGGCTTTTTTTTGAAAACAAAAATTAAAAAAAATAAACCTAACGTACAGTTGGTGTGGAGGGAAATTAGAAGGCTGAGGTGGCTTTTTTTCTTGGTCAATTGCTGACCTGGCAACGCAACACAACAAACAGCACGTGCCTGGCCTGCCAACAAAGCTTTCCGGCGAGTCAAAAATCCATTAACTCGGTCTCATGTTACTGGGACCAACAGGGGGTCAAAGTTCGTATTATTTAGAATCAAATCGAAAGTTCGTATTATTAAGTCTTATATGGCCCAAAGTTCGTATTATTAGAATCCAATTACCCTTTATTTATTTGTATTTTGATGTCACTGCTGATGATACACTTCGTAGAAAAATTGCAGGTTGAGTACCTAAACCTGAGCTCCTTTCTCTTGGATTTTTTGGGCCTATTGTAAGAAGTATATATTCTTTTCGACTTTTTTCAATAAAACAAAAAAATCAAATTAAAAGTGTGATGCTAAGGTGACAGAATACAAGAAAAGTTTATTTCTTATATATACGGAATTCAAGAAAAGTTTATTTCTTATGTATTTTAAAGTAAAAAAAAAAGTGGTAGTGGAGCAAGGAAGGCTTTGTTTGAGTATTGTTTAAATTCTATAGTTGTTATTATTGGAACACTTGCCATTACTTTTTTTCCCAACGTCATACGATCATGAGTGTTACAAAACACAAGCTTAGATATCAGAATCATAATTAGTGAAAAAAAAATATCTTTTGAATAACTTTTTGTTAAAATATTTATTATTCTGCATGTAAAGGTACCCGATTATGAGTTATATCTGTTAAACGAATCAATCATATTAGGTTTGAACAGGAAAAAAAAGATCTACTTATGAGGCTATTTTCTCACATATTATATATAAATAATTAGGGATCTAAGATGTTCTTGCAATTATAATTTACTGTAAGATTGTTTTACATAATACATGCTATTAAAATAATACAATTCAATTCTTAAGTTATCGTAGTAAGTTCTTGTAGAATTTTTTCATAAACAATTTCCATTTATATATATGTGATAGATTTACGGTAACTTACGATAACTTATGTAAGATGACTTATCTTGCTCACTTTATTCATTTTACCTTTACTTATTTCCCGTTCTTACACTACTTTACCTACTTTACATAAAATATATTTAAAAATTCATATATTTAATAATTGTTGTAGCTGATATGACTTATCTTGCCCACAATATACCTTACTAAAAATTATAAATATTTAAGTGGTATGACACTATGACTTACCTTACTTATCCTTTATTATTTTCTCACTGCAAGAAAACTTAGATTGGGCGTCAGTTATTTTTGACGCCCTATATTACAATTTTGACGCCCCAGATATAGGACGACGAAATGGATTTCGTCATTAGTTTGTCGCCTTAGTTCCGAAGCCCTTCAATAGGACGGCGAAATTTCAAAGTGACGTCCTGTTCTTGTTATAGGACGACAAAATTTTCCGTGGTCCTGAGTGTAAATTTTATCGCCCTCTATCAATTAAGAGTTGCAATATGATTTTATCGCCCCTTGGTCTGTGTTGGCTGCGGTATTAATTATCGACGTCCTGTGTGTAAATTTTGTCACCCACTGTTCATTAAGAGCTGCGACATGATATTGTCGCCTCCTGTTGTCTGTTGGCTGCGACATTATCAACATCCCCTGCGACCCTTTCATGGCCCTAATGTTCATTGACAACCACAACTATTTTCTGCCGCCCTTTTTTGTACAAAGCACACAGATATTAAGAACCTGTCAATATACAAATTTTGTACCTATTTATATTGATTGGTCTCAAGGCCTGTTTATAGAATAATAACATACAATAATAGGTCAACCAACAATAACGCTTTCTATTAGTTAAAAGCATAGTAGTTTTTTACAAAGTTAAACTATCCAACCTAAAAACAACCGATTAAACAAGCTGGCATATTGTTTGGTGCAAGGTACAAAAACTACATAGTTTTAGCCCCCAAAATATACATAGAATATATATGCATATAGACAAAATAACTTCACATGAATTGAAAGTTGTTTCTTCAATTAAATATACATGCAATATCTATTTCTACTTGTGTTATTTACTCACCTTTTCATTTATCAACGAAAAGAATATGATAGAACAATATTTAGAGGAGGGATATGTATTGCATGTAACCGGAGCATATGTTCTAAGTATGTGTAAATGAATGATTATGCTACTAAAAAGAAACAACTTAATATATGTAAAGAAATAATAACCATATTTGAAGCATATTGTTCAAAATATCTAATAAATTGCAAAGGGTCAATTTCAAATTGTACACATGGTTGTAGGAGTATTTGCTTTGGCATGCTTTACCTGTTTTTGGTAGTTGTAACTGGTCAAAAGTGGATAGGGAAACTGGTATTCGTACGTAGCAAGTAGCAACAGCCAACATATTGAAAAGTTCAGCAAATGAAAAGCTTGACACATCCGGAACATTACAATGATGTTATATCGCATATATCAACAAAAATTTGAAATCCCCAACGTTGAGATGTGACCATTTGGCATTGTTTTGAAAATGTATATTTGGACCACAAATAAATAAATATTTATTAGCATTAGAAAAATTTGGGTATGAGTTATGCTCCGCAGTCGTTGGTTGGACAATTCACACGAATGTAAATTCGGGTTATAATTGAGTTCGAATTACGGAAATATGAGAAACCTTTTTATTTGAAATTTCGGTCAAGTCAATCAATTTTAAAATTTTAACGAAAATTCTATGATCAAACCCAATGTTTGCCGGATTGGACAAACCTTGAATTACAGGTCGGACAAAATTTTGACAGTTCCAATTATTGTAACTTAAATAATATTTAGGATTTTTGGACGCTAATATTCTGAACTTCTGGGGTATTGGACAATAATGCATTGAACTTTAACCTTGAACAATAATGCATTGAACTTTGAGGGGTGTTGGACAATAATGCACTCGAAACAATTTCAACGGTGACTGACTTGGTGGCTATCTTACGTGACAGACCGAAAAGATGAATAGGCTAACTAATATCTAAATTATGACATGTGAGCTAATTTACACTAGCAAATGTGATTTTGATCCGGGAAACCCGGGGGGGGTCCTTCGAATGGATAAAGATGGGAGGCCAAGGATCCACTAACTACTTAGGATATGAGAAAACCCCAATTTAGAACTCAAGGACAAACTCTATTTTTAGGGTTTTTGAGGTAGAGATAACAAGAACAATTAAAAGAAGGATATAACTAATATAAAGAGTAATTAACTCACCCAATAGCCTAAGAATCACAAGAGGTTGCAAAGAAAACCTTCACAAGCATCCACACTTGTTCTTCCATGAAATTCCACCAAAGAGAGCTTGAAAGATGCACAACAAACTCACAAATCAAAAGGAAATTGATTAAGCACACCCATAAAGGATTAAGCTTAATTACAAAGAAATTAGAGTTTGAAAACCCACAATTACAAACTCTCTAAGTGAGAGGAATTTTGAGTCTAAATCTAAAAGTTTCATCAAAAGTCCCTACAAAAATATAACATTGGGGTATATATAGGAAGGGGGAAGAAACAACGTGATTCTAGTTCCGGGCAGGCCCGTCACGGGCGTTACGCCTCGTCACGGACGTTACGAGCTTCGGAAATTTAATTTCACTGCTGCAGGGTCGTCATGGGCGTGACGACAGGAGGTAGCGGGCGTGATAATCTGGGCAGTTTTTTTGCTGACTTCAAACTAGCATAACTTCTTCATCCGAACTTCGTTTTAGGCTCGTAAGATATCGATGGAAAGCTCTCGGTGTCTACTTTGAGCTCCCAAAATTTGAGATCCATCAGAGTTGTATTGAAGGAGTTATGTTCAAAAGAGCAAAGACATGTCTTTTCTTGTTACCAAATTTTGCCCAAAACATGATATTCTTCAACTTGATTCTCTTGGCTTGGCCTTGTTTCCTCATGATTTCTTCTTAGCCTCCTCGGGGTTGGTTTTTCGGACTTGACTTGGCACTCCATGGTTCCATATCGTCCCTTATGTAATGACCAAAACACCCCTACGTTTCCTAGACGATCAATTTGGGGCTTCAAAAGCGACCCAAGCTTGACTTAAGGAAAACTAGCTTGGACCCGCTTTCATTATTTTTTTCCGATGCTAAGGACCGTTGGGAAATATGGATCAGACTCCCCTTGTTGGAGAAGAGTTGCCCTCAACTCTTGGGAGTTCAAATCCAGCCGATCGCTCACGTAAAATCAACTCAATAAAATCCATTAGCTGGATCAAAGTGACACTCATGAACCCCTTCTTCGTAAAGGTGTAGCAATTTTGGAAGGAAAAAGGGACCAACTCGCCATCAAGAGGGACCTTCACATGCCTAGCGCTCATCATTTTGTTGAAGGCCACAAGGTAGTCATCACAAGAGATGTAAAGGTCAAGGCCGGTAGAAGATGCCTCTTCCTTGGTCGATCTCGATTGAGGAAGCTAGCTAGGGAGTGACGCGATGGACTTGTTGCCATGAAACTCGTCTCCAAAAGGTAGTCCACGAATGATCGGGCACAACTCGAGGCTCGCATTCATGGTATAGAGATCGGTAGGAGTTATAGGTAATGGTGAGGGACAAGGGGTGGAGGTTGAAAAATTTTGTGGAGATAAGGCTAGCTCAACCTCACTGGAGTTATTTTTTCGCAAAAGTAAAGCCAAACGTGGCTTCTCTTCGCTCAAAGTACTCCCATCCCGTGTTTCACTCTTATGGAGGGGGTCTTTCTTCTCACTTCCCATCCCGGTTTGGTGTGTGAGGAGTTGGGTAGGTGAGAGGGGGCTAAGCGTGATCCTTTTTTCTCCCATCAAGATTGAGTAAGTGTTCTTAAATCTATCATGGATGACACGCTTATCATATTGTCAAGGTCTACCAAGGAGCAAATGGCAAACATCCATAGGAACAACATCGCATAAAACACTATCCTTATGAGGACCAATGGAGAAAAATACCATGGTTTGTTGAGTTACTTGAAGATCGCCACCATCTTTAAGCCCTAGCAAGCTATACGGTTGGGGATGAGCCACGACCGGTAATTGGAGCTTCTCAACCATGTAGGTAGAAGCCAAGTTGGAGCAGCTCCCACCATCGATGATAACCTTGCACAACCCTTCGCCTACGGTGAACCTAGTTTGGAAGATTGACTCCCTTTGAGAGTCATTCCGAGAATCCTTAGTCATGATAAAGGATCTCCTAGGAGTGGAGCTCTCGTCTTGTCGCACCCGAACCTCAACATTGGCCCTTGGAGTCTCCGATGTATCTGCAACATTGGTTTTGGGACATTCAACCATCTTCAAAGGGCATTGAGTTTGGTAATGACCATACTCTCTACATTTGAAGCACTTTCTACCCTTGAGCTTCGTAAGATATTCTGCATCCACCGCTTGAGCTCCTGATAACTGCGTTTCATGACTATATTTTTAGGGGTTTATAATAGTGAATTAGGGAGAGTTTTATGTGTGAACCTTGATTTTTATTCCAATTTCCCTACTACACTTGGTGTTGTTGTTTTTTATGTGAATTTGTAGGTTTTAAGGCCAAAACACCAACTTTCTCTCAACTTCAGGCAAGAGTGAGTATACCACGGACCTCTACATGTCAAACCCAAACCGTGGTACAAATTTGGACGGAAAGGAGCAAGGAATGGCCGGGCAGCAGCAACCTCGGGCAGCTCGAGGTGGTGGCCACGGTCCGTGGCGGTTCAACTCCTTGTGCCCAACTCATTTTTTGCGAAGGAAAGAAGAAAGAAACGAAACAGTGGCAACCTCGGGCAGCCCGTGGTGATCACTATGGTCCATGTACGGATTGTACGGACTGTACGGATCGAGGCGGACTTCCTATGCAGATCAGTTGTTTTTGCGAGTAGAAAAGGGGGCAAGCGGCAGTTTTTCGATATTCAGTCATTTTCTATCAGTTTTCCTTCATTCTTTGGCCGAAAAGGAGAGAAAAGAGAGCCCTAATACTTCCATTATACTCCTCTTCCCCACCATCAAGATTCAAGACCGAATCGATTCAAGAGAAACCAAGATCAAGATTCGCAAAGGAAAGGAGCGACGTTCGCGGAGAAAGTTCTACCCCGGGATCGAAAGGCTCGACGGGTTGTATTCTTCGCAATTCTATTCTTTCTTTTCGATTTCCTTCTTAGTTTTGAGATTCGATTGTGATGATTGGAACTTGTTTTTTGTTTTCATTGAATATGAGTGAGTAGTTTCTTTGAATTCTAGGGTTTTGCAACCACGAAACAATGTAGTTTGATTGATTGTTATTAGTTTGTGCATGAATTCTTGATTAGAATCAATAGAAGGTTGTGTTTACCATATTTATGAGTGTTCTTAAGGCCTTGGATATTTGTAAGTTTGAGATTAACCTGAGAAGTACTGAAAGGTGAATTAGGGTAATCTGACTACCAACCTGTCTACCTAGGCTTACGAAAGTTGAAAAAGGAGTAGTAAACTAGGGAATCATTAGATAACCTGACTTTTTGAGACCTTCAATTCTGTTTAACCTAAAAGGTACACGAAAGTTGTTGATTAGGTTGTTTAGAATAATTCTATTTAGCATCGAAAGGGCGATAGGATTCAGAGGTTGTCGATTCTTGATTCATTCTTGAATGTATGATTGTGCAGGCTAGGTTTTAGTAATCAAACTCGTTGTTAGGTTAGCATCTCCCTAGAAGTCTTTCTCTCTTGATTAGAACATTAGATTAATTTTTCCTGCTTTATTAGTTTTATTTAATTGTTAAACCATTACCAAAACCCAAATCCTAATTAGCTTAGCAATCGAGATAGAGATTAGTTTATTGTGCTGCTAAGTGAGTCCCTGTGGGATCGACCTTGACGTGCTACTATGTACACCGTGCGCTTGCGGCCCTGTCAGCTCCAAAAGATGATTTGGACCGAATCTCCTTGGAGGAAAAGCTAACTCGAGACCGAGTGTCCTCCTTGCTAGAAGACCATAAGTGTTCGGCCTCGTTTCGAGCCGAATTTCTTCTCTTTTATAGGGTATATTTGCTTGTTTTAACCCCTATTTATATATTAGATATAATGATTTGGTGTTTTGTAGGAAAATAAGGAGTTAGAAGAAGTTTGGGCTTAATTGAAGGTTTGTAGGGAATCCCGAGCTATTTCCCGAGTCAAACCAAGTCAACCCGAGCCGAGATCCAAGTCAAACCAAGTCAACCCGAGCCGAGAGCCGAGGCGAAACCGAAGTCGGAAATTCCATATCAAGATTGGCGCAAAACAGGGGAACGGTACAAACTTAAAGGTTTGAAATACGTGTGCCTTCACCCTTTGGGTCATAACTCCTTCGTTACAACTCCGATAGCTCTGAAATTTTGGGAGCTTAAATTACACACCGAGAGCTTTCCATCGATATCTTACGGGTCTAAAACGAAGTTTGGATGAAGAAGTTATGCGCGTTTGAAGTTGGCAGGGAAAAACTGCCCAGAACGCTTGCTCGCCCGAGCCATCTGCTGGCTCGCCCGAGCCAGGCTTCTGGGGCAACAAAAACACCAGCCAGAGGGTGGCTCACCCGAGCCACTCTGTCTGGAGACGCGCGTGCTGCGATTTGTCCTAGGGTTTTGGGTTGTATTTTTCCTTCTTCTATAAATACCCACTTGTATTAATCTAAATTATCAATTAGCCTAGGTAGTTTTAGGAGTAGATTAGATTTAATTGCTTTCTTTAATTGCTTTCTTTAATTGTTCTTCAAGTTTTCTCCATTGTTCTTCAAGCTTTCTTTAAGTTTTCTTGCAATTGTTATTAAACTCTTCTTTCAAGCATTCTCATTGAAGTTTTACAAGCTTTCTCTCTCTCTTCCTCTCTCTCTCTCTCTCTCTCTCTCTCTCTCTCTCTCTCTCTCTCTCTCTCTCTCTCTATTCTCCATTGTTGATTTGATTTCAAAGCTTTCTAGGGTTAGCCACATCAAATCTATCTTTTAGTGGGGAGGAGGGTCAAGAAATTCCAATTCTACTTCCTAGTGAGAATTTGGGAGATCCTTGGTAATCCAATTCACAATTTCTTGTTTGTTCGGGGGAAATTGCAAAGGTAGATTGAAGGTTAGAAGATTTTGGTCATCAAAGGTATAATTTCTTGTTCCCAATTTCATTGTTCATTCATTGTCTTCATTCATGCCTTTTAATTGCTTTCATCTTTAAGTGCTTTCTTTATTGCTTTCTTTATTATTATCTTGTCTAGATTAGTTTATTACTTCATTTACATAATTTACCGCTTTCCGCATTGTGAGAAAACCCCCTTTCCACAAACCGATTACCCTTAATCAAGCCTCACACCCATCCCTGAGACCGACAATCCTTACTTATAAAACCACAAAAATTACAACCGAACAATAAGTAAGCCTTCTCCTTTCTCCAATCATGTAGATCATCAAATCTATGCTCATGAGTAGAGATACTAGGTCGATGTCCAACATAAGATCTTTGATAATCACCGTGAACCTTTCTCGGGAATCCGGGTCGTAATTTGGCTATGGCATAGCTCAAATCATTCATTTGACGTTGCATCACTTCTTGGCTATCTATGATGTGTTGAAGAGCCATTTTAAGGGTTATTGTTTTGGAAGGGGAATTGGGTCGAGGAGGGAATTTTCGATCGCCCCTTTGACTAGACGACGAGGCCATTTGAGGAGTTGAAGGGATTGATAGGTTAAGGAAAATACGTTCGGATGAGGCTTTGGGGTTCTTTTGTGGCTAAGGAACTTTTGTGGAGTTTTTGCGAGGCTTTTTTTTTTTTTTTTTGCGGGGGAAGATGGGGTGAATCCAGCAATAGGAAATGACAATAATGAGCAACAATGGATGATCGTCACCAAGACAATGAGCATGCACCAAGTGACCACCTCACACACACAAATAACCACAACAAGTTATCCAACAAATCCCCATTCAATCATTTTCATCCATGGAAGATGCATGAACAAACACCAAACCCCAAAATATTCAATCTTCAACTCACTCCAAGAACTCTTCCCAAATGCAACCCAAATTGATCTCCAAACAATGAAATTCCTCAACAAATCACTTCCAACAACAAGATGGCATGTATAACATTCACTTGGGTACCAAAATTCACAACAAATTCAACCAAAACATGCTAAAATCCAACAAAAACTCAAAATAGAACAAAAAATTCTAGGCAAGTTCAACTTCACAAATGACTCAATACTCAACAAATACTTGAACCCAAATGATAAAATTCACATCCAACACTCCTAAGATATCAAGGAATCAATATCAATCATCAAGCATCAATTTTGCATCTAAAATCAACAAGAACAAACCCAAAACTTCATGAAAATAAACCGAAAAAAAATCTGGAATCTTTTTCACCACATGAGCATAAGTTCTAATCCTTGCTTAGATACCAAATTATCCGGGAAACCTGGGGGTCCTTCAAATGGATAAAGATGGGAGGCTAATGATCCACTAACTACTTATGGTTTGAGAAAACCCCAATTTAGAACTCAAGAACAAACTCTATTTTTAGGGTTTTTGAGATCGAGATAACAAAAACAATTAAAAGAAGGATATGACTAATATAAAGAGTAATTAACTCACCCAATAGCTTAAGAATCACAAGAGGTTGCAAAGAAAACCTTCACAAGCATCAACACTTGTTTTTCTATGAACATTCCATTAAAGAGAGCTTGAAAGATGCACAACAAACTCACAAATCAAAAGGAAATTGATTAAGCACACCCACCAAGGATTAAGCTTAATTACAAAGAAATTAGGGTTTGAAAACCCACAATTACAAATTCTCCAAGTGAGAGGAATTTTGAGTCTAAATCTAAAAGTTTCATCAAAAGTCCCTACAAAAATATAACATTGGGGTATATATAGGAAGGGGGAAGAAACAACGAAATTTTAGTTCCGGACAGGCTTGTCACGATCGTCACGCCGGTCGTCACGGGCGTTATGAGCTTCGGCAATTTAATTTCACTGCTGCAGGGTCGTCACAGGCGTGACGACAGGGGGTAGCAAGCGTGACGATCTGGGCAGTTTTTCTGCCGACTTCAAACTAGCATAACTTCTTCATCTGTACTCCGTTTTAGGTCTGTAAGATATCGATGGAAAGCTCTCGGCGTCTACTTTAAGCTCCCGAAATTTGTGATCCATCAGAGTTGTATTGAAGGAGTTATGTTCAAAAGAGTGAAGACGTGTGTTTTCTTGTTACCAAATTTTGGCCAAAACATGATATTCTTCAACTTGATTCTCTTGGCTTGGCCTTGTTTCCTCATGACTTCTTCTTAGCCTCCTCGTGGTTGGTTTTTCGGACTTGACTTGGCGCATCATGGTTCCATCTCGTCTCTTATGTAATGACCAAAACACCCTTACGATTCCTAGACGATCAATTTGGGGCTTCAAAAGTGACCCGAGCTTGACTTAAGGAAAACTAGCTTGGACCCGCTTTCATTATTTTTTTCCGATGGGAAATATGGATCAAATTTTATATAACTACAATCAACAACAATCTCTCGACGGAAACACGTTTAAACAAATATGATTTTATGTTTTTTTTACTCTTTTCAAAGTTGATTCACTTCGCTCATGTGTGGATTAGCTGACATGTCATAAATTTAAATATTTTTGGATTAATTCATCTCCTCTACGTGCTACGTAGGATTACCACCAAGTCAGTCACTGCCAAAATCGTTCAGGGCCTGTTTGGTGAGCAAAACAGGAATGGAATTGAGTAGAAATGAGTTCTAATTCCTGTTTTTTCTGTTTGGAGAGCAGTTTCTGGAATGGAATTGCAGGGATATCCCTCCCAAATAGAGGGATTAGAAACCTCCCAAATGTGGGGGGAATAGGCTATCCCTTTTCTTTCACAACAACAACAAAACCAATAATAATAATAATAATAATAATAATAATAATAATAATATTATTATTATTATTATTATTATTATAATTATAGTTATAATTATAATTATTAATAATTAATAATAATTATTATAATTATAATAATAATCATAATTATAATTATTATAATAATTATTATAATAAATAATAATCATAATAATAATTATAATAATAATAATTGTTAATAATTAATAAAAATTATTATTATTACAATTAATAATTAATAATAATTATAATAATTATAAAACTTAATAATAATAATAATAATTATAATAATTGTAATTATAATTATTAATAATAATTATAATAACAATAATTATTGTAAATGTATATATGAATAATTATTACTAAAAAATAATTATTAAGTGTTATTAATTAATAATAATTTATAATAATTAGCAATTTAGTAATATGAAAATTAGTAATTAATAGTTAATAATTAATAATAAAAATATATATTAATAATTAATAAGTAATAACTAATTATAATAATTAATATTTAATATTTAATTATAATTATTAATAATTAATATAATAAAATTACTAATTGATACAAATGTCAACAATTAAAAATTAATTAATAATTATAATAGTTAATTATTTTCCATTGATAATAATTATTAATTAATAAAAAGTAATAATTTGTAATTTATATTAATAATAATAATAATAATAATAATAATAATAATAATAATTATAACAAATACTATAACTATAGCCTTGATTCCATTCCACTGCTCAAACACTTTCATTTCAGGGTTCTAATTCCATACCCAACCCCCTAGGATTCTAATTCCATACACAACCCATTCCACTTTTCTCTCCAAACAAGCCCTCAGAGTGCATTATTGTTCAACACCCCCAAAGTAGAGTGTATTATTGTTTAATCCATTATTTTCCAATACCCAAAAAATTTAGTATATTAACATCCAAAAACCAACCCGCAAATTAATAATAATAAAAACAACCAATTGCAGATTGTGAATTATCATGACACATTTATCCACCGTTCGTATACTATTAATGTCATTGTGCTTTTATTTTGTACTCATGTTTATTCACCTATGTGGTTGAATTGGAATCCCAGAAGCTATGCATATGATATAGTTGGGCGGCTACAATCATACACGCACACACATTTATATAGGGGGTTGATTCTGGTTGGATAAGGTTTGTGGCGAGATGATGGGATGAATATATCTGAGCGCTTAGAACATAGGCAATGTAGAACTTTAAAGATGGAATGAAGTTAATTTGACATTTTTTTTCTCTTTCTTTCACAACTTCCCATACAATTTTTACAAGTTCATTCTCTTTGCCAGATATGGAATGAAAGAAAAGGAGGGTGGAGGGAAGAGAGAGGTTATGAGGTGGAGGAGAGAGAGAGTTATTTTTAGGAGAGAGAATGAAATTGTGGAACTTGCATTGTACATGCTCTAAAAAACAGATCCAACAAATCAAAGTATATCCCAATGGGCTCAATGAGAACTTGCCACGTGACCACTCGCTCTACTAACTTTTCATTGTTGCCGATTTCTTTTGTTCCAAACCCAGATGCCCCGACCCGTTTTGTGGTGCACGACTCGACTGAAGCAACCTCACAAGCCACGACAGTCATTAGTGAGGCTATCTCTGGAACCTTGTTCATCGATGAGTCGGCAAGGACCCATATGGTTGTCACTCGCTTTCTCTCTCTCCTCATTTACCATTTTTTCTCTCTCCCTTATTAATTCGATCTTAATCTACGATCCTACGATTTTATTCATAGATATTGCGTAAGTAAATTTATTAATGCTACTTTCGCCATCTTTGGAACCTTATCAATTCGAATTAATAAGGGAGAGAGAACAAAATAAGACCAAGAACCCTAATCATTCAATCTATTCATAGAGAACTATTTCATCGCAAAATTAGTAAATTTGTTAATTGTTCAATAAAAATTTAATTGTTAGAAATCAACAATTAACAATAACGGAATCACCATCTCGCGCCAATATTTTAATTTGTAACCAGTCAATCAAACAAATAATCTAGATAATTTGAATTATGAATATTTGAAAAAAAATAAAATCAAGAACCTTAATCGTTCTATTCATAAATAACTATTTCCTCACAAATTAGGAAATTTATTAATTGTTCAATATAAATTTAATCAAAATTGATAAATTAAACATAACAACATACCTCAATTCAAGTATTGATTTGATTTAGATAATTTGGTGAATGGTGTGATAGATAAACAATTTGGAGGGGTGGTGGTAGAAGTGGTCGGGTGCCTGGTGAGAGTGGTGGTCGTCGGCGAGGAGGGGGCGTTTATAAAAAGTAGTGTCGTCCCACCTGGGTCATCGAGGGTTAGCAGCAAAAATAAAATGTAAAGTAAATTTAGGGGCGCTACATTATAAACAGGGAAACTTCCTGAGTTTGCCAAAGAGGGGCTTTGATCAACCCTTGACCTCAGAGGCTTAGATGCACACTGATGGAGATCAGCCCTCACAACCTCATTTGGTGTCAGCATGCTTTGAGGCCATCCATCAATCCCAGAAGGTTCTTGACTATATCAAAGGTCATCAACCTAATGTGAGGCAATCTTTACTGTCTCAATACTTCAGAATTGAGGCCTCGCTCACATTTGGTCCCTTAGAGGTTATTTACAATGTCCAAGCATACATGGTCCGAAGGTTATTTGGGTTCAACAGAGTTATCTCGTTCTGGCATGCATTGAGGACGTTTATTTGGAGCCGGTTGTTCTTTTCAACTTGGTTTGTGTTTCTCTTCTCTTTGGATGTCAAGGAAGTATATTATTGAGCTGTCCTAAATGCCCAAGGGTGATCCATTTGGAGGTCGTTTGCATTCTGCACAACTATTGCAATCACGGTACGTGCATGAGGACCTCAATTCGGGATCAACTTATCTTTTGGTGTTTCAGCAAGGTCCTTTTTGTCTTTTCACTTGGGTTGCGTCATCTTCTGCTCATTGGAGGTCATTAATCTTCTATGCAATCTGAATATGCGCATGAGGACCTCCATCTTGAATCTGCTGAGAATTTGGACGTCCAAGGACGTTCCCTACTGGAGGAAGACTATTTGCACCTTGTTGACTTCACTTCCTGAGTTGTTGAGGTCTTTCAATTCAGCGAGGTGTTTTTCATTGAGGCCCTCTATGAAGACGTCACTTTCGAGCTGTTGAGGTCCTTCCAGCTCGTGAGGTAATTATCCAGCCTTGCCCACATGAGGAATGTTGCTCCAACAAGAAAGCGCCATGTGTGATGTTTCTAGAGCCTTCCAATTGTTCTAGAAGCTTCATGAAGATGCCATGTGTGACGCTTTTATTAGCCCTCATTATCAATGGGTCTAGAAGCTTCCTAAGTTAGTTACATATTATTTTATTTTGATGTAATTAGTTAATTAAGCAATATTAGGACGTTTTCTTTTTTGCTCAAGAAACTCCTAATTAGATATCTCAGCTGGGTTTATATATACCCACTATGAGGTCATTGTAGATAACAACTTGATATATGAAATATGAGATTTGAGTGCCTTATTGAGCCTCTTGTTTGTGAGTGACGTTAAACTCTCAACCTTGGTTAATTCTACTACAGTATCAAGGATTTGGCAATTCTTGTGGTGGGTGTAGAGCTTGGTGACTTCAATGGTGGTGTGCCTGTATCCATTGAGGTAATAGAGTCCATTGCCCTTGTGCTCTAGCTGTGGTGTGCCTGTATCAGCTTGAGCTCAAGTCTATATTTCCTTTTTCTGTATTTCCAATCCTTCATTATCCATTTCAATCCATTTGATGTTATTTGGTGCGTGGTGAACCGGATTCTATCTTAGAGGAGGTTATTTGTGTTGTTCTCGCTCATCCGATCATATTTCACACCTCACCCATTTCATCCATTCGATTCTTGTTGATTATCCCCTATTTTGGAGTTGTTTGCATTCGATTATTCACTGTGAGGTCCCAGAATTCCAGTGTTGTGTGTCCGCTTGGTGTCTGTTGAGGTCATCACTCTGATCTTAGTGACCTTGCATACATCACACACCCTAATAAATATTGGTTACTGAACCATCCGGCTACTTACGCAATATTGTAATCTCCAACCATAATTTATTAGATATTTATTTTTAATTATAAATAGCTCTAAACTAATTCTTTTTCTCCAAAAAGTTTTTTTTGGTTTTTTTTTGGGGGAGGGGGGGGGGGGGAGGGGGGGAGGTGTCAACTGACCCCTCTTGAGGTTCTAGGGTCGGGTTGGATTTCACTCATTAAGGTTAGAGTTTCGTTCATTTGCCTGGGTGGAGTGACGAGAAGATGTGGGAAGTTAGTGGGTACCATTGTTGATGTGGCTCCTAATTATTGGCCAAAGTAAATTAAAAAAATAAAGTAATCTTCATTTACCATATATTAATTTTTAATTTAATATTAATTTTGAAAAAATTAAATATTCAATATCATATTCAATTTTAAAAAAGTCGACATTCACTTCGTGTTGGCATCACATTTAATTTTTTAAAGCTTAAAACTCACTTTAAAAAATTATTAATATTTATCACTGTTCCAGGATAAAATCATCTATAGAAGTAATTACGACCCAATACTTAGCAGGTCATGTTCTCATAAAGGCATCCCACTCACAAACTCCATGCATGCTCAAGGTCAGGTCAGGGGGCATTTTTTCGGATGTCTCCAAAGGCAAACCATAGTTCGCCTTTGTACATATCTATGGATATCTTCAAAGGTGAATCATGGTTCGCTTTGTGGACATCCTATGCATGGATCAAAGAGATAGAGAATAGCGTAATTGAAACCAAAAGAAATAAAAATTTGACTGTCCACTAGGCATGCCATGTCAACACTGTCGAGTTCCCTTCTCTCTCATAAATTGTGACCTCATGGTCCTCAATGACCTCCATGGTCAATTTGCATTTTGGCCCATCCTTTATGGTCATAAATTGGGACCTCATGGTCCTTAATGATCTCCATAATCAATTTGCATTTTGGGTCGTCCTTTATGTTCAATAACCCTCCTCCATTTGGTTGTTACAACAAAAACAAAAAGATTAGGGTTATTGACCATGAAGGATGACCTAGAAGGTAAATTGACAGAAAAAAGTTTCTAGGACCATGAAGTCTTAATTTGTATTAAAAAATGAGACCCACATCTCTGAGTTGGCATGACATATTTCAATATTTTTTTTATTTGTAGTTTTCTGCCCGAAACTTTGAAGTTATCCAAGGACAGGGAGGGGAAGTGAGATTCTTTGCAAAGAGGGAGAAGGAAGAAGAAGAAGAAGAAGAAGAAGAAGAAGAAGAAGAGATCGTCTGAGCTCTAAACCTATTAACATTAATAATTGACTAATCCTACGGAACCTCCTCCTCCTCCTCCTCCTCTTCTTCTTCTTCCCTCTCCCTCTTTGTGAAGAATCCCACCTTCCCTCCCTCTCCTTAGTCAACTTCCAAGTTTCAGGCAACAAACTACAAAAAAAAAAAAACATTGAAATATATCATGCCAACTCAATGATGTGTGTCTCATTTTTTAATATAAATTAAGATTTCATAGTCTTAGGAATCATTTCCTGTCAATTTACCTTTTGGGTCATCATTCATGGTCTAACACTCTAACCCAAAAAAAAGAGATTATGGTTCTTGTGGGCCGAAAAAGGTCCTAAAAATGGGCTCAAACTCAAAAACTTTCTGGATCGTCTTCGTAAGTTATGGTTCTCGTGGGCCAAAGTAGCCCGGTTTGGTTCACTTCTTCTCGGGAGCCTAATTCTCCCCAAAATTTAAACAGAAAAAAAAAATCCACTTCGCGGTTTCTGGACCCCCTTTTAATTTCCAACTTCCAGGCTCCACCTACCTAATCTGAAATCTCACTGCTGTTGATAAAATAAAATAAAATAAAATAAAATAAAATAAAATAAAATAAAATAAAATAAATTAACTCACTCTCACTTACTCCCAAACAACTCTTCCCTCGCAAGCTTCATTCTTCTTCTTCTTCTTCTTCAGTTACTAACCAGGCAGAACAACACACTGTGTCTAATCTCAATCTACATTTTTCAGAAATCTCTGTCAAATCCTCTCTAAAATCAGCAACGCAAGATGAGGAGGAGCACAAGGAGGTCTTCCATGGCGGTTTCTCTTGACAGCGCCCTTGATTCTGACTCCGTTCGGCGGATTAGCACCAGGAGATCATCCATTCTACCTTCTGCTGATACCAGAAATGTGATAACTTCTTTTGCTTTAACTCTTTAATTTTGCTGTCAAATTTGGTAGTTTCTGGAGGCATTTAGGTTTTTTCGTGATTTTCTCGGATTTGTTTGGTGTTCTTGTTTTGGTTTGTTGAGTTGGCTGATCTTTTGCTTTATTTTTATTTACCGCTGAATTTGTGTGATTGAATGTAGGCAGTGAAACTTTCAGGAATGGTAGAATTTTTGTTTTGTTTTCCTAACTTGACCGTTGTGTTTTGAATTTCAAATTCACCTGGTGTCTGTCGCTGTCAAAAGATAGAATTTGAAGATTGATGAATTATTCTTGCCGAAAGATCTATACCAGAAATGTGATAACTTCTTATGCTTTAACAATTTTAATTTTGTTGTGAGGTTTGATAGTTTTTGGAGGTCATTAGGTTTTTGTGATTCGTAATTTTCTCGGATTTGTTTCATGTTCTTGTTTTGGTTTGTTGAGTTGGCTGATCTTTTGATTAGTTTGTGTGATGGAATTTTGGCAGTGAAACTTTCAGAAATGGTAGAATTTTGGCCTTTTTCTAACTTGACCGTTGTGTTTTGAAATTCAAATTCACCTGGTGTCTGTCGTTGTCAAATGATAGAATTTGAAGATTGATGAATTATTCTGGCCAAAATATCAATTCCAGAAATGTGATTACTTCTTATGCTTATGCTTTAACATTTTTAATATTGCTGTCAAGTTTGGTAGTTTTTGGAGGCCATTAGTTTTTAGTGGTTCGTAATTTTCAGCCATGTTTTGCTTGATTTTGTCCCTGCTGAATTCATGAGATGGAGTGTAGGCAGCGAAACTTTAAGGAATGGTAGAATTTTTGTCTTTTCTAACTTGACCGTTGTGTTTTGAATTTCAAATTCACCTGGTGTCCGTCGTTGTCGAAATAGAATTTGAAGATAAATGAATTATTCTTGCCAATAGATCAATATAGAGTAGTTTCAGTTGAGCTGAAATGTTTTTTTGCAAATTCTGCACTCATGTAGATAGAATTGCTAATGGTGAAAAGGAATCCTTTTGTTTCTTATACTAAATGGGACAGAAAACATTATATGAAAAGCTCTGGAAAGCTTTAGCTGCTCATCTGAATTCGCGAATATCAGTTTGTTGTTAATTGTTTAAATTGCTTGATTTGTCATTGATGGGTTTGTTGCAGAACATAGCTAAGTTCCCACCCTGATAAAAAATGGCTGGTTGAATTTTAGATGTGAACTTTTAGTCAAGTGAACCTTGTTTTGATATGTTTTTATGCTGTTTGATTTACCATTGATGGGATTGTTGCAGAACATGATTAAGTTCTCACCCAGGAAAAAAAAATGGCTGGTTGAATTTTAGATGTGAATTTTTAGTCAAGCGAACCTTGTTTTGATATGTTTTTATGCTGTTTGATTTACCATTGATGGGATTGTTGCAGAACATGATTAAGTTCTCACCCAGGAAAAAAAAAATGGCTGGTTGAATTTAGATGTGACATTTTAGTCAAGTGAACCTTGTTTTGATATGTTTTTATGCTGTTTGATTTACCATTGATGGGATTGTTGCAGAACATGATTAAGTTCTCACCCAGGAAAAAAAAAAGGCTGGTTGAATTTTAGATGTGAATTTTTAGTCAACTGAACCTTGTTTTGATTTGTTTTTTTTAATGCTATTTGATTTACCATTGATGGGATTGTTGCAGAACATGATTAAATTCTCACCCAGAAATTATGGCTGGTTGAATTTTGGATGTGAATTTTTAGTCAAGTGAACCTTGTTTTGATTTGTTTTTATCAGGCTGGTAACTTTACCACCAAATTTTCGATGTCATCATTTGTCAAGAGAGCAGAAGAGCTGACAGATGATCAGAGAACCGCCATTGAAAGAGTAGGGTTTGGACATCTGCTTAAAATTCATCACCACACGCTCCGAAAGAACCTATTGGTGGAATGGATGGAGCGGTGGGATTGTGAGAAACGAGCATTTCTGCTTCTTGGTAGAGAGCTCACCATTACTCCAATGGATGTTGGATTAATTTTAGGGCTTTGTGTTACTGGAAAACCGGTAGCTTTGGATGAAGATGAGCCATTCTCAGATCTAGAACAACAGTATGGTGCTACTAAGCGTAGCAGGAAGATAAATGTCTCTGCCATCGAGCAGAGATTGGATGCTCTGGGCGATTCAGCAGATGAAGATTTTGTTAGGAGCTTTTTGTTGTTTACTTTTGGGACGCTCCTTTTCCCCAACTCCTCTTCAAAGATAGACTCGCGTTATCTTTCCTTCCTTGAAGATCTGGATAAGGTGCCTCAGTATGCTTGGGGTGTTGTGGTGATTGAAGATCTTTTCTGCTGCTTATCCCGAAGGATAGAGGAACAGGCCAAGAGCGTTGATGGTTGCCTTCTACTTCTGCAAGTAAGTTTTTGTTGTCTTGGACTGGTTCAACTTTGGCTTCTATAGATCATTGGTTTTGAATTAATGATTTAACCTTGTTAACTTTCTGCTGACCCTTGTTTTCTTACTAGTTTTTGTTACGTATGCACCTTCCCTAATCATTTATGGAAATACCTTATTGGTTTTTGTGTTGATTAGTGTAGGCTAACATTTCTTGTATGAAATGGACTGGCCTCATAGTTGGAAGCTTATTGATGAGTGTATGTTAAGTAGTCAAGCCTAGTTCTGTTTCAAATGTGAATAAAACATTAAGGCCTGTGTTGCTTCGACCCTTCATTTTCCCTACCGTGCCTGAGTCAGACCCTCAACATCCGGATATGGATACTACACTCAACACTTCAAATTACAACTTTTGCAAATTTTCTTAAAACTTAAAAGTAGCTGAGTCTGACGCCCATATCTGTGTCCCATACCTGTGTCCGAGTAATATAGATTAAGGCCTATTTGGGGTCTAAATCTTTTGGTATATTGATATTGGCAGATATGGTCCTATGAGCACATAGACATTGGCCAGCCTAATATACTGAGTGCCAGCTCTAGTTTTCCGCGCGCATGCTGTTGGGAAAGTAGCAGGTCCACAAGTCAAAGGCACTGGTTTGCTACCAAGTTTGACGAGGTTGAAGAGAATCAGGTATGTAATGCGAGCTTGGATGCCCAATTTCTTCCTCCTTGTTGATAACCTTGTTTCTATGGCAACATGATGGTAGTGACAACTATGTCTACAGGTGACATGGAAGCTCGAACCTAGATCAACCGAGCTAGATGTCGATGTAATTAGAGAATTCCTGGAAACACAAACCGATATGGGAGGGGTTTCCACACTGGAGCATTCAAGTCCAAGCCCTCCAGCAGTTGGTGTCATGGTAACTAATGCGACCTCCAGAAGAACGTCCACTAAATGTCCAAGGCTTCCTCCTAAGGTAAGATGTATGCATAGTTACCCGCCATGAACTCTGCATTGCAAGTTTGCAACCAAATCTTTAGTTGAAGCTTGGATATTGATGAACCTAAATGTACGCAAGAAGATGTCTAGTATGAAAGCACCATGGGCATATTCGGAAAACAAAACAAACCAAAACCAAAACTAATACCCTGAAATACCGGCACGGGCGAGGTGTAGAGGGGTCGGGTGTAGCAGTCTTATTCCTAATTTTTGCAATTTAGAGAGACTGGTTCCGATTGACCCAATCCATACGCTACCTACTACTCCATGAAAAGTAAGCAAAGGAAGGTCTTATGAGACATTTTGGTTGAGTCCATTACAATCTCAGTTGAAAAGAATAATTTTTTTTTCAACTACCCATATTATAGACATAAGGAAAAACAATTGTGTAACCAAAATGTGATGCTCCCTTAGCTTTAGGCAATTGCAATGTCAATGGAAATTATATCTTTGGAGGGCACCTAAACTTGGATTCTTGTCATTTAATTGTCAGAGTTCCCGACGAATGGCTATGCTGCATGAAGAAGAACCAACTGAGTACAAGGGGATAGACGACCAAGTACAAGATGACGTGTCAGAGAAGTCTAGGTTATCCATGGACATGTCTGAGGTAACGGTAGAATTCCCGGAGTGCACATCATCCTTAGATGTGCAGAAGATCCAAGATGACCAGACAGCAACAAAGGTGACTAATTGCAGATTTAAGTACTTGTATCTATGATTCTGCTAGTTATCTTTGCTTTTTTTTTTTTTTTTTTAAGAAAGAAATATTCAGAAACAAATACATAAACAAACTAAACAAAAGTGCTAGAGTCTCGAAGACTCCTCCCTGATCTTGGAAGGTATCGAACCCTTTAATAGAAAGCTGGCCAGAAAAATAAAAATGTCTTCTAAATTATATGAACATTTCTTGAACTGTATCATTCAAACATTATTGACCAAGATAACTGTTGCTTTTAGCAGGAAAGTGATCGTATTTTGAAGTCTGAAAATTCCAGACTAAAGAAGGAAGTGGCTGAACTCAAAAGCGAAATTACCTTGTTAAGAAGTCAGCTCTCAGTAATTCCCAAATTGGAAGACGAAATAGCAAGATTGAAGAAAGATGCAACCGAAATGAAAGAACTCCAATGCTTAAGATCACGACTCGAAAGGATTGCTTTGGGTTACTTTCACGAAGATGCTCCGCAATAGAAACATGTATCGTTGTAGACAATGTACTTGCAGCGAGGTAATACGGTTGAGTTTGCAATGTATAACTTCGATTGTAAGCGCGTCTCAGAGTTTCAATTCTAACTTTTTTTTTTTGAGCAGAGGCACCCATGTCACTCCTGCAAGAGCTGTAAGATATGAAGATATTTTCCGATTGATGATGTGCTATTATTTCAACATTCAAGATTCAACCAGGGTGTTCTGGTTCTGAGTGTCGAACATTGTTATGCTGTCAAAGGGTATGAATAAGTTGACAGTGCATTGTAATTTATGATAGTGTCTATAATTAGTGTGTGTTTTTCTGATAATGTCAAGTTTATGTATGAAGATGTGGGGAAAATGAGATTGACCTGTAATTATCTTCAGCTCAGGCAGGCTGTTGTATAATATTCTTGATTATGACTTCACTTGAAAGTTGAAGGCTCAATGTATTATATATAGATATGTGTGTACACTAAGGCCAGTATTCCATTTGGTGTTGGTGGTATGATATGTTCAGTGTAAATTTAGGTGAAATGGTTGACATGCTATGAATGATGGTAGATATGGCCTTGCTTGGCAAACAACTGTTAGCTTTTTGGATTGTTTGTTTGGATTTACTGTTTGAGTTGGTTGTTTCGATTGACTGTTTGGAAAAGTTGTATTTGGCAAAATTAGCTGTTTCTAAAAAGGTATATGTTGAAATTTCATTTGTACCCCTTTATAAATAATAGGATATGCTTTTAGGATGACATGTGTAAATTTAGACAACATTTGGACTAAATGATCTTTTTCACAATTAATCATTTTCAATATATTGCTCTAACTAGCCTATTGAAAATTGACTGATTGAGACCAAACAACCTAACCAAACACCCAAACTGTTATTCTAATCTATGTTGTAAAAATCGGACCGGACCGGCCGGTCCGATCGTGAATCGGCAAGTTGACCGGTTCGGTTCCAGATTTAATTCAGTTTACTGGTTCAAATGGGGAAAAACCGGTTAAACCCGTTTAATCGGGTGAACCGGTTGAACCGCCCGATTCACGGTTAGACCGAAATTTTGATGAATTAATTTAAAAAAATTCCTAATTTGACCGGTTGAATCCGGTTTTTGGCCGATTCAATCCGGTTTTGACCAATTCATGTCATGTTCATGCCGGTTTATTTATTTTGGTAGCTTAATTATTCTTCAAGCATATGAAAATTTTTTAATTTGTGACCGGTTCAACCGTCACCCGATTCAACCGGTCTAATCTGGCCAAAAGGGTTCGGCCAGTTGAACCATTGACCCACTGGGTCAACCGGTTACGTGGCTGGTCCGGTTATGACAACATATATTCTAATAAGTCGACTTTTGCAATATGTTGTAGAATAAGCTGTTTAACAAACATGGCCATGATGGGAATTCTACCCTGTGGAATCAGAAATTGACATCACTTTGTGAAGAAGAATGGAGTCTCCATGTTTGTGACACTGCAACCAAAAGGTGGTTTCATAAAAATCCCAATTTGTGTTACAGATATTCTCATGTTTGAGTAGAAGTAGCAGTTGGGAGTTGGGATTGACATTCAATTCTATAGATAACCCAATTCATCCTGATCACTGATCATCATGTTTTTTTTGTGAATTGGGATGGATAGACATTCAATTCTATCGATAACCCAATTCATTGTGATCAGCAGTGATCACCATGTGTTTTTGTCCATTCCGTGTGATCACACAGTATAACGTTTGATTCCGATAAGCAAAATGATAAATATCTTGATGCAAGATGGTTATTAACCATCTTACATTTCACCTAGATCACTCATAAAATTAAATGTAAGTTATCTAAATCATTGTAAAGGTATGTTTCATTACTTTGATAGTTATTATAACTATATAAATAATATAAAATTAATTATTTATTTATATTTTTTCATAATATAAAAATGCTTATGAAGTGTACATTTTCTATTTTGATTGATAAAATTAGGTTATTATTTATATTTTTGACCTAGCTAATAAGTATTATGTTTTTATAGTTGATAAATATATATAATTATTAGAGAAAATATTATTAAAAATTACAAAAACTGTGAAATAGGGACAATTCAAGATCTTTAAGTCAAAATGTATATCATTGTCCTTTTGATAAATATGTAACTGTTAAGTGCAGTGTTCCAAATTCACTTTGTACTACCACATCCCATTTCATCTATTGTTTCGAAATTTGTGTCGGTTAGACTTTAAAAAATTTAAATATTAATACAATTAATCAATTTCAACAGCTAGTTTTAGACCTAACGCAACGTTTTCCTTACAATTAACGTGAGTGTTAGTGTGTTACCATTATTCTTGTCAACCTTCGGAACATGAGATAGATAGCTGTTTGTTTTGTTCTTTTGTGTTTCTGGTAGCGTGATTTTTGTGCTGTGTTATTTTTTGCTGGTAGTTTGTTGTTCTATTATTGTGCGGATTTTGTAACATTTTTGATGTCTTCTTAACCTTTTCGGGCTTGCAAATTATCGAAAAAAACCTTCCAAACATGAGAACATAATAAGATGACCTTGTCCAATTTATCCAATTTAAAGTCACATGTTGTTGGATTTAAATTCGGAGCAATTTCGACCTCTTTTTTCAACTTTGCCAAAAAATGTACAAAACTTCCTCATGAGTAACGCTCAAACACTTTAACCAGGTAACTTGAGTAAAAACTCATGTTGATCTAAATTACCTGAAAATGTCTAATTAATTGAATCAATAGGACTTGATGTATGTGATGTGCTCATGTGTTTGTGCGAAATTTTTTTTCGGTACTCCACACCCTTATCCCAAGAGTAACCATTATTAAGCTTTTGATAGGTTAGAGCGAGAGGTATTAAACCGTCCATGACAAGTATGATCCATCAAGTAGTAACCGCACAATTTTTACAAGGAGAATAATTTTCGTAGAAAACAGTTTTCTTTTACACCAAACATACCCAAGGTAGCAAATTTTTGATCCGCTTACAGAGCACCTATCCCAGGAGTAACCACTAGAAAATGGTTTTCATCCACACCAAATATAATCTCTAATGAAAATTTTTGTAAACTTGAACCTTGACGGAAATGTCGGATAATTTGCTTGTGCTATGTTTGGCTTTAACAGTGACATGCAAGGGATTGATGGATATTTTGGCATAATACGCAACTGATGAAACAGACGTATATGTGGTTTTATTGCAGATACTTACAATTGCAAAAGTCAGCTTGGTTAGATTTTTGCGTCACATAATATAGACGAGAAAATGCCGATTAGGGTTTTGAGCTTATTCATTATATTGAGGTCTCTAACAACATTAAATGAAATCCCGACCCACACTTTTCAACCCTCGGCGGTGCAATATATATAAAAATAATTTTTTTTTTGCAATATTTATGCAAAAAATAATTAAAATTACATAAGCTCTTTAAATTAAGAATTCAATTTAGAGGGAAGAGGGGGAGGAGGGGAGGAAAATGGAGGAGAAGGAAAAAAGAAGGGAAGGGAAAGTGAATAGTTGATTAGGATTAATCTTGTTAAAATATACTTCATCCGTCCCAAATTGATTGACATTTTGACTAAATTTTGATTGTTAATTATTCACAAATTACAAAGAGTTATAATATAAAATTACTTCCATTGCAAGTTTTAGTAAAATTTATTTCTAATGACAGTAATTTCACATTATGATTCATTATAATTTGTGAATAATTAATGGTCAAAATTTAGTCAAAGTGTCAATTAATTTGGGACGGAAGGATCGAGTATTAATGAGGGGAAGGGGTGGAAGTATTATGATTAATAATGTTTGGATAATGGATATATTACTAAAAAGAATAGTATATTCAAAATATGAAAACATAAGTTTCAAATAATTTAAATGATTAATAACCATCTTGATTCAAATATGTGGAGGATCAGCCAAGTCCACCACATATATTAAAATAAGTCAATTTTTTGCGTGATTAATTAATTTGGGTAAAAAATTGACAAAAATTTAAAATTATCAATAAATTTGTAATAATAATGACTAATTTATAAAGAATTTCATAATAAATATGGACAATTATTATTATTTTTTAAAATTTAACACTTTGGAGGACCTGAGAAGGTACTCCAAGATATACTATATAACAACTGATTGCTTATCACAATATCCCAAACTTTACGTTTGATTCATAGCAACTCAACTTTTGGAGGTAGTATTTGTCAACAATCCAACATTGAGTTAACATAAATAAAACTCGAATCTTTCTGCGATGTGGCATGTTTTCTGGGGTGATACATAAGCAAAATGGAAGTGTGTCTAAATACAGAAAAACTACTGCTACACCATAGAAAAACTTGAATGTAATTGATATTAACCGGTTTTAAGCTGGTGACAATATAACACCTCTGAAAAACTAGGTTACATACTATATACGAGTCAAATATAAAGCTTGGAATATTGTGATCGATAACCATCTTGAATTTTCTATAATTCACATTTTGTAATTTTTAATAATATTTTCTATAGCAATTATATTTTATAAGAGTATAATGCATATTAACTAGGTCAAAAATTTATAGATTATAGCCCAATTTTATCATTGTAAAAATTTTGTAATCACATTTTATATATAGTTTTATATTTACGAAAAAATATAAATAAATTTGTTTTAATAGTTTATACGTCTCCTTAACTCTCAAAGTAATGAAACATACATTCATAATAATTTAAATATATTTATATTTAATTTTTTAAATGATTTAAGTGAAATCCACGATGATTATTCCATCTTAAATGAAAACGCCTATCATATTGCTATTCTTTTATAAATAGCTAGCGAGGTACACTACCACACCCCCTCCCTACCTAGCTATCCATTTCCAGCTACAGAAACACAGAAAATTAAATTAAACCAACCATGGGATATTTTCTAAAGCTAGTTTGCATGGTTATAACCATGAGCATGGCATGGGAGACCACCACCACCACCGCCGCCACCACCACCACCACCAAAGTCACCGCACAGAGAGCCATACCATGCAGCGGGGTGAAGGACACCCTCTCCCCATGCATTTCTTACTTGACTAGTACTCCTCCTGGGAAGACGGTCCCGACACCAACCCCACCGACGGAGTGCTGTGGGGCACTGCGGTCCGTCAAGGGCATCGCTCGTAACACCGACGAGCGCAGGGCGGTGTGCGAGTGTGTCCAGGGGGCGGCCGCCAATACGAGAGGACTCAACTATGAACTCGCTGCGAAGCTTCCTGCGCAGTGTGGGGTTCCCATGTCTTACACCTTCAGTCCCAACACTGACTGCACCACCATGTATGCGTCTATCGGCAATAAGCAACTAACTGCTCTTAAAAATATGTGTATTACCAACTAATTTAAAATTGGTTGGAAAAATGGTTTTTACTAATCATTTTTCCAACAATTTTCAAATAGTGGGAAAAAGGATGGGGGAAGTTTTCCAACAATTTAGCAAAAGTGGTTCAAATTTCCAACTCTTTTTCTACATAAAATTTTTGAAAAAGAGTTGGAATATATATGAAATGGTTGCTGAAATGGTTGATTTTTCAAACTTTTTTTAAATTGACTGGAAAAAGTGGTTGGTAATACATATTTTTAGTTATGAACGTGGGGTGGGTAGAATTGAATTTGTGACCTACTATAGCTATGTTTGGACCGTTTGGCAAATAGTCTATTCAACAACATATTACAAAAGTTGACTTATTGAGGTTTAAAACCTCAATGAGTCAAACCTCAATCCTTATTTATTTGGGGGGAGCTAGGGGGTTGTTTAGAAATCAATTTTTAAGAGGTTTTTTCTTCTTGGTTCACTAGAATCGGTCTCTTCATACACTTCCGTGTATGTAAAAGATTATTTACATATAGATCCCAAACCACCGCATTAGGTGTAATGGGGTTCCCATGTTGACTTACACCTTCAGCACCACCATATATGTATGTATCAATTATACTTTAAAGGAAATTTGGATCCTAATAATCCTACTTTTGGCGATTGGACAATAATAATACGAATTTTAAAAATGTATATTACCAGTCCGAAGTTTGTAAAATTATTTTTTTTTGGACTATCGCCAAGTGCATACCTTAAATATCAAAGATTTTGACTTGCGTTTGGTCACTAACTTAGCACAACACTTCCCCATGATTTTTAGTAAATTTACAAAAATTTTGTCCCTTTTTTCTTCATTTTTTTTCTAATTCTTATGATTGTTCCCTTTTATTCATTAAAAAATAATAGTAGTTTTTCAAAGTAAAATAAATTGTTTAGTAATTATACTTTAAATCTTCCTAGGAGTAAGAATGGGAAAAAAATTAGAAAATATTAAAACTTTAAAAAAAATCCCAAAGTGAATGTAGAGTTAGATTTAGAACAAACTATATATATAATTTATTGTCACTATATTAATTTCAATTATGTCATGTTTAGATTCATTTGGTATATTAATAAAATCACGACTGATATCTGTTCCTTAATTTGTTATGTTATGGCTTTCCAGATAGCAATAGGAGTACGTTGAGAGAGAAGAAAAAGAAGACACAGAATAAAAGCAGGGCTCGAGATTTCTCTCACAGAGAGTGTTCTCTGATAAATAATAGTAATCGTGTTCTGCATTTCAAACTACGTATGTATGTAACTATGTATGCACTTGCCTAAACGTGTAATGCGTAATACTAATGGCGTAGGAACATGTACTGAAGCTTTTGTCAAATATATATAGCATATGGTCAACAGGTTTGTGAGCTTCACAGACTCTGTTCTTTTCTGCGGTTGGCAAACTGTGGTGCCACAGCCTACCGTAGTTTGTCATAACCCACCACAAAATACCATTCTACCACAACACACTACAAATTACTTTTTCACAATTACCAATACAATATTTATATATATATATACAAAAAAACCACCTCAACACACCGATAACCCGTCACAATTACACCACAACCCGCCACAATTTCACCAGACCATACCGCGCCATACCGCATAAAAGAACAGGGCCACTTGACTTGCGGTTTGGTCCTTACGAAAAATAATAATCATTTATATTTAAGTATTAAATAATTTGTAATATAAATATAATTTTATTAAGATCAGGATTGATGTTTAATGCTTTGATTTAGTTGCAATGCCATGCAACGTTAATATCATAATACAATATAATGTAGGGTTTTATAGTGCTTTCAACTATTTAATTGGTCTCTTTGATTAATTAAAATGTCAATGAATTGTAATATTAGAATACAAATACACAAGCATATTAATTAGAATTGCCAAGCCAAACGAGCCGAGCTATTCGTTGCTTGGTTTAACTTGTCTAATTCACGAGCTCGTTTCTAGAAAAACAAAATAAATAAAAATTCACGAGCTCGACTTCGAGCCAAACAGCACTGATATCGAGTCTAGCGGCAGTCCTGAATCTTGATGAGTCCGACAACACAAAACTGTGGCACATGAGACTAGGCCACATGGGCGAGAAGAGAATGTCAATGTTGAGCAAGAAGGGATATCTTGAAGGCGCAAAGATCGGCAGATTGGAGTTTTGCGATCACTGTATCTACGGGAAACAGAAGAGGGTTAGTTTTTCAAGGGCTATACATACAACAACAGGGATCCTTGATTATATTCATTCAGATTTGTGGGGTCCTGCTAGAGTGCCATCACTGGGTGGCAAGCGCTACATGTTGACATTCGTGGATGACTTCTCGAGGAAGACTTGGGTTTATTTCATGCGGCACAAGAATGAGACATTCTCATATTTCAAGAAGTTCAAAGCTCTGGTAGAGAACCAAACAGGCAGGAAAATCAAGAAACTCAGGACTGACAATGGGTTGGAGTTTGTTGATTCTGAATTTACTGAATTCTACGAGGAGCATGGGATTACGAGACATCGAACCTTGGTGGGTAAGCCTCAGCAAAACGGGGTAGCCGAGAGAATCAACATGACACTCATGGAGAAAGCCCGCTGCATGGTCTCGAATGCAGGGCTTTGGAAGAACAAATCGTTCTGGGCAGAGGTGATATCTACTGCCTGCTACCTGCTGAACAGATAACTTCATGCCTCCATCGAATACCAGATTCTAGAGGAAGTATTGACAGATAATCCAGTTAATTATTCTAATTTGAGAATTTTTGGATGTCCTGTATATGTCCATGTGAATGATGGGAAGCTGTCTCCCAGGGCTGTTAAATGCATGTTTCTAGGTTATGGGTCTGAGTCTAAGTGATATAGAATGTGGTGTCCTGATTTGAAGAAAGTTATTCAATCTAGAGATGTAACCTTTAATGAAACTACTATGTTATTTGGAATGGAATCTATCGGTACTTCTGATGTTGCAGGAAATCAGGAGAAGGATGCATGAAGAATGGTGTTCGAGGTGGAGCACTGGAGCAGGCTCAAGGTGGAGCTGCTGGGACCTGCTATCAAGAGCAAACTGCTGCTGATGCTCTTGAACCAACTCAGGTTGAAGAGCCTCAGACTGAGACTGATGTTCCTCAGGTGGAGGAACAACCGAGCATAGCAAGAGATCGTCCCAGGAGGGAGATCAGGAGACCATTGCGGTATACTGAAGAAGATGATGCTATGATCGCATACGCACTGAATGTTGCAGAAGAAAATCCTGAAGATGCTGAACGTTCTACCTATCAGGAGGTCATCTCCTGTCCGAATGCCTCAAACTGGATAGGAGCTATGAAAGAGGAGATGGAGAGCCTACAGAAAAATCATACATGGGAGCTATATGAGTTGCCTAACGGGCGACGAGCTCTTACTACAAAGTGAGTGTACAAGAGAAAGGAAGGTATCCCTGGTGTAGAAAGTGCAAGGTGGAAGGCCAGATTAGTGGTAAGGGGTTGCAACCAGAAAGAAGGAATCGACTACAACGAAGTATTCTCGCCAGTCGTGAGGCATACGTCGATCCGCACCTTGCTTGTCTTCGTTGCTCTATTTGATTTGGAGTTGGAGCAAGTTGATGTCAAGACAACTTTCCTCCATGGCGAGTTGGATGAGGAAATATATATGAGGCAACCAGAGGGTTTCATCGTTCCTGGTAAGCAGGAACAGGTATGCAGATTGAGGAAGTCCTTGTATGGACTTAAACAGGCACCCAAACAGTGGTATAAAAGGTTTGATACCTTTATGGTAGGGCAAGGGTACACAAGAAGTCAATATGATAATTGTGTGTACTATAGGCAATTTGAAGAAAGGGCATTCATCTATTTATTATTGTATGTGGATGACATGTTGATTGCCTCTAGGGACATGTCACTAATAAAGAAGCTGAAATCTCAACTCAACCAGAAGTTTGAGATGAAAGACCCTGGAGCGGCGAAGAAAATTTTGGGTATGGAGATCCAAAGGGATAGAAAGGCAGGGAAGCTGTTCCTGTCTCAGAAGAAGTATCTAGAGAAGGTGTTGGACAGATTCAACATGAGAAACTGTAAAGCAGTTTCAACTCCGTTAGCTGCACACTTCAAGTTGTCTGGTGAGAACTGTCCTAAATCTGATTTGGAGGTAAAGAGGATGTCTAATATTCCCTATGCTAGTGCAGTTGGTAGTTTGATGTATGCTATAGTGTGTACTAGACCTGACCTGTCCCATGCAGTTAGTGTGGTGAGTAGATATATGCAGAATCCAGGGAATGAGCATTGGGAAGGAGTGAAGTGGATCGTTCGCTATGTGAAGGGTACTTTAGAGAAGGGCTGCAACGTCTGATGTTTCAGGTTATGTTGATGCTGATTATGGTGGAGATCTGGATAGGAGACGCTCAATTTCAAGGTATGTGTTCGTCATATGTAGAGGAGCAATATCTTGGAAAGCTTCACTTCAGTCTATAGCAGCCCTTTCAACAATTGAGGCTGAATATATTGCTGCAACGGAAGGAGTGAAGGAGGCCATCTGGTTGAGGGGATTGGTCATGGAGATTGGAGTACCACAGAGCGAGACCGTGGTTTATTCAGACAGTCAGACTGCTATACATCTGACAAAGAATGACACTTATCATTTGAAGACCAAACATATATATTATAAGCGTCAGGTATCACTTCATTAGAGATACAATTGCTGCGGGAGAGATTGTGGTGAAGAAGGTGCATACTTCTGATAATCGTGCAGACATGTTAACCAAGCCTCTATCTATAGCTAAGTTCGAACATTGTTTGGACTTAGTTGGTGTTTTGAGTATGTGAAAGCCCTGCGGGGCCACGCCCTGCGGAGGGGCGTGTTGATGGCGACAGTCAAGACATTTATTCCGAACCGATATCTCGGATCATAGTCCAAGGTTGAGATTGTTGGGTTTGTGTGGCCCATTGGATCCTCGGGGTCCAAATTGAGGGAGGAAGATCAGGACACCACTAGCGTCAGGAGAGACGCTAGCAACATCCCTCACATGAAGAAGACGCCACCAGGGGGCCCAAGACACCACTGGGGGGGGGGGGGGGCTTTGTTCATGGGGACGCTAGTGGGGGGTATTTTGACGCCGCCAGGGGGTCACCCACCACCAGCGCCCAAACTTTTAAGAAGCGCTGCCCCCTCTTCTTCGGCCGCTACCAGCGGGTAGCATAGAGGCTACCAAACGCATGACACGGCTAGCGCCTCATTGCCTCCGTTTTTCGACCGCAACGGATTTATTTAGGTTATTCATTATTTAACCTAGTTTCCTCCCCTCACTAACACTATAAATATGGTACATGTTTCTCCACCAAAACACATCGGTAAACACAGAGAACTAGAGAGAGAGAAAATATTGAGAGAGAAAGGGGTCTCACCATTGTTTTCTCAGTGTATCCTGAGAGATTGTGAGTTGAGTGTTGAGAGATTGTTATTGTAATCTCCTTTGTGGATCGTATCACACCCTGTGATAGTGATCAGGTTGTACTCCTCCTTTCTCATAGTGGATTATTTTTTGGCTGTCGCCGTCCGTGAGTTCTTCTCCGAGTTCTTCGGTTTCCCACGTAATTCTGGTGTTTGATTTTATTGCTTATTTTCGTTCCTAAATTTAGTCGTAATATCCGTCATCTCGTTTTCGATTCTATTATTCTCTTCCACTGTTACCTTGCTACTCACTTTTCTCTAACAATATTCTTCTATCTGTTTGGTTGAGAAACTTGATCGGGCATCCTCTTAATTTTAGAATAAAGGAACACAAATTTCCAGGTTTCTCTTTAGTTTTATTCTCTTTAATTTTAACACAATTTTATAAAGTTTTCGGCAAAAATTAAAATATGCTCTTCCTTGTATAATTTGCATTCTAGGTTAGGGAAAAGTATTTTCCAATGATGCATGTGAATTGAGCATCGGTAAAAAAAGTATGTCCCACTTGAATATTCGAAATTATTGGATCCAAATTAAATCGGGTTTGGATATCAATAATTTTTCGTTCAAATTTTAAAGGCGTACAATTCGGTCGTATATATCCAAATTTCAAATCAAGTTGGGTCAGGGTATACATGAAATAAGAAAATTGGGTTGTCCGAATTTTGTGTGAAACAAGTTCGTACATGCTGGGACAATGTCTGAACTCTAACTCGAATTTAAAATTCGAACAAAATATTGAAATCATGAGTAAATTTTGGTATAAATTCAGGTGTGTCATATTTGGACAAATTCGAGTTTGGACAACTTCAGACTATTCGGGTCTAGTTTTGTACATCACAAATTCAGACAAAGGTCAAGTTTGGAGGGTTTTGCCCAAACATCCAAATTATTCGATCCCGAATTGACCCGATCCCGAATCCGAATAGTTGTCACCGCTACGTGTGATTGAGGATTGGCACTGAGGTCAAGAAAGCAGAGGCCCGTGTCAGCTGATATTAATCCATAGTCCGTAATTCCGTATCATTTGCTTAATAACAGGGATTTATATAAATTACGATACAAATAAGCCAGCAATACCAACTACAAGAGAATCGCTGGTACAGAGTCTCACAACTCACGACTAGCTTCTTATTTATTGTTATTATTATTACTCATACTCTATTATACCCTTTGCTTCTTAATTCCCTTCCTATATTCCATTTGTAATCTCTCGCCATTGCTTCCAATAAGCTAGCCGCCCCTGCAAATTAATTAAAATCAGCTAAACATAACTTAAAACTGACAAATTAGGAGATACTAATCTTTACATTTGAAATCATCAAAAAAAATTTATAGGATAGTTAATTGAAAATGTGCGAACTATCCTTAGTTATTTATAGAACAATTTTCAGGAATATTTTGGAAAATGAAATGATGTGTTCTGATTCAAAATGTTTATTAATCATCTTGAATTTATCTTAAATCACAATAAAAGGTATGTTTTTGTATATGTAAATTGTTATAAGTATATGTTTAATTGTTTTTAAGGTTGTACAACTAATTTATCTTAAATCTATTATTTGTTTATATTTTTTTTATAAATATAAAATTGCAAATAAAATTTGCATTTTCTATAATAGTTGATTTGATTAGGTTATCTTTGATAACTTTTTGATGTAATTGATGTTTGCAATACTATTACTAGATAAAAATGTGTAATTACTTTAAAAATATTATTTAAAATCATGAAAACATAAATTTTTAAGTGATTCAAGAGGATTATTATCCATTTTGATTCAAGACACATATCATGATCCAACAAAATTTGACTATAAACAGTTTTCCTTCCCATGGACAAAAAAAATCCTTTTCCAAACCCTCATGGAAACCAGTTTTCCATCTAACCTAGAAAAATATTAGGACACACCCAAAAAATTTTCAATCCTTATCATTTTATAACCAAATAGTTTTCCATATGACAGAAAATTATTAGGACCCACTAAAAAAACTTTCAAGCCCCTATCATTCTGGAACCAAACATAAGAAAGTTTGATCAATTTGGAAAAGAGAAAAATTGGCATACGTACATGGAGGGATCGGACGTGTCTTCACCAGAAGAAGAATAATCATCTGAGGGGGCCATTGATTCGTCGGAAGTACTATCACTGCCGTCATAATATGAGTCGTCTTCATTCCCTTGGCCAGGAGTATTAGAGCCATCATCATAAGAATCATCAGATGAGTCGTCGCCGTTCCCTTGGCCAGGAGTATTAGAGCCATCATCATAAGAATCATATGATGAGTCGTCGTTGTTCCCTTGGCCAGGGTTATTAGAGCCATCATCATAAGAATCATCAGATGGGTTATTCCCTTGGCCAGGGTTATTAGAGCCATCATCATAAGAATCATCAGATGGGTTATTTCCTTGACCAGGATTACTAGTGTTGTCATCATAAGAACTACCAGGTTGATTTCCTTGGCCATAATTACTACTGTTGTTCCTATAAGAATTACCAGATGATGAATGGTTCCCTTGGCCAGGATTACTACTGTTATTACCATAAGAATTACCATATGATGGTTGGTTTCCTTGGCCAGGATTACTACTACTACCACACATGGCAGACATACCATACATGACTTTGGACATGTCCATGCCAAACATACTGAAGCAATTATACCCATTCACAAAAATTTTGCTGTCTGCCAAAAGATTATTACTCTGAGACTTAGAGTTGTAAGAATTAATGGCAGCACAGCATGAGGCTGATTGGGAAGTCATGCCGTACATGTAAGGCAGACATTGGGACATCATCAAGGCCATCTGACCACAGGTGGCCTCTGCATGATGCAACACCATGCATACGTAAATGGCACAAGCAATCACCTTGAGTACAGATGATGAGGCAGATGCCATTTTTTTATGGGAGGGTAAAAATAATTAATGCTGGGTAGGAGGACTTGTTTATTAAGTGAGGGTTGGTGGGGAGTACTATGAGCATGGTGGAGTATTTATACAAGGGATTTGGGTGAACGAGTAGATTGAATATGGTGATATGATGTAGTCTTGTGGAATTTCGCCACCTTTTACCACAATTACAACCTCGGGGGATCCAAACCCGTTGCAAAAAGAGGAGAAATCAAAAACAAAAATGAACTTGAAACAATGGTGTTAGCGGGTTTTTTTTACATTGGACCCCGAAGTATAGCGGTATTTATTTTCTGGTCCCAAGGTTTTCGTTGTTTATTTTTTGGACCCTAAAATTTATGGATTGAATACAAAAAGGACCTTAAATTTTGTAAGTTGAAAAAAAAGGTCCCTGTACTATTTTTCTTTTTCTTCCTATGTTTGAATTTATCTCCCCATTAGCGCCAAACTTCTGGACTAAGATTAAAACTAATATTAAAGTTGTAATACACCTCTCTTATTCATGTCAGAACAACTTAGACCCTGGATACATTAGGGTCTAATTCGTTCCGACATGAATAAGAGAGGTGTATTATGGCTTCAATATCAGTTTTGACCTTACTCTTGAAGTTTGACGCTAATCGGGAGATAAATTCAAATATGAAAAGAAAAAGAAAAACAGTCAACGAGCCTGTTTTTCAACCTACAAACTTTAAAGTCCTTTTTTATTCAACCCATAAACTTTAGGGTCCAAAAAATAAACAATGAAAACCGTGGAACCAGAAAATAAATACCCCTATACTTCGGGGTCCAAAATGCAAAAAACCCGTGACAAAAAATCGGGTTCAAGACAAATTTGGGTCGGTCAATATGTTAAAATTTGGACAAGTAACTTTTGTTCAGATCCAAAACCTTTTTCGGGTTAGAATAGGTTAAACAACTTGAATGAGACATTCTTCGGGTCGAAATCGGGTTTAGACAATAGAAATGGTTCGATGGATTTGTGACTATACCAGGTTAAATAAAGATTAAAAATGTCGTTTGTTGAACTAAACTAAGGGTAGCACACTAGCACCTATTGGGAAAAAGTTGAGAAAGACTAGACTGAGATGGTTCAGTTACGTCCTTAGGAGGATCGAGAATGCCCAGTTAGGAGGTGCGAACGGATTGGGATACCCCTTGGTCGTCTGGGTCGTGGTAGACCTAAAAAAGTCCATGAAAGAGGTGATAACAACATACTTGAGACACCTAGGTTTATTAGAGGACATGACATTGGATATGGGGGTTTGGTGGGCTAATGTTTGTTATCTTTGGGCCTCTATCCATTTCAATTCTGCAAGTACCCTTTAGCTTCACCCCGGTTACATGGAACAGACAAGTATGTAGTTTTTTTACTGTCCCAAGCTTTTTGACTTCTCAGTTGTTTAGTCTTTTATTTATTTTTAACTTTTTTATTTTGTCCTAAAAAAAAAGTTTCCCACTCATGTTTCTTTTACTATCCTTTTTGCGTTTTCAAGGGGTTTTTTTAAAAGGTTTCTTTTTTGGATTCGTCGAGATCAGTATCTTTATGAACTTCCGTTCACTACTAAAAATATGTGTATTACCAACCACTTTTTTCCAACCAATTTAAAATGGTTGGAAAAATCAACTATTTTAGCAACCATTTGATATTCCAACTATTTTTCAAAAAATTTAGTGGGAAAAATGGTTGGAAATTCCAACCAATTTTACTAAAATTGGTTGGAAAATTTTCCTACCATCCTTTTTCCTACTATTTGAAATTGGTTGGAAAAATGGTTGCATTTTCTGAGAGGGATGGGAGAAGCTTTGTTGATGGTCTTGTTTAGATCACTTTTCTCACTACTAGAATTAATGACTTCATAACAATGACTTAATTTACAATGCTGATTCTGCCTTTGCTCATCCAAGTAGAATGGGCATCAAGAATTTACCATGGGAATGGATGCCCGTATTAATTTTCGCCCTCAAAATATAATATTACAATTGTTAATAAAATAATATAAAAAAATTTATTTATTAAAGGATGACATTAGAGACCGTAACATCAACTAACTGACAAATACTATAAAAAGGACGGAGTAAATTTTGGCTCAAAATAATCCGAAGTCGGAGGTCAATGGCTGAAAATAATCCAAACTCACTTTTTGGCTGAAAATAATCCAAACTTTAAACCTATTTACTCGGACTAAACCGAAATCGATTTCCGACGTCGAAATACTGACTGGTTAGCTTATGTAGACCCCGGTCAACATAAACTTAAAACCAAAATCAAATAAAGAAATATATGCTCAGGCTTCCCAGTCAGAATTACGACGTCGGAATAAATCGACTTCGGTTTAGTCCGAGTAAATAGGCTAAAAGTTTGGATTATTTTAAGCCAAAAAGTGAGTTTGGATTATTTTTAGCCAACGACCTCCGACTTGGGATTATTTTGAGCCAAAAACCCGTTTTATAATGTCTAATAATCTTCTTTTACCAATTTTCTAATTTCTCACATGATATCTTATACATTGAGAAATTGAAGATAGACATTTTAAAAGTTCGAGTTCACAAATTTTTAATTTTTTTTCTTGCTACCTTAATTTATTGAACCTAATTCATGAACACAACCAATTATATTTCTCTTTTGTCATCTAGCCTAAGACATGAAAAGTTAAAACATAAAATATGTTGGGGGTTGATAAGCGGAGACCAATATTAGAGTAGTTTCCGTGTATTAGGAAGTAAGGAATTGAATCAAGGAAGAGTTTGAGTAGGAATCAACCTGCAAAGGGCATGGGATTCAAGTTGTGTGAACTAATCTCGCAAACCAGCCACCGGTCAGAGTGCTGACACTAGTCTGTGGTCACTACATCGGCATAAGGGGTTTGATTTCGACACTGGGAGTATTCCGTTTCTGCCTTGATTGTTGCTGCCCTGGCTTTTGTGTCTCCTTGGCTATCAAGGATTAATATTAAACCCTTTGTTAGAATATAAAATTATTACTGGGCCTTCAACCATCAACTTAAGCTTTTAGTTGAGATGATTATATTCCACATGGTATTAGAGCCAAACTGATGAATAAGAGGTTTCAGGTTCGAATCTCATCACCCCATATATTCATTTGCGCAAGGTAAAGGGGCCTTTACACCATCCACCCTTCAAGCTCAAAGGACATTCGCGTGAGGGGGCGTGTTAGAGTATAAAACTATTACTGTGACTTCAACCATGAGCTTAAACTTTTACTTGAGATGGTTCCATACCCTTGTTTATTGTTAAATCTTATATTATCAATAAAGCTTGGTGTTAAGGTTTATGTAATGTAATTGTGAGAGGTTCATTGTATGTTCTACAAGAGATTGATCTCTAATCTTTATGTCTATTAGTAAGTTTCTTGAGGCGAATCAATTATGAGTGTTGAGTCCTTGGGTTGTAACTCTAAAGAGATCAAGAGAAATGATAAGAGATTTGAGAATCTTTGGTTAAACACTTTAATCCTCGATGGTGCATCGTTCGGGGTTTTTTTTTCCCAAATCCTCTCATAGTGCATCATTTGTGGGGTTTTTCTTTTCCAAGTTTTGATTTTTCCTGTAAAAATCTTGTGTCATTGTCATTGTTATTGTTATTATATATAATTATTGTTGCCCTTATTATTTTTTGTGTTGCTAACAAGGCTTTGAGATCCTAACAAAAATACTAGCACTGTTTGGATTGTGGCATAAAATCTCCTAGATTGAACACTTGATTTTTTTTTAATTTTATTTTTTATAATTGTGTTAGGAAATTATTTAGGTTTTCCTATTATGTTGATTTCCTAATTATAATAGATTTAGTAAATCTAATGGAGTGGTGGTCAAGATTTGGTTGTAAATTGATGGCCAAGACTTTTTTTGATATCTTGATGACCAAGATTAGCCTTAATACTCAAGTCGCTCAAGGTTAATTTTCAAGATTAGACTTGGTGACCAAGACTTTCCTTTTTAGAAGAATTCCACGGATTATGCCTAGAATAATCTTTGGGTTTGACAACCAAATACAACCAGTCAGGGAATTGGTTTCTGAAGGACCTAAGTGATCAGATTCATGGCGGTATGGAAGGACCTGTGCAAAGCTTTTAATTTTTGCAAAAACGATTTTAGATGGAATATTAGTAATAGTGCATGTTAATTTTTGCATTGGAATGTTAACCGGTGCCATCAGTTGTCTCTCACAATTCTTTACACCTAGCCAACTGTTCATTTAAACAATGAAACTAAGGTTAAAGAATTCATCTGCAACAATAAATGGGATGTGGAAGAACTTAAACTAGTTATCTCAAATCACCTAATTAGGCTAGTTCAACAAACTCCAATTCTCGTATCCAATTAGCAAGATGAAATGTGTTGAAGTTTAATAGGTAGTTGAAGTTTCACTACCAAGTCAGCCACATGGTTATGCCATATATTTAAAAGGCCAACAAAAATGGAATGGCCACTGGATCTGGAAGCTAGATGTCCAGTCGAAACTCAAAGTGTTCTTTTGGAAAATCTATCACAATGGTCTTTTACTAAGAGGGAAGCCGTTTTGATGAGGAGTCACGTAAGACCTCTCCTGTCTGATTTGCATCCACCACTAGGAGATCGATATATAGCAACCCTATACATGAAGTTCATTTCACAAGTAAAATTTGAGATGCTGCAAGAACCCGCAGGTGGTTGGCCACGTCTTTCAATTGACAAATAGAAAGTAAAGGTTCCAACATCCTCAATACGCTTGAGAACTCACTACCCCTAAATGAGTTTCTAAGAGTCACACATCTTATTTGGAGCATTTGGAAGGAGCGTAACGATTGTACGTACAACAAATCCATCTTCAACACCATGTGGGTCATCATCTGAACCACGTGAAGTAATCCAGAGTGGTGAGCCAGATGGAAATTCTCCCCTCAAGATCAACTACCTCTTATCGTCAACAACCAAAGAAGATGGCGGACATACAATTGCACTCCTATTCGGTTGAACCTGTTGGGTCAAGGTCTTTTATTTGAGTAACTGCACGAAGGACCTTATACGAAGTTTTAATGAAACACAAAACAAGTCGTCAAAAAGGGAAGTTATTTCGTTTAGCAAATCAGTGATAATCATCTTCAAATCTCTTTATAAATAAACTGATATTGTGGATATATCTTGCAGGATCAATCTCTTCAATGGAAGGCAACTCCAAGGAAGGAAAAGATTTCAAGATCAAGAAAAGGGATATTTCCTTATCTTATATATTCTAATTATCTATTCTGATTATGTGTATATAACATATATATATTCTGATTATATATTGTATATGGTTATAATTCTTGTAGATACAAAAGGAAAGCAAGATTGCAAATGATATCTCAGAAGATCTTAGAAGATGGAAAGCAAATCAGAAGGCAAAAGAAGGAAAGAAGAATCAAAGAAGAAAGAAAAGGAAGGCTTTCATCTCCAACGGTTCTACCAAGCTACCATTATAAATATGCAATCACAAGATGAAGACAAATAGGCGATTTCATAGAAGTAATTGCGGAGTAAGAAATCCGGTGGGATTTTTAAGTGTGTAGCCAATGGTTCGGTGGTGAAGGTAGCCAGTAAAGGACCTCTGGTGAAGGGATAGCCAAGGGGAACTTGGTGAGCACTCGTTGTGTCCACATGTGGTGGTGAGATGATGTGTAGCAGAGCCTTGACGGACTAAGACTGTGTGAGTTTGTGCTTCAATGTAATCCATCATGTTTCAAATCGTCGCTAGGGTTTTTCCTACGACGATCCTTATCTGTAACTGTTTGAAGGACCTTCGGCCTTGGTCAGTGAACCCATCAGTAACTGCCTTCAGGCTGTTACTTCTTGTGTTTGTTTCGTAAGTGTAACATGTTCTTTGATTGATATAAATATAATGAGGTATTTCAGTTACACTTCAGTACATTGTGTTTTGATCCTTGGTTTGAAACCAAGGAAGTTTGCTCTAACGTCCTTACCTACCGTGTAGATCTTAATTGTGAAATTCACCCCCCTCAAGGGCCTCAACAGAACCCTCCAAAATTTGATTGAGTCAAGATAAACTTTGATGAGTCACTCAACAATCATGGTTCAACAACTTTATCGTCTAAGATCACTTAGGCAGATTAGGCATAGTAGGTGCTACTTGAGTTAGCTCCCAATCCCTCTGATGATAGAAGCGCTAGCATTGAGGTTTAGTCTTCAACAAACTATTCAAGTCGGGTTCTCAAGAGTCTAGAGTGAATGGGACAACCTATTCCTAATCTGAGCTATCCAAGACAATTTTTAAACCTCTTGGGAGATTGACATGATAATAAAAGATATCTCTTTTAAATCAACTCAAAGATTACTTGTTACAACACATATATTGCGAAGCAAGTGCTACATCAGTCTGGATGGAAAATCACGACCACAATTTAAAAACAATTTGAAACTGTAGTTGCCATTCTATAATTTTGGGTTAAACAAATTTGGAAAGTGTTGCCATAAAAAAAAAAAACGAAAATGAGTTTGGGTTAAACAAGAATACCAGAATTTATGATTTGCATGACTTAGGCCACAATCTATGTAGCCCCTGCTTTGCCTATCTATCTTACCTAGAGTATACAAAATTGAAAGCCAAGGAAATCAGGTCTCAAGTCCTCTTAAATTAGGCCTTCTTTGACGAAGAAAAAGCTCATCTTCATTCCTTGATAGCAGCATGATCAGAATGAGAGAGGATTACAGCCATTGGATCCATCTCAACGTGCAATCTAACAGCCACCTAGCCCAGAAAAAAATTGGTATAATAAAGAGACGTTTCTAAGCAACGTACTACCTAACCAACCAAGAAAATTTACAAATTGCATGCTTCATGTTTATAACATTTGTAATCCATTCTTGATCTTTTGAGTTAATTACTTGATCTTCTGAACAATATTAATTTAATAAATTATTCAATTAATTAGCGGCTTTTTCGGTGAATATGTGATTTATAATAAAATTTGTTTGCTGAAACGACGATAATTTTAGCAAATAAAATTCATTACCAATTACATCTTCATCGTAGAAGTTAAAGTTACCAAATTAAATTGGTTTAAAAGATTTAGAATAGGTAAATATTAATATTAATAAAAAAAAGGGGATATTGGATCACAATATACCGACCTTTGGGGGTATTGGATTGTAATATACCGACCTTTATTATTGGACAACAATATCCCCGACCTTTATATTTAGGTGACATTATTATACCAACAGTGATTAAGAAGGTGGTGACTGGTTAATTGGTCTCTATTCTGACGTGACAGACGGAGATAAATTAACCGACCCTTGCCCAGTAACTCCATTAACCCCTCCGCTTTTCTCACTAACCCACATTAAAAGAAATCGGCCCTAACACAGTTACTGATGAGGTGCTGAACAAGTCTTCATATTGACGTGACACACATTCAACCAATGTCTTTTAATGTGGGTTGGTGAGAAAAACTAAGGGGTTAACGGGGTTATTGGCCTGGGACAATTTTTTTCCCTTCACCAGCCACATTAGTGTTCATGGAGACCGGTTCACCATCCCCTTAGTTACTGTTGGTATAATAATGTCACCTAGATATAACGGTCAGAAATAGTGTTGTCCAATAGTAAATGCTGGTATATTACAATCCAACACCCCCAAAGGTCGGTATATTATCATCCAAAAACCTAAAAAAAAATCCCAAAGTTGGATTGGGGGTATATACAAATTTTCCACCAAAACCATTGCTATAGATTCACTTGATTAATGCCCTAACTTCAGTAATCTAATATTTACCCCACGTAAACTTGCCTATAAAATGGTGTCATCTTAAGCTAACAAATCAACACATCTCACATCTCACATACCATCAAAACCATCAACACATTTAGCAATCAAAACACTCGATGGCTTTGCTCAAGTTCACTTTGGCAGTGTTGATGTGCATGTTGGTCGTTGCACCCCATGCAAAGGCAGCCCTAACGTGTGGCGCTGTGTCAAAAACCCTAGTCCCATGCATCGCTTACTTCGAGGGCGGGAGTACACCGAGTTCAGGGTGTTGCAGCGGAGTCAAAACCCTGAATAGCATGGCTTCGACTCCGGCTGACCGGAAAACTGCCTGTGGATGTCTCAAATCAGCAGCGAAGTCTTTTAGTGGTGTTGATTTTGATAGGGCTGCACAACTCCCTACCAAATGTGGTGTCAAAGTTGGCTACACTATCACCCCCAACATTGACTGCTCCAAGTATTTTTTTTTTCCACCCTCTCTTTTCAATTTTTAGGAAAATTTACATATACACTTCTTTAGGTTTATCACGTTTATAAATTCAATCTTATATTTTTGAGTTAATATTTATCCACCCTAAACTTTTGAACCAATTTTATTTAGCTATTTTTACAGTAAATTTAGCAATTTTTCCGGTGAATTTGTGATATATGATAAAATTTGTTTGTTAAATTACGGTTATTTCAGCAAACAAATTTCATCACAAATTACACATTCACCGGAAAAATTGCTAAGTTTACCTAAAAAAGTTGCTAAATAAAATTGGATCACTAAAACATGATGCGTATATCATTAATTGTCCACTTCATATATGTTTGTTTAATTACTTAGCTTTTCCTTTTTCTGTCTTTTTATGGCAGGATCAACTAAATGGACTGGATTTCAAGTATGCAGCGCTCCAGAATCAGTAGACTTGGAGAATAAAGATCCAGATGGGACACTTTCATGAGATGTCTTTATCCATGGACTTGTTGAATTTCAATTTTATGCATATTAATTAATTTACCTTTCAGCTTTGATGTGCCTTGTTCTACTATTAGAGTTCCATATATTGCCTCCTATCAAACCAGTCATTCGTTTCATAATTCGTATGTATGAATCCACTTCATTGATCCATGTCACTCCTAATGGGGACGATGTATGGTTAAATACATTAATAAAATGATATATATGTTGAATCAAGATATATTAAACAAGTTTCCTAAGATGTCTCCGACTACAACATTGAAAATTGGGCATCACAAATATTTCCCAAGAAAATTTCTTTGGGGTATATGGAAGAAACGTGCAACAAGGTTCTCTCTAGTGGTTTTTTTGCATTTTGGACCCCGAATTTTAGGGGTATTTACATTCTGAACCCTTAATTTTCAACATTAACTTTTTGGACCCTAAAGTTTGTAGGCTGAAAAAAAGGACCCTAAAGTTTGTGAGGTGAAAAAAAAGCTTGTTTCCCGTTTTTCTTTTTCTTTCCATGTTTGAATTTTTCTCCCGATTGGCATCAAACTTCAAGACTAAGGTTAAAACCGATATATAAAGTTATAATAAACCTCTTTTATTCATGTTGGAGTTACTTAAAACCATGTACTCAAGGGTCTAAGTAGCCTCGACACGAATAAAAGAGGTGTATTATAGCTTCAATATTAGTTTTAACCATAGTCCTAAAGTTTGACGTCAATCGGGAGATAAATTCAAACATGGGAGGAAAATAAAAAAATGAGACAGGGGCCTTTTTCTTCAGTCCACAAACTTTAAGATTCTTTTACAAACTTTAGGGTCCAAAATGTTAAAGTTGAAAACCAAGGGTTCAGAATGTAAATACCCCTAAAATTCAGGGTCCAAAATAGTTTTGAGTTTGGGCCGCGAATGTTATCACTAATTTATGATAGTTCACTAGTTGCCCTGTCGAGAATCATTTTAGGTGTTTGAAGAGAGTCTCTATCCCAACGACAACACATGTCAACTTAAATTTATTTATTTATTTATTTATTTATTTATTTATTTTTTTGTACATTTGGACATCGGAAGATAGAGTAAGTTGATTTTATCCTTAATTTTTAATGTTAAAAGTTTGTGCGCTAAATAGAAAAGCGTCTAATACTTCCTTCATATAAGGAAGAGTTTAATTAGCTTTAAGATTATCCTAGAAGACCAAGAATACACAATTGCTAGACAAACTTAAATTAAGTAACCAAATATTCCTAAATTAATTAAAAAGAATAAATATTGACAATACTAAAACGTTTTAACTGGTTATATTTGATTAAACGTGGAAAGATATGATGTACGATCAGAATGCTGCAAGTGATTAACACTATGTAATGAACATGAAGTTAAATCATAAACAAGTTATTAATTACTGCTATAACACTGCATATAATCAATCAAGCCTCATTAGTCCACCATCAATTAATCAACAATTTTCTGCCTTAAACTTCAACAACTGGTTCTTGAGATCAAACACCATCCTATGATTCGCTTGTTGATAACTTCCCAACACATTATCCTTCTCATCAGGGTATATCATCAGACAGAAAAACTGCTTCCTATGCACATCAACATCTGCCAAAAACACACCATCTGGCTTCATCACAAATTCTGCTCCTCCTTCAAAATCAAAACTGATTGTTGGAAGCCCATCATATTCATGCCCAGGTGGAACCCCCCTAACCCTATCATAACAAAACTGGTTATTCCTGTCTTTTCTCACTAGGGTTTGATCTTTTGCAAAGTATCCCACCAACCATCTTTCGACGTCCTCGTAAAGTGGATGAATTAAGTACGAACAGCTAGCACCCGAGTCCAAAATCATGCTGGGAGGTTTCTGGTTATTATTGTTATTAGAGGGTATACTTAACTTCTTTCCGATGATTCCGACGGATTCGAGAGAAACTGTGTAAAGGGTGTGGTATTTAGTAAGCTTTGTCTTCTGAAAATCGGGTGTCACCTGAACGTCTGATCCGAATTTAAGGTACGTTGCATGGGGAGGAGTATGTTCAGATTGAAGACAGTAAGAAAACTTACTATCAGTTTTGGAATCGAGTTGTATGTGCAATGCATCAGGTCCCCAGCCAAGACCCAGAATCCCAGCCAACTGATTAGGAGGATACTCTTTGGCAAACTTGACATCTTTCTGATCAAGACCACACCCAAAACGAATGTCCACAGTCTGGCGAAAATCACCATTAAGGGTGAATTTTTCGTGGGCGATCACCCCTTTTGAGTGGCTTCCATCTTCGTAGGAGACGTCGTAGACGCAAAACTTACCATCACATTGGCGCGATCCACACAGTTTGGGATCGCGGTCACATTGCATGGGGCGGAAAGTTTGGGACGCAGTTGATGGGAATGGAGGGTCTCTTTGGTTGAAGCATTTCTTGTGTTTCTTGCATCCCTCGCATTGGAGCCAAATGAGGTCGGATCCAGTGTCCATGGCTAAGTAGTAGGATTTGTATGGAGGGTTTTCATGGGGGAATGTTCCCATGCCGAGTTTGACTGCATGGAGACCTAGTTGTTTGATTTCAACTGGAGGACCCGCGAGTTGATCTTGAGCACCATAATTAGTAATACTTGTGTTGTTTGATGACGATCGATGAGATCTTGCATTGTAGAAGGGTGATTCGGGTGAAGTTGGGGGGATGAGCTCCAATGTTAGGGCATGGGATGATGGTGTTTGGATGCAAGAAATAGTGGTTAAGAGGAGGAAGACAAGGTTTGGGAAGGGAAGCATTGTGAGATGTACACTTGATGGTTATTTTGTTTAAGTCTTTGGTAACTTGGACTGTTGTTGAGAGAATGGGAGTTCAATTTATAAGGCAGGATAATCAAGTGATGGCCTAGCTGTTCCATCAGTATTATTAGTCCACTCTCCAGAGGATAAGAATGGTGATTTTAGTAATGTTTTGATAATTTTGATTAGGAAAAGATATGAGTCTTGGACAATATATGATATTACTACCTCTCCGTCCCAAAATGTTTGTTAATTTAACTAAGTTTTAACTGTTGAATTGATTACTCACAAATTCTAAAGAGTTAAAATGTATAATTAACACCATTGTAATTTTTAGTAAGGTTCTTTCTAATGGCGGTAATTTCATATTATGACTCATTGTAATTTATAAGTAATCAACGGTCAAAATATAGTCAAATTGATAAATATTTTGAAATGGAGATAGTACGTGTTAAAATTATATTATTACTCATTAAATTAAGAAAAATGAATATATAGTAATTGAATTCTTTAAGTAATACCACACATAAATGATAGTATGAATCAATCTCTCCATAAATCTTAGTTCATGGGGAAAACTATCTTCATCTGGTTCGTCATACCACGCTCAAACATGTTTTCATATGAGTTTGTTGTTGTCACTTAAAAAGTATTGTTTAAAAAATAAAAATATTTATAGAGAAATTAAATAAGTATCTAAATTCATGATTCATATCGTTATCCCATAAAAGGTAAAAAAAAATTATAAGATGTCCATTGCAAAACTTAGAGCAATGTATGTATCCATCAACCATGTGAAAACGTATAGTGGAAATCAACTCGTTGGCTGCAAAACTTCAAGGTTTAACTTGTATTTGGAAATGATGGTGCTTATTCTAGTATGGTATTTGGTGTAACCGGCTGATCGAATCAGGGGTTCACATGACTTGATCTTGTTATTACTTATTTAAGACTAGAGATCACAGAAGATATAAATGTTGACTTCAGAATGTTACATGAATATTTGAGGGAAGATATATTATATACGGAAATCATAAATGTCTTGGGCAAGACACATATTAAGTGTCTTGGGCAAGTAAAACCTATATATTTGTAAATTAAATTGAAAAAAAATTACATGATTGACTTCTATAACTATAATAATACATATAAATGGTATAAAATCACACTTATATATATATATTTTAAAATTTACAAAAAGGCGTCTAAAATATGCTCAACGGACGAGGTTCATACGTTAGGGTGTCAATTTTAATTGTTGGCGTAGCCAATATGTTTCAAGTTTCTTATAATTGTTAATTAATAGTACCTGTCAAAAAATTTGAGATTAAAAATGATAATACTTATTAGTTTTATAAAAAGGAAGACACTTAAATAGTGTCTTTGAGCAAGACACATATCATCACCCATATTATATATACTGGTGAAAAAAGAGGAAATGGAGGTTGTTTAATACAGTGCATATTTCAAAAATAGTGAGTTGTCCACAGAGAATATTTTTTCCAATTTTAGGTGTATGGAGGATGGAGGATAATGTTGAAGTTGAGTTTGGTGAGAGGGAAAAGATTTGTGTTTTTTTTAAGGAGATTCAAGGTAGGAGTCTACTTTAAGTAAGGATCATGATACATAAATTAAGTGAAGTTCTATCTTAAAATTAATTGGGGTTAAGAGGAGTAATCCATTTGATTTATATATCGTACCCTTTCCCTTTACTTTTTCGAAATGAGATACTTTTAGGCATGCATGGGTGAATTCCAACATCGTTGATTAGCTAATAGACCTAGCAAAGGCAAATTGTTAGATCCTAGTGGTTACTCTTGTTGACGTACGGGGTATGGTAAAACATCAACAACTCCAAGGCAAGTATAATTATATAGGGTTGTTTGCATTTTGGACTGTGAAGTATAGGGTAATTAATTTTCTGAACCTTGGTTTTCAATGTTAATTTTTTGAACCTTAAAGTTTGTAGATTGAATAAAAAAAAAGACTTTAAAGTTTGTGAGCGGAAAAAAAAGACTTGTGTACTGTGAAATAACCCTAGAGGGGGGGGGGGTGATTAGGGTTATGTAAATATTCTGCACTTCAATCAACACAACTAGGTTAATAACACTTTTATATAATGAAAAATACTTCTTTATTATTAAACAAAAGTGCTTAGAATAGAAGAGGTTACAACTCAGCTGATAAGAAGACTGTGAGGTCCTCAAAACAGCTTACTGGGACAGAAGACCTTGCAGATGTCTTCTGTTCTTGAGGCCTCACAGAGGAGGCAGTTTCAGACAGAAAAGTGTTGCAACGTGAGGCTTCTTCCTCACTTCAATTTCTCGACCCTAGAGGTCCTCACCAGTGCCCTCACTGGTTACACACAGACTCACCACTTACAAAGAATGGCTACACTCAGAATATCAACAAGATATTCCTACACTCAAAACTTTCTTACAAAGTTCCTACTCCGATTTTCTTGCTTGGAAATCGATACATGTAAAGAGAATCAATTCTCTTATTTATATTGAACTCCTCAATCGAGTTCCTCTAGTTGCCTTGTTTGCTTCTTGATTCTTTCAAGTTTGTGTTGGTTCTGATTTGGCAAGTATCTTCATTGAGTTGAACGTTTCAATGAAGATTTGTTTCCTTTTTCTGACTTGATCTTCATGAGTTGTCTTGCCATGTTTTTCCTTCCTTTTCGTTTGACGCTTAATAAGGAAATGAGAATGATTACAATCATATCTTTAAAATGGAGGAAAGATATAGGATAAGGATATGTTTGATACTTCCCTTAAGTGGCTGGATGATCTTTCAAACAAAATAATATGGTGCTGATGGTTGAGGTCCTCACAGATGTTTGCGTTGAGGTCCTCATGGTCAATTGAGTTTCTTCAATCTTCCCCTTTTTGTTTGAAAGACAAAACTCCTGGGGAATCCTATACAGAGCTGATAGCAGTAGTGGCATATGCATATAGTAGTAGGATAGTAGCAATCATATAGCATAACAGCAGTGTAGAGGTTTGCTGCAATTACAGACCAAAAGAGTTCTCCCCCTTTTTGTCTTTCAGACAATAAGGAAACAGGAGAATAAAAAAGTACTAAAATGTGTAGCAAAAAAAAAAAAAAAAACAGAGGAAGAGAAAGAAGAAGAAGGAGGGATAAGAGGAAAGAGATGATGAGGGCACCTTGACCTGGCCTTGATTAAGTTTTGAGGTACCCGAGAGGCCATGCTGATGAGGACATCAGAGGTCCAGGCATGCAGTGAGTTGACGAACCTGGGAGGAGGAGAGAGACCACATGTAGGGAGGATGGATGATTGGACTCCCCCTCAATTTGACAGCTTGTGCATATGTTGAGGTCCTCATAGTAGACGACTCCCCCTCAAAAGGTGCGGGTGGTGTTATTTCATGACCTTCCCAATGTCTAGGATCTTGTCTTGAATTTTGTCTCCAAAGGTCACTCTTGCATTCTTGTTGATTTTCAGTTTGAAGAGTTTGGTTGGATCTCCGTGTTTGAGGCATACCTGTAAAAGAAGACACTATACCTTTCTTGGTCTCTGACCAAGGATGAGATCGTTGCAATGAGGTCTTTGGGACCCAGATTTTAGTAATGCACGGAGGTCTAGTTCCTTTAGACAGGGGATTTGATGAGGTCCTTATTTTATTTTCTGTAGGAGGTCCTCTATGATGATTTTCTTTGAGAGGCGGAATGTTTGGGATAGGAAGGAGAGGTCCTTTGTTGGCATGGAAAGGAGGACTTTTGGACCGATAGTTTTTGAGAGGTGGGGTATTGGGTGTTGGAAGGAGAGGTCCTCTGGGAGGGTGATTTGTAGGAATTTTGGTCTGAGGTTGAGAAGAGGGGGTTGTGGAGACTGGTTTGCTTTAGTAAAGATGTGAATTGTTGACTGCCTCATTGGATAATTGAGTGATGGTTTTATAGCAGTCTTTGACCTCAAGAGATAGTCTATTGCTTTCTGTGAACAGGAGGTCATTTTGAGAGTTCAGGCTTTCTATGGCCTCACAGAGACTTTGAACATGGTTGGTAAGGTGCTTGATTCTTTCTATCAAGGACTTAGAGTATTTAAAAAGATGTATACACTTATGAGCAAGATGTAATGGTGAAAGATTAAGGAGGTCATCAATGTTTACCTCGTCATGGGATGAGGTTGGATCTTGATCCTCACTTGTGTTTGCCATCAGACATACATTTGTTATTTCTTCTACCTCACTGTGGCCTTCACTGGAATCACTATCACTCCATGTTTCCATCATTGCCTCATGGTTATGCCGTTGAGGTCGATTGTTACTCTTGTCTTTGTTTCTTCTGGCGTGAGGGCAGTCCTTCATAAGGTGTTTTGAACTGCCACAAACAAAACAAGTAAATGGGTCAGCATCTTTTCTTGATGAGGACTTACCTTTTGAGGTTGCTTTTCTGTTTTGTCCATCCTTGATGTATCCTCGAAAGGTTGGATTTTTCTTGTATAATCTTCTGAACCCTCTTGCCATCATTGCCATTGTATCTTCCTCCTCATCATCATCTGACTCACTGTCAGATTTACATACTGCCTTGAGGGCAATTTCCTTGGGTTCTGAGAGGTCATTCAATTGGATCTCATAGGCCAATAGTTTTCCAATGAGTTCCTCCAGTTTGAGGGCCTTGAGATCTTGAGCTTCTTCAATGGCTGTGACTTTTGGACCCCATTTTCTTCTAGGCAGGCATCGGAGGACCTTTCTAACTTGTTCCTCATTTGGGTAGGTTTTTCCCAGAGATATGAGGTGGTTGGTGATGCTGCTGAATCTTTTGAACATCTCTTCAATAGTCTCATTTTCCTTCATTCTGAAGGCCTCATACTTTTGGAAAAGGATATCTACTTTGGTGTCCTTGACTTGACTTGTGCCTTCATATGAGGTTATCAAGTAATCCCAAACCTGTTTCGCAGTTTCACAATTAGATATACGTTCAAAATCATTCGAATTTAAACTGCAATAAATCAAGTTTAGGGCATGAGTATTTTTTCTCAATTGCTCCAACTCTTTCTTGGTCATTTCAGATCTTTTCTTTGGTCCATCTTGACCAACACTGTTCTTCTTTGTGGGAGTGGGATAATCTCCCTCAGAACAAATCCAGGTCCTCATCTTGGTCCTTGAGGAAGACCTCCATTTGTCTTTTCCACGACCTGTAGTTTTCTCGAGTAAGTAGTGGAGCTATTGTCCATGAGCGTCCTTGAGGAGCTTCGGTTGTGTTGAGGTCGGCCATGATCTTTACCACGAGTTGTTAGACTCTTCAGATCTGTGGACCTGCTCTGATACCAATTGAAATAACCCTAGAGGGGGGGTGATTAGGGTTATGTAAATATTCTGCACTTCAATCAACACAACTAGGTTAATAACACTTTTATATAATGAAAAATACTTCTTTATTATTAAACAAAAGTGCTTAGAATAGAAGAGGTTACAACTCAGCTGATAAGAAGACTGTGAGGTCCTCAAAACAAGCCATCGGGACGTAAGACCTTGCAGATGTCTTCTGTTTGAGGCCTCACAGAGGAGGCGCTGCATGAAAAGTGTTGCAACGTGAGGCTTCTTTCTCACTTCAATTTCTCGACCCTAGAGGTCCTCACCAGTGCCCTCACTGGTTACACACAGACTCACCACTTACAAAGAATGGCTACACTCAGAATATCAACAAGATATTCCTACACTCAAAACTTTCTTACAAAGTTCCTACTCCGATTTTCTTGCTTGGAAATCGATACATGTAAAGAGAATCAATTCTCTTATTTATATTGAACTCCTCAATCGAGTTCCTCTAGTTGCCTTGTTTGCTTCTTGATTCTTTCAAGTTTGTGTTGGTTCTGATTTGGCAAGTATCTTCATTGAGTTGAACGTTTCAATGAAGATTTGTTTCCTTTTTCTGACTTGATCTTCATGAGTTGTCTTGCCATGTTTTTCCTTCCTTTTCGTTTGACGCTTAATAAGGAAATGAGAATGATTACAATCATATCTTTAAAATGGAGGAAAGATATAGGATAAGGATATGTTTGATAATTCCCTTAAGTGGCTGGATGATCTTTCAAACAAAATAATATGGTGCTGATGGTTGAGGTCCTCACAGATGTTTGCGTTGAGGTCCTCATGGTCAGTTGAGTTTCTTCATATTGTTTTTCTTTTTCTTCCCAAGTTTGATTTCTCTCCCGATTGGCGCCAAAGTTCAAGACTATGGTTAAAACTAGTGTCGAAGTTATAATACACCTCTGTTATTCTAGTCGAAACTACATAGACTTGGATACTTAGGGGTCTAAGTAGTTCCGACAAGTATAAGAGAGGTGTATTATACTTCAACATCAGTTTTAACCTTAATTCTAAGGTTTGACACCAATCGGGAGAGAAATTAATTCAAACATTGGAAGAAAAAGAAAAACGATACATGGGCCCTTTCTTTTCAGCTTACAAATTTTAAGATCGTTTTTATTCAGCCCATAAACTTTAAGGTCCAAAAAATTAACAATGAAAATTAAGGGTCCAAAAAATTAATTACCCTGTACTTCGGGGTTCAAAATGCAAAAATCCTAATTATATATATGAAAATTCAAAAAAAATCTATTTTTTAACATTTTTCTTTTTTTTCAATTATACGAAAATCGACGGAAAGGTTGATTAATACATACATAATGTACTCAACATAAAGAGTAGCAAACAATAGAAGAAAATATAGCGCTAAACAAACTTTTCAAGTTGTGCTAATTAAAGCAGGAGACACTGTACGACATACAAGAAAAGTTAGTGAATGAGTTGGGTGGGTTAGATTTGTGTTTGTGTTAAACTTAAACGAATTGAAAATTACAAGAACTGAATCTAATATGTTTGATAAACGAATTAAAAGTTCAAACTGTTAATAGTTTGGTTTCTAAAGGGTGAACTAATTTTTATTGATTTACTCATTGAAATAAACGTGTCAAAATTAATTAAGTTTCCCATTCATAGGTTTTCCATCTTTTGCACAACGACCCTTGATTCTTGTCCTGCCTTCTGCTTGAACCTTTCTGGATTTCATATATGAATGTGCTTATTGTACTTGTTTGTTATGTTGGTAGATCTTATCTTATTATTCTTGTCTTTGACATCTACTTCCCAAACATACTGCCGTATGTATTATAATTAGTTGTTTATACATAACTAACTTTAAGGATATTCTTTATGATAAGTTTATCAACCCATAGATATTGGGTTATGTGGATCCCAATGGCGTTAATGTTGGGATTATCAATCATGAAACAATTGAGAGTGAGTGATAGTCGGGCCATCACCAAAGAGAAATCTTTTGTGTTGAGAGGGGTCAACATGGGCAGTGTCATGTTATATCAAGACGAGACGTGTTAATCAACATTACAGAAGAAATGGCAGAATTAAGAAACATATATGGATCGTGTTTGATCAACATGGATTACATTAATTGGAGTGACTCGGATGGTTGGTTATCATCTCAATCAAAAACATTTGTATTCATCTTTCATATTATGTTTCGCCCTACTTGTTATCATTCGCTATCGTATAATATGGATGACAAAAGAGGATCCCGAAATGCATAGTTCAATAAAGGGATGGTGTCAAATCAGTCAAAAGCCACAGTCGATCTATTCGGTTAATCCTGTTCTCTCTGTTTGCTACTGCCCTTGAAACACGAATTAATCTCCGATAGAAATTAAAATGTCTCATCCCCTTTGTTGGAATCAAATATTTCAAGTTTTCAATTGCACTTCATTTTCAAACTACCCATAATTTAATTCTACCTATTTCTTGTAGACCTGATCTGTGAGCCGGGAACCCCCCCCACCCGACATGAAAATTTACGGGTTAGGGTCAAGTTATTTTTTTTTTTCAGTTGACCATAACTTTACACGATCCAATCAAAATACGGGTCAGGTTCGGATCAAGGGTGCGTTGAACCGAAGAGTCTCGATGACCTGATCATATGAAAATAAAAAGGAAGACCTGATCATATCTGAAGACTTCCAACCTCGAGACTATTAAATCTTGGATGATGGTTAATTTCAACAATAGAACCAGGGAAGTGTTAGGATCGAAGAGCACTCAAGCAAACCACAAACAATAGGAAATAATAGCGGAAAAGAAATAAGAAATTTGACACCAGTATTTTAACATGGAAAAAACCCAAAGGGGGAAAAAAACCACGGAATCGATGCACTAGTAATATGAGCATTACAATACAATGGTTGTGTTTCTCTTTGTCTCAGTTGATCTCTAGGGATCCACTCTAGAAATACTGGGATACATAATAGGGAGAACCTGAACCTCTATATATACTAGGAGTACAAGGGAAAACCTAGGTTACAATATGGCAGTAACCTAAACAATATGGAAGTTTTCAGCAATAAGGAAACAACCGCGAATTAGGAAACAACTGTAGAAAGGGAAACAGAAAAGATCTTAGAAATATTCCCTGAATATTTCCAAATCTTCTTCTTCTTCTTCCATTAAGATCTCAAAAATATTCCTTGAATATTTTCAAATCTTCTCCTTCTTCCATTTTGGTCTCCACACCCAACAATCTCCCACTTGGAGACCAAACCACAACCATCCTCAACTTTCACCACAAGTTCCTCTAGTGCATCGACCGGCCTCCTTATCAGCCCGAGAGGCCTCCTGAGACCGCACCGGGCCTCAACTTCCTAACATTCACTTGCTTACCCTTGATCCTGTAGACCCACTTTTTCCCGGCCTTCTTCCCTGTAGACAAGCTCACCGGCTTCCAGGTTCCCTCAAGTGACGCAATCTCATCAACCATCGCGTGCTCCCACTTGAAGTGAGCCTTCGCCTGCACAGCCTTATTATAGGTCCTTGGCTCCCCAGCATCTCTGGCAGCCCTCCTGGATCTCCTCACAGTGAATGGTGTGTTGGAGCTTTCACCTAGCTCCTGTGGTTCAGGTTCTTCAGCAGCCTGATCTGTAACCTGTGGAGCTTCCTGTGGTTCCTCTGTTTCCTCCCTAGGCACACTCAGCCTACCAGAAACCTTGACCGCCACATCTCCCACTGGCTTCTTGTCACCTAAGTCACTCCATACCTCCTCAGGTTCCCTGTCAGTTTTGGCGAAACTGACCCTCTTCTCATTCCTGCAAAGCCATAAACTAGAACAAGAAGCATAAGAAATCATGTTAGTGCTTTCCCTAGTAGAGTACACGTACCGGATCTCAATCCCTTCGCCACTACCATAGCACCCTTCATGATCTTCCACATCCCTTTCCCGAAGCCTGCAGTGTAGCCCATTTCATCAAGTTGATTCACTGAAATTAAATTCCTCCTAATTCCAAGAATATACCTCACATCCTCCAACTTCAAAAGACTACCATTAGCACTCTTAATCGTCACGTCTCCTGTACCTGTTATCTCACAACACTTGTTATTGGCAAGATACACCTTGCCAAAATTCCCACTTCTGAAATTATGAAATAACTCCCTGTTTGAAGAAACATGAAAGGATGCACCAGTATCAACTATCCAAGACTCTTCAGGGCTAGACACACTCAAAACCAAGGCTTCACAAAGATCTTCCGCAGAGTTGATAGAGTCCCGGTCATCATTACCCTTCCCCTTCCTAGGTCTAGGGCAATCCCTCTTAAAGTGACCCTTATCCCCACAACCATAACATACAACATTGCTCATGTCCTTTGGCTTACCTCTCCTGGAATTATTTGAATTCCTATTGTTCTTCCTACCCCAAACACTTAACGCAATTCCCGAAGATTCCTCACCAGAATTCTTCCTACGAAGACCCTCATTAAGCAATACAGACTTGACATCATCAAACTTCATCTCGTCAGTATCCTTAGCACTACTAACAGCAGTTACAAGGGTTCTCCAAGACTCAGGCATAGAAGACAATAATACGCAAGCTCTAACATTCTTAGCAAAAACCATCTTTACTGAAGCAAGTTGTGATAAAATTTTAGTAATCTCATTAATATGATCAGCCACATCTCCACCTTCAGCCATCTTACAACTGGTTAATTTAGTGAACAAATATACCTGATTTGCTGCACTAGGCTTCTCATACATATTCTCTAGTGCTTTCAACAATTCCTTCGTTGTCTTTTTCTCCATGACGTTAAACCTGACGTTCCGAGCCAATGACATCCTGATCAAGGACATCGCCTGTCGATCCAGCAGATCGTATTCAGCCTGCTTCATCTCATCTGGCTTCTCCAGCAACGGAACATGCAGCGACTTCGCATACAACAGATCCTCAATCTGCAACTTCCAGTAGGTGAAGTCGGATCCATCAAACTTCTCTATTTCATACTTATCTACTGCCATTGTTTGAAAGCGAGTTCTCTTTCACCAGCCCTGAAAGCTCTGATACCAGTTGTTAGGATCGAAGAGCACTCAAGCAAACCACAAACAATAGGAAATAATAGCGGAAAAGAAATAAGAAATTTGACACCGGGATTTTAACATGGAAAAAATCCAAAGCGGAAAAAAAACCACGGAATCGATGCACTAGTAATAGGATGATTACAATACAATGGTTGTGTTTCTCTCTGTCTCAGTTGATCTCTAGGGATCCACTCTAGGAATACTGCGATACATAATAGGGAGAACCTGAACCCATATTCTAGGAGTACAAGGGAAAACCTAGGTTACAATATGGCAGTAACCTAAACAATATGGAAGTCTCTAGCAATAAGGAAACAACCGCGAATTAGAAAACAACTGTAGAAAGGGAAACAGAAAAGATCTTAGAAATATTCCCTGAATATTTCCAAATCTTCTTCTTCTTCCATTAAGATCTCAGAAATATTCCTTGAATATTTTCAAATCTTCTCCTTCTTCCATTTTGGTCTCCACACCCAACAGAAAGCTCTTTGGAGGGCTTGATTTCTTTGCTACACTAATTTGGTCACTTTGGATGGCAAGAAATAAATTGGTGTTTGAAAAGGAAGAGATTCAACAAATCAATATGTTATTTGAGTGTGCAGCTATGGCAGTGGTAGGAAGAAGAGGGTGGTGAGCGAAAAAGGAGGTGTGGTGTGCTGTCAGTGGATGGGAGTTTTATCAGGTTGTTGCAGAGTTGGGCTGGGGGTGATATTTGGTCTTGGAAGGCCGGTTGTCATAAGCTGACTGGGGAGCTTGGACTGTTGCTGTTTTGGTTCTTTTAGTTGCCCCCTTTCATTTTTTTGATGTTGATTAATACTCTATTTGGGGTATTGTAAGTGGTGTGGCACAATTTGGGTTTTGGTTTGTTGGGTACTGCAAGTAGACCTGGCAGTTTCTAATCAACCCAAACCCGCCCAAATTTTATGGATTTTGAACACGATTTTCTGAAGTGAACCCGAAGTATACCGAACCTGGAAATTAGCGAGTCAAACCCGACCCGCCCGTTTGACCCGAAAATTTAATTTTTTAAGTTCAATTTTATTAGAATTTGTGTTTTTTCTTTGTAGTTTTTAACGTTAAACTATTAGCGGAACTTATTTATTTGTTGTTAGGATTTCTTAGTGGCATTCTTGTAATTCTTCTTTTCTTTTCTTTATTTTCTTGTTCAGTGTTTAGGGTATTTTGTCTATATATATTCTGAGTTTTTGGTTGTCATTCGGTGTGGTGGTTTTTCATCTAATAAGAAAAGCTTCTTTCATTTTCAATCCCAGCTTCTCTCTTTCTATTCTTCTTCTCCCTCTTTCAATTTCTTCTTAGATTTACATGGTATCAGAGCATTTCTAAGTACCCCTTCCGCAGCTCCTCTTCTTTCCCCCCCTCTGTCCCTTCCTCTATGGGAGACACAAAACCTTCTGTTGTTCTAGATCCCTCAGATCCCCTCTACATTCATCCTTCGGATCATCCGGGACAGTCTCTCGTCTCCGAGCCATTCAATGGGGACGAATTTGAGAATTGGAAACGTTCCGCCACCATTGCCCTCTCTGCCAAGAACAAACTCACCTTCGTCGACGGCACTTACAAAACACCAGACAAAGACTCTCCTCTTCTACCCATTTGGAAGAGATGTCAAGATATGGTAATTTCTTGGCTGCTCAATTCGCTCCACAAAAACATTCGCGAAAGTGTTCTGTACTCAGAAACACCAAATCTGTTGTGGAAAGATCTTGTGGAACGATATGGACAGTCCAATAAAGCCAAACTCTTCCAATTACAACAAGCGATCGGCGCCCTCTCCCAAGACAGTCTTAACAGAGCAGGCTACTTCAACAAATGCAAAAAGGTCTGGGATGAAGTGTTTTTGGTTGGTGGCCTACCCCGTTGCAATTGTGGCAAATATGAGTGTAAACCTAAAATTAACAATGCACTCCAGATGTATGCTGAAGAACAGAAGGTAATACAGTTCTTGATGGGGTTAAATGAAAGCTACACCACTCTCAGAGGCAATATTCTTATCATGTCGCCTTTTCCAACTCTTGGACAAGCTTATGCCATGGCCTTGCTAGAAGAACGCCAAAGACAGGTTCGACACACCTCCAATTTCCTGTCTAATAGTGCTTCTTTTCAGACCTCTACCTCTCAAGTTCAAACGCAGAGGAAAACCGATCCAAAGAAAGAGATAGTCATCTGTGGGCACTGCAAGAAACCTGGTCATCCCACAGAAAGATGCTACAAGTTGCATGGGTATCCGAATAGAATTGACAAAAATGGCCAATCTAACAGAAATAGGTCCAAGAATGGCCAAGAAAATCGATTTGTCAATGCTGCACAAGGTATTGAAGGACATGGTGGGAGCCAATTGCCAATTTTGGATACTCCTCACTTCACTCTTTCGGGTCTCGATGTAGAACAAACCAGACAGATGCTCAAATTCATGACCGAGCTTCAAAATGGCACCAGAAAGGACATTCCCACACAAGAAGGTGAACTGAATGCTGCTTTTATGGTAGGTATTACTTCTGTCTCATCAAATGCAATATGTCTTGTCTCTTCTGTGGCAAATCAAATTTGGGTGATTGACTCTGGGGCCACTGATCACATGATTTGTGATCAAAAACAACTCTGTAATTTGAAGACCTTGTCCAAACCCATACATGTTGTCCTACCGAATGGGCAGAAAGTTAAAGTGACTCAATATGGTGATTTTAAGGTCAACAAGAATCTGATCTTGAGTCATGTCTTGTTTGTTCCCTTTTTCAGTTTCAACCTCATTTCAGTAAAAAGACTTGGCCAACAACTACAGTGTAGTATAGTCTTTACCCCTGAGTATTGTACCTTGCAGGGCCCTTTACTGAGGAGGCCTCTGGTTCTTGGTAAATCAACACATGGATTATACATCCTTGATGACAAAATGACAAAGGATTGGCAAAGGGGAAAGTTCAAAACCTTCTTGGAAACTCTGACTCAAATAAACTCTCTAGTCTTAAAACTTGTACTACATATTCTGTTGTCACTTCTGAGAAAAAGAGTTGTAAACACTGCAAGCTGTGGCATATGCGCATGGGACATGTTTCTTTCAAAAAGCTAAAACAGTTGGATTTGCATGACTGTGTTGTTGATTATTCTCATGATAATTTTCCTTACACCTGTGATGTTTGCCCAAGAGCTAAACAACACAGGCTTCCTTTCCCACAAAGTAGAATAACTACTACCCAACCCTTTGATCTTTTGCATGTAGATGTTTGGGGACCATATTCTACAAAGACATACACAGGCCACAAGTATTTTCTTACAATAGTAGACGACTTCTCTAGGAGCACTTGGACCCACTTAATGATAAATAAGCAAGAAGCTTTTTCTTTGTTAAGAGCTTTTGTTCTAATGGTCAAAAGTCAGTTTGGAAAATTGGTTAAAATTGTCAGGTCTGATAATGCTTTAGAACTAGGTTTAAATCATGCTGCCAAAGATTTTTTTGTTGAGAATGGTATCCTACATCAGACTAGTTGTGTTCAAACACCACAACAAAATGGTGTGGTTGAAAGAAAACATAAACATTTACTGGAAGTTAGTCGTGCCCTCCTATTCCAATCTGGTCTACCTGTCAAGTTTTGGGGGGACTGTCTTATGACAGCCACTTACCTGATCAACAGAATTCCTAGTGTTGTTCTTGATCGCAAGACTCCTTTTGAGATGTTGTATGGAGTCATACCTGACCTGTCCCATCTAAGAGTCTTTGGATGCCTTTGTTATGTCTCTACATTAAAGCAAGGTAGGACTAAATTCCAGCCTAGAGCTATTCCTTGTGTTTTTCTTGGTTATCCGATGGGCAAAAAGGCCTACAAAGTCATGACTTTAGATTCCAGACATTTCATTACCACTAGAGACATTAAATTTCATGAAAATATATTTCCTTATCATAACAACTCTAAGGATGTGCAACTCTTTCCCTTTCAAGATAAAGGCTTCTGGGACACCTCCCACAACCCTTATGAGACTTCAGTTCCTCATACCACTGAGGACCAGTCTGCAATTGTTGACGAAAATGTTCAGGACCACCCCTTTGAGCACAATGACCCTGAAATTCAGCCCCAAATTGTGCCCACTGGTGAGACCCCTGTCAGCAGTGATGCTGACAATGTTTCAGAACAGAACCATGTTGTAAGGAGATCCTCTAGAGTGCACAAACAACCTGCCTATTTGAAGGACTATTCATGCTTAGCAAGTCATAATCAATCAGATGGTCTCTGTCTGGCCACTTCCACTAATTTGGCCACTAATGCTCCTTCTTTTGATTATTATGCTCTTTACAATGATAGTCAGTCCCTGTTGGAAAAGTTAAATTACACTGAGCCTGTTTCTTTCACTCAAGCCTCTCAACACCCTGGGTGGCAACAAGCCATGAGCGATGAGTTTCAGGCTTTAGCCATCAACAATACCTGGGATATTGTCACCCTTCCTCCTGGTAAGAGGCATATAGGGTGTAGATGGGTTTATAAAGTTAAGCACATGGCGGATGGTACCATAGAAAGACTTAAGGCTAGACTTGTGGTTCAAGGTTTTACTCAAAAAGAGGGGATTGACTACACTGAAATATTCTCTCTCGTTGTCAGAATGACTACTATAAGAACCCTTATGGCTGTAGCAGTTAAGAAAGGTTGGTTTTTGAGCCAGCTAGATGTAAACAATGCCTTTTTACATGGAGACCTCCATGAAGACATTTATATGAGAATTCCTCCTGGTTTATTGACTAATGTTACTAACCCTGTTTGCAAATTAAACAAGTCCATTTATGGTCTTAAGCAAGCCTCAAAGACAGTGGTATGCCAAACTTGCTGAGACTCTTTATAAAAGGGGATACCATCATTCTGAGAATGATTACTCACTCTTTTGGAAAAAGGAAGGTACTTTTGTCTGTTTCCTTGCTGTATATGTGGATGATATACTTGTAACAGGTAATGATGTTGATGAGATCAAAAGAATTAAGGAGTATTTACATGAGTCTTTTAAGATTAAGGATCTCGGGCATGTGAATTATTTCCTGGGGATTGAGGTCCTAAGGTCTCCTCAAGGATTATTATTGACTCAACAAAAGTTTACTAAAAATTTAATCACTGAATTTGGTTGTGATTCAGCCACGTCAGTTGTCACTCCTTTGGACCTCAGTTCCAAATTGACTCCTGAATCAGGGATTTTATATGATAATCCTACTCTGTATAGACAACTTCTTGGGAAATTGAATTACTTGACAAATACTAGACCAGATATCAGTTTCGCGGTGCAACACCTCAGTCAATTTATGCAAGCACCAAGGGTTCCCCATTACCAAGCTGCCCTTCACATTCTGAGATACTTAAAGGGAAGTCCTTCTATTGGTATCTTGTTAAATAATGATTCTGATTGTAGTCTCCTAGCCTTTTGTGATTCTGACTGGGCTTCATGTTTACATTCACGGAGATCTGTTAGTGGATATGTGGTCTTTCTGGGAAGAACACTCATTTCATGGAAGTCCAAGAAGCAGCAGACTGTTAGTTTATCCTCTGCAGAAGCAGAATATAGAAGCATTAGAAGGCTTGTTGCTGAACTTGCTTGGCTAACTAGACTTCTGCATGAGTTAACTATTGATGGTGTCATACCTATACCTATAAAGTGTGACAGCCAGGCAGCCATACATATTGCTAGAAATCCGGTTTTTCATGAAAGAACGAAGCACATAGAATTGGATTGCCATTATGTCCGGTCCAAGCTCATGGATGGGTTGATTTCTTTATCTCATGTTCCTACAAAGTGTCAGCTTGCAGACTTGTTGACTAAACCCTTGACAGGCATTCAACATCATTCCATTCTTAACAAATTGGGGGTCTCTCAACCCTCAATTTGAGGGGGGTTGTTAGGATTTCTTAGTGGCATTCTTGTAATTCTTCTTTTCTTTTCTTTATTTTCTTGTTCAGTGTTTAGGGTATTTTGTCTGTATATATTCTGAATTTTTGGTTGTCACTCGGTGTGGTGGTTTTTCATCTAATAAGAAAAGCTTCTTTCATTTTCAATCCCAGGTTCTCTCTTTCTCTTCTTCTTCTCCCTCTTTCAATTTCTTCTTAGATTTACATTTGTTATTTCTCTAATTTAAGTTAAAATAGTTACAATAATATATCGTTATTAGAAGATAATCATATTTTGTTATGTATATTGTACAAAAAGTAGTATTTAAAGACCTTTTTTTAAAAGAAAAAACGGAAAAAGGTCGGAATCATAACCCGTTGGGTTGACCTGAGACCGAAATACACCGCCCGTATTTACCCAAACCCGAAATACACCCGACCCGTAGTTACATGAACCCGATATACGACCGACCCGAAACCCGCCCGCCCGACTTGACAAGTTTAACTGTAAGACCCAGTCAAATTCATGGGTAAGTCCAACTTACCCAAATTTATCAGTTTTTACCTAAATTTACCAAAATTTACCAAACTTAAAAAAACTAAAAAAATTAATTTTGATATATTGGCGTCAATTTGCCAAAAGTTATCAGAATTTACCAAAAGTTACCAAAAATTACCGAAAATTACCAAAATTTAACTTTTACCCAACTATTATTTACCCATGAATTCGACAGGTAAGTGCTCTATGGCACTTTATGGTTTTTGATTGAATAAATTTGTGGTTTAATGGCCTTTACTGATAAAAAAGATGAAAAAAATAATATTAAATATTAAATATATAAACTAATATTTTATCATTAAAAAGTGTGGTGATAGATATTGAACATATTCATATGCCTCAATTTACTCAACTTCCAAGCATATGGCTACTTGCTCATACTTTACGGTTTTCGGTGACAATTTTTAATCAATAATTTCTAATAGCAAATTTTTATGAAAAAAAATAATATTATACTTTTCTAATAGTATTTTTTATTACGAATCTAATGACATCTATTTTGTATGATGAATCATTATACAATTAAGATATTGGCGGTCAAAGTTTTTAACACAATTTCTTAGGCGACAGTTAAAAAAGAACAGAGGTAGTATATATTTGTAGTATAAGGAATATGAATTCAATTCTCAAGAAAGGCAACGACTGCTGTCTACTAAAAGAAAGGATGTACACAGTGATACATTATAGGAAATACCTACTTTGGATGGCTATCGCTTGCCTACTTGAAGCGATCATAATTTAGGTTTCGATTAGGGTCCGAGTCAACGTTCCTTGACTCGAAGTTGGGTCAGTGGTTCTATAATTTTGGACCTGACCGTTGAACAAGTCGAGTTTCTATAAGCTAGACTTGATCATCGGGCCAAGGACCTACCCGACCTGAATAATTGTGGGTTAGGGTCAGATCTGGGTTAGAGGTATGTTGAGCTGACTCGACCCGATAAAAAATTACATAATATAATTTTTCGTTAAAAAGATTTATTGGAATGCTTGGAGTTTGTAATAACTTAGATACTTCATGCAGGAGTTTTCTCTTTTTTTTTGTATTGAATTTGCTAATTTGGAATTTGGAATATTAATAGTCGATAAGTGTGATGAAAATTTAAAATTTAAAAACTTTTTAATGAACATCAACAAAATGATAAATGTTAAATTCCAGATTTTAGAGTTAATTACGGTGGTTTCCGATCAGTTTACAATGTTTTTCTAGGTACATTAGTTAGTTTAAACCACTAACTAATGAATTTTGATGGCTCGATTTTGCCGGTATGGATTGTAGGTTCGATTTTAAGAGTTTATCGAGTGGATCAGGCTTCATGCGAAACAAGGGTGAGTGAGCTCGAATCTGGATGGCCATTTCCAACGAATGAACGGTGGTTTTCAGAGGGTTTTGGTTGTGAGGATTTAAACTAATTCAGGTTTGCTCTAATTAATACTATTTTATAGTTGAGGGTGTGGGTGGTTGTGGTCATGGTTGATCTTTGGGTTTGAGTTCAACTTTGGCCCCTTTGGGGGCGTGGGTGGTTGTAGTCATGGTTAGCCCAAATGGTGTAGACTGAGTGTGGGGGGGGGGGGGGGTGTAGATGGAGGAAAAGAGGGAGCTATGCATGGATGGGGAGGTGGAGTTGGTGGTGTAGATTTAGGTTTAGCGGAAGGAGCTAGCTACAACGTAACTAAAACCAAAAAAATATTTATTTTACAAAATATTAAATTTTTTCTTGTATTTTTCATAACATTTAAGTTTAAGCATTTGCAATAACTACCAGCGCCTCCCAAATTCACAATCTCCTTTGTGGCTACTTCTCTTGGCCCTTCCATTCCCTATACTCGAGCCCTTCAACTGAAAATGGACCCGAGTTCAAGCTGGGGATTATTATGCCGAGGTTGACCTGACCCCAAGTCTTCAAATGCCTTCAGGAACGACCCAAGATACCACGGAGGCCTAGAAAGTGACCCATATTTCCCGAAAGTCCTTAGCATCGGAAAAAACAACGAAAGTAGATCCAAGCTATTTTCCTTCAAGTCAAGTTCAGGTCGCTTTTGAAGCCTCAAATCGACTATTTTGGAAGCAAAGGGGCATCTTGGTCTTTTCACAAGGGTCGGGGTCGGATTCGTGAAGCATCAAGGAAGAACACTAGAGAAACCGAGTCAAAGGAACTAAGAAGAAAGAAGAAGGAAAGTCAATGAAAGAAGAGTAGAATGAATGAAGGAGGAAAATGAAGAAATTGGGCAAAATTGGACATGAGAAAAATAAATACCTTTACTCTTTTGATCATAACTACCACAATACAACTTCGATGACCACCACTTATGATACACACTGAGTACTTTCCATCAATATATTATATGACTAAGTTAGAGTTCAAACGAGGAAGTTATGCACGTTGGAAGTCAGCAAAACCCGGTGCGCCCAACCAGGCACTCGCCGCACCTCCGCCTTTTTTCAGCCCTCCCCCTTTCCTATATATTTGTACTCCCCTCATTTTAGATCTAGTTTTTGAAAACATTGAATTTTAGGTTTATCCACTTTGTGAGTGTTAGGGTATTTGAACCGTGTAATTAAGATTAATCCTTGATGGATTAATTAGTCAATTTCCCTTAATTAATGTCAGTTGGTGTGTTTTCTTCCAATCTCTTGAGCGGAAATTCTTGGAGTTTCAAGAGTAGGTGCTAGTGGTGAATCCTTTCAACCTTCTTGAGGTTCTTAGGCTAATTGGTGAGTTTACTTTTTAATTAGTCATATATCTTTATTGTTATTGTTGTTGTGTTGATTTTCATCATTAATCTCCCAAAACCCTAAAAACTATTGGTAGTTTTATGAGTTCTAAACTGGGGTTTTCGTGGATGCTTGGCCACCCATATTTATCCATTTGAACAATCCCCGTGTTTCATGGATTAAAAAGGACCTCATGGAAGGCCCGAATGAACTTGAAGATGGTGAGTAGGTTACCCGTCCATGTCTTCACCCAATGTTCTTCCAAAGGGATCGGGGAAATCCACATTGAGGTTGAGATCGAAGAGCTCGAGAGGGATCAAATCATTTACACTAGACATACTTTTACCAACATTTACATTATCAATGTAACCAACCTATATTTACAGCGCAAATTATACCGGACACCGTGGTAGACCTACATATGTCCACCGTTGCATTAAAATAAGTAAATCTTTTATGTAATAAAATTTGTATTAAAAAAGTGATCAATTTTAAAAATATTGATGAATTTTGTAAAAATGTTGATAAATTTACATTGAATTTTATTAGAAATATTGATGATTTTTTTTTAAATTTAACACATTGATAAATCTAAATAGATACTCCAACAAACATGTACCACATAAGGACTGATATTTATCATATCCTAACCCAAGTTCACTTACCTGCTTCTACTTTTACCAACTTGACTTACACGTCTTTGCATGTATATCTATCTATCTAGAGTACTGAAAATTGAAAAGCCAGGGAAAATCAGGTCTCAAGTCACTAAAATTAGGCTTTCTTTGTGGAAGAAAAGCCTTCTTTAATTTCCATCCCTTGAGGGCATGGTCAAGAAGAGAAAGCATCACAGCCATTGGATCAGTAGATCTCAACGTATAAAGAGACGTTTCTAAGCAACGTACAAGTTGTACAACCTAACTAACCACCAAAAACCAATGCGATAAATTCACCTCATTAATGCCCTAACTTCAGTAATCAAATATTTGCATAAATCTAGTCAGATTTATATCATTTACAAATCCACCATTTATAACATACTTAAATTAATATTTACTCACTCTAGGCTCTTGAGCCAATTTTATTAGCTACTTTCAGTAAATTTAGCAACTTTATCGATAAAATATATAATATGTGACGAAATTTATTTGTCAAAATTATCGTCATTTCAGCAAACAATTTTCAACAAAAATCACACATTCACCTTAAAGTTATTAAGTTCGATTACAAGAAAAATAGCTAAATGAAATTGATTCCAAAAACATAGGGTGGGTAAATATTAATTTAAAAATATTAAGATAGGATAAATATCATAAATATGAAGGGGATATATACAAATTTACATGCTATTAAGCATACTATGCAAGACATATCTCATAGAATACACACCATTAATTAGCACAAAAATCCAACCTAACCAACCACCAAAACCATTGCGATAGAGTCACCTGATTATTGCCCTAATTTCAGTAATCAAATATTTCCCCCACGTAAACTTGTGTATAAATACTGTCCTCTTAAGCAAACTATGCAAAACACATCTCACAGAACCAACACCATTAACACAAATACAACATTTAGCAGCCAAAATATATACTCAATGGCTTTCCTCAAATTCACTTTGGCAATGTTGATGTGCATGTTGGTGGCTGCACCCCATGCAAGGGCAGCCCTAACGTGCGCCGCGGTGTCAAAAACCCTAGTTCCATGCATCGGTTACTTGGAAGGTGGGAGCGCACCGAGTCCAGGGTGTTGCAGCGGAGTCAAAACCCTGAATAGCATGGCATCAACTCCGGCTGACCGGAAAACTGCATGTGGATGTCTCAAATCAGCAGCAAAGTCTTTTAGTGGTGTTGATTTTGATAGGGCTGCACAACTCCCTACCAAATGTGGTGTCAAAGTTGGCTACACTATCACCCCCAACATTGACTGCTCCAAGTATATTTTCCCACTCTATTTCTTTTCAATTAAATTCATTAGAAATTAGTAGCTAGGGGAATGTTTTCATGGGAGGAAGATTGCTACCAAATTAAAAGAAATTTATTTTTTTTAAAATGTTATTGTCTTGAAATACACCTGTTTCTCTATTGTTCATAACCTCCAATCGCAATCGTTGCGTTTGGACACAGTCATGTGGAAAATTTGCGTACACACACCTTTCATGTTTATGGTATTTATAAATTCAACCATGATATCTCCTAGTTAGTATATACCGAGTCTAACCATTTGAATCAATTTTATTTATCTGCTTTTTAGATAACTTTAGCAACTTTGTCGGTGAATGTATGACATGTGATGAATTTTGTTTGTTAAAATTATCGTCATTTCAATGAACAAATTCAATCACAAATCACACATTCACCGGAAAAGTTGCTAAATTCATGAGAAAAGTAGAAATTGATTCTAAAGTCTAGCGTCGGTAAATTTTAATTAAAAATGTCAGGGTTGGATTAATAAATGTCATAAATCTGAAGGGGGGGGGGATATGCAAATTTTCCTAGTCATGCCATGTTCTATTAATGAATTTGTATAAGTTGGGTAAGTAAGGTCAGGTAGGTTTGAATAGTTTATGTAGAAGCAGGCGTTGAGTTATTTTAGAAGTAGAAATTTAAGGTAGATTTATATAGTGTACATAAAACAAGGCAGAAGTAAATAAAAAATGTTGTGTGTGAGTGGTTTTACTCCTACAAAGAATAGAACAAGGACCTCACCTAGAAAAGAAAGAGATGATGATCCATGTCTTATCCCAAGACATGCTTAGGTGACTTAATTTTCGCCAACTTGGTAATTTTTATAATTTTTTACACTAATGTTTTTAATAGTAAAGATTAGCTATCAATTATAATAAGCTTTGGATGCATTGGCTACATCAATAAATACAAATGATACTCTAATTGAATCAACCTCATCTCTTTCGCATATTTAAGACATTTTTCATAATATAAAATAACGGATAAAGTATAATTTTATGCAATTTTTAAGCAATATTCTAATTCTAGAATACAATCGCATCATTTTATTTCAATTTAATATATAATGATATGCATTTATTAATGGACAAGACATTTAAGAAATATCCTAAGAGTCCTGTCATTTTGTGAAAAAATAAAATAAGAAAGTCATTTCGGATCTCACCCTGATTAACCAAAAGCAATGTTCACATTTCAAAATTGTATGTATTCTAGTAATTATCATATATATATTTGTTTACATTACTTTAATTTTCCTTTTTTTTGTTTTATTGCAGGATCAACTAGATGAGATATAATTCAACCATAATTCAATTATGTAGCTCCCCAATCCAGAGACTTCAAGAATAAAGATCCGGATGGGACCCTCTCATGAGATGTTGACCCATGCCATGGACTAGTTTAGTTAGCATATTAATTTAATTCAGCTTACTGTCCCTTGTTCTTCTATTACGAAAACTTCCATGTCAAACCCGTCTTTCGTTTCATAATTGTTATGTATCAATCCACTTCGTTGACTCATGTGAGTCCAAATAGATAATGTATGGTTAAATACATGAATAAAATTGCTCTTTTATTTATTTCAAGTAAATGAGCATCGATATATAATACACACAATTCTATATGACTGTATCAAATATATATATATATATATATATATATATATATATATATATATATATATATATATATATATATATATTGTTACAAATAAGATTGGACAATAATAGTTGATTAGGACCTGTCAAATTCATGGGTAACTTTAATTTACCAAAACCTACCAAAAATTACCAAAGTTAAAAAACATAAAGTTAATTTTGATATATTAGTGTAAATTTAATAAAAATTACCAAAATTTACCAAAAATTACCGAAAGTTACTGAAATATAACTTTTTGGTTTCATATCATGTGGAGATTTCCGGGGAGTCCAAAAATGGGAGATTCTACCATAGTTGAATTTATGGTAGAATTTATTTTCAACTATGGTAGTTGAAATGTATAATTGCCCTTAATTTTATCATTAAAAATTAAAATTAATACATATATTCACCATAGAACTTGTTACAATAAGTAAATCTATATGTTAAGTTATAATTTTTTTACAAAATTTAATATTTTAAAGGAAATTCTACCATAGTTGACTTTTTTTCAACTATCGTAGTTGAAAAATGAAAAGACCATTAATTTTATCATAAAAATTCAAAATCAATGTAGCTTGATCAAAGTAACTTGATACAATAATTAACCATGTTTAGGAGGATATAAATCTCTTTAAAAAATACGATTTATTTTTAATAAATGAATGGTATAAAGTTTTCAATCACCATAGTTAAAAATAAATTCAACTATGGTAGAATTTTCAAAAATTAATTAGTTGAATATGTTGATCAAGTTATTAAGTGTGACTGTGTGTGAGCCTTTTAACCACTCATAATGGTGAAAACTCATGCATTTCTTCTGATTCACAAAGGCTAGCTCAACACAACCAAAAGATTTAGGGAATAAATGGACAACCAAGAATTAATGAATTTGAATATAGTGTTAGGATCTCAGGGCATTATTAGCAGACAAACTATAAATAGGATGAATAATAACTAAAGATTCATATAAATATATTAACGTGAAAAAATCCAAATTGGGAAAAACACGAACGATGCACGTACTATCAGAGAATTACATGCAAGTGTTTATCAAAGATTTTCAAACCTTCACAATCTCTCTAATTTTACAACCTGAGGACTCTTACCTTACACAACTGCCGCGGGGACATCCAAATTACAGATCATTCTTTTGTGGTACAGATGAAACACTCAATTGTGATACAAAAAACCTAATCGTTAAGACCTATATATAATGGAAACTAATACAATAAATAGGTTTAGTCAGAACTCTTTGGCCACCATGCAACTCCATAAATCAACAACATAATCTAAAATCAACCCAGATTAGGATAACATATCAAAATGGAACTAGGAAACTGAATAAACGATATTGACTCGCCCAAACACCACCAATGTCTGTTCCACACATTTCTTGTCCCTACAGACATGGTTCGTGTCAGCTCCTTACTCTATCGCTTTCTCAGCTTCTAACCAGCCACACGACCCATGTTAATTGGCTTTGATTCCACCCGTGTTGCTCTAGATCGTGCTTCAAGCCTTCCAAAGTCATAATTTGGGCTCCACACGCCAAACTCAACAATATCCCATACAAATTGTATTTGCATCCTTGATCGTTCATCACCACCACTCATGCTCGAACCCTCCTAGTGCATACATCCCGATCTTGGTTAGCATTAATCAACAAAGGTTTCAATTGGCCTCCCATCAACTCCTCTATCTCGAACACACTCTCACTTGAACTAATCACGCCCTTGTATGTTTGACATGTGCATCCTTATCAACAACTTGGGGGAATTTTGGATTCGAATTTTACCTCGTGTTGAAAATTAATGTCGAGCTCTCGCGCAGGTTAGATGCATTCTTTGAGTGACCATTCGTTCTCGGAGCATCGACCGATCTTCGAGTGACCATTCGTTCTCGGAGCATCGACCGAAAACCTCCTCGTTTCTGGTGCCTTTCTATCTTCAGAGACGCTAACATGTCTTGGACAAATATGAATAAGTCTACTAGAGTTTTCAATGACTATATATAGTTTCCACTCTTTCCATCAATTAGCATAGACCTGTTCATCTAATGGGTGGTGTTGGGTCGGCAATCCTTGACCCGTCGACCCAAACCCATCTCGACCTGACTTCGAGTCAAGGCACCCCTAATCCGAATCCTGACCCGATGGGTCATAGGTCGAGCTCAGTGGGTCAGTCGACCCTACAACCTAGATTTTCTTTTTTAGAAATAAAGCTCGAAAATTTAATATTACTAAGTTTCATGCATTTTATTCCTAGTTTCAGCAATACTTGGTTTTAATAATACACAACCAACTGCAAACAAAATTTCACATTCCGAAATCCGATCATAAAAAAATATTCCAAAATAAAGTACTCTAATTATTACAAGTCTAAAACATTCGACTAAATAAAAGTTCAATATAGTGTTTGAAGTGTGTGACCGTGAGGGATTGATGAATTAATATATAAAAAAAGGGAATGAATCAAACCCTAAAGTTGCGTTTTTTTTTTTAATATATTGGGTTCGGTCGTCGGGTCGGGTCGGGTCGGGTCAATGACCGCGACTTTCGGTTCGGGTCACCTTGAAAAAAATTGGCCTTGACCTACGTATTTTTAGGTCGAGTTGGGCGGGTCCCTGGCCCATTGAACAGTCTACATTAGTAATTCGTAGAGATCCCTTCGTAATTTTGCAATAACCATCCTCAAATTTTGTTGTAGAGCCTTCATCATCCAAATTGAATTAATATTAATTATCGAATTAGACTAACATAACTGAGCAATAATCTAGATTTGACTTCCTCCTTTCTCCATAGGTTCTTAGTTAGACCCAAGGCATACCGAATATTCTTCAACTTCCAAGTCTCACCCTTAGAAGTTTTAATGTTTACATCACCTCTTTATAGCACCTTTATACTGTGACCGTTGCAAGCCTGATCCAGCCAAACCTCCCATACACAGTTTTTAAAGGACTTCCTACTAGATAAAGAGTGAAACGATGCTGTCGAATCTATAACCTAACTCCTTTCTGACTTATGAACACTAAAAGTCAAAGCATGCCCCAAATCCTCAACAGAATTAATAGAATCATGGTCATTGTAGTTGTTTTTCCCCACCCCTAGGTTTAGGACAATCCCTACAAAAGTAACCTCTATCACCATAGTTCAACACAAAACATGCTCCATATTTTGACATCTAGATTTAGATCGACTTTCAGTCGGGCCCCCACAGTTCCTTGTACCATCCCTTGACACACATCAGAATCTTCCATACGAATACTTTCACTCAAGACGTTGACGGGAAACTCATTAAACTTCAAAGGCTTCTCTTTCGTACCAGAAGCCTAATAGAAGTTAAAAAGTTACCCAAGACTTGGGTAGGGTGGCCAACATGATATGTGCACTAGTTTCATTGTCAAAACTAAATCCCACATTAGTCAACTTCAATAATATCATAGTCAGCTGATTCATATTATCATGCATATCACTAGACTCTTAAACTCAAACAAACAACACAACACATATACTCATTGACCATAGAAGGTTTCTCATATGTGTTCTTCAAGGCCTCCACCAGACCTTTCACCATTTTTTTTAATCTTTGACATTGAAAGTCACATTCCATGCTATCGCCAGCCTCACTATACTGAATACTTGACGGTTAGGCACATCCAAATCCTCCAATTTCATATTTTTTGGCTTGTCACACATCGCAATTGACACAGTTTCTATATGTAGAGGACATCCTCAATGCGCACATCCTCCACCACGTGTAGTCTTTCCCATTGTACTCTGGAATTTTCATATGTGTGCCCTCCATTGGTTCTCACTCTGCATATCAACAAAGCTCTAATTCCAGTTGTGAGGATTTCCAGGCGTTATAAGTAGACAAACAATATGGTTAGAGTAAATAATAAATAAATATTCACATAAAAGGATTAACGTGGAAAAACCAAACTGAAAAAAATAATGTATGATGCACTATATATAGTTTATCAGAGATTGCCAAAGTTACAACCTAAGTACTCAATACTCACAGTTAATACACCTTACACAACTCCCTCAGGGATACAGAGATTACAAATATCTTTCGTGGAACATATAAATCACTCAATTGCTATACCAACAAAAAAAGAATCGTAGCAGCTAGACGTTATTTATAGTGAATACTAATAAAATAATTAAGGTTTAGTTAGAAATTAAATCCTTGGCCACTAAGTAAATCCATCAAATCAGCAACAAAATAAAAAATCAACTCAGATTAGGAAAACATATCAAAACTGAATAAGAAAACTGAAAAGATCACATCGACTTGACCAGACACGATCCGTTTCCATACGACATGACCCATGTTCTGATGTTCATACAGACATGGTCCCTGTCAGCTCTACCCTTTTCCTCTGCTTCTGACTCGCCACACGAATTGTGTCGACTCTTATTCTACCCCTGTTGCTCTGGATCGTGCTTCAAACCTTCCAAACTCATAATTTGGGCTCCACAAATCAAACTCAACCGATAGAAAAGATTTGAGGGTACCCACGTAAATGTAATTGAGGATCGTAGGACAATTAATAAAAATAGTACAATTACTATTAATATAATTGAGTTACTCCACAATGATGAAGATAAATAATTGTATTTCAATTAACACTAGGATATAATCGGCAACATGTAGAGTACGCAGGACTTGCTCCTAACAAAGTCCCATCACTCATAAAGACATGCTCGTCTAATTTATTCATTCATATGCTAGTTTGACACACATGGTTCATTTGGTTCCATTCCACTCTCTTCAATCCTTTAATTAGTTCACCCTGCAAAGTAATTAAATACAATTTAGACTATTAGTGATCAACAAATATGTAATATCGTTCAACATTACTGTTTTATCCTTCTATTTTCCATATTAATTTTTATCATTACCGAGTTCAGAATTTGTTTTCTAAATTTTCTAGTGAAGAGTTGACATGACACTATTTTTCAGTCAATTTTGGTTAAAAGTACCCTTGTTTATCTTTTTATTTTCACCATTTCCCCTCTAATTATAGTGGATATAATTTTCACTGACATGAGACAACTTTAATTTTAACTTTTCAATTTAAGTCGAGCAAGAGTTACTCTTAGAAATGATGGGTGTGAAAACGAAATCTCAAGGGTGCATACTTGGAGCAATGAATGTAAGGGTTGAACTTGTACAGAATCTTTTTGACACCACATTTTTCGGGGAGAGTCGATATTGAACTACAGTTAATGCCCTTGGAAGAGGTCGCAGTCTTTAGACATGAGCAGATAATTTTCCTGGTCGCGGGAATGACATTAGCCAGATCCATAAGGATCTTTAAGCCTCTACAGCAAGTCGGCGTTGGGCGGGGCGCCCTACCCTTCAAGTAAGGGGAGCACCAACTCACACTCGCGGGGACTTCACCACAACCCTGGGTTGACTCTACATGGGGTGCAAACACCATCATGTACATAACGATGGACCAAGTCATGGCCTTTACAAGACATGAAGGAGCCATTATTTCAGTTGGGTGAGAGAATATTGTTGATGGGCTTGTTTGTTTTTCAAGTGTGAGTGGATGGGTTGATAAGTACTATGAGCATGGTGGTACTTATAGAGGAGTTTAGAGCTTGTACGTGTGAGTAGATTGTTGTGGATTCATTTGAGAGATGACTTATGTGCACTTGCTAGCTTATGGAGGGTTTGCAAATAGGGAGATGGGTAGCTGTACGTAATGTAATTATTTATTGGCAGTAATGGGCCGTCAAAATTTTATTTAAGGTGGTTAATTAATGACTTTTAATTTGTTGTATACTTGATATTGTGGAAGTGTTCGTGTAACACCCCTGATATGTGGTTAAATGTGGCTTAAAGGAATTGAAATGACTACTCATATCACCATGGTGCACCTTCTTTTATGGTAGCTCATCCGTTGGGAACTCCTCAGTTAACCATGCTTGGCTGGGAGTAGTCCGAGGATGGGTGGCCTCCTGGGAAGTTTTCCCAGGCAGCGTGTGAGCGAGGACGAAGCACGCTGGAAAGACTCGTGGTGATTTGTGGGGCCAGTCACCGATCCTTGAAGTAGTTATTGATAATGCCCGTGACCCGGGAGGGGTCGAGGCGTTACAGATGGTATCAGACCCGACCCGCGAGCATGAGCTGCGCCATTGGACGGGAGATCCATGGGCAGTCACCTAGCGGGGCAAAGATTCTGGAGTGGATTGTGGCACAACGAGGACGTTGTGCGCTTAAGTGGGGGTGACTGTAATACCCCGGGTATGTGGTTAAAGTGTGGCTTAAAAAGGATTGAAATGACTACCCATATCACCAAGGTGCACCTTCTTTTATGATAACTCATCCGTTGGGAACTCCTCATTTAAGTGTGCTTGGCTGGGATAGTCACAGGATGGGTGACGTCCTGGGAAGTTTTCCCAGGCAGCGTGTGAGCGAGGACGAAGCACGCTGGAAAGACTCATGGTGATTTGTGGGGACAGTCAGCGATCCTTGAAGCAGTTATCGGTAATGTCCGGACCCAGGAGGGGTCGGGGCGTTACAGTTCGAGATGTTTTTTAGTTATAGTAAACAATAGGGCGAGCCGTGAGGGGATTAAATTAGTTAAGTATAATTTTATGAGTATATGTATGTAGGACCATGATATATGTCTTGAATCAAGATAGTTAATAATCATCTTGAATTACCTAAGATTTGTTTTCTTATAATTTCAAATAATATCTTAAGTAATTACACATGTTTATCAAGTATAAGAGTATCACAATCATTGGTTACATCAAAAAGTGCTAAAAATAACCTAATCATATCAACTATTATAGAGAATGAGCGTTTTATTTGTGATTCTATATTTGTGGAAAAATATATAAATAAAACATAGATTTTATGTAATTTATGAGTAGTACAACACTTAAAACAATGCAACATATATTTATAACAATTTAAATATGTATAACTGTAATATCCAGGGGTTTTATTAGAGTAATTACCTCGATTAATGGTCTAACTTAAATTAGGTATTTATTTATAGGATTATTAATTAATTTTAAGTATTATGTGATTCTATTTATATTTATGTATTTATTAAAATTAGAAATTTACTGTTAGAGTCGACATATTAATTAGTTGACTTGTTATATTCTTTGGTAAGTAGGTTATAGATTTAGAAAGGAAGGAAATGAGAGGAAAGAATAATTTGGGATTAGAATTATGTGTTAAGGAAAAAAAAAGAGAAAAAAGAAAAAGGGCAAAGTACAAGATTTAGATATTGATTAGTATAGAATAAAAAGGGGAAAAGGGGATAAAAACCCGATTTGTTTTGGAGGTGCAACTCGCACAAGAGGAAAAAACAGAACAGAGGGTCTGAATTTGGTTCTAGGACCCCGATGCAGAGAGAGAGAGAGAGGGCCGCGGTGGTGATGGCGGCACTGCCTGTTGTCGGTGGACGTTCGCCCCACCGTGCGTAAGACACAGAGGAGAAGAGAAGGGTGCGGTTGAGTAGTGGCAAAACCGTCGTCCAATTGCTGACGATAGAGGGTGCAGTGGTGATGGCTCGACATCTGTGGTCGTCCGCGCAAGAGAGAGAGGGAGATGGCGGTGGGTGGGAGAGCAGAGGCGACAACGACAGTGGTGGCGTCACTTGGTTGTCGTCGCCGACTTCCGACGTGCAAGAAATAGGAACAATAAGGAGGTGGGGGTCTTGAGTATGGTTCTTCAATTCATTACCTTATCTTCACCTTACTTCCATAATTGAATTAGGCCACAATCAGTGAGAGAAGGAGCAATATAGAACAATAAAGTGAGGGGAGAAGGTGAGGACACCACCTCTCTCAATCGTGGCCATCCTGGAGCCGTGAACGAGAACGGGAAAAGGGGCGCACATAGATGTAGTGGTTATGGTCTGAGTTATTCATATTCATCCTTATTTGGGGCTCGTAGAGTTCGAACTAATATCAGAAAGCAAGAAGTAGATTAGCAGAGATACGGGAGGGGAGGAGAGCTCTTTGTATAGGTGACTCGGGCTTGATAGATTGTATTTTGGGGAACCATATCGACTAGGTATATAAAGTTCAATGACGTTAGGAATTTCCCGAGAAACTAATTGACTTAAGGGGGAACCGACCCCGATTGGAAAGTGTTGAAAGTACCCTACGCCACGGTATTGGTATTTTACAATGGAAAGAAGGAAGGATTATATGAAACCGTTGGTTCATTGGAAACCGTTATATATTATGGTTATGGATAGATGGAAAATACAATTTGAATAACTTTTAATACTTGTTTCAACGTGTGTAAGTTACTCTTCAAATATTGAAGATGTTATATTCGTATTTAGAATGATTTTGAAAGGTTTTGAAGTATGATTTATATGTTGCTTGAGAATTACTAAGTTTATGAATTGTGCTTGAATATGTATGTTCAAACTAAGTTTCAAAAAGGTTTAGTGATTTAAATAAAGAACTTACTTTGTTATTAATGATTATACATGTGATATTCGAGCTATTTAAGTGTGTCCTTTAATTAGACTGATGCATGACATGTGAATCCTGTCTGGAATATTTACTTTGGAGGCTAAATGGAATGTATGAGTTACTTTTGGGAGATTGGATCACTGTGTTAGGAAGATGATGCGTAATGGGTTGGTTACTAGAGCATTAGAATACTTGAAATGCTTCTCTGCTGGCTTCCTGACTGTTTTCATAACTAAAAAGGTTATTCCATTCCCTTGTAGTCGATTTGGAAGATATGAGATTATTTAATTACCTCACAGGAGACATGTAAATGCTTGAATGGAAACCTTATACCTAGTTTCCTACTTGATGAGTTATGAAGTGACCAAGAGATGCATTTATATTCTGATTGTACTTGGGTGAAAACAGAATTAAGCTGACTCCTGTATTAGGTGGCTTGAATCTTAATGGTTGTTCCAGGGTACAAGTTACCCACTTAGCCATGGTTTGCTCATACCCCCCCTCTCTCCCCCTTACATGTCAATATGAAGATGAAGAGTTGGCTGCTTGTTTAGAGATCGAGTATTTCTAGTTGTTTATATATATATATATATATATATATATATATATATATATATATATATATATATATATATAGCAAGTGATCATTTTGAATTCTATTCTAAATACATTTGGAATGCTTAGGATTGTTGATGCATTTTGTTTGTACTCCGAGCGTGTGGCTCGTGATATACTTCGGTGTGTTGCCGTTGAGTTTGTTTTTGGTTTATTTTGTTTATTACAGGGATGTAAGATTTTAAGCCCAGGAAACGTCCATATGACAGATGAAACTTTGCTGAATTTCATCCTCTTTAAAATGAATTTCTAGTACTTCCTTTTACCTTTCTCAACCTTAATTAGGTTAAAATTGGCCCTAACAACCCCTGTTAGGGAGCGGGTTGTTACAATAACCATACCTTTCAGACTGATTTAAGTGAAATTCAAAATCGTTAATAACCATCTTGAATCAAGACACCTACCATTTCTTTTGTATATGTAAATCAAAGAGTTTTGGGATAGGGTTATGCTGATTCGTTAGTCGTAGGAATTTTATAAAGGTCAAACAAGTTAACAAAAGGTTTCAATCTAATGATGGTTAGAAGGGTTCATAAGTGTATGTGGAGAAGAGAAAGGTGATAGAGAAGATGATATGATGGGTTTAGGGATTGGGAATCTTTATGAGAAAATGACATTCAAGTTGAAGGTGGATCAGATGAACGACTGGGTAGATAGATAGAGAATGGTCACTACAAGATAAAAGGCCTACAACTACAAGATAAAAGGCCTACAACTACAGATATTATCGGTCATTCGAAGGCTCTATCGGTTGCTATGTAGAGCGGGCGACCGACAGCTATCGCTCGCTACTTATTGGTTACCCGGCGCCACCTACACCAGTCGATAGGTATTGGTCGCTGAATTAACGACCTATTCATCGATTGGTAACTTATCGGTCGTTGGTTTATTTTAGTTTCTTTTTAAAAAATGTTGCGGGGGTCATTGTCGTTTAGCAAAATATTAATAATAACATATATATTGATCGTTGTTATATATATATATATATATATATATATATATATATATATATATATATATATATATATATATATATATATATATCTCGAAGCGAGTTAGTTTATACAGAACATAAATAACTTTTTAGGTACTAATTACAAAGTTTTCATTATCTATAAGTTTTCAAAACATAACTAAGGATGTGGAGAGGGTTAGGGGAAAGTTGAGATAATCAAATAGAAAACTATTAGGCCACTATTGCTATTGTACTTGCATAAATTGGATCCTCTAGGTCAATCAGCTCTACATTTGAGAGATGATGGTCTATTGTGACTGCAGATGATCCTGAAATAAAGCGTATAGGGAGAGGGTGTGCAACCAGCTGGAGTGGATAAATTGCCCTTTACTGGGGATGAAATTCGATAAAATATCTCAATGGTGTTACCAAGGTAAAAAACAACCTTGTCTTTGGGCTTGTATCTTCCAACCAACTTGCACTACCACTTTCTAGCCTCCGGGAGTTGTCATGGATGCCAAGCTTTCCCAATTTTTTTTGATATTCTTCTCGTAAAGAAATTTCTGATTACATAATGAAGTTGTTTTCATATAGTTTACAAATTACAATAGTGTATACAATAATCATATACTTCTAACAAGAACTCTTGAGGGCATCAGTAACAGAATGGAGAAAGAGAAATGATTAAAAAAAATCAGAACTTAGAAGAAATGTTCAAATCAAAGGGATTACAACACAAACCACACACTCGACAACCACACATAATCTTTATATTCGGAAATATATTAGTAGAATGACCTAAGTTGTTCACATTAAAACTTTGGCCTTCTATTAAATTAAATTAAATAGACGTTTAAACAATAAATTCGTAGGTTGGATCTATCCAAGCGTGCTCCCCCACGGAAACCCTAGAGGTTAACCGACGGCGTGTGAGCCTTTTGCTTCCCTCCGGTGAAGCGGGTTGGCCGTCTATCGGTCTCAGAGTTAGACTAGTGACAGATCTTGATCTGCCTAAGTCTTGCAGTAGGTTTTCCCTGGGAATAACCTTTGAAGATATCGTCTTTTGGCGATTGTGTTGTTTACGTACAATCCTAGTGGAGCGTTACCGTCGTGGTGGGATGAATGGAGCTTGAGTTTTCGAGAGAAAATCAAAGGAAAACCGAGCTTGGGTTCGGTAGGGCTTGCATATGACCTGCTAGGAGAGTCCACAACCTTGGCCTAACATTCCACCATGATTAATTAGGCTAAACCACTATTAATCACTAAAGAAATGACTTGAACACCACCAAATAAAGATTGGATAAAGTAAACAAGTTTTTTGGAGGAGAGGTTAGAGAGAGCTCTCAAGCATGGCATTCAATGTCATTCAAATCTCCCCAAAAAATGAGGGCCACGAGTTTTTGTATAAAATGGCCAAAGCCCAAAACATAGTCGTTTTGGCAGGCAAAATCGGCAGAAAAAAGGTGCGCTCGGGCGGCGAGCGGTGACTTCGGGCGCGCCATGTACTGCGGGCGGACAATAAAATTGGTGCAGGGGAAAAGGTCGCGGGCGCGACCATCTTGACCAGACGGATGGCTCGGGCAAGCCATGCTTGGCTCGGGCGAGCCTTGCTTGGCTCGGGCGAGCCTTGCTTCTGGGCAACTTTTCCCTGCCGACTTCAAATGCCCATAACGTCTTCATCCATACTCCGTTTTAGGCCTGTAAGATATCGATGGAAAGCTCTTGGTGTGTACTTTGAGCTCCCAAAATTTGAGACCCATCGAAGTTAAATTGAAGGAGTTATGACGCAAAGAGTGAAGGCGTGTCCATTCCGACAACCCACGTTGACCCGTTTGCGCTTATTCTTGTCGAAGGACTTCGAACCCTTTTAAAGGCCCGAAGTATGTCCCGATGAGAACCCGTAGCTCTACTCCTATGGTCCGGGTCCCATTTGAAGTTGATACCACACCCGGTGATGACCCGAATACGCCTCCAAGGTCCCGGGTCCACCTTGAAATGGACTCAACACCCGTCCTCGGAGCTATTTTCATTATGTTTCGTGGAGGGCTCGCCGGACGGTTTAGCGATCATGAGTTTCAAGGTTCGGGCCCCATCCCGGTACGCTCCATACTCCCCTTATTGAAAAAGAGTTGCCCTCAACTCTTGGGAGTTAAAATAAAGGCTCACTCCATAATTTGGCTCCATTGAACCCTGAACTTCCAGATCACAATGATCATTCACACGAGGCACCCAACAAGCATTGAAACCCACGTGTATCCATCATCCAAATAAAAGGACGTGGTTGGAGGCTTATTGTGTGGGGATAGGGGATTAAGGGAAGGAACATGAGTATTTTGAGGTGCCCGAGAACACACATCCTCACCTGGCTCGCTGCAAGGTAAAGAGAAAGCAAGAGATCGCTTGTCCTCACCAAGAGCACGCTCAACCCGTGTTTCGCTCGAAAAGAGAAGGTTCCTCAACTCACTTCCCACCCAAGGTTTGACTTGATGTAGGGCTAAGGGATTCAAGTAATCACGGTCAAGCAAATGATCTTCATTCAACATGCATTCCCACAAACATCGCTTACCAAACTTCCAATAACACCCAATCAAAAACATATTCTCGAATAACCAATGACGACCAAATAACATGTATGACTCATTCAAAGAGTTCATGTCGCCACGACCAACATTCAAACAATATCCATTGAGAAATGAAACAAATAACGAGCCCATAAACATTGGTGGAACTAGAATCATGGCTCCATTAAACCCAAACTCGTCACTAGACACCAAAGGAATATCAAGATTCTTAGCGATCCACTTCAAGCATAGAGAATCAACAAACTTCGACACCACATAATCATCATACAACTTATCACGCCAATAAACATCATCAAACAACCAATATCTCCCAAAGATCATGCATGACTCACCCAAAGACTCTACATCATAATGCCCATCTTTCAAGCATGATTCAATAAATTTCAAAGGAGAGCCTTCGGTTACCTTATTCTTCTCATGGAGAAGAGTCCAAGTGCTAATGAGAGGAAGGGTTGGTGAGTCATCTCCATTGATGTTTGATTCCTTAGTTGGTGGCAATGGTATAACCAAAGGAGCTTCTTCTTGGGCTTCATCAACAAGGATAAGAGGAAGGGCAAGATCGATGTTCTCATCCACCTCTTGACATGGAGCTTCAACAATGGTTTCGGAAGCCTTACAAGGATGAATGGAGGCTCCCTCCTTGGGCATGTGATCGACTTTTGCTTGCTTAACTACTCCATGCCCATCAAGTGATGAAATGGACTCATAGTGGAACTCTCGCTTGTAAGTGTTAGGTAAGAATCGTCGATTCATCAATCTCTTAAGCCGTGCCCATGAAATGACCTTTGCTCGACCCTCTTTAGCTCGTTGTACCTTGACATTCTCAAACCAAATGGATGCAATCCCGGTGAGTTTCAATCGAGCAATCTTGAAGGCATGCTCATCGCCATACCCCTTAGTTTCAAAATTCCTCTCCAGGATTTGAACCCATTCAAGATAGTCTTCCGGGCCGGTGAAGCCATTGAATTCAAGAAGTTTGGCTTCGATATCATAGAATTCATTCCGTGGAGGCTTCTCAACCTGCTTCCCATCGACGATGGTGTCGAAATGAGCCTCTATCATCGTCACTCGACTCGTAGGAAGGAGGAGGACGGATAGGGCTTTGGGCACGTCTCCGACGCTCATTCCGGGATGAAACTTGACGCTCTGGGGCGAGGTTGTCCAACCGCATCACAATAGCATTAAGGGTACGATCAATGGTGGAGAACCGTTCGTCATGGGTGGCAAGTTGGTTCTCGATAGCCCGAAGTTGAGGGCTATCCCGGTGGCTTGATCCCTCTCGTTCGGAGCGAGCTTCGTCGGCCATACCGGGAAAAAAGGTGTGAGACGGCTTGTGTTTGGGGTATTTTGTGGAGTTTGGGGGTTTCTTGTAGTTGGCTTGTGTTTGGCTAAGGGTTCTTTGCGTTTTTTTCACTCAGACATTTCATCGAACACCTTGCAGGCACAATTTTGCAACTTCTTTTCAATGCACCAAATGACTACAAATCCAACAAATACAAACACAATACAATATATTCCAACACTCTTGGATATCAATGGGGTTGGGGAACACCAATAATAGCAAACAACTCACAAAACCCAACACTAGAACACTACACTAGCAAGAACAATGAAGAACAACTCAAGCAATTGAAAAACCAAAGCTCTGATAGATGGAGCGTTACCGTCGTGGTGGGATGAATGGAGCTTGAGTTTTCAAGAGAAAATCAAAGGAAAACCGAGCTTGGGTTCGGCAGGGGTTGCATATGACCTTGGCTAGGAGAGTCCACAACCTTGGCCTAACATTCCACCATGATTAAGGCTAAACCACTATTAATCACTAAAGAAATGACTTGAACACCACCAAATAAAGATTGGATAAAGTAAACAAGATTTTTGGAGGAGAGGCTAGAGAGAGCTCTCAAGCATGGCATTCAAAGTGATTCAAATCTCCCCGAAAAATGAGGGCCACGATTTTTTATACAAAATGGCAAAATCGTAAAACACAGTCGTTTTGGCAGGCAAAATCGGCAGAAAAAGAGACCGGCTCGGGTGAGCCAACAGCTGACTCGGGCGCGCCATGCTACTGGACGACAGTGAAAATTGGTGGAAGGGAAAAGGTCGCGGGCGCCACCATCTTGACCAGACGGATGGCTCGGGCGAGCCATTGCTTGGCTCGGGCGAGCCTTGCTTCTGGGCAGCTTTTCCCTGTCGACTTCAAACGCCCATAACTTCTTCATCCAGAGTCCATTTTAGGCATGTAAGATATCGATTGAAAGCTGTTGGTGTGTACTTTAAGCTCCCAAAATTTGAGACCCATCGGACTTAAATTGAAGGAGCTATGACCCAAAGAGTGAAGGCGTGTCCATTCCGACCACCCACGTTGACCCGTTTGCGTTTATTCTTGTCGAAGGACTTCGAACCATTTTAAAGGCCCGAAGTAGGTCTCGATGAGGACCAGTAGCTCCACTCCTATGGTCCGGGGTCCCATTTGAAGTGGATACCAGACCTGGTGATGACCCGAATACGCCTCCAAGGTCCCGGGTCCACCTTCAAATGGACTCCACACACGTCCTCGGAGCTATTTTCATTGTGTTTCGTGGAGGGGGTACGGGATGGTTTAGCGATCATGAATTTCGAGGTTTGGGCCCCATCCCGATACACTCCACCAAGTTTTCTAATATGGAGAAGGATATGGAGATGGATATGGCAAAGTTGCGATTAACGGAAGATGAAGAAGTGTTGGAGAATGAAGAAGAGGTTCCGGCAGAAAAAAAAGTAGAAATAGCTTTGAGTTTGGTTGGGCATCTCCTAACTCAAAGTAGTTTCAACCCAAGAGTATTGAGGAACATTCTCAAAAATATATGGAGGCCAACGTGTGGAGTTGTTTCAAGAGAACTAGGGGAAAATCTCTTCCTCTTCCAATTTTTCTCTGAAATAGATAAGCAATATGTACTAAATGAAGGGCCATGAGCGTTCGATGATAAGTTGCTGCTTCTAAAAGAATGGAATGGAACGGAGCAATATGCAGACATAGTCTTTGGGACAACACGTTTCTCGGTAAAAGCATATGAAGTTCCTACGGTTCGACAAACGGAAGCGTTTGCCAAGATTCTGGGTGATAAAGTGGGAAGATTTGTAGGCTGTGAAGAAAACAATATGCATGGGGCTGACAAGGCTATATGCTTCAGAGCCGACGTAGACATCAACAAACCTTTGAGAAGGGGGATCATAATGAAAGTGCGAGGGAAATCAATATGGATTCAATTCAAATACCTAAAACTCCCAGAGTACTGTTATGGTTGCGGTAGACTTGTTCACGTCCTTAAGAGAAGTGAAGAAATTGATCCAAGTTCTCCTCCAGAGGAGCTCCAATACGGAGCCTGGCTAAAAGCTTCTCCAATGAAGTCTAGAAGAACGAACGTGAAGATGGAGATGCAAGAGGAGAAAAAGTTATATCTTGCTCTAAAGGGCAAGATTGCGAAACCAAAAGCAAAACTGAGATTGACTTTCTTAGGTCCAGAAATAGACGGAAAGAAAGGGACATCACATGGAAGAGGAAGGCATGAACATACTGAAAAGATGCATATTGATGAAGTGTCGATTGGTAATGATACTTTCAAGAGAAATTTGAACCACCTACAAACTGAAAACGGAGGAGGGAAGGTCATTGCCCTAGAATACAATTTTTCTTCAAACACTTTGGATGGCGGATCGGCGGAGGTTGTTTCACAACCCCACCCAGCCCAATGAGTATCTTAGCCTTGAACTGACGGGGACTTGGCGACCCCCGAGCAGTAAAAAATTTGTTGAGTTTTCTCCGCAAATCAAAGCCATCGATTGTCTTCCTTTCGGGGCAAAAAGAAGTGCTAGAGAGATGAACTGTATTAAACAAAAGTTGCCAAATTTTCATAGCATCTGCGTTGATAGCCAAGGAAGATCGGGTGCTCTCGCCCTTTTGTGGCTCAAGGACATAAATGTTACACTTATGTCCTACTCGCTGCATCACATAGATGTTCGCATCGATGATTGTTTGGTAATTTCACCATGGCGTTTAACAGGGGTATACGGCTGGTCTCAGGCACATCAAAAATTGAATACATGTCTCTTGGTGGAAGACCTCCACACCCACTCCCAACTCCCTTGGCTCCTTGGAGGGGACATAAATGAGATCTTCTACAACTACGAGAAGAATGGAGGCCCCCCAAAAAGCCAACACACTCTTGATGCTTTCCAAGATACTTTTGCTAACAGTGGACTGATGGATTTGGGATACAAGGGGTATGCATTTACGTGATGGAATAGGAGGTCGGGAAGTGAATCGGTTGAGGAACGGCTAGACAGATTCATGAGTTTAGCCGACTGGACAGCTATGTTCCCCACAGCGGAGGTGCATCACATTGAGGAAGATCTCTCGGACCATCTTCCTCTTAACATCAATCTCAACATTGGAATATCCGCCACCAAAACTCGAGGTAAAAGATTATACTTTGAGAATATGTGGATTACGGATGACACTTGTGAATCAATTATTGTTAACAGTTGGGACACTGCTAGTACCGGAACGCCATGTGGGTACTGTGTCTCAAAACTCATTCATTGCAGACAGTCCCTGCAAGACTGGGCAACAAGTAATTTTTGCAATATTCAAACGTCTATTAAGGGTGTTCAAAGAGCCCTTGGGACTGCTACCAATGCACATGATCGAAAGCCCTTTCTTGACAAGCTACGGAAATTACAAAACCAAGAAGAAATTATGTGGTGGCAGCGAGCGAAGAATGATTTCCTGTTATATGGAGACAAGAATTCGAAATGGTTCCATTGAAAAGCTTCATTGTGACGTAAGACCAACACAATTACCCAGCTCTGGGACGCAAATGGAACGATTGTGGAGTCTGCTGAAGGTATTGAACATCTTTTTACAGATTACTATGGTGAGCTCTTTAAAACAGAAGGTACTCATGGTCTTGATGAAGTTTTGCAACATGTCCCAATAAAAGTCACTGCAGAAATGAATCAAAGGCTGACCTCACCATACAGAAGAGGAATTAAAAAGCACGGTCTTTCAAATGCACCCCGAGAAATCTCCTGGACCCGATGGTTTTAATCCCTACTTCTACCAGCGCTTTTGGAAAATTATAGACAAAGATGTTACAGCTACGGTTCTGGACTTGCTCAATGGTGGTGATTTCCCCGAGGGGATCAATCACACTCTTATCACCTTGATTCCAGAATCTAAGAACCCTACCCGTGTGGTTGACTTCCGCCCTATTAGCCTTGCCAATGTTTTGGTCAAAATTGCTACAAAGACAATAGCAAATCACCTCAAAGAGATTCTACTGGATATCGTCTCGGATTCTCAAAGTGGTTTTGTTAAGGACAATCTCAACAATGACAATATCTTGGTGGCATATGAACTTTTTCACCACATCCACTGTCACGGGGGAAGCAATGGCTACATGTCCATAAAGCTTGATATGAAGAAGGCTTTTAATAGGGTGGAGTGGTCGTTCCTTAAAGGTATGTTGAGCAAACTCGGTTTCTGTGATTCCTGGAGCAATACAGTTATGAGTTTTGTTGAATCACCAACTTTTTCATTCCTGAGTAATGGCACTGTGTAACGCCCCGGCCCCTCCCGGGCCGCGGACATTACCGATAACTGCTTCAAGGATCGCTGACTGGCCCCACAAATCACCACGAGTCTTTCCAGTGTGCTTCGTCCTCGCTCACACGCTGCCTGGGAAAACTTCCCCGGAGGTCACCCATCCTTGGACTACTCCCAGCCAAGCACGCTTAACTGAGGAGTTCCCAACGGATGAGCTACCATAAAAGAAGGTGCACCTTGGTGATATAAGTAGTCATTTCAATCCTCTTAAGCCACACTTTATCCATATTCCCGGGGTGTTACAATCACCCCCACTTAAGCGCACAACGTCCTCGTTGTGCCACACAATACACTCCAGAATCTTTGCCCCGCTAGGTGACTGCCCATGGCTCTCCCGTCCACTGGCGCAACTCATGGTCGCGGGTCGGCTCACGATACCATCCGCGCGCGCCCCTTCCCCTTCGCGGACATTACCGATAACTGCTTCAAGGATCGCTGACTGGCCCCACAAATCACCACGAGTCTTTCCAGTGTGCTTCATCCTCACTCACACGCTGCCTGGGAAAACTTCCCAAGAGGTCACCCATCCTTGGACTACTCCCAGCCAAGCACGCTTAACTGAGGAGTTCCCAACGGATGAGCTACCATAAAAGAAGGTGCACCTTGGTGATATAAGTAGTCATTTCAATCCTCTTAAGCCACACTTTATCCATATTCCCGGGGTGTTACACACTGCTAGGGGTTTCTTAAAACCTTCTCGGGGACTTCGACAAGGCGACCCGCTCTCACCCTTTTTATTTGCTATAATCACTGAAGGACTCATCAGTCTTCTTCATCATGCAGTATCTATTCGACAATTGAAAGGAATAAAAATTTGCAGAAGTGCTCCTGAGATCTCCCACCTCATGTTTGCAGATGACACTGCTCTTTTCTGCAAAGCCACCAAAGAACAAGCCGGACATGTCAAGAATATTCTTCAGCTCTATGAAGGAGCCTCGGGTCAGCAAATTAACTATGGTAAGACTGATGTTGTCTTCCACAAGCAGGCGACTCAATCAAGTCGAGATGTCATCAAGTCGATTCTGCGTAATCGGGAAGTGCTTTCTCATAATAAATATCTTGGCTTACCTACTAGGCTCGGGAAATCTCGATAGAAGGACCTGTTATGTGTAAAGGACATGGTAGCTAAAAGGCTCAGTCATTGGGACGACCGATTCATCTCATGGGCAGGTCGTGAGGTGATTTTAAAAGCCGTAGTCTAGTCTCTCCCGGTGTACACTATGAGTACCTTCAAATTGTCGTCCTCTCTATGCGACGACATACAACGACTAATCATGAAATACTGGTGGGGTGTAAAACAAAACGAGAAGAAGCTTCATTGGTTATAATCGAAGCACCTGGGGATGAGGAAGGAAATGGGTGGAATGGGATTTAGAAATTTGGAGGACTTCAACTTGGCATTGCTAGCCAACCAAGTTTGGCGCCTCTGGAGGAATCCTTCATTCTTGGCGGGAAAGGTTTTGAAAGCAAGATATTGTCCAACAGGTGATATATTCTCAGCCTCCCTCGGCCCTCGACCGAGTTACACTTGGCGAAGTTTATGTGCAGCAAGAGAGTTAGCAAAATCTCGAACCCGATGGTTTGTTGGCAATGGGCAAAAAATCAGTATTTGGGAGGACAAATGGCTAAATCGAGATCCTTTGCTCAAAGTCATTATGCCTCAAGGAAATCATCAACAGACAAAGGTGCAGGATTTAATTGACATGGAGAAAGGGTGTTGGGACATTCAAAAACTAAAAAGTACCTTCCTGCCATGCGACATAAATGCCATTACTTCCATCACCCTCAATAATACCTGGCCCGAAGATAGATTAGCTTGGAGCGACACAAGGACTGGTGAATACAGTATAAAAACAGGCTATCAAACTCTTGCTACTGCCCGTTTCTCACTTGTCGCTTCGTCGAGTTCAGAAAGCGGTAATCTGGTCTGGAAGCGTTTATGGAGGTTGAAAATTCCACCTCGCATCTGTGCCTTCGGTTGGAGATTATGCAAGGAGATCCTCCCTTCAGCTGGTGCTATTTCAAGGAGAATTACAACTGTCAATGCACAATGTCAAGTTTGCGGTTTCCGGAATGAGACAAACATTCACAACATTTTTAAATGCCCACCATCAGTAGAGATACGGGAACAAAGTGGGATGGAGATCACCTTCTGGGAAGCTGAATATCCCAAGGCTATCGACTATGTGCATCAGGCGTTCCAAACTCTCAAAGACGACCAAGCGGAAATTTTGGTTGTTCTTTTGTGGCAATGTTGGAATGCTAGAAACAAAATCATTCACAAGAAAGGAACCTTCGCCGCTAGTGTCATGGTCTGAAAAGCTTGGGAAATTGTCCTAGATTATATGGCCATCCCTCTTCCGAACCCTACGCCTCGAGCGACAGGTAACTCCACCTGGACTCCGCCGCAATTTGGTCTCTAGAAGTTGAACTTTAATGCGGCAAAAATAGGGGAATGGGGGCGTGGATGGGGCTTTGCCATTAGAGATCATGAGGGAGAAGTTGTTGCAGCAGGAGTCAAATAAATGCAAGGGTTCGGATCAGTAGAAGTGGAAGAAGCTCAAGCCTGTCTTTTCAGCTTGAATATTGCCTGGCAGACGGGGTTCCAATCTCTTATTGTCGAAGGGGATTGCCTTACTCTTATCCACAAACTGCAAACTGGCTTCAAGGGGTACAATGACCTCTGCATAGTGATTGATGAAATTGTTAAACTTGCTTTTGATTTTATTTCATGGAATCATATTCTTAGAGCGGGGAATAGGGTTGCTCACTGCCTAGCTCACCTTCAACCACATGATTCGGATGACCGGATTTGGTTGGAGGAGGGCCCCGAGGCTTCATTGGCCTTGGCCTGGGATGATATGTATTTTCTTACCAATATTATTAATATCTAGTCGCTCGTTTGATGCTTTTTCCTCAAAAATAAATAAATAAATAAATAAATAAATAAATAAACTCTCCCCTACTTGGCAATGTCCCGGCTTTATCGACTTGCAATTTCGATTGACAAGGATAAAACACAATATAATTGACACATGGAGAAGTAAAAACACATCCACCTAAAAAATAGGCTCAACATTCTCCAAAACACATCCACATACAAGTCTTACTTTTTCAGTTTTTTCACATAACTTTTAAATGACTCAAATATGCCGCCCAATTTTAAAATTTCTCAAAAAATGCCATAAAGTTAAAAAACAAATTGAACTACAATTTATCATCACTTATAAGTCCTTCAATAGTGGCATCGTTATTGTTAGAGTATAAAATTATTATTGCCTTCAACCATCAGTTTAAACATTTGATTAAGATGATTCTACATGGTATAAGAGCTAGGTTGATGAACAAGAGATCTCTGGTTCAAATCTCAGAACCCCTCATTCACTTGCGCAAGGTAAAGGAGGCTTTTGCACCATCCACACTTTAAGCCCAAAGGGCATTCACGTGAGAGAGCGTGTTAGAGTATAAAACTATTATTAGTCGCGCCGTTCAACCATAAGATTAAGCTTTTGGTTTGGATGGTTCCACAATTCTCACTTCTTTCACTTCTCTCTTTGCTCCCTCGTTCAATTTCATTACCTCACTGAACGTTCCAAATATTAGAGAATTTATGAAGTTTAATTTCCAAATATTGCTAATACAAAAGAAAAATTACTCCCCTCTTTCACTAATCCCCATTATTGTAACACCTCGGGTATATGGTTAAGTGTGGCTTAAAGGGATTGAAATGACTACTTATAACACCAAGTTGCACCTTCTTTTATGGTAGCTCATCCGTTGGGAACTCCTCAGTTAAGCGTGCTTGGCTGGGAGTAGTACTAGGATGGGTGACCTCCTGGGAAGTTTTCCCAGGCAGCGTGTGAGCGAGGACGAAGCACGCTTGAAAGACTCGTGGTGATTTGTGGGGCCAGTCAGCGATCCTTGAATCAGTTATCGGTAATATCCGTGGCCCGAGAGGGGTCGGGGCGTTACATTATTACTCCTCTACATCCACACCAAATAATCATATTCAAAGATGTCCACATTAATTTAAACAATGTCCTTCCATTAACTAAAATAAATAGAAGGTTAATCTCTAAATTTATAGATTGGTGAAAATTAGGCCAAGTCTCCCTTAAAACTTTGCATTTTTCTAGCTTATCGCCTTACAATTTCGATTAATAAGGAAAACACACAACGTAACGACTACAAGTCGAAGTATAAACACATTCAAAAACACAATATATATGTTCAAAGGCCACATGTCAGAGTACATATGAGCCAAATGCTCAACATTCATACTAAATCATCATATATCATATATGCTACTAGTTCGCATTATTCCTCTATTAAAGAACATAATATCAAAACGGGTATATCTATCTATGTGCACCAAAACTATAAAATAGAAACAAATAGAATGAATGGACAGGGCAGACATATAATATGGATACTTTGGGTCAAGCCATATGTATTTGGTGGGCATAGGTCTATCTACCAAGGTGGATGGTCTAATTTGCACCTTTTATAGCAATTAGTACCCTTCGACATATTCGTTAGTCACTCAAAAAAGAAATAAAGAAAGATTTTATTGCCCATCTCACATGGAAAAGTAACCAAAGAGAAAGATATTACTGTACATATTCTTTTTCCAGTAATTATCTTATATATGTCTTTTCATTGTGTTTCACTTATCTGTTTTTATTGCAAGATCAACTAGATGGAATTGAATTTGACCAGAATTCAACTATGTATCTCCCCAATCAAGAGACTTGATGAACAAAGATTCAAAGTGATCTGGTCTCCTCTCGAGCTCTCTTCAACCTCGATGTGAGCTTCCCAGTCCCATTGGAAGAGCATTGGGTGATGTTGTGGATGGGTGGCAACATCCACCTCATCATCAAGTTCTTCCGGGTGTTCAATGAGGTCCTTTACGGGCCTCCGTGGTGTCTCGGGCCATCCGCGACCCCACTTGAAAAACTCAGGTCGGATTGACATCGGCACAAATAATCCCTGGCTCAAGCTCTGGTTCGTTTTCAACTAAAGGGATCGTATTGGGCATGGAAGAAGGCTAGGAGGAGAAAACTAGAGGAAGAGTGAAAATGGGGTAGGCGTTAGTTGCTCCAGGGAGACGCCAGTCGTGCCCCCTGAATTCCTCCCGTAGCAAGTTCCTGGGTTAGGCGCTGGCTGTGCCTAAGTTTGTTTTCGCAACTGTCGAGTTTTTTTTATAATTTTCTTCTCCCCATCCCCTTATATTTGTATTGGTTTTCAATAGAACCCCAACTTAGAGATTTTGAATGAAAAACCTTGGGTATTTACAAACTGTAACGCCACGAAAATTCAATTATAGAAAAGTCAAAGTCAAACTAACGTTAACAGACAAAATTTTGCGGAAGACTCAAACTCTTATTGGGCGTCACTGCCGTATCCCCGAAGGAATACAAGGCGAGAAGGAAAACTACAACTGTCTGTCAACGGCAAACCAACTAACAAACCCATACTTAGAAATAACCTCAAAACTAACTTCAAGTCTTTCAAAAAGAAGAATAACATATTTAACGGCTTCTAGACATATCGTCCTCACTTCTAATTCCCGTCCCCAGCATATTGATCATCGCCTGAAAACAAAACATTTCAAAAATGAGGGGGAAATCTCAATAATGTCTACCCCTAACGTTAAAAACAAGTTAAGTTCATTTCAATTCATTTGAGGGAAAGGGAAACAAGTCAAACCATTTCACAAACCTTTAATCCCTTAACTGTTTTCCTCAACCCAACCAATCCATATTTTATTATGCGGGCGGGATACCATATCCCTTAGAGTAACATTCGACTACCAAAGGCATGAAAACAATCGCCTACCAAAGGCATCCAAAAATCATCTATCCTATATCAAGGATGAAACCCTGATCGCCTAACAGATAACCCATACAGGCATCAAATCCTGGTCTCCGGGTTATCGCCCGCAAAAACATTAGCCTATCAAAGGCATCAAACAATTGCCCACCAAAGGCATCAAAACTTTCGCCTACCAAAGGCATCATAAACATCTAACCTATATCAGGGATGAGACCCTGATCTCCTGACACATAACCCATACAGGCATCAACTCCAAGTCTCCAGGTTATCGCCCACAAAACATTAGCCTATCAAAGGCATCAAAATAATAAACCCGCTTAATGTTTCACTTTGAATTATTAGTGTCTTATTCAAAGCTCAGCTCACAACTCTCAGGTCAAACCCAACCCAGGTTATCAAAACCAATAATAAAATCACTAATAAAAGACCATCCAATTTCTCAACTCAATAAAATCAAAGCACAAACAAATACAAACAGTTATCCAAAACAGATGGTCATATTTCCATAAAAGTCCCCTTTCGGGATGCAATTCTCAAAACAAATTAGAAAACATTAAAACACATTTAAAGAGCATCCCAATGGGGATTAGAGCATAGACATTACCTGGTTAACTTCACTTCACAGCAAAACGAATACACTTGAGCTCACTAACGACGCGAGTTAGCTTGGGCCTAAAATAGAATAATTATTCTAATCAAAACGCGCCCTTCGAAATTAGTATTAGCTACCTTCTAAGTAACCCTCCCCTAGGGACCCTATAGGTTCCTATCAATCATGAATTTACACTTTAAATTACCTAACACATTCCAAGTCATCGCATAATAGTACTAAATAAACCTTTTCAATCAACAACACATCCATTAACAATTTCACACAACAAGACAGATTACAGCATCCACATAAAAAAGATCGTAACTTGACTTCCCGACTTCCTATGGGTCTGGTTTTGGACTTTTCGGAAACCCCGGGATGTCTACTAAAACTCTTAAGTTGTCGAGACCCAACACACGCTTTAAAGTCCTCGAAAACCGTCATCTTTCCAAACTGTCCAGACCTGACCTAGGTCTGGTAATCGGGGTATAACTCGACTTATAAAATTCCAAAGTCCGGTCCGTAATATTCCTATAAAAGCTAACATCTAAGGGAAACTCCAGTCCAAAGGGTTCGATCAAAAGACAACTACACTAATCGTGGTGACCCGATCTTTAGACCCCATCAAAACTGTCCCGTTACCGGTTTCGATTTAATTTCAAATTCGGTTCTAACTTCCACCAATCCGATCCCGAGGTCCTAATTTGGGTTTAAAACAGTAACTTAGGTCCAAAGTAATTAACCTAACCCAACTAAGGTCCAAACATCAAACCTCCTATCGTCAAAACCAAAATGTAAAACATGAAATCAACTTTAATATTTCTACTAACCCTAAAAGCATGCATGAAATATTAACACTAACCTAAACATGAATTTCTTAACCAATAAACAAGAAGGAACTTAAAGAACATGTGAATAATTATAAAGAACATATAAACATTTAAACTACTAATCAAGAATCCCAACAACCAATTGCTTTATACAAGATTAAATCAAGAATCATAAATTAATAATCAAGAATCAAACTTTAGTAATTCAATCAGCCTAACTTGTTTAACAAGATTTAAACATGAAACTAAACATGAATGAACCCTAAGAGAATTAAAGAACATATGAATATTTAACTAACAATTCAAGAATTAATCTAGGTAATTATACTTTAAAGATTCGTGCATACAATAATAGTGTTATCTAAAACCATAACATGATTCAGAAGAAAACAAAATATATCATATAATCGAATAATAATAATTTCACTACAACTATTACAACCATAATACACCAAATTTAAACATACAAGTTACATATAAAGAATTAGACCAATTACATGTAAATAAAAACAATACAAGAACAAATTAGTTACAAATAACAACTTAATAATTTACACCCTTAATTACCCAAATTACAAGATTTAATAAAAGAAACAATAATAATAATAATAATTACAACAAAAGATAAAGAAAACAAGAAAGAAGGTTTCAAGAAACAGATTAGGGTTTACGTAGGTTTTGCTAGGGCAAGGTCTGGGCGGTTTTTCCGGCGACCAAGCAGTGGTACGACGGTGGTGGGTGGTCAAATGGTGGTTGTCGAAACAGGGGGTTGGTGGCGCGTCTGGGTTCGAGCAGCAGCAACCAACGACCGTGACTGGAGTTTCCTTCGACTATTGCGTGCGATGAGGACCCAACGACGACTGCGAGTCCAGCGGCAACTGCGACGGCGGCAGGGGGTGTGCGGTGATCGACTAGCGGCGTCGGTGTTGGTGGAGAGAAGAGTTAGCGAAAAACAAGAGGAGAAAGATAGTGAAGAAGGGAGAGAGACAACGAAAGAGAGAGAGAAGATGCTGGTGGTTACCGATGATGCAGGCGGCCGGCGGCTGCAGTGGTGGCGCGGCAGAGAGGGAGAGCAGGGAGGGAGAGAGAGGGGGGGAAAGAGGCTAGGGTTAGGGTTTAGTTTGATAGGAGATTAGGGTTTGAGAGAGAGAGAGAGAGGGGTTTTTATATTATCTAACAATTAAGGCCCAACTAAACACTCTTAATCCTAACCCAACCCAACACTAAAAAAAACTGATTTTTCTAAAAACAAACTAATAATAATAATAATAGTATTAATAATAATAACACTAATAATAATATTATTAATAGTAATCACATAGAAAATAATATTCACGTAATTATTATATTCACATAATTATTCATATAACACAATAATATTAATAATAATACTAAAATAGAGTAAAACTAATAATATTAAACCCACGAAATTACCGATATACCCTTGTTAGTCTCTCACGATCCTACGAGCTCAAGTGTTAGCAAAAATAAAAACAAACGAATAAAAAAAATAACGAAGTCAAACCTAATTTACTAACGACGTCACGGTCAATATCTTTGGATTTTTCGGGGTTTTACATCATTACCTCCTTAAAAGAAGTTTCGTCCTCGAAACTTAAACTTAAGCCTACGGTTCGGTAACAATCCTAACGGTTCCGTTCTCCCTAAAACTCGAGGTTTTACATCATTACCTCCTTAAAAGAAGTTTCGTCCTCGAAACTTGACGTACCTTTAAGAGTGAAACAGGTGAGGGTATTTCGTTCTCATCTCTTCTTCTGTTTATCAGGTTGCTTCCGTTGTGGCATGATTTGCACAAAGGGGACTACTTTTCTTCGAAGTTGTTTTTCCCTATGATCCAAAATTTCCAGCGGCTGCTCTTCATAGCTCAGATCTTCTTGTAGCTGCAGTGGCTCAGGATCGATCACATGAGTTGGGTCTGGAACATATTTCCTAAGTTGTGACGCATGGAAGACATTGTGCACTCTTGGAAGTTCTCCTGGCAGTTGCAACTTGTAGGCAACTTCTCCGATGCGTTCTAAGATTGGATATGGCCCGATAAACCTTGGTGTCAACTTCCCCGACTGACCGAATCTCATAACTTCTTTCGTGGGTGAAACCCGTAAAAACACATATTCTCCTACTTCGAACTCCAAAGGTCTCCTCCTCCTGTCAGCATAGCTCTTTTGTCGACTTTGTGCTGCCTTAATTTTATCTTGAATGGTTCGAACCTTCTGAGTAGTGGCCTGTATTAGGTCCGGTCCTATCGTTAGAGCTTCATCGATGTCCTGCCAACAGAGGGGAGTCCTACATCTCCTTCCATATAAAGCTTCGAACGGTGACATCCCAATACTAGCATGGTAACTGTTGTTGTAGGAGAACTCAATGAGAGTCAACTCGTCATCCCACAAGTCTTTGAAATCTAATGCGCATGCTCGCAGCATATCTTCGAGGGTTTGGATAGTCCTCTCGGTCTGCCCATCAGTAGCTGGGTGGAAAGCGGTGCTAAACTTGAGTTTGGTACCGAACGCCTCCTGCAACTTCTTCCAAAAACCAGACTGGAATCTGGTGTCTCTGTCCAAGACTATAGAATTGGGGACTCCATGTAGTTTTACTATCTCCCTTACATAGGCTTGAGCTAGCTGGTCCAGGGACCAGTTGTTGGCGATGGCTAGAAAATGAGCTGACTTAGTTAATCGATCCACAATTACCCATATCGCATTGTGTTTCCGCCTGGTCCTTGGCAGACCCACTACGAAGTCCATTGATATTGAGTCACACTTCCATTCAGGAACGTCTAGTGGCTGCTGAAGTCCGGCAGATCGTTGATGTTCTGCCTTGACCCATTTGCAAGTGAGGCATTTCGCCACAAAGTCCGCCACTTCTTGTTTCATATTACTCCACCAGAACATCTGCTTCAGATCCTTGTAAAGCTTATTTCCCCCTGGGTGCACAGGGTATGGTGTATTGTGCCCTTCTACTAAAATCTTCCTCTTTATCTCCTCTACGTTAGGTACACAGATGCGGTTATGGAACCGTAATGCTCCATCCTCGTGAATCACGAAACCAGGGGCCTTCCCTTGCAAAACCTCCTCCCGTATCTTGACAAGCTGCAAATCCAGCTCTTGAGTCCTCTTGATCTCTTCCATGAGAGTAGGTTGCAACTCCATGGCATTCAATACAACTTTCCTTCCAGGTGTCACCACGTTAATTTCCAGCCTCCTAAACTCCTCGCACAGCTCGTGCGGCATCATCATCAAGTGGTTTATAGCAGGATAGGGTCTCCTACTCAGGGCATCAGCCACTATATTTGTTTTCCCGGGATGATATTGAAAGTTCACATCATAGTCCTTCAGAAATTCTAACCATCGAGTCTGCCTAAGGTTTAACTCCTTCTGTGTGAATAGATACTTCAAACTTTGATGGTCGGTGAATACCTCGCAGTGTACCCCATAAAGGTAGTGTCTCCAAATCTTAAGTGCAAAAACCATCACGCTAACCTGTGTCATGAGTGGGGTAGTTCTTCTCATGTGTCTTCAGTTGTCTGGATGCATACGCAATCACTTTCCCATTCTGCATGAGCACACAACCCAATCCACCATGTGATGCGTCACTGTAGATAATGAATCCTTCGTTCCTTTGAGATAGAGCGAGAATAGGGGCCGAGGTAAGTCTCTTCTACAGCTCCTGAAATGCTTGCTCACATTTTTCCGACCACGCGAACTTGATTGACTTCCGAGTCAAATTGGTCAAAGGGGTGGCGATTTTCGAGAAATCTTGAACAAATTTCCTATAATAGCCTACCAAACCCTGAAAACTCCTAACCTCAGTGGCATTCTTCGGCGTCGGCCACTTGGTGATAGCCTCCACCTTTTGAGGGTCCACTGCTACTCCTTCCTTAGACACCACGTGTCCTAAGAACGCTACTCGCTCCAATCAAAATTCACATTTCTTAAACTTCGCGTAAAGCTCGTTGCTACGCAAAGTCGTCAGCACTTCTTTCAGGTGATTCGCATGCTCCTCCCGTATTCCTGAGTACATCAATATATCATCGATGAACACCACCACAAACTTGTCCAGAAACGGCTTGAACACTCGGTTCATTAAGTCCATGAAAGCGGCTGGTGCATTTGTGAGCCCAAACGGCATTACTACGAACTCATAATGACCATATCGAGTTCAGAAGGCGGTTTTAGAGATGTCCTCCTCTCGGATTCTTAGTTGGTGATATCCTGATCTCAGGTCTATCTTCGAAAACATTGTTGCACCCCGCAACTGGTCAAAGAGATCATCAATGCGAGGTAGTGGGTACCGATTTTTTATGGTAATCTTGTTCAACTCCCGGTAATCGATGCATAACCTCATGCTACCATCCTTCTTCTTCACGAACAGTACAGGTGCTCCCCATGGTGACATGCTTGGTCGTATGTACCCCTTTTCTAGCAGCTCATCCAGCTGGGTCTTCAATTCCTTTAGCCCTGCGGGCGCCATTCGATGTGGGGCTTTTGAAACAGGTGCTGCCCCGGGCTCCAAATCGATGCAGAAATCCACCTCCCTGAGTGGGGGCATTCACGGAATCTCCTCCGGAAAGACATCAGGAAAATCCTGAACTATCAGAATGCTCTCGATCGTAGCTCCTCCGCCTTGGTGTCGATTACATTGCATAAAAACCCTTCACAACCTTGGCCCAACAACTTCTGAGCCTTGAGGGCAGAGATAATCCTTACACCTTGAAGATGCCTATCACTCCAATGCACTACCTTCTTCCCGTTCGGTCCTACTAAGGTCACCTTTTGCTTGTAGCAATCTATCTGAGCTCTATATTTTGCTAACCAGTCCATCCCCAAAATAACATCAAACTCCATTAAATCAAACATATAGAGGTCTGCCTCAAATTCCTGACCTGCTATCACTATAGGACATCCACCATATAACTCTCCACAACTAATGGTATCCCCGGTGGGTAGGGCTACCGACATAGGCTTACTATTCTCCGAGGGTTTCATCTTAGCCTTCTCTACTATAGCTCGTCCAACAAAAGAATGACTAGCTCCAGAATCAAATAAAACAGAGACATTGTAGAGGTGGAGAGAGAAGGTACCTGTCACGACGTCCGCTTTATTCTCAGCCTCATCCTTCCTCGTCACATACACTCGTCCTCCTGGGTTACGCGGCGGTTGTTGCTGCTGACGAGGCGGGTTTGCTGGCCCCCTTTGGTTGTTCTGATTCCCACCGGGACCACCCCAGTTTTGTTGTTCTGGCCTTTGGTTTCCACTATAGCCTCCCCGATTTTGATATGTAGACTGCGGGGCTCTCCAGTTTCCGTTGTTTCCATTGTTTCCACTATTATTGCCCCTGAATTCTGTAGAGGGCACTGCCTGATGTGGTGTTGGAGACTCCCACACTTAAAGCATCCTCCCTTTGCAGCTCATGCTCTACAATCTCGAGGATAATGGCCGGGTCGACCACAAATCCTACAGATAGGCACATGCGATGGCCCACGCCTCGAAGGTTGGTTGCTCTACCAATTATTGGGGCAGAACCTCTTCACTTAGTAGGGTTGAGGTGGGTTGAAACGGGGCGACTGTTTCCTCTTATGCCCTTGTATGCCAAGTTGTCGCTCCATGTCATGCATTACCCTTTCTACAGTGAGGGCAACATTCAGCATGTTCTGGTAAGACGTGAACTCACGTGATGACATCCGATCCTGAATCTTGCAGTTTAATCCATCCCAGAAGCGATCCATCCTCAATTGTTCACTAGACACAAGAGCAGGTGCAAACCGAGATAGTTCGGTGAACTTAGTGGAGTAAGCAAGCACGCCACGCTCTCCTTGGCGTAAGTCCATGAATTCCTTTTCTTTCGCCTTTTGAAGAGACATAGGGTAGAACCGATCCTTCAGCGCAACCTTAAAATGGTTCCAGTCAAAACCCGGTTCGGTCCGTATCTCCTTCACACTAGCCCACCATAGGTCGGCCTCCTCCTTCAGGTGGTATGTAGCAAAATCCATCCTCAATTCCACAGGACAGCGTGTCGTATCAAAAATATTTTCCATATCTCTAACCCACTCTTCAAAGACTTTAGGGTCAGCTACCCCTGTATAAGTGGGCGGGTTAAAGTTATTGAACCTTTGGAGAAGAGCGGAGGGATCATCTTCCCTTTCTCCTTCCTGTCGATCCACCACCCTCTTCAGTAGATCCTCGTGCTTGTTAAGCATCTCAATCATCAGTAGGCTGGCAAGGTCATTCCCTGGTGTTGTTGTACTCGGCCCTGATATCAAGTGAGGAACACGTTGGCGCAGTTCAGTCGCGGTTTGAGGGGCGCTGTTCGGCTGCAGCTTGCGGGCGCTCCCGATTACTGTTGTTGGGTTGAGAACCGTTCATGTCCGACATCCTGGTTCAAAGGGTCGATTTAGACTACTTAGGGTTTAATCTCACAGTTTAAAGCACCAATTCTAAGGAGGGACCATTCAATCCAGCTATCTCATAAAAGCACTAAGCAGATTCAAAACTTCAACATATTTCAACAAGTAAGCCCAGGTATTAGCATCATGATTCACATACTCTTTCATCGCACATCATTAGAAAAGAAAAAAAAAAGAAGAAGACATATATTATCATCTCTAAAATCAAGACTATTATTTATAATACTTGCACACCAGCGTCGTAGTATGTATATCTATCCCTTATCTGGGGTTATCACACAAACAAAACACCACACCACACTTAAAGATATATCACAATCAAGCTAACCATGTATAAATAAGTTATAGCAACCAATCCTAATACTATTATTACTGTCCCACTCATATGATCCTCCTACACAGAGGGTTCTTCCTAACTGCGATCGGAGTCCAATCTGGATCATCAAACTCATCCCCCGAGTCCTCTTCGGGGTCTTCTCCTGTCTCCCAGTCCACCATAACCTCATCCTCGGGTTCGGTCTCTTGTTCGGGCTCATCGGCAAGTGCAACTGTAACTCCAGAGGTCACCTCGCACTCAGAATCCTCCACGGAATCCTCCACAGAATCCTCCTTTGGATCTTCCTCTGGGTTACTGTCGGGATCCATGTCCATGACAGGTGCTGGGGCTGGGTTCACTTGAACTCCTTCCACGTCACGCCTCCCAATATTGGCCATCTTGTCAAAGACTTCTGGAATTCGGTGCTCTGAGTCCACTCGGTACCTTCTACACCAACAACACGGGTGGGGGCTACTCCTCGACCGGGAGTGGGGGTGGTAGCAATAATGGTACAGTATGGCCCCACCGAGGGTCATCCCGAAGCGTGAGCAAAAATGCGTTCGCCTGACTCTCCTCGTTACCACGAAGGCATGAGTTCGGAACGTCTTTGGTGTACTTGTCAATCTCGTCGTAGAAGTTTAGCATATGAGTTCCCAGTTTCCCCTTGGGAGGAATGGGAGTATAACGATGAAAACACGGGGTGGGATGATGATAACAGTATGTGCGTTGAGCCATCCTACAGGGTTAGAACATATTAGCAGCACAGAAATTAAAGACATAATCATGTACTAATAGGAAAGCATAAAACCCTATTCCCATCCTACGCTCATCACTCCGACTTAGCTTCCTAGGGTCTAACTAAACCTAAAGGACTCTGAGGAGCTACTAGGTCGCAATCCAGGGCTCTGATACCATTCTGTAACGCCCCGGAAATTCAATTATAGAAAAATCAAAGTCAAGCTAACGTTAACAGACAAAATTTAGCGGAAGACTCAAACTCTTATTAGGCGTCACTGCCGTATCCCCGAAGGAATACAAGGCGAGAAAGAAAACTACAACTGTCTGTCAACGGCAAACTAACTAACAAACCCAAACTTAGAAATAAACCCCAAAACTAACTTCAAGTCTTTCAAAAAGAAGCATAACATATTTAACGACTTCTAGACATGTCGTCCTCACTTCTAATTCCCGTCCCCAGCATATTGATCATCGCTTGAAAACAAAACATTTCAAAAATGAGGGGGATATCTCAATAATGTCTACCCCTAACGTTAAAAACAAGTTAAGTTCATTTCAATTCATTTGAGGGAAAGAGAAACAAGTCAAACCATTTCACAAACCTTTAATCCCTTAACTGTTTTCCTCAACCCAACCAATCCATATTTTATTATGCGGGTGGGATACCATATCCCTTAGAGTAACATTCGCCTACCAAAGGCATCCAAAAATCATCTATCCTATATCAAGGATGAAACCCTGATCTCCTGACACATAACCCATACAGGCATCAAATCCTGGTCTCCGGGTTATCGCCCGCAAAAACATTAGCCTATCAAAGGCATCAAATAATCGCCCACCAAAGGCATCAAAACTTTCGCCTACCAAAGGCATCATAAACATCTAACCTATATCAGGGATGAGACCCTGATCTCCTGACACATAACCCATACAGGCATCAACTCCTGGTCTCCAAGTTATCGCCCGCAAAACATTAGCCTATCAAAGGCATCAAAATAATAAACCCGCTTAATGTTTCACTTTGAATTATTAGTGTCTTATGCAAAGCTCAGCTCACAACTCTCAGGTGAAACCCAACCCAGGTTATCAAAACCAATAATAAAACCACTAATAAAAGACCATCCAATTTCTCAACTCAATAAAATCAAAGCACAAACAAATACAAACAGTTATCCAAAACAGATAGTCATATTTCCATAAAGTCCTCTTTCGGGATGCAATTCTCAAAATAAATTAGAAAACATTAAAACACATTTAAAGAGCATCCCATTGGGGATTAGAGCATAGACATTACCTGGTTAACTTCACTTCACAACAAAACGAACACACTTGAGCTCACTAACGACGCGAGTTAGCTTGGGCCTAAAATAGAATAATTATTCTAATCAAAACGCGCCCTTCGAAGTTAGTATTAACTACCTTCTAACTAACCCTCCCCTAGGGACCCTATAGGTTCCTATCAATCATGAATTTACACTTTAAATTACCTAACACATTCCAAGTAATCGCATAATAGTACCAAATAAACCTTTTCAATCAACAACACATTCATTAACAATTTCACATAACAAGAAAGATTACAGCATCCACATAAAAAAGGTCGTAACTTGATTTCCCGACATTCTATTGGTCTGGTTTTGGACTTTTCGCAAACCTCGGGATGTCTACTAAAACTCTTAAGGTGAACTCGAGTCCCAACACACGCTTTAAGGTCCTCAAAAACCGTCATCTTTCCAAACTGTCTAGACCTGACCTAGGTCTGGTAATTGGGCTATAACGCGACTTATAAAATTCCAAAGTCCGGTCCGTAAAATTCCTATGAAAGCTAACATCTAAGGAAAACTCCAGTCCAAAGAGTTCGATCAAAAAACAACTACACTAATCGTGGTGATCCGATCTTTAGACCCCATCAAAACTGTCCCGTTACCGGTTTCGATTTAATTTCAAATTCGGTTCTAACTTCCACCAATCCGATCCCGGGGTCCTAATTTGGGTTTAAAACAGTAACTTAGGTCCAAAGTAATTAACCTAATCCAACTAAGGTCCAAACATCAAACCTCCTATCGTCAAAACCAAAATGTAAAACATGAAATCATCTTTAATATTTCTACTAACCCTAAAAGCATGCATGAAATATTAACACTAACCTAAACATGAATTTCTTAACCAATAAACAAGAAGGAACTTAAAGAACATGTGAATAATTATAAAGAACATATAAACATTTAAACTACTAATCAAGAATCCCAACAACCAATTGCTTTATACAAGATTAAATCAAGAATCATAAATTAATAATCAAGAATCGAACTTTAGTAATTCAATCAGCCTAACTTGTTTAACAAGATTTAAACATGAAACTAAACATGAATGAACCCTAAGAGAATTAAAGAACATATGAATATTTAACTAACAATTCAAGAATTAATCTAGGTAATTATACTTTAAAGATTCGTGCATACAATAATAGTGTTATCTAAAACCCTAACATGATTCAGAAGAAAACAAAATATATCATATAATCGAATAATAATAATTTCACTACAACTATTACAACCATAATACACTAAATTTAAACATACAAGTTACATATAAAGAATTAGACCAATTACATGTAAATAAAAACAATACAAATAACAACTTAATAATTTACACCCTTAATTACCCAAATTACAAGATTTAATAAAAGAAACAATAATAATAATAATAATTACAACAAAAGATAAAGAAAACAAGAAAGAAGGTTTCAAGAAACAGATTAGGGTTTACGTAGGTTTTGCTAGGGCAAGGTATGGGCGGTTTTTCCGGCGACCAAGCAGTGGTACGACGGTGGTGGGTGGTCAAATGGTGGCTGTCGAAACAGGGGGTTGGTGGCGCGTCTGGGTTCGAGCAGCAGCAACCAACGACCGTGATTGGAGTTTCCTTCGAGTGTGGCGTGCAATGAGGACCCAGACTGCGAGTCCGGCGGCAACTACGACGGCGGCAGGGGGTGCGCGGTGGTCGACTGGCGGCGTCGGTGTTGGTGGAGAGAAGAGTTAGCGAAAAACAAGAGGAGAAAGATAGGGAAGAACGGAGAGAGACAACGAAAGAGAGAGAGAAGATGCTGGTGGTTACCGATGATGCAGGCGGCCGTCGGTTGCGGTGGTGGCGTGACAGAGAGGGAGAGCAGGGAGGGAGAGAGAGAGGGGGATGAAGCTAGGGTTAGGGTTTAGTTTGAGAGGAGATTAGGGTTTGAGAGAGAGAGAGGGGTTTTTATATTATCTAACAATTAAGGCCCAACTAAACACTCTTAATCCTAACTCAACCCAACACTAAAAAAAACTGATTTTTCTAAAAACAAACTAATAATAATAATAATAGTATTAATAATAATAACACTAATAATAATATTATTAATAGTAATCACATAGAAAATAATATTCACGTAATTATTATATTCACGTAATAATTCATATAACACAATAATATTAATAATAATACTAAAATAGAGTAAAACTAATAATACTAAACCCACGAAATTACCGATATACCCTTGTTAGTCTCTCACGATCCTACAAGCTCAAGTGTTAGAAAAAATAAACATAAACGAATAAAAATAAATAACGAAGTCAAATCTAATTTACTAACGACGTCACGGTCAATATCTTTGGATTTTTCGGAGTTTTACACAAACCATATTCCTCAAATCTATTTCTCTCTTTATCCTTGAATGTTTTTGGTGGTGGGTTGGAGTACTCCCTTTAGAGCTTGTAAATGTGGAATATCTTTGGTGAGGGTTGCCATAGAGTTCTTAGTGTTGGTTGCCTAGCCTTTATGCATCTCTTGAACTCTAAGTTCACTCTTGGTGAGTATTGTTCATAGATTGGTCATATCTTGCTAAGCTTTTGTTGATTTGGTGTGTTTGACATCTAGATCTACTCCATTGTCAGAGTTTGGATTGTGTTATGAGTTCTACTTGGTGGCCGGCCATGATTGATGTTTGTATTTAGTGTGCCTTCCGTTGATTTTCTTGTATTTATTGTGTCCCTAATCTCTCATGAATCACAAAGGGACACCCTCATTAGATGGTCATGGACTAGTTTAGTTCAATTTGGTGCATGTTAATTTAATTCGGCATTTTATATTGTGCCTTGTTCTTCTAATTTGAAAGTTTCACATATCAAACATGTGACCTATCGCTCATTTCATAATCCTTGTATTTCAATCCACTTCGTTGATCCTTGTGAGTCCGAATAGAGACGATGCATGCATGGTTAAATATACGAGTCAAATATCTCTTTTGTTTATTCTTTTTAATTTAAATGATCACGACGAATTGATGATCTATTGTTGTATTTCAATTAAGATATAACAAGCCACAAGTACATAGTATAGGATGCTTGCTTGTAAGAATCCCATCACTTAAGACGTGCTCATTTAATTTTATTATTCATACTCTGATTTGAGATATATAATTCATCTGAGTCCATTCCAGTCCCTTCAATAAATTATTTCACCCTGCAAAATATTTAAAAACAGTTAGACAAAATTACTCAACAAATAAATAGAAAGATATAGATGAGATTTTTGTCTTTACACTCTCGACATTAGTTTTTTTTTCCCTTTCATCGACTCTAATTGTTACCACCTCTGAGTTTGAAAAAATAACATTTTTTTTCTAGTTTTTTGGTGAGGTGTTAACAACTTGACATGTCACTATTTTTTGGTCAACTTTTGGTAAAAGTATATCTACTTGTCATTTTTCGCACCCTTTCCTGTAAATATAGAAAACATTTTTGATGAAATGAAATCAGTATAAATTTCATATAAATAAGACTACTTTTATTTTAACTTTTCGATTCTAGAGTCATGCAAGAGTTATTGTTAAAACTGATGGATGTAAAAAGGAAATCCAAAACGTAATGGGCAAACCAAAGCAGTATAATTCAACAATAGAACGGTCAAAAGTATGTCTTTTAATTATCTATCATTCATCGTTAAAATAAGAAAAGTGATATATTCTTCCAAATTGAATAAGGCAGTAAAAATTAATTCGAGAAATGAAAGAAAAAAAAAATTAATGTTAAAAAACCATAAGAGGAGTAAATGCAAAAATCCAAGGCATAGATGGGTGCATACTTGGAGCAATCAATGGAAGGGCTGAACTTGTACGAAACTCTAACGCCACATTTGTTGGGGAGACCCGACGCCAAACTGTAGTTGATGCCGCTGGACGAGGCTGCAGTCTTTAGGCACGAGCATGCAGTTTTCTTGTCCGTGGGAGTGGCAGTCATGTCCACGAGGCTCCTAAGGCCACTGCAGCAAGCTGATGATGGGCCGGGCCCGCCCTTCAAGTAAGGGATACACTTGCCCACAGTCGCAGTCACCTGCCCACAACTCAAAGTTGCCTCAGCACGGGGAGCAAACACCACCATGCACACAGCGATGGAGCAGGCGATGACCTTCACAACACTTGAGGCAGCCATTGTTTTAATTGGCCGAGAGATTGTTGACGGGTTTGTTTAGTTTTCAAGTGTGAGTGGATGGGTTGAGAAGTGTTATGAGCATAGTGGTATTTATAGAGGAGCTTAGAGCTACACGTATGAGTTGAGTATATTGTTGTGGATTAATTTAATTTGAGGGATGACTTTTGTGCACTTCCTAACTTTTGGAGGGTTGCAAATAGGGAGATGGGTAGTTGTATGTAATGTAATTATTTGACAGAAGTAATGGATCGTCACAATGTTATTTAAGAGGGCTGATTGGTGACTTTTGCTTTCTACTTCAAAATTAAGGGAAAAAAACGATTCCACTCTCAGACGTACAATGCTTAGTGCATCTGGGTTGTCTTTTCTTATTTCTTTTTTCTGTGAGAAAATGGTCCCTCTTTTTTATTTCAACTCAATTCAATAATCCATGAATTTTTTAAAAAAATTCAATACATTTGTAATTTATTTATTTATGTAGTGTCTTTGTAATTTTCATTACATTTCTTATATTTTTCATCTTAAAAATTATGAACATTATAGTATATTTTTCAAAACATCTAAATTAGGAATTATGAAAATCATAGTATAGTTTTAAACATACTATTTCGTGAGTATTCTTATTAGATATTGAAAGTTTAATTAGGCTAGTTAAATAAAATGCGGAAAATAAATAACAAAAATTAAAAGATAGATAAAACCCGGTAGTTGTTTACGATGTTCCTCCGAACTCAATTTCGGAGTACGTCACCGCCTAGAGTTCTCCAACTCTAGGATTTAACCTCGAATTATTATTAGGATGGATTTCTACAACCGATATTAGAGCCTTCTTTACTCTCAAGATCTCAATCAAGTGTGGGGAGTTGACCTCTCAACTCTTGAATCCTCTCCCTAACAATAATTATCTCAATCACTCAACTCAATAACAAATAGCTCAATACAACTTTAATTTCACACTCAATAACAATAGGAATTAATAATGCTCAAGTGAGATGTTTTCTTGTGTCCTCTTGTCTCTTCTCTTGTTTGTGCTCTTTAATGTCCAATCTCCTTGTATTTATAGTGCAAGAGCCGATGACCAAACTTGGACAAATCTTGATCAATCACAACATAATCCTCATAAGGATGGACATATGATCTTCTTGATTGTCTTGTATAATGTACCTTACCAATATGCCAAGATACTACAATATGTATATATAGATGCATATATCTTAGCACATAGAGAATCAATATTAATCAAATTTATGATATAATATAATCATGATCAAATCAATCAAATTAATATCTATTCTTATTATTAGTTTCAATATTAATCAAGGTTACAATATCATAAATTTGTCCAATCAAATATTCTCAAATTAATATATTGGATCATCATAAGTATTATATATGAGTAACATAATAATTAAATCACTTCAATTTCTAACCTCATGTATAAAACTTATTTTATGGTTTGTTATCATCAAAATAATTATATGCTTCATAGAGCCAACAGATATTATAAATGTTCATCTTAAATATTATGAACATTGTAATATATCTCTCTGAACATAAATATTAGGAATTATGAATATCATAGTATATATAACTTTCTGAACATGTTGCTTTTGAGCATCATTTTTAGACACTATGAACATCCATCGCAAATTATGAACATTGAAGTATGTCTTTCTGAACATCCATATTAGATATTATGTACATCATTATTTATTAAGTATTGTTATTAGACATTATGAACATTCATCTCAAAAATTATGAACATTGTACTATATTTTTCTTAACATCCATATTAGAAATTATGATCATAATATAGTTTTCTAAACATGCTATTTAGTGAATATCCTTGTTAGAAATTATTTAGTGAGTATTTTCTATGGACATTCATTATGAACATTTTCTCTCTCTCTATATATATATATATATATATGAAATTTTCATGAGCATTGTATTGCATTTTTATGAACATTTTTCATGCAGTCACTACTACACAAATCACATATGGTAACAGGTAAAAACTGTTACCATAACTGTAATTGGTTGGCTTATGTCTACAGCAACACTTTTCTATTCGTTATAATTGCAGCTGTTGTCGTAGCCTATCGTAACAAAAAAGTGACTGTTATACTAGAATTCAATGCTAACAATTTTTAGCTACTGCAACAAAATTAAATTGTTGCCCTCTTTTTTTACAACAAGTTCTAAGTTGTTACTATTGACTCTATTGCAACCAATTAGAAGCAACTGCAACAAATTGCTTTTGGTTTAGATGCATTTAGTTACATTAATTTCATCTATAGTAACAATTCTAAAATGTTAAATTTTTTTGGTATTTATATGTATTGTGATGTGATTTACCTTATTTAAATAATATAAAACATGTACTTCACCCCTTGAAAATGAAAGTTGAGTTAAATTAACAAGCAATATAGTACTGCACAAAAGTAAGTTTATTAAAATGTCTCCACAAAGTTAAATTGCAATAAACTAAGATTCAAGTATCATCTCTAAAACAAAGGCCTAAAGGCATTACATATTTAAAATATAGACAACATGTACGTGTTGCCAGCATCCCAATGGAAATATATCAATACTTTACAAGATTATCTCAAGCTAAGTTTGTATCTTGATGAATAACTTGATCGGGGGTTAAAGATCATCTTCTTCCTCACCAACTTCATCCTGTGAAGAAAGCAAAAAAAAAAAAAAAAAAAAACCAGTAATGGAAATAACTTGATCGGGGATCAAAGATCATCTTATTAAGGTTGAGAGATTCAATTTGAAAATTTTTGGAGAAAATTCGACAGCATTTTGTCTGTAATATAGACATCTCCTAGGATTAAACCTTACATCCCTGTAAATTATCCAAAATGGACAAGCTTGAGCCCAAGCCAAATAGGCGTAGACATTAGAGCTCAACAAGCTTCAATACGAGCCTGAGAGCCCAACCCAAACTTTTTCATGACGGAGACGGGCTCTTACTCCGTTACACCTAGGTAGAATATTTGCAATTTTGATATAATTAACTGATAAGTACTACTAATAAGCAGCCTCAAATAAAACAAAAAATATACTTAGCACGAAAAATGAAGATATTTTACAAAATCCATTTAGATTAAAGTATTTAATTACACTCCATCCTTTGGGTGATCCTTTTGCAGAAACAAGCACATTTTGCGGATAAAATTTCACAAAATACATAAATTTGGAAGAAAGTAAACTACTATATCCTAAAGTATCAACAAATCAAATAACAAAGAAAAAAACTATATAGCGAAATAACAAAGAAAATACATACATAATAGACAATCACTATTGATGTTGTACAAAATAAATAATTAAAATCATTGCAACCAGAAAAACAACTACAGCACTAGAAGGAAATCTAATTACGTACCTGGAATGAGCTTACAATGTCCAATGTTTGACCTTGAAAATGACCAGGCTGGAACCATCACAAAAATCATAAATTTAGAAAGTTAAGAAGCAAAGGGAGGTACAAAAAATTATATTAGTTCCAAGCAGCCTGAGAGTGACAGACAGTCACGATGAAAAACATTAAACCCTAGCACAGAATAAGTGAGACTGACGAACCAGAGAGACGATCGACCGATTGAGAGAAGCAAGAGTTCAAATTGAGCGGTTGAGAGTGACGAACCAGAGGGACTGGGCGATTGAGAGGGACAAACCAGAGGGACAACGATGGAGGACAGTCGCACATAGCAGCGAGATGAAGCAGACGACTTGAACTGTTCCCTTCTTTTTTTCATTTTAATTTCAGTAGTCTTTTTTTTTTTTAATTCTTTTGTCTCAAAAAACGTCCGCCCAGGTATTTAGACAATCCCGCTTGATTTTTCATTTTACATCTACGACGACAGGACTCCCGTCTTAAAAAAAATTAAATGTTTTAGACGGGATAAAATCCCCTCATAAATGGATTATCATCTACGACGGGTTTTAGAGCACGTTGTAACCAGTGGTTGTAAATAAATGCATTTTTACTTTTAATAATGTGAATTTGACAGGCTCTAAATTAGAAATTAAATTTTTTATTTAATTTTCTCAATTGACTTAAAATTGAAACAATAATTGGTTTTAAAAAAAGAGCAAGCTAAGTTGGTTGGTTAGGCAACTTGGGCTGCTTGAGAAAGAAATGTCAAACCTTCTATCCCAATGTTTTTCATTGTGTTATAAATGATCATAGAAAATGTTACGATAAAAAAACCCTAAGCTAAAATTTCTATATTATGTTAGTAATACCTATAAAGTGTTACAATTGCTTCCATGGACTTAATAAAGTTTATGGTCGCAAAAAGTGTTACTAAAATTGTTAGGAAAATTTAAGCTATTGTAACAATTTTGAATTGTTACAGAGTAAATGTTAGCATATGTAATTTGTGTAGTAGTGAGTTTATGAGCATTATAGTAAAGTTAAGAACATTGCATAATCTATTTATAAACATAATTTATAGTTTTAATGATCAATTTATAATGGTTGAGTTATAAAATAATAAAATAAAACTAAAAAGCAGAAAAAGAAATTGTTGAACATAAAAACAGTTTGACGCACTTGCAGATCGTTGAAATTGTTCAAGATGCTTCATAGTTAGTTAACAGCAGGCCGAGGCTAGTGATTTACAATGTGGGGATTAAATTTGTCATGTAAAATGTATTGATATATGTTTTGAAATAAGATATTGATGAAGTTAAAAATTGGATTACACTTTCGAAAGTACCATGCTCTTCTATTGTTGTCAGTGCATAATTTTATGAGCATATGTGTATAATTTTATGAGCACACATGACACATGTGTAAATGAAAGAGTTTTGGGATAGGGTTAGGCTAATTCGTAAGTGGTATGAGTCTGATAAAAGTTAAAATTGTTAATAGAAGGTTTTTGTTTGATGATGGTCATATAGGTCCAAAAGTGTATGTGATGAATTGATGTAGATTACTCATCTACCTCAACCTTGGCTCAAGATGGCTTCATGGGTTTAATCTCAATCAAAGATATTCCAAGCAGACCCTCAGCTCTGCTAGAATATACAAACAGTGAGTCAAGCGGTATTGTAACCCCAATCCAACTACTTTGAAGCAACCATGAAAAGAAGACCCTAGGGAAGTTTTGAAGGTCTATATAGAAGGTGCTTGGTTAGCCCAGGGTTAGATATGAAAGAGCAGCTTGGCCTTAGAGAATACACTCAATTTTTAGCACTGAGTTTTTGCAGAACCGCAGCCTTAACAGGCAGGGTTCCTGAGGCTCATGCAAGCTGTGGAGGTTACCTTAACGGATGCTCTTGGTTTCTTGGTGTTATTGATATCCTTAGCATCTATGATCGAAGAGTGCAACCTACTGCTGTCCTTGGGCATTTTCTACAGCTTTAGTAACCCAAGGCAATCATTGAACAAGCATAGGTGGTAAGCTAAGGGAGTTTTAATTTCTATTGAGGTTCCTTTGGTTATTTCCTACTGTGATCGAGTTACCTTAGTAACTATCAATTACAGCAAGCATTCAGGAAGTGAAGAACTGATCTAGCTTAATTAAAACTCAACTAAGAAGGGTAAATTGTATGGAATCGATATGATGGACCAATAAGAAACAGCCAGACATCAATTTTGTTTTAGTTGGCTTCTTTTGCTTGTAAATGATGTAACTATGTAAATTATTAGTCTTAAGCAACTCATTCAGATGCAATTATGTATGACCTAGACTGATTAGAGGTTTTTTCATACTTAGGAAACCTCACTAGCTCATTTCTGCAGGCTATTTGCTTGCTTGTTCTGTTTTAAAGCCTTAGCTTTTGTAACCAGTTTAGTCATTCGAGCTTACACTACAACATGAAACGTCTGAGGCGACCGACCTAAGCGACCGATATGTATCGGTCGCTCGAATTGACACGGGCGACCGATAAATAGCGATCGATACGATATCGGTCGCTATTTAGCGACCGATACGATATCGGTCGCAAGTCTCTGCTTATCGGTCGCTAGTCCAGCGACCGATACCATATCGGTCGCAAGGCTCAATAAATTCTTCAACGGTAACATTAACTTCGTCTGACTTTTTATCGGTCGCTGAGCCAGCGACCGATACGGTATCGGTCGCTGGCTATCGGTCGCCGGCCTGTTTAATGCCACAACGGGCAGAATCCCAAACATTCGATACGCTGCTCTTTCTCTCTCTATCTTGTCGTTCCTCTCACACCCCGACCCCAGCAACCGCCCCAACCACCTTCACTCCGGCCACCACCGTCGACGCCGGCCGACACTGCGACCACCGACGACCACCGGCGACCGTTGTGCGCTCACTTCCGGAAACCACTGACGCCAACATCTCCGGCAACCACCAATGTGAGTCCCCTAATTTATTTTTGTAGTTAAATTGTTGATTTTTAATTGTAAAATTCATATATATTGTTGTATATGAGTAATTTAGTTGAGTAATTTTAGTATGGTTATTGTTTGAAATTTAAATTTGTGGTAGTGTTTAGTGTTAGTCAAGTTTAGGGTTTAAAATTCAATTTAGAATTGTGTTTTGAATGTAAATTTTTAGGGTGAATTATGAATGTTTGGAGTTTATTATAGTATTAGGATGTTAGAGTTTGAAATTAAAGTTAGATTATTGTTGGTTAGTAAAGTAAGAGTATATGATGTTAAATTGTTAATGTTTAATTTTAAAATTCATATATATTGTTGTATTTGAGTAATTTATTTGAGTAATTTTAGTGTGGTTATGGTTAGAAATTCAAATTTAGGGTAGTGTTTAGTGTTAGTCAAGATTAGGGTTTGAAATTGGATTTAGAATTGTGTTTTGAATGTAAATTTTTAGAGTGAATTTGAGTAATTTACTTGAGTAATTTTAGTTTGGCTATGGTTTGAAATTCAAATTTAGAATAATGTATGTTTTGAATGTAAATATCTAGGGTGAATTATGAATGCTTATAATTTATTATTGTATTATGTTGTTAGGGCTTGAAATTAATGTTAGAATATTGTTGTTTGTTAATGTAAAAGTATATGTTGTTGAAATTGTTGATTCATAATTGTAAAATGCATATATGTTGTTGTATTTGAGTAATTTACTTAAGTAATTTTAGTGTGGTTATGGTTTGAAATTCAAATTTAGAATAGTGTGTGTTTTGAATGTAAATTTGAAGGGTTTATTATGAATGCTTATAGTTTATTATAGTATTATGTTGTTATGGCTTGAAATTAAAGTTAGAATATTGATGTTTAGGGTTTACAAGGTTATGAATAATTAGTTTAATTAATTATAGAATGTTTAATTTGTATGGGTTAGGGCTGTGGTTAGGGTTAATTGATTGTATATATTTGGTTAGTTAAGTTAAATTAATTTAGTTATAAATTTGAGTTAAGTTTAATTAAATATTTAGTTAAATGAAGTTAAAATAATTCTTGAGAATGTTTATGATTATTCAAATTTAAGTGGGTTAGTTTTATATGTTATAAGTTAAAGTTGAGTATGAATGGTTTTGGTAGTTATTAATAAGTGAGTTAGTTATTATGGTTGGTTTGGAATAAATTTACACGACTGCCAACTTCGTTGGTTAACTTAATTAAGTTAGCCTATAAAGTTGGTAGCGTAAATTTTTTGCTAACCCAACCTAATTGCTAACTTAATTACTTATAACTCCAAATGAAGACATAAATTGTAAATAATTATGTCACGTCCATTTACGTAATCAACAACAAGTTGCTACGTAAGTACTCAACAACCATTTAAGTAGCTTATTGTAGATGTCATAAAAAAGTGTCGAGTTTGGATGATTTTGGTAGTTATTAGTAAGTGAGTTAGTTATTATGTTTGATTAGGAATGAATTTACGCGAATGCCAATTTCGTTGGATAACTTAATCAAAGGCAAATCTCTAAATGTCAATTCAACCTTGTTGTGATGAACAAGTTTTCGGAGTTATATGTACGGGTGATCAACCGCTTGTGATGTAGCAAATGTCGATCGTTATTTTTAGCATCCCAACCAATTTTAAAATGAACACCAAAGAACTCAATCTTGATTTATTGGGTGTTCTTTTGAAAGGTGGTTTGGATGCTAAATGTAAAATGATCGACATTTGCTACGTCACAACCGGTTGATTACCCGTACATATAGCTCCGACAACTTGTTCATCACAACAAGGTTGAATTGGCATTTAGAGACTTGGCTTTGATTAAGTTATCCAACGAAGTTGGTAGCGTAAACTTGTTGCTAATCGAACCAAATTTCTAACTTAATTACTCATAACTCCAAATGTAGACATTAATTATTATTAATTATGTCACATCCATTTAGTAACTTAAGTACTCAATAACCAGTTGCTACATAATAATATAGGTTATTAGTCATGGTAGTTTATATTAGTAAGTAGGTTAATTTATAGTTCTAGTATCTTAGTTATAGATGTCATGAAAAGAGGTTGAGTTTGGATCTTGTTAGTGTACAAGTAGAGTGTGTTTGTGACCTGAAAATCTATGTTTGAAAATGACTATCACGAGTCGTATCGACTCTCCTTTATTTGTCTGGTTCACCAAAAGGTATCGCAATCTCAGCAGTGAAATTGCGCGAGGTCTATAGTGCTTAGGGAGTTAGAAGCGTCTAAGATTCAATACAATGCAGTGTTTCTATTGTGCAGCCTGGTGGGCATCAAGACAAGGTGGGAATGAGAGAGAAGCTTATAGTAAGGGGTCTAATAGAAATCGTGTTGGGCTTTCTTGCATGTAAGATTCGTAGGTCCATCAAAGTAAGACACGATGCTTTGAAGGATCTATGAATCTTACATGCAAGAAAGCCAAACACGATTTCTATTAGACCCTTTACTATAAGTTTCTCTCTCATTCCCACCTTGTCTTGTTGCCCACCAGGCTGCATAATAGAAACACTGCATTGTACTGAATCTTAGACGCTTCTAACTCTCAAAGCACTATAGACCTCGCGCAATTTCACTGCTGAGATTGCGCTACTTTTTGGTGAACCAGACAAATAAAGAAGAGTCGATACGACTCATGAAAGTCATTTTCAATCATAGTTTAACAGGAACAAACACACTCTACTTGTATAATAGCAGGATCCTCTTGACTGGTGACATAACTTAGTTGTAGATGTCAAAAAAAAGTGTACTTGAAGTTTTAATTGATAGTCATAAAAGTTTAGTTGAAATTCAATGAAACATGATATATTTATTAACACTTAATAATGACATTCATTATATTCATGGAAATTATGTATTTGCTTTAATTAATTGTGACTTAATCCCTTACAATGATATATACATTGTATGCAGCTAAATACATAATGGAGAGTAGTAGAAAATGGATGTATGAAAGACATGATGGTGAACATCTTAGTGTGGAATTCGTACGTAGGGTGAATGAAGAATTTATACCTGTTGCAAAACAATGGAGTAGTTTGGGAAAACTTAGGTATCCTTGTAACAAATGCAAAAACTTGAAGTACATTAACGAGGATATTGTGAAGCTACATTTGTACAAACACGGCTTTCGGTCAAATTATCATGTTTGGATAACTCACGGGGAGAGTTTTGCCACTCTCGAGGGTAGTGGTCAAACTCTTAACACTGTGGTTGATGGGTCTTCTAGTACTGGAGGTGTCAACAGTATGCAAGAAATGATCACCGATGCCATGAGCCATATGCCTTTGAGCTGCGGTGATGATACGAGGGAAGATGAGCCAGAGGAAGGGACTAAGAAGTTCTTATAAATGCTCGATGCCTCCAAAAAGCCTTTGTATGAAGGTAGCGACACGTCTTTATTGTCGGTTGTCTCACGGATGATTAACATAAAATGTGAGTACAATCTCCCAAATAAAGTCGTGGACAGTCTGTTAGCGTTAATGAAAGACGTATGTCCCCCTGGCAATGAGATGACAGACACCTATTATCAAGCGAAGAAATTGCTTGGTGCTTTAGAACTTCCACATGAGAGAATCGACGCGTGTCCCAATGGGTGCGTGTTGTTTTGGAAGGAGAAAGCCGACTTAGATAAGTGTGACCAATGCGGAGCCGTTAGGTATGCTAAAACGACGTTGCGTGGGAAACGCATTGCACACAAGCAATTGATTTACTTCCCAATCGGGCCAAGGTTGCAAAGATTGTATGCAACTAAGACATCTGCGGAGCACATGAGGTGGCACTCAATGAATGCACGTGAAGATGGAACTATGGTTCATCCGTGTGACAGTGAAGCGTGGAAGCATTTCGATGCCCTTCATAAGGAATTTGCATCCGAACCCTGAAACGTACGGTTGGGGCTATGCACAGATGGTTTTGCACCTTTCGGCAGTTTCGGTCAGACGTATTCATGTTGGCCGGTGATTGCAACTCCATATAATTTGCCGCCTTGGTTGTGCATGAAGAAACAGTACTGGTTTCTGACTCTGTTAATTCCTAGGCCGAAAAGAAAGGGCAATCTTGATGTCTACTTGCAACCGATAATCGATGAGTTGAAACGTTTATGGGAGGTTGGGATTGACACATATGATGTCTCCAAGAAGCAAAATTTTAAAATGAAGGCATTCGTGTTGTGGACCATAAGCGATTTTCCGGTATATGGAATGCTCTCTGGTTGGACCACAACAGGGAAAATGTCTTGTCCCTAATGTATGGAGAACACAAAGGCTAGATGGCTACAACATTGTAGGAAACATTCTTGGTTCGATTGCCATAGACAATTTCTCCCAGAGAACCATCCATTTCGAAAAAATAAGAGCGCTTTCTCAAAAAATAAGGAAGAAAATTCACCTCCACCCCCTCGATTGAGTGGGGAACAAATTTGGAATCGTGTATGTAATTTCCCGAGCTCCACGGAACAGCATAACCGTGTTGATGGTTACTTAGAGTCTCACAATTGGAACAAGAGAAGCATATTTTGGGAGTTGCCATATTGGAAAGATCTTAAAATCCGACACAACTTGGATGTCATGCATGTTGAGAAGAATGTATTTGATCAAGTGTTGAATACCATCATGAGTGTCAAAGGCAAGACCAAGGATGATAAGAACTCGCATAGGGACCAAGCCACCCATTGCAAGCGCCGTCGGCTAAACATTCAAAAAACTCATCATCAAGATGGGACTAGCACCGAAACTATGTCGAACGCTCCCTATCAAATGGGTAAAGAAGAGGTTAAGGCCTTGTGTGAGTGGTTGAAAGGCCTCAAACTCCCAGATGGCTATGCGAGCAATCTGAGCAGATGTGTCGATCCCAAAAATTCAAAGTTGCAGGGGTTGAAGAGCCATGATTGTCATGTTTTCATGGAGAGGTTGTTACCAATTGCAACCAAGGAGCTACTTCCTCAAAAAGTTTGGAAGCCATTGACTGAACTCAGCCACTTCTTTAGAGATTTATGTGCTTCTAATGTAAAGGTGAGTGACATGATCCGGTTAGAGAGAAACATACCGGAAATTCTATGTAAGTTGGAAATGATATTTCCCCCTGCCTTCTTCAATGTCATGGAACAGCTTCCAGTACATCTTCCTTATGAAGCAGCGATGGGAGGACCTGTGCAGTATAGGCGGATGTATCCTTTTGAAAGGTACAACTAAACTTACATATCTTTCATAGTTACTATGAGATGAATTATGTATCTTAAGGAAACATCAATATTTGTTACTTGTAAAATGTTGTAGATTTTTGCACCATTTAAAGAAAAAAGTAGGGAACAAGGCGAGAGTAGAATCGTCTATCTGCAATGCATACCTAACAGAGGAGATAGCAAACTTCTGTGATGCATATTTTGCCCCCGAAGTTCAAACTAAGTCTAGGGAACTTAAAAGAAACGCATGCCTTGATGTGAAACATGTTAACGATGTTAACGAACCCCTCCCTGATGTGTTTTCCTCAAACATTGGATATGCGCCTAATGAGGGTAAAAAGAGGTATCTCAACCAACAAGAGTTTGTTGCGGCGCATGCATATGTTCTTTCAAATAGCGACTTGTTGGAAAAGTATGAAAGGTATGTACGATTGCACGCCGCTATGTGTATGTACATGCTCCATGTAACTAATTACCTAGTTAACACCTTAAATTATTTGTTGAAAGGCAATTTGAAGAAGACATGTGCCTATCACATCCACGCACACAAATAGGGGATTTGTGAAGCAAATTTTGGAAACAATTTCCCGAATCGTTTAAACGAAAGGTGAACGATCAAGTTTGATTGAATTAGTAATATTCGAGTTCAATTATCATAATGTTGTCCACTTGAAGTTGACGACTTTGCTAAAATTATATTATGTAGGCTATCAATTCAAATGAAGCGAATGACTTTATTCGAGCGTTAGCATACGATCCCAACAAAAATGTGCGTTGGTGGAACCATTACTACATTAACAACTACAATTTCCAAGCCCAACGACAAGGAAAGTCGAACGCCAACTCTGGGGTATATGTCAAAGGACTGCACGGCGTAGACTTCTATGGGACGCTCCAAGAAGTGATTCAGTTGGAATACTTAGGAAGATTTGGAAAGTTGATTGGTTTGTTCAAAGTTGATTGGTTTGACTCCGTCCATGGTTTGAACAAACATGAGCATTACAATCTCGTGGATGTAAACCACACAAAACGATATCGAGTATATGAACCATTCGTGCTGGCATCCCAAGCAATGCAAGTGTTTTATACTCATTATCCTAGTACAAGGCGAGATAGAAACCAGTGGTGGGCAACACTCATCATAAAGCCGAGGTCAACGATTGACGGCATTAATGATGCCGCATATTAAGAGGATAGCACTGAAAATCCTCCAACCCTATCTAGCATTGATGAGGACCAAAGCGAAGATCGAGATGACTTAAGTGATGAGGAAGCCATGCACGATGATGCTAATGAATCCATTATGGGGGAAGAGGGAGTGGGAATAGAGGAGGATAATATGTTAGACCCTATTTGTACCGAGATTATTAGTAGTGACGATGAAGAGGAGTATGAGTAGTGAATTCTATTATCTTGTCAATATACATTACTAGTCGTTGAACTTTTCTTATATTCACAACTTGGTTCAAATTTTTCATGTATTTAGTTAAAGCCAATGCATTTTACTCGTACGTATGCCATTTTTGATATATATATATAAGTTTGGAACTAACTTGTGTTTTGATTTTACCCGATATTAACTATTATATTAGGGGGAGACAACCACATAGCATTTGGCAAAGAGCTGCTCCGATCGACCCTGAATTATACCCCAACCATGTAAGACTTGAACGGGGGGAGGATTGGTAAGATGATCACATAAAATCCTATGTACAGTGATTTAGCTAGCATTGGTTTTAATAACTTTAGTTGTGTTTTTTTCGTAACGATTGCATAGGTTCGTCGATCCCCGTTTAGCACGGTTTGTTGGAGGACAACTTCGTGGCCACCCAAATCCAAAGCCTGCTTCCCAATGGTCCAAAGAAGAGAAAACAAATTTGTGGTTGGATTTCTGTGTAAGTAATTATGCAAATTGGGTCCATGATTTTCTTTTATGTAATATTCGTTTAACTAATCACTAATAAATTACTTTATACAGCGACATTATGTTTGGGAAGAAGAATTAACAAGAGATGTGTTCAGTGGGTGGCACACGAAATTGTGCGACCGGGCTTCTGATACGAGGTACAAGGTTAGGACCAAGAAGAGGACGGACCTTGTACCTCAGATGAGCAATGAGCAATGTGATGCAATAGATGAGGAATCCCAAACCAAGGATTTCATTCAGCGGTCCAATGCCGCCAAAGCAAACAGGAACAATGAAAACTCCGCCAATTGCATTACGAGGGTGGGCTCAGTTTCGGCGGCAAGTTATATGAAGAAGCAGGTGAATCCTAAATTGGCACAATTAATAAATTAAAGTTATATGTATACATTAACAATTACGAACTATCTAAACAATTGTTTGCATTTACTATCTTAATTTGTAGATGGCCGGGGGGAAAGTGATGACCCTGTCTGAAGTCCACGCTCACATTCATTGTGGGCGAGATGCTGCGGGGAATCCGGTGTGGAGTTCTGAACATGATGCCACACTTGCTGTAAGTTTCCTTTAAACATATTCATAAACTAAAGATGTGTTTGAATTGTGGCACAATTAATAAATTAAAGTTATATAAGTGTTTGGATTGTTTTTGAACTCCGGCGTGTGACCGTGAATGGTTTATGTGTGTTTGGATTGTTTTTGAAGTCCGGCGTGTGGCCGTGTATGTTTTATGTGTGTTTGGATTGTATTTGAACTCCGGTGTGTGGCCGTGAATTGTTTAAGTTGTGTTTGGATTGTATTTGAACTCCGGCGTGTGGCCGTGCATGTTTTATGTGTGTTTGGATTGTATTTGAACTGCAGCGTGTGGCCGTGAATGGTTTATGTGTGTTTGGATTGTATTTGAACTCCAGCGTGTGGCAGTGAATGGTTTAAGTTGTGTTTGGATTATATTTGAACTTGGGCATGCGGCCGTGAATGTTTTATGTGTGTTTGGATTGTATTTGAACTCCGGTGTGTGGCAGTGAATGGTTTAAGTTGTGTTTGGATTGTATTTGAACTCCGGCGTGCGGCCGTGAATGTTTTATGTGTGTTTGGATTGTATTTGAACTCCGGTGTGTGGCCGTGAATGGTTTAAGTTGTGTTTGGATTGTATTTGAACTCCGGCGTGTGGCCGTACATGTTTTATGTGTGTTTGGATTATATTTTGAACTCCAACGTGTGGCCGTGAATGGTTTATGTGTGTTTGGATTGTATTTGAACTCCAGCGTGTGGCCTTGCATGTTTTATGTGTGTTGGGATTGTATTTGAACTCCGGCGTGTGGCCGTGAATGGATTACGTGTGTTTGGATTGTATTTGAACTCCGGCGTGTGGCCGTGAATGGTTTAAGTTGTGTTTGGATTGTATTTGAACTCCGAATTGAACTCCGGCGTGTGGTTGCGCATGTTTTATGTGTGTTTGGATTGTATTTGAACTCCGGCGTGTGGCCGTGAATGGTTTATGTGTGTTTGGATTGTATTTGAACTCCGGCGTGTGTCCGTGCATGTTTTATGTGTGTTTGGATTGTAGTTGAACTCTGGCTTTTGGCCGTGAATGGTTTAAGTTGTGTTTGGATTGTATTTGAACTCCGGCGTGTGGCCGTGCATGTTTTATGTGTGTTTGGATTGTATTGGAACTCCGACGTGTGGCCGTGAATGGTTTATGTGTGTTTGGATTGTATTTGAACTCCGGCGTGTGGTCGTGCATGTTTTATGTGTGTTTGGATTGTATTTGAACTCTGGCGTGTGGCCGTGAATGGTTTAAGTTCTGTTTGGATTATATTTGAACTCCGGCGTGTGGCCGTGAATGGTTTATGTGTGTTTGGATTGTATTTGAACTCCGGCGTATGGCCGTGCATGTTTTATGTGTGTTTGGATTGTATTTGAACTCCGACGTGTGGCCGTGAATGGTTTATGTGTGTTTGGATTGTAATTGAACTCCGACGTGTGGCCGTGAATGGTTTAAGTTGTGTTTGGATTGTATTTGAACTCCGGTGTGTGGCCGTGAATGTTTTATGTGTGTTTGGATTGTATTTGAACTCTGGCGTGTGGCCTTGAATGGTTTAAGTTGTGTTTGGATTGTATTTGAACTCCGGCGTGTGGCCTTGCTTGTTTTATGTGTGTTTGGATTGTATTTGAACTCCGGCGTGTGGCCGTGAATGGTTTAAGTTGTGTTTGGATTGTATTTGAACTCCGGCGTGTGGCCGTGAATGGTTTAAGTTGTGTTTGGATTGTATTTGAACTCCGGCGTGTGGCCGTGCATGTTTTATGTGTTTTTGGATTGTATTTGAACTCCGACGTGTGGCTGTGAATGGTTTAAGTTGTGTTTGGATTGTATTTGAACTCCGGCGTGTGGCCGTGCATGTTTTATGTGTGTTTGCATTGTATTTGAACTCCGGCGTGTGGCCGTGAATGGTTTATGTGTGTTTGGATTGTATTTGAACTCCGGCGTGTGGCCGTGCATGTTTTATGTGTGTTTGGATTGTATTTGAACTCCGACGTGTGGCCGTGAATGGTTTAAGTTGTGTTTGGATTGTATTTGAACTCCGACGTATTGTTGAAGCATGTTTTAAGTTTTATTGTGTTCGCTACTTATGTATGAATGGTTGCAGGAAACTTTTCGCCAAAAGTGTGAGGAGCGTGGCATAATTGAGAACCCCCCCGAAAGCTTGGGAGTTGTACGTCCAACTGGCTGGGGGTACAAACCCAAAGACCAAGCTGTCTATGGTCTTGGGAGTGCGACCTCATACATCTATGATACTCCACCCCCTACCCAGGGCAGTTCTTCTTCTTCTTCGAGGCATCCCTGCGCAACTCCGTTCACTGATGCTATTATGCGGGATCAACTTGCTGCCCACACATCCGTCATCTCACAGATTCAAAGTCAATTGACACAAGTTGTCCAATATCAACAACAAGGCGGTAGTTCTTCTTCCCCATCTCAATATCTAAACTTATCAGGATCCCCGCAATTCCCTCCCCAACCTTGAACTTATGCACTTTTAGTTATGAACTTTTAAGTTGTGTTTTAGTTATGAACTTAGATTGTATGAAACTTAGCTTGAATTTTAGTTATGAACCTTTAGCTATTATATATATGTATGAACTTTTAGTTATGCATTAATGTTTAATATTATATATCTTTAAGTATGTTATGTATGAAATTGACAGGTGCTGATTGAAATATATATATATATATATATATATATATATATATATATATATATATATATATATATATATATATATATATATATATATATATATATATGGATAATATAATAATAGCAATACGATATTTCGACAAACACAGTATGATTATAACCTATTCGATTTAATCCAGAATTTTTTTAAAAAATTTTAAATTATAATCTGCGACCGATATGTATCAGTCGCTGATTATTAGTCACTATTTTGCGATTGATAAATAGCGACCGATACGGTATCCGTCGCTAAAGTCGCGATTGATAAATAGCGACTGATACTGTATCGGCCGCTAAGCTAGCGACCGATACCCAGCGACCGATACGGTATCGGTCACTGATTAGCGACCGATACGTATCGGTCGCCCCAGCGTATATCGGACGCAAGTTTGGCGACCGATTGGTATCGGTCGCTCGGTTCGTCAAACGACGGATATCCAGCGACCGATACGTATCGGTCGCCCGCCCTCTGCTGCGACCGATAGAGCCCATTTGCGATCGATAGTAACGGTCGCCTCAAGCATGTTCTGTTGTAGTGTTATGAAATCTGCTGGAGCTTTGTGCTTCTCTTATTTTTGTGAGCGTTCCAATAACTCTCAAATTATCTACTTATCTGTAACTAAGCCTTGGCAACCTTAGTAGGTGAAGAGTAGAGCTTGATTCATGCTTATGGTGGTGTGGTCTGTATCCATTTGTATGAGTTGAGTCTTGCCCTTGTGTTTTCAAGCTGTGGCGAGGTCTGTATCAGCTTAGGCGCAAGTTCTATTATATCATTTTTGTGTTTTCCTTGATGTTGTCTATGATGGGTTTTTTGCACTTTGGACCCCGAACTTTAGGGGTATTTATTTTCTGAACCCTTGGTTTTCAACTTTAATTTTTTGGACCCTAAAGTTTGTAGTTTGAAAAAAAAGGACCCTAAAGTTTCTGGGCTAAAAAAATGTTTTTCTCATTTTTCTTTTTCTTACCATGTTTGAATTTATCTCCCGATTGTCGTCAAACTTCAAGACTAAGGTTAAAACTGATATTAAAGTTATAATAAACCTCTCTTATTCATGTTGGAATTACTTAAATCCCTGTATTCAGGGGTATAAGTAGCCCCGACATGAATAAGAGATGTGTATTATAGCTTCAATATCAGTTTTAACCATAATCTTGAAGTTTGACGTCAATAAGGAGATAAATTCAAACATGGGATGAAAACAAAGAATGAGTCAGGGGCCTTTTTCTTTAGCCCACAAACTTAGGGTTCTTTTTTTTCAAACTATAAACTTAGGGTCCAAAAAATTAAAGTTGAAAACCAAGGGTTCAAAAAATAAATACCCCTAAAGTTCGGGGTCTAAAATGCAAAACACCCGTCTATAATTCCAAAGATATCTTAGCTAAAGGTCAGCAAGGTCTCAATTGGTGCTTTGGTGTTGTCCAACGTAACTCTTTGCACTCTGATTTCTCTGAGCTGCACATACATTAGCTTGGTATCAGAGCTGAGTGACTCTCTTGGGAGTGCTTTTTACTAGAGGAAGAATGTCGAGAAGTCAGACAACAGAAGAAGTGGTAGAGCATACCTTAAGGGAGAAGGCTGAGTTAGAGAAACTGGTCCAATACTTGAATGATCAACTCAAACACTACTTATATCTGAAGAGGAGCAGTTTGAAGGATGAGCTTGAGTTTGAGGAGGAGAGTTCTTCTTCCATCAATCCTTTTTGCTGAAACACAAAGAAGAGGAGTACTAGCGTATAACAAAAAGAAGAGGAGTACTAGCGTATAACAAAAAAAAGGCCTAGGCAAAAGAAGGCTTGAATGGATAACAAATTAGATTTTAAAGTAGACATTCTTGAGTTTGAAGGTCACTTGGATGTTGAAGTATTCCTAGATTGGTTGCAGACTGTAGAGAGGGTCTTTGACCTCAAGGAGGTTTCTGATGTCAAAAAAGTGAAGCTTATAGCTTTGAAGCTCAAGAAACATGCTTCTATATGGTGGACTAATTTATAGATCGAAGAGGAGAGTATAGAAGGGGAAAGAGAAGATTAGAACATGGGAGAAGATGAGGAAGAAGCTGGTGGCTAAATTCTTGCCCCCCCCCCCCCAACTATTTGAGGGAGAATTATGGCAGGTTGCAACAACTGGTGCAAGGAAGTAAGTTTTTGGAGGAATATACAAAAGAATTTGAACACACTTACTATAGAGGTGTGATTTGAAGGAGAATGAAACACAGGTGCTGGTAAGGTTTTTAGCAGGCTTGAATGAAGGTATCCATAGAGAGGACTTAGGAAAGTCTTTGACCCTCGAGAAAGGGCTTTGGCGAGTCACTGACCCTCGAGAGAAGGCTTTGTCGAGTCACTGACCCTCGAGAGAGGGCTTTGGTGTAATTCAAAATTAGCAATCAACCACTCTTGCTTACTTGTTTAGAATTGGTAGGTTCGGTTGTTATGATTGATTAGTTTGTCTAATATTTATATTGCAACCCAAACATTTTTATTGTTTTCGTAGTTTATAGTTTCATGATCACCACCACTACCATTGGTTTATTTACCTAGCTTGAAACACTTGAGTCTGTTTTGAGTGCTTTGAACACAACTCCCTATGGATACGACAATTATACTCCCAAAAGTATGACGACAATGTTCCAAGGCTTTTTTTAGGTTATTAGAAAATAAGAGTTGTAATATACACACTTCAAATTTTTCCATAGACTAGTCTTACAACTTCATACAATTTTTAGATTGTGAGTTATAAATTTTTGAAGTTGTGCCCTGAAAACTGTCTACTTGGAGGCCAACCATGTTCTTTGATCTTTTTTGGACCCTTATGCTCAATTTTGGCCTAAGCTTCCACTAGAAAGTTGTAGTTTTTTGTTTTAGTTTTCAGGAAAGTTATTTTAAGAATCATTTTACCGTTGAGGGAGTACTGATTTTTACAAGTTGCCTCAAAAGTCGGGAAATTTCAAGGTTTTTACTTCTTAAAAATTGTTATAAACTTAGAGTTTTAGAACTTGGTCATTTCAAAAAGCTCCAAAATTCATTCACTTTGTTGTGTTCTCCTCAAGCGTGGCCCCCAAGGTCATTGTCATCCATTTCTTAAGCCATCTAGTCCCAGAGTACTTACTCTGCAATCTTCGCCACCTAATTAAAGGTATGCATACTGGGGTTTTTTGTATTTTGGACCACGAAATTTAGGGGTATTTATTTTCTGAACCCTTGGTTTTCAACTTTCATTTTTTGAACCCTAAAGTTTGTAGGTTGAAAAAGGGTTATTGGACAACAATAATACGAACTTTGGGTGTATTGACCTATAATAATACCAACAATTTTGTTGGAAACTAGTGGTACCAACTATGGATCTATTTACCAGCAGTAGTACGCTGCCAAGTTGATAGGTATTTAACATGATGAAAAGACGACTTGTCGCCTAATTGTGTGAGCTTGAAGTTGGAGCAAGTGGAAAAAATGTCGACCGCCAATTTTTTTTGCCATCTAAGCAGCATTGATCAATTTATCCAGAAAACAATCAAATTGTTGTTTTTACAGTATTGTATAGAAAAGTTTGTTAATGTTGCTTAATTGAAAAAAAAAAGTGATCATTTACGTTTTTTCAACTTACTCTGGTCTTTAGCTCAGATAATTAGGCGATACATAATCTTTCTGTGTAGTAAGAAAGCTATCAGTTCGGTCGTGTACTATTACTGAAAAATAGGTCCATAGTTGGTACCGCTAGTGTCCAACAAAATTGTTTGTATTATTATCGGCCAATACCCCCAAAGTTAGTATTATTTTTGTCCAATAATTCGTTGAAAAAAAGGACACTAAAGTTTATGGGCTAAAAAAAACCTCGTTTCCTGTTTTCTTTTTTCTTTCAATGTTTGAATTTCTCTCCCAATTGGCGCCAAACTTCAAGACTAAGGTTAAAATTGATATTAAAAATACAATAAACCTCTCTTATTCATGTTGGAGTTACTTAAACCCCTGTACTCAATGGTCTAAGTAGCCGGACATGAATAAGAGAGGTGTATTATAGCGTCAATATTAACCATAGTCTTGAAGTTTGATGTCAATCGGGAGATAAATTCAAATATGGGAGGAAAATAAAGAACAAGACAAGGGTCTTTTTATTCAACCCACAAACTTTAAGGTCTTTTTTTTATTCACCCTACAAACTTTAGGGTCTAAGATATTAATGTTGAAAACCAAGGGTTCAGAAAATAAATACCCCTGAAGTTTAAGGTCCAAAATTCAAAAAAAACCCATGCATACTGCATGTACCTTGCATAAGCTCACACATTTGAGTTCAAATAAAGTATAAGTATTACTTAATGTGGATAACATATGTTTCAACATGTTTTCCTCACAAAAATGTGGTCCTGTCCCCATTACATGTATGTCTAAGTGCATTATTTACTTCATAACCTAGTTCGTGTCAACCAGTTAACTCCATCGATCTGGACATCATGATCGGTCCGGGTATACACATATGAAGGTTAATTCTGATAATTGCAAATAGGGAATTGGCCACTCACATAGTAATAGGCATGTAATATGTATTTAATTATTTCTCAATCTCTGTGTTTGTAAAATAAATTGAAATACACAAAATAAAATGAATTGCTTAAATTGTATTAACTATCCAGGGATATCCGTATTGAGTTTTGACTCATTTGTGAAGTTCTTTTGATGTTTTATTTTAGGTAGCATTGCTAGTGGTAGCAAGCCCACCACTGGTACAAAGTCAGGCTCTTCGATCTTGAAGAAAATGAAAATCAATATTATGCAGTGAAGTTGTGTCCAATGTTTCGATGTTAAACTTGATTGTGGAAATGTTATATTCATGAACTAAAGTTGTTGGTTGCGTTGGGTTGATATGGTTATGTTAATGCAATGTATTAACTCCTGGTTTGATATGGGAAACGTATAGAGTACATGTATTACTCAACCAATTAAGTTCTTTGGCATTGCGTATTATAATTTGGAGTTTGTGATTGGTTGTTAGTTTGATCCATAGAGGTGGACGACAGTTACATCTCGGGTCTTAATTTTGCTGCGCTACTCACTAGGTTTGTGTCATCTTAGTTCCAATCTTGTGATTAAGGATTTGGGGTGTTACATAAGTCTAGATAATGGTTGTTGATAGGGCTATTCATCGGCATTTTGACACTTCATAGCATGGCAGATCCTTTCAACGTAACATTATTTCAATATTTATGACCCTTCGTAGAAGATGGTCAATCTACCCCTCCTATGGTTTCTCTTTCTCTTCATACCCCCCAACTTGAAATATAAATCCTAGGGCAAGCCTAGTCATTGCTTCCTGTGTGGTTTGAATGACAGCTTGTATCTTTTGATTTTGGGCTTCAATCATTTCTTGCTTAATGCCCACTAGATGATTCCTAATCACAAACCCCCAAATATAACCATACCCACCGTTGTTGACTTTATCGCCATCAAAATTTAGATTGAAGAACCTCGAGTCCGAAGGCTTCCAACTCTTTTGGGGTTGACACGTTGAAACTGGTTTCTCCTGCTCCACCATAATTTCTCTAAATCTATGGGCTTTAACAATTCTACCCACCAAAGTATCAATGTTCTTCACAAGTTTCGACATCTGTTTGACCTAGAGAGCATCATTGAAAGCCACCAGGTCTCGAAACCCCATGCCCTCAAGGTTCAATTCTAGGTAGATCTAAAATTAAAAGGTGATTATCAAATTTATCAAGATTGCTACCAAGGTAAATTTTTTGTGTAAGCAATAATATTTCCCTCGAGTAAAATTATAGGACTTATGAGCTATGCTCGACGTGGACAATTTGATACCTTATATCCTGTACCTGTAAAATTTATTAGTAATTATCCTTAATATAGGCGCTCAATAAACGGACCCATTGAGCATTCATTTAAAATAAATAAATAAATAAACTAGTACTTAGACCGTGCATTGCACGGAACGCAAGTAAACATAGGTAGTGTTGAGATTATTACCGAGGTTATATTTAAAAGAATAAAAAATAAACAATAATGATAAAATAAAAAGAATGGTTTTCTTATTTAAAAGAATAAAGAAGAAAGAATAGTACATATGAAAAAAAAAAGAAAAGAAAGAAGAGTAATCAATGAAAATATACACACATTGATACACACATTAATATTACATGGTTTTTTTTATAAAAAAAAAATTAAATAGGATCAATTGTAGGTTTTGCAAAATGCTCTCATTAGAATCCACATATTTCGATCGTCTTTGGACCCACGCGTTGCATGGGACACAACTGAATTATATATTTTATGAAAATTATTTGATTTATTAACATTGTATTTAAAAAAAGGTTGTTCATTTATTACTTAAAAAAAGCTCGTTGTATTGTTGAATATTGTCTTTATAAGGAGAAGATGGAGATCATTATAACATATAGCCTTGAATACAATATTGACATGAAAAAAAAGAATCAATGTTGATTTTTTTTCTTATATATATATATATATAATATATATATATATAGCTCATTTTTTTAGGCTTTATGACAAATAATTAATTAACTTCTTTGATATTCTATATTTTCTTTACTTTAACTATTGAGAGCTATATATTTTTCTTTTTATGTTAAGAAATCGGTTTAATGAATACTAATTTTATTATAATAAATTATTTAATATGACATATAAATGGTTGTTATAATCATCTTACACATTTAAGAAAAAATGCCCTCGCTTATTACTATCTTTAACACAAGATTTGCTCCTAATGTAATATCATGTCTCCAGGATACAACAAAGCTTCCTGGATCGATTCTTATATAATAATCAATCCCCTTCTTCTGTTTGGATAGAATGATGATTTGGATAAATTCAGACTGTTACGAACAGTTGAATCTGATCCAACTGTCCCAACCGCCCAACTGCCAAAGATAGAAAATAAAAGGAAAATAGTAACAAATAATAATATTATCTACTTTGGCTCCCTGCACACGTGCCAAGTGCGCCTAATAAACGCCAAAAGCATCTCTAGCACCCTACAGTTTATACATTGCACGCATGTGCAAGATAAACCCATAACACTCTTTAATATATAAAGAGGTAGAGAATATGTTATTCTCTTCATGTGGGACAATAATAAAATAACCTATTTATTTCTCTTAAAAGTTGGAGACTCTAGTAGTCTATCCATGTGGGACAAGCTAAGATCCCTAAATTTTTACTAACTATTTAACAAAAGATGACATATAATTAATTAATAATAAATGGAGAAAATAGCAAAGATTAAACACCGATGCATGAAATTCACTTGCATAAGAAAGTACGATATGAAATGAAATACATGATATAAGGATAAGCAAATACATGATACATAAAGTTCCCCCTAGAGGGAAAACCATCTACCATTACATAAACGAAGTGGGGAAAAAAGCATGAAAATGGACAAAGAAAATAACCCGGCCATCTTAATTATTATTCTCATCTCTTCCTACATCACATTAATCCTGGCTTGTACCAAATACAAACCGAAGTTCAACGTACGTCTTCGAATCCCTTGCTCAATCACTGCACACTGCATGATCACATTAACGTCATTCATCAAAAACTAAATCAAATAAAAAATTTTGTTATTATGTGCATAAAGTTAGCTCTTACTCAATGGAAAATTTCCCACTATACATAGAAGCTAGGACCAAACTGCGTTATTTTTATTTATTTTTTTAATAATTAGCAGTCAATAGATCCTTTTATTTCAATAAAGCCGCAAAGCCGAAGGAACAATGCAAGCATTACAGAAAGCTTTCTAACAACAAAATGAAAGCCACCCAACTAAAAGTCTACCATGAGGAAATGATAGGAAGTTGATGAAATTTCATTGCAAGTTGATCTATCGAGACTCACCATTTGACAACTTTTTTTTTTTTTTTCTACAAAGATTACAGGGTTTTTTGCATTTTAGACCCCGAATTTTGGATGTATTTACATTCTGAACCCTTGGTTTTCAACATTAACATTTTGGACCCTAAAGTTTGTAGTCTGAAAAAAAAGGACCCTAAAGTTTGTGAGGTGAAAAAAAAAGCTCGTTTCCCGTTTTTCTTTTTCTTTCCATATTTGAATTTCTCTCTCAATTGACATCAAACTTCAAGACTAAGGTAAAACCGATATTAAAGTTATAATAAACCTCTTTTATTCATGTTGGAGTTACTTAAAACCATGTACTCTGGGGTCTAAGTAGCCTCGACACGAATAAGAGAGGTGTATTATAGCTTCAATATTAGTTTTAACCATAGTCCTAAAGTTTGACGTCCATCGGGAGATAAATTCAAAAAAAACATGGGATGAAAACAAAGAATGAGTTAGGGGCCTTTTTCTACAGTCCACAAACTTTAAGGTCCTTTTTTATTCAACCTACAAACTTTAGGGTCCAAAATGTTAATGTTGAAAACCAAGGGTTCAAAATGTAAATACCCCTAAAATTCGGGGTCCAAAATGCAAATAACCCTTAGTTCGGGTCATCTAAATTGGGCCCCTATTTCAAAGGTACACCAATTGGACTTAGTGACTCATGGGGAAAGGAGGAAATTAAACCTAAATCCAAACCCAAAACCTTAGTTCATGACCATGCTCATATCAACACAAGGAGACTTGCAAGCGATAGAAATCGATCCCATAACCTCCGAGATGGAAGAACCAAACTGCGTTGATTTATGTGAGATACATGGATTATTATTTATAAAACCCACCTTATCTTGTGTGCAGGACAAGGCAAGTACATATATGAACAGATGATGTGGCTAATTAAATACCATTTTTGGTTAATAGTTCACTCTGTTATTTAAACTAAATTTATGTACACAAAATATGAGCCTAAATCGTACTTCTTCAAAGTTGAGTCCTCCTAAGAGGACAGTAATTTGTCAATATTTATTATAAAAATTATTATAAAATTTACAAATACTATTACAAAATTTATCAATATTTTAAAATTTTATTAGATTGTTACGAAATTCATCGCATAAAAGATTGATCAATTTTAATTAGATATAGAAGATCTAGGCATGTCCTGTACGATATATGGCATAAATAGGGCTGGCAAAAAATATGTTCGATCTGAAAAAATTGGGTACGATCAGATAATTTTCATCCAAATTTTGACATTGACTGATTTTTTGATCGAAAATTCAAACGCAATTTTTTAAAAAAATTTCTATTTATCCAACTAGACACGAGTTTATACTTGTCTAATTTATCTAACCTGAGTCCGAGCGGAAAAATAGGCGAAAAATTAAGTATCAGACATCGAATTTTGGTTTGACGTGACTTGTCACTTTATCAGTCCCCGAAAATTATCTAAACGCGGAATTTTGTTAACTCTATGTACAATTGGCGCAAATTAACCGTTAGCATAGAAACAAGGAAAAGGAGAAAGAATGCGTTACGTTGAGCAGTCGATGGAAGGGTCAATCCTGTAGGGCAGAGTAACCTGACACTTGGATGGGATCCCGGCCGCCGCTGCAAGGATGTTGGGTGGCACACCAGCCGCCAACTGCTTCAGGCAGCCGCATACGGCCTGGCGGTCCGCGGTGGTCCGAGCGGCATTTTTGAGCCCCGTGATCCCACTGCAGCACGTGGAGGACGGCAACCCCATGCCGCCTGTCTGAAGGTAACCGAGGCATGGACCGAGGCCCGAAGTCACCTGACCGCACGTGATCGCACCCTCGACCACTGCAGCTGCCGCCACTAGGGCGGTGAGGACAAGCAGTGTCAAAGCTCGGTGGTTCATTTTGGCCATGGGATTGGGTCAGGTGAGTAAGACGGGAATGTCGTCAATGAATTAGCGGTGTCTTGTGGTGTAGTGAGGTTGATGGAAAACTGTCCAAGGCAGCAAGGCTTATATAGAAGATAGGGCATTAAAAGTCCAGGCATGTCAGCTGCAGATTCAGGATTTTCTTTTGAATTGTTGGATTTTGGGTCTTTATTTTCGGTTTTTGTATATAGGTAGTTTTTTTTAAAAAAAATATATTCTAATAGTCTTAGAAAAATTAAAATTTTATTTCGTTGGTACTAAATCTACCTCTCGATTCTCCATTCCTGCTCCCAAAAATATTATGAAATGCAGTTACTAAAAGAATTTTTAATTTTATTTTTTGTGAACCCTAAAATTATTATGATTTTTTTTAAGGAAAAAAGAGGAAAATCATAAAAATTAGAAAAAACAATCGAAAAAAGTTGAGACAAATATTGTGAATTCACTAAAAATCGTGGGGAAGTGTTGTGCTAGTTTTGGGGCAAAGTTAAAATCCATGATATTTAGCTCTTTGACTCGATGGAGTCTCACAATAATACAATTTACCATTTTTTGTGACCATCATAATACAAAAAAAAAAAAAAAGAGTTAGGAACCATTAACACACAAAAGCTGAAAGTAGGGATTATTAGAATTTAATTTTCCTTTTTTATGTAGGGTCCAACTTATGTTAACAATACTTTCGACATATTTTTTTTTCATGATTCAATCATATTTATTGGCTCTACTTTTATCATCACATAAGGTATTTCTCTTTTCAAACAAGATGATTTAATGTGCCAAATTTTATCTTAGATTAATATTTACAAAGTAGTGTAAAGAATATCATGGATTTATCAAAAGAATTCACAATAAAATAAAAACAAATATAAATAAGTAGATAAAACCCATGAATTATTATGCTTTAAATGGCATACCATAATAATATGTAGAGGTTAATGAGAAAAAATAATACACTTTTAAAAATAATAAGTTACAGTATAAAATTTATCCATTTTCACCTAATAATAGTGGCTCACCACTAGTTCAGGTTCCCTACTGTTTTAATAGTGGCTCCACCACTGGTTTCGGGGTAAATTTGGGTCTGTCGAATTGATAATGACGAAATTTGGATGAAAATTGATGATTGTTGTCCGATTTTTTTAGGCTGAATCGGGTCAAATAATTAAGACAATAGAAATATGAGAAATATTTTATCTATCATTTTTATCATTTCCATCAATATTATAATGGAAAATTGGAATCTAATAAACCAAATTTTTGTCCATTTTGATCTAACAAACCAAACTTACCTTTTTGCTAATGACATACCATACTTAACATTATATTTTTTTTGATTGAACCTCCACCACTTTCCGATCACCGGAAGAATGACGTGTAATTTGTTGTGCTGAGGTGGACTGTTTTATAACCAAAAAATAAAAGGAAGTTGTTGATGGCTTGTGTTTGTGCTGAGGTGGAGTGTTCTGACTCACAATTTCCCCCTCCCATCAAATAATTTACAGTAAAAATTAAACCCAGCCCGAACAAAAATAATCCCCCACCAAAAAAAACGAAAAATCCTCCTAAATCTTAATAGATGTCGTACTGTTCCATTAAACACACTACCATCAACAATTTCCTTTTATTTTTTTAGCTATAAAACAATCCACCTAAGTACAAAAAATTCCACGTCATTTTTTCGGTGACCGGAAAGTAGTGGAGATTCAATCAAAAAAATATAATGTTAAATATGATATGCCATTAGCAAAAAGGTAAATTTGGCTTATTAGATCAAAATGGACATAAAATTTGGTTTATTAAATTCCAATTTTCCTATTATAATTTGGACGAGAAAATTATGACGGAATCATCAAATGAATTCTGATGCCTGCATTGGATGAAATTTCTGCCAACTCAAAATTAGAAGATTAGACAGGTGGAAATGAAAGTGATGTACGATGGTAGTTGGTGTTTAATTTGGGACTGTTGTGGTTGGTTCGTATGAATTGCATTGGATCTGTGATCTATTTGCCATACCGCACTGAATAGGGTGGTATTGTTGTTTTAATTTATTATTATTATTTTTAAAAAATTGATACGTAGTATTATTGTTTAGTAAATTCATGCATGTAGATCTCAAAAAGAATAATCATTTGAACATATATTATGAGTTTTTTGTTTTGGAAACTAAAGAACTTATAGTAACAAAGTCGCTTTCTTTTAATTAATATGTAGAAATTGAGTAACTAAATTTGAGTAAGTTTACATAGATTTAAATAATTTATGTAAAAATAGATAATGAATTGTTTTAGAAGTACAAAACTTACTACTTTATGCCACAAGACCAATCTTCTTAGTTACCACGGACGCAAAAACTCACCCAAAAATCAAAGTCGCAGAAAATATGGAAATAAAATAAATATGTCCTAGCCATATTTACATCTTATAAGTTAAGATGTGAAAGTTAATAGCTTCATGTATCACAACATGACTAGAGGGTAACTGGCAACACAACACAATGAAAAATGGAAAATCATCATGAATAACAATACAATATACATCTTACAAAGATATAGTGCTTTGTTTCAAAATGCACTTAGGCCCCGTTCTTTGGTGCGGTAGGTTGCGGTGCGGTATCATATTGCACCGCACTCTTTAATTTCCCACCAGATTTCACAACACCAGACCACAATCATTACCAATATATCTTTTTATTTTTATCTTCTCACTTTTTTCCTCTACTTTTCACATTCTCTCTCTTAACCTACCTCACCTAATACAACTTTCACCACTATTCACCACAATTTTCAAATTTCACTGCACCACATCATTACCACACTGCAACCTACCGTATAAAAGAACATGGCCTTAAAGATGGTCATTTTTCCCATAGTGTTGGGGAGATTCAAGTCGGACTTCAACCAAGACCCATGGTACACAAGTTAAGTGAGCTGAGGTTCCATCTTAAAACCAACTGGTGTTAAGAGGAGTAGCCCACTTGACTTATATACCATGTCCTTTCTATTTACTTTTCTGATGTGAGACATTATTACTCATGGGTGAATCCCAACCCATAATCATAGTATACAATTTCTTGGAGGATTATAAGCATAGCAATCCATTAAGTTGACCCCATATAGTAAATCCACTACCCACTTTAGCTTTGTTCAAGATCTCCAAGTTTTTGAATTCTAAACCTCCTTGTATTTTCGGTAAGTAAAGGGTTTTCCACACATGTTCTATTTATATGGTATGCTATGATCATTCTTGCCCCACATGAAAATTCTAGTAACATATTATAATTGGTGAAGAGTTTTCTAATGGAGTAAGGCACACTGTCTATGTTACACATGGAGAGAAGTGGGAACAAATTTGATCGAGGTGATTCTTCCTACAAAATTTAGAAATTTGGTTTGCCACGCCTAGGTACTTATCAAAAGTAGTTGACACGGGATTTTGAACAAAACGAGAAAGATCTCTATACAATTTGTGAAGAAGAGGTTTAGCAAGAAGCCAAGTAGACAGATTCCCGATATCCTACAAAATGTGAATCATATATTGCCAAGATTATCAAAGTAGCAGACCCAAAGAAAACCACACCATTTGATTAAAAAAAACACTTTATCTTGTTTTCTATCACTATTATTGAAAAGGATATGGTAGAATAGAATAAAAACATTTTCTTTTATGGTATACTTCAATGGATATGTTTATATGGAAGATAACGAACAAAAATATAATAAAGATATTATTGGGATTGATATGTGGAGTCCGAATTATGAATTTGACATGACTTGAAGCACGAATGGAGGTAACAGAGGTAAAATCTGGGTCAACATGGGTCGCGTTGTAGACAAAAAGAGGAAAATTGTGACACAGACAGTGTCATTACGAACATAACCCGTGTCATACGGAAACGGGTTGTACCCAAAATCAGTGAAGTCAGTATTCGCGTTTAGCAGTCTTGTTTTGATATGTTTTCTAATCCGAGGTTATTTCAAATTCTGTTATTGAATTTTGAGGAGCTTGGCGGTCATGGAGGTATTATTAACCCGGCCTAGACTCTATTATATTGTCTTTACTATAAATATGACCTATTGTTTGGCTTATTTTGTACCAAAAAGCAATTGAGTGTTTCAATATACCACAAGATATTGACCTGCACTCTCTTTGTCTTTGAGGGCGTTGTGTGAGGCTCATATACTGTAAGGATTGAGTTCTTGGATTGTAATTCTAGGGAGGTTGTGAGAGATTGTGAAGCTCTAAGAATCTTTGATAAAAACTTGTCATCCTCTGATAGTGCATTGTTTGTGGTTCTTTTTCTAGATTTTGGTTTTTCCATGTTAATTCCTGTGTGTAAATCTTTATTTATTACTTTGTTCTGATTGTTGTTTATCTGCTAAAACTGTCTTCAGATCCAAAAATTGGTATCAACGTGTTTTGTTGGAGTTTTGTTGATATGCAGACTAAGAAGCAATGAATGACACACATGTGAAGATGCTGGAATTCAATAGGAAAGACTGTGTGGTGGATGAAGTAAATTGGGGATGTGCTCTACAAGTGGAAATTGTATCTGGCGTTGGGTAAGAAGCTGAAAGATATGAAATTGGAGGATTTGGACGTCATTGACCGTCATGTATTCAGTATAGTGAGGCTAACGTTAGTATGAACATGGCTTTCAATGTAAAAGACAAGAAAACTACAAAAGTTCTGCTTGAGTTCTTGAAGAAAAAATATGAGAAACCTTCGGTGGTTAATAGCTACATGTGTTGCATCGTTTCTTTGAGTTTAAGATGCAAAAGTTTTGTGATATGCGTGATAATATGATTGCTTAGAGTATTATATTATTGAAGTTGACCTCTGTAGGATTTAGTTTTGACGATGAGATGAATGCTAATATATTACTGGCTACCCTACTTAAGTCTTGTGAGAATTTTGTAACTTTTGTTACATATTCGATTAAGAAAGGTGAGAAATTGCGGTTTAAAGAATTAAGAGACATTGTTTTGAGTGAAAGTATTCGTAGGTAAGATTCTAATGTATGTGAGTCTCTGGGGAGTGTTTTGGGTGTAAATGGTAGGAGGAATAATGCGAGCTTTAGTAGGGGTCGATCTAAATATAGATGTCGCAATATGGAGCATGTGTTGTGTTGGAACTGTAGTGACAAAATTCACTTTCATATAGATTGTCGTAAATCCAAGAGAATGAGGAAGAGCAACTACAATGACCATGATTCTATAAATTCTGTCAAGGATTTGGATGATGCTCTAACAGTTAGTGTGGACGAGTTAGAAAGGAGTTGAGTCAAAGATTCGGGTGCATAGTTTTACTCTCACCCAGTAGGGAGTCCTTTAGTAACTTTGGGGGTGAGAGGTTTGGCAGGGTTTAGCTTGCCAACAATCACAGTCTAAAGGTGTTAGGAAGAGGTGATGTGAACATGAAAACTTCTAAAGGTGGGACTTGGAGGTTGACGAATGTTAAGTATATCCCGAATCTGACCAAGAACCTAGTATATGTTGATCAATTGGATGAGGAGGGGTTCACAACAAGATTTAAGGATGGTCATTGGAAAGTTACGAAGGAATCTTTGGTAATTACAAATGGTAGGAAAGTGGGGAAGTTATACACTATTATTGACAATTCTAACATGCTTGTTCATTCTCATCAAAGGCGTGTTAGCTTTTCTGATTAGATAAAGTCACTAGAAACGCAAAGGTTTTCGGTCGAGGCTATGAGAACGGATGGTCAGCGAAGGTATGCACCTAACCTGCATGTAAATTAGACAAGTTCAACACAAGGTAAAATTCCAATCAAAAATTTCCCCTAATTTGTTGATGATGGTGCATATGTTGAAGTTACTATGGCATACGTGACCAATTCAAGTAGGAGCATGTTGCTAGAATAGGAGTTGATGGGAGGTCAACTAAGACCTATATTGATCTTTGCTGAACACAATCGAGATGGATGCCCTAAGAGGATTTGAGGATGAGTGGTTGAGATAAAGAACAATTGAGGCCACAAATAAAATTTGATCTCCAAATGAGAGATTGTTGGGTTTGATGTATGGATCCCTAAGCATGAGTTTGGGATGGCTTGAAGCACGAATGGAGGCAACATGGGTAAAATATGGGTCAACACGAATCATGTGATACGAACGTGGGTGGTGCCCGAAATCAATGAAGTCAGTTTTCGCTTTTCAGAGTTCTATTTTGATATGTTCTCACATTCTAAGGTTATTTCGAATTTAGTTGCTATTTTTTGAGGTGCTTGTCGGCCAAGGAAATCCAATTAACCCTTGAATCCATTTTATTTCCTTTGATATAAATAGGACATTTTGTTAGGTTTATTTTATACCATAAAGCAATTGAGCATTTCATATATACCACAAGAGATTCACTTATGATTTCTGTCCCTGAGGGTGTTGTGTGAGGCTCTTATACTGTGAGGGTTGAGTTCTCATATAGTAACTCTAGGGATGTTGTGAGATACTGTGAAGTTTGACAATCTCTGATAAACACTTGTAATCCTCTGATAGTGCATCGTTCGTGATTTTTCCCGGTTTGAAATTTTTCACGTTAATTCCTGTTTGTGAATCTGTATTTATTACTTTTCCCTAATAATTGTTTTCCTTTTAATAACATCATGAGATCCTAACAAATATACTAACTGAACATGAGAAACATACAAAAATGTCATTTTTATTGTCATGAATCAACAGGTTTGACGGTCTTGAATTGAGGTCAAGACGACCAGCTAATTTATAAATTTCTTTTGGGTTCAATTTATTTTGGATATGAGAAAATGAAATTTAAACTCAATCATCTTGGACAAGTTTGGATTGAATTTTTTTTGGATCGAGTCAATTTACAATTAAGAATAATGAATGTCCTTTGTAATTGTGTCCTATGGGAGATAGGACATCCAGTAATGGTGCCAACCAACAAAATTTGTAGAGCAAAATCAATGATTCATTCATTGGCTCTCTTTTAATATGTGTAGGTAGAGCATTCGTGAGGGGCCTAGGTACCATAATTTGATTTTGATAGATATTTAAGTGAAATGACAAATCATCTCATTTTTTTAAATTGGAAACTATTTACAATAGTTTTCTGTCTATTTTTGTCTAATTTTACCTTTTTTATTTAAATTTATCTAAATTTACAAAACTTTTCTACTCTCTCATTTCTAATTATTTGTCACTTTTGAAGAATGGAGAAGAATCAAAATAACTAATAAAGTCAGGAGAAAATTGATAAAATTACCTAAATTGGTAAAAATTAATTGTGGATTATCAAAAATGTAGATGTAAAATTGGTAAAAGTCACAATGTGAATGTAAAATGAGAAATAATTAGGGACAAAAAAAAAAAGTTAGCAAAATAGACAAATAATTTGGCACGAATGGAGTACTTCTAACTTAAAACAACCTTTACCTACTACATGATTCTACATAAACTATCCAAATATACTCAAACCTACAGAGCTTACTTACCAATTTCTACATACTCATAAAAAAACCTAAATGTCATTGTCACATATCCATGTGATCCAACAATCTTTTGCGGTGAATTAACTACATGCATTTAATTTTTATTTAGTCATCACTAGTAGAACCAGCCTGTGCAAGGCACGGACAATTTTTTTATACTGCCTCCATCCTTATATATTTATTAATTTGACTAAGTTTTGACCCTTGATTACTCACAAATTATAATGAACTACAATATTAAATTACCGCCATTACAAAGATAAATTACTAAAAATTATAAGTTGTTTGTTATTATATTCAAGGACAAGAAAGTAAATTCGTGTGTCAACACATGCATGCTACAAGGTAGATAGGCAAGGAAATTGCTTGTTATTATATTATTATTTGTGGGTAAAATAGTAAATTCATGTGTAAACACAAGCTAGAAGGCAGATAGGCACGCAAGCTGCTAACAAAAAAACATCACAACAAAGTGAAGGATTCTCTTTTCTTTATAGTACTAGTATTGCGGGTTTTTTGCATTTTGAAACTCGAAGTATAGGTGTATTTATTTTCTGGTCCCACGGTTTTCATTGTTTATTTTTTGGATCCTAAAGTTTATGGGTTGAATAAAAAAGGACCTTAAAGTTTGTAGGTTGAAAAAAAATACTCGTGTACTATTTTCTTTTTTTTTCATGTTTGAATTCATCTCCCAATTAGTGCCAAGCTTTAGCAATAAGGTCCAAACTGATATTAAAGCTATAATACACCTCTCTTATTCATGTCGGAACTAATTAGAGCCTGAAGTATCCAGAGCCTAAGTAGTTCCGACATAAATAAGAGAGATGTATTACAACTTTAATATTAGTTGTAACTTTAGTCCTGAAGTTTGGCACTAATCGGGAGATAAATTCAAACATAGGAAGAAAAAGAAACAAAAAATTACTTGGAGGTACCCCAATACTTGGGTAAACTATTTTTCGGTACCCCAACTTTTCAAAACTCAGTTTGAGGTACCCTTAATTTTTGGTGTAGTAATTATCTGGTGCTTTTCCAGCCATCAATTTTATTAAGTGACCAAAATACCCTTATTTTTCTTTTTCAGGGTATTTCTTCAGAAATGGAAGAACAAGGGTATTTTGGTCACTTAACTAAATTAATGACCAAAAAAGCACCTAATAATTACTAACCCAAAAACTAAGGGTACCCCAAAATGAGTTTTGAACAGTTGGGTTACCTGAAAAACATTTCACCAAAAGTTAGGGTACCTCCGAGTAATTTTTTGAAAAAGAAAAATAGTACACGGGCCTTTTTTTCAACCTACAAAATTTAAGGTTCTTTTTTTATTCAACCCATAAACATTAGGGTCCAAAAAATAAACAATGAAAACCGTGCGACCAAAAATTAAATACCCCTATACTTCGGGGTCCAAAATACAAATAACCCCTAGTATTGCACGGGCAATTTTTTATTACCATCGACCCAATAAATTTGTTAATTTGACCAAGTTTTGATCCTTGATTACTTAATAATTACAATTAATTACAAAATTAAAATACAACCATTAAAAAGATACATTACTGAAAATTACAAGTTATTTGATATTATATTATATTTAAGAGCATAACAGTAAATTTGTGTGTGACCGCAAGCTACAAAGTGATCCATAATTCTTAGGAGTCCCTTGCACCAGAGATAATAACAATAGAGGGGTCGAGCTCATTTTTTCCCAAACCGAGTTCGGTCACTTTTCGGGTCTCAAATTGGTCGTTTAGGAAGGCTAGGAAGAAACTAAGATGGGGGTCAAGGTCAAGTTGGAGGAGCAAAGTTGAAGAAAATGCAACTTTGGGGTAAAATTGGGCATGAGAAAAATACATATCTTCACATTTTTGATCATAACTCTTTCAATACAATTCCGATGACCACCAAATTCACGGCGGGCGGGGAGGGGGTTTATAGTACACACCGAGAGCTTCTCGTCGATATATTATACACCCAAATTAGAGTTAAAACGAAGAAATTATGCACGTTGGAATTTAGCAGAAGCCGACACACGCTGGTTACGCCTCACTTGTTTTCTTCGTCCCCTATTTCAGCATGAGGCGCTACCTGCGCCTCCCCAGGCGCCAACCGCGCTTCATGCTGTTTCAATAGATTGTCGCATTTGCTCCCCCTTTCTTTGTGTATTTTTCTTCCCCTTTTTCCCCTCCCCTATTTAAACCTTCTCTGCCTCATTTGTATTCAACTAATGATTATTGCAAACACTTTGAAGATGAATTCTTCTTAGGTATTTGAAAACCTTCTCCCAAAATCTTCATTCTTATTTTATCCATTTCAATGGTGGTGCTAGTGGAGTGTTCTCTTTAGAGGTTGTGTAGTGCTTTCTTTATCACAATCTTGGTGAGTTCTTTGGGTCTCTCTTTTGGTGTTGGTGGTTCTCCTTTATGCATCCATGGAAGGTCCTAGTTCAAGGTGGTGAGATTCTTTACCTTTGTTCATATCCTATTGTTGATTTTGTTGTTGTTCTTGTTGTTCTTGCCTTAAACCCCAAAATGGTGAATGTTGGGTTTCCCTAAACCCTAGGTTATGTATTAATCCTTGGGATTGAATCTTGGTGTTTGCTATTTGATTTCGGATCATTTGGTGTCAGAGCAAGGATTCGAACTCATGTTTTTGGAGAAAAATTTCCAGAATTTTAAGGTTTATGTTGTTGAACTAGGCTTGTTCTTGTTGATTTTGGATGCAAAGTTTATTCTTGATGAATGATATTGGTCCCTAGATGTGTTAGGAGTGTTGCGACATCAATTTTATCAATTGGGTCTAAGTAATCATTGAGTATTGAGCTGCTTTTTTGAGTTGAACTTACCAACAATGTTTTTCCTTGTTTTGGAAATTTCATGTTTATTGGCACGTTTGGTTGAGTTTTATTATGAAATTCGGTGCTTCAGTGGTTGGTATACTTGGCTAGTTGTTGGTAGGGAATTTTGAAGAAATTCATTGTTTTGGAGTTGATTTGGGTTGCAATTTTGGGAGAGTTCTTGGAGAGGGCTTGGTGGTTGAAATTTAGGTTTTAGTGAATGTTTATGTTACCTCCATAGATGTGTGAAGGTTGGGTTTGTTGATTTTGTTGAGTTTGATTCTTTGCTTTGTGTGGTGAATCTTGTGGTAGTGTTGTCGTTGCTTGAACATTGGTTGGACATTGATTTGTGCATCCTGAATTGTCGGTAACACCCAATTTTTCCCCACAAAAAAATTAGCCTCTCAAAACTCCACAAAATTTCCTTAACCACAAAGAACCCAAAGCCTAATCCATTCATTTTTACCTTAGCCCATTTAATCCCTAAACTTTTAAAAATGCCTTCTTCATCGAGTCAAAACGACGGAAGAGAAACTTCCCCCTCTCACCATAGGCTCCCACTCGAACCTACAATGACTCAACTCATGCAACGAGTTCTTGATGTGCTAAACAGTTTGATTGTACCCTACAATTGATGGTGAATAATCAAGCGGCGATTCAAATGTTTTAGTCCCTAACCCACTATAGCACAACTTATGCAACAAGGTGAACAACTCAATGATTCCCAAGTTGCGCTCCAACGCCAAATTTTACTTGAAGGATTGAGACTTAATCCTTCATCTCTTGAGTCTCCAATGCAAAGAAAACGAGACATCCAACAAGGGGAACAATAGGTTAACCATGAGCCCATTTCAGCACTGGATGGGCATGGAGAAGTTGAGCAAGCAAAGAACGATCTCATGCCCTACGAGGGAGCACCCCTTGATCCTTGTGAGGCCATTGAAGATATTATTGAAACTCCATGCCAAGAGGAGGATGAGAGCATCGACCTTGATCTTCCTCTCATCCTTGTTGAAGAGGCTGAAGAAGAAGCTCCTTTGTTCATATCATTTTCACCAATTGAGGAGTTAAGCCATCTTAAAGATAACTCCCCCACTCACCATGAGAATGACACTCTAGTTCTTCCTCTTGCGAACAGTGAGGTAATCAAAAACTTCTTGATGAAATTAATTGAATCATTTTTGGGTGGATATTTGTGGTGTGGAGTCTTTGAGTGATTCATATATGATCTTTCGGAAATATTAGTTGTTTGATGTTGCTTGTTGGCATGATGATTATTTGATGTTTAAATTTGAAAATTCTCTATGCTTGGAGTGGAATTCTAAAAATCTAGGTGATTTTGGTTGTCTAATGGGAAATTTGAGCTTCGTGGTACCTTCATTCTAGCTAGATATTTAAACTCTTCATGTTTATTGACACTCAATGAGTATAATGTCAATGATGAATAGAGAGTCTTGAATTCATAAACCGTGTCATACATAATTTTTGGCCGGCATTGGTTATTTGAGAGGATTATTAGTATGGCGGTTGGGAGTTTTGAGAAGTTGGGTATATCGTGGTTCAAGTGTGATGTGTGGAATGTTGCTTTCAATTGCTTGAATCTTCATATGGCGAATGTTGAAAGAAAATCTAAGGATGAAGGAGTGATTATAAGTTATAGGGACGTTGATTATAATGGTGTAGTTAGTGGTAGGGTCATGCTTGGTTGGTATTCCCAAAATCTCATCCTCTCTCTTTCTTTGAGGCCACCGATAACCCTAACCCACACAAACACACCCAGAGTGGGAAGTGAGTTCAAAAAGCTGCTGGGTTAGGATAGTCTAGACCTATCTAAGCTACAAGAGGAGGTGGGCCCGATCTAATCGGGACCACCCCGATTAGGGGTGAAAAGGAATTTTAACTATTAGGATTAGCACCTAATCTAAACTAAACTAACCCAAAGCAATAAATAAACAAAATTTAAATAGCAGGGGTTTAGCTATGCCTCAGGTCTCTCAAATAGAAACGCCTCGGTCGACCTTGTACTCTTGAACGTGCCGACGTCAAAGGGACTCCAAGTAGAAGATTCCAAAATAGGAATCCTCCGCAAAAGGTCCACACAGTACTTTTCGACACGGCTTCTAGACCGATTCAACCCCAGTCAAACCAGGGTCTAAAGAGTACGTTGGACCGTATCTAGTACGGCGTGTCCTTCCTTCCTTAGGGCGCTTTTTTGGGAATCACCCCGAGACTCCTAAAACTGGGAACTTCAAATGAAAGCTTTTCTTGGTATCCCTTAAATCTCAAATTAGAGACTAGCATTTATAAATGGCCACTTGGGATGGAAAGGCAAATTTTCCCATCCAAGTAGACCCCTTTATATAGGAGAGAGAAGAGGCAAATGAGAGTTTCAGTTCCAATGTGGGACGCGCGCTTAGGCACCACCATAGACCGTGGCACCCCACCACAGACTGTGGTACAGCACAGAACCAAAACTGCAACTAAGGAGGATGCCACGGACCGTGGCAGGGCACTACGGACAGTTGTGACCACCACCACGGACCTTGGCAGGGCATCACGGACCGTGGTATCCCCCTTTGCCCCCTTTGCGGTATTTCGGCCTCCCCGGTTCATTACCTTATTGATCTGGCCCTATTTCTCATATACTCTTGCCTTAGAGTACTAGCTTGTGTGACCCTGTGGGACCAACTAGCATGGCTGTGATCGAACTGTTCAATCACTGGTTAAACAGATCTTCTAGCAAAGACATCAACCACCGTGCCACGTTGGCTTAAGTACTCGGTTGTATTTGAACATTGTCGGGGCACTCCCAACAATCTCCCACTTTTCCCACAAGTGTTCAAAATACAAAATTCCCTTATCACTTTAATGTCTCGGATTCGGATAAGGTAAGCCCTAGCTATCCTTGTCCAGCCCAAAATATTCTCAATCGCTGAGTCAAACTGTCAAAACGAGAACTATTGATTCTCCCATGTTCGTCCGAGCATTTTCAATCTGATATCATCGAGTGGCTTGTGAGACATATTCCTTCGAAAAGAAGGTTGACAATGCCATCTTGTTCAACTACAAGACCAAAAATGAGCCTGACATTGACCACATCACCTCTTTTTACGAGAAGTTTCGGTCGCGCTCCAAAATCACTATGAATCTCGCATGAAATGTAAAGAACTCAGGTTTATGGAATTTCTTTGAGTTGGTGAGAATTTTAATGGCAAGTACAATGCTCTAATAAATATCTCACCGTGGATTAGTTCAGTAAATGTTCTTCAACATTTTACCCATGTGATTGACTTTTGACATCCAATGTCCTCATGATCATGAAACTCGATCATCATGTCAATCCCACATGCTAATTGCTTACAACCATCATTGTCCCAACATGATGATCCAATTAGGAACTTAGTCGACATTCGACCCGGTTTAGTCCTTTCCGAATTCACCAAATGGGGTTTCACAAGAACATACATCATCTAATCTTCCCATTTTTAGATGTGCTAACCTTTTGGACGTTCTTTTCAATACTAATCCAAGATTCAAAACCAAAAGAAGATGACTTTTATTTGATGAATAATTATCGTTTACAACTCAAGAACAACATAAATACATAAGAAGTAAAAAGAGAACAATATTCTCTAATGCGAATACAACATATTCACTGTTCAAAATAAAGAAGATCATGATACCTATATCCCGGGCATGACTTTGATGCTTAGCTTAAGATAGGGGTTCGGTGAGCGGATCAGCGACGTTCGCATCCGTGTGAACCTTGCATACCCTAATATCACCATTATCTATGAAAGATCGTATGAGGTGATATTTTCGGGACACGTGTATGGATTTGTCATGTGCCCTAGGTTCCTTAGCTTGATCAATGGCTCCATTATTATCGCAATAGAGGTCCACGCCTTCCGCTACACTAGGCACCACTCCAAGTAGCATGATGAATTTCTTCATCCACACGACCTTTGCGGCAATGTATTCTGCCTCAGTTGTAAAATCCGCAACTGTGTCTTGCTTAGAACTCTTCCAGCTTACAACCCCTCCATTTAACAAGAAGACATACCCAGACTGGCTCTTGTATTCATCCTTGTCCCTCATAAATTTGGCATCGGTGTAGCCCTTCACACACAGTCGTATATCACCACCGTATACTAAAGACAAATATTTAATCCCGTTCAAATACTTGAGTATGTTTTTCCCAGTTATCTAGTGTTTCTCTCCAAGATTGGATTGAAACCTACTGTACATACTCAAAGCATAAGTTTTGTCTAGCCTTGTACATTTCATGACATACATAATGGAGCCTACGACCGAAGCATAGGGTACATTTTTCATTCGCTGTAAGCCTTCAGTTGTCGAAGGACAATATGTTTTACTAAGCGATGTGCCATAGACCATAGGGATGTAACCCTTCTTGGAGTTTTCTATGTTGAACTTGTTCAGCACCTTATAAATATAAGTTGTTTGATTCAACGCAATCAAACGCTTTAATCTATCTCTATTGATTTTAACTCCCAGGATGTACTGAGCCTCGCCGAGATCCTTCATTTGGAAATTCTTCCTACCAAGTCTTACAAGACTCCAACATGGGAATGTCGTTTCCAATAAGGAATATGTCATCCACATACAAGACAAGAAAGACAATTTTTCTCCTCTGAGTTTCTTGTAAACACAACATTCTTCTTGGTTCTAAAGAAAACCAAACTTTTTGATTACCTTGTCAAACCTTTGATTCCAACTCCTAGAAGCTTGCTTATATTAAGTCCATAAATGGCCTTTTGCAGCTTACAGACCTTCCCAACTTACTTGGGTTCCTCAAAACCTTTTGGTTGCATCATATACACTTCCTCTTCCAGAAAACTATTCAGGAAGGTAGTTTTGACGTCTGTTTGCCATATCTCATAGTCATACCATACATCAATGGCTAGGAGTATTCTGATGGACTCAAACGCTGCAACTGGAGAAAAAGTCGCTTCATAGACAACACCATGAATTTGAGTGAAACTCTTAGCTACCAGTCGAGCTTTATAAACATTCGGTTTACCATCCACATCGGTTTTTACTTTAAATATCCACTTGTTCCTAATTGCTCTCGCGCCTTCAGGCAAGTCCACCAAGTTCTAAATTCGGTTTTGGTACATGGAATCTATTTCAGATTTCGGCCTCGAGCCATTTCTTGGAATCTGGGCTTTCCAAAGCTTGCTTGTAGTTGGCTGGTTCATCGCTTTCCAAAAGTAATACTTGTTTGTCAGCGATGAGATACTCATATCTCTCAAGCTGATAAATATTTCTACCAGTCCTACAAAGGGTCTTTGCCACTGGTTCCTTACTTGACTGGCCCTTAACTCTTTCATTTCTGTCTTCAGGTTCATCAATTGACTGATCCTCAACGGGTTTGAGTCTGGTATCTCTTTTCTTGAACTTCATCCGATTGAACCCCAACTCCTTGAGCTTTCATCCCACTCTTGTTGACTTTCAGGAAGTGTATGGGTGATAAAGGGTGTATTATAGATGGATAAAGTGGTTTGTGGCTCTTGAACTTCGCCAAGTTCAATAAAATCTCTCCCATTCTTTCTCTTACAGATAAACTCAGTCTCTAACAAGAAAGCATCTCGAGACACATTCACTTTGTTCTTAAGATGGTTGTAGAAGAAATACCCTTTGGTTTCTGTTGGATAACCCACAAAGAAACATTTTTCGGATCTAGTTGCAAGCTTGTCACTTGGTTGAGCCTTGACATATGCTTCACAACCCCAAACCCTTTGGAAAGACAAACTGGGAACTCTTCCCCTCCATATCTCATATGGTGCCTTTTCCGCAGCTTTGGTAGGAGATCTGTTCAAAATGAGACAGGTAGTTTCTAGAGCATTTCCCCAAAAACTAGTATGCAAATCTGACTCGTTAATCATTGACCGTACCTTATCTAATAAAGTACGATTTCTCCTTTCAAACACACCATTATGTTAAGGTGTTCCGGGAGGAGATAGTTGTGAAACAATTCCACACTCCTTTAGATGATTAAGAAACTCCTGGCTCAAATATTCACCACCTCGATCAGATCGAATATCTTTATTATCTTGCGAAGTTGATTTTGTACTTTATTTTGGAATTCTTTAAACTTTTTAAAGGATTCAGATTTGTGATGCATCAAGTATGTATAACCATATCTACTTAGATCATCAGTAAAAGTAATGAAGTACTTAAACCCACCTCGTGCACTTGTACTTATAGGACCACATACATCAGCATGCACGAGTCCCAAAAGTTCAGTTGCTCGTTCACCAATTCCAGTAAATGGTGACCTGGTGTAGACACCGGATTTTGTACCGGTATTAGTTTTAGTTGTTTGTAAAAATAAGCTAGCCAAATAGTTTAGTAGCATGCAAGCCCATTTCGTTCCTAGCCCGAGAACAAGCAAAATAGCCCAGCAATTACAAAACAAGCCGGCTGAGTTCGTAAGGCCAAAGCCTGTTTCGGCTTGGCGAGAACCCGTCTGGGATCTGGGCCAAAGTCTTGCTCAGTTTAACAGGAACCCGTCTGGGTTGCTGGACGAGATACGGCTCGGCCCACAGCTGAACTCGGCTGAGATCCGTCGAGACGGCTAAACCTAAACCCTAAACGCACCTCCCTACTCCCCCTACTCCACTATAAATTAAACCCTTTTTTTCCCTTCCAAAAACACACCAAGGTATGCTAGAGTATTGACACTAGCATATTCTCTCCACCTCTTCTCTCCCTTTGCATGCTGCTTCACTAAAGGTTAGCATAGTTGATGTAAAACATGTAGTAATCTATTGAATTCTTTTGTTTTTATTTTCAATGTTTTGCATGATTTCAATGATGAATTTGCGAAATTTATGTCTAATTCCTCCCTCTTAACTTTTGTTTTGCTTTAATTTAATTCTAGTAGAGTCTATTCGTTGAATAGGCGGATTTGATGATTTTAATTGTCAAATCCGTAGCCTTACCCCCGAATCCATCTTTGGATTCGCAGGCCGGAGTCTATGTTTTAATGGTTTGTTGTTTTTCTCCTAAAATTCAACTGGCGACTCTTTTTTTTGTGCTTTGGTGTTTACCCCTTTTTTATGATTTTTGACCTAATTTGTGTTTAACGCCAAAGCTAATCCGGTTTGGTTCAATCCATGAACCCAGCGGTTCTGTCCTCTTTTCACTCTCTTTTGCTTCGTCTCTTTATTCGGTAAAGTTCGCCGATAGCGCAAGGAACCCGGCTTGGTTCCTGTCCTTTTTTCTCTCTTCGTTTTTTCCTTTTTCGTGGGGTTTTGCAGCCACGAACCCGTCTTGGTTCCTTTGTTGTTCTCCCTTCCTTTTTTTTTGCCTCTTTCCTTCTTCTTTTTCTTAAAAGGTGAATCTTGGGCTCACGGCGCATAAATCGTCTTTAATCTGTCAACAAAGTCATTCTTAAAAGTTCAACCTTATTTAAGGTTAAGCAATCCTAGTCGGCTCCCAATCACTCCTTAAGTAGCGCCGCGAAAAGAAGGTCATCGATCGAAATTTTTCGGGGTCTACAGATTGGCGACTCCACTGGGGACTTAAACTTAAAAAGAGGGTAAAACTTGAAAGAATTAAATTTTAGTGTTTTTTTTAAAAAAGGAGGAATTATTTTATTTCACATTTTTATCATTTTTTAGGCATATTGCATACCGGGCTACTCTTGGGCCTTTATGGCTGGGGAGCACAAAAGCGTTGGTTTAGGTTTTAAAACTAGGAATCAACCCCGAGAGCGGGAGGTCACTACTTGTGGGATGCACTTACATCGCCAAGCATTTGATCTCTCCTCTCCCCGTGTTACACTCTAAAGGTTTCCTTGAAACCCAAAGAGCAACACCCCACACATTCTTCCTTGAATTCCATATAAGGAAAATGCACCGGGGCGAGAACATGTGGTACCCTATTCATCTCCCTGAACCTAGAAAAACCCTGAATCTAAAGCCATGGTTAGGCTCATCCCGCATCTGTATGTCATGTGACTTAATCCTGTAAAAGTTGAGTCCAAGCGTCTAGCCCAAACATGAGTAGGACGTCATTCTAGCCCGCGTAGGATCAAAAGAGAGATGGACTGGTGAAAACCCAGACGGGTTTGCTGTGCTTGGCCTAGTTGGACTCACTGTGGAATCCTGTCTGTGCCTATTTGAAAGGGAGGAATTACAATCCGAACCCAGACGGGTTTTGGGCCTGTTTTTCTTCTCCTTCCACTTCGGGCCAAACTGTTCGATACTGCAGTCAGCCCAATCCACTCACTATTGATCCTATTCGGCCCTTTATGACGCCCCTTGAGTCAGTGTCAGTCCGGTCAGTCATCATACTAGGTCCATATAGAGTTAGACATGCACTCCCATAAAAGTGGGTGAGTCATCCTTGTGTCAGCATATAGGCGTCATGTCCATGTCCTAGGTTCATATAGGTCCACTAAGTCATGCATGCATCGGGCAGGTGGCGTAAAAGTTCTTTCGAGCACTAACCAGTTTCCTACGCAGCAAGATAATGCACCATCTCCGAGCCCGCATCCGTGACCCACAAACCGGCAGACTTATTCGCAATCCCAATTACAGACCGTCGGCTCAGTCTAGTGAATCTAGTCAATCCAGTGAATCCACCATGTCAGAATCTCTCGCCAACAACCTTTCCGGGGAAAACTCGGGTGACAAGCAATTCGATGCGCTGTACGAGCGGGTACAGGAAGCAATTGCCATTTGCATGGCAGATCAGGAGGACAGAACCAATGAGAAACTGGAGAAGAAGTTCAGTGAAAATCAACAAACCATGAATGGCGTGCTGGAAGCCATCAAGCAGATCAACAAAAAGCTCGGCGTCGGACTTGAGGAAGAAGAAAACTATTATGATACCGAATCTGAGGCCGAGGCGGATGATGGGGTTGGAGAAGGTCACCCCAAATCCAAAAATGGAGGCCCAAAACCTAAGTCATTTGGTGAGGTCAGGTCCAAACCTGTACTGAATAACTCCAGAACTTCGGAAGACCCCTATGTCAAAAAACTTGAGGAGAAAGTTGATATGCTCACCAGAAGGATGATGAAGGCTGATCCGACCTTCACCGACGCCTGCATGGATTTCGCCATCCCCAAACACTATGTATCAAGGATAAGGGACAAGGTTGAGGTGCCAAACATAAAATTTAGGCCCTCTGAAAACCCATCTCATCACTTGGAGGAATTCATGAGGCTGGCTCCCCTCCATAAGGTAGATGAAGGTCTCTACACCACAGTCTTCCCTTCCACTCTAGAAGGTAAGGCCAAGGTATGGTACCAAAATCTACCCCAGCAAGTTAAGACCAACGCGGATGAGTTATTCAAAGCCTTCATAAGCCATTTCAGTCGCCTGCAGTAAAAGGAGGTCACTGTGGATGACCTAACTTCCATGAAACAAAAAGAGGATGAGTCATTCCTCTCTTATTACGAGCGATGGCACTCCATGCTATCTGAAATCGACAAGTCTATCCCCTTTAGAATGCAACTAAGCACTTTTAGACAAGGAATTCATCCCCGCGTCACACGGCATTTTGGCTTCCAATCCATCAAAGACTTTGAGACCTTAAAGGACTTGTGCGTTCAAATTGAAGCTGCTAACAATGAGAAAAGCACACAACATTCTGGTTGGAAAGGATCTAGCTCAACAGAGGCCGCTAGCGCCTAGCCACCCTCGTAAAATCGCTGAGACTAATTCCATCCAACGAAGGCCATTCACCCCGAGGTACGACTCTTACCACCCGCTGGATATGTCTTATGCCAAGGCGTTGGAAAGGCTGGTGAAAAAGGGTATCATCCAATTGCCCCTGCCGACACCTGAACCTGATGTTAAACCTCCGAAGTGGGATGGGAACAAATACTGCAATTTCCATCGCAGTCGAGGTCACGACACCGATATATGCTGGTCTTTGAAAAATAAGATCGAAGGGCTAATCCAGGACGGCGTTATTCCTCCACCAAACCCGTCTCGAAAACCCAACAACAAGGAGAACCCATTGCCCAATCACATCAATGTCGTCTTTTTGGAGAAGAATAGTTTTGATCCGTCCACTCTCATCACCGAAATGGGTCAATTTGTCCCAGTTATTCTCCCGCTTACGGAGGAACTCATCATCAACGGTATTTGGGACAGTGAAAGTGAAGAAGAGGGCGAAGAGTCCACTGACCATGAAGCCAATAGGCATCCATTGTACGACTCTTCTGACGAAGGAGGGGATGTGGAAGAAGTAATATTCCTCAGGCTGCAGCCCTTACTCGGTCCGGCCGCTACTATAACAAGAATGCTACCTTGTCACCAGCGACCCCTAATCCCGAAACGATGGAAACCCCTACACCTCCACCAGAAGACCCTTTCCTCACGCAGCTGAAGAAAACAAAGGCCGAAGTCACGATTTGGCAACTTCTGTGTGCTTCGCAAGACCATAGACAAATACTGCTGGATGCCTTCAATAAGCTCATGGTCCCTACCTCAGCATCACCAGAGGATATTATCTCTCACATTACCTCCGGGAAGCCTACCATCACCTTCGGGGATGAAGACTTACCCGAAGAGGGAGGTTCTCACAACAAAGCTCTTTACCTCACCGCCATGTGCTCTACTCAAACCATACCACTTGTTCTCGTGGATAATGGTTCACCACAATGTCCGGCCCATGGAGAACCGCACAAAGTTGGGAGTTCAAAACAAAGATTTGACACAAAATATCGCTCACCGCATACGATAACTCCCCTCGCAAGTCATTAGGATCAATTGTGCTTCCCATCACCATGGACTACATAAGTAAGAACGTTGAATTCGTCGTTCTTGACATCCCGGCTTCTTTCAACATGCTGTTGGGAAGGCCTTGGTTACATGAGTGCAACGCTGTCGCCTCTACCTTACACTAGAAGGTGAAATTAATCATTCAAGGCCAAGTAGTCACGATCTCAAGTAAACCCCTCAGCGCTGTCTTTGACCCCAAGAAACCCACACTCGAGATTGGACATAGTTCGGCTGACGAGGAGCTGCACAACTTTGAGATGGTAGCGGTTTTGAGCCAGGATCAAGCTCACATTGAATTCGATCCCTACTCAAACCCTAATATCCATGCTATATTGAAGAAGCAAGGTTATTTTCCAGGGATGCCACTCGGCCGAAATCCCAAGAACAGGTTGGCGCCAAATCTCAAGGTGTTCAAAAACAAAGGAAGGTTCAGGCTAGGCTACAAACCAACTAAGAAGGAAGTGAAACTGACGAGGCTAGCCATGGCTAAACAAAAGAGATTGGACAACCCTCCGACCCTATACCAAGTCAAACCGTATCCACGCACTCTTAATGGACAGTTCTTGAGAGAGGGTGATGACTTCCCTTATTACGGCTTCCCAAAACCTCATTATCTAAAGTCTCAGGGTATCCAAGTGGCGGGGTTAGAAATTTTCAATGACTGTGCCGTCACCACAACCGCCGCATTCATCCCGCCTAGGAGAAGTCGTCCACCTTTGGAATGGACCCACCTCGCCGGAGGCGGCATTTTTGGAATGCTCTTCGGGCAAGAAGCGCGCAAGGAAGAAGTCGTCGATCCGGTCATCGCTGCACTTTCCAACCCAAGCTTTGATCTAAGTCTGCTGATCGGAGAAGACGGCGGCCATCGCGAGATCACCTAGATCGATGATGAGGAGAACAAATTTACGCTTTCTGTAGGAGAGTCTGTAGGAGAGTCTGTCCCAAAGGTCATAGAGTCAGGTTCTAGTAGTCCTAAGTTGGTCAGGGTTAACCCAGAGTCTGTTGATGTACCCATTTCTGCATTTAATAAGATGAACATTTCTGCCTACTCGAATCTGCAGCCAACACTGATAATAAATATGCTGAACCTTTAAAAGACCAAAATGAATTAACAGAGGCCATGGATACATTTGAGGAAAAAATAGCGGTCATCGAAGATACCATAAGCATAAATGTAGGGACGGAGGATAACCCCCGGGAGCTCAAATTGGGTAAGTCCCTCACAGACAAGGAGCAACAGGATTTGACAACACTTCTTAAGGAGTTTAAAGATGTGTTCGCATGGTCGTATGAGGACATGCCAGGTATCGACAGGGATATCGCTGAACATACCCTTCCATTGTATCCCGACGCTAAGCCAGCGCGGCAAAAGGCTCGTAGAATCAAGCCAGATTGGTCAAAGAAGATCGAAGATGAGGTAATGGAACAGTTAAAAGCCAAGTTTATACGGGCAGTGCACTACCCCGAATGGGTAGCAAACATTGTTCCCGTTCCAAAGAAGGATGGACGAGTAAGGGTATGTGTTGACTTTCGAGATTTGAACAAGGCCAGTCCAAAAGACAGCTTCCCTCTGCCTCATATCGACGTCCTGGTGGACAATACTTGCGGCCACGAGCTGTTGTCCTTCATGGATGGCTACGCAGGGTATAACCAAATCAAAATGGCAGAAGAGGACATGGAAAAAACATCCTTCACCACTCCATGGGGTACGTACTGCTACACGGTAATGCCTTCGCCTAAAAACGCAGGGCCATATATCAAGACCGCAAATACCCTTCTCCACGCATGATGCACAAGGAGGTAGAAGTATATGTGGATGATATGATTGTCAAGTCCAAAACTGGGAAGAGCACCTCCCAACCTTCGCAAGTTCTTCCTTCGATTAAGGAAATACAACATGAGGCTCAATCCTCGAAAATGCGATTCGGGTCACTTGCAAGTTGTTAGGTTTTGTGGTCAACAACATGGATCGAGGTGGACCCATCAAAGATCAAGGCAATTCAAGAGATGAAACCGCCTAAGACAGAGAAGGAAATTCGAGGTTTCCTTGGTCGTATACAGTACATCAGCCGGTTCATTTCCAAACTCACTATGACTTGTGAACCACTATTTAAGAAGCTCAAGAAAGGAGTAAAAGTGGAATGGGATGATCAGTGTCAAGCAGCCTTTGACAAAATCAAAGAGTACTTGACCCATTCCCCTGTACTAAAGCCGCGGCACGGATGAGCCTCTGCTCCTTTACCTCACAATAACCAGCTCTGCAATGGGGGCTATGTTGGCTCAACAGGTAAAAGGAAAGGAGAGCGCCATCTATTACCTCAGCAAGAAATTCAGTGACTGTGAGAGCCGATACACCAACATTGAAAAAATGACTCTTGCATTGGTTTGGGCAACGAAGAAGCTTCGACATTATATGTTGTCACACACAGTACATGTGATCGCTGAATGCAACCCGATCAAGTTCATCATGGAGCAGCCCACAATTAATAATCGCATAGCTCGATGGGTAGTCATGTTGTCAGAGTTCAGTCTAAAGTTTGTGCCTCAAAAGTCCATCAAGGGAAGGGCCATCTCGGACTTCCTGGCAGACTTTCCTTGTCAGAAACCTCCAAGCACTAACTTAGAGTTCCCAGACGAAGAAGTCTTTCATACGGACGAGATCACGTGGGAAATGTATTTTGATGGTGCTTCTAACCAAATGGGATGTGGCGCAGGGGTGCTCTTGATATCACCTGAAGGAGAGCATCATCCCGTTTCTGTTAAACTTGAATTCGACGCGACCAACAACGCAGCTGAATATGAAGCCTGCATCATCGGGTTGCAAGTGGCATTAACTATAGGAGTAAAGCACATCAGAGTGTTTGGTGACTCTAGTCTTATCATCAACCAAGCCAAGAACGCCTGGAAGGTCAGAAATGAATCTTTGATGGCTTATCAACGACGGTTGTTGGACTTTGCGACGCAATTTGAGCACATTGAATTCAAGTACCTACCCAGAGATAATAATGAGTTGGCAGACGCCTTAGCTAAACTCTCCTCCATGATTGCCATACCAATAGGAATTTACGAATTTCCTATAACAATAGAGCGGCGCGACCAACCCGCCTATGTGTACTCCATAGAAGAACCCATTGTAGACTCAAATGCATGGTTCTTCGATATTTATACGTACTTGACAAAAGGAGATTATCCCGCTGAGGCTGATTCTAAAGGACAAAGAGCGATCAGAATGATGGCAGCACAATACTGCATCATTCACGATCGACTTTACAAGAAGGCTGCTACGGGCATTAACCTACTTTGCGTTGATACCAAGTCAGCAGAAGAATTAATGACCTCCATACATGGAGGAGAGTGCGGACCACACATGAATGGCAGAATGTTAGCGAAAAAGATTCAAAGGGCAGGCTATTTCTGGTCCACCATGGAGGCCGACTGTCTCAACTTCGTTAGGAAATGCGCCAAGTGTCAGGAATACGCCAATCTACGACATCAACCATCTTCCTATCTCACTACATTGACATCCCCTTGGCCATTCTCAGTCTGGGGAATAGACATAATCGGGAAGATACATCCAACGGGTACTGGAGGGCACGAATATGTACTGATAGCCGTTGATTACTTTACCAAATGGGTAGAGGCTGCCTCCTATGCAAAACTCACCTCGAAGCATGTAGCTAAGTTCATCCTGAACAATATCATTTGTAGATACGGGGTGCCACACGAGATCATCAGTGATAACGGGAGCCATTTCAGGAAGGAGGTTGAAGTACTGTTGGCTAAGTATAAGATCAAGCATCACAAGTCCTCACCCTACAGGCCCCAAACTAATGGAGCAGTAGAGGCGACCAACAAAACTCTCGCAGGGATCATTAAGAAAATGGCAGTAACATATAAGGATTGGCCTAATAAGCTTCCTTTCGCCTTATGGGGATATAGAACTTCAATTCGAACAGGAACAGGAACAAGCCCTTTTGCCTTGGTCTACGGAATGGAAGCAGTGCTTCCAGTTGAGCTCGCCATACCATCACTCCGCATACTTGCTGAAAGTCAACTACCAGAAGCTGAATGGGCTAGGGCCAGATATGAAGAGCTGACGCTTATTGACGAGAGAAGGCTCAGGGCCTTACACAATGTGCACTTATATCAGGCTCGTATAGCTAGGGCTTTTAACAAGAAGGTTAAGGACCGGGTTCTTCAAGAAGGAGATTTAGTGCTTAAAGAGATGAGGGCACCCATTCAAGATCCAAGGGGTAAATTTGCGCCAAATTGGAAAGGGCCTTATATCATTAAACAAATACTGCCGGGGGGAGCAGCCCGTTTAGTCACTACAGAAGGAGAAGAATTAATACAGCCCACCAACCTGGACCAGTTAAAAAAGTTTTACGCATAACAAGGTCGACCGAATCGGCCAAGCAACTAGAAGGGGAATTTCTAGACACTTGGCCGTACTTAGGCAGGTTTGGGTTTCACGATACACAGGAACCTGCACGGGTTTTGGGCCCCAGATTGGAGAAAATTGCGCCTCAAATGGGCTCGAGTCGCGTACTGGATTTCAATTTCATAAACTGTGCAAAGGGAAGGTTTCGTTGTATTAACGACTACTATTATTATTTATGAAGGAGAAATTCATTACAATACTTGGTCTTTCGAATAATGTTGCAATTACTCTGATTGTAACTAATAAAGGTTCAGCTAAAATATTATCAAAAAAAAAAAGAAAAAAAAAGAGAAAAAAAAAAGAAAAAAAAAAGAGAGAAAAAAAACAAAAAAATAATATAAAAATATAAATTGGCACACAGTTTCAGGCCTGTTTCATCTTCTTCTTGTCAGCAGACTTTGGTCCAACCCCGGTCTCTTTGGTGTCACTAGTCCCTCTCTCAGTGTCCTTAGGACGGTACCTCTTCTTCCTATTCTCCTGAAAAGTTTTTCCTTTTTCAACAGATGTATCAGCGCTTTTCGGTTTAGGAGCCCGAGGCTCCCTCATAACAACCCCGGGCCATAACGGGCCAAGCCTGTCCTTCACATCGGTTTTAGGGCCCAATCGATCTTTCACAGTGATCTTGGGACCCAAACGCTGCAATACATCAGCCTTAGGGCCCAGCCTATCTGTTGCAGCAGCTTTCAGATTCTGTCTGGTTTCCTCGGCCCTCCTTGTTACCACCACGGCCACCAATCTTGATAACGAGAATGACCATTTCAGACACATGCGCTTTCGAGGGAGCACGAACAGTGGGTCGTTTCTCCCAATATTTCAGCCAAGATTCTACAACACTCTTCTTGAGATGGAGTAACTTCGAGGCATCATGAGTTTTGTCGGGAATACGTTGCCTCAACCCCATTTGTCTCATGCCCCGCTCTGGGAAGTAGAATGTCAAGTGTGTCAAGCTTGCAATGCATACGTAGGGGTTTCTTTGATCACAAGTGATGTACTCTGGAATGTGCCAATTTTCAATCCACCACTGTACCGTGATCTCTTCAGGTTTCTTTAGTAGTTTGACCCATTCGGTTACTGATCGACGCCCGGGATACTTCCTCTTGCGTTGACAGAAGTTCGCCAACGCCGTTGCAGACTCCGCCTTTTCGACCAGGCTAAGGTGCTCCATTAACCAAACCTGCGCCGCAAAGTAGTGTAGAAAGTTAGCTAACCTGCACGGTTTCGCTAAAAAAAAAGCACGTTTACTGCAGATCGAGGGCTACCGCGGAAATCATGCTCCGGGTCAGAGTCATCAAGACACATCAGCGTTTCTCCCAGAATCACCGGTACAGGATTGTAACCACGTAGATCAAATTCGCGGGACCCGTCCTTCTGCCACCATGATAGAAACAAAATTCTCCCAGCAGGCATAATACCAGGGCCCTCACACGCACCACAGGCCCGTACTCTAAGGTCTCAGGGGCCTGGAAGTATTCCACTATGGTTTGGAAGTGCACCTTATCCCCTATTATCGCACTCCCAATTACCCTAGAGGGGAGGCAAAGCAGCTCTTTGTATTCCTTCCTCGCATCAGTAGCCAATGGAGGCACTATTGATGGAGCATAATGATTCGTCCCAAGGATAGAAGACCATTCTTCAGGCAAAGGAACCAATTCCCGCATGTTGAATCTAAACACATGGAATTCCTTATCCCAGAGGGTTTCAGGAGCACGCAGGAAATCCCAATCTATCTTCACTTGCCTCAAGCTAAGCAGAGATGTCAACTTATACCTCCCCAGTTCTCTCTTTTCTTCTTTAGACAAGGTACTCACCCAAGTGGCTAACTTCTTTTCGAATGCCATCGAAAGGACAGTTTTAGCAATGTACAGACGAGTTTTCGCTGAATTTGTGGTTTTACGACGGCAGAGAACCCAGACGGGTTCTTGTGAAAAGCTTAGACGAGTCTGAGTTGGTTATAGCGAACCCAGACGGGTTTCTTGCTGGGTTCTTGATTGAGTTTGTGATGACAAATGGGCCGCACGTAGCTAGAGGGTTTCGGTAGAAAAAGCGGCGCAGAGATTTGTGATTGTATGCATGGAAGAAGTTGGGGAAACACGTATTTATAGCAAAAAACCCAGACGGGTTCTCTTGTCCAAGCCCAAGTAGGAAACAAAATGTCGGTTGTCCGAGCCCAAGTAGGAAATAAACTGTCGGCTGCCCAAGCCCAAGTAGCCACAAACCTGCATGTACGGGCCTCCATTGCGCTTCTCAACCTGGGTTCGTGGGTGGGATTCCAATTGGGCCTGAACGTCAGACGGGTTTCTGGGCCTCCATTGCCCCGTTTCTCAACCCAGTTCGTGGGTGGGATTCCAATTGGGCCTGAACGTCAGACGGGTTTATGGGCCTCCATTGCCCCGTTTCTCGACCCAGTCTTTGTGGGTGGAATTCCAATTAGGCTTGAACGTCAGACGGGTTTGGCTAGTTTTTGGATTCGATCAAGAGGCCTCTTCAGCTCTATTTTGGGTCATAATGCGGGTCCACAAGATGATTATATGTCTTCGTCGGCCCCGAAACTGTAGTTCGAACTTACTTGTAGTGTTTTATTCTCGTTTTTTTTATTTTTTATTTTTTTTCGTTTGGGGAAGTGGGAGTAATCCCACCATGTAGATTGCATATCGCATTGCATTATTGTGCATAAGGGTGCATGAAAACAAAAGAAGTGCATTACATAGCATCGTTACCGCATAAGTGTCACATCAGTAGTTCGCACTAGTACAAAAGCATTAAAAAAAAAAGAGAAAAAGAAAAAAAAATCATTGCATTGCATCGTCCTAAGTGCATACATAGCATTACATAAATTCATTGCATAAGAGACCCTGCATGTGCATCTTTCTCAATCCTCATCAGGCCAGACCTCCGTGTCGCCGCCGCCGCTAGCGCTATCAGCCCCATGGGCTCCGCTTCCATCAGCTCCAAAGTAAGTGTCCCATTGATAGTAGGAGGAGTCTACCACCTCTGTATCACCACCTGAGCCAGATAAGTGCAACACTTCGGTACTGCCTGCGTTAAGCCAAGAGTGTTCTGGAACCTGCCACTCTTGATTACCTCCGTGCCACCCCGTGGAGCGTGCCAAGAAGTTCTTACTACGGCTCGGGACAGCCATCCCGACCATTCCCGAGTTTGTGTTCCCATCCGCACGCTCGAGGTCGCTCCAAACCTCGAAGGAGTAACGGGTACAACGGGTTGAGACGGAAGCACTGATGAGGCGTCATCTGCGAGGGCACGATTATACCCCGCAGATGCACCCGAATCACTGCAAAGCACCACAGTAGGGTCGACCGCCGCGAAGGAAATGCCATAACTTAAATCCACGGTCGTTGCAGGAGACGCAGGAACATACCCAGGCATTCCATAAGGGTACTGGGGCAAAGGATGAGAGGGTTGACGCCTAGACCCCGAATGATGAGACTCTGAAGGGGTACCTAAATGCAGTGAAATGCCTTCTTGCCACGACGCAGCTCCACCAACAGCGCTAGACTCGAGCATGTCTCCACCACGGCCGGTGCCACGCCGAGCCGCTCCGCGAAATTCTATGATCATGAGACCTCACCTGATGCTCGTGCTCACCTAAAGACATAGAGGATATGCTGTTCTCCGCAGAACGCTGATGGTCGTGGCCGAAACCCGTGTCTCCATAATGGGAACTGGTTGAATGGCTATCTTCAAGTAAGATACCTTTCCCACGGTCATCGTGAGCCGGCATGCCCGTGCTCCGCCTACTCCTCTCCCCGTGCCTTCGGAGAGCAGCTTCACCCTCATAAGACCGCCTCGCGTCGGCCATAAAGGAAGAATGTCGAGGAGGGTCAATCCGCTCTGACCGGTCACGAGGCACGTGCGCATCTGAATGGCGGGGAGGATCCACAGGACGAGACTGGGCATCATCATCCACGTTTGCGTCCCCAACCACAGAACCTGCGAGGTCTTTCTCGCGAGCCCAAGTCAGTGTGAATTAATTTTTGAGGAAGCCTTCGCTTGTTCATCGCCATCGCATGTAATGAGGAAAATTGGTCAAAGTTTGAGCAAGTTACAGCTAAGCAAGGAAAAAAGGGGGGAATCACCTACCGGCTTTCCCAGGATCTTCTCCAATTCTGGTTTAATGTCTTCACTAGTCGCCCTCGGGTAGCCGCAAACTGTGTCCCTAGAACTGCTCTGACTCTTCTCGTCATCCTTGCAATAGGGCCCCAACTGCAACAAGCAAAGAATTGGTCATATTAGGCGGTAATAGAAGGAACATGAAAAGAGTAAATAGAGGTCTTCTTCCCCACCTTTCTGAAGGCCAGGCGGTCCCGATATTGTTCCCATTCCTCCCAGAATTGGTCGGGCGATGCCATCGATGCATGGTTAGTATACCAAGAACCTCTCTTAGCTGCTACAAACGCCTCGGCATGCAAGGCTCGCGGATCGTTCATGGTCTCAGGAGGGTCTGATGGTATTATCCACCTTTCATGGCCCAGGGTTTGCCTTGTAAACCTCTCACCAAGACTCCAGACCCAACCGGACGGGCTCTCCATCACCAAGCGTAGGGTACTATCCCTATGCGCTGCATTTCGCGAGGGAATAAAGTCTTGCGGAATATTGAAGCCAACCCAGGCATTCCAGTTGACATCATCCTATACAAATAAAGGAAACATTAGCACCAAAGAAATGCAAGAGAGATTACATGAAAAATGTACCTCTTCGAGGTGATCCAAGATGCGGCGCAACTCATCTAAGCTCCCAAATGGTTTCTTCTTTTGCTCGAGGTAGTTTTTGTGCCACCGTTCTGCTGCTGGCACTGTCTGGACGTGTTGGGTAGGGATAGTGAATCCCTTAATGTACTCATACCCCCATACCTGCAAATATGTCAATACCGAGACTCACGATATAGGAAAAGAGAGAAAAGCATGCAAAAGAGAAGCGTCTCGAAGATTACCTCGAGCACCTTCCACATGCTCGGACCGCTCATCTCCCGCGGACTCTCTGGTGCGAAGAATGGGTCCACATCCGTACCAGGCCGAACACCGATGCGAAGCCAGCGAGTGAAGTTAGCATAAGCAGCCTTGGCCCAGTTTCGATGAATGACCTGCTCTAGATCAAGGAGATTCTTCATCCAGGTCAAATAAACATCGTCTCCTCGATTGGCAAACATCGTGGCAGAGATGAAATATGCCAGGAAAATGAAGCGACGCTGAAACTCATCCATATGAGTGAAGTCGGCGGAAGTGATGACATTCTCGAAGGAGCCGTAAGAAAGCTTCATCTTTCGACCAAATCGGCGCCGTTCGAGCACAGGCTCTAATAATTCCATCACCTGGTCCGGCACGACAGGGTCGAATTCAACATCTTGACCACCCCAGCGTAGCCCGGTAATCATCACAAAGTCGACAGGGGTTATGGCCATTTCTCCCACAGGGAGGTGGAAGGTGTTGGTGGAATCCCAGAATCTCTCCGCGAGCGCACGCCCCAACACCCGCGGTGTACAAGGTTCCCAGGCCTTGACACATTTCCAGAAGAGGTCGAATACTGACTCTTCTAAAAGTATAAGCGCCCAATTATCCTCTGCAAAATGCTCCACCACTTTGATCGGTTTCTGCATATTGCCACCAGTTCTAAGGGAGTCCTCCTGAGGATCCACCATAAAAATTAAAAAAAAGGAGACAAGTCCCTACGGCAACCTATCAGGTGATCCCTAATTTAGCAAAAGCTAAATTGAGCTTCCACTAAATTAGGGGGGCTAAAAAAATCAATCATTCGGCCCACCCAAGAAAAGAGGGTTGGGCCTCGCTGTTTTCGGCCCGGAAACGCAGACGGGTTCTCCTTTCGGCCTCGCTGTTTGGGCCTCTCTTTTCGGCCCAGGAAAAATTGGGCCGCTTACTTATACCAACCCAGACGAGTTCTTGCAAGGAGAAAGAAGGCTGGGCCTTGTTTTTTTTTTTCGGCCCACCCAAGAAAAGAGGGTTGGGCCTCACTGTTTTCGGCCCACCCAAAGAAAACGCAGACGGGCTCCTTGTGCAAAGTTTGGGCCGCATCAGCCCAACTCAAAAAAAAGTGGGCTAAGCCGTATGTTGGAACCCAGACGGGTTCCTGCGCCGAAACCTTGGGCTGCATCAGCCCAACTCAAAAAAAGTGGGCTGGCCCATATGTGGGAACTCATACGGGTTCTTGAAGTGTTGGGCCGCAAACAAATCGGTTGGGCCGCATCAGCCCAACTCAAAAAAAAAAAAAAAAAAGTAGGAACGCAAACGGGTTACTGCAGGGCTGGGCCGTAGGTTGGGCCGCATCAGCCCAGCTCACACAGGTTCTACAAAAAATCTGGGCCTCGTTTTTTTTTGGCCCAGCCATGCATAACGCAGACGGGTTCTACAAAAGGGGATTGGGCCGCCCACTTTCAGGAACCCAGACGGGTTCTTTTCGCCGAAAATTTAGGCCGATTAGGAATTGGGTTTGGGCTTTTCACCTAATTACAGCCCAACTTAAACGGGTATGTTTTCACTATGCGGCCTATCATCCTCGGTTCTCTAAAGCTCGATTTGAACAATACGGGTAATTGACATAAATTAGTTCATTATTATTAGCTAAATCAACAAGCTAGAATTAAACATTTCTACTTGCAAATTTATGCTATGATTAAAAAGCAAAGTCAGGAAGAAGGCATTACCCGGACATGTGAATGCTTGTGCCATACGTGATTCCACGGTTCAGGCACCAATATCGACGGTTCCCAACCCGGCCTGGGAGTCCATGCTCGCCGGGAGGACATTTCATGTGCCCAGTTTGTTGCATGGGGTTGAACGGGTGGATCCCTAACTTTCCTAACCATTGCTTCCTAACTAGTGAATGAAGGATTTCTTTGAGTAAGAAGTGGAAGTGAAGAGTGAGATATGTGATTAAGGGTGTGAAGAGGCCCCTTTTTATAAGGGAAGTGGATGCATGCACACCACACAAATGGCCAACCAGCGGGTCCCAGCAGCAAGATCATTGAGGGCATGCATTGGCTGAAAATCTATCCAAAAATCTATCCACATGCATTGGCCAAAAAAAAAAAAAAAAAGAGAGAGATGCATGCCATAACACAGACGAGCTCCTGCGTTTGTATTTACCGGCCCAACGCAGACGGGTTACTGCTGGGCCCAGATTGCCGGCCCAACGCACGCCCAAAATGGAAGGGAAAATGGAAAAGAACTCAGACGGGTTTTTGCTAGGCCCAAAAAACTGATCCAACGCATCACAGCCAAAAATGGGCCTTGCATTTGCCGGCCCAGATGCAGGACCCAACGCAGACGGGTTTCTGGGTCAATATTGCGGCGAAATCGGGCCTCAGATTTGCGAGCACAACGCAGACGCTCGTGGGTTTTGCGATGTCGACGGGCTCATGCTTGGCCTGCACGCCTACCAACGCGCGCGATCAAAGTGGGCTTTGCAATTGCAAGCCCAGTTCGTGACTTCAGACGAGTTTACAGAGCCAAAACGAGCCCAAATTCGTTGCCCTAATTCAAGGCCAAAGCAATGGCAAACTTCGGCCCATTTCCGAGAGCTGAAGCACAACTGACAGGTAAATTCACTGACTCGCTCTGATTTTCAGATAAACTGATGCTCTCCTTCTCTGTTTTGCAGAACAATGCACGAGATACATCGGTCATCAGGCGGTTACAAAAGACGAACTCATCTTCGATGGCCGTCATCGGGCCTTCACAATACGATGACACCCTTTTCAGCACAAAGACATAGGTCTTGCACTCCACGGCGAAATGAAGTGCATGATCTTGATCCACCTCACGGCGAAATGAGGTAGATCAATTCGGTCAGCTTTACGGAAGAAACTAACCTGACCAACCAACATCGGCGCAGGACCAAGCTTCCAAGCGTCACCTCGGTCCGCCTCACGACGAAATGAAGTGGACCACCCCGACCGGCTTTACGGAAGAAACTAAGCAGGTCAACCCATCCACCTCACGGCGAAATGAGGTAGATCAATTCGGTCAGCTTTACGGAAGAAACTAAGCAGACCAACCAACATCGGCGCAGGACCAAGCTTCCAAGCGTCACCTCGGTCCGCCTCACGGCGAAATGAAGCGGATCACCCGGCTTTACGGAAGAAACTAAGCAGGTCAACCCATTCGGTCAGCTTTACGGAAGAAACTAAGCAGGCCAACCAACATCGGCGCAGGACCAAGCTTCCAAGCGTCACCTCGGTCCGCCTCACGGCGAAATGAAGTGGACCACCCCATCATCCTGTCATGCTTCACGGCGAAATGAAGCATGCCACCCAGATCCGCCTCACGGCGAAATGAAGCGGATCGACCCCGACCGGCTTTACGGAAGAAACTAAGCAGGTCAACCCATTCGGTCAGCTTTACGGAAGAAACTAAGCAGACCAACCAACATCGGCGCAGGACCAAGCTTCCAAGCGTCACCTCGGTCCGCCTCACGGCGAAATGAAGTGGACCACCACGACCGGCTTTACGGAAGAAACTAAGAAGGTCAACCCATTCAGACACAGGTCTTGCACTCCACGGCGAAATGAAGTGCACGACCTTGATCTACCTCACGGCGAAATGAGGCAGATCAACTCGGTCAGCTTTACGGAAGAAACTAAGCAGGCCAACCAACATCGACGCAGGACCAAGCTTCCAAGCGTCAACCAACTTCGTAATGTGCTTGATTCATATCCAAGATCATCAAGACTACTTTGATCATCGTTTTACTCAAACTCGATCAAAGTGGGGGCTATCTGTAGACACCGGATTTTGTACCGGTATTAGTTTTAGTTGTTTGTAAAAATAAGCTAGCCAAATAGTTTAGTAGCATGCAAGCCCATTTCGTTCCTAGCCCGAGAACAAGCAAAATAGCCCAGCAATTACAAAACAAGCCGGCTGAGTTCGTAAGGCCAAAGCCTGTTTCGGCTTGGCGAGAACCCGTCTGGGATCTGGGCCAAAGTCTTGCTCAGTTTAACAGGAACCCGTCTGGGTTGCTGGACGAGATACGGCTCGGCCCACAGCTGAACTCGGCTGAGATCCGTCGAGACGGCTAAACCTAAACCCTAAACGCACCTCCCTACTCCCCCTACTCCACTATAAATTAAACCCTTTTTTTTCCCTTCCAAAAACACACCAAGGTATGCTAGAGTATTGACACTAGCATATTCTCTCCACCTCTTCTCTCCCTTTGCATGCTGCTTCACTAAAGGTTAGCATAGTTGATGTAAAACATGTAGTAATCTATTGAATTCTTTTGTTTTTATTTTCAATGTTTTGCATGATTTCAATGATGAATTTGCGAAATTTATGTCTAATTCCTCCCTCTTAACTTTTGTTTTGCTTTAATTTAATTCTAGTAGAGTCTATTCGTTGAATAGGCGGATTTGATGATTTTAATTGTCAAATCCGTAGCCTTACCCCCGAATCCATCTTTGGATTCGCAGGCCGGAGTCTATGTTTTAATGGTTTGTTGTTTTTCTCCTAAAATTCAACTGGCGACTCTTTTTTTTGTGCTTTGGTGTTTACCCCTTTTTTATGATTTTTGACCTAATTTGTGTTTAACGCCAAAGCTAATCTGGTTTGGTTCAATCCATGAACCCAGGCGGGTTCCTGCCCTCTTTTCACTCTCTTTTGCTTCGTCTCTTTATTCGGTAAAGTTCGCCGATAGCGCAAGGAACCCGGCTTGGTTCCTGTCCTTTTTTCTCTCTTCGTTTTTTCCTTTTTCGTGGGGTTTTGCAGCCACAAACCCGTCTTGGTTCCTTTGTTGTTCTCCCTTCCTTTTTTTTTGCCTCTTTCCTTCTTCTTTTTCTTAAAAGGTGAATCTTGGGCTCACGGCGCATAAATCGTCTTTAATCTGTCAACAAAGTCATTCTTAAAAGTTCAACCTTATTTAAGGTTAAGCAATCCTAGTCGGCTCCCAATCACTCCTTAAGTAGCGCCGCGAAAAAAAGGTCATCGATCGAAATTTTTCGGGGTCTACACCTGGTCATTTTACCCATAAGACATACTTCACAAGCACCATATGCTTCGAAGTTGAAACCACACAAAAGTCTTGCATTATGCAGCTTTTGCATGTGTTTCTTGTTTATATGACCCAGGCAACAGTGCCACAAGTAAGTGGGATTCGAGTAAGATGTTTTAGCTTTCTTGGATCCAATGTGGTAAACAAGTTTATCTAAATCTACAATATACAAGCGATTAAATCGAACATCTGTACAAAAGTATATTTCATCTTTGAAAATATTAAAGCGACTATCATTGAGTTCAAAGGAATAACCTTCCTCTTCCAAAGCAGATATGGAAATCGAATTCTACTTATCGTAGGAACAAAATAACAATTATTTAGTTCTAGAATAAGTCGGACTGCGGTATCCCTTGCCATCTCCGTGGTGTCCCTCCTTTGCCCCCTTTGCGGTAATTCGGCCTCTCCGGTTTAATGCCTTATTGATCCGACCCTCTTTCGCACATGCTCTTGCCTTAGGGTATTGGCTTGTGTGACCCTGTGGGGCCAACTAGCATGGTTGTGATCGAACTGTCCAATCACCGGTTAAGAGATCTTCTAGCAAAGACATCAACCACCCTGCCATGTTAGCTTGAGTACTCGGTCGTATTTGAACATTGTCGGGGCACTCCCAACAAAACCTCCTCCTCAAGAGTGAAACACATGAAAAGAGAGATCCTAGTACAGACAAACAACCTTTGGCTTTGTCTTTGCTTGGTAGCAAACCTTGTGAGGTCGAGAGTTCCTTAGCTCCACAAAAATTTCAAATTTCCATCCCTTGTGCCATACTCTTGCAAAAAAAGCCTCCCGCTGAGCTCTACTTCAGAGATGATGGTTATGCTGTTGGGTTTGCTTGTTTGTCCCCTCGCGAAGATTCTTTCAGAGTTGAGGATGTTGAGATCTTTTTGGTACACTTCCCCAGCCATGGATTCTCGATCGATGACTACATTGAGGAGTTCAATCACCTCATGAGAACTAGAGTGGAGAATATGAGGTACTTCAATGATCAACGCACTACCTTCTTCAAAAACTCCTACACCTTTAAGAAGTATAGAGTAATGAGCAAGGTCATTTTGGAGATTATGGGGCAACTCTACAATGGGCTATCAATGCATAATAGTTCAATGAAATCTACCCCCAAGAGTTGAGGACAACGCTTCTCTAACAAGGAAGCCTAACCAATAATTTTTAGGGGTCCCTAAGATCGTAGATAATAACAACGGAGGAGTCGGACTCAATTTTTCTAAATCGAGTTCGGTCACTTTTCGAGTCTCAAATCGGTCGTTTAGGAAGGCTAGGAAGAAGCTGGGATCAAGGCCAAGTTGGAGGAGCAAATTTGAAGAAAATGCAGCTTTGGGGAAAAATTGGGCATGAGAAAAATACATATCTTCACCCTTTTGATCATAACTCCTTCAATACATTTTTTATGACCATCAAATTCAGGAAGCCTATAGTACACACCGAGAGATTTTCGTCGATATATTATATACCCAAATTGGAGTTAAACGACGCACTTATGTACGTTGGAAGTCAGGAGACGCCAGCAGGCGCTGGCTGCGCCTCCCATGTTTCGCCCGTCCCATGTTTCTGCATGAGGGGTTGATTGTGCCTCATGTTGTTTCAACATATTGTTGTGTTTACTTCCCCTTTCTTTGTTATTTTTCTTCCCCTTTTTCCCCCTCCCTTGTTTAAACCCTTTCCCCCTTCATTTGTATTCAACTAATGATTATTGTGAACACTTTGAAGATGAATTCTTCTTGGGTATTTGAAAATCCTCCCCTAAAATCTTCATTCTTGCTTTATCCATTTCAATGGTGGCGCTAGTTGAGAACGTTAGAGGTTTCATGGTGTTTTCTTTGTCACAATCTGTGTGAGTTCTTTGGCTCTTTCTTTGGGTGTTGGCGACTCCCCTTTATATATCCATGGAAGGTCCCAGTTCAAGGTGGTGAGATTCTTTACCCTTGTTTATATCTTGTTGTTGATTTTGTTGTTTTTCTTGCCTTAAACCCCAAAATGGTGGATGTTTATGAGTTCTAATGTTGGGTTTCCCTAAACTCTAGTTTAGTTGTTAATCCTTGAGCTCGAATTTTGGTGTTTGTTATTGGATTTCGAATCATAAGGCAGGCAAGCAAGCATGTTGCTTGTTTTTATATTATTATTCGACAACAAAATAGTAAATTCATGTGTGAATACAAGCTAGCAAGTTGACAGACAAGCAAGCTGCTAACCAAAAAAAAGAAAAAAGAAAGTGGAACATTTTCTTTTATAGTAAATAAAATGAAATGAAACAACATTTTAAATTTTTAATATTCATATGTTGCTTTAGTTTATACTCATTTATATGGGTTATAGATATAGAGTTATGGTTGATTTAAGGCTTTGTTGTCTTTAATACATTTTTTGAAAAAATTCAATTAAGTTTAGTTTTAAATACTTTTAATAAAAGAATGTTAGATTAAGTTTAATAAATGGGTTAAAAATAACTTTAGCTAAGTCTAGAACAAGTTTGGCAAATAATTTTAAAATGAATGTTTTAACCGGTTCCGATGGAAAGTCATAAATTGTATCAGTCTCATGACCCTATATAAAAACAAAGACAAAGAAAGGGGAACTCTAGGTCTTCAGAATCCTCGAATGAGGTGTATTTTGATATTAGTAATGAGATTGAGTGACAAATGATGGAAACAATGATGAAGAGGATGAAGGAAATGATGACGAAGAGGATGAAGGAAGATGTCTACTTGTTTAAGAAGACGTCGAGTATTTCCTAATAAAGTTTTGTAAACAACTTAGGTCTAAGCAACAAGACCACATAGTTAAGTTTTACATTTCAACAAATTCGTAAAACTACATGACAAGACTCTTATTATTAGGGCTAATCAAAAAACATTGGAATCGCTTCACCGAAAAAAAAAACCGGAAAAGGCAACACCGAACCGCTTCATTTTTCCGGTGCACCGAAGCGGATAAACTGGATGTGAAACAGGGAGGTTCCGGTTTGTAATTTTCAAACCGGCGGGGAACTGGAACCGCACCGTTAATATATATTTATGTATATATATATATATATATATATATATATATATATATATATATTGATTTTAAAAAATTACATAAACATAGTGGGAACTAACAAGCAAAGCAAAATTTACACTGACACAGTCGAACCGAACTTGAATTTTTTTTTTTTTTTTGGGTTGATTGAATGATAATTTTTAAATTTTAATGGAAATAAAGGCGATTCCGGATAACCAAGGACACCGCACCGTTAAATCTGATGCACCGATTAAAAAAAAAACTAGGTGTTCCGGTTCCAATTTACGATTTTGGAAAACCATTTCGACCGGTGCACCGCTTCGTGAAACCGTCACTGCACCGAACCGCACCGTGAACACCCCTACTTATTATGAAGCCTCTAAAAGGTTGCACCACGGTTTATCATGAGGAGGGTTTAAGAGATCCATAGCTTTACAAGAAGATTAAAGAAAGGAACGGAAAGGTGACTGCGCCTTATAAAATTCAAATGAAAAAGAACAAAATAGGGTGATCTTTAGACCAAGGGACTTAGTTCGGATCTACTTAAGAAAGGAGAAGTTCCCAACTAAGAGACAACCAAGGCTTATGCCAAGATCAGAAGGTCCCTTTGAGATATTGGAAAGAGAGTGATAATACTTATAAACATATGTTTCCTGGACAGTATGGAATTTGAACCACTTTCGATGTAGCAGATTTGAAGGCTTATGGGAAGGCTAATACGATGGCCAATTTGATGGCAATTTTCTCCACAATGAGAGGTTAAAGAAGTTCCAAGTCCTATTAGACTCCATCATGCTCAAAAATCGCCTAACAACCTCAATAAGACCTATGGTATAACTTTCATGGTTCAAAAGTTTACTAAGGATGAATATCATGCCTTAGAGCTCATTTGTCATCCTAATTTTGTGAGTTTAGTCGAAACTGAAGATAGGTTTGCTTTATCACGATTTCTAGCATACTCGAGGTTACAATAGAAAGGATGTCAAGGTTAAATAAGACTCGAGCGACGATCAAGGTCGTTAGCTACATTATCAAAATGGTATTTTCAAGTGTCAATTTTGACCAATTTTAATTTAGGGGTAAGTTTATTTTTACTTTAAGGTTGAGTTACTACTTTAGATATTTTGATTTCTTTTTCCCCATGGTTTCTAGAATGTTTTTGGATCCTATTTGGCTTCTTAACAAAGGAGATATTATCCCACCTAGGATGGTGGTATGATTTACACTCTTTTTGTCCTTTACCTTAGGATTTTATATAACTAGCCTCTCACTTAGGGCCTATTACTTTGCAAGCTCATGTGCAAAGGAACAATCTGTCTATATTAAGTGTGGGGGATGAAATTAAAAAACTACTTGTTAGGAATTAAATCCAAATGGAACATATCTAATTAAAATGTAGCAAAAACAAATTAAACAAGATAATTATTTTAGGGATGTAAGTATTGAGAAAATAAACTAGAACAATATAGAGGTGATGAAAGACAAAATTGTTTTACGTGAAAACCCAATACGGGAAAAAAAATCATGGGAGGCAAGATATAATCAATTATAATAGGTAGAGATTACAAAGGGTATCCTAAGCAACACATAGCACAATGAGATCAAGAAGAAAGATATCAAATGAAATATTACAATCTGATAATAAAAATTGTACCTTGAAGGCACATAATTTGGCCACATATCTCTAAGGGCAATGAAATATAAGGAAGATTACAATCTGATAATAAAAATTGTACCTTGAAGGCACATAATTTGGCCAAACCGTAGCCCTAGAATAGTCTTCTAACTGAAATCAACTACTAGAGTCATGGAGGCCAAACAGTGTCAATCACAAAAAGGAAATAATTACTTATTTCCAAAACTTGAGTTTGAAATGAATTGGAACACTGTCCAACGCCACGCAATACCTAAACAACTGTATGATCATTAGTCCCTCAATAAACTTATGATGAGGACCACATTCCACCTTCATGAGTTCTATCACTTTCTTTAAAACCACACTGCCACGAATCTTAGAACTCTAGGAAAAACATAATAGCTAGCCTAGGAACAATCTCCCCCGCCTCCAACCTCCCCTAACATCTCCAACATTTAGAATGTCATCCAACAAATTGCACGTAGATGAAACCATCGTACTCGACTAGGGAGACATCACTGGCTTCATCGTCACATCAACGAACAATTCATAACCACTCCCATTTTATGACCAACCATCTCCAACATGAGCCTGAATTGAATGTCCCCTAAACTCTAGACAACATTTCTTGCTCGCCTACTACTTGCAGCATATTCATCTTTATTCCCTTCTACCCTTGACCATTTCTAATCTCACAAATTTTACAATTTTGTTCCTTAAACAACATACAAAGAACACGTACCAAATTGAAAGCAATACTCTGCATCGACGATGCATCTTTCACAAGTTCAAAAGCTAGACATAGGACTAATCATATTTCAATCCAAACAGGATGGCTCAAAATAAAGGGACCAACCAAGACCAAAAGTGACTCGATGGAAATCGGTCCAGTATTCGGTCCAAGATTTTGTGGATCTTGAGTTATGCTCTGGATCGATCTAAAACTGAAAAAAGAAAAAAACTTAAACCCAGAGCGGAAACCTAGTTAATATAAAAATAAATTATGATCTAAAAAATATTCTTGAAACTCTTGATAATTTGGGACTCTTATATGTGGTAAGTAGATCACAATATCTCTGACTCAATTAGCATGTAAATATTATATCATAGTATAAATTATCCTTTTCCTTTCCCTTATGATTACAAAAATAAATTATCATATATTTATACATCACACAAAAATAATATAACAGTTCTTGAAATGAGAAAAAAGGGGTTGAGTTTAAAAAATGAGTGTGGATTTTAAAAATCCTACTTTCATATAGAATTTTTTTTCAAAAAAAAAACACATCACATACGTAATTACTAATAGTAAATCTCCTAAAATACCTACACAGGTCCAATTCGGTCTGGATTGGATCGATTCAATGTCCAATTAGATCAATCTAGTTTTGGAATAGTTGTTTTTGTTTTGTTGATTTTTTTTCAAGTGTACATGTATTTGTGTATTTGGTAAACTTAAAAGTCTTGAAAAACTAAGTATAAGTGTATAATCAAGCTAAGATGATCAAAGGAAGCCATTAAATGACTTCCCAAGTCCAAAAGGCCCAAATTTGGGTGCAGAGTACTTGTCACAGGGGTGTCATGGTTTGACACGGGCCCGGGAGTGATAGGCCTAGCTCGAAGTTAGCCAAATTGTGTATAGAGTGTTTGTCACATGCATGTCATGGTCTGACACGGGAGGGACAAGCCTCGAAGCATAAGATTCTAGGTACTGCACAGTTGACACATGCGTGTCAGGCTTGATGACATGGTCCGTGTCGCCTTGATAGGATCTGTATCGGTATGCTGGTGCGATTTTTGCTTGTTTTTCTTGTTTTTCACATGTTTACAAATCACCTAACATATGTTTTAATCCAGATAAGCTTAGTTAGGACATCCTGCTAACTACCCTAACTACTTTATCCTTGGTGACTAAGCATCCTTCATGGGGGTTGAAGAATCTCAGCGACTCTCTGAGGACATCACCATATCCGGCAGTGAGGGCCTCATGTTCCAGCATGAAGATTTTGTTTTAAAGATCAGTCAAAATTAAATCAGGGAAGTATCTTCAAGATCCTAATCTTATTCTTTTCCTTCCATTTCTGAGTTGATATTATAACAGCTCATATTCCATTTTCATATACTTAAAGGAAAGGAAAGAAATCGTTGCAATTGCCAATTATGTGGAAGATTGAAGACTGATTCAAGAAAGGAAACAATCTTCTCTAAAGGAAAGTTGACGTTGCTAATTGAAGCTCTCAAGCATAAATACTATCAATCTCTTCCAAAAGAATTATGAATTTCCAAGCACGAAAATCAATGTAGGAATTTTGATTAGAAAATTCTGAGTTGTATAAATATTTGAGTGAAAATATTTTGAGTTGTAGCCACTAAGAAAAGTGGTGAGTTTGTAGCCAGAGACTGTGTCTGGTGAGGACCTCTGAGGTCGTATTTTTAAAGTGGGATAGAGTTCTCACTTTAGGTGTGTTCTTCCTTTGTAATCGCCTCTTCTGTGAGGCCTCAAGTGCAGAAGTCTTCTGTGAAGTCTTCTACTACTGTAAGCCTGTTGAGGACCTCACAGTTCTCAATAGTGCGGACTTGTAACCTCCTTCCTCTTAGCACTTTAATTCAATTAATAAAGAAGTATTATTCAGTTTATAAACGTGCTATAAACCCTTTTGTCTTGATTAAGTGTAGAACTTTCATACTACCCTATTCACCTCCCTCTAGGGTAATTTCAATTGGTATCAGAGAGGGTCCACAAATTAAGGATTTTAACCACCCGTGGAAAAGATCATGGCCTCTATCAACACAAATGAAGCTCCATAAGGACGCTCATGGACAATAGCTCCACTACTTACCGGAGAAAACTATAGGTCGTGGAAAAGACAAACGGAGGTCTTCCTCAAAGACCAAGATGAGGACCTCTGGATTGTGGTTACCGAGGGAGATTATCCTACTCCCACGAAGAAGAACAGTGCTGGTCAAGATGTGTTCGGTTGTGGTAATTTGGGTATAAAAAGTAGGGTTGCCGAATCCACGGGGATGTTGTGTTAGGTTTTTAGGAAATTGGTTTGGTTTGGGTCTCAAATTGTAGGAAGCAGTAAATAATTTAAACTAAATTACTTATAAATTGAAAACAAGAACAAGAAATCAAAACTTAACTAAAGAAACTAAACTAGGAAACAAGAAAATAAGAAATTGAAAACAAAACCTAACTACTAAAACAAGAACAAGAAACTAATCAAGAAAGCAATTAAAAACCATGGAAGTAAAAACTAAATTAATTACTAAATCAAAAGCAGAAAACATTAACCTGATGGTTCGATCTTTACTCTAATCTTGAATCTTAAATCTTAAATCATCAATCTTTCTCCCGAACAAACAAGAAAGACGTGATTTGGATTACTAAGACTGCTCGAATCCTCACCTGAAGGGAGAACTCAAGGAACCTTGATCCTCCTCTTCACTAAAAATTGGATTTTTGTGGAACTAATACTAATGAAATTGAAAGACAAGAACCGAGAGAAAACAAGAACTTGAAGAAAACAATTGCATTGATCTTGAAAGAATTGAATTACAATCGAAAGTTTAAAGAATACTTAAAGAAAACTAAGAACTAAGCCATAGAGTTAAACCTAAAGGAAAGCTAGAAATAAAACTAAGCAAAACTAAGAAAAGATGAAAACTAAGATAAAAACTAAAGCTAACTAATGATAATATCTAATGAAATATAATAGTTCTTATATAGAAAAGGAAAGGGAAGGAAAATAATACAAAAAGAATCCCCAAAACCCAAGTTTGAAACGGCGCACAAAGAGGGCCCAAAATTTATCAGCGCCCGGTAACGCAGTGGCGCTATAGCAACAACATGTGATTACCGGCAATATATTTTTCTCTTGGGTGCGACCGAGCGTTGGTAGCGCCAGATCTGCCGGGCAGCGCCTGTCTCTCGTTGCTACTGCTCTTCTTCGCCCCTTTCTTACATCTTATTCTCCTCTTTTCTTCAATTTTCTTCACTTCTCCATGAATTTTGACTAAGACCTGTAAATCACACTAATTTTCCTATCAAGTGAAGAAATTACAAACAAAAATACTTAATTTACGGTCTTAATTTGGCTCAAAATTTGGCCGAACAACGCTCCAACACAAAGGTTTGCTCTCCCCGAGCAAACTAAAACAAAAAAAAATAAAACTAACTATCCTAACTCACTTTCGTAGGAATCACGGTTGCATTTAGCATATGCAACAAGCCCTTTAAACCCTTTGGCAGCCCAAGTGGGGCAACTATAGGCACAAAAGCCAAAGAAAAAGAAAAGACAAAGTAGACTCAGATTAAAGGAAAAGATTTAAGAAAGAAAAAAAGGAAAAAAAGGGTTACAAATACAACTGAACATCCCCTTAGGCTAACCAACCAAACACATCAATCTATCAAGCAAATACCAAGATCCACCTGGAAGAGAACAAAATTAGTGTAAAATAGATAGAATGAAGTTTTCGAAATTAAATAGGGAGATCAAGTACTTTAGATGTGAAAAAACGCCAACAGACTTAAGATGAATGCAAATATGCGCGGTTCGTTATGGACGTAGGCCAATCAAAAGAGCAAACCTCACTTTAGATTAAAAATTGAACGCTCAAACACTCAAATTTGAATGTGTAAGAATCTCATACTCAGACCAAAAGAAACAACTTACCATAGGCTTGGTAAGAATCTCGCTCTCCACTGCTAGCATGCAAATACACAAGTAATAATCAAGAGGACTTTTAGGGCTGTAATGAGGCTCGGGTTTGGGGAAAGGAGTGGTAAAATTTAGGTATGAGGAGCTAAGAGTCATGCTTGGATTGATTTCCAGTAAAATATCACTCTTAACTCACCTTGTTGCTCAATGTATGCAAGGAACTCACTTTTCACCCTCATCAATATCAACATCTCAACTGAATACAACCAGGTCAAAAAATTTCATAACTTTAAATTGAATCTCCCTAATCACCCTTTTCTTTTGAAATATTTTCTCTTTTTTTTTTCTTTTGTTCTATTTTTCTGCTTCTATTTTTGGTGGGTGATCAAGGGAGAAGAAATATACAAATACAGCTTCGACCTCAATATATCAAAAGAACATCATAACCAATTAGCTAACTTTTAATTAATTGGGATATGTAATGTGTCCCAATTCAATCAAATTTAAAATTGCACACCCCAGCATCTCACTTCCATTTACAGCAACACCAAACCAATTTTCGCTCCCGGAATAATGAATTCTCACACATCCAAGCAAAGCAAAGGGTACGAATTAATAAAGGTCATGGCTTGAATTGTCAGGGTTTCATCACAAAAAGAAAGGTAATCAAAGGCTAGGCGGGGCTAAAGAACGGTAATAATATTGTTAGGGAGGTTGTTTGGCTATGTAGTTTAATTAATAAAGAAAAGAATGCCTCAATCATATTGTCACAATATGTAATGCAAAGATGCAGTCTCAAGCAAGATGCAAAACAAGTTCTAGAGGAGCAACTAGTGGTGGAGTCACTCAAGGAATTAAAGAATTGATAAAAATGATCAATTCATACTTTTAGGCTATGTGGACTCACGGGATGGGGCTCAAATAACTAACCTAGCCCAAAGATTTGCGGCACGCATATTTACACTTACTAAGTTAGTCAAAGCAGTTAAACACACCATTCATTACTTGACTCAAAATCAGAAGATTTGAAGAAAACAGTTTCAAAAACTTTTAGGTTCTCAACCAAACATTTCAAGGTGAAGCAAAACAAACTGAAAATATAATCAGTTTACAAATCATCACTGAAAGTGTTCCGGACAGACTAAACCTAAAAAATTTTAAAAATTTTGCCAAAAACTAGTAAGGCACTTGCGCCATCCCACTCCCATACAAAAACTCTACAATGTCCCCATTGTAATCAGAAATAGAGATAAGCAAGCACCCAAAAGGAAAGAAAAAGAAACACACCAAAAGAAAATAAAATAAAAGACGGAAAAGAAGGCCAACTCACTAACTGTAATAAGAAGATAAGGAAAGATATTACCTGGTTGGGTACTGAATATACCCAAACAATGAAGTCTCAAAATAAAACCATCTATGGAGCCTCAACCACTCCATCTCACCTCAAGATGTCAGGCACCATGTCAGAACCATTCAACGCCCGTAGTAACAAATCATGCATCCGTGAATGCATCTCATAAAGGTGTACATAAGAGCACAATCTCAAAAGTATATCAGCAATCGTTAGTGCTCTCAACAGTTTATCAAAGGTCTTAGAAAAGTCATAGAATTGACGGACTACAGGAATGTACACAACTTTCCTAGGCACCTTAAAAGGAGACATGACAAATGATTCCTCCCATTGACTTGTAAATGGAGATTGGGTATACAAATCAACGGGAGGGGGCAATACAATACACTCCTTAACCTTCTCATGCACAAACTTGGATGCAAACAATGACTCATAAAGCATATCACCATCAAAAATATCATTGTCACAAACCAAGTTCAAACACTTAGGATCAATCCCCATAGACTCAAGTTCATCATCACAAGATTTCACATTATTTTCAATGGATTCACAGGAAAGGGTAGATAATGCCTCATTAATACAATGATCCTCAATGAAAATGAATAATTCAGTATCAAGCACAGATTCAATTACAAAGGATTCAATTTTACTCTCAACGAGATAATCACATGTATCATGGTATTCATTGGATTCAACCTTCTCTTCACACAAAGGCATGGACAATGGTGTGGACAATGGTTCATCATCTAACATGTTTTTATCAAGTTCAACATCATCACACATAGAATCAACAATTTTCTCATGCTCTCTAGATATGGCTAGAGCTAAGGAATTGCTAAGTTCAATACATGCAAAACTAGGTATGTTAAAGGGGGTTTTTGCATTTTAGACCCCGAATTTTAGGGGTATTTATATTTTGAACCCTTGGTTTTTAACTTTAACTTTTTGGACCCTAAAGTTTGTAGGTCGAAAAAAAAGGACCCTAAAATTTGTGAGGTGAAAAGAAAGCCCGTTTCCCGTTTTTCTTTTTCTTTCCATGTTTGAATTTCTCTTCCGATTGGCATCAAACTTCAAGACTAAGGTTAAAACCGATATTAAAGTTATAATAAACCTCTTTTATTCATGTTGGAGTAACTTAAAACCATGTACTCGGGGGTTAAGCCCCAACATGAATAAGAGAGGTGTATTATAGCTTCAATATTAATTTTAACCATAGTCTTGAAGTTTGACGTCAATCGGGAGATAAATTCAAACATGGGAGGAAAACAAAGAATGAGACAAGGGCCTTTTTCTTCAGCCCACAAACTTTAAGGTCCCTTTTTATTTACCCTACTAACTTTAGGGTCTAAAAACTTAATGTTGAAAACCCAGGGTTCAGAATATAAATACCCCTAAAGTTCGGGGTCCAAAATGCAAAAAACCCTATGTTAAAGTAGGCATCATCCTCATCAAAATCATACAAAAAAGTATTATCATGCAATTCAGGACTCAATGATGATGAATATTCTACTTCAACTATCGAATCAACCATTTGTGAAGAAAAAGTTTCTACCCCAATTTTAATCATGTGTAAAAATTCTTGCGTGCACTCAGTCATCGTCGCACGAAAATCATCCACTATAGCTCAGACACAAGAATCAGAATCATGGTACGGAGAATCACAATATGAGCACAAAGGATGAGACTCAACAACATCACATTGGGGAAGATCAAAAGAATTTTCTACATAATCCCTACCATAAGATTGATCATCAAAATATAAGGGGTATTCACATGACTGTTCAACTATAGTCCCAGAGGGTGGTGCATAATAAGAAGATTGGCCGCTAGGAATAACATTTTGTTGCTCAAATTCATAAGAATTCCTAGACAACCACTCAAGTAACTCTCATGATTTATCTTCTCCTAAATTGGAAAACCCGTAATAATCTAAGAGATTACGAGTTTCATAATTTACACCATCATACCCAATACCCAAGATATCTATTGTATCATGTGAAATACCATATGATTCACATTGAGCAAAATAATCATGTAATCTAGCAAAATATCTCCAAAATATTTCTTGCTCAAATTGTGGAACCCTAACATCAGTCATAACCCTTTTTTTTAAAAACAAATTAATTTTTTCTTGTTTTTCAATTTTTATGTTCACATTTTTTTTCGAAATTAAATTACAACTAAGAAAGCAATAAACCATTTACCCACAAACCAATAACCTAATCTACCAAATAACGTAATCCCCGGCAACGGCGCCATTGTTCAGTTGTGGTAAATTTGGGGTTTAAAAAGTAGGGTTGTCGAATCCACGGGAATGGTGTGTTAGGTTTTCAGGAAATTGGTTTGGTCTGGGTTTCAAATTGTAGGAAACAGTAAATAATTTAAACTAAATTAATTATAAATTGAAAACAAGAACAAGAAATCAAAACTTAACTAAAGAAACTAAACTAGGAAACAAGAAAACAAGAAACTGAAAACAAAACCTAACTACTAAAACAAGAACAAGAAACTAAACAAGAAATCAAAAGCATAATCAAGAAAGCAATTAAAAACCATGGAAGTAAAAACTAAATTAATTACTGAATCTAAAGCAGAAAACATTAACCTGAAGGTTAATCTTTACTCTAATCTTGAATCTTGAATCTTGAATCATCAATCTTTCTCCCGAACAAACAAGAAAGACGTGATTTGGATTATTAAGACTGCTCGAATCCTCACCTGAAAGGAGAATTCGAGGAACCTTAATCCTCCTCTTCACTGAAAATTGGATTTTTGTGGAATTAATACTAATGAAATTGAAAGACAAGGACCGAAAGAAAACAAGAACTTGAAGAAAAGAATTGCATTGATCTTGAAAGAATTGAATTACAATCGAAAGTTTAAAGAATACTTAAAGAAAACTAAGAACTAAGCCATAGAATTAAACCTAAAGGATAGCTAGAAATAAAACTAAGCAAAACTAAGAAAAGATGAAAACTAAGATAAAAACTAAAGCTAACTAATGATAATATCTAATGAAATATAATAGTTCTTATATAGAAAAGGAAAGGGAAGGAAAATAATACAAAAAGAATCCCCAAAACCCTAGTTTGAAGCAGTGCAAAGAGGGCCCAAAATTTATCGGTATTTGGCGCTTTATATTTTCTCTCAATGACTTTTGACTGAGCGTGTAGCGCCAGATCTGTGGCAGCGCCTGTCCTCTTCACGTTGGATTTCCGAAAGGAAGCGCTGGTAGCGCGTATCTGGCGCTGGCAGCGCCTGTCTCTCGTTGCTACTGCTCTTCTTCGCCCCTTTCTTTCATCTTATTCTCCTCTTTTCTTCAATTTTCTTCACTTCTCCATGAATTTTTACTAAGACATGTAAATCACTTTCCAATCAAGTGAAGAAATCACAAACAAAAATACTTAATTTACGGTCTTAATTTGGCTCAAAATGAGACCGAACAAGATGTCCCAAAGAAAAGATCTGAAATGACAAATAAAGAGCTGGAGCCATTGTGAAAAAATGCTCATGCCCTAAATTTGATCTATTGCAGTTTAAATTCGAATGATTTTAAACGTGTATCTAACTGTGAAACTGCGAAACAGGTTTTGGATTACTTGATCACCTTATATGAACGCACAAGTCAAATCAAGGACATCAAAGTAGATATCCTTGTCCAAAAGTATGAGGCCTTCAGAATGGAAGAAAATGAAATTATTGAAGAGATGTTCAAAAGATTCAGCAGCATCACCAACCACCTCATATCACTTGGAAAAACCTACCCAAATGAAGAACAAGTTAGAAAGGTCCTCCGATGCCTGCCTAGAAGAAAACGGGTCCAAAAGTCACAGCCATTGAAAAAGCTCAAGATCTCAAGGCCCTCAAGCTGGAGGAACTCATTGGAAAACTACTGGCCTATGAGATCCAATTGAATGACCTCTCAGAACCCAAGGGAACTGCCCTAAAGGCAGTGCATGAATCTGACATTGAGTTAGATGATGATGAGGAATATACAATGGCAAGGATAGCTAGAGGGTTCAGAAGATTATACAAAAAAATCCAACCTTTCGAGGATATATCAAGGATGGACAAAACAGAAAAGCAACCTCAAAAGGTTAGGCCTTAATAAAAGAAGAATCTGACCCATTTGTGTTTTTGGATGTGACAGCTCAAAACACCTTGTGAAGGATTGCCTTCACACCAGAAGAAACAAAGACAAGAGAAACAGTTGGCCTCAATGGCAAAACTATAAGGCAATGATGGCAGCATGGAGTGAAAGTGATTCCAGTAAAGGCCACAGTGAGGTAGAAGAAGTAACAAATGTATGTCTGATGTCAAACACAAGTAAGGATCAAGATCAACCTCATCTCATGACGAGGTAAACATTGATGAGCTCCTCACTCTTCCCTCTTCGCACCTTGCTCACAAATTGTTTCATCTCTTCAAATATTCTAGATCTTTAATAGAAAGAGTCAAGCATCTCACGAAACATGTCAATCATCTGAACGATACCATAGAGAGCTTGAACACCAAAATGACCTCTTAGCAACTGAAAATGTTAGACTATCCATAGAGGTCAAAGACTGCTATAAGGACATCACTCAATTATCAAATGAGGCAGTCACAAAATCTCATCCCTACCAGAAGGAACCCATCCTTCCCACACCTAATACACCACCTCTCAAAAATTATCGGTCCAAAAGTCCTCCCATCCATACCAACAAAGGACCTCTACTTCCTACCCCAAATATTCCACCTCTTAGAGAAAACTATCATAGAGGACTTCCAACAGCAAATAAAATAAGAACCTTACCAACTCCCTTGCCTAAAGGAAATAGACCTCTGTGCATTACTAAAATTTGGGTTCCAAAGACCTCACTGCAACGATCTCATCCTTGGTCAGAGACCAAGAAAGGTATAGTGTCCTCTATTGTAGGTATGCCTCAGACACATTACCAGAGATCCAACCAAGTTCTACAATCAACAAGATGGAAAAGTGACCTTTGGAGACGAAATCCAAGACAAGATCCTAGACATTGGGAAGGTCGCGAAACAACACCACTCACACCATTCGAGGGGGAGCCTTTTATCATGAGGGCCTCAACCTATGCACAAGCTGTCAAGTTGAGGGGGAGTCCTATCATCCATCCTCCTAACATGTGGTCTCTCTCCTCCTCCCACGTTCGTCAACTCACTGCATGCCTGGACCTCTGATGTCCTCATCAGCATGTCCTCTCGAGTACCTCAAAAGTTAATCAAGGCCCTGTCAAGATGTCCTCATCATTTCTTTTCCTCCTATCCCTCCTTCTCCCTCTCTGTTCCCCTCCTTATTTTGGCAACACAATTTAGTGCTTGTGCTCTCCTGTTTCCTTTCTGCCCGAAAGACAAAAAGGAGGAGAATTAAGTTTGTTGCATTGCACTGCTATATACTGTGTAAATATGCAAAAGGACCACAAAGAAAATTTTGTCTTTTAAACAAAAAGGGGGAGATTGAAGAATCTCAGCGACTCTCTGAGGACCTAACCATGTCCGGCAGTGAGGACCTCCTGTTCCAGCATGAAGATTTTGTTTGAAAGATCGGTCAAAATTAAATCAGGGAAGTATCTTCAAGATCCTAATCTTATTCTTTTCCTTCCATTTCTGATTTGATATTATAACAGCTCATATTCCGTTTTCAGATACTTAAAGGAAAGGAAAGAAATCGTTGCAATTGCCAATTATGTGGAAGATTGAAGACTTATTCAGGAAAGGAAACAATCTTCTCTAAAGGAAAGTTGACGTTGCTGATTGAAGCTCTCAAGCATAAATACTATCAACTCTTCCAAGAGAATTACAGATTTCCAAGCAAGAAAATCAGTTTAGGAATTTTGGTTAGAAATTAATAAGTTGTAGGAATATTTGAGTGAAAATATTCTGAGTTGTAGCCACTAAGAAAAGTGGTGAGTTTGTAGCCAAAGAGTGGGTCTGGTGAGGACCTCTGAGGTCGTATTTTTAAAGTGGGATAAAGTTCTCACTTTAGGTGTGTTCTTCCTTTGTAATCGCCTCTTCTGTTAAGCCTCAAGTGCGGAAGTCTTCTGTGAAGCCTTCTGCTCCTGTAAGCCTGTTGAGGACCTCACAGTTCTCAATAGTACCGAGTTGTAACCTCCTTCCTCTTAGCACTTTAATTCAATCAATAAAGAGGTATCATTCAGTTTATAAAAGTGCTATTAACCCTTTTGTGTTGATTAAGTGCAGAAATTTTATACAACCCTATTCACCCCCCTCTAGGGTTATTTCAGGGGTTGTGTTCTACCCTATCCATCCTATCCAAGTGGTGCCTTCATTGAACTATAAATAGGAATGTCATTGTCTCTTTCACACTACTTCAATCCTTCCTAAAACACCCCCTTTATAGCTTGTGACTACAACACATATTAGGCAAGGTTGAGAGTTTGCTAAGTCATCTCCTCCTTACAAGACAAGATTTTTATCCTACGACTATATACGGTTGGGATATAAGTCAAAGAAGATTAGGTACGCCTACGAATCTCTTAGTTATCTAAAAATTTCTCATCCTACATCTCTACTTTTCCCTTAACAATTTTCGATCGAGTCTTGAATCCAAATTTGTTGAGATTTTAGGTTTCGTTCTAGTCCAGTTTTGATCCAACGATCCCCCTAACTGGACATACATTTCAGCCATATAACAAACACCAAGTCACTGAAACAATTTCATATGCAACCAAACATACAGCAAATGAAACCATTCTACACCTACATCCACCAGCAAACCTGTTATGGCCATTCACGCATGCTTTACAACTAACTTGTTCATTACACCCTCCCCCCTCCCCTAAGAAAAAGCCACCAACATTCAAATAGACCAAATCATATTGTTGGGTGGCATCCCAATTCCATTCAGACTCAAGTTTTGAAAAAAATAATTATTTTCCTTATTGATACTACTTGGGCTCTAAGCAGTTGATTTCGACTAGAAGACTATTCTACATCTACCAAGTTTGCTATAAATACGAGGTCATTCAACCTAGCTAGTTTGGTGTGGCCAAATTATGTGCCTCTAAGGCAACCTTATGAGATCTCCATTTTCTATTCCACTTTGAGAGAATTTATTTATCATATGGGAGATCTCATAAGGGCAATCAAAATCGCCAGGTGTAGGAATGGTTTTGAAAGATTGATCTTCTAGAAAACATCTCAAAATATGCTCTTAATTGAACCCACCTTTGTAGGAATCTGAATCTAATTAATCATGGTTGTATCCAAACCTGATAAACTTGGTTGTACTCGACTTTGATACAACTTGTTAGGATCGAAATTCATATATGAAACATCTTGTTAGGGATTAGATCCAAATTGAACAAATCTAATATATTGTATCTGAAAGCGAACAAGATAATTAATTTAGGATGTAGGTATTGAGAAAATAAACAAAAACAATGTAGTGGTGACGAAGACATGATTTACATGGAAATCCAAAGTGGTAAACAACCATGGGAGGCAAGATAAAATTCAATATAATGTGAGATTATAAAGGGTACCCCAAACGGTTGCATAACATGACAAGATCAAGAAGGAAAGATCCCAAACGTTTTATAGCATAGCGGGAATAGACATATCTCAAAGGAATAAGGGTAACAAAATATAAGAGAGATTACAATCTTATAAATAAAATATCACAAAGTGGAATAAAAAAAAAGGAGATCCCATAAGAGTGCCTTAGAGGCACATAAAAATTTGGTCATACCAAACTAGATTGAATAACCTAGTATTTATAGCAAACTCAGGCAGACGTAGAATAATCTTTAGCCCAAACAATATCAGTACGGAAAATGATTATTTATTTCGAAATTTAAATGTGAATAAAATTGGAACACTGCCCAACACATATAAAGTCCAATTAAAAAACTAATGGAAACAAAAGATCACAAACATCAACTTTTCATGATTACATGCTTGAGCACTCACTCCCCAAACTAAGAACACCTCAAACTTTTATCATAAATCATAGCCAACCAATCATACGTACATTTGTTCAGTCAAAATTTGTGATTCTCTCAAAATTTGTGCTGTTCACATTGTTATTTTTATGCATTAGAAATGAGAATGGTTGAACTAAAAGTTGATTAGTTGGGAATGCAATTTGTGATAACTACAAAATGTTTGCCTTCTTCCTTTTCTTTGTGTGTTCTTTTGGGAAGGGAATGGGAATGTAGACGAAAACCATTAAAAAAATATCAATTTAATAAAAAGTAAGACACATAAAAAAAATATCTTGAGAAAGACTCATAGTATCACCCATTTAGAAATCCATTGTTTTGATAATCACTGAAATTGAAAATTTTCAGCAACTGAAGAAATGCAAGAGAAATTTATCATAAACCCCTTTGATTTTTCATGGGTTGTTTGCATTTCAGACCCCGAAATATAGGGGTATTTATTTTCTGAACCCTTGGATTTCATTGTTTATTTTTGGGACCTTAAAGTTTATGATTGAATAAAAAAGGATTTTAAAGTCTGTAGTTTGAAAAAAAAAGACCTGTGTACTATTTTTCTTTTTCTTCCCATGTTTGAATTTATCTTTCGATTAGCGCCAAACTTCAAGAGTAAGGTTAAAATTGGTATTAAAGTTATTATACACCTTTCTTATTCATGTCGGAACTAATTAGACCTTGTTGTAATACACTTCTCTCATTCATGCCGAAACTACTTAGACCTTGGGTACTTCAGGGTATAATTAGTTCCGACATGAATAAGAGAGATGTATAATAGCTTCAATATCAGTTTTAACTTTACTCTTGAAGTTTAACGCTAATCGGGAGATAAATTCAAACATGGGAAGAAAAAAAAACAATACACGGGCCTTTTTTTCAAACTACAAACTTTAAAGTCTTTTTTTATTCAACCATAAACTTTAGGGTCCCAAAAATAAACAATGAAATTCAAGGATCCAGAAAATAAACACCCTTATACTTCGGGATCCAAAATGCAAATAACCCGACTTGTTTATAGCTAACTTTAGTCTTCCTTAGCTTCCAATGTCATAAATTAAGTATTTTTCATTGTAAACATAACAATATTCACCTGATAAATCATTATATATATTACGAAATTTACAGTTAAAAATTTTAAAATTGACTGCACGATTTCCATGATGACAAATGCTGAAGAATAGAGGAAGTATCTTTGTTCGATATAAATCCAAATAATTGTTATATAAAATTCATAATTTTAAAGCTTTGTTTCCCTGTACAAAAATGGTTAATGAAATCATGAAGATAACAGCCTTTGACATACTTATATAGTCCTTGGCTCCAACCACTGCATATCCATTGATTCACTCAAAAAAAAAAAGGGAGTGATCACAAGTATTTAGCTTGTCCACAATTTCCTTTGTTCAACTCAATCTCATATATATACTCCCGCGGTCAATAAGTGTCAATTTAACTAATTTTTTACCGTTGATTAGTCCCAAATTATAATGAATTACAATATAAAATTAACACATCATTGTAATTTTTAGTACAATATCTTTGTAACGGTGTTAATTTTATATTATAGCTCATTGTAATTTGTAAGTAATCAACGGTTAAAATTTAGTCAAACTAACAGTCCTTTAAGGACCGAGATTGTATAAGCTTGTTCTCAAGACAACAACCCTGTTTCCAACTCATCTCTTCCATCACTGCTCCTCCTCGTCAAATCCTCCGACCTCTTCGCCTGATCCTTCCAATCCGTCCTGACCACCACAAACACCATCATCCCCACACACGCCGCCTGCGCCGCTGCCAACCCTAACCACAACCCTACAAACCCTACCCTAAACACAAACCCTACAACCACTGCAACCGGCAACCCTACAACATAAAACGCCACAAAATTAATCTTCGCTCCAAGCTGAGTCCTGGCGGATCCAGTCAGCACCCCACAGGCGGCCGTTTGGGGGCAGTTTCCGATCTCACAGAACCCTAAAACCGGCAACGCAACCGAAACCAATGCAAGGACATCATTTTCTGAAGTATACATCTTCCCCCAAACAGACCTCACTAGGACAGTGAAAGTGAATGCAGATAACCCTAGAAGAAGACCTAGAACAAGCCCTAGGGTTGCCGTACGTTTCGCTCCGTTGGGTTGACCTGCACCGAGCTCGTGGCCAACCCTAGTTGAGATCCCCGTGCTGAGAGCATACGGGAACACGTAGAGTAGCCCTGTGGTCTGGATGAGTATCCCCATGGCCGCGATGCTCGATTTAGGGTTTCGAAGCAGGCCACAGAGAAACAGCATGATTTCGTACCACCACCATTCCAAGCACACAGACAACACACTAGGCAATGCCAAGCTCAACACAACTCTCCACCCTTGAAATGGGGTAACAAATGTCATACCATCCCAAGGCTTCACCTCCATCTTCTTGGAGAAAAATAAGTAGATCAGAATGCATAAATCTAAGTTGATTGTGTTGCATGCAGAAGCTAAAGCAACCCCTTTTACTCCCAACTCCAAATACACCACAAGAAAGTAGTTTATTGGCAGATGAAATGCCAAACATACCATGGTGGAAATAGTCAGTGGTTTTGTTATGCATTGTGTTCTTAGAAAAGACCTTAATGGGTGAAGATGAACTTGTGCTATGAGTTCAGGGATTGAGAATGTCAGGTATATTTTTCCGACGTTTACGATGTCGCGATCTTGACCTAGGAGTAACAGTATGGGCTCCATGTTGAGCCAGAGAAGAGAGATGCCAATGGCTGCCAGGAGAAGCATGCAGAGGGTTCTTTGGAATGTTTGGCTAATGACAGTGAGTTTCTTTGCACCATAAGCTTGGCAACAAATGGGTTCCATCCCCATGCTCAGGCCTTTTATGACTGAGAATCCTGTGACATTGGCAAAGCTCATGGCTAAGGAGCCGCCGGCAAGCGCCGCGTTGCCTAGGTGGCCGAGAAACAGCATCGAGATCACTGACTTTGAGTGGAGTAATAGGGTGGTTGTTGTCACTGGAAAAACAATCTTCCCTAGAGATTTGAGGTCCTCTGCTACCTGCATCAAATTATTGTAAGTATAAGAGTATCACAATTACCAATAACGTCAAAAGATATTAGTGATAACTTAATCATATTAACTATTATAGAGAATACACATTTTACGCGCAATTCTATATTTATGGGGAAAAAATAAACCTAGAATAGATTTTATATAATCTATGAGTTGTACAACCCTTGAAAAATAAAGCATATATTTATAACAATATAATTATGCATAAATATAAATTTTAGAGTGATTTAAACAAAATTTAAACTGGTTAATAGCCATAGTTCCTAATTTTTTATTAGGAGGCATACTTTTGTCTTTTAAAGAGTAAAATTGAAAGCACAAAACAAAGAACTGACAGTAGAAGTCATTCAAATTCTTTGGCTTCAATAATTCTGTCAGTTCAAACAACTAGAATGACTAATAAATTAGTGAAAGTTAGTAATCTATGTAGCTTGGTGGTTTAAAATACAAAGATAGATTTAGAACATATGGAAAATTTGATAATGCCTATAAAGGAAGGATCTTTAGTCAAAAATCTACTTTGGAGGTTTAAAATACAAAGATAGATATAAAGCATATGAAAAAAAAAAATTGCTAACACCTAGAAAGGGAGGATCTTTTGCTTAACTTTTTAGAAACAGTATTTATCTTTAGCTATTCTTTATCTTGATTGACTATACATTAGAAATTTTAACTAATTTAATTGAGTTAACCTTTTTGCTTTTCCAGGATTAATATCTTAACAACAATTAAAATAAAAAAGAAAACTCACTTCAGTGATAGAGAGATTAGAGGACAACATGGTTAAGCTTACTTTAATTTTCTAAATGTTCTAGTATTTTGATTCAAGAGATATTTTTATTTATTGTTATTGACAAAGATGAACACCTCTTCTAAAAAAAAAGGAAGATTAATTAGATTGCAGTAAGTCAAACTATATATATGATTGGAATAATAGTAAATCGACATTTATAATTATATCCCAGTAAATTGTATTGTTGAATCTTAGAATTTTCGTGCACTGCGATCAGATTCTCCTACATGACAGGAAAGTATGGTGGTTTTCCTACTTGACACTTGTATTATTGTAATCTCAAATATAATATTTTGGATCCTAGTAATCCAAACTATTATATATAATAGCATGTAGTATTTTACACTATCATATATATATTGAATTGTAGTAATCCAAATTACCTATCGTATATTGGATTGTAAATCTGGTAATGGTCCATAAAAATCTAAAAATTTAATTGTTTAGCTTAATATTATATAATTTTAAAGTTAGGTTTAATATAATCCTTAATTCCTATAATTTTGCTTACTACAATCCAATTTTTTTTAAAAAAAAATAAGAATATGACAGCAAATGAAACGTTGACTAATTTGCTATTAAAAAAAATTGTTAACTAATCAAGTTGAGTGTGAAGCTGACATGGGAAACTTAGATTTTGATATTAAAAATAAAGCAAGTGATTAGCAATCCAATCAAAGTGTCCAAAGTCAAGCTTAATAAGGGGAAATAGAGTATATACCAAAGCAGGTGCTTTCGGCCTACGGTTTAACAACATGCTGAGAAATGCTTCTAATTTATATCCCACAATTAGACAAAAATTAATTTTTTGGTTATTAACAAATCTTACATTAATTTTTTGTCCCCCCTGGGAGGAAGAAGAATAAATAAAGAAAATAAAAGAATAGTGACTGTTCTGAGTAAAATTGACAAATATTGATTTTAATTATAATAAAAGAATAATATTAATTTTAAGCTTAGTCCTGCAGTGACACTAATCATGAGAGAAATTCAATATAGAAAAGAAAAAAAGAACGGAACATGAGTCTTTTTTATTCGGCTCATAAATTTTATTATCTAAAAATTAACATTGAGAACCAAGAATTTAGAAAATTATTCATTCTATCTTTCGAGGTCCAAAATGCAAAAAAACAAAACTCACTTTCGGCCTAAGTTTAACAACATGCTGAGAAATGCTTTTAATTATATCCCAAAAGTTAGGCAAAAATTATTGTTTTGGTTATTAACTAATCTTACATTAATTTTTTTGTCCCCCTAGGAGGAAGAAAAATAAATAAAGAAAATAAAAGAATAGTGAACTGTTCTGAACACTAAACTGATCGTTACAGTTTCAATTTAGACATTTTCTAATGTGGAGCCTAACTTAAATTATGCTGGTAAGAAAGAATAATCAGTTTTAAACATAATCTCACAGTTATTAAAAGGGATATGCATTGATATATACCAAGTTTTTATGTGATAATTTTTTTGTAAACTTTTGATAACTTCATAAAATATTGATAAAATTTGTAACAATATTGTTAAATTTATAATGAATTTTATTGTTAATATTGAAGAATTTTTTAAAAAATTAATATAAGTGATGTACTTAAGTAGGTGGTGGACCATATAAAGATCAGGTATCGTAGACCTAAACCAAATTCACAATTCATATGCCCAAAAAAGATAATTGCTTGGCAGAAAAGTCAAAGTTTTAATTAATAAACGAATATTAGAGATTTGAAATTAAAACCTTTTGTACATGTGAAAATTAAAAGTCTATTGTACATGTGACAAAGAAAATACTATTAAGAACTAACTTGATAAGCAAAAATGAAATTCAAAAGAAATTCTTAAGTATCTAATTTTTAATTTTATGTTTGATAAGTGATTTTTTTAAAAGAAACTGAAAATTCTAGAGGTTTATAATTCACTCAAATTCTTGGGTAAAAACAGTCAAGTAAAAATTAAATTTTGGTAACTTTTATCAAATTTATCCTAATGTATCAAAATTAAATATTTTTTATTATTTAACTTTGATAAATATTAATATATATTTTGGTAAATTTAGATAAAATTTGTAAATTCAATTTTCCCATGAATTTGACAGACCTTTAGGAAACTAAAGTATCCAATCTTACACAGATCATGACAAAAGTATCTACTCCCAAAAGAATCAAATTATTATTAGTGTTACTATTAGTAGGAGTAATAACAACAATAGTAGTAGTATAATTTTAATATTTATAAATAAATGTCACTATAATATTTTGTCTTATTACTATTCTTATCAAAATTTTCATTCCATTTCTTTTCTCACCGATTACATTAATACTTCATGATGGAAAGCAAATTTCAAGAAGCAACTGATGTTCCCTCTATTGCACAATGTTGCTCACTATGGCAAGTGCAAAGTCAAAGTTTAAAAACTTTTATATATATAATGATCAATTTGGAAAAAAATTAACCAAAAGTACTTTTATAAAATAATAATATAATAATATCGTAATTATTAATAAAATGTTATTTTTAATGTCTATGATAAAGTAGTTTATAGCAGACAATAAAAAGAATAGAACATGGAAAAGCGCATAGATGAAGTTACCTCATAACAATAACAAGTACTTATTTTTCGTTTTCGAACCATGATAACCATCTTGAGTCAAGATGTTTCTTAACCATCTTAAATTTTTCATATTTCAGATTTTTTTTTAAATTTTATTAATATTTTCTTTAATAATTATATATATTTATCAATTATAATAATATAATACTTATTAGTTAGATCAAAAAATATAATAATAGCCTAATTTTATCAATCATAGAAGAAAATGCACATTTTATACATAGCTTTATATATATGAAATAAATATAAATAAATAATTATTTTTAAATTACTTATAAGTTATAGTAACCCTAAAAATAATGAAACATACCTTTAGAATGATTTAAATATATTCACTTTTAACTTTATTAATGATTTTAAAAAAATGCAAGATGGTTAAGAACCATCTTGTATCAAGATGTTTATCATTTTCGTTTTCTTAATTCTTTTATTACCATCTCATACGAAACCTATTTTTATCTAACAAAAACAGAAACTTACTTCCATTCATGATATACATAGGTAGAATATTTGAAATTAAAACTATAAAATTATTGTACATGTGGCAAAGTTTTAATAAATGAATATTGTAGATTTAAAATTAAAATTATTGACTATGCATGTGACAATGAAAAAACTATTAAGCACCAACTTGATGAGCAAAATTGAAATTCAATAGAAATTCTTAGGTATCCAATTTTAAAATTTATGTTTGATAAGTAATTTTTAAAAAAGGAAAACCTACTTTCACTCATGATGTATATTGTAATAGGCAAATGGGGAAAAGGGGAATCAAACCTTAGACCTCGTAAACCTATGTCTTCAACCTTAACCATTAATAGGTGAAGACTTTATCAACACAAAATGTATATGCTAACTTCGGTTTTTTTTTTTTTTTTGGTTTAATTTTGTAACCAACTTTTCACGTATCTTATTACTACTTTCGTTTTTCTTTACCTATCGCTTAAAAAATTATATTAAAAAACTTTGATCGTTAATATCTTAATTTATATAATGATTAATCATACAAAAGTAATGTCATTAGATTTGTAATAAAAAATACTATTAGAAAAAGTATAATATTATATTTTTTATAAAAAATTTATGCTAAAAATAATTGATTAAAGATTGACACTGAAAACCATAAATAACAGATAAGAAAGAACGGAGAGAGTACCTTGTTATTTTACATTTCTAATAATATCTTAATTAATATTTTATTATATTAATATCCATTAATTGGAACTACCTCAAATTTTGATTTTAATTAAATATATCTAATTAATTTTCTCACTTATAACCATTTCATACATTTTTGTAATATTGATTTTCTCACTCGATCTCCAAACAAATAGATAAAAACAACAAATAAGTAATACTCCCTCCGATTATATGAGAAATTATTAAATAAAATAGACTTAGAATAATTTGAAATTATTTATGGACGGAAGGAGTAGGGAAAAAGAAAAAAAAAACGGGAACAATATCAACTTTTTATGTTTTTTTTTTCCGAATAACTGAAGAATAACAACCTATAAAGAAAGAGAAAACGGAACGAATACATGAAAAAGACAATAAAGATACCAACCTGGGTAAACGGAAGTCTACTGGAGACGCCACCAAACAGACCTTCTTTTTCACCATCACTCCTTGTTCTTGTTCTTGTTACTGCAGTAATTACTTCTCCGCAAATGGGGTAATAATAACTTTCCTCCTCTTTTTCTCCTTCTTGACCCTCCATATTTACCCTCGATTCATTTGCTGGGCACATTCTGCTGTCTTAAACCCTACTACAGGTGCTGTGAAAATGCAAGAAATGAGGAAGAAACAGAAGAAAGAATATATATATATGAGTAAATATATACAGTGTATTATAGTAAGTGCATGCATTTAAGTATATATATATGGAAGTCAAAGGAATAACATAAAGTTGGGGGTGTGAATATAAATACAAAAAAGGTGCTGATTAAATGGTGGGTTATGACTTACTACCTCCTTCCCATTTTCTTTGTCAAATTAATCATTTTTAAGTGTTTAATATATATTGAAAACTGAGGTTAAAAAGCTTTGACTTGTCAATATTGTCCCTACATTAATTGAAAATAATAGTTATTGGAATTATAAAATTTGATAAATAAAATTATTTAATAGGGATAAAAAGGGAATTACAGTTATTAAACTAAAATTGTAAATGTGACAAACAAATTGGAACAAACATTTTGGGAGGGAGGTAGCATGAATTTTAATTGGGTGTAAATTAATTAAATGGGATTCATACCTTAATCTGAGTTGGAATGGATCTTGTTTTCTGGGTCTTGTTGGTCAAGAGATGATATGGACCAGAGATGAATAATTGACAACCATTTTAATTTTTTGATGTTTTCTTTAGGTTGCTGAAAGGATTCTCAGAGAAGAAGGAGAGAGAGAGAGAGAGAGAGAGAAACTAATTAAGTCCCCTTAGCTTCCCTCCAATGAAGAAGTTGGTGTTTGTGAAATGCAATGCATCAAACTTAGACAAAAATTGACTTATATAATGCAATTACCAAAAATGAATAAATAAATAAAAATGTATATTGCCTGGCTTTTGTTTGTAGTGCATGGACTGATTTCTCCACTTTCTTCAAAATTGATATATACTCCCCCATTTTATTTATCTGTTGTCTAAAAAGTTAGTGTTTAAAAATTTTGGTCACTAATAGAATAATGATTCATCATACAACATTAATTTTATTAGATTTATAATAAAAAAATACCATTAAAAAATATAAAAATTCTATATTAGATTTATAATATTAGAAATTATTGATTAAAGATTGACACTGCAAACTGTAAATAACATATAAAAAGGAACAAAGGGGGTTGTAGCTTTGACTTTTTCAGGGTCTCTCATGCATTTGTTTGATCTTAAATTTAAAGTATCTTATTTTACCAAATATTGTAATATTACTATTGTGAAAGTGTTTTTTGTTGAATATGAAAGTTTGAGAGGTAATGGCAACATGGGTTTCTCCAGCCTTCTCTTTCTTTATCTCTTGATGCCTCACATAAGAGGAATAGTGTAACTTTAAGTTTGTTTATATATCCCACTTTTCCTCCTTATGTTGTAATAGGCTTAAAGGTGAGTTTTATGGAGGAGGACTCGATTTGGGCCTTCACACGCACGCGCACCGCCGCCGCCGTCGTGGCACAGATTAAGCGCGGGCCAGTTTTTGAGTCTGGACTGATCTTTTTGTGTTTATGGAGGATGGATTTGATGATATATAGTAATTTCATAAAATAGATCGTTGTATATATTGTGAAATTTATGATCAAAGTTTTTATTCTTTGACTGTACGTACATCAGAAGCTAACAGAAAGCGGTTTTTTCGACACTCGCTTTCTTCGTCTTAAGTGTCAAGTTCAGTTTCCTTTTTTTTTATTTGGATCTCTTAGTCGAGCTGATAGCGAGATCGATTTTATGTTCGAGGTTCAAGAGGAAAGAGAGGAACCACCACCCAATGGTGCTTTTACAAAAGTACGGTCACTGGTGGCTGATACCTTCTCGACGTTGATAATGATGGAATGAACTCAATGAAGAGAATTGCAATATTATATTTTTAGTAAAGTACTACATCTGTCTCTAAACAATTGTCAATTTAATCAAGCTTTGACCACTAATTATTCACAAATTATAATGAGTTATAACATGAAATTATCACCATTAGAAAGATGTACTAAAAATTTCAATTATGTTAATTTTATATTATAACTAATTACAATTATGAGTAAACAACAGTCAAAAAATTAACATTTATTTAAGAACAGAAATAATAGTAATTTCACAAAATAGATAATTTGTATATATTGTGTGAAGGGACTGTGTGTGAACGGGCTTGTATGTATATGTATAAACACATGTGAGCATTCATACGCGACGCTCATACACACATGATCTTATTTTTACACAATATTTGTAAAATTAGTGATGATATAATATGTGTTATGATACAAAATGTTTTTTCATAAAATGTGAGCATTTATACGCCGTACTCATACATTTGCACAATATTTATAAAATTAGTGATGATATAGTACATATCACAAGACACTTCAAATATATGTTATGATAGAGATGTTTTTGTTTCATATTTGACTTCCTTTGTTCAACCTAGAAAAATCATTTTCCACTATTTATTGTTGTATCGATTTTTACTACTAACTCTAACTGAAATTTGAGGCCGAAATTTAACATTAACTGTTTTGCTTGAAATTTTGTAACACGATAGAATTGATTAAAAAAACCTCAAATATAAATTTTTAGCTCAAAATATTTTTATTTGATAACATTTATCTCGATATACATCAGATCAGAAGTTTTTGCCTTAAGACTAACTGAAATTTTTAAAAATTTAAACTGAACTGTTTGAATTGAAACTTTATGATTTGATATTATGAACTAAGAAAAGCTTAAATATAAATTTTGAGCTCCAAATATTTTCATTTGTAACATATATCGCCACTTATAACGATATTTTTTGAGGTTAAATATGACTGAAACTTAAGAGCAAAATTCAATTTTCTCAGTTTGTCACAAAACTTTACAATACGATAGAAATGATTAAAAAAGCTCAAATATGAATTTTGAGCTCCAAATGTTTTCATTTGTAACATATATCACCACTTTTGTCGATATTTTTTTGCGATTAAATATGACTGAAACTTAAAAGCAACATTCAATTTTATCGGTTTGTCACGAAACTTTATAACACGATAGAAATGATTAAGAAAAGCTCAAATATAAATTTTGAGCTCCAAATATTTTCATTTGTAACATATATCGCTACTTATATCGACATAAATGATCATTTTTCGAAAAATAATTTATCTCCTACCAAACAAGGGAAAATTTGGCATGGAAAACTATTTTCCTTGGAAAATCATTTCTCATGGAAGACAATTTCCTCAGAAATCATTTTTCTCTCAACCAAACACACCCTAAGAATTAATTTATCATATTATATTTTATTAAGAAATTGTAATATTACATTCTTATGATATTATTTTCGTTATAAATCTAATATTAGTACTTTCATATACTAGTGCATTATACATGTTGAGAAAATAACAACGTCAACGGACAATTAATATGGAACAGAGACAGTAAAAGAAGATAATTATCCATTCTAATTTGGAGGGCATGCAACTTTGGTCCTCATGTTGTCACCCCTATCCTTGCAAGTGTGATGTAGAATCTAATAATATCTATGCTTTATTCTTGTAGTTATTCAATGTCTTGGTCACCAAACGGCCAATGAGAGTACTAGACTTGAAACATGTACCATCAATTGGATAATATTGTTAGACGTTGATGTGTGTAGCTAACTTATGCATACCAACAAGTTTGTGGGGAATGCCAACAAATTGAGGCATGTTGCACTCAAATCTTCACTAGCTTAATTGGAATTTTTTCTATGTGAAGCTTTGTCCTTAAAAGTACCCAACTATACATTTTTGGGGTGTTTGAGGGTCCCATATTGCTTTTGGTTTAGCCATGAGGGACCATTACAAACAAAAATTTTCTTCCCTTCAATTGAGGGTTTTGTTTATAATTAAGCATAGGAATAGTATGTGAAAAGTTAGGATTACAGAAACATTATTTACATAAGGAAAAACTTTACATGCACAATAAAATAATTTCAAATTTGGTCATAGACGAGACTTAATCAATGCGCCAACGACCCAACCTGAAAATTTGAGAGTTAGGGTTAGTGGTTTTTGTCTTGACCCGATGTAACTCACAAATTAAGGAGACCCACACTTTTTAAGCGTCATGCATGGTTCAGTCGACACCAAAAATGGACTAAACCGGACTGGACTGACTGGATCGAGGAAAGCTTGTTCCAGTCCTCAGTCCAAGGAATTTTGATATTCGATCCTCAATCCAATCTATGGACTAGACTAAAGGACCAAGGACTAGAGCGAACAAAAATGACTCTAGCACTAAATTCATAGGGCCATGAACATCACAGATAACCTGTAACGCCCCGGCCCCTCCCGAGCCGTGGACATTACCAATAACTACTTCAAGGATTGCTGAATGACCCCACAAATCACCACGAGCCTTTCTAGCATGTTCGTCCTCGCTCATGCGCTGCTTGGGAAAATTTCCCACAAAGTCACCCATCCTGAGACTACTCCTAGCCAAGCACGCTTAACTGAAGAGTTCCCAACGGATAAGCTACCGTAAAAGAAGGTGCACCTTGGTGATATACGTAGTCATTTCACTTTAAGCCACACTTAACCATATATCTAGGGTGTTACATATATAACCACTTCAAGGATTGATGATTGACCTCATAAATCACCACGAGTCCTTCCAGTGTGTTTTGTCCTTGCTCACACTCTGCCTGAGAAAACTTCCTAGGAACTCACCCATCTTGAGATTACTCCCAGCCAAACACGATTAACTGAGGAGTTCTCAACGGATGAACTTCCTAAAAGGAAGGCGCACCTCGGTGATATAAATAGTCATTTCAATCCCTTTAAGTCACACTTAACTATACACCGGGGTATTACAATCACCTAACTTAAGTGCACAATGTTCTCATTGTGCCTCAATCTAATCCAAAATAATCTTTGCTTGCTAGGTGACTACTCATGGATCTCCCATCCGCTGGCACAACTCATGGTCCATGTTGACTCTAATACCATCTGTAACGCCTCAATCCCTCCCAAGTCGTGGACATTACCAATGACTGCTTCAAGGATCAATAATTGATCCCACAAATCACCATGAGTCCTTCCTACGTGCTTCTTCCTCGCTCACATGTTGCTTGGAAACACTTCCTAGCTAGGAAATCATCCATCCTAAGACTACTCCCAACCAAGCATGCTTAACTAAGGAGTTCCCAACGGATGAGTTTGATAAAAGAAAGGTGCACATTGATAATATAAGTAGTCATTTAAGTCCTTTTGAGTCACACTTTAACCACACATATTCGGGATGTTACAATCACTGCTACTTAAGCGAAATACATCCTCATTGTGCCTCAATCCGATCCACAATCTTTGCCATGCTAGGTGACTGCCCATGGATCTCTCGTCCATCGGCGCAACTTATGGTAGCAATTCGCTCTAATACCTGCTGTAGTGCCCCGACCCCTCCCGGGCAGCAAACATTACCAGTAATGACTTCAATGATCAACAATACGCCCCACAAATATATCGCCATGAGTCCATCTAGTGTATTTCGTCCTTGTTCACACGCTGCCTAGGAAAACTTTCTAAGAAGTCACCCATCATGAGACTATACCTAGCCAGCACACTTAACTGGTGAGTTCTCAACGGATGAGCTTCCTAAAAGAAAAGTTCACCTTGGCAATATAAGTAGTTATTTCAATCCCTTTAAACTACACTTAACCATATACTGAGGAATTACATCAGTGGATATTAGTAAAATGTTCACGTCATTCGAGTTTGGACTTTTATTTGTAAATTGGTGTATATTGATGAAAAAATAGGAATTTTATGATGAAAAATATTGCAATTATAAATGTTACTTTTGATATTACGGGTTAGGATGGCAGTGGGTCTTAAACCTCTTCCCCCCACCCCCGCCCCAAACTGTCAGAACCGCCTCATTCAGGCAGGTCTGGCTTCATTATTTTTGGAGTCGATGGGTCTAGATTCGGGTTTGGGCTTGGGTCAGGGACTCGTCTACCAAACCCATGACTATACATAAGGCTATGATATGAAAGATAAAAGTTTTAAAATTTGAACAACCATGAACTATGTTTTTTTTTTTTGCCATTTCAAGTTTGTACATTAATTGACATTTGTAATATTTTTATTTTTAACTTTGTTCATATATTAAACTTAGTAGCTAGTAGATCATGGCGATGTCTAGTTGTCTCTATTTGTTAGGAATATTAAAGTCTTGTATTGTTTCCAATTTGTTCACAATCTTGGTTTCTTTAGTTTCTTTATCTTTTTCTTGGTTTGTTAGTCAAGGAAGGTTGGTTATATATAGCCTTCTTCTCCTTCTTTTATCTCTTGAGTTGAGATTGTAATTCCCATCAATAATATTTCATCATTTCTCAAATCTCACTCCCTCTTCTCTTTTAGTTTCACCAAATTAGGTTGAAACTTAACATGGTATCAAAGCATGAGAGGCTACTAATCCTGATTATCTCTCCTTTCTCTCTCTAGACTTCCATTTTCATTTCCTTCCTCTTTTTGTTCTTCCCCAAAAACACGTCTTCGTTCAACCATATTCTCCCTAAAATTCATATTTCTTGATCGTTTTTTCCAACCCCATTTTCTCATATTCTATTGATTTCGACCCTAATTCGATCGCGTTTCTGGATGATCCTGATATTATTGCTCTAAATCTGAGAAGAATTTGGGGAAAAGGAGCCCAATTTCGGGGGAGAGGCGTGAATCTTTAACATTTCTTCCGAAAGATATTCCAGAAGTTCGACATCAACGACGACGACAAGATATCGTCGACGGAGCTCTGGTCTCTCATGCAGGCGCTGGGGTCGGAAACCTTGCCGAAGGAGGTCGAGAAGATGATATCGGAGATGGACGTCGCCAGATCTGGGTTCGTCGATCTATCGAAATTCTCCGAGTTTCACGCTAGATCCGACGGCAATTTCGGCTCCAACAATGAGCTTAAGGAGAAGTCCGACCTCTACGACAAGGACAGCAATGGCTTGATCTCCATATTTCTATTTTTCACTCTTCGGTCCCGGTCTCAGTCCCGGGTCTTTGGTTCAACAACGCCAAGAGAGGAGGGAAGGCCGCCTCCTCCCAGGCCACCGCCTTATCCACCATTTGGATCCTGACATCGACTGAGAAAATCAATGACATTATTTTTCAATATCACAATCAAGTGATTCACCCAAGAGAGCAAGCTAGTGCAAAATCCAGTAGCAAAGCAACTCACAAGTTCAAGCAAGACTTCTTGGGCTCGTCGAGGGAGATCGCTGAATTGCTTATAGATGTTGAACACTTGACCTTCGATCATCCATTGTTCTCTCTGTGTCGTTGTTGGGTTCTCTTCTGGGGTCGCCATTGAAGGGAGCAGGAGCTCAGCTTGATTCGCGCTGTAATTGCCTTCGCCCTCTCGAGTTTGGTCACGAACAATGGTCACCGCTCCGACTATTGATAAGCTCGTCGATGGAGTTTCTGATCTTCTCATATCTGATCGGACTTGCACTGACGTACTCTGGTCTCATCCCATGTCCAGAGATATCAGGATAGAATCTTTGTCTGTTACTTTTCATGGGCACGATCTGACAGTGGATTCAATGTTGGAAGTCAATTATAGAAGGCGTTATGGTCTGGGTTGCCTTTACTTAATCGGATTTTGATGATGTTTGTGGTTTGTGGGGGTTTGGATGTTGCCCTCCAGGTGTTCGACAAAATGCCCCAGAGAGATTCCATTTCGTTGGGTATTGTAATTGCGGGTCTCCGTTTGGTTGATTCTCCGTTTGGTTGTGCTTTTGAGTTCTTGCAATTCCTGTTACAGTTGCTATGATGATAAGTCATTACCACAATTAGATCAATCAAATCTTCAAAGATTATTCACTGGAATACCAACGGATTCCTTTTACATATATGCGGCATCTTGGCCTGCAAATTGGTGTGTGACGCCTCAAAAACAATCAGTGCCACTTATTTCAAGAGCTATTCTAGCCTATCAAATACGAAAAAGACCGAGTGGGATAACAGGGCTATATCGACCGTGCATGCAATCTTGATCACAGCTTTGGCAATATATTTGGGCTTCTGGTCAGATCTCTTTGTTGATGACCCACAGTGCGGTCCCGTCCTGTTTCGAAGCACACCATTCTCAACATTTGTGTGTTACTGGCTTTCCTCACTTCCTCCTCGTCTGCCTTCATTCAAATTCATCATGTGTGATAAGAAGATTATGATTGATCCGTGTGATCCTCTCTTCGTTCTCTCGTCCGATCAACCAAGAATGTCTCTGATGGCCAATGTATTAGCCGGAGACAACTTCAATACCTGAAAAAAGTTCGGCAATCTATCTTTCTCTCTTTCGTCGTTTGGCTCCACAAGTTCTTCCGTGTCTACGTCCAATTCACCCGCTATCAGGAGTTGTGGTGATGGCGAGGAAGCTGTTGGAGTTCAAGTTCAAGATTTCAAGGCTACTCTGCCCTTCATTAATTCCATTGGCAATGATAGCAACATTGTCGTTCAACTTTGCTAAAAATTGTTGACAAATTGGAGTTTTGTCACCCTCCAATTGGGAGGGGGGTGTTAGGAATATTAAAGTCTTGTATTGTTTCCAATTTGTTCACAATCTTGGTTTCTTTAGTTTCTTTATCTTTTTCTTGGTTTGTTAGTCAAGGAAGGTTGGTTATATATAGTCTTCCTCTCCTTCTTTTATCTCTTGAGTTGAGATTGTAATTCTCATCAATAAATATTTCATCATTTCTCAAATCTCACTCCCTCTTCTCTTTTAGTTTCACCAAATTAGTTGAAACTTAACATATTGTATTGAAAATAATTGCATTTAGACAGAATTTACACTATTATATAGGTGTACAAATAGAAGTTAACTCGAAAAGTTTGTAAAATTGATAAAAATAAATAAATTAAAATGTTGGTTCTATTAAGGACCCGCTAAAGACTAACCATTGGAAAGATCGGGAGATAGCTATAAAAATGCTCAAGAAGAAGCAGTTATTTGATCATGTGGCCTGCTCGGATTGGGTAGTTTTATCAGAATTGTCAGTGGTACAATAATTTTAAAGTTCATTAGTTTCACAATTCGGTTTACTCAACAATTTTAAATTCCGGCTAACAACAATCTCAATGCCTAAAGTACAGTATACTACGATTCAGTTTTCCTTTTCTTTTCTGATCTCCTTTTGGTGTTTTTTTTAGGTTTCACATCCGTGGTGTTGCTTAGCATTTGGTGCTTTAATTTTCTAAAGGTGTCGTAGTTGTCCTGCTTTTGCCACCGATTTTGGTGGTGTGTTGGCTGGCCTTGTTGGTTTTGTTTGGGTTTGTGTTCGGGTGTGTTGGTGTTGGTGTTGGTGTTGGTGTTGGTGTTTTGGGCTCTTTATGTCGTTTCCGAAAATATGATAATGGGAATCAAGATCAGCTTGTGCTCAAAACCAAAGAAAATGCTAGGGATCTAGGAAAACCCTATAAGTAGTTTGTCAACTGTCATAGTGCTCAGAAGTTTCAGTTTGTCCATGTGCTCATAACTTCAAATCACTAAGTCTACAATTTGAGAAACTAGAGCATGCTAGCTAGGATCTTCTCATTGTAAACCAGAGAATTCAAACATGTTGATTTATTTTATTAATTTATGACATTATACATTGAAATTTTAAACTAGAGAAGCAAATGATCAACAAATCAATTTGCAAATTTGTATCAAATACCAAGTAATTAATTATTTAATTATCTAGAAAGTAATTAAAGAAGAACTAAGCTTGTCAAAACAATGTGCTCAAGTAGGAAGCACAGTACTGTATGTTCCACTCAAGGTGGCAAAGAGGCCACTCTTCTATAAAATAAATATGATTCCATTGTTAGTGGTGCCAATTTCCTTTCTTAAGAAATATAATTCAAGAATATCTTATCACCCTAAAATGCTTTGCTTTTTGTTGTATAAAAAAAATATATTATTCATGCAGAAAAGTACAATATTGTCTGAGGAGTACATTTAATTTATCTTCTACTTTGAAATTGAATAAAATACATAATCTCTTGGTCGGAAGAGAATAAATAAATATGCTTTTGTATTAGTGAAAGAACAGTTCAGTGTATTCTTTAATGAAATAAATTATTTATTATTCTATCTCTTGTTAAAAATATAACATCTTTTTCTTATAAGATAATCATAAATCTTTCTCTCCATCAAAATTGCTGGCAAACAAACTTGATAACTTATAGAAAGAAAGATATACAGTTGCATGGCATATTTTCATCAAAAAAACATTAAAATTTTGCTAGGGATCTTCATGATTTTCGATGAAAATATATATGCTACTATTAGTAACTAGTGGATGAAAATATGCTATAAATAACTAGTGGACCACTTTTCATTAAAGAATCGTGAAAACCATTTTTAATGTTAAAAATTAGTACCCATAATATATATGAGAAATTTAAGTATTTACACACTAAGAAGGATGTTAGGCTTAATTTTAACCTTATTAAGGTCTAAGAGATAAAAATGACAGCTAAAATTTGTCTTCAAATACTTTTAGAAAATTTTGACAAAGTTTTGTAGGTAACGTTGACGTTTTTCAGACTTAAAGTCTTACAAACCTATAAACAAATACAATATCAACTCAAAAATAAATCAGTGGTTACACGCTGAACATATCACAACCCACACGCTCCATGGCTGAATAAACATCCCTAAGCAAGCATTCCAAAAAATATCCAACACTTTCAACTTAATTATATACCCTTAATACATTCGTGAAAGTAAATAGAAGCATAATCATTTACTTAAGTACTAAGAAGACACAATCATAAACAATGCAATATTTGAACATGCTCCCAACCTATCATCTTCTTGATGAAGCTTAAAGGGGAAGGAGAATGAGGGGTGAGCAAACTACGGCTAGTTAGATAACTTGTACCTTGGAATAACTATTATGATTGAAGCAACCTATAACCAGAGATCGCCTTAGTCCTATATTCGCCTAACTACATAGATGACTTAATCAGATCTCCTAATCACTTAGTAACTCGTTAAGTACGTTTCCTAATTAAAATTTATGTACCCCTTTGTGTGAAAATAAAGTGATCTAAGTATATAATCGCCACAAAAGTCGAGCGCTCGGATGAATTGGGTATCTAAAAATCGCTTAAAGGTTGAAGATGTTAAGTTGAATAGTGAAAATGCAAGTCTTTGAATGAAGATCAAGTTAGATCATAAATATTGAATATTGAAGGCTTGTTGAGCCTAGTTCGTGTTTATTGAAAGGCATATTATTACTAATTTGCTAGATTCTTTGTAGCATGCTTAACTTCATAGACTTATCTTGACTGATCTTAAGTGTGTATTTAACAACCAAAACGAACACTTATTAGGAACGGTGTCCTAACTGCAATTCATTGTCAAGGTTAAAGTGACTGAAAATATAAGTAATGAAAATATGATAGTTGGCTTATTTATGGATAAGCAAATGAGTTAATTATTATATTTGAAGATCTATAGAAGATATTTGACTTTACAATAAAGGAAATAAGACACTTTGCTAATCTTAATACAACTCAAATACTTTAATTTCATAAATATTTCACCCTAATGTCAACTTAGTTGGACGTAAATATGGGGATCTTTGTTTCATTGAAATCGTGGATTGATGACTTATTATACACCTAAGAGATATCTGGTGAGTGAGATGCACAAAGTCAAGTTTATATCTTTGTAACTTTGATAAGTCAATCATGAATAGATCAGTGATTGTGTAAGAGTTGAAGAGTCCTAGTTAGACGAGGTTATTTAGAGATAGTCATTGTGAGGTTGTTTGTAGTCCATGTGAGGTTGTATGGGAAGTGAGACTTCTAAATTAATTCACGTCAGAGGTGGATGATCTATTTGAGAGTTAGATTGCAAGGATCTTAATATCGAGTGAGAACAGGTCGATCTTGTATTCTACCCGAGTTATTGTGAAGAGTTGTTTAAATCCTTATGAGGTATATGTGTAACGCCCCAAATCCACAATCCCGGGTTACTCACTAACCGCTCGCAAACCCGTGATTAGCACAGCGGAAATCTCAAGGATTAGGGGTATTACCGCCGTCCCAACAACGGACAAGGCAACAACCGAACAACAATAATCACAACCACAAATCAACAACGACGACTCCAACTCCAAGTTCGCAATTACATAAACCACCATACAAGCATAAAGTTGGATAACAACTAAACACTCATACACTTATACATCAATTACCATACTTGGTTCCTAGATTCCATATCACCCATTGAAATCCACTCCGAAGAGCATCACTACCTCCTTTACTTGATTAGGAGAATTACTCCACTTGATCTCGCTTGACTTGAGTGATCGGGCCGCCTAAAACAAAACATTAAAACATTCGCAAATGAGTGGGGGAAACACTCAGTACACAAACCTCTAATAAGTAAAATGCATTTCACAACAAACTTTCTTGATGGCTCGTTAAAACTTTTCGAAAACGGGAAGGGGAAAGAAAATAAATTGTTGAATATATATATATATATATATATATATAAAAGTAGAATAAATGTATCTTGTGATAGATAAATGAGTGGTATCCCTTACTATCAGTGCTAAGCACTTCACACACGCGCATGCCCAAACCGATCTAAGTTTGGATTGGGTGACTGATAAACAGTCGACACTGGTCAGGTCATTAGGACACTCTGATCAGGAGCATCTAAGAATGGGGCTAGCACTTCACGTGACTAGCTAAAATAAATGGGGCGGGACCACTTAAAACATGAAACATAGATCATTAGTCATGACTTGGAATATAAATAATAGATATTGGAGTTAAAATGAAGGATTAGACAATTTGCGTACATGAAAACTTGAAATACGTCCGACACGAGCAGGGACTTGAATGGTGGTGCAACGATCTCTTGAGGAAACTTAAAAAGGATAAAGACCATGAATTAGGATCTAAGCTAGGTAGAACCATGAAGTAATAACTTGGGAATTTTCCTATAAACATTAATAATGAACTCGCTCCTTAAGGCGTACTCCTAAAGTCCTATTCCATTCTTCGGATATCGGACCAAGGCATAAAAGGACCTTTTGGGAAGCTTAGAACATACACCCCAACTTTGAAGTTGACCACAAAGACTAGAAACATGGCTAAGGATGTTAAATACTATTGTCTTTACAAGTCGCCCAAAAGATATAACCATTTAAACCTCAATTATTCGAAAAATCACATCTCGAACTCCACTTATCGAAATCTCACATAAGAGGACTTTTTGGGAGGCTTGGTTCACATACTACAACTTTTATTTAGACCACCCACTAAATTGATCATGGGAACAAGTCGGATTTTTGGCCATAAGGATGGGTAGTCACATAACCTTTTCTGGGGCAACTTAGATTACCAACCAACAATCAGAGACTCATAAATCTCACTCCCGATGTTCAATGAAGGCCTAAAACCCCAATTCGGAAAGCTTACAGAACAAACTTCAAGTCTTATGTTGACCATAAATTGAGTAAAACATCTTAAGGAGGCGAACCATAGCCATTAAGTCAGAACACGTAAATAAAATTCTGGGCAGAACCCAGATTACAGCCCTTCAGAAAAAACCTCATATCTCTCTCTCCTGATATCGTATGGACGCATACTATACCTTTACGGAAAGCTCAGAATGTACTCTAAAACTTTCATGTTCAACTCTTAACCCATAGTATAACGCCCCGGCCCCTCCCCGGGCCGCGGACATTACCGATAACTGCTTATAGGATCGCTGACTGGCCCCACAAATCACCACTAGTCTTTCCAGCATGTTTCGTCCCCGCTCACACGCTGCCTGGGAAAACTTCCCAGGAGGTCACCCATCCTTGGACTACTCCCAGCCAAGCACGCTTAACTGAGGAGTTCCCAACGGATGAGCTACCATAAAAGAAGGTGCACCTTGGTGATATAAGTAGTCATTTCAATCCTTTTAAGCCACACTTTAACCACATACCCGGGGTATTACACATAGGGATCTCTAACCATTCCAAAAACAGCAATCTTTAAACTGACGACAGAAAACGTATTAATTTACACACTTTCACGGTTTTGGCCAAAACTCACAATATACATACCGGAATTACGAAATTCAAAAACCGGGAGTTAACTAACATCTTAGGCCACCTAATCATACCAAAAATTGAGTCAAACTCATACTTTATATTCCCTGGAATTTCCAGATTGCAACCAGATTCATTTCCCCTTGAAATTCCTTAACATGCATCACTCAAAAACATCATCTTACTTAATCTAAGTCTAATCTACACACATGCATTTAAATTTAATCAAGTTTTCATCCTTACACAGTGAGTTTAATTATCAAAAACCACATGCATGCTCATACTTTCACATATCTTTTACTAATTCAACAAATAGAACAAAGAATCCATCTCAACTTACCCAAAATCCCCTTGATTCTCTTAGAAAGCTCCTCTTGAAGACCTTAAATTTCTTGAATTTACCTTTGGAAAACCTACTAGTAACAAGAAGAATGCTTAGAATATAACCTTGATTTAATCTTGAAAGAGAGAGGAAGAGAAAAGGAGTGTTATACCATTTGAAATGGAAGAATAAGAGGGATTAGATGATGAGGATGATGATGGCCGGAATTTTGGCCGGAAAACTCACCGGAGTGGCTGGTGGTGGCCGGACAGCAGGCGGCAGTAGGGGGGGATGGCTGGTGGTTGGGCAAGAGAGGGAGCAAGAGTGAGAGGGGGCTTGAAAATGGTGGGTGTGAGGTGAGTCAAATACCAATGAGTAAATTAACTTAATCTTGCAATTATATAATGACAAGAGATCCAAAAGCCCCCTTTTTTCCCCCTTGGCCGGCTGGAATATAAGGCCCAAAAGAGTTAATTCAACAATTTTGATTCCTCCCTCTTATACTTATATCTCCCTAATTCCCCAAATTGCTTAAATTTATTAAACCATAAAATACTATTGGTAACCCAAATAATTATACTCATGCACCTCCATGAAATTTCTCATATTTATAATCCTAAAATAATTCGGATAAAGAAGGACCCGGTATATCAGTCTCGGTAAAAGAATTTGTGTACGATCGGAATCACCGTAAAAATTATCGGTAACGATTTCTTAAGAAAAGAAAATTAAGCTAATTTGTTGACGATCGTTGCACTGTTCAAGTCCTGCAAAACACACACTGGGTTAAAAAAAATTTAGGCACAAATTAGTTAATTAATACGATTAAGAGATTTAAATAAGAATAGTTTAAGACGGGTTGTTACAATATGTCATGGTTTTTACACCTTTATTGGATCTAAGGTGGTTTTCCATGTAAAAATATCGTATCTTTTAAATTTTGCAAGGTTTATTTCCACTGTTGTTTATTAAGTAGAAAAGATCTCAACAATGGGTCCCAAAACTTTAGTAAACTTGAAAAATTAGTTAAGACACAATTTAAATCTCTTGTTGTGTCTTTACATGTGATTATTCTACTTAATCGGTATCATATCAGTGCTCTCAATTACAATTCAATACCTAGAATAGATCCTGGAGATGGGTAATCAACAAGTAATATATGAAGGATAGTTAATTGCAAGACCACCATACTTCAACGACCAAAACTATAATTGGTGGAAGATAAGAATGCTAGACTACATCAAGTTAGAAGATCTTCAACTAAATTTGGTGGTCAAGATCGGAACTTTCGTGTGAGAGGCTATCAAAGACAAGGATAGAAAATCAACATGAGATATGATCCCTGTAAAATCTCGAGTTTTAGGGAGAACGGAACCGTTAGGATTGTTATCGAACCGTTAGGCTTAAGTTTAAGTTTCGAGGATGAAACTTATTTTAAGGAGGTAATGATGTAAAACCCCGAAAAAATCCAAAGATGTTGACCGTGACGTCGTTAGTAAATTAGGTTTGACTTCGTTATTCATTATTATTCATTTGTGTTTATTTTTGCTAACACTTGAGCTCGTAAGATCGTGAGGGACTAACAAGGGTATATCGGTAATTTCGGAGGTTTAGTATTGTTAGTTTTACTCTATTTATTATTAGTATTACTATTAATATTATTGTGTTATATGAGTAATTATGTGAATATTATTTGCTATGTGATTACTATTAATAATATTATTATTAGTATTATTATTATTACTATTATTATTATTATTATTAGTTTGTTTTTAGAAAAATCAGATTCTAATTGTTTTAGTTTTGGGTTGGGTTAGGATTAAGAGTGTTTAGTTGGGCCTTAATTGTTAGATAATATAAACCCCCCTCTCTCAAACCCTAATCTCCTCTCCAACCAAACCCTAACCCTAGTCTCTCTCTCTCTCTCTCTCTCTCTCTCTCTCTCTTCTCTGCTCATGCACTGCCACCGCCACCGCAACCACCCTCCTCTCTCTTTCTTTCTCTTTTCTCTCTTTCTCCCTCTCGATCTCCCTGTCTCCCTCCTGTCGCACGCCCTTGCTCGCACCACCGCAACCGCTGCCTGGCCTCGCCTGCCTTACCACCGCCTTCGCCGCCTGATACCGTCGGGAACTCCCTCGACGTTGTCGCACGCCCAGACTGACGCGAGGCAGACCCTCGTTGTTGTGGCTGTTGTTGTTTGAATGTAGCCTCGCCGCCATGGACACCACCTCCGACCACTCCTTGACCACCGACAACCACCGCAGACGCCGCTTGCTGTCGCCGGAAACTGGCAGTCATCACCCACTGCCGCCCCAAGCACCCTTGTGCCCTAAGTAAACCCTATTTCAGTTTTAGTCTTTATTTGTTTTAGTAATCTGATTTTATCTTCTTTTCCTTGTTATTTATTTTAATCCTTGTTTTAAATCTTGTAATTTGGGTAATTAAGGGTGTAAATTATTTAGTTGCTATTTGTAATTGATTTGTTCTTGTGTTGTATTATTTACTTGTAATTATTGTCAAAATTATTATGTGTAATTTTATGTTCTAATTGGTGTATTAGGGTTTGTAATAATTGTAATGAAATTGTTAATGATCGATTGCATAATATTCTTTAATTTCTTGAGAAGCATGTTAGGGTTTTAGATAACATTATTATTGTATGCACGAATTAAAGTTTAATTACCTAGATTAATTCTTGAATTGTTAGTTAAATATTCATATGTTCTTTAATTCTCTTAGGGTTCATTCATGTTTAGTTTCATGTTTAAATCTTGTTAAATAAGTTAGGTTGATTGAATTACTAAAGTTCGATTCTTGATTATTAATTTATGATTCTTGATTTAATCTTGTTTAAGGCAATTGGCTGTTGGGATTCTTGATTAGTAGTTTATATGTTTATATGTTCTTTATAGTTATTCACATGTTCTTTAAGTTCTTTCTTGTTTATTGGTTAAGAAATTCATGTTTAGGTTAGTGTTAATATTTCATGCATGCTTTTAGGGTTAGTAGAAATATTAAAGTTTATTTCATGTTTTACATTTTGGTTTTGATGATAAGAGGTTTGATGTTTGGACTTTAGTTGGCTTAGGTTAATTACTTTGGACCTAAGTTACTGTTTTAAACCCAATTAGGACCCCGGGATCGAATGGTGAACGTTAGAACCGAAATTACAAATTAAATGGGAACCGGGTGCGGGACAGTTTTATTAGGGTCTAAAGAATGGATCACCATGAGAGTTATAGTCGTCTTTTGATCGAACCCTTTGAACTGGAGGTTCCTTTAGATGTTAGACTTCATAGAAATCTTGCGGATCGGACTTTGAAGTTGTATAGGTTGAGTTATACCCCGATTACCAGACCTAGGTCCGATCTGGACAGTTTGGAAAGATGATGGTTTTTGAGGACTTTAAAGCGTGTGTTGGGTCTCGAGTTCAACTTAAGAGGTTTAGTAGACATCCCGACGTTTCCGAAAAGTCCAAAACCAGACCCATAGGATGTCAGGAAGTCAAGTTACGACCCTTTTTATGTGGATGCTGAAATCTGTTTTGTTCTGCGAAATTGTTAATGAATGTGTTGTTGATTGAAAAGGTTTACTTGGTATTATTATGCGATTACTTGGAATGTGTTAGGTAATTTAAAGTGTAAATTCATGATTGATAGGAACCTATAGGGTTCCTAGGGGAGGGTTAGTTAGAAGGTAGTTAATACTAACTTCGAAGGGCGCATTTTGATTAGAATAATTATTCTATTTTAGGCCCAAGCTAACTCACGTCGTTAGTGAGCTCAAGTGTGTTCGTTTTGCTGTGAAGTGAAGTTAACCAGGTAATGTTTATGCTCTAATCCCCACTGGGATGCTCTTTAAATGTGTTTTAATGTTTTCTAATCTGTTTTGAGAATTGCATCCCGAAAGGGGACTTTATGTGGTAAATGTGGCCATCTGTTTTTTATACTTATTTGTGATTGTTGAATTATGAGTTGAGAAATTGTGATGGTCTTTTATAAGTAGTTTTGATACTAGTTTTGATAACCTGGGTTGGGTTTGACTTGAGAGTTGTGAGCTGAGTTTGAATAATATACTAATAACTCAAGTGAAACATTAAGTGGGTTTGTTCTATTGATGCCTTTGGTAGGCGGTTACTTTAATGCCTTTGGTAGGCGGTTACATTGATGCCTTTGGTAGGCGATTATTTTGATGCCTTTGGTAGGCGATTATTGATGCCTTTGGTAGGCGATTATTGATGCCTTTGGTAGACGATTATTATATTTATGCCTTTGGTAGGCGATTATCTTTGATGCCTTTGGTAGGCGAATGTTTTGATGCCTTTGGTAGGCGATGTTATTTTATGGGATTTGATATCCCGCCCGCATAATAAAATGAATGGGTTGGGTTGAGGAAAACAGTTGTATGGGTTAAACGGTTTATTAAAAGGTTTGACTTGTTTCCCCTTCCTCAAATGAATTGAAAAGAACTTAACTTGTTTTTAACGTTAGGGATAGACATTATTGAGATTTCCCCCTCATTTTTGAAATGTTTTGTTTTCAGGTGATGATCAATATGTTGGGGACGGGAATTAGAAGTGAGGACGACATATGTAGAAGTCGTTAAATATGTTATGCTTCTTTTTGAAAGACTTGAAGTTAGTTTTGAGGTTTATTTCTAAGTATGAGCTTGTTAGTTGGTTTGCCGTTGACAGACAGTTGTAGTTTTCCTTCTCGCCTTGTATTCCTTCGGGGATACGGCAGTGACGCCTAATAAGAGTCTGAGTCTTCCGCTAAATTTTGTCTGTTAACGTTAGTTTGACTTTGACTTTTCTATAATTGAATTTTCGGGGCGTTACAATCCCCCAAACAAAACTTACAAGAGATGCTAAAAATTGAGAAGAATCACAAGGTCATGAAACTTTTGTACTTCGGCATTGGACTTGATGAATACACTTGAGTCTAAAAGTGTGAGACCGACAAGAAGATTTCGAAAACCTTGTAGGTGGTATATGAAGGAAAAAATCAATGAAGAAGTCGAGAATTGAGACACTTTCTGGAGTATGGGGCTCATAAATGCTATAACAAATAAATACAAAAAGGAGATAAGTGATCATATAATCGAATTCATCATACAGTGTAAAACCATAGTGTCGCAGCCAGGAGACACTGATGGAGATCTCTCACTCTCAGTCTTAGCCAAGGATCAAGCAACATCTCAAGGGTAAGCTTTCCCACTAGATATTTCAAGCAGATCCTGCATACCATAGGATTTAGCTGGAATTTCAGGAGGGATCAAGTCCCTCATCTGTTGCAATAAGGGAGAACTAGGAGAAAGGTCCTAAGGGAGTTTTGCAGGCTTGGAAGTGAAACATTAATCTACCTATGATCAAGCATGAAGGGCAGCTTGGCCTTAAAACAACATTTAGTTTCTTGGACTGAGTTTTTGCAGAACCCTAGCCTGTCAGGCAGGGTTTCTAAGGTTGTCACAAGTTGTATGTGTATGGTAATGTGAACTGTTGACTCATGTGCATTCTTTGATGTTTCTAGCGTCTATGATCGATGAGTGCAACCTACTATTGTCCTTGGGCATTTTCTGCAGTAGCAACAACCCAGGACAGGCACTGGTAGAGCAAGCTGAAGCAATATAAGGGAATTCCATGTTTTATTGAGGTTATTTGACCATTTTCCATCTTTGATCGATTATCACCTCAGTAATTCCTACTTACAGTAGCCTTCAGGGGTCAATATATTAATTTATATCAAGTAAAGGGTGAAAGCTACATGTAGAAGCTGGAGGTGGACCAATCAGGGGCAGCCAACAACCATTTTCTATTTGTTGTCTTATTTTGGTTCTAATAAGTGTGATTATATACATTATTAGTCTTAAGAATCTCATTATGATGTAATAATGTACTTAGCAGGGTGATTAGAGGTTTCTTCACACTTGGGAAACCTCATTAGCTCGGTTAGCAAGTCAATTGCTTGCTTGATATGTATTTAGCTTAGCTTCTGTAAACCATTTCATATCATCTGAGTTTATGAAATAGGTTGAGCTTTGCTTTTTTTTCGGTTGTGAGTATCTAACAACTCTCGATTCTACTCGACTATAACTAAGCCTTGGCAAGCTTAGCAGGTGGTAAGTAGAGCTTGATTTACACTTGTGGTGGTGTGGTCTGTAGCTACAAGTGTGAGTTGAGCATTGCCCTTGTGTTTTCTAGTTGTGGTGTGGTATGTAACAATTAAAACACAAGCATATCAATTGTTCCTTTTATTTGTTTTTTATTCCTTGATGCTATTTCACCTATAAGGAAAGCTTAGGTTGAACCAGCAGGGCCTAAGGAGTGAATTGGTGTTGTTCAGCTCAGTTGCACTCTGATTAGTTTGAGTTGCACATACATCAGCTTTGGTATCAAAGCTGTGCGACTCACTTGGGAGTGCTTCTTGCTAAAGGAAGGATGTCTAGTAGCAGGACTACAGAGGAAGTGTATGAACAAGCTCCAAGAGAGAAGGTTGATTTAGAAAGGCAGGTCAAATACCTGAATGATCAGCTTAAACATTATTTATACCTGAAAAAGAGTAGTTTGAAGGGATTTCTGAATATGAAGAGGAGAGTTCTTCTTCCAGCAATCCTTTTGTTGAAGAGGAGGACTACCCTGGAGGAAGAAACAGAAGATCCAAGCAGAAAAAAGCTGGAATGGATGATAAATTAGATTTTAAAGTGGATACTCTTGAATTTGAAGGTCAGTCAGATGTTGAAGTGTCCTTAGACTGGCTTCAGATAGTGGAGAAAGTCTTTAATCTTAAGGAGGTTATTGATGAGAAGAAGGTGAAGCGAATTGCTTTGAAATTAAAGAAGTATGCCTCTATTTGGTAGACTAATTTGCAGAAGAGGAGAGTTGAAAGGGGAAAAGAGAAAATCAGAATATGGGAAAAAAATGAGGAAGAAGTTGGTGGTCAAGTTCTTGCCTTCTAATTACTTGAGGGAGAACTATGGCAAGCTACAGTAGTTGATGCAAGGAAATAAGTTTGTGGAGGAGTATACAAAAGAGTTTGAGCACTTATTGTGGAGGTGTGATCTAAAAGAGAATGAGACATAGGTTCTGGTGAGAATATGAGAATTTCGGCAGGATCGAATGAAGGGATCAAAAATATTGTGGAGTTGCATCCCTATGCTACCTTAGATGAGCTTAGTTCTTTGGCTCACAAGGTGGAGATGCAAAAGAAGTCTAGAGGGAAGGAGTTCGTAGCAAGAACACCCTTCAAACCCCAACCCAAACCATACACTTATCCCAAAACCTACCCTCCAGCCCCGAAAGCCTCCACTTACCCCAAGATTCCCCACAAAAAACCCTACTACCCCACAAAAACAAGATGTACCCCCACAAAGAACCCAAAACGCAATTCTTACTGACAACAATAGGTTTTTTAGGTGCCAGTGACTAGGGCATATTGCCTCAAAATGCCCCAATAAGAGGGTAGTTACTATAGCATATTACAAAGCTTCTTGGTTTGCAAAACCTGAAACCGAGGAGGAAGAGGAGGTGATTGAGGAAAGATCTATGAGAAAACCAGTTTATGATGAAGTAGAGGAGGGCCCTGATGAGGGAGAGATGCTGGTTATAAGGAGAGTTCTTAGTAGCTCTTCAATAGAGGTAGGACAGGGGCAAAGGGAGGCCATATTTCACATTAGATGCACAGTCAAGAACAAGGTGTGTTCTTTGATTATTGATGATGGTAGTTGTACTAATGTAGCTTCCTAAGAGATGGTAGATAAGCTGCAACTGGTTACAACCCTACACCCAGTTCCTTACTCCATTCAGTGGCTCAAATACAACAAAGGGATTCCTATTACTCAAAGATGTTTGGTGAGTTTTTCAATAGGCAATTCCTACAATGATTGTATTTGCTGTGATGTATTGACTATGGATGCTTATCACTTGCTGTTGGGAAGGCCTTGGATGTTTGATAGGTCTATGCAGCATGATGAGAGAGCAAATACCTATACTTTACTCACGAACTACAAGAAAATAACCCTCATCCCACTCAAACCATCCTAGAACCCCAAACCCTCAAAGAATCTAATCATAGAACCTACCTTAGATCTTACACTGGTTGCTGAACAACATGAGTTTAGTACCAGCAAAGATCTCATCCTACTCACTCTAAATGAACCTCAAGCCCCACAAAATGACTACCCCATCTTAGCCCCAATCCTGGAAGAGTTTGCTTTCATTAGCCAAAATAAAATTAATTTATTTTCCCCGTGCCATTTTATGATTTGCCGACAAATTTTTGGTTCCTACACTTATTTCCAGAAGAAATGCCCCCAGGATTGCCCCCTAAAAGAGATATATAGCACAAGATTAACCTTGTTCCAGGGTCAGTACTTCCAAACAAGCCAACTTACAGAATGACTCTAATTGGGACAGCAGAGATTCAAAGGCAAGTAAATGATCTACTCAACAAGGGTATGGTCAGGGAGAGTCTTAGTCCATGTGTTGTGCCAGCTTTGTTGGTGCCAAAGAAGGATGGGAATCAAAGGATGTGTATTGACTGCAGAGTTATCAATAAGATCACTATCAAGTATAGGTTTGCTATACCTAGACTTAAAGATCTTCTGGATGAGTTATATGGCTCATATGTGTTTTCCAAGATAGATTTGATAAATGGCTATTATCATATCAGGATTTATGAAGGAGATGAGTGGAAGACAACATTTAAGACTAAAGGAGGGCTCTCTGAATGCCTTGCGATGCCCTTTGGTCTGGCTAATGCACCTTCTACCTTCATGAAGCTTATGAACCAGGTGTTGAAGCCTTTGATCGGCAAGTGTATGGTAGTTTATTTTGATGATAGTCTGGTTTACAGCAAAAGTGAAGAGGATCACCAGCATCATTTAAAACAAGTTATGGACATTTTAGCTAAAGAAAAGTTGTATGGGAATATGAAGAAGTGCCAGTTCTTCACAAACCAAGTCATCTTTCTTGGTTATATTGTATCTGCAGAAGGAATTCAAGTGGATCAAGACAAGATTAAGGCTATTCAAGAGTGGCCTATACCCAACTCTATTCATCATGTTAGAAGCTTCTATTGTTGGGCTTCATTCTATAGAAAATTTATGAGAAATTTCAGTACCTTGATGGCTCCAATGACTAAATTAGTCAAGGCCAAGACCTTTCAATGGACTCCTGCAACCAAGAGAGCCTTTGAAATGGTCAAAGAGAAGCTAACAACAACCCAGTACTGTATTTACCTAACTTTTCCAAGGTATTTGAATTGGAGTGTGATGCTTCTAGAGTTGGTATAGGAGCTGTCTTGACTCAGGAAGGCAGACCTATAGCCTACTTTAGTGAGAAGCTTAATGAAGCAAAGAAGAAGTATAACACCTATAACAAAGAGTTTTATGCAATCATCAGAGCTTGGAACACTGGAGACGTTATTTGGTGGGAGGAGAATTCGTACTTCACAGTGATCATGAAGCCTTGAAATTTATTCAGGGACAGCACAAGCTCAACCCCAGACATGCAAAGTGGGTAAAGTTTATGCAGTCATTTCACTTCATGATTCATCACAAGTCAGGGAATATGAACAAGGGAGTTGATGCATTATCAAGGAGGTATTTCTTGTTGCATATTCTGGATTCCAGAGTTCTTGGGTTTGAGTAACTCAAGGCCCTTTATTCTAATGATGAAGATTTCAAGGAGAAATATTTAGCATGTCAGCAACATCCCCAAGGTCTGTATCATATAGACCAAAGGTTTTTGTTTAAAGGAAGTAGGTTATGTATACCTAAAAGCAATTTTAGAGAGTTACTTATTTCTAAAGTTCATGGAGAAAGTTTAGCGGGTCACTTTGGTATTGAGAAGACTTTATTAATGTTGAAAGAGCATTACTTCTGGCCCAAGATGAGCAAAGATGTAGAGCATTTGGTGAAGAGGTGTAATATATGCCAATTTTCCAAATGTCACAGCCTACCTCAAGGGTTGTACAGCCCTCAGCCTGTTCCTATAAGTCCTTGGCAGGATGTCAGCTTGGATTTCATCGTGGGACTACCTAGAACACAAAGAGGTAAGGACTCTATTATGATAGTTGTTGATAGATTCTCAAAAATGGCTCATTCCATTCCAAGTCACACTACATATGATGTTGTGAAAGTAGCTGATCTTTATTTCCAAGAAATAGTCAGATTACATGGGATACCAAGGTCCATGGTTTCAGATAGAGACCAAATTTTTAAGTCATTTTTGGATCACATTTTGGAAGAAGATGGGAACTCAGCTGAATTCAACACTACTTGCCATCCTTAAACAGATGGGCAAACAGAAGTCACAAACAAAACTTTAGGGACATTATTTAGAGGCTTGGTGGGTAGAAGCAAGGGAAGTTGAGACACTATGCTACCTCAGGCTGAGTTTGCTTTCAACAAAGCACCTAGCAAGGCCACGGGATATTCTGATTTCTAGGTGGTTTATGGGCAAAATATAATCACTCCCTTGGATTTAGCTCCTCAACCCACTGCTGTGAAGTTCAGTTATGAAGCTAAAGCTAGAGCAAAGCAAATTAAAGAGTTTCACCAACAAATCCGGCTGCAAATAGAGAAGCACAATGAGAAAATAGCAGCAGCAGCAAACCAAAATAGGAGGAAGATGGTTTTTCAGCCAGGGAATTTAGTGTGGATTCATCTCAGGAAGAACGAATTTCCAAGTAGGAGGAAAGGGAAGCATGTGTCAATTGTTGATGGTCCTTTTGAAGTTCTAGAGCAGGTGAATGAGAATGCCTAGAGGCTTGATCTTTTAGAAGATTATGGAGGCAGTGCTACATTTAATGTTGCATATTTAAGGCCATACTATCCCGAAGAAGAGAGATTGCCAAGTTTGAGGGCAAACTTCTCCCAACCAAGGGAGGATGATGGAGATCTCTCACTCTCAGTCTTAGCAAAGGATCAAGCAACATCTCAAGGGTGGGATTTCCCACCTGGTTATCCAAGTAGATCCTACATTCCATGGGATTTAGCTAGAATTTTAGGAGGGATCAAGTCCCTCGTTCTGCTGCAATAAGGGAGAACTGGAAGAAAGGTCCTAGGAGAGTTTTACAGGCCTGGAAATGAAGCATTAATCTACCCCAGGATCAAGGATGAAGGGCAGCTTGGCCTTGGAACAACACTCAGTTTCTTGGACTGATTTTTTGTAGAACCCTGGTCTGTCAAGCAAGGTTTCTAAGGTTGTCACAAGTTGTATGGTGTATGGTAATGTGAACTATTGACTCTTGTGCATTATTTGATGTTTCTAGTGTCTATGATCGAGGAGTGCAGCCTACTGTTGTCCTTGGGCATTTTCTGCAGCTACAACAACCCAGGAAAGGCACTGGTAGAGCAAGTTGAAGCAATATAAGGGAATTCCATGTGTTTCTTGAGGTTATTTGGTTATTTTCCATCCTTGATCGATTATCACCTCAGTGATTCCTATTTACAGTAGCTTTCAGGGGTCAATATATTAATTGATATCAAGTAAAGGGTGAAAGTTGCATGGAGAAGCAGGAGGTGGACTAATCAGAGGCAGCCAACAACCATTTTCTATTTGTTGTCTTATTTTGGTTATAACCAGTGTAATTATGTACATTTTTAGTCTTAAGCAGCTCATTATGATGTAATAATATACTTAGCAAGCTGGTTAGAGGTTTCTTCACACTTGGGAAGCCTCATTAGCTCGGTTAGCACAATTGCTTGCTTGATATGTATTTAGCTTAGCTTCTGTAAACCATATCATATCATCTGAGTTTATGAAATAGGTAGAGCTTTGCTTCTCTTTGGTTGTGAGTATCTAACAACTCTCGATTCTACTTGACTGTAATTAAGCCTTGGCAAGCTTAGCGGGCGGTAAGTAGAGCTTGATTTACACTTGTAGTGGTGTGGTATGTAGCTACAAGTGTGAGTTGAGTGTTGCCCTTGTGTTTTCTGTCTGTGGTGTGGTCTGTAATAGTTAGAACACAAGCCTATCAATTGTACCTTTTATTTGTTTTTCGCTCCTTGATGTTATTTCACTTCTAAGGAAAGCTTAGGTAGAACCAGCAGGGCCTACGGAGTGAATTAGTGTTGTCCAGCTTAGTTGCACTCTGATTAGTTTGAGTTGCACATACATCAGACACTCATGCACAAGTTATTGTACAATCTACAGTCATACGCCCCATATTACTAGAGATGTAGACTAAGTTGTGAGTGGGGAGACATTATCATACCTTGAAGATGTAAAGAAGTGAAATACTATGTGTTAGGAAAAAAGTTGTGCTACAATGTTACAAACGATTGAGCAAAGCTAAAGCCTTTGTATTAAAAAAAAAACACTCAACCTCAATTTATTACCTTCAATAAGGTTGCATTATGAAGATTCCCAAAAGAACCAGCATGATCATTTTTCTTCCTTCGACTCTAGCGTGAGAAGTTCGTAAGCACTTAAGATATTACGAAGTAGGTCCTATAAATACGCCCTCAAGGCCCATTTTCTCGGGCATGTTACAAGTCTTTTCTTAAGAGAGGAAACCCTTAATCATCTAAGAGAGCCTACTCTTAAGGGAGGGAACCCTTAATCATCTAAGAGACTAAGACTGGTAATAATCGGACAAAAATAGAGACTATGACTGGCACTAAACCCATTCATCTAAATGGTGGCGGTTAGCTTCAACTGTAAACACAAACCCTAACAAAGAACAATAAGCACATCATATCCTTTATGCGATTGCATATATGTTACCCTTTTCTTACACTAACTTAAGCCTAGGAGGGACGGTCCCAGAAACACCACTCTAAAACGTGTATTTTCTTTTTCTAGGTCGATAGTCAATGCGATAAAGCATTGACCATAGGCGTGATCCTGATTCCTCCAACTCATCCGCATATTCAACTTTCTCTCGAAACAAAATCGATAGGAAAACATCTAATGCAAACAACCAAAATTCATTGGTAAATGAAAAAAAAATATTTGTCAAAAGTTACCAAAACTTGCCGAAAATTCACCAAAACCTAACCATTTATTAATACTTACTACCTCTGTCCCTGATTAATTGTCCAATTAACTGAATTTATAAGTCCAATGGTCCATTGAAAATGGGGTCAAAGATATATGATATACCCACTGTAACACCCCGACTTTTAGGGTATTACTTAGCAATATTTTAATCCATTTAATCTTGATTTAGCGGAATCGTATTTAAAAGCCAAGTGCGTCATGCCGCTTTCCCACGAGGAAAAGCAAGACTTTAACTATGTAAATAACTGAAATAGAAATATATTTCATAAGGGAAAATTTTAGACAATAAAAAGAGTGTTCAACTATTATGAAAATATTAAAACGGACGGTCAAATTAAAGAGGTGAACCAACTATTAATATTGAAACTTAAAACAAATAAACTATGTGGCGGCCTGATTTGCTATGTGAGTTATCCTTGCCACGAATCTGCCCAAAATGTCTCGCTGATACCTAAAAACAAAACATTTGAAAAACATGGAGAAAAATGAGACGGAGCTCAATATATTCGACACTGTAATGTAAAACATTTTTAAAAACAAAATAATTTCATTGGGGCCCAGTGTAAAATTCATTGTAAAATGAGGGAGAGGAGAATATGCGCAAACAGTTGCAGGTTATTACATGAATGTGGAACCTTACCATATTTTCCAATAAAATAGACAGTAAAGACGGCAGTAAGACAATTAAAGTAACGATGACAATGACAATGAACAATAAACAACAATCAATAAGTAATAAACAATAACAATAATCAATGAACAATGAACAAATCAGTCAAAGAACAATGAACAACAATCAATCAATGACAATGATTTGATCTGAGATTCAGTACTCTGCGACATCGTAATCCAGGCAATGCGGCGCGCGGGCGATCAACCCACATGAACCGGTATACCAGCATCAATGACCCGGTGACAAAGACTTGATCTGAGATTGCAGTACTCTATAGAATACCACAATCCTGACAATGCGCGCACGCGGGGCGATCAACCCACATGAACCGGTATACCAGCGTCAATGGTCAATTCACAAAAGACAATACAAGGAATAATAGACAATAATGAAAAACACATAAATGAAAGGTAAACAATCACACTAAAATTAATTAGTAAAATAGATAAACAAATTAAGGGATCGGCCCACATGTATTAGTCATAAAACAAGGTTTGAAAACAATGAAAAAAATAATTATTCCACTTTAATTAGAGTAGTTTATGTTTTTACATTTAAACAGCTTCGAAGGTTACAGTCATCGAAATATACCTGAGTTGGCGGATAAAAGGAATAATAAATCTCCCCTTTAACTTGAGAAATCTGATTTGAATAATTATAAATAAATAGTAATAATGTTAATATAGAGAATAATTTAATTAAAAGAGATAAATTAGGAGTTGAGATGAAACAATTAAGTTAGGAAATTACCCAAATTAAATCTATGGGTTGTTGAAAGGAGAGGCCTTAATCCCCTCTTTTTTTTTCCAAAACCCACGGCAGAGAGAGAGAGGAAGGAGGAGCCTAGGGGTACTAAGGGTTCTGGACGGCTATGTCGGGCGACAGTCGGCGGTCGACGGTGGCCGACGACCGCTCCGGCGACGGCGAAAGGGTACCCGAACTTTGGTGGTGGCTCGGGCTAGTTGGCGTTGCGGGACAGAGGCCAAAATGCGGGGTTTTTCGGGTTGTTTTTGGCGCCGATTCAGGGCGGTTTCCGGGTGGCCGAACCGTGGTTTCCGGCGACTTACTGACTGGAAATGGTAAGTACAAATTTATATTGATTGAATTTGGATTATGGGTGTGAGTTTGGATTCGATTTTGGTTGGGTATTGGATTGAGATTGAGATGTAAGAAAGAGATGGGTGTGGGTTTTTGATGTGGCTTGGGTGACGAAAATGGTGGCGGAGATGGTGGTTTGGGCGGTGGTTCTGGCAGTCAGTGGTGGTCGACGGTGGTCGGGAAAAATGATGATTGGAGGTGGTGCTTCAATGGTGGTAGGATAAGAATGAAGAAGGAGAAGAAGATGGTAATGGAGTTTTCAATGTTTATTGAATTGATACTTGCAAAGCTATTTAAATATGATAGTGTAGCTTATCATAGGTTTGTTGAAGTCATGGGTAATGATGTGTTGTCAAAAGGAGAGAAGAGGAGAATTTTAATTTGGCCACTATCATTGAAAAAGAAGCCATGAAAGGAAGAGATTGAAGCTTGAAGAGGAAGAAGATGGACATGAGAGTAGGAGAGGAGTGGTGGTGGAGCTTTAGCTAGCTTTCATCAAAATCAAGTAAAAGTATTTACTAATAAATCAATAACTAAAATGTGCCAAATATGTAAAATATACAAATAATATTACTTCTTTGAATATAGCAAAAGTAAATAAAAGTAATATATTTATAGATATTATTTTGTACAAAATAAGGAAAATGTGCATAAAAAGATTAAGGAATTTTGGACGCTAATATACTGAACTTTTAGGGTATTAGACAATAATGCACTGAACTTTGACCTTGGACAATAATGCACGGAACTTTAGGAGGTGTTGGACAATAATGCACTCGAGACAATTTCGACGGTGGCGAACTTGCTGACAATCTTACGTGACATACCGAGAAGACAAATATTTTTGGACCAATTCATCTCCTCCGCCCGCTACACAGGACTGCCACCAAGTTAGACATTGCCAAAATCATATTGACTGCATTATTGTTCAACACCACAAAGTATAGTGTATTATTGTCCAAGATCAAAGTTCAGTGCATTATTGTCCAATCCCCCAAAAGTTCAGTATATTAGCATCCAAAAACCCAAAGATTAATTTATAAAAGATGAAAGGAAAATGTGTGAAATAAATATACTATTATTATTTTGTAAATTAATAAGTAACATATGAAAAATATGTGAAATCTAATAATTTATAAAATTTAGAAATTAATAAGAGCTAAAATTTAACTAATAAAATTACTCATATTAGTGTAAATATAATTAATTGAAAAGTAAAGAAATTTAGCTAACTAAATCAAATAATACACCATAATTGAAATTAAAATTTTAATTAGCATAATAAATCTAGTTTAAAAATACGGGGTGTTACACCCACATTACCCTTGCATTTATATTGTGAATAAAAGGCAAACAAAAACAAAAAAAAACAAAAAACAAAGGGCAAGCTTCTATCTAATCTCCGCAACAGAATCGGCATCGTCAAGGAGCATAGAGGCGTTTATTATAATCCAACAACCTTAAAGGCTTCTTCTTCCATGGCTCTCTGATCAGCAGTTGCACAAGCAAATTGGAGACCTTCACCATGCTCTATTCGTGGCGACCAAATGAAACCCTAACCCTAGAATCAATGAATTCACATCCACATCCATATAGTAAGGGGAAAAAATCCACATCCACACAGCAGGAGAAGAAAAACAGAGAGAGAGAGAGAGAGAGAGAGAGAGAGAGAGAGAGAGAGAGAGAGAGAGAGAGAGAGAGAGAAGTTCCTAAGGCTAGTGCGAATTTGACAAGAAATTTGGGTTTGGGATGAGAATTGAGATAGGGTGCGAATTTGAGATGAAAAGCTAAAGTTAATTAAAATTAAGAAAAAAGTGAATTCAGATTTGAAGGGAAAATATTGGTTGAAATAAAGTTATTATTAGTAATACTGTAGTATTTAATAGGGGTATAATAAAAATTATATTTATTGAAATTGGAGAACTGACAAATATTTTGGGACAAAAAAAATTAGTTAAATGGTCAATTATTTAGGGACGGAGGTATTATTATTTTCTCTAAAAAGTGTTAATTTATCTAAAGTTAATTTTTTTTTATAATATTCAACAAAACTTACTTTATCAAAATTTACTTAAACTCAACTTTTACGTGCCATTGTCAATTAGACAATTAACATGTCATCCATTTTTACCAATGAATTTTACCGTCGCTAACTAAGGTACTCGCCAGCGCTAAACCGGAAAAATCCACTTTGTTCATCCGTCCCTAATGTTTTGATTTCCCCGTCGACCATTTCCGATTGACAGTGAGAGAGAAAAAGAGACAGACGCCGGAGCTCCGATCGAACCACCGTCGACACTCAGCAATCGGCAGCCATGGCGGCTGCTTTTGCTGCAATTTCATTTCTCTTGTTGTCATTTTCTTCGATTAGTATCGCTTACAGACCTGGCGACATCGTCCCTATGAGTCGGATGGGTCAATACCACTCCGTCTGTTCTCTCTCTCTCTCTGTCGCTCTCTCTACTCTTTTGAGTGTGCATTTGTGGCATGTTTGATTGATTTTTCATTTGGTTGATTTCGATTGCAGTCGAGGACTGTTTGGCATGACATGATCGGTCGACATTGTCCCGTTTTCGCTGTCAATCGGGAGGTATAGTTCTTGGTTAATCTTTTGGATCTTCCATATATGCTGTGAGTTTGTTGTCTTATTGAATTTCAAACGTTGATTGTTAGGCTCTTGTTGGGTGATTTGCAGGTGTTGATTCCTGTACCAAAGCCAACTGGATACACCGGTGCTGATCCCTATAAAATGTAAGTGTTTGTGCTTAATTTGTTGCTTCATTTTCATGTGCGATTGTGCAAGTATCACAAACGTTATCTTTAGTTGAGAGAGAAGAAGAAATGAAAATGTACTAGAGAGGATAGTTTTGTGTGTTAGTATCCATGGATGTGTGAATTGTTTTCAGATGAATGGTAGGGTTTTTAGTTCATGAAAGGCTGACACTAGAGCTGGGCAACGGGCTGGGTTGGGCTGGGTTAGGGCCGACCCATTGCTATGATGGGTCAGGGTCAGTTGGCTGCTTTTACAACTAGGGTCGGGTTGGGTCATGGATCAACTGACCCTGACCCGCCCATGACCCGCACGCTATCAAGAAATGATGTGTTGTCTCTTCTTCTTCGCCTTCTTTGATCTGAGAAACAAACCAAAATCAGTACATGAATGGGTATTGGACTACTGGGTAGTTAAGATTTCAGTCATGGAATCAAAATGAACCCAGTAAATGAATCGAAGAATCAAAATGCACCCAAAATGAGCTCAGTTCAAAATCATATGAAAGAATCGAAGAAATATTCTATGAATCAAAATGATAGAACCTAGTTCATGAACTCAAACTGAACTAAGAAATTGAACCCAGTAACAAACCAAAAATGATCGAACCCAGTACATGATATCAAAATTGAACCGAATTGAAACCCTAAAACACAAATCAAAATGAACAGAGAAATTTGGGAAAGTGAGAACACACCTCAACAAGTTTTGCTATGCGTCGGAGATGGAGGTAATTCGTCGGCATCGCTAGTTTAATTTCTAAGGCTTCTCCGACTGTTCAAGTAACTGACGACGATTTTTTTCTGGATTTAGGGCTTCTCCAGCGATTCGATTTGAGTGACAAGAGAGGAAGAAAGTGAGAGAGGATCGACGATGTTGTTGGTTTGCTAGGGCATCATCGGTGACTGGAGTAGCCGACGGCGACTGGCTCGAGTGAGAAGAGAGGAAGAATGTGAGAAAACCCTAGTGAAAACTGAGAAGAGATGGACAGACAGGGTTTAATCCTTTCAGGGTCATTTACAATGGCCCGAGATTGACCCGCGAGCGACCCGTTAATGGCTCTAATATTGCTGACCCGTTAACAGCCCGAACCTGTTTTATTTCTAAACGGGCTTTGACCCTTAAAATACAGTCTTGACCCTTAGAGCCCATAGGGGCCCCGGCCCAATGCCCAGCTTTAGCTGACACAATGATGGGGTGGATTTCAACAACTAAACTAGAGGGAGGCGTAGCATGATTTGTGTCAAGGCTAGATGATTAATTGGATTCTTATTGATAAGATGAACATATGTGAGTGATTATGTTTGATTAGAGATAGATAGGGGGAAGCAAGGTTAGTACAGCTTTCTTAAATCTTGTTTGGAAAATTATTATGTGTGAATTGTGTGGAGGGGAAGGCAAGATAGGTTAATGACGCGGAAGTTGATTGAGGGCCGGTGAAAGGAGGAAATTTCATTGGTGTTACTGGTTTGGACATGTTAGTAAGAGGAATGAAGGGGACAATGGGTGAATTTCATTGATGATCTTCCCATCACATTCACTCACAAACTAGTATAAATTAAACTCAGGATAATGGTGATGAACAGAGGTAGAAGTGTTGTGTCCTGCCCTAATTTAACTCTTTCGAATAAGTTTGTATTTGGGGGGGGGGGTGATTTCGTTGAATAAGAATGTCTCAAACATTACTAAATTACTCAGACATACCTAAACTTCCTTCAATACCTTTCAGCCTGCTGAGGAGCATCCTAGGGCATTTGTATTGAATGCAAATCTTGTCTTTAGTTTTGTCCAAAATCCTTGTCTATTGGACTGTAGATAGCCTCCTATTTCTTTCATTCCCAGATGCCTAAACATAAATTGCAATTGTGAATGGTAACTGCAGTTAGGTTATTGCTTGCGGCAATTGCATCTGCCAATCTGCCCCATCTTCAGCCCATGGTGATATATGTAATAGCTCCTGCATTAATTGTGAGAACACCTGTTGGACAGAAGACCACTAAAAAATATTAGTGATCATGTGTTTTTGGTTCTTCACAGCATTGTGTACTATACAGGGAGTTTCAAATGTGATGCCAAATTTCGCCAACCTCTTGTTAGGAGTCTTATGTGAAACATCAACCAGAACACCTTGGCATCATAAAATTTGTTCCAATTATTTTTTGCCAATATACTGTGTGCCCTTTTTTCATTATCCATTCATGTCTAGATTTGCTGAGTAAACATCGAATAAGGTTGGTTTGAGTAGAAACGGGGAAGGTGGCTAACAGAAACTCCCTAGCCCATTGTACCCTTTTATTAAAGGGATGGATGAAAAAGCTTCACTTCCTTACCCACATTATCCTAGTTTTATTGTTCCCTCAATCCAGGTCAATTGGGGCCAGGGGCGGATTTGTAGGTATGCTAGGGGTGTCCACGGACACCCCTGGCCAAAGAAAAATTTGTGATTCTCTTATATTATTCGGAAGAAATTTTCTTATGGAACAAGTGGACTCCGTAAAAGAATCTCAAAAAACATATTGGGGGTGTCCAATTTAACAACAACCAAAAACTCTAAAATAATACTCCCTTTGTCCCAAGTAGCTTGTCTAAGTTGACTAATTATGTCAAAAATTTTAAATTTTGATCGTTAATTTTTCAAATTATATGTTGAGTTACTATACAAGATTACCACTATTAGATTTGTGATGAAAAATATTTTCACCTAAATACAATATTATTAGTCTTGCTAAGATAAAATTAAATGTGAAAAATTAGTGGTCAAAATGTTGCATCCAATACGGTGAAAAGGTAAACTGGACAAATTAACTGGGATGGAGGGAGTATCAAATTTTTTATAAACTAAAAGTGCAAGTCAATGAATTGGGTAATTGGGTATTAGTATAAGTTCAAGATATAAATATCTAGTTAATGTGAAATTTCAATTTATTTGGTTGACATATTTATATGATGATGTGAAATTTTATTAAATTGGTGAATATGTCATTTAATATTATTTTTATTGTTATTTATTTAAATGTTATTATTTTATTTTTCCAAAACGCTTATGTAATAACAAGTATATTGGACACCCCTAAACTGAATGTCTAGATCCGCCAATTATTGGCGGCATTAGGGTGTTATAACTTAATAACAAGTATATTGGACACCCCTAAACTGAATGTCTAGATCCGCCACTGATTGGGGCGAGGAAAATATGTTGAATGAATTCACTTTCACCCTCCTCAATTCCCGTCACTAACAAGTCCAAACAGTTATTTGTTTACTTTGCTTACCCGCCCTCCCCTCTATTAACGATCCGTCCTTGTCCTCTATTAACTTTCAATTTCCAACATTATATATTCACAAAATTTACATCACTATATTCAACTCAGTTTTCATGACAAATCTAATGATGCTAATTCTATATTCTAAATCATTGTATATTTTCAATAATTAATGGTCAAAGTTTACAAAGGTTAGACTGCATCTACCCCATAACGACAAATAATACGGATCAGAGGGATTATCTGGGGGAAACATGGGGGGTGACAAGGCTTTGTCAAGATACCGTGTCATATGACACAGCATCCTGGAGTTGTGTGCTATGCCATCCTTTCGACAGGGACATGGCACAACTGCTCCAGGTTGCCATGGTAAATTGACCCCGCTTTTGAGTCGTTTCTTTGTTCTTCCTTGGGGTGTCCATCAAGCATGGTACGCAAGTCTTTTTTCCTCTGTCTTTTAAGCACATGTCGTCCCATTTCTCTGCTCTTGGTGAGACTTAAGAAACGTACAAAACAAATAAAAATATAAGGAAAAAAACTACTGGAAATTAATTATTAAACGACACAAAAGTATGATAAATATGGGTTAGAAATAGGTAAAATATGCACTTAACATTGACACTATAACAAAGATACAAAAGTTGAGAAGTGAATTATACAACAGTAAAGAAGAATTTGATAATGACATTATTCTGTTGACAATGCCTGAAATGCTTCTTCTGAAGTTTATAAATAAACGTGCATACTATTGAAAGAGTAGATTATTCATATGGATAGCTTAATTGTCTATGACGACCTTTTCTTCATGCTTTCTTTTTGTAAAATTGATTTTTTTTTCTTTTTGCAGAACCTTCCAAGTTGGTAGGGAAAAATTCCAAATTCCATGGCTTTACATCATCAACAGGAAGAGTTCTGAGGTTCCAATGATTGACATGCATCTGGTGAGAACTGCATTAGGATAAGCAATATAATAGCTTGATGCATTTCTCTGTTCATGCCACGAGAAGGTTCAAGTCTTATATATGTGGTTTTTAGCCTACCAGAGTTGGCCCTTTATACAGCTGTTAGTGGAGCTGAATACATCTTGTAGTGTTGATGGCATACACTTGACTGATGAGGGTGTCAATCTTACTCGTTTGAGCTTCTAGCTTTCTATTTGTTGGACATATTTGACACTCTTACCTGATAATGTGATGCAGAGATACTCTGGAAATGACTTGCTTGGAGTTACTGCCACAGTTGTTGATATGCCACACCACTGTATGTTATCTTTCTCTCTCAAATTCAATGCATATCTTATTGTGGTTAACCCATTATTTTATCCTTCAAATCGAGCTTTGCCTTGAACTTTTTCCCATCTTACATATCCTGGTGTGCATGCCTTGGTAATATGAAGTTGGTACTTGGTACTTGGTACATTTGTGAGGCATCTGAACCTAGCAGTTCTGTGTCCCTGATGTTAAATCATTTCATTAACATTTTAACATATTTCTCATCTTGAGTAATGTTTTGTGAGCTCAAAGAGTTTAACATGCAAACATTAATACTCCAGTCAGTACTCAGGCTCATCCTTTTTTCACTGTCCTTAAAACTACAGTTTTAAATGCATGCGGTGGTCTCTGTGTAATCTTTGCTAATATGAAGTCTTTTGAGAGCTAGGCACTGAAAAATCTTAACCAGATGTTATTCTATTTGTGTCTTCTTATGCCATAATGACCTATTTCACTTTTTGTCTCTAATATGGAATTTTCATCGGCCCTTATGAAACTAATAAAGCACAAAATAAACATGTAAAAGGAAATTATAGAAAATTTCTTCATATACTAGTGTTTGTGCTGTGGAAGGGTTACAAGATAGGGAGAAGAAGGGAGAATATTGGCTAGCATGGAAAAGCTGAAAGAAGCTGTTATCATGAAGCCCAATCCCTCTCTTGAAGCCCAGCTTTGCATTATACATCCTCGCTTTTTCATCTTAACTAATCAGGTTTTAGCTAAGCAGAATGTGTTTGTTTCCTTGTCGTCTTCCTTTTTCTCAGCCTTGTCTCTTCATATAACCCGCAAGATTTGATTCTTATTGCTTCTTCCCCAGCTAATGATCTAAGGGATCTTGGTGGGATTGGCAGATATGAAATAGCACAATATTACTGCGAAATGGCTATTTGTTCTTCGGGAAGAGATCAGAAACAAGTCGACAATCCCACTTTCAATCCCTTTGCCTTTTACAAATTTTACTCATCCGACATTGAAATTGGTTGACTGTCCTGTTCTCATGTTTAACTTCGAAGTCCGCATATCAAATGCCTGTCAAATACTAGAGAACTAAAGGAAGTCAATACAAACAATATTAGTAGTAGACTAACCATAGTTTCACCATTCTAAAATACGATAAAAACATTTATAAAACTAATGCAAGTGTCAGAAAGTGTGCAACTTTCATATGTGAGAACATTCGTCGGTTCGATTACATTGGGATTGAATGTCATCAGCTCACACTTCTAATACAATATAAGAGCACGTCAAGTTGGCACGACCAGTTATTCTTGATCACATTTGTTGTATTGATTAATTGATTGTGCTGAGTTCATTAAGTTGGCTGCATTTTCTTGATTGTAAAATGCATTTTCTTGATCAAGAGTTAGATCAACGAGCCAAGCAGAAACTTCAATTTTATTCCTTTCTAATAAGGTGTGCTACAGATGCCATCAAGTTTCCTCTGTCATCGCGTGTGAGGCACTGAGCAATGGACAGTAGCTTCAATTGAAATTTGTGAGAAAAATCTGAAATTATGTGCCTTTATCTGTTTTTCATCATTGAAGTCCTAGAATCCTGCGAATGGATGAAATCTAGTTAAACATGATGATACATCACTTTATTGCTTTTGCATTATAGAGCTCTTTCTAAAAGATAGCAAATAGGACCGTCATATTTGCTTTTAATATATATCCAGATCCTGTATTTGGTACCAATCAACATAGGTTATATTCAGTGACTCGTATATTTTATGTTAAATCTGCTCCTAATCTGCCATTTCCAAAACTTTGCCCTGCGTTACCATTGTGATTAGCTGAATGAAATTACATAATTAAATGACATATTATGTTCAGATATTCTACTGCAGAATGCATCTATATGGACATACATTTAGGTATAGCAGGCACTGCAAGATTATAGATCATATCAATCCCATCATGTGGTTTATCATGACCGAGACCCAGGCATGCTATGTCGAGTATTACTGTACTCCGAAATGCTGTTTATATGATTTTAACATATCTGTCATTGCCTATTGCAGATGTTGAAATGCATCCAGACATAAGAAAACAATTTTGGGATCCCCAGCATTGGCCGAAACATGTTTTAATCAGATACACATGGTTAGTATGATGCTAGGAGAAACCATACTCCATGTGTAGTGTTTACTCCATGTGTGGTGTTATTGTCACCCTCCCCTTTGTGTGTATATACGCGCTTGTTCCCACATGTTGTGCCAGGGTGTGTTTCGGTTGCCTACCTGAATTGACTTTAAATTAAAATACTGTTTTCATTGGGCTTTTAGCATAACGTCCTGCCTGCAATGGGAGGGGGCTTTTGGTAGATTGGGTATCTTCCATCCATTTGCCTGCTAGAATTCATTTCATGGTTGTGAAAGGGTGAGTCCGTTGTTGCATAGCCCTTCATCCTATCCTTACATCATTGAACCCTCAGGTGATTGTTCCACCAAACTGTGCCTTTTGGTTCATAAGTTTGCTTATTTACTTGCTGGAAGCTCCCAAAATGAAGTCTCTATATGGGATCAGTGGAAAACATAGAAGGTATTGTTTCCCTGAATAATTTCATTTCTTAGGTGGGACAAATGTTATGAGATGCAGGGGTGCAAGACTTGTCTCTTTTAATAATCTGGTGATTTCTAGTTTTCATGTCATCATTTGAATCGTATCATCGTATGTAAAATAGACTGAATCTAACTGGGATTTCAGAACCTTATTTTTTGTTATCTCAATCAACTTGGCCCGTCAGCTTTTCCTTGGTAAACTGATCTGGTTTCCTTGGATATGATCCATTGCAGGGAAGAACGATCCGAGATAGACGTCACTTCGGGATTCTATGTCCTCTTTGGGTCAGGTAATTATTGTGTTCTACGTACATGTTTACGTTGAAGAAGATCTACGAAATAGAGATCTGAACTACAAAACTACAATAGCAACACCATGAATCAAAAATCACAAATTCATAAACTTCATCACACCTCCGCACCCTCCCCACCCTGGATTCTCTCCCCAAAACACGCACGCGCGCGCGGGTACACACACACACACACACACAAACTTGCTCCAGTAATGGCTCGATGATACATTTATTGGACTGCCCTTGGGTGATTCCAAATCTTGTATGTGACACGGTAGTTACTGATTATCTTGTGTTTGCAAACAGGGCTTGCACTGTCATTTGTCTTATCAATCTATGTCTTGCAATCATCAAAAGATAAGCTAACAAGGTACTGCTGAACTTTAGTCATTGTTTAAGGTGCAGACAAGCATGTTATGTGATCCCCTGCGATTCGGTTTGTTAATACTATTGTGTTGCATGATTATGCAGGTTCGTGAGAGAGACTGTGGCAGAGAGCAGCATGCCGGGTGGAGTGGAGAAGGTCGAGTAGTCCTCGCCACTATTACCACCACCACCTCTACCTGTTATATACTTTGACATATGTAGAGATAAGGGGCACTTAGGTAGGATACAGTTGTTATGATCTCTTGTTTTTTCTTCATTTTTATGGATTTTTTTTTTTTTGGGGGGGGGGGGGGTATGTCATGCCATGGCTCAAGTGCGGAGACCAAGATTGTAACAGAATTGGTTTTACAGGTCGTAAAGGGGAATTTTTAGAGCTAGCAAAAATTTAGGCCCGGATAATTCTGGGTTCGGACAAATAGAACATTGCACGAAAACTTGATGTCCGGTACTCAGTTTTTTCGCGTATCTTTCGGATCAGACTCAAGTTGGACAAATCAAAATAGCATAGAGGGCGGAACTGTGGCATATCGTGGCTCAACTGTGGAGACCAAGACTGTAACAGAATTGGTTTTACTGGTTGTAAAGGGGGATTTTAGAGCTTAGGTCCGGGTAAATTTGGGTTTGGACAAATAGGACGTTGCACGAAATCTCGATATTCGGTACCTAATTTTCGCGTATCTTTTGGGTCAAACTCAGGCTGGACAAATCGGAATAGCAAAAGTTTGAGTCTAAATGGGGTTAAACAATAGAAATTCTGGAAAAAAAAAAAACGTGTTTGGATTTTCAGTCAATGTTACAATCCGAACGAAAATTCTATGACTATACGTCTATACCCCTATTTTCAGGTCGGACAGATTTTTCCCCGACCCTAGGTGTAATGATTTAGAGGAGCACAGGTGTACATATGTGTGAGATTGCGTGATAACTTTTAAGGATAACGGTTTGATGGAACTATGGGAGGTAATTGGGAGATTGCGTGGTAGATCTGGTATGGTATGGTTCAGTCTTGTTGAAGATTTGTTTGCTGATGTGTTGAGGAATGAAAAGCTACTCTGTGGAAGGTGACGTTTATGCGGCGGCTGGACTTTTTCCTGCTCTCCGTAACTTCCTCTGATGGCATTCTGACCTCGTATTTTTCAAGGTGAATTTGTTGAGTGTGACGGCAGTATGAACTGGTCAAATGGATAGTGAGATAAAGCCAGATATCTACCGTTGTAAAATTGTATGGTATATCTCTCGTACACCCTTGAGTCTTTAGGGCCGTTAATAATCTGGTTCAGGTCATTTCGGTTGAATTAGACATAAGGGAAAAAATTATGTCCGATGCGCTTATTTTTTGGGTTTATTTTTGTCGGACAAATTTGGATGATACTATTTGGTTAGAACAAAAATGTGCAAAATATTGTGTTTGAAACTCAGAAAAATTGATCAATGTCAAAACATGAAGGGAAAGTCAACGACTTGGGGTTTTCCTGGATAAGATTCAACCAGGTTTTTGGGTCGGACAATTTTTAACAGCTCTAGTTCTACATACTCGTGTAGGGATGACAGTCAAATTTGAATCCGAAGCAATTCCGCTCCGATCTGCCGTAAAAAAATCTAATTCAAGTCCGATAAAAAGAAATTCGAATCCGAATCCGAATCCGATTAAGAAAGTCCGACTCCAATTATACTTGGAGCGGATATAAAGGTGACCACCTCCGATCTGATTAGGTCCGATTAAGTTCGATTAGAATAATAAATATAAAAAAAAATCTGAAAAATTATTATATGACCGAATTTGAGAATTTAGGGGAGAATTTAAAGTTTAGTTTTTTTTTCAAGAAAGAGTGTATTGCTAGTATTTTGACAGTTGACAAACTTTTTCTCACATGTTGTAATGTTATATTTTTTGTTACGTAAAAAAATGTTTTGGTTTGGTTGGTGTTTCATTTTTTACAAGTAATGAGTATGATATATTAAATTGCAACAAAAATGTTGTCAAAGAAATAGCAAAAATAAAAATTATTATATGAACGAATTTGAGAATTTAGGGGAGAATTTAAAGTTTATTTTTTTTCAAGAAAGGGTGTATTGCTAGTATTTTGACGGTTGACAAACTTTTTCTCACCTGTTGTAATGTTATATTTTTTTGTTACGTAAAAAAAATATTTTGGTTTGGTTGGTGTTTCATTTTTTAGAAGTAATGAGTATGATATATTAAATAAATAGTACAAATGCTAATTAGACCTCCGATTATAATCCGAGGACCTCAACCTCCGATTATAATTGGAGGTGGAGGTTCACCCACCTCCGATTAATCAGTGGAGGTGGACCTCCACCTCCGATTATTAATTGGAGCGAAGGTGGAGGTACCCACATCCGATTCGCCTCCAACCCGTTGTTGATGTCTCTCCTCTTCTTTAGGGGTGGGAATTGGGTGAGTATGAATGAGCACTCTTCATATCTACATTTTATCCATAGATTATAGGACTCTACCCAAAATCAACCCATGTCTCTTGATAACCACATGGGTAATTGGGTATCACCCACATGGGTATTGGGTATTGCACAATCATCCAAGTATTCAACTAATCATGTTTATTTCGCATTCTAACGTTTTAGATAATAAATTCATATTGGGAGTTCAAAATTCATATTTGAACTTTTTTAAATCTATTATATCATATTATAAAATTTCAATTGAATCGTTAAAATTGAATTTTACTTTAAAATATTAGTTAGTTTTAGCGGCAACAAATTTTTATATATGTTGCGATATATGTTATGAGATTAAAATATTTGGAGCTCAAAATTTATATTTGAACTTTTTTTTATCTATCCTATCATATTACAAAGTTTTGATCCAAAACATTGAAATTAAATTTTTCTCCCAGATTTAACAGTAGAAAGATGGACATAAGTGATTGTATATGTTATAAATGAAAATATTTAGAGCTCAAAATTTGTATTTGAGTTTTTTTTTTTTAATTTCATCCTATCATATCAAAAAAGTTCCGATTAAAACTATTAAAATTGAATCTTACTTTAAAGTTTCAGTTAGTTTTAGCGGCTAAGTCACGATATATGTTATCAAATAAAAATATTTGGAGCTTAAAATTTACATTTGAACTTTCTTTAATCCATCCTATCTTATTATGAAATTTCAATTCAAACCGTTAAAATTGAATTTTGCGTTTACGTACCAGTTTCAGTCAGTTTTAGCAGTAAAAAATGTCAACATATGTAGTGATATATGTCACAAATAATAATATTTAGCGCTTAAAATTCATATTTGAGTTTTTTTACACCATCCTATTATATCAAAAATTTCGACTCAAACCGTTGAGATTGAATTTTACTTTAAAGTTTCAGTTAGTTTTAGCACAAAAATGTTTATATATGCCACGATAAATGTTATCATATAAAAAAAATTAGGAGCGCAAAATTCATATTTAATCTTTTTTAATCAATACTACCGCACTACAAAGTTTCATAACAAACCATTAAAGTTGAATTTTGCCTTAAATTTCAGTACTTCAACAAAATGCAATTCGATATTAAATTCTCACATGGTAAGACATCAATGGGTATATGGATACCCATGGATAATGGATACCCACACCAAATTATGGGTAATCCATTCTCACTCTACCCATTATTCATCCCTAATCAGTTTTACCCGCCCATTATGAGTGAATATACCTTATATGTAGGTATCAATTCCCACTCATGCTCTTCTTTTCGTCCTAGCATTGTTGTTGCTATCTAGATTGCCACAAACAACATCAACCATGTAGATGTGGTTGTTGTTGCATTGCTGACTTTGCTTTTGTTAGACAATTCGACCTATTTTTTGGGTTTAATTACCATTAGTCTTTTTGTGCCAATAGACTTCCATTCGTTCAACAAAACTTCTAAAAGTGAGCATATGAAGCTAATGTCCAAAGAAAATATCCAAAGATCATAATAGGCCTAGGTTATCTTCCACAATGTAGTCTTTCAGGAAAAGTTGGGTTGAATACCATCTTTGTACGCCAATTTCTCCTAGGTACCAAGCTGCAAATCTATGGACCGCTTCATTTTCATGGCGGCCATGTCCAACTTATCCTTCTAATTCGAGTTGCATCCTTCTTCGTGAGGAACTCTTGCAACACCCGAGCCAAAGGACATCTTTCGATCTTTTCTTCATTCACTACCTTAACAAGTCCTGTATAAATTGAGCATCACTCTCTAAAATGACATCTTCAACTCCTTCATCTACACGCAACACATTGTTTCATAGCAACTGTATTATCAGAATTAGATCGGGGACTAACCTGGTTCAACCAGTGTATCAATTGATCGATTAGTTGGACAATTAAAACCAAATTAGGCTGATTGATATGAAATTACGGATTAAACTGGTTAAAATCGATATGACCTGAATGTGACTTTAAAAAATTCATATAAAATATTATTAAGGGCAACTTTAAATAAAAATAAATAGTGTGAAATATAAGCAATTAAATAAAAACACTTGCTCATACAACCACGGTCATTAGCATGAAAATAATGTCCACTTATGTTCAAAAAATAAATGAATAAAGGCCCACTTTTTTTGGCACACTTGAATTTATTTATTTTTTTGTAAAAAAGAAAAACTAGGCCCACTTGACAAAGAATTTTAGAGTGCAACATGTGTATAGGTAAGAAAATGTGTAAAACATTTTAGTAATCCGAGTTTTTAATTTTTTTTTTCTGGCCAACGGAGTCGATAAATTGCAAAATAGAACAACAGAGTCCAACTAAGAGTGAGAAGAATACTGGCTACCTCCTCACACAGCAGCTAGACTTCAACTGTCACCAGTAGTAACATTACAGCATAAGCACAACTAAAGCCTAAACCCTGAACAAATCGCTCCTTTACAACCACTAAATTGCAACAAAAAGAAGTTGCTCTAGGAACAAAAGACCCATTGAACACTGCATACTTACTTTGGAGGCATTTACGATATTATGTGTGTTTGTGCTCTTGGTAGTATTTATACTCTTGTTCGAAAAGGGTCTAACGTATTTATAGAATCTCTTTCTTTCGAAGATTGAGACGTAGCCTTGAAAAGGAAGACATCATCCTCCCTAGTGTCAAAGAAATTTATTGTATTTTCAACATTGCGAAGGGAATGAGAACCAACACTTGCTATGTCATCATCCTCATTCTCATGTCCACCATGAACCATCTTATGCATCAAAACATGTGAATTAATGAAGCTTATACAAGACACATCATCCTCTTCACTTTCGGTACTTCTGTTAAATATCCTTCTTTAGTACTGATAAATAAATTTGACGTGTTCTGCAAGAAAAACCTCATATTTTTTCCATCTGCATTCTGATGATACACCTTCCCGAGAATCCTAAGGCGTACACCCGGTTTGCTTGAACATGAAACAGTAATTGTATCTTTCAAATAAACATCTTCATATACACCAACTAAACTCTTTTCATTCTTATAAGTGGAACTTGATCCCATTGTAAATCTGGAGTTGTCCTCCACCTCTCCTTTGTTGCAAGAAGTTAAACAACTAAAGTTGTCCACGTCTATTGTTATTGACCCTAAGTGACACACATCATTACTTTTGGTTACACCACCATTATAGCACTTTAAACTAGGAGCATGAAATGCTTCTTCCCTTAGATATGAAATAGAAGCACCTTGCTAATCTGACATATTAATTCCTATATGCTCAACCTTAAAACCATCCTGTACTTCCACCATATTCGTTATGGCCACTTCTTGCATAATAACATCCCTAATTAGTATCTTTTGATCATCTAGACATAATAAGTTGAAGTCATAGTTCATCTATACTAACTTTGAAGGCACCTCATATTGCGCTGACTTAGGATTGTTAGCCTTGCTTACTACACCTTTGCTAGGATGACAATGAGTCCAAAGCAGATCAAAAAACTTCTGGCTATGTGCTTCAGTTTGGATATCTCCACGATCATTTTGAGTAGGTCCATGCTCCTTCTCTAACTTCTATAGTTCCCTCAAGGCAATTTTGTTTTTGGCTCAAACGTAAGAGTTATCGCCAAGTCCATTCTAGCATTCTCCACCATCCCTGTATACGAAAGAGAGTGTTCACTGATATCGTACTCTAACATAGTAAGCATCAAATTTCATGGCAAAATCATAATGATTTTGTGCTAAATGATATTGCTCCAACTTTAACTAGCAAGTTGTATGATTAGAATTGAGTGTAACTGTAAATTTAGTCATTAGCTAGCATAGCGTTTTGACTACAAATTGGTATCCACACACATAAGAATTGGATGCCCCTTTCATACATGTCTACAGCTGTTGGAAAATCATGAGCCTTAAATAGAGGATTAGCCTTGTGTTTGAAATTCTTAGCAGCCTAAATTGCCTTCCTTAGATGGTCATATGTTCAAGACCTTCAATCATTGTTTTTAGGAACTCATCTTTTAATTGTGAATAAATCGACTCATCAAAAGCCTCCTCAAACCCAGAATCCATGGCCAAAAGAGGTAAATCGTACAATCCCTTGCTAAAAACTCACTATACTAACACTACACACTCAACAACCACTTTAAGACACCTCTAAAATGAGGTAATAACGCTTCAACAAAACTTAGTCCCACTTACACAAATCATCACCATTTGACACACAAGGACCGTTATCAAGCCAGCATAAAATAGAACATTATTTGGATGTCACTGATTCAACTCACCACGAACCAAACAATCACTAAAGAATGTAACATGAAACTGATTGCATCTAAACTAGATCACTATGAAATAAACGATACTAAAAAACAAAACAAGAAAACCAATTGCAACTACCTTAAACCCACTCCAACCCAAATACACATGGATCCCCATCCAACCACATATACAGCTGAAAATTTGACCTCCTCAAACAAAACACCCACGAGAACAACAGATAGACCCACCTACAATGTACACCACTGATTAGCAAGAAGCCAAGAACACAACAAATAACTCGACAAACGAGTGATCTAAAAGCAGAGTAGCAAATGTGCATATACATTTATCATTGTTGAAGGTATGAGGTCGATTTCCTACAAAGCTGGAATTAGCCACCAAAAACCATCATACACTACTATGACCCCACACGAGAACTCTAGACACCTAACGATGCTAACTACCTCATAACCAACAACAAATGTAAGCAACACGCCTGCCAATTTGCCACATGTAGCAAACACCATCCCCACTCAATACCAAACTAGTGATAATAGATGCCACCAAATCTAAGAAAATCGGTGCCGACCTCCCAAAAATACCATATCTCCCCCTATTATACCAAACTATACGTACAACACACCACAAACCCTAAAAGATGGAAACTGAAAAAAATCCAACTAAACAATGAAAATGATCTACATGAAAGCATGCAAACCAGAAAGGTGGAGCCGACAGTGGTTGGGAATGGTCGTCGCGGCGCCGAATATGGCAGATTAGGAATGGAGTGGTAAGTCAGTTAACAAAATTGCCAGAGAGAAGTCGAGAGAAGTTTGTTTATTGCCTGGATTAGTCTTAGGTTTCATTTACATTGGCACACGCTGTCAGCCCGACTCCTATCCCTCTCTATGCTTTTCCTACTTCCCCTCCCCCCCCACCTCTCTCTCTCTCTCTCTCTCTCTCTCTCTCTCTCTCTCTCTATCTAAGATATCCTTTCGTGGTCTCATGTTCATAGCTGCATCAAATTTTAAGTAATATCGTACCCCTCAAATTACAATTAAAAGATATATTTTTTTTAAGGGAAATTGGAATCTAATAAACCAACCTTTGGGGGGTCTTTTGAAATAACGAACCAACTTTGAACATTAATTTACAACGAACCAACCTTGTCATGTTGATTTTTCAATTGACCAATGGCTGACTCGTCGGAAAGTGACGTGGCGGCGATCTTCGACATATGAAGGTGTTTTAGCCAAAAAAAAAAAATTGGATTGAGTAATCCAACTTTTTCTTTTTTAAAAAAAAAATCCACCTCAACCCCCTCCCATTTTCTTTCTCTCTCTCTCTCCTCTCTCTCTCTCTCTCTCTCTCACACACACACACACACTCTCTCTCTAACACCCCCAGCCCCCGACCTATCCCCCCACCCCCACCCCCAACCTCACACTCTCTCTCTCAACCACCCTTACCACTGCCACCACCACCTCCACTGCCAGCCATCTCCACCGCCACAACCTGCACCTCACCCTCCCTTCTCTCTCTCTCACACAACCCCCCAGCCCCAGCCCCTGACCCATCCCCCCCACCCCCAACCGATTAATCGAACAAGGACAACAACCATGGCGGCAAAGCAAGCAAATGGTGAATGGGACAAAGCAAAACTGTCGAATGACCTGCTTTTTATAGGGTTATTAATGAAGGAAAGAACTAACTGAATATGCAAAGAGGAAAAAAAGGTGAAGAGAAAAGGCCCTAAAGCAGAAACGAAGAAAACCGCAACCCACAAACACCCATCTACTGCTGCCAAGCCAATGGAAAAGCCCAGTTGCCTCAACCAATTTATCGGATTTATCTGCACATTTAAGTCCATCATCGCCTCACATTTTAATTAAAAGGGAAGGAACAAAACAAGGGAAGCCGTTGTCTTTTATGAGTAGAAGTTATCGACTCCTTTTATTGAGTGCAGATGGAAAGGGGAAAAACGGCTATAGAACACCCACAACCTCTCCCAATCTCAACCTACATGAATATTACACATTATTGATCTGCCATGAAGACAGAAATCAACACAATCACACAAAAAGAGCAAAGGTTAATTATGATTAATTGGTTGGGGGGGATGGGTCGGGGGCTGGGGGTTGTGAGAGAGATGGGGGGGGATGAGGTGGAGGTTGTGGCGGCGGAGGTGGTGGTGGTGGTGGTAGTGGTGAGGGTGAGGGTGGTTGAGAGAGAGAGAGTGAGAGGTTGGGGGTGGGAGGGATGGGTCGGAGGCTGGGGGTGGGGGTGTTAGAGAGAGAGAGAGAGAGAGAGATAGAGAGGGAGGAGAGAGAAAGAAAAGGGAAGAGGGTTGAGGTGGATTTTTTTAAAAAAGAAAAAGTTGGATTATTCAATCCAACTCAGTAAAAAAAAAATTCCTTTTTTTTTTGGCTAAAATACCTCCACATAGCGGCCGCCATGCTCTCATTTCGGCGAGTCGGACTTCGGTGGATTATTTGAGAATCAACGTAACAATGTTGGTTCGTTGTAAATTAATGTTCAAGGTTGACTCGTTATTTCAAAGGATCTCCAAATGTTGGTTTATTAGATTCCAATTTCCCTTTTTTTAAAATACATTGAAAAGTACATAACATTTTAGAGAAATTATTTACAAGGGACAATTCTAACAAGTTACTTTTTTTTTTTTTCTGCAGAGAAACATTTTTCACCAAAATTTCAAAGCTAAATGGTTGCCCTTAGTAGAATAATATGCCCTTATACACAATGCTTAATCCAACTATGTTTACCAAAATGTTGCTTTTGAAATTGTCTTTCATTTTCACAATTAGAGTGAATTAGTCTACTTAAACCAAAATCATAATTCACTTTTGAAATTTGGGTAAAAAAATTACTTTGTTGACAAATAAAAATGAATTCATCTAAATAGTCTCTTATTTCCTAACATATTGTGTACTTTCCATTATAGGCTGAAGTAGTTATCCCCATGAATAATTTTACCCAAATATTTTGTACTGCAAAATAGGTTTTTGTTTTCATTTTGGGGGCTAAGGTTTCTAACACAAAGCATCATTCTATAGTGGGGAACAATAAACAGAAAAGAGTTGGAAGAGCGAAGACGCAAACTTTTATTCATACACGAGTATAAATATTGATACATTATCACCCTTAATATATGTAGGATATGTAAAAATGATTTGATTAATATATGAATATTTACATATATTACTTCCTCCATTCTTTAATATATGTCACATTCGTTTAATTTTTACTTACACAATATCTGTCAATTTACAATTTAAATACAACAATAATGATTATTTCCAAATTTATTTATCATTCTCAACATTAAACCTTGTTCTTTAAATTGGTAATTTATATTTATTCTATCATTTACTTATCTTAACTTACCCGAATCCCTCAAAAACACTTAAAACATTTACTTTACTTTACTTTCCATTTTCTTTCCATATCAACTTTATTTTACCTAATTTAGACCTACAATTCTAAAACACAGGTCATAAAATAAAAAATAGAAATATTTTTGTCAATGTACTATACCAATTAACTACTATTCTTTTATCTCTTTCCAAAATTTAAATAGGACAATTATTAAAATATGAAGGAATGTACTACGTACTGCATCACAATTTTTTTTTTCAAAAAGAAAATATGTTATCTGGGAACTGGAAGTCATTCATCAATCCAGTAAAGTAAAATTATGGACCCCGCCAAGAAAAACAGGAGAAAAAAAAGAAAAACCCTGTGCCCTTCAAGAAAAAAAAAGAAAAAGAAAAAAAAAACCTTGTGTTTCCGCGTACGACAATGTTGACCCAAACAGCAAGCGGTGGAGGCCAAACAAAATAAAATACCACCAACGTCGAGTTTAATTTTTATATTTTCGTAAATAATATTAGCCCTGGTAAAAATTCGGGTCCGAGTAAATTTGAGTTGGATAAATTTAGACAATATGAAAATTTGTACGGGAAACTCATGTCCGAACCCGACTTTAATACGGGTCAGATCGGGTCGGACACTTCGGACGGAGCTAAAATCGTGTTCGGACAATAGAAAAAAGAGGAATTTTATGTCCGAATATTCGACACGAAGAATCTATGTCCAAACCCGATTTTTTCCCGGTCGGACAATTCTAATAATCCTGGTCGGACAAATTGTTGCCAGCGCTAAACAATATAAATGAATAAATAATTTTTTTGGTCACAAATAAATAAATAAATAAATAGAGGAATTTGGTAGGTTTATTACAGGTTGCAAAACAGAAAAATGCCCTAATCTGATGTGCAGTTTTTCTTCTTTTTTTTTTCCTTTTTTAATTTTGATGAAAAAAAACCTAATGTGCAGTTACATTAATTAACAAGACAAGATAATAACAGAGGAGAAAAAAAAAGGGAAAAAAAACTAAGGTTGTGAAAGGTGAAAAACTGTGCAGGGCCGCAAGAGAGACAACAATCGAGAGAGAGAGAGAGAAGAGAAGGGGAAAATAGAGGCTGATTGAGGAAATTTTTGCAGGTTTTAATTGATGATAAGTTTGAAGAAGAAGAACAGAAAAAAATCCACAAACCCTTTTGATTATTATTATCATTATTAACAGGGAAGAACCCAAAAAAAGTTGTCAAATTTCTACAGATTCAGAAGAAATTCGATCCCTCTTTTTTATTCTCTTCCTGCTTTTTTCCCCCTTTTGAATTGAAATTTTCGCCGTTTCTTTTCTGTCAGTGCTTGGATTCGCTTATTCGTTGATATCTATCTATCTGTTCTACAATTCTATTCTCTCCCTCTTTCTTTCTCATCGAACGAACGAACCCTTATCCCTAGTTTCGTGTTTTAATCGAGAATTTGATTCAATTGGGTGAAAAACTTTGATGGGTCGTTGTGTTTTGGGGTGAATTTTTCTGGGTATTTTCGTGTTTTGAGGGAGGGTTTGAGGGTTTGGGTGGTGGGGTGGTGCAATACGGCACTGAATGGGTGATCTTCGGGAGCCAAACGGTGCCGTTTTGGAAGATTCACCGGTGCCATCATCATCATCATCTTCTTCTTCCTCTTCATCTTCATCAACATTGACATCGACGACGTCGTTTGGGCAGGAAGTGTGGGCCCGGGCTGAGCTGGCAACCCAGAAAATCATCCGGCAGGTGCAGCCAACTGTTGCTTCTGAGGATAGAAGGAGAGATGTCATTGATTATGTTCAGAGGCTGCTTAGAACTTATATGGGTTGTGAGGTAAGAAAAAAAACATGCTTATTATTATTATGGTTATTATTATCATCAAATTTCCCCAATTTATTCTGTATTGTAGCATGGTAGTTTTCAGCATGTGTATATTACTGTCCTTGATTTTATTTCGTCATGTTATGGGAAATTATTTGATGTTAGAAGATGGTTATGGGACTACTATACTAATGCTGGCTTGGAATTTTAATGCATTTGGTTGTTGGATACTCAGGATGAGTTTATGTTGAATTTGAAGTAGTCTTTAAACTTTTTGGTGTTGTAAAGGGTTCAGTGGATGCTGACCACGAGTTGGTTTTGATTCATGTGAGCAGTATCGGACCAATAGCTTATGATGCACTAAATTTTGCAAGTTAGAGAGACTGGTTCCAATTGACCCGACATTTAGAAAATTTTCGCTACCTACGATTCCATGGAAAAGAAGTATAGGAGGTTCAATGAAGCATTTTACTTTAGTCTTTGATTTTAGGGTGTTGTAAAGGTTTCGGTGAATGTGGATGACGAATTGGTTTTGATTCACGTGAGCAGTATCGGAGAAATAGCTTATGATGCACTAACCAAAACCAAAACCAAAACCAATACTCCAAAATCTGAGCTAGGATGGGGTGTGGAGGGGTCGGATGTAGCAATCTTACCATTAAATTTTGCGACTTAGAGAGACTGGTTCCAACTGACCCATGATTTAGAAATTGTTCCCAAGCAACAACTCCATGAAAAAGAAATATAAGAGGTAACATGTAGGTTTAATGAGGTATTTTACTTTAGTCCATTACAGTCTAAGTTGAAAATCATAATCTTTTTCATCTCTTACACTATAATGTGTAAGCAAATAGTTGTTGCCGATCCTCTGGCTGCCTACTGAAGAATGAAAAAGTAAATTGTAGTTTCTTTGGAACCAACTTGCCCTTTGGTGGGTAAGATGTGGATTTCTTATTCAATTTTACTGGAGGAAAGGATGACTTGTTATGAGTTGGATACTATGGATAGGATGCTGGTTGATATTGGGAAAGTTGGTGATATCCTTTTTTTTTTGGTTCTTACACAGTATTAACTCCCGAGCTAAGCAAGTTGCACTGTCACGGTGCTTGTGCATGGTAGATGTATGCTTTTATTTCTGATTTGCAGGGCTACAGCTACATGCATTTGGGTTTCTCATGTGCTCAGGACCTCTGGTCAGATCCGTGCTGGAGTGGATGGTGTTTATGTTATTGACTATATTCCTGATATGTCTAAATGTCCAGTGCATCTTTAGTGCTGGAATAATCTTAGAATTCTCCTGAATATTTCATATTGTGCCAGTGGGCCATAGTGTGGGCCCTATTGTAGGTCTGTTGTGGATGCTCTTGGCAGAAATGTGGCTGTCTTTTGTATAGCAAGCATTGGACTCAGTTTGATCACCGTTTTTCCGGGCAAAGGGCATGTTACCCCTTTTCTAGGCAAAGGGTATATGAACTTTAGATGGTTAGGCCATAATGCCATATTACCACAATGGACATCCAAAACTTTTCTAGGCAAAGGGCTTCTGGTTTATAGTTTTGTGAAACTGTTGCAGTTGTGGCCTATTGGAGGATCATTAACTTCAAGTACATTGTCTAATTGGGAGTAGGGCTGGGGTTTGAGCTCGGTAATTCTGCATAGGAATGTTATGAAGTAGCATTACATTGGAAATTCAAGAGTTCATGGATGATGGAGGATATTACCCTTTTCGAGATGGTGATTCAGTTTGTTGGTAGGATGTGTATGAACTCTACATAGGGGCTTGGTCTTGGTGTTACTACTGTTACAAGATGAACTAACCCTAACAAACAAGAAAGAAGAATGCAATTAAAAGCAATAAATAAGAAAACAATAAAACTAAATCTAATAATGAAATTGAGAACAAGAAATTATACCCTTGATTCACTAATCTTCACTCTAATCAAGGATCCTTCACCTTGAATCTTCAACCTTCACTTGAGCCTTCTCCCGAACAAACAAGAATTTTGTGATTTGGATTACTAAGAATCCCCAAATCCTCACTGTGAAGGAGAATTTGTGAACCCTAATCCTCCTCTTCACTAAATTGGAAGGCCCATTACAAGAGTTCACTGGTTCTGGTGGCATGATAATAGTACAGTACAATAGAGATTCTCTTTTCGCTGATCCCTTCTACTAAGGAAACGCACTGTGTTCTCAGTTCTTACACCTTCCCTAGAATACCGAATACGGGCTCCGTCGATTTTTTCTTAGTTATTTTGTTAGTGGTACTTTATGTATCTGTTGTAGTTTAATATGATTTTGGATTAAGATTTAAGTAATGAAATATTGCCAAACAATTAAGATAACTGTGGCGAATCATATAGAACGAGGTCGCCCTGTACCTGTGTCTGATTTCAACTGTGCATCTGTCCTCGGTTTGAAAACCTCAATCCTATGTACGCGTAATTCGTAACTATTGTAACGTAGTCCTAGGTAGATTGACTCTTCTGAGCAGCAATTAAAGGCATGCCACTATGCACCATTTTTGGTGTGCATTTCATAGTTCTGGACAGAAGGAAAATGAGTCATTTAGACCAAAAGCTTAAAATATGCTTTTTTTTTTTATAAAAAGAGTTAACATGGGAAATAGAGCTTACAAAGCTGTTTTTGAGTTATGAATGATGGACGAAAGAGGGTAGATACATTGCTCAAGTAGTTTGGATTACTGCGCTTTTTTATTTCCACAGCTTCTAGCATTGTTTAAGCAGCTTATATTTATTCATTCGTTAAATTCAACTATTCTTTTAAAACATCATGATTGTAGCCAATGATTCAAGATAACAACTGCCCTTTTGATATTTCCAGGTCTTTCCATTTGGATCTGTGCCATTGAAGACCTATCTTCCTGATGGAGATATTGATCTCACTGTGTTCTGTGGTTTCAACGTTGAGGAAGGCTTTGCAAATGATGTGTATTCTGTGCTAGAAGCAGAAGATCGTAACCCTCATGCTGAATTTGTAGTAAAAGATGTCCAATATATTCGAGCAGAGGTTTATTCCTAAACCATAGTTTTGTCTTTATGGCTTTTGGTTTGAACATTAAAATGTCTTTTCTTGCGACTCTAAATGCTATATTGACCATAGACTTTAGCGTATTGTGGACATTTATGAATGTTGGAGACCTTGTTAGAATATGAACCTTGGCTTATCTGTTTGGACTTTTTGTATTGATTAGTAGGCAAATAGTTATCTTCTGCGTCCGGTATCTAGCAGGGTACCTTCTATCAAAGTGTCTTGTCCGCTTCTGGTGCCTTTGATTTTGTGATTCTGAGAATCTGAAACTTGATTTTAATGCTACAATGATGCATGTTATGTTTTCACTAGTTAATTATTAACTATGACACTTGATATGTTTCTCTTGTTTGGTGTTGAAGAGAAAGTTGGGGGGGGGGGGGGTAGCAAATCAAATAAAAGCCAATGTGAAGATATCATCATTTTTGCTTTGGAGTCCTAACATATGATGCACCTGTTTTGCATGATTATTAACTGTTGTGCATCTTTCTGTTCTCCAGACCTTGGCAATGATAATGATCTTTGAAGGCTGTGTTTGTAAAACGTGTGGCTAGTGGTTTTGTTTGGCATGATTTAATCATGAAGAAAGTTATTTATTTGAAGAAACAATTAAGGCAATGATAAAAAGAAAAAAACTGAGTTCATTGGACAAGGACGACCAAAATAGGAAACCTTTCAGACTAAAATATGCCTTGTTTTTATTTTATTCTTCTTTTGAGGCTATTGCTGCTCAAGGTTCAATTGATGTCTCTGTGCATTTTTGCTTGTATGCTCTAAATTGATCACTTTCTGTCTGTTCTTATCCTTGTTTTTTCTTGCTACGATAAAAATGTAATGATTCCTTTCTCTGTTGTTGAAGTTTCTTTATTATAGTTTCATATCAACAATGTCCTTATGTCCACTCTTTTTCTGACGATAATCAGTTTACATGGTCTGAGAGGCTGACCCATCAATGCAGTTGAAAAATGAAACCATGTTTCCTTATGCCACATTGTAGGGCATGTCAATGCTCATGCATTGTAATATTGGGGCTAAATTGCTAATGAGCTTGATGCCATCCTTTTTGCCTTTAAAAAATGGTAGATTTGCATGTATATTATTGGTCTAGTGTATGGTGATCATTTTTTTAATTTTATTATGCAGTGCTTCATGGGTGGGTACAGATAATTTCTTGAAAGACGCTTTGGACTTGTACTGTTATTGTTATTATTATTGTTCATAATGTTAAACTTATGCTTTGGATTTTCTGGTGGCAGGTTAAGCTTGTTAAATGCTTGGTACAGAATATTGTTGTAGACATCTCTTTCAATCAGATAGGAGGGCTGTGCGCTCTTTGTTTTCTTGAGGAGGTGTGCATCCGTTTTACCTTCCATAACTTAAATTTCTTTTTCTTCCTTCCCAAGCAGTATTCCGTATGATTTTCGAAATGGTGTGATTTCGGCTTCCAAAAGTTCTTTTTTTGGTGTCCGCCGAATCAGCCTCTTATAACGCACTTCCGTGCATGGGGAGTGGGTTGCCTGCATCTGAGTCCCCCAAACCTCGCGTTAGCGGGACTACATGGGGGTATGTTGTTTATTTTGTTCGTTCTGTATACATTTCTAGTTTTTGGTCATGTTCATTCTTTTATGCTGGTCAACTGTAAGTGGTTGACCAGTTTTTGTATATCCATTGAACATGTGGTTACGATAGTGACATCCTGCTTTCAACTGGTGCCCTGTTGCAGCACAATTTTTTTTTTTTTTTTATATTCAATCTTCTGATTATTTCTACTGTCCCACATATCGGGTTGATTTCATATAATCTACTTTTGTCTGATTCTGTAACTTTACACTGATTTCCTGTAGGTTGATCGTTTGATTGGGAAAGATCATCTTTTTAAGCGCAGTATCATTCTGATCAAGGCCTGGTGTTATTACGAGAGCCGCATACTTGGTGCACATCATGGTCTAATATCAACGTATGCCTTAGAGACGCTGGTTTTGCATATTTTCCATCTGTTTCATTCATCTTTGAATGGACCTTTGGCAGTAAGTCAGCTGTTGGATTAACTGTTGGTATTAGGGCCTTGATGTGTTGGTGCATACTGAATTTTTAATGTTCTAGGTCCTCTATAAATTTCTGGACTACTTCAGCAAATTTGACTGGGAGACATATTGTGTTAGTCTAAGTGGCCCAGTCCCTCTGTGCTCATTGCCAGAAATTGTGGGTAAGAACCGTAATTTTGTTGCTTGCCTAACAAGGGCGGTACTCAATATTGATGAAATTCTGATCTTTTATCGTGGAACTTGTCAGCTGAGAAGCCGCAAAATGGAGGGGGTGATTTACTGCTGACTGAAGAGTTTATTCGGGATTGTGTTAAGAAGTTCTCCGTTCCTTCGAGGGGGATGGATAATAGAATATTTATGCAGAAGCATCTAAATATAGTTGATCCATTGAAAGAGAACAACAACCTTGGCCGCAGTGTAAGCAAAGGTAGGCTTTTTGTAGTGGTTAGGTTTTCTTACTTTTTCCTCTTATATCGTGATACCGGAATTCAATCTGACTTTTATAGATCCTTGATCAATTCCATTCATGAGTTATTCTTTCGAAATTGGTAGACTGATGCTTTTGCATGTAGTTTCCCTAGAAAAGATGAGTAAATTATCAGTTACAAGTTCTTTTCTCTTTAATTTAAATGTTCAAGCATTTTTTTTATTTATTTAAATAGTTGCTTTTGCTGGGGAGCTCTAGATAAACATTTAGTTAAGTGGATTATATACTTCTCTAACGAGTAGTCACTTGTCATTACTCAGTAGTCACCTCTTGGTTGATTTATAAACTAACGGGCAAGGCGATTCTGTTTTGGTCCTAGCTGAAAGTAGAAATTTTCATCATGCTATTCAGGGTTTGCTTTCTTGTAGAGTTTGTCTTGTATAAGTCTGTCTCACCAAAAAAGGGGCTGTAATAAATGAAAGGAAAGAGATGTTATTGTTTGGACAGAGGAAAAGTCAACCGGCATACAGTCATATCATGAGTGCCCTTTAATATGATATCAGGTCATTCAATTGGACATGTTAGGAAGGAAGAATGCCCTTTGAAATGTTCATGCATTATATGTTGATAAAACAATTGTCCAATTTAAAAAGGGGGGGGGGGGGGGATCGGATGTAGCAGTCTCACCCCTAAATTTTGCAATTTGTAATTTAGAGAGACCGGTTCCAGTCGACCGAAGATTTAGAAATCCTTCACTACCTACAACTCCATGGAAAAGAAGCATAGGAGGTCTAATGAGGCATCTTACTTTAGTCTATTACAGTCTAAATTGAAAAACACGATCCTTTCAACTATCCAGATTATGGACATAATTGTACTATTTACTCCTTATCATTTATTGATTTTGGCTGACACGGCCTGTGTGTATGTGGATAGGGAACTTCTTTCGGATAAGGAGTGCCTTTTCATTTGGGGCTCGGAAACTGGGGCAAATGCTTTTGCAGCCTCAGGAGAATATTGCTGAAGAAATCCGTAGATTTTTCACCAACACACTGGAAAGACATGGACAAGGTCGTCGACCTGATGTTCAGGATTTTCTGCTAATGTCTGGTTCCAACGGTTTTGTTCCCGAAATGCTAGTCCCTGGTTCCGACCGTTGCCAAGAAGAGAGCTATGCTGCCCATGAAGAAGAATCTACCCATTCAAGTGAGGAGGCAAGACATTCAGTAAGTATTAGGGAATCCGCTTCTTGTTTAGAAGGAGTTGGCATCGACGAGCAAAGAGACATCAAGAAACCAACTCCTTCTACTGCACTGTCAACGCCCGAGCTACCAAAGGATGAATCTTTTGGCGACGAGAGTGATCTTGCAACGTGTGGAATTCAGGATCTTAGAATAACGAGTCGGGTAGATAAAGATCCTCCTATAGTAGTGGAAGAGACAAAAATACCCGTGGGTAATGTAACCCCACGTGCACCCCATCTTTACTCGTGTCAGAATGGGAAGATTGAAAGTGGTGATTTGGGCGAGGAGCGACCCACGGAATCAAGTATGCATACACCATTGGAGCAGGAAGATAATCATGCACTGAACAACCATGACGTTGTCCCATGCATTGACTCAAACATGTATCATCGGGACGTTTCTTCAGGTGCAAGCAACGAGTTGCAGAAGATCTTGCCTGACCTATCCGGGGATGTAGAGAGTCATCTCGGTAGCTTGCAGTACGGTCGGTTCTGGTATGATCAGGGGCTGAGCTTGCCCATCCCGCCCGTGCATCTACAGCCACCTCCCTTTTTCCAAAGGAAGAACGCGTGGGACGCGATCCGGCAACCGGTGCACTTTCGATCGGACATGGTTCCTCCTCATATGAACGGCGTGGTCCCGAGACCTTCATTCTTCCCGATGAATTCTCAAGTAATGCCTGGTGCTGCCTTTGGCTTGGATGAGATGCCTAAGACCCGAGGGACGGGGACGTACTTTCCAATTACGGTACGAGCGTTTTAGACACTTGAGATGGTTTTATGTTTGTGCTTTCTCGTTTTTTTTTTTTAATTTATGGGACTTGTGTTTCTTGGACTCTTTGTTAAGGTTGAGTACCTCTGTAGGGGGCTAGGGTATACAAAGAATAGAAGGTGGGAGACAGAAGTCTGATGGAGGGAGATTAAGGCTTTGTTTGGTCCTTGGAAAAAAAGAAAATTTTTTATCTCTCTTCACCAATCTAGTATGGAAAGTTCCATTCTCACCGTCGATCCCTACCTTGATTGACCCACTTCCCAACCCTACCTCTCATTTTGTCTATCATATTCACCACATCCTCTCAAATCTGACCTGAAAATGTCGACGGCAAAATCAATGTGGATTTTCCGTGGTGTTTTCCATCCGACTCTTCTTCACTTTTTGAAAAGCCAAGTGAAGGAAGGTAGTTTTTATATTTTCTAACCATCTTATTTCCAACGACCAAATGAAGCCTAAGCGCGATCTGACCTGGAAAACTTGATAAAAATCATCAGTAACTCACCTAGGAATGGGAGCTAATCAGCTAGTATAGACCCTAGGTTAGTATACTATTAGAAAGTTGAGTCTGTGAATGAGCATGAAAAGCAGTTCATTTGTGTGCTTCTGGTGTGTGTCCTGACGATCATCCTTCCTCTCCCTTCTTGTTGCTTATAACTAAAGTTGGCAAAGTTTTGTCCGACCTGAATTTGTCCGACGTGGAAAAATCGGTCATAAATTTTTCGTCCGAGTTTTGACAATCACCCTATCTGGCTGAACATTTAAACAAAATATTTCTAGTTTCTCTATTGTTCGAACCTGATTTTGACCCAAATTTAGTTTCCTTTCGAATTGTCCGACCTGGTTTGACCCCAAAAAAACCGGGTGATGGACATCAATCTCCTGTTCGGATTTTGACATTGACCAATTTGACTAAAACCCAAATTTAACCCAGACCCTATTTTTTGCCAGCACCACTCAAATTTTTTTTTTTTTGTTGTTGGGATATAATTTGCGCTACTATTGTTACTGCAGAACCATCAATCATATCGGGACAGGTCCTCCCAAGGGAAGGGGAGGACACATGGCGGGCAGTTAAGATCCCCTCGGACAAATGGCCGAGCTCAGACACCGGTAGACAGGGGCAGCCCCCAGGCACAATCTCCTGTGCGACAAGGCACTGGCAAACTGAGATCATCGGATTGCTTCGAGAGCTCCCCACGAGGAATAGGAGGAATGAAGGTCTTCAAAGAAGTCAATGGTTTTGAGAAGCCCGATGGGGACTTTGGGCCCCACCTACCCCTACCCATGGACCCCACACCTTTGCCGGAAAGAGACATGATGATGAGCCGGCCGGCCCCGCCACCAGCGGATTCTTCCAGGTCCCCTCCTAGAAGTGAAAACGGGGAACCCCCGGCCCTGTTTATTTTGAATGACGACAGGTAGCAACTTCGCTCATCTTATGACCTTAAAAAAAAGCTGCTTGCTTGCTATAAAAAGCTAAAAAAACTCTTCGGTTTTTGGGTGTGCGGAAAAAAAAACTGACGTCTTGTTTAATAACGGGCTTTGTGTTGTGGGGCATGTAGGCTCGCTGTACAGTCGTACCGCCTCAAAGACGACGGGGATTTCCCTCCTTTGTCCGTTTGAATGAAAAGAGGCTCTGATACTGAGGGAGAGAGAGTAACCGGAGCTCAAAATATGGGGTCAGGTTTTTTTAGGGGGGGCAGCTCTGTACATTTTGCTAAAGCTTTGTGTTGCATTATGTCCAGTTTTTTTCTTTTTCATACCTGCTGCTGCTGCAATTGAAAGAGCTTTTTATGTTATACTACCATAGGAAAAACCCTAGTTGATGTTTCTAACACATTTTTCTTAACTTTCTTTTTTGGTGGTCGTTGTTGTGTATGTAGATAATTTTGATGTGCACATTTTGTAGATGTCTAATGTTAAATGTAACTTTTCCGATGGAGGTGCATTCTTTTTCCTCGCATCTGAAGGCTCGCTTGTGCTGTCTGTGCTCATCACAATCAAAGTTACTTGTTTACAACAGCCAAAAATATTCTCTCAATCTTTGGCTTTGTGACAAACTCGGAAGGTTTGATTGGGAAGTTTTCCTGGGAGTTTTTGCGAAAGACTTGTTTTTGAGCTTGACATGAGTGGCGTTTCGCTTATGTACTGTACCACTCTCTATTTCTCAAACAGAAAAAACCAAAGCCCTTTGTCATTGACAGTTTACACTAAAAATTTGGAGCCATTGGTGCCTTTAACTGGCGACGCAACAAAAATTGTCGGGAGCAATGGGGCCAACGAGTTGACAGTGGTAAGAAACCAGAAGTTGCTAGGTAGAAGGCTTGAAGTTATGGTTTAGCTGCGGCTTGGTGTGTCATCTAGGTTTAACTAATTTTTGGTGGGTTGGGCAACTGAGCGAGGTTACACATCACTTGAATCGTTCTAGGTATTTGTTGCTGATTTGACCGGATGAACTGGTCTGAGTGTCTGACGGTTCTGGTTTGACAATATAGCCGGTTTGGAGAGAAGAGGGATTAGAAATTGGGAGCTGGCAAATCTTAATGTGTTGTTTGGTGAGCAGAGGAGTCTGAATAACAATCACAATAACAGTAACTAACACTAACAGTAACAGTAGTTAGCAACACTACTCGTAACAATAACAATTAAAATCAACCCCATATGCTCGAAGACATTGAAAGTAGTAGTAGTTGGTGCACTGGTAGTTGTTGAAGACTTGTAGTGGTAGTAGTAGTAGTAGTAGTAGTAGTAGTAGTAGTATCCATATTTGACTGAGGAAGATCGTACTAGATAGATCATCAGCTCAATACAGATCAACCAGTAGACCTGTCAAGTATTAACCTTTATTAACCCGACCCAATAGCCTGCATCTGCTCGAAAATATGGGTTTTGAACATGATTTCCTTGACGTGAACCCGAAACAAATCGAACCCGGAAACCCCTCAAATTAGCGGGTCAAATCCGAACCCTGTTTAACTTGAAAATTTTGTTTTTATGTTGGAATTTTTGACTTATCGTTGGAATCCTTCACTATTAAACTATAAGTACAACTTATTTATTTATAAGTTTTCTAGTTTAAATTGAAATATTCAAAATTATCTATCATTACGAGAAGATAATTGTATTTTATTATGTATATTGTACAAACTATAGTAATTAGAGACTGTTCTTTTCAAAGAAAATATGGAAAAAAGTAGCGGTTATAATCTATTGGGTTAACCCAAAACTGAAATACACTGTCATTATTTACTTGAATTCAAAATACATTCAACCCATATTTACCCCAATCCGATGTAGAACCAACTTGTATTTAACCCACTCACTCGATCAACCACCCTAAAAGGGTAAGTCAATGTTTAGCTAAATGGGCATACAAACTATAGAGGTCCATTCCTTCTTCTATTTAGGGTTTCACACCTAAAACTTAATAACAACAACAACAATAAACCCCAGTATAGGCCTGCTGACGTGTGGTTTGACGGGATCTAGATGTAAACAGTCTTCCCCTCATGCACAGCAGTGCATGATAAGACTGATTCTTGCGGATCCAAAAAGAAAACCTTTTGAAAGACTAGAAACAACCATTTTGAAAAATAGAGAGAATGCTGCTTGAGAATTGATAGAAGAAGATAAGTATGGACAAAGAAATTATATATATATATATATATATATATATAGAGAGAGAGAGAGAGAGAGAGAGAGAGAGAGAGAGAGAGCTGATCATATGAGCATGGGTCTTTCGTGAGCATGTGAGCATGATTGGATTTCTGGTGGACATCCAGTATTATTGTTGTGGACATTAGTTATGAAAGGTGGACATCACGTATTGTTTTCTTGGACATTAAGTACGAAGGTCAGATATCAACATTCAATCCTCGCCAAACAAAATCTTTATTTACCTTTGCATACTTGATGTCCACAAAAATACCTTTTGATGTTCGCTAAATATCCAGTCATGCTCACATGCTCACCAAAGAGCCATGCTCATATGATCAGTTCCCATATATATATATATATATATATATGTTCCAAGGTGTGAGTAGTTAGTGCATCAAACGTCTTTGAAAGAAAACAAACACAAGAAAATGCAAAGCAATGTTCTGCCGGTAACTTCTCACCCCTTCACATGATTACTTAAATCATAGCCTGCCAAATAGCTCGATCCAGTGTCATGTCCTTCACTAACTTTATTTGTTTCAAATCAGCTCTAATCACCTCCCTCAGGGACTTAGGCCTCCCATGCCCACGACGAAATGGAGGAAACACCATCTTTTCACATAACCTCATGGGAGCATCTATATCCCTCATGTACACATGACCAAACCATCTTAATATATTCTCTTGCAACTTACCATCGATAGAGGCCACACTTAACTTATCACGACACACATCATTCATCATCCTATCCAGCTTAATGAACCCATGAATTCACTAGATCATCTCATTTATGCCACTTTCAACCATTGATAGTGCGATCTCTTTTATGCCCATCACTTCGAATCATACTACATCGTTGATATGATTAGCACACGATAAACCTTACCTTTGAGCTTAAGTGGGATCCTCTTATCAAACAACACTCTTGCAGCTGCCTTCCCCTTGTGCCAACTAACCTTAATTCGATGTGTTATATCCTCACTTATATCTCCTTCAGTTTGCAATATAGTTCCCAAGTATCGAAAGTTCTCCACCCTAGGAATAACCGCTCCTCCGGTGGTAATAGTTTAACTATTGTCATCATGCTCAATCCCGCTAAAATGACAACTCATATGCTCAGTCTTCGACCTACTTAATCTAAAACCTTTAGACTCCAATAGGTATGACGCTAAATCTCCACCTTATCATTTAGTATCTCATATGATTCATCATTAGAACTATATCGTCTGCAAAGATCATACACCACGACAACTCATCCTGAATGTCATAGTCAACTTACCCATAACCACATTAAAAAGAAACGGACTAAGAGCTGACCCTTGATGAAACCTGATTTCCACATGAAAATCTCTTGTAGATCCCACTGTATTCATGGCATAGGTTTCGACATTGTCATATATATCTTTAATGGCTTGAATATGAGGATAATGCATCCATTTTGCTTAAAGACACTCCCACAACACCTTCTTGGGTACTATATCATATGAATGCACCAAAACAATGATCACCATATGAAGGTCCTTCCTCCTCTCCTTATATTGCTCCATAAGGCCACGCAAATGGGATTGTTTATGTAGTTGATCTCCTAGGCATAAAACCAAATTGATTCTCAGACATCCCAACTCTGTCCCTCAATCTCCTCTTTATCACTTGCTCCCAGATCTTCATGGTGACTCAGGAGTTTATCCCTCTATACTTATTACAACACTGAACAGTTCCCTCGTTCTTGTACAAAGCAAAAACAACGCTACTCTGCCACTCATCAGGCATTCTACTTGTCTTAAGAATATCGTTCAAGAGTCCTGCCAACTAATGGATCCCCACCTCGCCTAAGCACTTTCAAAACTCCATAGCAATGCCATCAGGGCCCACTGCTTTCCCCCTCTTCAATTTCTTCAAAATCTCTGCGACCTTCTCATATGTTGTTGGTGGACAAACCACACTTTGTATAATTCCCCTTTTGTAGTCGTAACCTATGTCTTCACTGTTAGACGCCACTCCTCTCCCCATTAAAGAGATCGACAAAGTAACTCTTCCATCTCTTCTTGATTTAGGTCTCCTCCACCAAAACTCTTCCCTATTATCTTTAATACACCTAACACTTGTTAAATCTTTTGCGCTCTTCTCCCGATTCTTAGCTAAATTATAGATCTCCTTCCTTCCTTTCTTCCTTAGTGTTCAACCTACCATACAAATTATCATAAGCATTCACCTTTGCCATTGCCACCAGCATCTTGGCTTCCTTTTTTGTTGTCTTATATCTTTCCTTAGCGGGTCGTCTCTGCTCCTCCATGGTACACCTCCTCACTTCTTGGTAGGCTGCATATTTCACCTTCACCTTGCTTTTGCTTCGTCGTTCCACCACCTAAAAAGTTATGGTATTTTTTTTAAATCCTTGTTTACTCCCTTTTATAAATAATTCATGGGATTCTCATATTTTGCTCACATCATGTCAAGTTACATCATTACACTATTCAATTTCTCTTAGCTACTAACACCCGTTTCAAAATGTTTGTATTGATTACTCACAAATTACAATTAGTTACAACACAAAATCAACACCATTATAACTTTTAGTAAAATATTTTTCTAATGACGGTAATTTCATATTGTAATTCATCATAATTGATGAGTAGTCAATGATCAAAGCTTAGTCAAATAGACAAATATTTTGGGATGAAAGTAGTATTAACCCAAGAGAAGTTAATTTATCAGATCTGATTTATTACTTCTCCTGGTGCATGATCTGATCATTTGTCATCTTTGTCATCTTTACACTCCTTATGGTGAGATCATTGCACATCCTATGCATATTTCCTTAGAAACCAGACTAACATGCATAAGCATCGCAGAGGGGCCTTCCCTAGGTCCAACCTCAGGGGTATTTCCTGTCATTAGATTTATAACAAAAATTATTATTGTTAAAATATAATATTGTAATTTTTAAATAAAATATTATGTGAGAAATTGTCACTCAAACAAGATATGAGAGACTGTAAGACATTTACCTAGTGAAGGATAAAATAAGAACATGAGAGTAAATCCAAAGTTCTTAATTTCTAGCAAAGTTATATCAAATTTGAGACTGAGTTAGTTTTTGTCCTGCCTATAAATTATCAAAACCAAAACGAAAACCAAAACCAATACTCCGACGTCAAAGTGGGGTATGAGGTTGTTGGACGTAGCAATTTATCTTAGAATTTCGCAATTTAGAGATGCTAGTTTCAATTGGCTTAAGATTTAGAAATTGTTTGTTGCTTACTACTTCTTGGAAAAGGAGTAGATGAAGTTTAATGAGGATTTTACATTTGTCCATTATAATTTAGCTTTGAAAAAAAAAATCCTTTTCAACTATACAAATTATGGACAATGCCTATAAATTATAATCAACACTTAGGGTACATTTGGATCGCGAAAAATATGATGGGGAAAAAATCTCGTGGGAAAGATAAAAGGAAAAAAATATGTGTAAAGTAATTCTTTTTCCTATGTTTGACTTAAATTTTGTTGGAAAAAAAGACTTTCCATTCAACTTCTTTTTTCTTATTTCATTTCCAAAAATTGCATGGAAAAATTGAATTTAGATGTGGGACTTTTTTTTTTGATAGTTAAAGCTCATGAGACCAAATTTATTCAGCAAGTGGTATATTAGCACTGGCACAAAGCTTCTATAACACAAAAACATGTCTACCACCCAAAAGGAGGAGCAAGGACATGTCTAATCTCTATGCCACTCCACCCCAGTTGTCATCAAAATAGTAACAAGCATGCCTGATGTCCAAAGCTACTACACAGAAGCTAACAAAGCAAAAAGCAAGCTCTGAGACAATGCATCACTAGACCAAAATAACACAGGCCTATGTAGTAATTGAAAAAGCATATCAAAAGAACTTGACCCATCTCCATCCTTCCTTTGATATATTGCTGCTCGAGACGTTCGCTCCTCCACCGCTTCATTTGAATATTTCTGCCATAATTTCTAGTCACACATGTCTTCTATTCTTCCTTTAATTTCTATTTTTGCAGCTTCTGTTTCCACATATCAAACCATGGTAGCTTTCTACTTTCATAAATTGATTATTCACCATTATCATATCAAACTATCGGAATTCAATACCCCTACCACATCATATCTAGGCTCTAATGGTTCTCACGTTGACACGTGTAGGCCCCCTTCATTTTCAATTTCAGTTTCCCACTTTCACATCTCTCCATTTTCACATCACATCTTCCTTCTCCAACACTCATTTTCATCCTTGTTTCAAAATACTCGGTGCCAATTTTCATCTCTTGTAGCTCCAGTGAACAAAACTGTCTGACTCCACCTTTCTCACTTTCCATGCTAGTATTTTCAAAGATCGTTCTTGTTGTTTTTCTTTGTTGCCCTTTCCAGTCTGATTTCTTCAGCAATTGCTTCTGCTGTGTCTTCCAAGCTCCCTCGAAATTTAACCCCTAATGATCGAGGAAAACTCTATGGCCTCTTGTGCACACTCTTCTATATCCCTCGATTCAAAGGAGCTATTGTGGGTAGTATCATTCTCAGTGTTCGTTTCTTGTACAATTTCACCTTCTACTTCTTGTGTATGGATGGTTTTTAATCTTTCTATAGTCCATCTCTCAAAGCCAGGTGGTTGTGACACTTCATTACTACTCTCATTTCCAACACTACTGCTATTATTTCCATCTGTTGCTACTTCCTGGTTGTTACCAATGTTGTTCCCATTTGGTTGAGGATCTCTTTGATTGCTTTGGTCATGCGGTGTCTCTTCCAATTTAGTTGAGCCATCATTTAGTTCAATGTCATCTGTTTTTGTTCTGTCTCCTTGGTTCCCGCTCATGTTGTCCCCAACATTTAATTCTATTTCTCTGTCAAGTTCTGGTGACTCATCCTCTTCTAGGTTTGAATCTTGTATGTCCCGTGACTGTTCTGCTTCTTCTTCTATTGTATGATTTGATCCTTCATGCTGCTCTTCATGATTTTCTCCTTCACTGTCATTGCACCCGAGCATCTGAGTCCTTGTTGGACTAGACTTGCCAGTTGCTTCAGAATCACTAGACTCCTCTACTGGTGCTCCATCTCTTATGTAATTATCTCTTCTACTTTGAACTTGAGGGAGAACATGATACATGGCTCCTGCTTCTTGAACAAAGATCTTGAAGGCAATATTCTCCACATTGAGGACTACATGCCCTTTGATCTTACTAAACTTGTCCGAGATGATGAGGACTCGCATGACTTCAAAATTCTCCGTCGTTTGTATATTATTTTTGTTGGGTTTTGTGGCCCATTGGATCCTCGGTGGGGTATAGAACCTGAGAAAAATCAACATAGGATATAGTTTTAATCTATTTCTAATTACCTGTTCAAGTTAGATACTACTTATTGTTATTTGAGTTTTAGTCTGACTCTATTTATTCTTCTATAGCCGCCCTATAAATAGGGTTCAGTTTTCTCCACTTTGTTTCACTGCGAACGACAACATCGTCTGATAGAGAGTCAGAGAGGGAGAAAATATTGAGAGAGAGTTTATTTCACCAATATTTTCCCAGTGTATCCTGAGAGATTGTGAGTTGAGAGTTAGAGAGATTTATATTGTAATCTCCTTTCCTGTTGATCGCATCACACCCTGTGATAGTGATCGAGTTGTACTCCTCCTCTCATAGTGGATTATTTTCGAGTTGTCGTCGTCCGTGGGTTTTTCTCCGAGTTCTTCGGTTTCCCACGTAAACCTGGTGTTGTCTTATCACTTATTTTTGGTTTCTGAATTTTGTCGTAATTTCCGTCAACTCAAATTTATTTTCGCTTCCGCTGTAACCTCGCAATTACTTAACTTTTCTCTAACAATTCCCTAAGCTTACAATTCTTCCCCAAGGCTTGACTATCTCTTCGAATGTGTCCCAAGACCATGCATATGGGGGCACCCCATGCACCTCCAGCCATACCTTCCTTGAGTCTGCATAGTCATAGATTGACCATTTCTTGAATTCAGAGAACCATTGGCGTAGTTCTTGTGGATCATTTAGCGCTTCTTCCCTTTGCTCATCAGTTTCAAAAGTGAGAATGAATTTGAGACTACACATTGCTCCAACTGTGGTACATAAACTATAGTTTGAATGAATGGCATAAACCAGGGTTGACATTTCCCTTGAGATTTCGCTCGTACAAACCATACTTCTCTTCAACCATGGGGACTTGCACATATCAAATTAATTTTTTTTTCTAGACCATAAGACTCGATTTGAGAGATAGAGGAGGAGGGGGATGCTATATATAGAGAGAGTGAAAATGAGAGAGAGTATAAAATGAATGCGTAAAAGAGAGAGAGAGAGAGAGAGAGAGAGAGAGAGAGAGAGAGAGAGAGAGAGAGTACAATAGGTGCATTAAGGTCAGGAGATATTGAAATGAGTGTATAAAAGAAGATATTAAAGTGACTAAAGGAGTGTGTAAAAAAGAGAGAATAAAATGGATGCGTAAGTGGACACGTGAGGGGGGGAGGTGGTAGAAAACCGTAAGAGATGAATAAAGAAAATGATCGAGTGTTATGTCTGGATTTTTCTTTCAACATTACTCTCATTTCTATGCGGACATTTTTTTTTAAAATTCTTTCTTACCCCTATTTTTTCACGTACTCTTCTAACTGTTTTTTCATTTCTTTTCTTGAGTCTAACTAGAGAAAATACTTTTATTTTCAATTTTTTTTCTTTCCATCAACTATTCCAAACACACAATTAAAAAAGGGAAATTAGATTCTAATAATATGAACTGTTGGCCATAGTAGATTAAATAATATGAACTTTAGATTTGGTTCTAATTAATATGAACTTTTGCACCATAGTAGACTAAATAGTACGCCACCGAGTTAAGTTGAACTTAACTCGGTGGTGGGATGATGTGACGGCGGAGGAGTATGTGTTGACTTGCCCAGTCAGCGTTGACTTGCCGCCTCAGCCTCAGCCTCAGCCTCCCCATCTCTATTCTCTCTCTTCCAACCTCTTTCTCTCTCCTCCCTCTCATCTCTTTCCATTCTTCACTTCAGCCATAGTCATGGCCATGGCCATGCTTCTTCCTCTCTTCTCTCATTTTCTCTCTCTAATCCATCCTCCTTCCCTCTTTGTTCTTTCTTTATCTTATCCTCTTCCTTCATCTTCTTCTTCCAGTAATTCTCAAGGGTAACTGAAATGAATCAGCCAACTTAGGGGGCATTGAGAGTAAAGTGAAGACTCCACAGTTAACACATGAATAATTTTAAGAAATAACATGGAATCATCAACCAAAGAAATTCCAGAGCAACAAAATTAACACTGATACCAACCAAAGCAAATGGGTAATTAATTAGTAAATCATCCATTCAAACTCAGAATCACATCAAACACCCACTGAATCGTAGCGCAAGCAGTATCGAATTCACTTATTCTTTCATCTCAACACCAACATTAAAGATTAGCAGATTGTGGGGAAGGAACAACATAATCGACAATAACAAAGACTATCAATATAATCCCTAACCTTATCCTTCTCCTTTGCAATCTCCACATTCTGCTGAACAACATCCAACTCACTCAATCCCTTAAAAATCCCAATGGAAGCGATTGAAAACCCTTAGCTCTACCAGGAGAGAAATTCTCTCCAAAAGTTAACTCCTCAATACCATTCACCTTCTCCTTAAGCCCCCCCCCCCCCAACGACTTGCAACACCTCCCCCTTCTCTTTCTCTTCCTTCATCTTCACTTAGGAAAGGATTACTGGAAGAAGAAGACGAAGGAAGAGAATAAGAGACAGAAAGATCAAAGAGGGAAGGAGGATGGATTAAAGAGAGAAAATGAGAGAGGAGAGGAAGAAGCATGGCCATGGCTGAAGGTAAGAATGGAAGGAGATGAAAGGGAGGAGTGAGAAAGAGGTTGGAAGAGAGAAAATAGAGATGGGGAGGCTGAGGTGGCAAGTCAAAACTGGCTGGACAAATCAATACACACTCCTCCGCCGCCATGTCATCCCGCCACTGAATTAAGTTCAACTTAACTCGGTGTCGTATTATTTAGTCTATTATGATGCAAAAGTTTATATTAATTAAAACCAAATCTAAAATTCATATTATTTAGTTTATTATGGCTAAAAGTTTATATTAATTAAATCCAATTTCCCATTAGAAAAAGGAAAAGTAAAAAAGAAAAAGGAAAAAGGAAAAAGAAAAAAGTGATGCAATGCACACGAGGACCCGCACGCACCAACATAAGACGAAGCGGTTGCTTCTCCACCTGTCCAACTTTATATATACTTCCATTTTTATACTTTTTTTTTTTTCTCTCCCCCCAAATTATGCGAATAGTCTTCATTCTTTTTGTTTTTGCCGTCTTTAGACATAAGTCGTCTGCATTTCAGATTCTCAGAATTTTCGAAACTTTCTGTCATATCATATCATCCTTCAATCCTCTGTTTTTCCAATAAAGCTGCTCAATTCATTTTTCTCTTTGATTCTTCTATATAAACTTCAAACAAAAATGGCTGTTTCAGAGCGGGCCCACAGATTTTTCAAGTTCAGAATATCCCCTGCTTGAAAATTTGGACGAACCCAGAAAGTACTGTTTCTTTTTGACCTTGATTCTGTTCAATTTAGACTCGGTTGTATGATTAAATCCATGGCTGTGGTTAGGATGATGTGTAGGAGTTACGAAAACTCACGTTTAAAGGCAGAAATGGCGTCGATTTTGCTCAGAGCTGATTGTTCCAGGCTTTTTTGGTTGTTTTTCGGTGCTTTCTCCTTCGAATATTACGAGACCAAACCTCGAATTTTCTAGTATTTCCGCTCTCTGTCTCTCTCAAAAATCAAGTAAGATTACTACAAATAGTTTGAATAGAGTAGGTCATAATTGATCGGTTTATAGCCATGAACAACATTCGGATCAGGAATCAGAACGGCGTATCGAATTCTCAGATGAATTACGCAGAAATCGATCCTTCTGGTCGCTATGGACGTGTAAGTTTTGATTAATTGTTCGATCGATTCATTTTCCTGATTTATTGATTATGTGTTCAATTTGTTTAGCCTTGTAATTGTTTGAATTCTCCTGCGTTGGTGAAGAACGTGTTTAATGATTTATAAGTTCAAATTGAATAATTGATCAATCAGTTCATTTTGTTGATTATGTGCTCAATTTGTTTAGCCTTGGAATTGTTTGAATTCTCCTGTGTTGATGAAGAACTTGGTCTTCATGTAGTACTTGTTTATGGATTTCACCATTGATGTTGGTGGTGTTACCTATACCCTTTGCTCTAATTCATAGTTACCAGGAACGATGCCGGGGACCTCGTTAGTCCCGGAACGCGGGTCGCTAATTTTTACACAAATTTAGTCTAATTTTGACTTTAGAACGTTTGATCCTGGAACGCAGGTCGCGGGCGTATATAGCGTTCCGGGTAACTATGCTTTAATTTTTGGGTTCTATTCTTTTGATTTTCGATGAGGTCATGGTTTTTGTTAAATTATCGTGAAATCAAGTTCGATGAATCATAATTCTCCGGGGTTATTTTTAGTTTAGTGGAAGGGCAAAATGAGTTATCTTCTTGATTGATTGGTGTTTGTTGGGAGGCATTCATTGTCTCTTGATTTGGGGTCATGACTCATGAGAAAAACAAGGGTGTATTCATCATATATCTAATATTTGTTGGATGGTTATGTTGCCCCCTCGGTATTGTTTGGAACAACTTGAAGGGTGATATTGATTTCCCTTGTTTGACTTTTGGAGGAATAAGTAATTAAAGAACTGCATTTTAGTCCAATAGGTTCAATATTGTGAGGTGGGTGGTGGGTCTCTCAGGGATTCTTTTATTTAAAAACTAATCAAACCTATAATTTAATTTGCTGTTATGCCTAAGTGATCTATAATTGCCTTTAGTCTGTGCAAGTTGTTACTTGAGCTGATGTATTGTTGATAGTGACTTGTACCATCATTTTCTGATATAACCTGCATCAGTTAGTTGTAGACTTCTAGTTAGCAACTTGAAGTGTTTAACACCAATAATAGAACATTAATAATTCCGTAAAACCTACCAACCCCCTACCACCAGGAACCTTTCCCCATGCAAGTTCCTGCTGCTGGCAATGACTTGCTAGTTGATACCCTCGTTTCTGTTTGTCGTGGTTTCATTGTTGATTCTTTTTCTAACCTCATAGATCGTTGTAGAGCCGTGTGATGCTTGGGTGGCTCTGCCTGAGTGTTGTGGCGGATCTATGCCTTCGAATTAGGGGTGACCAATACATTGTTACATTCATTTAATAGATACACAATCCTTAATTTTTATCTGAAACTATATTAAATATTTTCTTGGGGTTAAGGGTGGCATGGCCAACCCCAACATACGTAGAGATCTGCCCATGTTGGTTGTGTATGCAATTGATGAGACCAAATGAGCCCTGTCGCTCATAGACAATTGGTATCATAGCCAACTTGGAGTCATGGCTCACGAGTGGTGGCCTTGAAGAGCCGCTTGTGGACCAATGAGAACTCAATGCTGGGATGAACCCAGTCGTGGCCACCGAGGACTTTGGCCTTAAGAAAAAAGGGGGTGGGGAGGTGGGGTTGAATGCTATGGACTACACCAATTGCAAGGTATAGGACTTGTCCCACATTTGTTTATGGGCAATTAATGCGGGTTTCGTAGACCAAATGAGATGTTTCACCTAATAGACTAGTCTTTTGTTTGGTCTGTCGAGTGGTTTAGTAAGTCGTGCTAATTGGTGTTGGTGTTGGTGTGGCTGTGTCAGTGGGTCCAGTTTGTGCTCGCTGGTGCATATGTGGGTCCAGCTTTGCTGGTAGGGATTGAACAAGTGGTAGCGTTGGCAAAAATTCGTCCGACCCGAATTAAACCGGGTTTGGTCATCAATTTTTGTCCGAATTTTAAATTCAGACAATTCGGTCATGTCCGATTCTAAAATCGGGTCGGGTTCGGGTTTGGAAGGAGAAATTCGGACGTCCAAATTTTGAGTCAAATTCGGGTTCGGACAAATTTGGATGCATTCGGACAGTGTCCGAACACTAGAATTCAGACAAAATATTGGAATTATGTATATATTTAGTGTAAATTCGGGTTTGGTTATATTCGGACAAATCCGGACAATTCAGGTTCGGGTTCGGGCACCAAAAAATGTCCGAACTTGGTTTGACCTGAACCCGATTTTTTTGCCACCGCTAACAAGCGGGAGTCCATATGGCTGGATCTAACTGAGGCCAGCCTGTGGCTGGGATCAATTTCATTGGTGATTCTTTCATTCTCAGCGTGAGGGATTGGTTGTTGTTTAGTTGAAAAGTAGTCAGTAACTGTGTTTTCAGAATCCAGAGCCTAATTTCAAGCTAGATTAGTAATGTTGAAGTATCATCTGGCGTTGCATGTTTATTTCTTTAAGTCTGTTGTTTTTCTGGGTTGGGCGTGCACTGTTGGTGGAGCTTCGCTGTCTTGTGTAGGTTGACTAGAGTTGTATTTGTCTGAAGAGTATTGGCTTTAGTGTATATCAAAGGATTAGATTATACAACCGTGATTTTTGAGTTGATATTTTTCCCTTTTATTGCTTAAACAAATGGATGAGGAAATTGATGGGTGAGTCAATATGAACTTAAATGAAAAGAGTGCAAAGTGCAAAAAGTGCAAAGGCTCCTGGCTTAGGGCTCGCACACCGAAGTTGGGCGTGGGTTTTTTCGTACGCGGGGCGTGACATCAGAAACCAGGAAAAATAGAGGAAATTTGAATATTAATTAGCAAAAAAGAACCAAAAAGAAACAAAAATAATAGAGATGTGGTTAACAGAGAATTCCACCAAGGAAGAAGAAAAAAAAATAGAAGAGAGGAACTTGAAAGAGGTAGAAAAGGAGAAAGCTAGCAAGACAAGTTGGAAAGAGGAAGGAGAAGGGGAGGAGAGTGGGAGAGGAAGAAAAGTGACTTATACGGAGGTGAGAGATAGCAACAACAACTTAGGGTGCAAAAAGCCCATGTGCTCTGCCCCCCACTCCCCACTAGAGAGCGCAAAAATTGCCAAAAAGCCTGGGCTTCTGGACGGGGTTGGGCTTCGACATGAAAAGTGCATGGGGGTGCACCTTGGGCTACTTTGGGCCCTGGGCGCGTTTTTATTATTATTTTTCTTTTAAACTAGGAGTATGACACAGGCCTGACATGTTTTTTCTATAACAAAGGAACTCAAAGAAGAAGGGAATGAGTTCTATCGGGGGATGAATTTTTTACGAGCTGCCCCTTCATATGGTTTAGCCTTCAAATTCTCGGTGTAGAACCTATTTGTGATGATGATGTTTCTCTGATGTTGGATTTGGACACTTCACTAAGCTTGAACCTAGCAACTTGTAGCTTAAAGTTAGGGGATTTTACTCTGACACAATGCTTTTGACATTCACATAGTGAAGCTAAATCGCCTAGGAGAAGCAATTAAAGTCCTCAAACAAGCAATCAAATTGGATTTGAACAATAATGTCGGGCAAAAGGAGTTGAAAGGGCTCTAAAAGACTTTAATTTCCCCTTCTCTCAGAATGGAATGAAGGTAGTATCACCAATCGTGATGGAATTAAAAGAACAAGTGTACATCATTAGACTCCTTATTGTTATGGAGGATTGCTTGGACATGAATGAGGAAATTGAGCTAAATGGGGCGAAGTTTAGCTCAGTTTAGCTCAAACTTGGGAGAGCTTGGAAATTGGAATTAGGTCAAGATGTTGTGTTGCTGCTTTTGTAACAAACTTTCATACCATGCATGGAGGATCGGGTTATGGCGTTATGCGTAGCTCTATGTAATCTCCCACGGATGTTTTTTTGCTCTTAAAGACTCATAATGCATTCGAAAGGCCTGCCTTAATTAGAGACGAGATTTTTAATGTTTGTCCTCGAATAAAAGCTGCTTAAAGGAAAATACTTTGATGTGCATTATTCCATTATTTTTAGTCACATGAAGGGCGCACATCCAAACAACTCCTATGTTGCTACCAATGGCCAAAAATGCCTCGTAAAAGGATAAGGAGTGACAGAAATTGATTGAAGAGAAAGATATTCTAGAATCTCAGATGAGCCCAACCATAGCCCAGGAAGCAGTGATAAATCCTAGTATCCAAGATTCCTGCGGAATAAATCCTAGTCTTCAAGATTCATTCTCCTAAGAAAAATTTCAGGGGTTTTCTTTGTTTGTATACTGTTGTCGTCTTGTTGCCTTGAACTGAATGCATTGTAACACCCAAAATTTAAATGTGAAAGCCTTAGAAGCAGGTAGCACCTTTTTAGGTCAGGTTTACGGAGACTTACACCTGCATTGAGTAGAGGTTTTATTGATATTGCTATGAGAACGAGAAAAATTGTATTGGCGGTATTGAACATGATTAATCTTTCTTATAGTATTTAAACGGTTGTGACAATGAGTGATATGAACTAATGCATTATTTGATATTGGACATGAGTTAGGTATGATTGTTGCTTTTGGGGTTAAGTTGGTAGTCTTTGTATAGTGCATTGCATTTTGTACTGCTCTTGAACATTATTGTGCAGTCATTAAACTTCACTGGATGTGCCTATGGCAGTTTAAAGAAATTCTGGGAAAAGGTGCAATGAAGACAGTTTACAGAGCATTTGATGAGGTTCTTGGAATGGAGGTAGCATGGAATCAAGTGATGCTTAATGATGTTGTTCGTTCTCCAGATGAGCTACAACGCCTTTACTCAGAGGTTCATTTGCTGAAGGATCTTAGTCATGAATCCATTATACGGTTCTATTCCTCGTGGATAGACATTGACCAGAGGACTTTCAACTTTATCACAGAAATGTTTACCTCCGGCACATTAAGAGAGTAATCCCTACCTCTTCAGTCTGATAATTTACTGCTTTAGTTTGTAGATTTCATCTTTCTTTTGTTCGTTTGCCCTGTTTTATATGAATTTCTGATAGAGAACCAGAAAACTAAAGAAAGGAAATCGATATCCCCGCGCTGGTTTCAGGAAAAGATTAGCATCCGTATGCATAATAAGCAACAATTGTAAATTTGTACTGTTCCTTCGTAATACTGAACTTAATAGAAATAGGAAACTTGAATAATATTCCTAAACAAACTAGGAAACTATAATATTCCTAACACTCCAACTTCACAAATAGGTTAGCTCGTCTAAAGAAAAGTTCATAATCACTTCATAGGTCTCCTATGCTTCGATATCTTCCATATGATCTAACTACAGTTGTCATCTAATATGTGTTATATAATGGCACTTTGATGGCAGATACAGGCAGAAATTTAAACAGGTAAGTATCCGAGCTATCAAGAATTGGGCTCGGCAAATCCTCCACGGGCTTGTTTATCTTCACAGCCATGATCCTCCAGTGATCCACAGGGATCTCAAGTGTGATAACATTTTTGTTAATGGCCATCTCGGACAAGTGAAGATAGGTGATTTGGGCTTGGCAGCTATTCTTCGTGGCTCACAACATGCCCACAGTGTCATTGGTCTCTATCTACGCTTAAATACTAGCGTCTATGCTTAAATTTACTAGCTTCTATGCTCCTGGAGTTCTATTTGCGAACTTCTCAAGGAAACTGTTTCTTTGGTGACATTTATGGCTTTGATTTGACAGGGACCCCAGAGTTCATGGCACCAGAGTTGTATGAGGAAGAATATGATGAGCTTGTAGACATATACTCGTTTGGAATGTGCATGCTAGAGATGCTTACATCTGAGTATCCCTACAGCGAGTGCTCAAACCCAGCCCAAATCTACAAGAAAGTGACTTCGGTGAGTTTAACTGGGACCATTGATGTTAGGTTCCTGTTCTGTTCTTCCCAAAGCTGGCAAAATTTTGTCCGACGGAAAGAACCGTGGTTTGTCATAGACCTTTCGTCCAGATTGACCGAATATTCAAACATAATATTTCTCCTTTTTCTGTTGTCTGAACCCGATTTTAATCCGGATTTAGTTCCATCCAGAGTGTCCCAACCTGATCCGACCCACTAAAAAAGGGGTCTGGAGATCAATTCTTTGTCCAAATTTTGACATTGATCGAATTTGACCCGGGCCCGAATTTTTGCCAATGCTAGTTCTCCCCTGTCGTGTGACCTGATTCCGTTCCTTGAATATCTCAGGGAAAGAAGCCTCAAGCTTTTTACCGGATTCAAGATGCAGAGGCGCAGCAGTTTGTTGCAAAATGCTTACAGACGGCTTCAAAGAGGTTGCCAGCCCATCAGCTGCTGTTGGATCCATTTCTGGCCCCTGACGATGACACAGTGACAGTTTCAAAACCCTTTCTTCAGATATACTCTCCGAAGGGGGTTATTGTTGAAATGCCCTTTTTGCTAGACAGTCATCGGAGGAGCACAGATATGACAATCACTGGAACTGTGAATCCGGAAGATAATACTCTGTTTCTCAAAGTGCAGATATCGGGCATGGATGGTATGTTGTCACAATCCTTCTTGATACCCAACCGTTAACACTAAACTAATCATCAATTGTGTGCAAGATATCCGTTCTTTGCGTCACCTAATATTGCTTGACGTAACTTCCTATACATGTGTTGCTGAGAGGGGCGATTGCATCAGATTCCCTTTTCTTATAAGTTCGTAAGCTAGCTTGTTAATATATTTCATTTTGCCGATGTTCTTTTAGTCTAAATTTTCCCTCCCTGTATTCTAGGGAAGCATAACCCGTTAGTTAAATTAAATATTCAGCAGCAGTGACAAAGTTATACATTGAGTTTATGAACTTGATAGAGAAGAATCTAGGAAAGATACCGGATACATAGATTCAAATAGCCTACATAGAAAGTCAAGGTTTTCTAATGATCAATGCGATAATGATGAATGACCGACTCTTGTTGCATTTATACAGGTCATATAAGGAATGTTCACTTTCCATTTGATATCATCAATGACACTGCAATGAATGTTGCAACGGAGATGGTTAGTGAATTGGATATAACTGACTGGGAGCCAGAGGAGATTGCTAAGATGATCGAGGAAGAGATTTCTGCTTTAGTTCCTGGATGGAAGAGTTCAGATTCACCCGAAGAGCGTAGACAACACTTTTTTGATTATAAAGATGATGATGATGATGAAAACCGCCCTCCCTACTTGTCCTGTTCGCCTTCTAATGCTTCTCTTCGTGGTCTATCTGACTCAACCGATGCTCAATTCAGTCACGAACGTGCATTAGATTTGAGCCATGATTGGCTTCAAGGTAACATCAAAACTGGCGCTCATGCTCATTGTGCTCTACGTTTAAGCTAATTTTACATAGGTTAGAATGTTTTAATCTGCAGAGCACTTGATAGGAGTCCTTTTTCAGTAAACATATGGCACTTGGCAAAATTTGACCTGACCCGAAAACTGACCCGGCCCCGTTTGAAAATTTTGGATTTTGGACACGATTTTCAAACCCGAAACTGTAACCTAAACCAACCCAACACCAATTGTTTTTAGTTCTTACCATTTGAAGAAGTATGCTAATGGCTAGAATGAACAGGCTGTTGGATAGATTAGAAAGACACTGGCACAGAGTAAAATTGCATCATGTTTGGTTTCTGAGCATTTTAAGATTTTGTGCTAGTGACCCATTATAGATCTTGAAAGATACTGTCACTTTTGTATCTTTGCAATTTTCATGTACAACAATGAGCTACCATTAACATTATAAATCTTGAACGCTTTCTAAATCTTGGGTCTATTGGAACCAAACTCCCTAAGTTGCAAAATTTAGGGATGAGACTGCTACATCCGACTCCTCTATACCTCGCTTGGGCAGTATTTCGGAGGGTGCCGGTATGTTTTGGTTAAACAATGGAAATCCAATTTGATTTGCGAAGTTCACTGTGTACATGATGTTGATTCCAGGGATTGTTTCGAATAGTGAAGATACAAATTCAGAAACGTCTTACGGCTCCTTTGCTTTCTCTGATTTGGAGCAGTGTTTAGGAAGCAGCGACAGTTGCTTAAGCCCCAGAGGTGGGGAAAAATATTCTGACTTTCAAACAGAAGGACAAAGCACCAAGTCATCGAGTCCACCGGTAAGCCCGAGTTCAAAATCTCCGGGGAAGTGCAACAGGTTGCTGGATCCATTGAAGGGTAAGAGCTTTAGTGGCTTGAAGAAGCTGACCAAGGTCGGCTCATTCATGGACGTCCGAACACAGTTGCTACAGCGAGCCCTTATGCAGGGCCTCAATAAACGACGTGGAGCCAAGACTGTCGGTTCTGTCGAGAACATCGGCTTCCGTGATCCTTCTTGACTGTGAGTTGGTCTTGAGCTATTTGTGTGACTGTGAACCATGGTGACGAACAGCTTGAGCTATTTGTGGGTTTGTGAACCATGGTAGCGAACGAGTCTGTGTGTAAGTTACACAACTCAATATTTGTACAGAGTATAAGGTGTGTTTGGTTCAAAGAAAAAACATTTTCCTGGAAAATAGTTTTCCTTGTAAAATGAATTTTTCTACAAAATAAACTTGCAGCTGCTGAATGAGTCTGTGTAAGTTGCACAACTCAATATTTGTACAGAATATAAGGTGTGTTTGGTTCAAAGAAATAGCGTGTTTCTTGAAAATAGTTTTCCTTGTAAAATAATTTTTCTACAGATAAATTTTCAGTAGAGGTTTCATCTCCTTGAAAATAGTTTTGCTTGTTACTTCATCCCCCTTGCAATGATCTCATTTTTGGAGTCTTTTATTTAGGCCCCGTTGCGTTTGCGTTGCGTTACGTTTAGTTGCGTTAAGTTGCGGTGGAAATAGTTAGAAGGTAATGGTATTTGCGTTATGTTGCGTTGCGGTTAGTTGCGTTAACGCACAAAAGAACTGAGCTTGTTGATGTAAACTCAAATTTAACCGGTAACTCACTATTAACTTGTTCTAGGGTTGCATCCAGGCTCAGCGCCCTGATTCATAACATTGTTGTTTCTTTTGTCCTTGGGGATGGGACAAATGTCTATGAAAGTGACCCTTATCACGTAATTCCAACACAACTCGTGCTCAAGATTCTTGCTTTTGGATTTACTCCAACTCTTACTAGATCTCCCGTGACTCTTCCTATCCTTGATAGATTTGCTCAGTCTCTATTCATATGATATAATAGACACCACCTTAATGGTCAAAGCCACTTAACATTGACTTTTCCAGTAACACGGTCTGTCCATGTCAAACACTTGAGATTTTATGGAGTTTTTGGACACCAAACTCATCTGTGCCCCGGGGTAGGGTCTACCCGCAATATATATTACATGCACTTGGAACACATGCTTCAAATATATATACGTGAACAATCTAATATATGCGATGAACAATCTAATATATGTTGGTGAATAATCATACCATCCGGAGCACGTGCTCCGGATGCACCTAATAAATTGCAGTCTACCCGTGTTGCCTAACACGATCCTTTCCATGACACGCCCTACGGGCGTCACTCACCACACACTCCGCTTCTTGAATTCTTCACTGCGGCGCTGTTTCTCCTGCCTTATTGGGTTAGTCTCGACCCAAATCTAAATTAAAGTTAATTTAGCTCCCTCGTAACCAAACATCTTAATTTTTTTCAAATGGGATTAATGTGGGCTACTAGTAAAGACCGGATTAATGTTATGTTCATTTTTAGATAATTTAGGTCTTTTGTAATTGTGCAATTGAACAATATTGAAGATGTGGCGACTAAGTGACAATTAACCCATCTTCCATACTTCCCACTAAGGTACGAGTTTTGGTGGAAGCAAAATATTTCTCATTACTGAAAATTGTGGGATTGATAGACTATATTTATCGTGTACAGTCTGTACCTGTCTATTAATTCATTGGTGGCTATCCAAGATAGGCGCCTAATAGGCGGGTCAAATTTACTTAGTCTAAAAACAATTAATTTTCATCCTAAGTTTTTTTTTAGGCAATTATTGGGGTAGGAGTAATGTACTAGCTAACAAAGATGCATGTTGTAGGCTCTTAATTCATCTAATTATGACAGATTAATCAATTATCATATAACTCTTTTTGTCCTTAAATAAGTGTTCAGTTTAACTAAGTTTTGACCGTTGATTACTTATAAATTATTATGAATTAAAATATAAAATTAACACATTGTAATTTTTAGTACAATATCTTTCTAGCGGTGATAATTTCATATTGCAACTCATAGTAATTTGTGAATAATCAACAATCAAAGTTTAATCAAATTAACACTCCTTTAGGAATGGAGGCAGTAGTTACATAACTTACATTAACTATAAATATATCCTTGAGGGATTCTATTTCTATGCAATTTGTGTTTGCCTATTTATGGTTTTGCCTACAGTAGTTATCAATTAATAACTGAAAACAATAAACACATACAGTTCTTTATTAAAATAGAGATGCAATACTAATTTAATGGCTAATAAAAGCTGGTATAATAAACACCATTGTTAAAGGAAAATACAACTGGCTCAATAATTAGATGAAGCTACGCAAGTCACTGCCGTCCTGAGCATGAACTCGCGTTCAAAAAAGAAGTTAAAAAAAATACATCAATGGGTAAATGAACAAATGAACCAACTAATATTTACAGGATAAAATCAGGGAAAAAAAAATGAAAAGAAACGAATGAATACAACAATACATAGGTTAACTTAGCTTACAGGTACCAGCGACCTAATAACCACCCATCTTCCAACTTTTCTACCAAGATTTAAGTCTTGATAGAAGCAAAATTAAAAAATTCCCATTTAAAGAAAATTGTGCGCTTTCAGCTTTTCTACCAAGATTTAAGTACGTCTTGGTAGAAACAAAAAAATTTCCCATGAAAAAGAAATTATGGGGATGATGAATAATGTTTATCATTGGAAAGTTTCGCACCTTCCATTTGACATACATTTAATTATACCTAACTTGTGGCTAGCTAACTAGTAGTATAACTAATGTCATGTTCTTTTCGGATATAAGATAATTTATTCTACCCAACTCACTTCTACACAATCATATCTTTCCTACCGTACTTGTTCTTAAACTATCTTACTTACTCACCTTATATAATACATATTTAAAAATTTATATATGAGAATGACGTGATTGATGTGAATTTACCGACACCTACACAATTAACCTTACTTACCTTACCTATCTAACCTTCTCTCCAAGAGTATCCTATATCCAAAAATGCAAAGCCATTACCCATTGATGCCATTGTGCCCTTTGCTAGGGCTGGAGGAATGCTTGGTGCCCTTGGCAAGGACACTCAACCCTAACGTTGCCTTATAATTAGACGAACCCACCCCAATATTAGTGTCGTAGACCACTGCATTGCATAGGAAACACCCACCCAACAGCCTTGCATGGCTAGGGTAACCATTCGTGACAACCAGCACTACAAACAGTAGTACTAAATATACAAGCAAACTTTTCGCCATTTCTTGAGAAGACAACCAAACAAAACAAAACCCTTTTTTGTGTTAAAAAAAATGAAGGAAAATGGAGTGAATCAGGTTATGGTATGGTGTGGTTTTATAACGAAATCAAAGGAAAGTTCCTATTAAGAGCTTAGTGAGTGGCAGAAAGTGTTTTATATGAGGCACTTTGACTTGTTTGGCTTCCGACATTTATCTCACCACGTCGGTGCTCACTATATTGGCATATTCGTAAGGTTTCTTTATTGTGTAAGTGTTTGGCAAAGGCCAAAAGGTTCAATGGCAAATTTACTTTATTTGAGTAATGTGGAATGTGATATGTTAAATTAAATTCTACACATGATGATCACACTTTTTAGTTTATTTATTGGCGCAAATTACGTTTCTACGATGAAGTATAGAGGGTTTTTTGCATTTTGGATCCTGAACTTTAGGGGTATTTATATTCTGAACCTTTGGTTTTCAACATTAACTTTTTAGACCCTAAAGTTTGTAGGCTGAATAAGAAAGGACCTTAAAGTTTGTGGGCTGAAAAAAAGGCCCCCTGTCTCATTCTTTATTTTCCTCCCATGTTTGAATTTATCTCCCGACGTCAAACTTCAGGACTATGGTTAAAACTAATATTGAAGCTATAATACACCTCTCTTATTCATGTATGGGCTATTTAGACCCCTGAGTACATAGTTTTAACTAACTCTAACATGAATAAAAGAGTTTTATTATAACTTTAACATCGATTTTAACCTTAGTCTTGAAGTTTGATGTCAATCGGGAGAGAAAATTCAAACATGGAAAGAAAAAGAAAAACGGGAAACAGGCTTTTTTTTCACCTCACAAACTTTAGGGTCCTTTTTTTTCGGCCTACAAACTTTAGGGTCCAAAAAGTTAAAGTTGAAAACCAAGGGTTCAGAATGTAAATACCCCTAAAATTCGGGGGCCAAAATGCAAAAAACCCGAAGTATAGATATAAGAGATGTGTTACACGAGTTTAATTTATCATATATATATATAGTTTAAATGTGTAGGGTATATGGTTTGATAAGTTGTACTATAACAAACAATAAAGAACAAATTACATGTATCCATAGTTATTAAAATTCCGATCCTGATCTACGATCCTACGATTTTATAATCCAAAATCTTCGATGCGATTCTACTATCTATATTCCGATCCGCGATCGTACGTGGTTTAATTCCGATCCTAACTACCCTATGAATCCGAGTTAAGATCCCGATTCTAACAACTTTGCATGTACCCCTACAACCTTTAGTGAAGGGAGGATTTGACCTATTATCTTTTGGAAACAATTTATATCCTACTTAACCTACATATAAATAATTTATATCATACATAACTATCAAAACCGGCCAGAATTAGGAGAAGACCGAATTGCTAATGCAATTAACATGAAAAGATGAAAATACCCTAAACCAAATAAGATCCAAGAAGCGAGGAACATTCAACCCGAAAAATGTATTAAACTTGCGAAAATATCAAAATCCAGATCCAATTACAAGAACTTAAGATCCGATTACAAGTTGTTCAGCAAGAAAATGCGAATTAAACATGCGAAATCAAATTTAATCTAAACCCTAAACCTAAAAACGAAATCTTTCACACCGTCCACACCTCTTCGGCTTCTCTATACGCCCCTTTTATACTCGAATTGCTCAACTCCTCCACAAAGTTATTCGACCATTTGATCTCTTCCCTTGAACGTTGAGATAGTGGCTCTCGATCTTGTTGCTTTTATGTTGTATGTTGGGCTTTATGTGATGAGAAAAAGAATGTGATGGAGATGGGTTTGAGCGTTTAGGGAAATGGAGAAGAAGAAGAGTGAGGAAGAGAGGGAATCGATGAGATGAGAGAGAATCGGAAAAGAGAGAGAGATGAGGAAATTAGGGAATAGGAAGAGGGGGATTGGTTCGATCTGGCAATTTAACTGAACGGTCTCAAAATTCAATTGGACATTCGCGAAGCTAGTGACCGTTGGATGAGCGTCGCTAGCTAGCACTACAAGATAGAATGACAATAGTGATCGTTATTAACTATCGTATGACACCTTTAACATTCGCTGCTCGACACGCGTGACCGTTAACAGCGACCATTAATATTGGTCACTCGTTAACGGTCACCAATCGGGTCTTGAGACTGTTAAATTAATGGTCGCTAGTAACGACTGTTAAAATCACTCTAGCGACTGTTAATTTAACGATGGCTAATTAACGGTCGCAACTTTAAAGAAAAAAGGAAAAAAAATAGTTTAGCGATTGTTCTGAGAGTGTTCTTAAAGATGATGCAACTGAGTTCTCAAATTTTGAAACCCTACTTCCTTCTGATACAATTTCTTTCTTTTGCTTCCTCAATTCAGGAGCTGAGTTTGCTTTGTTTTATGTTTTCTGAAGCTCGAGGAATGACAAGCACCTCATTTTGACAACCCAAAACCCTAGCTTGCTTGAATCAGTCCATTTAATACAACAGACCCAGATGTAGAAATGTGAAATTAGTAGGGCCCAGATGATTTATAAAAAGTAAACGGAAGGAAAAAGGAAAAGCCAGATGGGAAAATAACCCAAATTGTGTGTAGAAATGAATAAACAAATTTGTGGTTGGTTTTAAAGAAGCAACAAGGAGAAAACTGAAAAAAGAGAGAGACGTGTAAGAGAGTGCCAAGAAAAAGAGTAGAAAGAATGGTTATGGAAGGAAGAGTCGAACAAGAAGAGACAATTGGTAGATAATAGTGATAGATCCGATGTCGGTAGGGGAGGAGGCGGGCATGGTGGTGGTAGTCAACGTAACTGTGGTGGAAAGGGCGCGCGTGCAGTGGTGGTGGCGTTGATTAGGACGGAGAGGAAAGAGAGAATTTGTCTCCGCAAAGAAGATGGTTGAAAAGAAAACAACTGCGAAATTATAGCCCCCTTGCGACCATTAAGTTAACAGCCGTTGGAGACTTTTTAATGGTTGTTTTAGCGACCATTAACTTAATGGTCGCAAGGGGCAATAATTTTGCAGTTGAGAAAATTAATTTCAATCTTGCGATTGCTAAGTTACGGTCGCTGGAGATATTTTAACGGTCGTTGCGGTGATCGTTAAAAGGTTTCTAGTGACCGTTAACTTAACAGTCGCAGGGGAGCAATGATTTCACAGTTCGACAATTTAATTTCAACCTTGCGGCTGTTAAATTAATGGTCGCTCGGTGTATTTAACGGTCGATGCTAGCGACTGTTAAATTGCCACTGCGACTGTTAATTTAACTGTCGCTGATTTAGCGATTGTTAAATTAACGATCGCACGAGAAAAACAGCGACCATTAATTTAAGGGTCTCAATTTAGCGGTTCCAATGCTCATGTTATGTTGTAGTGTAGCGACCGTTGAATTCTAGCGACCATTGAATTGAACTTTGAGAATGTTCAAATAAACGGTTGCCATTAGCGACCGTCAAATGAACGGTCACTAGCGAACGGTCTTCCGTGTCAAAATTCACGACCGTTCATTTAATGGTCGCCAGAATCGATCAAGTTTTGGACTCCATGTTGTAGCTAGTGGATGAGGATAAGGCTATAAATCTTATTTGGTCCCTACCACCATCGTGCAAACAATTTAAGGAAATCATGCTTTATAGCAATCTTAGTGAAGTTAAATCCAGTTTGTTATCTAAGAAAAAGTTGGATGATGCCAGTGTAAAGGAGGCTAGTGAGGCCTTTAATGTTAGGGGTAACGGCAATGACCGCAGGGGGAACGATAATAGAGGGAAGTCTAAACACTGTTCAAGGTCTAGGAATTCTCATATGTAAGAGCTGTAATTAATGTAGCAAGAAAAGCCATGTTGAGAGTGCTTGTTGGGCTAAGGTGAAAGATCAAAAGTGGGGTAAAGATAATCAAACTAAACCTGATACTTTAAACTATGTGCTGTCTGAGTCAGATGAAGAGGTAATCATTGCTTTGGATGATGCCCTGGCTACTACTTCGAGTAGGGGAGTGTGAGATGAGTGAGTTCTTGACTCTGGGTGTACATGTGTCCTTACAAAGACTGGTTGATTCTTATGGGGTTGTTGATTATGATGTTATTATGATGTATAATGACACTGCCTGCAAGGTTGCAAGAATCGGTAGTATCAAGCTTAGAACTCACAATAGTGTTGTTAGAACCTTAAAAAAGATTGATCATATTCGTAGCATCACTCATAATTCGATTTCTTTGGATACTTTTGAGGTTAACGGTTGCAGGTACGCTGATGAGAATCGTGTCCTAAAGGTGAGTAGGGGGCGCCATGATACTGATGAAGGGAATCAAATAGGCTAGTATGTACATCCTGTAGGGATCTATTATTGCAGGGATTACAACAATAGTTTCTAGTATGGATGAGGCTGACAATACAAAGTTGTGGCATATGAGACTTAGCCACATGGGAGAGAATTACATGCCAATACTGAGCAAGAAGTATTGCTTTGGGAGTGCATCAGTTGGCAAGCTAGACTTTTGTGACCACTGTGTTTATGGAAACAAAAGGGGGACACTTTCTCTAAGGCTACGCGTGCAACTGTAGTGGTTCTTGACAACATACATTATGACTTAAGGGGTGTTTGGTTGTGGTAATTTGGGGTAAAAGAATAAGGGTTGTCGAATCCACAGGGATGGTGTGTTAGGTTTTCAGGAAATTGGTTTGGTAAGGGTTTCGAATTGTAGGAAGCAGTAAATAATGTAAACTAATTAAACTAAACTAATTAGGAACTCAAACTAGGAAAACATGAACTGGGAAATAAAACTAAACTAAAGAAACTAAACTAGGAAACAAGAAAACAAGAAATTGAAAACAAAACCTAACTACTAGAACAAGAACAAGAAACTAAACAAGAAACCAAAAGCATAATCAAGAAAGCAATTAAAAACCATGGAAGTAAAAACTAAATTAATTACTGAATCTAAAGCAGAAAACATTAACCTGAAGATTTGATCTTTACTCTAATCTTGAATCTTGAATCTTTGAATCACGAATCTTACTCCCAAACAAACAAGAAAGGTGTGATTTGGATTACTAAGACTGCTCGAATCCTCACCTGAAGGGAGAATTCGAGGAACCTTAATCCTCCGCTTCATTAAAAAGTAGAATTTTTGTGGAACTAATACTAATGAAATTCAGAATAACGAAACAAAAAGTAAGGAACAAGAAAGAACAAGAAAGAACAAGAACTTGAATTAATCTTGAAAGAGAATGTAAATTACAATCGCGGAATTGAAAGAAAACTTAAAGAAACTAAAGAAAGCTTAAAACTAAAACTGAAACTTAAAGAAACTAAAGAAGAACTAAAAACTAACTACCTTCTAATTGATAGAAATCCTAATATATATAATAAAACTTAAGAGGGAAAAAGTAATAAAATATATCAAAACCCTAAACGTAGCCGCCGCCTCTTTATTTCCGGAAATTCCGACCGTCGTGGGTACGAAGCCCATGGTTGCGGGTGCCACACACTTGGTTGATGGGCTTTTGGAGCTTTTAGGTCTTCTTTTCCCTTTTTTTTTTATTTAACATACAGAATACAAAATCATCATAACTTACTAATAATTAGGGGTCTAAAACAAGCAAAAACCTTTTATTAACGGTATCAATTCGACTCGAAATGAGACCGAACAACACTCCCACATAAAGGTTTGCTCGCCCCGAGCAAACTAAAACAAAAATAAAGTGAAACTAAGCTACTTTAACTCACTTTCGTAAGAATCACGGTTGCATTTAGCGTATGCAACAAGCCCTTTAAACCCCTTGGCAGCCCAAGTGGACGAGGAAGGTCTCGTGAGGGTTTATAGCAACTATACCCACAAAAGTCAAAGAAAAAGAAAGGAAAAAGAAGAAATAAAAGAAATAAAAAGGGTTACAAATACAATTAAACACCCCCTCAGGCTAACCAATCAAACACATCAATCCATCAAGCAAATACCAAGATCAATCTGGAAGAGAACAAAATCAGTGTAAAATAGATAGAATGAAGTTTTCAAAAATAAGTATAGAGAACAAGTACTTTAGATGCGAAAAACCGCCTACAGACTTAAGATGAATGCAAATATGCACGGTTGGTTATGGACGTATGCCAGTCAAAAGAGCAAACCTCACTTTAGGATAAAAATTGAACGCTCAAACACTCAAATTTTGAATGTGTATGTGAGTTTTTCTCATACTCAGATCAAAAGAAACAACCTACCATAGGCTTGGTAAAAATCTCGCTCTCCACTGCTAGTATGCAAATACACAAGTGACAATCAAAAGGACTTTTAGGGTTGCAACGAGGTTTAGGTTAGGGGAAAGGAGTGGTAATATTTGGGTATGAGGAGTTAAAGAGCCATGCTTGGATTGATTTTCAATAAAGAATTGCTCTCAATCTCACCTTCTTGCTTAATTATACAAGGAACTCATTTTTCTCCCTCATTAAGAACAAAACACCTTATTAAACTTAACAACCGGGTCAAAAGCTTTAAAAACGTTTAATTGAGTCTCCCTTAATCACCCTTTTCTTTTGAATTCTTTTTTTCTCATTTCTTTTTTTTCTTTTTGTTCTATTTTTCTACTTCTATTTTTGGTGGGTGGTCAAGGGAGAAGAAACACGAATATATAAACTTAGCTTCGACCTCAATATACCAAAAGAACAACATAACCAATTGGCTAACTCATAATAATTGGGATATGTAATGTGTCCCAATTCAATTAAAATCAAAACTACACCCCCAGTATCTCAATCCCATTCACAGCGATACCGAACCAATTTTCGCTCCCTAAATAATGAATTCTCACACATCAAGGCAAGGAAAAGGGTAGAAATTAATAAAGGTCATGGCTTGTATTGTCAGGGTTTCATCACAAAAAGAAAGGTAATCAAAGGTTAGGCGGGGCTAAAGAACGATAATAATATTGTTAGGGAGGCTGTTTGGCTATGTAGTTTAATTAATATAGAAAAAGAATGCCTCAATCATATTGTCACAATATGCAATGCAAAGATGCAGTCTCAAGCAAGATGCAAAACAAGTTCTAGAGGTGCAACTAGTGGTGGAGTCACTCAGGAAACAAATGAATTGATAAAAATGACCAATTCATACTTTTAAGCTATGTGGACTCACGGGATAGGGCTCATTCAACTAAACCTAGCCCAAAGATTTGCGGCACGCATATTTACACTTACTAAGTTAGTCAAAGCAGTTAAACACACTATTCATTACTTGACTCAAAATCAAAAGATTTGAAAATTCAGTTTCAAAAACTTTTAAGTTCTCAAACAAACTTTTCAAGGTGAAGCAAGACAATCTGAAAGTCTAATCGGTTTACAAATCATCACCGAAGGTGTTCCGAACAGGCTAATCCTAATAATTTTAAAAATTTTACCAAAAACTAGTAAGACGCTTGTGTCACCCCACTCCCACACAAAAACTTTACCATGTTCTCATTGTGAATAAGGCGACACCACACAAAAGAAAAAACACTCAAAAGAAAAGGAAAAAACTCAAGCCGGCATGCATGCCTCCCCCACTCCCACACAAAAAGGCAAACAATGTCCTCATTGTAATAAGAAATAGAGATAAGCGAGCACACGAAAGGAAAGAAAAAGAAACACACCAAAAGAAAATAAAATAAAAGAAAAGAGGGAAAAGAAAGTCAACTCCCTAACTGTATTAAAAAGAAAAGGAACGATATTACCTGATTGGGTACTGAATATACCCAAACAATGAAATCTTTAGAAAAATAAAACCTCCTATGGAGCATCAGCCACTCCATCTCACCTCAAGATATCAGGCACCATCTCAGAACCATTCAATACCCGTAGTAACAAATCATGCATCTGTGAATGTATCTCATAATGGTGTACATAAGAGCACAATCTCAAAATTTCATCAACAAACGTTGGTGCTCTCAACAGTTTATCGAAGGTCTTAGAAAAGTCATAGAATTGACGGACTACAGGAATGTACACAACTTTCCTAGGCACCTTAAAAGGAGACATGACAAATGATTCCTCCCATTGATTTGTAAATGGAGATTGGGTATGCAAATCAACGGGAAGGGGGCAATACAATACACTCCTCAACCTTCTCATGCACAGACTTGGATGTAAACAATGACTCATAAAGCATATCACCATCAAAAATATCATTGTCACAAACTAAGTTCAAAAACTTAGGATCAATCCCCAAAGACTCAAGTTCATCATCATAAGATTTCACATTATTTTCAATGGATTCACAGGAAAGGGTAGATAATGCCTGATGAATACAATTATCCTTAATGAAAGTGAATAATTCAGTATCAAGCACAGATTCAATTACCAAGGATTCGATTTCACTCTCAACAAAATCATGTTTAGTTGCATCCCAAACATCATGACATTCATTGGACTCAACCTTCTCTTCACATAAAAGCATGGATAACGACGGTGTGGACAATGGTTCACCATGTAACATGTTTTCATCAAGTTCTACATCATCACACACAAGGTTATCATGTTTCTCATGCTCACTAGATGCAGCTTGAGCTAAGGATTTCCTAAACTCGATGCATGCAAAACTAGGTCTGCTATAGTAGTCATCATCCTCATCATAATTATACAAAGAAGAATTATTTTGCATTTCAGGACGCAAAGATGATGAATGATCTACTTCAACTATTGAATCAACCACTTGTGAAGAAGAATCTTCTACCCTATAACTAGTCTCATGTAAAAATGCAGGCGTGTATTCAGTCATTTTCGCACATATATCATTCATCTTCACACTCATGTTAGCTCGAAAATCATCAATTTCAGCTTTCAAATAAGAATCAAAACTATGGCACGGCAAATCACAATATGAGCACAAAGGATGAGACTCAACAACGTCACACAGGGAAAGATCATAAGAATTTTCCACATATCCCCCACCATAAGATTGATCATCAAAATACAAGGGGTATTCACATGAATGTTCAGCTATGGTCCCAGAGGGTGGTGCATAATAAAAAGGTTGGCCACTAGGAATAACATTTTGTTGCTCTAATTCATAAGAATCCCTAGACAACCACTCAAGTAACTCCCATGCTTTATCTTCTCCTAAATTGGAAAACCCGTAATAATCTAAGAGATTTCGGGTCTCGTAAGTCACACCCTTATTCACAATTCCCAAAAGATCTAATGTATCATAAAAAATACCATACAATTCACATTGAACACGGTACTCATGTAATCGGGTAAAATATCTCCAAAATGTTTCATGCTCAAATTGGGGAAATTGGGGACTAGCCATAATATCGATCTCTTTTTTTTTTGTTTTTTCTGTTTTTTTCGATATTCAAAAAAAAAATTTCTACATTTTTTTTCTTGGAAGAATCTAGAAAGCAATAAACTATTTACACTCAAACCAATAACCTAATCTACCAAATAACGCCATTCCCGGCAACGGCGCCAATGTTCGGTTGTGGTAATTTGGGGTAAAAGAGTAAGAGTTGTTGAATCCACAGGGATGATGTGTTAGGTTTTCAGGAAATTGGTTTGGTAATGGTTTCAAATTGTAGGAAGCAGTAAATAATTTAAACTAATTAAACTAAACTAATTAGGAATTCAAACTAGGAAAACATGAACTGGAAAATAAAACTAAACTAGAGAAACTAAACTAGGAAACAAGAAAACAAGAAATTGAAAACAAAATCTAACTACTAGAACAAGAACAAGAAACTAAACAAGAAATCAAAAGCATAATCAAGAAAGCAATTAAAAACCATGGAAGTAAAAACTAAATTAATTACTGAATCTAAAGCAGAAAACATTAACCTGAAGGTTTGATCTTTACTCTAATATTGAATCTTGAATCTTTGAATCACGAATCTTACTCCTGAACAAACAAAAAAGGTGTGTTTTGGATTACTAAGATTGCTTGAATCCTCACCTGAAGGGACAATACGAGGAACCTTAATCCTCCGCTTCACTAAAAAGTGGAATTTTTGTGGAACTAATACTAATTAAATTCAGAATAGCGAAACAGAAAGTAAGGAACAAGAAAGAACAAGATCTTGAATTAATCTTGAAAGAGAATGTAAATTACAATCGCGCAATTGAAAAAAACCTAAAGAAACTAAAGAAAGTTTAAAACTAAAACTGAAACTTAAAGAAACTAAAGAAGAACTAAAAACTAACTACCTTCTAATTGATAGAAATCCTAATATATATAATAAAACTTAAGAGGGAAAAAGTAATAAAATATATCAAAACCCTAAACCTAGCCGCCGCCTCTTTATTTCCGGAAATTCCGACCGTCGCGGGCGCGAAGCCCATGGTTGCGGGTGCCACACACTTGGTTGATGGGCTTTTGGAGCTTTTAGGCCTTCTTTTCCCTCTTTTCTTTGATTTATCCTACAAAACACAAAAGCATCATAGCTTACTAATAATTAGGGGTTTAAAACAAGCAAAAACCCTTTATTAAAGGTATCAATTCGACTCGAAATGAGACCGAATAAGGGGACTAGCCAAGGTGCCATCAATGGGTAGGAAGGGCTATATGTTGACATTTATAGATGAGTGCTCAAGGAAGACATGAGTTTACTTCCTACGACATAAGAATGGGTCATTCTCATACTTCAAGAAGTTCAAGGTTCTTGTGGAGAACCAAACAGGTAAGAAGATCAAGAAACTTAGGACAGATAATGGTTTGTAGTTTGTTGATTCAGAGTTTACTAAATTCTGTAAGGACCATTACATTAAACTCTATTGGGTAAACCTCGATAGAATGGTGTAGTTGATAGATCAACAAAACGCTGTTAGAGAAAGCTCGGTGCATGTTCTCCAATGCAAGGCTTTGAAAAAACATGTCATTCTGGGTAAAGGCCATTTCTACTTTCTGTTACTTGTTAAACAGGTCAACTTACGCCTCAAATTTAGATTCCAAAGGAAGTATGGTCAGGTAATCCAGTTAACTATTCTTCTTTGAGAGTTTTTGGATGTTCTATGCATGCCTATGTGAATGAGGGAGAGTTGTACCCCTGGGCTGTTAAATGCATGTTTCTAGGTTATGGGTCTGAGTCTAAGGGTTGCAGAATGTAGTGTACACACTTAAAGAAAGTTGTACAGACTAGGGATGTAACTTTCAATGAAATTGCAATGTTGTCTATAGTGGAATCTGCTGTTGCTTCTAATGGTGTAGGTAATCAGAAGAATGTTGCTGAGAGAGTTAAGTTCGAGGTAGAGCAAGTTGGAGTTCAAAGTGGAGCTATTGAAACCGGTAGACAGAAGCAGGTTGTTGAGATTGTTCTTGAGACAACTCAGATTGATGAGCCTAACTCTGAGTCTGATGTTCCTCAAGTGGAGGCAGAGCATATCATAGCTAGAGATCGCCACGGGAGGGAGATTAGGAGATCAACACAATACACTGATGATGAGGAGGAGGATGCGCTAGTGGCTTATGCATTGAATGTTACAAAAGAGATCCTTTGGAAGGTGCTGTGCCTTCTATCTATCGAGAGGTCATCTCTCATCTTAGTACCTCAAATTGGATCTTAACTATTCAGGAAGAAACGGAGAATCTACAGAAGAATCATACTTGGGAGGTATCTGAGCTCCATAAAGGACGACAACCCCTTACAACTAAGTGGGTGTACAAAAGAAAAGAAGGTAACCCTAGTGTCAAGAGTGCAAGGTGGAGAGCCAGATTGGTGGTTAGAGGTTACAACCAAAGAGAGGTATGACTCAAAGAGGTACTTTCTCATGTTGTGAGACATACGTGAACTCAAACCTTGTTTGCTTTTGTTGCTCTATTTGATTTAGAGTTAGAGCAACTAGATGCACAAGTGTTTAAACCCAATTTTGCATGATTTTTCCCCTCTATTTTATGACTTTTAGCTTGTTTTTAATAATTAAATTAGGCTTTTTATTATGTTTTTAGTAATTTTACAATTTTATTAGATTTTATCTTTTTTAGCTATTTTTAGCACTAATTTGAATCAAATTGAAAATGTTATAAAAACCTTAATCCTAATTCTAAATCTCAATTCTACAACCCAATTCTCCCACTCGGCCCAGTTCCTTTTACCCGGCCCAAAACCCTCAAATCCATACCCAGCCCCGTTTACCCGACCCGTTTCCCCTTTTAAAATCCCCTACCCAGCCGAATACAACCCCCCCACCTAAACCCTAATTATCTTATTCTCATTTTCCCTCTTCCCTCTTCCCTTTCCCCTTCCCCTTCCCCTTCCCCGTCCCTTTCCCCTTTCTCCTTGCTTTTCCCTTTCTGCGCAAACAGCCCCAGCCGAGACAAACACCACCCACCATACCACTCGAACTCCTTTTCTCTTCAATTTCTTCTCTCTTCTCATCTCTTTCTATTTCTCAAATTCTCGTTATCTCTCTCAATTTCTCACTCACTCACTCATTTTCTCTTCTTGTAACAGATTTTTGTTGAAGAACTCGGTTGAGAAGAGAAGAGCACACACCACCATCGTCATCATCTTCCTTCTAACCGTCCAAATTCATCTCATCCGTCCAGCTAGAAGAGGATCGATGGCTCAGATTTGAAGGAGAGATTTGAATTCGACCATAAAAGGGGGAGAGGAGCAGATTCGAGGCTTCATGGTTGGTTTCGGCCTCCATCCTTAGGTTAGATTTAAGTTTAATTTCGTATGCATGTTAGGGATTCGAATCTGGGTTTTTGATGTTCTGGGATTTCATTTGGTGTTAATCGATTTGGGATTGGTTGAGAATAGTTGAGATTTTGATATTTTGTTCTGTTTGATATTGGTGTAATATTGCGAATTTCTGGAAGTTTGTATGATTTTGATTGGTGTGTAATGAATTGATTGTTCTGGGTTTGAAATGTTCTGGGTATTGATTGGTTCTTGATGTTTCTTTGCGATTATTGGTGTTGATTTGCTTTGTTTTGGTCTGCTTTCCTCTCTTTTTGCCCTGTTTTGTCTCTTTTCTTTTGCTCTTTGTCTCGGTCTGGGCAGTAGATTTAGATTGTTTTTCTTTTGTTTCTTTTGTTTCTTCTTTGTCTCGGTCTTTAGATTCTAGGTCAGTTTTGGCTAGGGTTTGGTTTTTGTTTGTGTTTTGGGTTTTTAGGGTTCTTTTAGGTGAGTTCTGGTAGAGTCAATTGTTAGGGTTCTGTCTAGGGTTTTGGTTAGGCTTTGTGTTGGTCTTTGCTTGGGTCAGTTTTAGGGCTTCATTAGGGTTTAGTCAAAGTCAGTTTGGTGAGGTTTGATTAGGGTCTGGTTAGTGTTAGGGTTCTGTTAGGGTTTCATTAAGGTTTTGGTATGGTTCTGTCCTGATTATGTTTGGGTCAGTAGATGTGTTCTAGGGTTCTTGGGGTTTTGTTATTAGGATAATGTCTTTAGAGTTTAGAGTTTTTACTGGTTTTAGTTTGTTATCTTTTATGATTAGTGGCTAGGGTCTTTAGGGTTAAGGGAGTGATTAAGGCTCCTTTGGATGATTAGTTATTGGGGTTACTGAATTAGGGGGTAATTAGTGGGAAAAATCTAATTCCCACCTTAGTCCTTCCTTCAAGTGGGGTGCATTAGGGATCGGAAGCTCTCTAATGTACTAATCACTTGTTAATGAAAGGTTAAGGACGGGATAGTTAGCCACTCTCTCATGAAACTGAGATAGAGGCTAACTAGGGAATCTTGTTCGATTAACCCCTGGGATCCATGGTTGATTTCGGGGAAATTAATCTGGATTACCTTCGAAAAAGGGAATATCGTGGCCTTTTTTTTAACAAGATTATCATATGATTTATTACCTTTTAACCACAAAACTCACATAACCATGAATCCTATAGTTGCCTAAAGCTCTCGAAACCCTTTTTCTTCCTTTCTTTTGTTTTCTTTGTGTTTGCTTGAAAACCTTCTCTCAAATGATGATGAATCACCAACCTAGTAGGCGAGAATTCGGAATAGACTTTTAGGTTTAGAAGCCCCAACTCCCTGAGAGAGAACGACAAAACCGAGGTCTCACAAACCACTGTTACAACAAGTAGCATTCCTCCATGGTGGATTGGAGAGGGAGATCTACACGAGACAGCCAAAGGGATTTGTTGTTCCTGATCAAGACGGACAAGTGTGCAGACTAAAGAAGTCTTTGTCTGGACTCAAATAGGCACCTAGACAGTAGTACAAAAGGTTTGACACATTTATGATTGGAAAAGGGTACACAAGGAGCAAGTATGATACTCCCTCCGTCCCAAATTAATTGATATTTTGACAAAATTTTGACCGTTAATTACTTACAAATCACAATGAGTTACAATATGAAATTACCGTCATTAGACAGATAATTTACTAAAATTTACAATGAAAGTAATTTCATATTGTAACTCACTATAATTTGTGAGTAATTAACGGTCAAAATTTAGTCAAAATGTCAATTAATTTGGGACGGAGGGAGTAATTATGTGTACTTCAGGATGTTTGAAAATGGGTCCTTTATTTACTTACTATTGTATGTTGATGACATGTTGATAGCATTCAAGGACATGCCACTCATCAGGAAGTTGAAGTCTCAACTTAGCCAAGAGTTTGAGATGAAGGACCTTGGTGCAACAAGGAAGATCTTAGGGATGGAGATACAAAGAGATAGAAAGACAGGAAAGTTGTTCTTGTCACAGAAGAAGTATGTAGAAAAGATGTTAAACAGGTTCAACATGTGAGATTGTAAGGCAATCTCAACTCCCTTGGTCATTTTAAATTGCCTGGTGAGTGTTGCACTACTTCTGATTTGGAGATCAGAAAGATGTTTAATGTTCCCTATGCTAGTGCAGTTGGTTGTTTTATATATGCTACGATGTTCACTAGTCCTAGCCTATCACATGCAATTAGTGTGGTGAACAGATACATGCGGAATCTAGGGAATGAGCATTGAGAAGGAGTGAAGTGAACCCTATATGTGAATGACACTCTTTAAAAGGGCATTATGTATGATAGAAGTAGTGTTTGTTCGAAACAGAATTACGAGTGAGGAAGCAACACAACTAACAATTCAAGTGCAATCTAATTCCATTCACATGCTTGACGAACAAGTTGGGATCGGTAGGACCTCACTTCAGGGTATGTGGATCACTCCCCTCGTGTGTTTGCAAAAGATATAAAGGGTCACTCAAAACCTTCAACCAATGCAAGCAAACTACCATAAGCTTGACACGACTCTCAATTCTCTACCGCTATAGACAATATGCACAAATGTTAATCACGAGGACTTTTAAAAGGTTGTAACGGGGCATAGGTGTAGGGTAAGGAGGGAAACTGTTTAGGAAATGTGGAGTTAAATAGCTAAGAACCTACAGAGCAACATTCCCAATACATAAAGCATAACACCTCTTACATCACACCGCAATTAAGCATAAATACCTCCCCGCCGAAAGAAAAATAAGGGAAGAGTCAATATAAGCATGAAAACCACCATGTTATTCACCTTATTCATTAAAGCTTCTTTTTTTTTTCACTTCTCTTTTTTTTTTTCAATAGTTTCTCTCTATCTCTCTCTCTCTCTCTTTTTTTTTTTTGGTGAAAAGCATGGATACATGAAGATGGATTCTTTTCCTTTTCAACCCAATTAAAGCTTCGAACAAGAGAGGGGTTAAATAATGATCAACTACAACATTCCCCTCATCAAGCACTTACAACCAACAAAGTTACCAACAATTAGACTACATAACTGCCCCCCAATTGAATTGTTGCTCAACTAATTTGGCTAGAAGGATATGGGATTAAGAACAGGCCAAGGGTGCGCACGTATAGGGTAAACAACAAGACAGGAAAAATGGTTAGTAAAGGGCTAGTAAAAAGAAGTCAATACGTCAGGTGCCTTTTGGCTATGGGGCTTCAAAATGGGCCTCAATCATATTAACACAATGCACAATTCAAATGTAGTTTCGAAGAGAGTCAAGTCAAGTTCTAGAGATGCAAACATGGTAAAGTCACACTCAAAAAGACATGAGAATATAAAAGTTATAGTCTTTTAGGCTCAAAAAGTCTCACGGGTTAACCTACCACAATCACTACAACTAGTTCATTTGATGTACCAAACACACGTACTTCATTATTAAGCACAAGAATCATTCAAGGCTAGTTGAATCACAAACAAGACCAAGCAACCTAAATCAAACAAGCAATGAAGTTTCTCCTATCATCCAAATCATACCAAGAACTCCCATGAGTATACACTTGTAATGACAATCCAAGCACACACCTTAAAGAACTCAACATAAGAGGGTTTTCACAATAAAAAAAATGAAATAAAATAAAGCCTAATAAAGCAATTAAATGCTTGGGTTGCCTCCCAAGAAGCTTTAGTTTAATGTCTTTAGCTAGACAAAACTTACCTCAGTCCGGAGAATGCTTTACATCATAGTCAAACTCTTTTGGAACACCATCAGCCTGTGTTCCCTTAACATCTCGAAGTGAAACCAACTAGCAAGGGTCGAACTGATCACCTTCCTCAGCAATGGAAGGCATCTTAGCATCAAACCTGCAAAACTCTCTCAACAAACACTCATCAGTAGTATAAGGCATGTCCTTGGTGATGTTTGGTTCAGGTTCAACAACTTGTATCCAATCCGTCGCGTTACCAAGTACATGGCTTTTAGGAAAAACATCAACAGACTCATCACTCCCAACCACATCAACAACACAGCAAGAAGAAACATTATGAGGCATATGTTCGCGAAACAGATCAAATTCAACCTCATGCTCCCCAAATTTAAAGCTCATTTTTCCCTTTTTAACGTCTATGACGCACCCAACAGTGGCAAGGAAAGGTCTTCCCAAAATAATTTGGGTACGGGTGTGTAGGACCCCGGGAAAAGGGTGGGTGACCCTTTTTCTCCGTGATGCGCTACTTAAGTGATCGGGAGCCGACTAACGTTGCTTAATTCTTAAATAAGGATATTTTTATTTTATGAAATTCATTTTCGGGATGGTAAAATTTCGTTTATTTTACAAATCCGTTTTTATTATTTAAATACTTGAAGTTACGCCAAAATATATTAACAATGACCTAAAATCGGCCCAAACATCAAATTCAGGCCCAAAAGAAAGCAACCAGGCCCCCAAGAGCTGTCAAAACCCGTGCGGATTTTGGCCGGTCTTGGACTGGGCCGTCCGCTTCCCTGGGCCAGAGAAAGGGGGTTGGAAATAGTAAAACCCGTACGGGTTTTATTGTTTCCTGGCCCACTTTCTTTCGGTTTTAACCTTGAATATGATAAGTGGGAGATGTTAAGCCATTTTTTAATTATTTTAGTGCAAATTCTGATATTAAATAACTAAACGGATTATGAAAGAATGAAAGAGTCGCCAGTCGATTTAAGGAAACCGAAAAACAACAAAAATAATGAAAATGACTCCGGTCTACGAAACCCGACTCTAAGTCCGGGGATAAGGTTACGAATTCGAGAATCATAAGAATTCTCGAATTCGCCTGTTAGAAAATAGACTTTACTAAAATCGATATTAAAATGAAATAAAGCGGGGAGAAGCTTAATTAATTTCGCAAATTCATATTCTTAACAGGCATTATAAAACAAAGGGTTTTTGGTTTACAAAATGCGCACAAGCAATGGAAATGAAATACAAATTACATGATTAAAATAACAATAACACAAAAGAAACATAAGGGCGAACCTCGTTGGTTTAGGAACCCGAATGCGCCGATCAAAACCTTGACTTCATTTGACTTAGTGGATGAAAGATGAGTATAAGAACGGTAGAAGGATAGTATGTGAGTGATGTTTTTGGTATAGTAATGAGAATGAGAATGGTGAGAATGAGGAGAGTATGATGAGAGTTTAGGAGAGTAACGGTAGAATAATGGTGTTAGTTAGTGAAAATGAATGAAATGGAGGGGGGTATTTATAGGTGTAGACACCCGAAAAGTGTCTTATAATTATGTAATTTTATTTTTATTTTTATTTTTATTTTATCTTTATATTATTTTAGAAAATGCCAAAGAAAGTGAAATGCAAAAGAAAGACAAAAACTGAAAAAAAAACAGCCCAAATCCATTTCCGCACGTGGCCCGAAGCGCAGAAGCAGACATGGGCTGAGCAAACCCGGCCCACATACCGTCAGGTGTGGGCGGGTTCTGCCCGACTCGGCGCGCCTCAGCTCGCCTAGGGAAACGTGCCTTGACCTAATTTCCCTGCAGCTGGGCCGAGATACTTGGCGATATCACAACCATTTCCCCCCCTCATTTTGACCTAAAATCTCAACCCTAATTTCTCCTATAAAAACCCCTCTCCACCTCCATTTCATTCTACACCGAAATCACCTTGGCGTATTGACACTTGGTGATTTCATCTTCTCTTCTCTCTCTTTATTTTTCTCATTTTGCATACATTTAGTTGACATTTTTTTGTTTTCTTTTTCTATCTCTCTATTCATATTATCTTGTAACTTGAATTAATCCCAAACTTGACCTAAATAATATGGATTACTTGTGAATAAAGGTACGTTCTTGCCAATTTTTTTATTTCTTGTATTTATTTCTCGCTTTATTATTACATTTGTATGTAACTAAATAACACTAATCACATTAATTAATACTCCGTTCTACTCTATTCTTCTTTCTTTTTATTTAACCGGTTAAGTAAAGTCCGTTCGTTTTGAACGGGCGGATTAGGGAATTTTTATTCCCGAATCCGTAACCTTACCCACGGATCCGAATCTCGTGGTTTGTGGGGTCTTCTTCTGGACTACTGACCCGCAATACCTGCAGGTATTGCCGTGGTCAGTGACCTCGGTCTCGGTTTCGAATCCTCCTATTTGCAGTTTTCTTTTATTTCTTCTGTTTTGCTTTTTTTGTTTTCTGTTTATTTTGTCGAGTAAATAAAAATTTCCAACTAAAAAGAAAAAAAGTTTATTTTCGAAAAAAGGTTTATTTAAATTTTAACTTTATTTTTTTTAAACAGAGATTCAAGCAAATCTTCTCAAAGAAAGGACACCCCTTTCGACTCGCCGTTTACCGCGAGGGATACCACGGGGATTTTCTCGGGTCCCACAAATGGCAACTCCACTGGGGACTTACTTTAAGAGGGTAAAACTTGAAAAGCGGGTTTCTTAAAATTTTTTGAGTAGAAAAGGAGAAATTAATTTTTGTAATTTTTATTATTTGGTTACGCATCAAGCAAACGGACCTCCATCTCGGTTTTTGATAAATCGGAATGAACCCAAAGGTATCGTTTAGGTTAATCCAATTTCCCTTTTTGGGTAAAGTATATTTTCGAATTCAAGGAATGAACCCACATTTCGAGAAGGTCGCGAATTGCTTTCCTACTCATGAAGCATTGCCAAAATTCGGGATTATAAATTTACATTTTCCCTTTAATTTTGCGAGAAACACACGGGTCACACTACTATGAACTCCATAGAATTTGTGACGAGTGAGAGACATGAGTATGTTAGTATAAGGTATCCGACCTTAAACCCATGAATATAGAACCTCGGTTAGGTGCATTACCCATTTTGTATGCTATGTGCATCCTTGTTGTGATATATGTAAATTATGTGCTATATGTTTTTCTTTTTTTAAGAGTCGGTCTCATAAGGTCTTTTCCCCCCAAACGCCGCTCTAGTTTGGGTAATAGTCATGCAAAAGTTAAAGAAGACCTAGAGGTCTCTCTTGGGCCCAAATCAAAGAAGTTTGATTAAGCCCGAGATCTTAGCTTGACTTTGTCCAACCCTTGGTTGTATTTGGGCCTATAAAGTGTATATTCGGACATCATTTGAATCTGAGTTCATTAAGAATTTAATGTTGACTCGATCTTATGATGGCCCGATGGACCTTCCCCCGTACATAGTCTCATCCTAGACTAGAGGTCATCATGCAAGCCTAATGTTGGGTGAGTCAAGTCAAAAGAAAGTTAGCATATAAGCATGGTCTGCATTAGGTCGTCTCATATAGGTCATTAAGTCATGGCATGCATTGGGTAGGCATGTGTCGGGAGTTGATGTTGTTCTAATGTGAAATATCCATACAGGAAAAATAGGACCTAAAGAGTCAAGAGTCAAGTCCTGGGCTAGGGTTGGATCTCGAAGGCTGATAAGTTTCTCACCAAACCCGACTGCAACATCGAACATGAGCCTGTCCACCAGCGCTAACTCGGATACCTCCTCCCAAACCTCGCTCATAGACAGTGATATTGTGTCCATTCCGTCCGATTTCATGGCTGAGAATAACGATCAAGATCAAGAAATTCATGGCCAACCTGTTACGGCGGCGGACCTCTCAGCCTTAGTGCGAGATATCCGTAGCCTGATTGATACAAGAGCCAACCAACAAGATCGTAAAATGGAAGGTGTCGTCTAAGCCATTCAAACGATCAATAAAAAGATAGGCATAGGGCAAGATACCCCTGATGAAGATGATTGAAGCGTGTACACTAAAAGGACTATGCTCCGGGATGAGCAGTTCATGCCATTCAGGGACAGTAGGGTGGACAATCTTCAAAATCTGCTAAGACAAATCCCTCAATTTAGGGAACATTTTCTTGATATTGGATTACCAAGCACTCCTCAAGCTAAACTCCCTGACAAGTTCTCTTTGTCGGAGAAGAAGTTTAAGGCCATGGAGAATCCTACCCACCATGTGCGTAGCTTCGCGCGCATGATGGTATTAAAGGAAGTGGACCCTAGCTTATATGCTCATGTTTTCCCGTGGCCTTTAAGCGATAAAGTCCTAAAATGGTACTACAACTTACCGCTGGATGTCCAAGAGAACTGGGAAGCTACCTATAAGGCTTTCATCCAGCAATATGCATCTAGCCAAGATGCTGACGTAACTATGAGTCACATGGCGGCAATCAAGCTGGGCGAAGGAGAATCATTCATGAACTACTTCAATCACTGGAGTGCACAAAAGGCCTTAATGACTGATAAGGTAACCTTGGATTACCAGATCCAAATTTTCATACAAGGACTGAAGCCAAGATATGCTAACATGATGGAATGCCAGTTGATTCCAGATTTCTCAGCTCTGAAGAAACTAGGGTTAATGGTAGAAGCCAAGCAAGAAAAATCTGCAGCATCATCCGGATGAAAGAATTCCACTTCCACCATAAGGGTTGGTGGAACATCCAACCAACAACCAAAAGCTGTCGAAGCACATGTCGTTCAAAAGTTTAACTCTTATACACCTATCGAGACCTCATATGCCGAAGCCTTAGATCGTCTTGTGAAGAAGGGAAAGATTGAACTTCCCCATATCAAAGCTGAACCTGAAGTAAAAGGAAAGAATTGGGACGCGGGAAAGTTCTGCAATTACCACCGCATGTGAGGTCACGCCGAGAGATGCTTTACCCTTAAAAATATCATAGAAAGGATGATCCGTGACCAGACATTACCCCTACCCAAAGCGGCCCAACAAAAGCCTAACAACAAGAATAATCCATTCGGGGTCACCAGGATATCCAACGCTTCAGGAAGTTAGGACCCCACCATCTTCATCACTGACATAGGGGCTCCAAAATTCGAGGTTTACACTCCGGACATCAAGCATATCAATGGAGTATACGATAGCGATGAAGAGGACGTATATCAAACTGACATGACTTCCTGGGATTCGGACCCCGAGGATACATGCGAGGAGATCACTCCTAAGGTCAAATCACTCAAGATAAACCCCGAAGATGAAGAAGGAAACCTAACTAAGGAGACTGAACAGTCAAAGATGGTCCTTAAAGTCACTCAGGAGGATCATCAACTGGATGACTATGCTAATGCTGCTTTTCTTACCAGGACCGGGACGACCAACCAGAAAGACCCAACTCCTCCACCACCAGTTGCTCCTACACCTGTCAACGCACAGCCAATAGAGGCGATCCCTGTAGAGGATGCATTCCTTAAACAATTCAAGAGAACTAAAGTTGACCTTACAATTTGGCAACTGTTAAATACTTCCCAGACACATCGTCAAGCACTCTTGAATACACTGAACCGAATCCAAGTTCCCTCGGACACTCCACATGAGGACCTCGTTGCTTTTGTGACTACACCAAAGCCGTGTATTACTTTTGATGAGGCAGACTTACTAAGGGAAGGGTACTCTCACAACAAGGCTTTGTACTTGACGATCATGTGTTCCAACAAGGTTCTCCCACTTGTGCTGGTGGATAACGGATTGGCGGTCAACATATGTCCATGGAGAATTGCCCAAAAGTTAGGTATTCAATGACACCATCTGGCACAACAAACTATTCAACTACGGGCTTATGATAATTCCCCGAGAAGGACTCTGGGTTCGGTAATCTTACCCACAACCATGGAACACGTCACCCGAAATGTCCAATTTCTGGTTATCGACATCCCGACCTTTTTTAATCTACTACTCGGCCGACCATGGCTGCATGAGAATAGGGCAGTAGCCTCAACTCTGCACCAAAAGGTGAAGATGATAATTCAGGGCCAAGTCATCACTATAGGAGGCGAGGAAATTTCTGCTATTGTCACCTCAACAACACCTGTGTTGGAAGTTGAACACAACTCTATGGATGAAGAATTTCATAACTTCGAGTTTGTGGCCATGTTGAGTCTGAATGAGGCCCCATTCGATTTTGACCCACATTCCAATCGCAAGATCAACGCGATCTTGAAGAACATGAGATATTTTCCGGGGTAACCTCTAGGGAATCCAAGTAAGAAGTCTAATTTCCCGTACCTAATGCCTAGAAGCTATTACACCTTTGGTCTCGGGTATACCCCAACCGAAGAAGAAATTAGACTTACTAAGTGGGCAATTGCCAGGAAGAAGAAGGCCGACGACGCACCATTGCTCTCCGAGACTAGACCTTATCCTTTGACCCTTAACGGGAAATGGATCAAAGAGGGGGATGACTTTCCCTACTATGGGTTCGCGGAGCCTCATTATCTGAAGGAGGAAGGTATCCAACTAGCTGGCTTGGAAATTTTTAATGACTGCATGATCTTAGAGGAAGGACACTTCATCCCTAGTCGGGATAAGAAACCTCCTCTTGAGCGGATACATTTAGCTGGAAGTAGTATCTTTGGTCTTCTGTTTAGCCAAGAGGCTCTTCACAACGATGACCCAAGAAATATCCTTGTTGCAACCCTTTCTAACCCAGGATTCGACCCAAGTAAGCTGATAACTGAAGATGGAAGCTGCCGTGAGATATCGTGGGTGGACGCTGATGTTGGAAAAGAGTTCACTGTAGCCTTAGGAGAGTCTTTTGAGTCTTTCAAGTCTGGTCCTAGTTTCCCTTCTGTTGAGTTAGAGTCCGTTGAGTAAGTCCAAGAATTTATCTTTAATGTATCCGTTTTCCCTAATTCAATAAAATGAATGTTTGTTTGCTTATCCTGATCTCTTTCTCCTTCTTCCTTGAACTGTTTTTGCCAATAGTGATGCTGAATTAATGGACTCAAAAGAATTAATAAAAGCTGTCGAGGAACATGAAAATCACACAACCATAATGGAGGAAACAATAAGCATTAACATAGGAACCTTGGAAAACCCTCGGGAGTTGAAGCTGGGGAAATCTCTAACTTTGGAAGAACAAGAGGAATACACCGAGTTGCTCAGAGAGTTTATTGATGTGTTCGCATGGTGCTACGAGGACATGCTAGGGATCGACCGAGAGATAGCCGAACATTCTCCCCCCTTATATCCTGATGCAAAACCAGTCAAGCAAAGACCTAGAAGGATGAAATCTGAATGGTTACGTAAAATTTTATCAGAGGTAGTAAAACTGCAACAAGTAGGCTTTATTAAAGGGATCGAGTATGCAGACTGGTTAACCAACATTGTACCCGTACCCAAGAAAGATGGAAGGGTGAGAATGTGCGTCGACTATAGAGACTTGAACAAAGCAAGCCCTAAGGACGACTTCCCACTACCTCACATCGACATTCTGGTAGATAACACATGTGGGCATGAGTTACTATCCTTCATGGACGGGTATTCAGGATATAATCAGATCAAGATAGCGGAAGAAGACATGGAGAAGACTGTTTGCACCACACCATGGGGAAATTTCCACTATGTAGTAATGCCGTTGGGGTTAAAGAATGCCAGAGCTACTTACCAAAGAACAGCCACAACCTTACTATATGACATGATCCACAATGAAGTGGAAGTATATGTAGACGATATGATTGTCAAATCAAAGAAACGGGCAGAACATACTGCCAGTTTAAGAAAGTTTTTCCTTCGACTAAGGAAGTACAATATGAGGTTGAATCCACAAAAATGTACTTTCGGAGTCACCTCCGGCAAGTTGCTCGGTTTTGTGGTCAGCTTGCGAGGCATTGAAGTAAACCCAGCCAAGATTAAGGCTATCCAGGACCTCAAACCACCTAAGACAGAAAAGGAAATTCGAGGGTTCCTTGGAAGAGTTCAATACATAAGCCGTTTCATCTCGAAACTAACCATGACATGTGAGCCATTGTTCAAAAAGTTTAAGAAGGGGACAAAACCACATTGGGATGAAAAATGCCAAGATGCCTTTGACAAGATCAAAGAGTACTTGACACATCCACCTGTGCTAATGTCACCCGTACCAAATGAACCGCTACTTCTACACCTCACCGTTATTGATACAGCTATGGGGGCAATGTTGGCTCAGAAAGTTGATAATCAAGAAAGGGCTATCTACTACCTGAGTAAGAAGTTCTGGGAATATGAGGTTCGTTACACAGAAATAGAAAAAATGGCCCTGGCCCTCGTTTGGGCTACCAAGAAGCTTCGCCATTACATGCTCACACATACGGTACACATCATAGCAGAAAAGAACCCAGTCAAATATGTTTTGGAACAACCAATAGTCAACAGTAGGGTGGCTTGATGGATGGTGATGCTCTGCGAGTTTAATCTCAAGTACGTACCACAAAAATCCATCAAGGGAAGAGTTGTATCAGACTTCTTAGCTGATTCACCTTCAAGTGAACCTCACCCTGCGGACTTAGAATTTCCTGATGAACAAGTCTTCAATACAGATGACGAAACAAGGGAAATGCACTTCGATGGAGCATCCAACCAAACAGGATGTGGAGCCGACATTATCCTAGTCTCACTCGAAGGAGCACATACACCAATATCCGTGAAACTAGACTTTGGGGTCACCAATAACGCGGCTGAATATGAAGCATGCATTCTAGGTATGCAAGCTGCATTGGAAATGAACATCAAGAGGTTGAGGGTCTCCAGAGACTCCAACCTTGTGATCAATCAGGCCAATCATTATGGGAAATTGAGGGACGAAGATATGGCTTCCTATCGAGCATATTTAACTAAACTTTAAGAGAAGTTTGACTACATCACTTTCACGTATCACAAGCGAGAAGACAATGAACTGGCCGATTCCTTGCCCAAGCTCTCATCATTAGTGGCCATCCCGGCGGGGATAAGTGAAATGCCTGTAATAGGCAAAGGAAAAATGAACCAGCATATGTATGCTCCTTAGACACGTGTGAGGTTAACCCGAATTGCTGGTATTATGACCTTTACATATACCTGACAAAAGGTGAATATCCAGATGGACTTGAACCAAGAGCGCAAAGGGCTATTCGACTTATGGCAGCTCAGTACTGCATAATTCAGGATAGACTCTACAAGAAGACTAGTACTGGTTTGACTTTGCTGTGTGTAACGTGGTTTGTAAGACCTCGGTTATATAGTTCTTCCACAGGGAGCGAGGGGCCTTAGCTACGACTACTTAACTCTAGGTAGGGTTTACGATAATGAAAGGATGAAAGGTTTTAGGGTAAAAACAACACAAACACACTAGGTTCGGTCAAAAGGGTGAGACAATGGGTGTCGGGAGACTTTCGGGATGCAAACGGGGATAAGGAAATGGGTTTCGCAACAAGAGAGTAACAAGAAGGGGAAATCAAATGGTTATTCCATTAGAAAAAATACCCACCGGGCTTCCTCTTTTAAGGATAGTCCGGATTAGCTTCCCCAAAGTCTATCGACAGACCCGGGGGTTAATGAAACGGAATTTCCTAGTTAGTTTCTATTCGCTTTCGCGAACTAGAATACTAACTATCCCAATTCCTACCTTCCAACAAGCGTTCGATGTATTCGGGATGCTTTCGCACGCAATTACATCCCAGTTGAGGGATGGATAGGAGTGGGAAATTGATTTCCTAACTAATTACTCACTAGTATTGCTAACCCAAACCTAATCACCCATTCACACCCTTAATATCCCCCTAACCCATTAGGGTTCTAGCCACTAAACATCCTAACTATCATGATACTAACATCAACAACTTCAATCATGCTTAAAAGGATAATCAAAGCAACAATAAACAATAAACACTCAAACCAACAATACCAATAATAGCAAAAACAGAGATTAATAAATAAGCAATAAATTAAAGAGAGAAAGGTTAAGAAATGCTCATTGATTTAGATGACAAAGAAGAAAACTCCAGAATAATAAAGCTCCAATGTTCCAAAGATGAGAATAATCTTCAAACTTCGAATAAAACTCAATAGAATTCAATACAAGAACCAATAATCTCAGCAAAGATCTTCACTAATCACTCTAATTCAAAGCTTAAATGTGATAAAGTATATGCTAAAAGGTGCTAAAAGATAGATAAAGACTGATTAAAAGATCCTCTCAGCTAAAATGACCTAAAAACATTAAATAGGAACTAAGTTTGTTACTCAAAACTCATCATTTTGCACAACAGACAAAACACGTCCTGCAGGACCGGCACGGCCAGTGGCGCGTGGCTACACCCCGTAAGGCGTGATTCTTCTCTTCTTCGCAGCATCGGCACGGTCTAGGCGACAGGGTCGATAATATTTCGCTCCTTCGCACCGCCATGGCTACGGTCACGGGAGACCGCGCGGCACGCTTTTCGCCAACATCTTCCTTGGGCAGGACATGATCCCACCGTGGCTACGGTCAGATTGACCGTGACCACGGTCCATCTCGGCTTGCACTCCCTCCTTCCTTAGGCATTGGCTTCAATCTCACCGTGGCTACGGTCAACATGACTGTGGCCACGGTCTATCTCGGCAACATATTTCTTCTGGGCGTAGCGCCCACTACGAAGATGGTGGCGGGGGCTACCCTTCTACGCCTGGGAGTGTGCAACGATCATCCAAGGGAGATGGGAGGCGTAGCGCCCGCTACGGCAAGCGTGGCGAGGGCTACCCTTCGGTGCTCTTCAACAAGTTGCTTCCCTTTCCGTGCTTTTTGACATGATCGGCCCTTCCGTTTCCACTGCCTTCTACACGACTAGGGCACGGGGAATCGGGATTCCCAAGATAGGTGAAAAATTGGCCCTTTTGACCTCGTTTTGAGTAAAAACTTCGGAATCTACAAAAATTACCAAAACACATTAAAAGTTATTAAAACAAGATACGAAACAAGTCAAAAGCCTATGGATTTAGGCGGTATTTAGACACGAAATCGGGTCTAAACAACCCCCCACACTTAAACTTTTGCTCGTCCCGAGCAAAACAAAACAAAAACCAACTAACTAACAGTAACTCCTCTGTTGTGGGAGAGAAACGGGTGTATTTAGCGTATGCACCAAGCCCTTTGAACCCCCCGGCAGCCCGGGTGGACGAGATGGACTCGTGAGGGTTTGTAGAGGCTGTACCCACAAAAGCCAAAGAAAAAGGAGAGAGGGAAAGTGAAAACAGAACCGAAGAAAACAAAAAGAAAGAAAAACAAAGGCTTTGATTCAAAAAATCTCGCAATCCAAATTAAGAAAACGTGATTAAGCCTCCAAAAGTAACCGTTAGGAACATCTCACAAACACCAAACTCAGATAAAGGTCAATCTTGAAGATTTTTCAACTCCCTACACCTTGTACCAAGTGAGACCGCACATGCAAAAGCACAAAAAGGGTTTTAACGAGAACCAAAAGACCCTAAAGACTCGTGTCCGAACTTGAAAACAACGAAACAACCAAGAGGAGTGTTGCCCTCCCTCGCATTTGGTCGCCCTTGGCTTGGTGAGGGCCGTAGGTGATGCAAGGGGAGGTCCCACTCTTTTTAGAAGCAAAAACTTCCGCTTTTCTTTTTGGGTTGGATTTACCAATGAAATTTGCTTTTCTTTTTCTCTTCTCTTTTTTTTCTTTTTCTTTTTAAAAGTCGGTATTAGCCTTACTTTCGGTAATTGGACGACCCATATAAGGGGTATACCCTCCCAACACGGTCTATTCCATTCACCTCTCCGTCGCAAAGCGATATAGGAGGAGAGTTAAGGGGTATCCATGCCGTACCATGAATACCGGGCCCGTGTAGGTTGGCTAAGTGTAGGTGGTTAGTGTCATTCAGCGACACGCTCCACTTATTCAGGTTATTGTATCTTATGAAAGCTTTTCTTTCTTTTCTTTTCTTTTTGCACTTTTTTGCTTTTGCTAAATGAGAAACAAAACAAACTCGGACACAGGCCCCTAGAATCTCCCGGTTCCAAACAAAACGAGAAAGGAACGGGGGTCTCACTAGACACTTAATGAAGGGAGTCTATTAAGGGTAAGTCTCGACTAGAACCCGAGTTAGGGTCGAAAATGCTCCAACCGGTTACTTTTAAAGAAGCTTAAGAACGAGATCCAGGAAACAAAGCAAAAAAACAAAAACAAAACGAAAAGAAAAACGGAAAAGGTTTTCACTCCCTTTATTCTCCTTTTTCACACGAAAATTTTCAAATTTTATGCAAAAACTAAGAAAAAAAAGAACAAAATGACTAGGTGATCTACCCTTGAAACAAAATATCTCTCCCCCCCCCCCCACACTTAAAACTCCACAATGTCCTCATTGTGGGAAGGTGTCACATGAAAAGGGTAGAGAACCTACAAAACACAAACAAACAAAAACAACTAGCAAGTAGAAATTGTGGCTACCCGATCCCACACGGCTCCAACAACAAGATATCCCAACACAAACACTCAAAGGGGTTCGCCACCCAAAAGAAAACCAAGCATGCGACGGATCATGATAAGAATTCACATGAAAAAGAGTAAGGTGGAAAGATATTACCTCAAGCTCTTCATAAGCATTAAAACAGCGATCCGCAGTCGTCGTTCGAGTGAATCAAAACGATGTTAGAGTAAAAGACGACTTTACAACAACAAAATTCGCATGCGAGACCAAAAGCAAAAGAAAGAAAAACTAAATTAAAATACTTTGAAGGGAAACTAAAAAGATGAAGAACAAAACTATTAACAATATATACATTGCCAATGACTTACCTTATCTCCGAATCTCACTCATTGAGGCAGGAAACAAGGGTGAGACTCAATACACACTAACCAAAACAACCAATTCATTGCATTCAAACAATATTCGCTTACAAACTAGCCATGACCAAAATACAACCGAGACATGATGAAACAAACTACCCAACCCACAAAAAACAACCATCAATCAACCATAAGACAACCCTGCTACTCTTGAAAGACAAACAAGACAAGTCAAACCCGAGCATCCTAACCAAACAACCCCAAAACATGCTAAAACATGCCAAATGAAACCGAGAGACCAACAAACCAAAACCATCAAACATTCCATCCAAAACCCCGAAGAAGCACCCCCATACTTATACTTCACAAACTAAAGTAAATAGAAACAATGATAAAGGTCGGGCGGGGGGGTGGAATGCTTACAAACGGTCCTCAAGTGGACCCTCCCAGAGGAGGACGGGGTTGGAGTTGCGATTGGATGCTAGCTAGCATCTCCTGTTGGGTCTCGATCAACTCTTGCAAGTTCATGATCAAAGTCTGCTGGTTTTGGATGAGCTCCCGTTGTTCTTGGAACTCATCATGAAGCTCCTAGAGTTGCTTGCTGATACGCTCAAGAGCGGCGTCCCGTGCTTGGCTCGGTTCGGCTTGGTCCCTTTGTGCTTGTTCACCCTCTTCGTCTTCTTCCTCATCTTCTTCTTCTTCACCCTCCTCCTCGAGATCCCGGGGACCACTCACCACAAAACGGTCCCCAAATGTTTGGCCACACGACCAATTGCGTTGGTCGGTGACATCTAGACGTTTCTCGGCATTGTCGTCGCCCAAATGAACCGCGACGCTATTGGGGTCATTTCCGTGACGGTAGAATGTTCGCATCTTGTTTTCTCCAAGAATTCCATCTTTCGAAGGCGAACATCGTCGATAGGATCGGGGAAAATCTGGGGAGTCCACTTGTCTAGATAAGACTCGAACCCTTGCTTCCGTAGAAGATGGCATATGATGTGACCCATACCAATGGTCATGTTCCGGGTTTCGAGGCTTATTTCCCGAAGACAATGGAGGTTGCATGAGCCGGTGTTGACCCGGCGACCGTTAATTGCGTTGTAGAGGACGAAGAGGTTGTCTTTTCGGATGCTTGAACGCCTGGCGTCACGGCCGAAAACGGAGTTCGAGATGATGCGGTGGAAGATGCAGACGCTGAGATTACAAAAATCTCTGGCCTTGGAGTTGCTTGGGCAAGAGTATTGCGCTCATTGGGTTCGAACCTTTGGATAACGTCTCCTCCAGCAAGTGAGGGCTCGCATAGCTTCTTGTTCATCAAACTTGACGCACTCGCCATAGAAGATACCATCCTCGGGAAGGCCTAGAGCATTGCAAAGATCCTTAACCGTATATTCGACCTTCTTTTTGGCCACGATGTATGAGAAAGAGGCGTTGGATGTGCCATATTCCTTTACTACTAAAGAACTAAGGAATTCGAGCACCGGATGCTCGATGATTTGTTTGTTGATTGTGGCGAAGACCTCCCAACCCATGACTTTGATGAAAAAGTCCATGCTCGGTTTACAATAGACATCTTTAGCTGTCTCTTCATGATAGAGGTCCGGAGCACAGATTTTTCGCTTCTTGAGCCTCTCGTACCTCGCCTTGTGCATATCGTCCCGGAAATTAATCTTTACTTTCGGGTCACATTGAATAATCGAAGCAGGTTGACCTTTGTACCTGGTTTTGTCGGGCTCTGCAGAGGTAGATGGGGTAGGGGTAGGTTCCGGCTCGGTCCGGGCACGTTTTGCTCGTCCCATTGAAGGCAACTGAAAGCAAACAACCACCACAACAACGAAACACAAGAAAAACACCACCCAAAAATCCTGAGCAACCACGAAATCACGACCAACGACAAAATCCCAACCAAGAATTCACCAATAACACTCCCACAGAAATCGTCCAAATCAACCAAAATAGTTATGAAAATTGAACACCAAACTCAACTAAGTTCGTCCAAATCAAACCCACAAGAAAACGTGCAACAATCGACCCAAATAGCAAGGAGAATCAAGAATTGATGCACCAATAATCAAGGAATACCTGGATTGAGGTGTTGGGGAAGGATTGTTGACAATTTTCGAACCCCACAAAGAGCACAAACCTAGAATTTTGCTTCAAGAACTCCGAAAATGGCGAAACACAGCAAGGTTGCGCAGCTAGGGCAAAATCGCAGGAGAAATTGGAGAGAAATGGAAAATTTCGCGATGGATTTGTCAAATATGGCAAGGGATTTAGGGTTTTAGGGTTGGGGGAGGATTTTAGAACGGGAGGGAATGGAAAAAGTGAAAGAGAAATGAAGGAAAATGAGAAAGAAAGCCCCGACATATCGCAGAAATTCGACTAACCGTAGCCACGGTAAAATGGACCGTGGGTACGGTATCACTCGGGTTGAGAAAAAACTGGGAAAAATTGCAGGGTGGAGACCGTGGCTACGGTGACGCTTACCGTGGCCACGTGAACTTCGGGTAGACTTTTTTTCCAGAAAACTGTTGTGATGAGACCGTGGCTGCGGTGAGACCCACCGTGGGCACGGTAGACCTCGAGTAGAAAACCTGGCCAACAATTGCATAACTTGACCATGGCCACGGTCTAGGCTACCGTGGGCATGGTCCTTTTCGGCCACTTACAGCACCTACAAGGCTCAAAACTTGGAAAAAAAATGTTAAGTCCTAAAATCTACCCTCTTATCATCCACTCCCTTTTCGTTCTCGCTCAATTATAATTCAAAGACACTTTCCCAACACTCAAAATCACTTTCAAAAGCCGTCCCTCATAGAAACTTTCTTTGTTTTCCACTCTCGATTTTTTTCTTTTCAATATTTTCTATTTTTTTTTTCAATTTTTCTAATTTTTTTCTTTTCTTTCTTTTTCTCAAATTTTTCAATAAAAACAAAGGAAAATGAAAATGCTAAAACAAGGGAAATAAAATGGAAGAAAATGAAAGAAAACACTAAAAGAAGGGGAAGTAGTTCATACCTCTCCTGGATGCTTGTTTTTTTCTAGGTCCTAGCTTGACCTATCCCGATGCTTTTCAATCCTCAAAGTCTACGAGGTACACCACGACTGTCCCGGCATAGTCCTCGCCCATGTAGTATGGTTTAAGCTTTGATGAGTTGCTTTGAAACACTTTCCTTGTGCATCCTTCAATTCAACTACCCCGGCGGGAAGAATTTTCACAATTTCAAATGGACCGGACCATCTTGATCTCAATTTCCCGGAGAATAACTTCAACCTTGAGTTGAAGATGAGAACCCTATCGCCTACCAAAAACTCACGTCGGTTCAACCTCTTGTCATGCCATGCTTTCGTTCTTTCTTTGTAGATCTTGTTGTTTTCATATGCATGACGCCTCAGCTCCTCAAGTTCTTCTAATTGAAATAACCGACTCCCTCCGGCCGCCTTGAGATCGAAATTCAACTTCTTGATTGCCACATGGTTTTATGCTCAAGCTCTATAGGAAAGTGACACGCCTTCTCGTAGACAAGACGGTATGGAGTAGTAACGATTGGTGTCTTGAAAGCGGTGCGGTATGCCCACAAAACTTCATCCAACTTTTCTGCCCAATCTTTCCTTGAAGAGCTGACCATCTTCTCTAAGATCTCCTTGATGGCACGGTTTGAGATTTCCACTTGACCTTGTGTTTGTGGATGATAAGGGAGTCCCTTCTTATGATTGATGCCATACTTTGCCAAAAGGAACTCGAACTTCTTCTCAATGAAATTGGAACCGTTGTCACTGATGATAACCCGTGGAATGCCAAATCTTGGGAATAAGGTCTTTTTTAAGAATCTCGATACGGACTTCCCATCGCACCTCACACATGGGATGGCTTCGACCCATTTTGAGACATAATCCACCGCCACTAGGATATATTGGAAACCCCTTGATGACGGGAAAGGACCCATGAAGTCTAACCCCCACACATCAAAGACTTCTACCTCAAGGATGCAGTTCAACGGTGCTTCATTCTTCCGGGAGATGTTTCCGGATCTTTGACATCTATCACATTGCTTGACATACAAATGGGCGTCACGAAAAAGAGTCGGCCACCAATAGCCGGCTTGCAAGACCCTCGCCGCCGTCTTTTGGGAGCCACCATGACCTCCCACCGGAAACTCGTGACAATGTGTCAAAACGGATTGCACTTCACTCTCAGGGATACATCGTCGATACATCCCATCATTGCACAGCCGAAAAAGGAAGGGGTCATCCCAAAAGTAATGCTTCATGTCATGGAGAAATTTCTTCTTTTGATGATGGTTCAAGTGTTGAGGAGTCACTTCGCTTGCCAAATAGTTCACAATGTCCGCATACCAAGGATGAGAATTAATAGCCAAGAGTCGCTCATCCGGGAAAGCATCTACAATCGGTTGGGTATCTTCCAAGTCGACAAGAATCCTTGAGAGGTGATCGGCGACGACATTCTTCGTGCCGACTTTGTCGCGGATTTCCAAATCGAATTCTTGCATAAGCAAGACCCACCGTATAAGCCTCGGCTTTGTCTCCTTCTTTCCCATTAAATATTTGATAGCGGCATGATCCGTATAGACTACCACCTTAGAGAACATAAGGTACTGCTGGAATTTGTTGAGCACAAAAACGATCGCCAAAAGTTCCTTTTCTGTGGTGGTGTAGTTCCTTTGGGCACTATCAAGTGCATGGCTTGCGTAATAGATGACCCTTGGCTTCTTGTCTACTGTTTGGGTCAAACACGCCCCCACGGCAAAGTCACTTGCGTCGGCTATGATCTCAAATGGTAGTGTCCAGTCCGGAGGTTGAACCACCGGAGCGGAAATCAAAGCCTGCTTCAATCTGTAAAACGACTCAAGTCACTCATCAGTGAAAAAGAAAGGAGCATCCTTGCACAAGAGGTTGGTTAGAGGTCGAGCGATTTTCGAAAAATCCTTGACGAACCGGCGATAGAAGCCGGCATGGCCAAGGAAGCTACGCACCCCCTTAACAGAAACTGGCGGTGGTAAGCGCTCTATGACCTCAACCTTCGCCTTGTCCACCTCGATGCCATTAGAAGAGATTAAGTGACCCAAAACAATACCTTGTTCCACCATAAAGTGGCATTTCTCCCAATTCAGAACTAGATCCACTTCCTCACAACGAGTTAACATTTTCTCCAAATTTAGCAAACAATCATCAAAAGAATTACCGTAGACAGAAAAGTCATCCATAAAAACTTCCATGCATTTTTCAATGAAATCGCTAAAAATAGCCATCATACAACGTTGAAAAGTCCCAAGAGCATTACATAAACCAAATGGCATGCGACGATAAGCAAATGTCCCGTATGGGCAAGTGAAGGTGGTTTTTTCTTGGTGTGAGGGGTGGATTGGAATTTGAAAGAACCCCGAATACCCATCCAAAAAGCAAAAATGTGAGTGACCCGCCAACCGTTCTAACATCTGGTCAGTAAAAGAAAGGGGAAAATGGTCCTTCTTCGTTACTTTGTTAAGCTGACGGTAATCAATGCACATTCTCCAACTAGTCACAGTTCGGGTACTAACCAATTCTTTCTTATCATTTTCAATTACGGTCATTCCACCCTTTTTTGGCACACACTGAACCGGGCTTACCCATTTGCTATTTACGATGGGGAAGATGATCCAAGCAGCGAGCAACTTCACTACTTCCTTTTTAACCACTTCTTGCATGTTGGGATTTAATCGACGTTGGGGTTGCCTAGTAGGCTTGGCATCTTCTAACAAGTCAATCGAATGCATGCATATGGAAGGGGACAGACCTTTCAAATCTTCTATCTTATAACCTAATGCACCTCTATGTTTTCTAAGCAAATCAAGCAACTTGGACAATTCAAAATCATTCGAATTCGCACTCACAATGACAGGACAAGATTTCTCATCATCCAAGAAAGCATATTGGAGGGAAGGGGGCAAAGGTTTAAGCTCTAAAGGAGTAGAAGATTGAATTTGAGAGGAAGACATACCTTTGTAGATCGCATCTTGAATCTCCATGCATTCCATATAAGGCTCATCAATAATAATCTCCTTATGCATGGGTGAAGAGTCAAGAAGGTTGGTGAAGAAAGTAATAACGGTGCCGTCGGTCTCAAATTGGAAAGACTCCAATAAGCAAGCTTCCAAGGGATCGTCGCAAGTAGACTCAAGTAGATGGGACTCCTCAATATACTCATCAACAAGAAACTCCATCATATCAATAGCGTAGCATGAGTCCCCATACGAGGGACCTTTAAATGACCCCTCAAGTTGAAAAATAATGCTTTCATTCCCGACATTCAACGACATGCTTCCATTCTTCACATCAATTATTGCTCCCGCTGTAGCAAGGAGCGACATGCTTCCATTCCAAAATAATAGGGATGTTGTTGTCCTCCTCCATCTCCAAGATCACAAAATCACAAGGAATCAAAAATCGCCCCACTTAGACCGGGATGTCCTCCAATATTCCCAAAGGTCTTCGCACGGAATGGTCGGCCAATTGGAGGTTAGTTGTTGTAGGAGCTAGATCATCGAGATTCAACTTCTTGCAAATTGAGTAAGGCATGACACTTACACTTGCTCCTAGATCACATAGGGCACGACCAATCCGCATATCACCAATGGTGCATGGAATAGAAAAGCTTCCGGGGTCGGCTAACTTCTCCGGTGATTTGTTATCAATAATGGCACTACAATCCGCCGTCAAATGAATTGTAGATTTATCTTGAATCCTCCTTTTGCTTGTGAGAAGCTCCTTCAAATGCTTCTTGAAAGATGGGACTTCAGAAATAGCATCAAGAAATGGAATGTTCACTTGAAGCTTTTCGAGCATCTCAATAAACTTTGAAAACTTCGCATCGGACTTTGGCTTTGCTAATCGCTCGGGAAAAGGGACCGGCGGTAGCTTTGGTTTCTCAATGGTTTGGATCGGCTCTTCTTCCACCATCTTTCCTTTCCCTTTTCTTACCTTCTCCATCTCCTCTCTTTCTTTACTAGATTCTTCCAATTCTTCCTCATGTACTCCATCAACTCCCTCACCCAAGACTAACTCACTCTCCCGCTCCTCTATCAAGTCTTCCTCCTCCGTGACATCTACCACATCACCCTCTTTGTCACCCAAAACATCCTCTACCACCATCCTAGGGCCATCAATCTCTCTATCACTCCTCAATGTAATAGCATTAAGTTGTCCTTTCAGATTGGGTTGGGGTTGGCTAGGTAAAGATTGGTTGGGTTGGGATTGTTGTGCCATTTGAGCCAATAGTAACTCAAGGTTCTTAATGCGTGCTTGATCTCTTTCTCGAGTTAAGGCCATATTTTCTTGAGATAGCGCTATCTTTTCTTGAGATAAGGCCATCTTTTGTAGGGTTTGCTCAATGGTTTCTTGTTGTGGTGGTTTGAGTGCTTGGGAAGGTTCTTGATGCGTGCGACATCTTTTTCTCTTTCTAAGGCCATCTTTTCTTGAGATAAGATTATTTTTCTTGGGATAAGGCTATCCTTTGAAGGGCTTGCTCAATGGGTTCTGGTTGTGGTAGTTTGGGTGCTTGGGAAGATTGACCTTGGTGATGATTTTGGTGGTATTGGCGGCGGTTTTGATTTTAGAAACCCGGGGGTGGATTTTGGGCTAATGGAGCTTGTTGGTTGTAGGCATAATTTGCACGAGGTCAAACGGGGTTTTGGTTGGCATAGGAAAGGTTGTTGTTGGGATAGATGGCTTGGACTTGCTCAGCTTGATACTCTTCACACCTCTTCAAAGAATGTGGCCCTCCACAAAAATCACATACAAGAACTCGGGCTTCCGAAATAAGCATAGGTACTTCTTGAGCTGCCTTTAATTGCCTCGTGGTCTCTTCCAAAGCCGACTTTTGTTGCATCTCAAGAACGACATTCATGAGAAATTTAATAGTAGGATTGCTTTCAAGAGAAGGACCATCCCTTGGACCATGGCCGCCTCCCCAATGAGGAGAGTTTTGTGATAACTCGTGAAGAAATACGTTTGCTTCCTCCGCCGTCTTCTTGAGGAACATGCCTCCCGAGGCATGGTCAATGGATTCTCGCAAAGAGCTACTCAATCCGGAATAAAAGTGGTGCAATAATAGCCAATCCTCAAGATTGTGGCGTGGACATCTCCGTTGGAGACCCTTGAATCTCCCTCATGCTTCGAATAACGACTCATCGGGCTCTTGCTTGAAGCTCATAATGGCTTGCCTCAGCCGACACGTCTCATCATTGTGGAAAAACCTTTGAAGGAAGTCACGGCTAAGGGCATCCCATGTAGAATAGATTCCGGGCGGACACGTGTTGAGCCATAATAGTGCTTTCCCCTTCAAAGTGAGAGGGAAAAATTTCAGCTTCATGTATTTGGCGGAGACTCCATTCATTTAGATGAAATCGATGCGTTGCTCGAACTTGTTGATGTCGTCGATAGGATTTTCATGCTCTCCTCCATGGTACGGAGTGTTCTAGAATATATCCAACAAATATGGCTTGAACTCGAACGTAGCGTTCGGTGGTAATACAGGTAGTATGATGGGATCGCCTCCCGTACCCAACGATGGTAAGGAATATGATGCTAAGGTACGGGTTGGATCTTGCTCTCCGTCAGACATTGGAACTTCAATCGTTTCTCGCTCCCTTTGTTGTCTTCTTCGTCTCGAGCCAGCGTTTGCTTGGTGAATAATGCTCTCCGGGTTCGGATTCGGTGGAGTTATCGGAGTTTGGCCTCGAGTCCGCATGCACAAAAGGAACAAACAGAAAAAATCAAATTTCCAGTGACCAAGGATAACAAAAATCTCTAGCAAATGAAATGATCATAAACAACCTAAAGAAAAGGAGCTAAGCTAGGTGCGCTTGCTGCCCGAAAACGGCGCTATTTTGTGTAATGTGGTTTGTAAGACCTCGGTTATATCGTTCTTCCACAGGGAGCGAGGGGCCTTAGCTACGACTACTTAACTCTGGGTAGGGATTACGATCACGAAAGGATGAAAGGTTTTAGGGTAAAAACAACACAAACACACTAGGTTCGATCAAAAGAGTGAGACAATGGGTGTCGGGAGACTTTCGGGATGCAAACGGGGATAAGGAAATGGGTTTCGCAACAAGAGAGTAACAAGAAGGGGAAATCAAATGGTAATTCCGTTAGAAAAAATACCCACCGGGCTTCCTCTTTCAAGGATAGCCCGGATTAACTTCCCCAAAGTCCATCGACAGACCCGGGGGTTAATGAAACGGAATTTCCTAGTTAGTTTCTATTCGCTTTCGCGAACTAGAATACTAACTATCCCAATTCCTACCTTCCAAAAAGCGTTCGATGTATTCGGGATGCTTTCGCACCCAATTACATTCCACTTGAGGGAAGGATAGGAGTGGGAAATTGATTTCCTAACTAATTACTCACTAATATTGCTAACTCAAACCTAATCACCCATTCACACCCTTAATATCCCCCTAACCCATTAGGGTTCTAGCCACTAAACATCCTAACTATCATGATACTAACATCAACAACTTCAATCATGTTTAAAAGGATAATCAAAGCAACAATAAACAATAAACACTCAAACCAACAATACCAATAATAGCAAAAACAGAGATTAATAAATAAGCAATAAATTAAAGAGAGAAAGGTTAAGAAATGCTCATTGATTTAGATGACAAAGAAGAAAACTCCAGAATAATAAAGCTCCAATGCTCCAAAGATGAGAATAATCTTCAAACTTCGAATAAAACTCAATAGATCTTCAATACAAGAACCAATAATCTCAGCAAAGATCTTCACTAATCAATCTAATTCAAAGCTTAAATGTGATAAAGTATATGCTAAAAGGTGCTAAAAGATAGATAAAGACTGATTAAAAGATCCTCTCAGCTAAAATGACCTAAAAACATTAAATAGGAACTAAGTTTGTTACTCAAAACTCGTCATTTTGCACAACAGACTAAACACGTCCTTCAAGGGACCGTGGGCACGGTCAAGGTGACCATGGCTACGGTCCTGCGTAAGGCAGGCGATTCTTCTCTTCTCTTCTCTTCGTAGTACCGTGGGCACGGTGCCCATGTATCGTGGCCACGGTGCCCATGTACCGTGGGCACGGTCTAGGCGATTAGGGCTGACAACATTTCGCTCCTTCGCACCGTCGTGGCTACGGTCATGGGAGACCGTGGCCACGGTCTTGCTCGGCCAACATCTTCCTTGGGCAGGACATGATCCCACCGTGGCTATGGTCAGATTGACCGTGACCACGGTCCTTCTCGGCTTGCACTCCTTCCTTCCTTAGGCATTGGCTTCAATCTCACCGTGGCTACGGTCAACATGACCGTGGCCACGGTGTATCTCGGCAACATATTTCTTCTGGGCGTAGCGCCCACTACGAAGATGGTGGCGTGGGCTACCCTTCTACGACTGGGAGTGTGCAACGATCATCCAAGGGAGATGGGAGGCGTAGCGCCCGTTACGAAAAGCGTGGCGGGGGCTACCCTTCGGTGCTCTTCAACAAGTTGCTTCTGTTTCCACGCTTTTCGACATGATCGACCCTTCTGTTTCCATTGCCTTCTGCATGACTAGGGCTCGGGGAATCTTGGGAAATCTCGGGATTCCCAAGATAGGTACAAAATTGGCCCTTTTGACCTCGTTTTGAGTAAAAACTTCGGAATCTACAAAAATTGCCAAAACGAATTAAAAGTTATTAAAACAAGCTACGAAACCAGTCAAAAGCCTAAGGATTTAGGCGGTATTTAGACACGAAATCGGGTCTAAACACTGTGTGTCGACAAAGAAGAAGCCGAGAAGATTATGGAGGCTATACATAGTGGAGAATGTGGGTCACACATGAATGGCAGGATCTTAAACAAAAAGATTCAGAGAGCTGGTTTTTACTGGACCACTATAGAGGCTGATTGCCATGCCTTCGTTAGGAAATGCCTCAAATGCCAAATTTATGCTAATTTATTGCGTCAACCTCCAACCTATCTCACTACATTAACTTCCCCATGGCCTTTCTCAATGTGGGGAATAGACATCATTGGTAAAATATCTCCTACCGGTACCGGGGGCCACGAATTTGCATTAGTGGCTATTACCTATTTCACAAAATGGGTTGAAGCGACATCTTACGCCAAAATCACTTCCAGACATGTGGCTAAGTTTATCCAGCAGAACATCATCTGTAGATACGGAGTACCGCATGAAATAATAAGTGATAATGGAAGACACTTCATGAAGGAAGTCACCGAATTGCTTGAAAAATACAAAATCCAGCATCACCACTCGTCGGTTTATAGGCTGCAAGCCAATGGCGCCGTGGAAGCAACCCATAAGTCATTGAGAAGAATCATTGAAAAGATGTCGGTGACTTATAAAGACTGGCCTGATAAACTACCCTTTGCTTTATGGGGGTACCGAACATCGATTCACACTGCTACCGGAGCAATCCCATACTCATTAGTTTACGGGATGGAAGCCGTATTACCCATAGAGATAACAATACCTTCTTTGAGGATAGTGGTGGAAAGCCAAATCCCCGAGGCAGAGTGGGCTAGAACTCGATATGAAGAACTGACTTTGATTGATGAAAGAAGGTTGAGAGCCATGCATAATGTCCAAGTTTATCATAATAGAATTTCAAGGGCTTTTAACAAGAAAGTAAAGCCCAGAAATCTTAAAGAAGGAGACTTGGTCCTGAAGGAGATGAGAGCACCAATTCAAGATCCACGAGGGAAATTCAAAACAAATTGGAAGGTACCTTACATCATCAAGACTCTACTAATGGCAGGAGCCTTAATCTTAATCACTCCCGAGGGGGAGGAATTGTCTCAATCCACCAATTTAGATCAATTAAAAAAGTTCTATGCTTGAGAATTTGAGTCACATAGCAAAGACATTCGTATTCGGCCAAGAAACTTAGCAATGTTTAGAAAAAGGAGAGGTGAACTACGAAGGCCTGATTCTACTCCTGTAGATACGTAGGAAGCCCGTGAGGGTCCGACCCATATCTTTTTCCTTTTTTTTCTCTCTTTGTTGGAAGGCAATAAGTGTAATAAAATCCATAAATATTATTGGTATTTCATATTATTAGTAATAAAAGTTTGTTACATTGCTTTAGTTTCCTCCTGAGAAGTAAATTACTAACAAAATTCAAATGTAATAATAATAGTCCTAAAGATTACAAGAACACACTTGTAACTTTATTCAACATCAAATTAAAAATAACTATTGGCTTAAGTAGATTCAATCTTTCTTCTCTTTCTCGAGCCTCTTGCTAGGACCAGCATCCTTGTCTTTCGGGGGCGGACGTTCCCTCTTCTAAGGCTTCTCTTTGTAGATTCGAGGATCTTTCCCCTTTCCCTTCCCAGAAGCTCGGGGTTCAGCTCTTTTAGGAGGAGACCTAAGCCCTCTAATAACCGAGGAAGGCAAGGCAGGTTCCCTAGTAATACGCCGAGCTGGGGGCTTCCTCACAATGATCTCCTCTTTCTTCTTCTTTTGCATAGCATTCCACCTCTTATATTCAAAATCAAGCCTGTTGAAAACTGAAAGTTGCCCTTTCTCATCTTCTTTCCTTAGCTTCTTCCGTTCTTCAGGATCTTTCTCGGTCAACCATTTGATAAACGCTTTGGTCACAAAGGTAGTGGCAACCTGTGTCTTATCCTTGGGGGCTTGAATAGCGGGAATGTTGCTCCAATAGGTGGCCCAACCCTTCGCAACTACATCAGTGACTTCATGAGGCTTCTGAGAAGTACAATCAAGTAAGGGTATGAGTTGCTTTTTCCCCATCAGGCGCATCACCCTCAAGGGGAAATAATAAGTGCAGTGGGTGAGGCTAACCAATCTCACATGAAAAGTTCCATACTGTGGGCAAACATAATGATGAACACCCCACCACTCTATCCACCAATCGACAGGAGGACTCTTTTTGAGGCGCTTAATCCAAGAGCCCATGGACTCCTTCTCGTCCAAGTAAAGCTTGCGGTGTAGAATTCTATGAACCTTCCGATCCACTGTGGTCAATGGAGGAGCCATTTGCCTTAGGTGTTCCATCAACCAAATATGAAAAAAAAAACCAAATCGGTCAAGGAATATGAAATTTTTTTTACGTCGAATAGAAAAATCCTGGACAGGCTGCAATACCTGCAGGCATGGTAGCCTATCCAGACCCGGATCTGTCCAGATCGAACAAAAAAATCCTGGACAAACTCCAATACCTGCAGGCATGGAGGCCTGCCAGACCCGAATCTGTTAAGATTAAACAAAAAATCCAGACAGAGTGCCATGCCTGCAGGCATGGTGGCCTGACCAGAATTCTACACATCGAGATTGACCGACACGGATCGAACAGGAAGTCATGCCTTGAGGCATGACAACTCGACCGAGATCAAACCTGATGAAACTGTACAAAAAAGTAAAAAAAAAAAACGGACAGAGCAGCATGCCTGGAAGCATGACAGCTTAACTGAGTTTAAGCTTAACTGTGCAGAGAATAGACAACAAAAAAAAAAAAAAAAAACTGGGCAGATTACATTATTACAATACCTGCAGGCATGGCAGCCTGCCCGGTATTCTGGACAGAAAGTAAATTGTACCTGAAGAAAAAGCGGGCTCCCGCGCCATGTCTCTGTTTTGTCTTGCTCATCCAAACCCATAATGGTTTCGCCTAACACGAAAGAAGTAGGATTTCTTCCACCTCTCATGTCGTACAGTACATTGATCAGACACACCGGGATGAATCCCGACCCTCCATGGTGAAAGAGGAATTGTCCTAGAATGCATAAAGTTACTGCCTTAACCCTAACCTCGGGACCAAGGTCTAAAGTTTCAGGTGATTGGAAATATTCTAAGAGGGCTAGCAAGTGTATGTTTCCACCAATCAAGATACTCCCTAAGACTTCTTCAGACAGGCATAACAAACGTTGGAATTTCAAGGGTGCATCGCCAAAAGGGATGGGTAGTGCAGGCCAAGCCAAAGAATCCACACCCATCAAAGCGTCCCACTCTTCAACCAAAGGGCATTATTCAACATCCCCAAAGAGAAAAAACATGAATCCCGGAATCCCATAGTGCAATGCATGCGTAGAGAAAATCTAGAAACAAAACCACTTGTTTCAAGCTTAGGAAAATTGAAAGATTGTACCTTTGAAGTTCCTTCTTCTGATTCTTAGAAAGAGCACTCAACCACGCAGATAGCTTTTTCTCAAAAGCCATGAGTGTCGGCACGAAAATCGAGGCAGAACGATACATTTTTTGGAGATAGAACGACACGTTTTTCAAGGCAGAAAATTGGACAATTTTGGGAGAAATTCTCGCGGCAGCAGTACACTGCCTACAATACCTGCAGGTATTATTAGACAGAACAACAAGATTGCTGGGCACGAAAACAGAGGCACTAATGGGACACGTCTTGTTGATAATAGCGCCAGGTATTTATGGGCGGAGCAACAACTTTTTTTTAAGGCACGAAACCCTATGCGCTGAACTGGACAGGCCCGGGATGCTATACCTGCAGGCATGCTGCGTCAGGGGCCCGATTTATCTTTTATTTCTTTCCTTTTCTCTTCTCTTCTTTATTCTCTCACATATATGTATTTATTTTCTTTCCTCTTCTTTCCTCTTCTTTATTTTCATATATTCATATTTATTTCTTTCCTTTTCTCTTCTATTCTTTATCCTCACATAATTATATTTATTTCTTTCCTTTTCTCTTCTCTTCTTTATCCTCTCACATATTTGTATTTATTTTTCTCTCCTCATATTTTTCTTCTTTCTTTTATTTCTTTTATTCTTTTCACCTCTTTTTATTCTATTTATCCTTTAATCCCTTTTACTTTCTTTACTATTTTTATTTTATTCTCCTTTTTTTCATTCCTCACCTTTTCCAAAAAATAAAGAGCATAATGGTACTAGAGTTTCATTTTGACCTGTGCTGAAATTAATGACAAAATTAATATCTCGACACTTAGGATTTTTCTTTTTCTTTTGTTATTTTTTATTTTTGGGAAGTGGGTGCTGCATGCACCACCTTGCATCCGCATTTTAACGTGTAAATTTTTAGTCATAGAATAGAAGTACATAATAATCTCCTTGCATACATTGTCTCAGATTCTAAGTACATACATGCATCATACTAAAACATGATATCCAGCTAGTACATACATAAAGTTTCAGCATGCACAATACATGTGTGAAGTCTCATCCTGCACCAAGCCTACATCAATGAAAGCGAGAGGAACCGCGAGAGCTATGGCGGCTAGAGCTTGAACCAGTAGGATCGGCACTGGGACCACCTCCGGGGTACTGTCTGCCCCAGGTGGGATCACCAGAAGCACCAAATAAGGCATCTACAAAAGCGTTACCAGTCGGAGCAGTGTTCGGTTGTGGTATTTAGGGTAAAAAGTAGGGGTAGTCGTATCCACAGGGATGGTGTGTTAGGTTTTTAGGAAATTGGTTTGGTAAGGTTTCAAATTGCAGGAAGCAGTAAATAATTTAACTGAACTAATTATGAATTGTAAACTAAAGAAAACATGAATTTGGCAACAAAACCTAACTTACAAGAACAAGAACAAGAAATAAAACTAGATATCAAGAGCATATTAAAGAAAGCAATAAATAACAATAAAGCACGAAAGCAAGAATTTAAAGATGAACTAAACCTAATTTAACAAGAAAGTAAATTTCTAACTAAGAAAGCGATTTAAAATAATTAAGAACGATGAATGTAAATACTAAACTAGTTACTGAAATTAAAGGAATGAAATTATACCTAGGATGCATTGTTCTAACCTTGAATCTTGAATCACCGATCTTTCTCCCGAACAAACAAGAAAGGGCATGATTTGGATTACTAACACTGCTCGAATCCTCACCTGAAGGGAGAATTCGAGGAACCTTAATCCTCCGCTTCACTAAAAAGTGGAATTTTGGTGGAACTAATACTGACGAAATTGAAATAGCGAGACAATGAATAAAAGTGAGAAGGAAACGGGAATTAAAAACTTGAATTGCATTGAAGATTGAAAAAGTGAATTACAATCGAAGAATAACGGTAGCAAAAGGAAGAAGAACGATGAACTAACCCTAGAACAATAATGCTATGAACGAGAGAACATAAAAAAAACTAACTATGATAAAAACTAAAAAAAGTAACTTTTAATAATTCGCAGCGGCTAGGTCTTTTTATAGGTAGTGAGAGAAAAACGCAGCCAGCGTTTTGGTATTCCGTCTCTGAGTTTTCCGTAGAAAAACACAGCCAGCGTTTTAAAAATGCAGCCAGCGTTTTGTACTCCGTCGTTGAGTTTTCCGTAGAAAAACGCAGCCAGCGTTTTGTATTACTTGACTTTTCTCACTTTCTGTCACAGGCGCTGCCTGCATTTTAAAAACGCAGCCAGCGTTTTTGTCTTCCGCTCATTCTTGGGCCGGATCTCGCGCGATTGGGCCGCTTCTTTTAATTCTTCTTCTCATCTTCTTTAATTCTCCAATTCTCTCTTAAATCTTCATCTTTTCTCCACTTTTTTTCACTTCTCTATGAATTTGGATTAAGATCTGCAAATCACACTAATTTTCCAATCAAGTGAAGAAATCGCAATAAAAAAATACTCAATTTACGGTCTAAATTCGGCTCAAAATGAGACCGAACAAGCAGTAGGGGGCAAGCCACCCTAAGCAGATCCATGACGACCCATAGGAGGCCATTGGGATGAAGATGGAACATCCCGAGGAGAACTAAAACTCCTTAGCACCTCTATATCACCCTGACTCTCAAGCATCTCTGTATCACCTGAGCCACCAATGATCTCAGTACCCGAGAACTGCCAAGAAGCAAGTACCTCTGTGTCACCAAATCGGACAGGATTACCCCCTGTCGCTCGGGAACCGGTAGAACGCCGACCAGATCTCCCACTAGACTAGCGGCTCGTACGATGTTCAGTATGGTGACTCGACCTACGACTGGCATGGCCATCAGAACGACCCCAAGACGGATGATTCGAATGTTGCAAAATCTCTGTATCTTGTCGTTCAACGGACTGACCATGACTATGAGGAGTCGCCTTGTGATCTCCTCATTCGAAGGAATAACTATGGCCATGAGATGAACCACGACCTCCCTGACCGCCTGACCTTGAGGATTGTCCATCATTTTGGGCACGGTTAGGATGAACGCAATCTCCCCTACGTGATATTTGTATAGCATGAAATCGCTCTCATAAAGGTAGGTCATCACATGAGCTAACAGTCCAGGTCGATTGACCAACAGTGACACGGCGACGAGAGGATTCGCCATGCTCAAGATTATGGAAATCCTCAATTGAAAGGCGAGGAGGTTCGGGAAAACGTGGAGGAGGACCACGCTCGACACTAGAATAGCGAGGAATACCACCATAACCTCCACCGCCTCACTAAGAACGCGACTCAGAACCACCATAACCTCCACCACGTCCCTGAGAACGCGACTCAGAACCACCATAACCTTCACCGCCTCCCTGGGAGTGCGACTCAGAACTAGACTAATCAGTACCGGAAGATAGAAACTCATTATGACTGGAGTCCGAATCACTGGGGGACCCTCGGTAACGGCTTGAAGAGGAAAATCGACCTCGCAGGTGTCTTCCATAGGAGGCGCAAAGCTGGCATAACTTCTTAAAACCCCACAGTGAAGGCTGAAAAGAAGGAACAAGGAGATAGTCAGTGGTGAGGTCAAAAAAAAAGGGGTACAAAACTGGTAAAGAAAGTAAAGCCTCACCAAAACCTCTGTGTCCTGACCAGGATATTTGCCAACCAAAGCAATGAAACCCAGGGCCTCATAGTATCGAAAGGGTCCACTAGCTACAAGAAAATGGGAATGGATGAGTTCATCATAAGTGATAAATGAACAAAGAGAAAATCGCAGCACGTACGCGTCGATGGGCCAAGCGATCCAAATAGAGCTCCACTACCCCAGCATGGTACTCATCGTCATAGTGAGTAGCCAGCATACCCCAAGGGGTCCCGTGACATGCAGCTACCCAATCCTCGAAGCTCCAAGATCGAGGGGCCATCATTTCGGGCGGAGGGTCTGCAGGAATCCAAGGATCATAGAAACCCAGGATTTGCGAAGAGACTCTCTCACCCAAAAACTAGACGAAGCCGTAAGGGCCTTCCTGGAGGATCCTCGATGTAGTAATACCATCGGCCCGGATCCTCATCCCCGTCCTATCGTCAAGGTCGTCCCAAGGACTCCAATCCACATCCTCCTGATTTAAAAAAAAAAGTGAGGAAAAATTGTGAAACAAGATCCAATAAATAAAATCAAGCGCGAAGAGGTACATACCAGAGTCGCGTTATCCAAAAAAGCGCGCAGGTTTTGAAGGGTGTCTGAGTCCCACCTATCAGGACAGGTCATCACCTTCGACCACCGAGTAGATACGGGAATAACTTTCATGGTTGCTCTGGTCGTAGGAGCCAGAGCAGGGAAGTACTCATAAAGCCATACCTACATAAATTAGGACAAATTGATAAAGTAATCATGATGTCATAAGATGAGAAAAGTCTTAAGAGAGTAGTTACCTCCAAGACCTTCCACAAGCAAGGGCCATAATTGTAGAATCGGGACTCCCTATTCGGTAAATTCATCCTGCACCCCATGCGGAGACCCCGTACGAAGCAAGCATACGCTGCCTCTCCCCATTTCAAATGGCGGATGTTGTTTTAATCTGCTAAGTTCTTTAGCCAAAAGAGGTGGATGTCGTCTTCAGGACTGGCGAAGAAGGATGCACCAATAAAATAAGCCAGGATGATACGCATCCGTTGAGTTAATGGAAGAGCTGGTAAACCGCGAGAACGAATCACGTCCCTAAAATGCTTGTAGCGCAAGGGACGCGCTGACTCTTGACCTGCCATCATAGGCCCAAAAAGTTCTAACGCCTGAGGAGAGCCTCTTCTAAAAGCCCAGTTGAAATATAGGCATTGAGTTCCCCAGGGTAAGCCAATAATTATCACAAAATCCGTAGGGGTGACAACGATCTCGCCAAATCAGAAGTGGAATGTATTAGTGGTGTCCCAGAAAAGCTCGCCAAGAGCTCTACCAAGACGGCGAGAGCGAGGCATTAACCAGGCCTTCAAACACTGAAAGAAGGGCAGGAAACCGGTTTGTTCCATGACATCCCGAACAAGGTTAGCATGAGTTTTCAGAGTAGCCATCATCTTTGTGATCGAGCCACAAGTTTTCACGCTATCGTCCTAGGAATAAAAATTAAAGAAGAACTGCCATCAAATATTGGAGGCTAATAAAGAATCAGGCAAGAACAATTCAGAAGGATACAATCATGTTCTTTTCAAATTACACTCGCAAGCTTGACCTTTGGGATCCCATTTTTGAGACTTCATGAAGAATTTTTTTTGCGTTACGTCAAAATTGCACGAATTAAATAAGAGGCAATGACATGGTAAAATAACCCATTTTCTAAGTGAAAGTTCATATTGGTATACATGTTCCTGATCCTTTAATTTTTTTTACGAGACTTAATTCGAAAAAGAATCACAACATTTTCGAATTATGCTCTAAAAATAAGAATTAGATTTTTATGAGAAAAAGCCTCGAGATTATTAATTAATCTCGACCTTAAACTCTAAAAATTTAACCACACAAGAAATAGTAAAAGACAAGAAATTTTGGGCCTCGACGCACGACAAAGATGGTTCCGAAATAATTGGGCATAGGGGTACAAGTCATCAAGCCCAAAATCGCAAGTATGCATACATGGAAATTTTATGAGACATAATTTGTATAATTTTTGAATTATACTCTAAAATTAATGACGAATAATTTTATGAGAAAAACCTCGGGAAAATGGCTAAATCCGACGTTAAACTCTAAATTTATTAACATGAAGTCCACAAAATATTTAGAAGTACATTTGGGCCAAAGGAGGCCTCCACACAATTTGGCCCAAGCATGCAAGTCATCAAGCCCAAAGGTTATGCAAGGCATTTAAATTTTTAACAAAGCATGAAAGGCTTACCGGGATTTCCGATCTCCGAACCCACACATGCTTGTTAGGATATTGCGTAAGGTTCGCTGGGTGAAATCCACCTTCGGGAAACCACTCTTTAGCAAAGGGATGGACCCAGTTCTCGGCATGAGGTGCTACTTGACCGCGGGGTTTTAAGGGTTGCGTCATTGTCAAAAGCAAGCTGCAAAACACAAAAGAAAGTTCAAAATCCCGAGGCAAAGCAAGATCCTTGAACTAAAATCGAGACTCAAACCCGAGACCAAACCTCAGGCCGTACAAAGGACGACCCGTGAATCTGGAGGAGGGGCTAACTCGGGTCTGAACCCGAGACAATACCTGGCGGTATGGGTTCGGGCTCAGCAAAATTCCAGCAAGACAACGGGATTCAAAACATGCAAAAATTTAAAACCCAAACCCGAGATCATACAAGCAACTACATTTTTGCAGAATTCTGGCAAGCCAACGAGAACAAAAGCATACAAGCAAGCATGGGGGGGTTATCCCGGGTCATACGAAAATTGATCCGAGAACGGGAATGTGACTGTCCGAAACCGTCGGTTTCAATTTTGGGTCGCTCTTTCGGGTAGAATTCCGGCAAGATACCGGAAATGGAAACATGCAAAATCACTAATTGTCCGAAAATTTCAGATCTGAACTCCGGAAAACAACAAAAAGGGAACTGATACCTGGCAATATAGACCCTCAGTCCCAGTTTCAAGTTCAATTTCAAAGTCTCGAATTAAAGCTCGAAAGTTCAGAATAAATGGCAGAAAAGAGCCATACCTGGCGGTATGGAGCTCCGGCGAGCGTAACGGTCAGTGTTTTCAGGCTTGAAAATCGAGGAATCATCGCCGATGAGAATTGACTCACCCGACTGTGATACCTGGCGGTATTATTCAGTGTCGGGGTTGTACTTTTCCGGCAAAAGTTCCAGACCTGCTGTCACACCTGGCGATATGCTCGTGAATTCCGGCGGAAACTGCAGATTTCAGTCCAAAATTGAACTCAAAAATTGAACTCCAAATTTCAACTAAAAATTTTGGAAAACTTAAAAATTCAGCTTTGGGTTTGAAAATTCGGAAGCTGGAACTCAGAAGTTCAGAAACTAAAATGGCGGATGAATAACTTCCGATGAAACTTCTAGATCTGAACTCCAAAAGAGGTAAGAAGGGGGCAGATACCTGGCGGTATGGAGAACTGGTAAACCACTCCACGCGCTTTTGTTCTCGGTTCCAAGCTCGAAAATCCAAACCCGGGTTAGGATGCCTGGCGGTATGGCAGTACGATGAGCAGGCGGTAGTGAGCTCGATCTTTGCTCCGTGAAGAAGAAAACTCGGGATATGGCTGACGATGATACCTGGCGGTATCTTTATGGCTGCTGGGGTGGTGCTCGAGATTATAGAGAGAGAAAGAGTGAATTTTAAAGAGCAGGGGAGTGGGAGTGAAATGCTTGGATGTATGGATGAGGATGCAGTGGCCAGTCTTTTAAAGACCCATATTTCAACTTCCCACCTACCTTATCTTTAAATCCAAATAAATAACTATTTGACCGGTCTAGCTAGATTGATCAGGAATTTATTGAGGGGAGAATTTAAAATTTTCTTAATACTACCATAATAAAAAAATAAAATAAATAAAAAAAAAGAAAGATAAAAAATATTATTTTCAAGAGAAAATATGGAAATATAATTTCTATACGACTCAGAAAATAATTCAAGTCTGCATCATCTCCAACTACAACGACATCGGGAAAGACCGAAAAAGAAAAAAAACGTTAGGAAGAATGAGCGACATCGGAAAAGACTGAGCTACATTTCAACGACATCAGGAAAGACTGAGCTACATTTCAACGACATCGGGAAAGTCTGAACTACATTTCAACGACATCGGTAAAGACTGAACTACCATTCAACGACTTCGGGAAAGACTGAACGACATCAAGAGAGATTGAAGACTACCAAGCTATACTTTGATCATCGTCCTACTCAAACTCGATCAAAGTAGGGGCTAACTGTAGACACCCGAAAAGTGTCTTATAATTATGTAATTTTATTTTTATTTTTATTTTATCTTTATATTATTTTAGAAACATGCCAAAGAAAGTGAAATGCAAAAGAAAGACAAAAACTGAAAAAAAGCAGCCCAAATCCATTTCCGCACGTGGCCCGAGGCGCAGAAGCAGACCTCCGCTCGCCTAGGGAAACGTGCCTTGACCTAATTTCCCTGCAGCTGAGCCGAGATACTTGGCAGTATTACAACCATTTTCCCCTCATTTTGACCTAAAATCTCAACCCTAATTTTTCCTATAAAACCCCTCTCCACCTCCATTTCATTCTACGCAGAAATCACCCTAGCGTATTGACACTTGGTGATTTCATCTTCTCTTCTCCCTCTTTGTTTCTTTCGTTGACATTTTTTTGTTTTCTTTTTCTATCTCTCTATTCATATTATCTTGTAACTTGAGTTAATCCCAGACTTGACCTAAATAATATGGATTGCTTGTGAATAAAGGTATGTTCTTGCTAATTCTTTTATTTCTTGTATTTATTTCTCGCTTTATTATTACATTTGTATATAACTAAATAACACTAATCACATTAATTAATACTCCATTCTACTCTCTTCTCTTCCTCCTCTTCTTCTTTCTTTTTATTTAACCGGTTTAGTAAAGTCCATTCGTTGAACGGGCGGATTCGGGAGTTTTTATTCCCGAATCCGTAACCTTACCCCCGGATCCGAATCTCGTGCTTCGTGGTTTGTGGAGTCTCTTTTTTTCTTTCGAGTTTATTAATTCTCGTTCAAAAATTAATTGGCGAATCTCTCCTCTTTTCTTTCTTTTATTTCTCTCTCTCGGGTTTTACTTTCCGGAAGTCAAAAAGTCAATTATGAAAATAAAAAGTTTTTTTTTGGTCCGGATCTAATTCCTATGTCCGGAAGTAGGCTCCAAGGCCGGGACGGATAGAATACCTGGTGGTATTCTGGCCAGACCCATGGCCCGGACCTGACTTCCGGATCTGGGGTCCTCTTCTGGACTACTGACCCGCAATACCTGCAGGTATTGCCGTGGTGAGTGACCTCGATCTCGGTTTCGAATCCTCTTGTTTGAAGTTTTCTTTTATTTCTTTTGTTTTGCTTTTTTTTTGTTTTCTGTTTATTTCGTCGAGTAAATAAAAATTTCCAACTAAAAAGAAAAAAATTTATTTTCGAAAAAAAGGTTTATTTAAATTTTAACTTTAATTTTTTTTAAACGGAGATTCAAGCAAATCTTCTCAAAGAAAAGACACCCCTTTCGACTCGCTGTTTACCACGAGGGATATTACAGGGATTTTCTCGGGTCCCACAATAGGTGAAGGAGGTGAGATTTGGAGGGAAAAAATGGGGAACATACCCTTAAGATCATGCCATGCAATCACCAAGGTCAAGGGAACAAGTCAAACACATGGGGCTAATATCATGGGAGGGTGATCAAGTTTTTGGCGCCGGATTCTTGAAGATAACACCCACGCGGGTTTTATAAATCCTACACACGGATCGCTGACGTGGACGGAGCAAAACGACGCGCATCAGGTGATAGAAAACCCGCACGGGTTTTGAAGTGCGTGGGCTAGGGCGCGCCTTGGGCTTGTCCTGGTTCTGGGCCGTTTCCTTCGATTAAAACCCGTGCGGGTTTTGTCTTCAGTAGTGGGCCGGCTTGGTTTGTCTTGTTTGCATTGCTTGCTACATTGGCTCAATGATGTATCCGGCCCTAGATGTTTTATTTAAACTTTTGACAAGTTGGGATTATATCGGTGCAAATCATGGTATCTACAGAGAGCGCCCACTTTGATCGAGCCCGAATAGGACGAAGGTCAAATTAGACTTCATCTCTATCTTGACGCTGGAGGTGCTCTTTTATATGGCAACCAGGTGATGTTGCTGATGATGATGTCGTTGGTAACCTTTAGATGGCAACCATTGGACAATTGATGCTGAGCATGTCGTTGGAGACCTTTAAGTGGAATCCGCTTGAACGACTTTTGCTGATGAATAGGTCGTTGGTAACCTTTAAGTGGCGACCGTTGGACGACTGATGCTGAAGAATGTCGTTTGGAGACCTTTAAGTGGAATTCGTTTGAACGACTGATGTTGCTAACATCGTCAGAGTCCTTCATGTGGAACCCGTTGGACGACTGTTGCTGACGACATCGTTGGAGGCCTTTAGGTGGCAACCGTTGGACGACTGTCGGTGATGACATCGTTGAAGGCCTTTAGGTGGCAACCATTTGATGACTGTCACTGATGGTGCTCTTTTATGTGGCTATCGGGGTATAGATGGTCCCTTTTTAGCGTCAACCAGTTGATGGTGCTCTTTTATGCGGCAACCGGATGATGGATGGTCCCATTTTAGCAGCAACTGGATGATGGATGGTCCCTTTTTAGCGGCAACCTGAAAATCATAAGAAAATTACTTATTGGTTTTCGGAAATGCAAATGTGCTCGTATTTTTACCTGAATTTTGGGAACCCTTGGGCCACAGTCTTTGGGCCGTCAACTTTGGGTTGCTTGGATTGCTTCGAGTGGGTTGTGGGACCTTGGGCAATTGAATTTTGGCATTTATTGGTATAAAACCCGTGCGGGTTTTATAACCTTCATTGGGCCGTTGAAAGGTGCTGGGCCACAGGAACGGGCCTGTAGATCGCCCAAAACCCGCGCGAGTTTTGGCTTTGTTTTCTTCTTTTTTTTTCTTTTACTTCTCCTCGTGAAGGGAATCCGAGGTGAGCCCGGTTCTTGTGTGGATGAGGATGTGCCACTCGACTTGGTCTCCTCTTTTAGTGGCAAAGGGATGACCTTTGGATTTTCGACTAATGAAACGCTTTTGGCATCTCGAGGTCCTAGAAACAAGCGGTTCATATTCACTCAACATTTCTATAAATACCAAGCCTTATTCACTTCATTCATTCATATCTCCAACTCTTCCTTATCTCTCTAGCTCCTTCTCTCTTTAGAAAAAAATTGCTCTTTGAAGATAATTTGAGTTCTTTGGAAAATGCATCCCCGAGGTCATAGGAATCCTCCTCTTCCACATGCGGCGACATGGTCCCACAAGATGTCTTCATGTCGCAACTTTATTCCGGGTGCGAACGCCGACCCTTCGGACCTTACTATTCAGTCTTGGAACCATGCTTGGTTCTACCGCTCCCATGGCAAGGTAATTTCCAAAACCTCTCTTTTTATGCTTAGTTTAATAAAAAATGAGCAAGCACGAATTTATTTTTCATGTCTTGTCGATTTTTCATTATTTTAAGCATGCTTTAATTTGATGTGTATGCATAATTTCCTAATGGTCCTTTTTGTTGTTTTCTTCGTTTTCAAATTTATTTATCTTGTGGGCCATGGCTATGAGCCTAGTGTTGGTGCTGGGTCCAGCTAGGGCCCGAAAGAATATGCCTTGGTCCAATGTATTTAGATGAGCCCCCAGCTTTAACTAGCCCTCCTGTTTGCCTCTAGGAGGATAACTTGAAAACTCCTGGCGCCCTTAAGGATCCCCTTAAGGTAGCCGACTCAATTCCCGGGGACTTTGTTAGCAATACCTTGACCGTGCCGGGACTTATGCCGTTCTGGAAATGCTTGGTGGCCTGGAGAGGTCGTACATTCCGTGTTATAGGCTGTGCTGTAGTTGAAAAGTTTTGGGACACCACCAACTCCTTTCATTTTCCTGTGGGCGAGATGACGGTTACCCCTACAGATTTTATTATGATCACCGATCTTCCTTGGGGCGGGCGTGACGTAGTTTTCGACGCTGAGATTCCGCCAATGGTCTTGGATCTTCTGGGTCAAGTGTCAGGGCGTTTATGCCTAGGACAGGACCTTTCCAACCTCGCCTACGCGCACTTCGAGGTGGCCATCCGCGATGCCAACTTTCAGAATTTTCCTGGGGATCAACGCCGCTTCATTTTCTTGGCGTACATTATCTCCGCCACTCTTTTTGCCAACCGGGGAGATAACATTACTTTGACCTGGTTTCAGAATCTCCTGGACCTGAATAATGTTCGGAACTTGAACTGGGGCAAAGCAGCTTACGCGAACTTCATCCCCTGGCTTCGTCGCGGTGTCAGAGTGTCATTGTATGATGATCCAGTCTACCTTCATGAGTCTCAGACCCGCTATCAATATGGCCCTTCTCTGTGGAAGGTGCTTGAGGTATGTCCCTGAGACTCTTTTATTTGTAGTTTTGCTACTCTTTCGCTCCTTTTGTGACTTTATATTCATGCAGTCATGGGCATACGAGTATATTCTGTCTTTGGTATTCGCTCCAAGAAGAATAAGACAGTCCCAGCTGCTGAACACTGGTCTACCGAGGCCGTTCGTGGGAAGAAACTCCAGTCATGCAGTCTTTGATCGTATTCGTCGTATGCTGGATGACCTCTCCCTGGTAATTCTTTATACCTAACGCCTTTATTTATTTTGCTTCTATTCTTGAAGTGACTCTCTTTCTTTCATAGGATCACGTGAACTGGCGTCCATGGGCGGAGTTCAACTTGGGCGGTGTTTAGACCCATTTTTGTGTCTAAATAACGCCTTAATTCATAGGCTTTTGACTCATTTCGTGTTTATTTTCGTGGCTTTTTAGAATGCTTTTGGTTATTTTTTAGGTTTTGGCGTTTTACACAAAAACGAGGTAAAACGGGCCATTTTTTAGCCTTTTTGGTGATTTCCCGAGTCGAGCCGGACCGAGAGCCGAGGCGGAGTTGACCTAGGACCACTTTCCCCACCTTTGGTGTCAATTAGTGAGGTAACACCCGCTACGACCCTCGTAATGGGCGTTAAATGCCTTGGAAAGAAGGAAGAAACAAAGGGAAGAAAATAGCAGGGTAGCCCCCGCCACCCCAAGCGTGGCACCCGCTACCGTGGTCGGTCAGAGCAACACAGTACCTACGGTCTCCTAGACCGTACCTATGGTCTCTCGAAGGAAAATTCGCCGGGAGGTTTTCGCTGGGTAGCGCCCGTTACGCTAATGGTCGCGCCCACTACCTCAGTTGGGCAGGGGAAGACGGCACCCACGGTCATCCGGACCGCAGCTACGATCATGCGTAGGAGAAAATCGCCCAGCATTCTTCACTGGTCGCGTCCGCGATAAGGGTTGTCGCGCCCGCGACACCCCTGCTGCTGTGCGATTCTTCGAGCCTTAAAACGGTGCGTTTTACTCAACTGTTTTCACTTGTATACATAGCTCGTAGGCTGCGATTTTTGGGGGATTCGACTCTAGCTGGCAAAACATTTTTCCACCCTTGTAATTAGGAGTTTTAGAGAGATATTAGTCTAGGGTTTGGTGTATTTTGGATTGTTTTCAAGATTGGAGGATTCAAGAACTGAGAAATTGCTTTGGATTATCCTTTCCCTTGTTCTTCCTTGTTCTTCTACAGCATTTGATAAGTTTCTTCTTCCCTTAACTCTATTATACTTTGTTATTACTTTAATTTCTTGTTAATTGCTTTCCTTGCTGTTTAATTGTTTTGATTGTCTTTTGATTGTTGTTTGATGATAGAAATCATGCTTAGGGTTGGTTTTGTTGATGTTGTTAGCATAGTTGTGATGGGTAGTGGCTAGAACCCTAATGGATTAGGGGGTAATTAAGGGTGTGAATGGGTAATTAGGCATGGGTTAGCAATTTTAGTGAGTAATTAGTAGGAAAATCACTTTTCCCACTCAAGTGGGATGTATTTGGGTCCGAAAGTCCCCGAACACATCCAATACTTGAGTTGGAAGGTTGGCATTGGGATAGTTAGCACTCTACTCACGAAAGTGAATAGAGACTAAGTAGGGAATTCCGTTTCTTCAACCCTCCGGGTCCGTGGTGGACTTTGGGGAAGTTAATCCGGACTATCCTCGAAAGAGGAAGCCCGGTGGGCATTTTCTAACGGAATTGCCACTTGATTTTCCTCCTTCTTGCTCCCTTGTTGCAAAACCTTTCCCCTTGTTCCCGTTTGCATCCCAAAAAGCCCCTGAAACCCATTGTTTCACCTTGACTGACCTTAGTTTGTTTTTTGCGTTGTGACCCCCTTCAACCAATTTCCTTACCTTAGCAATCTTAGAACCGACCTTAGATCGAGTTTCTTGGCCAAGGCCCCTAGCTCCTCGAGAAGAACGATATAAAAACTGAGGTCTCATAAACCACGTTACACAAAATGGCGCCGTTGCTGGGGAGCAAGCGCCCCTAGCTTAGTTTCTTGGTCTTGAGTTGTTTAAGATTGCTTTCATGCTAGAAACTAGTTTGTTCCAATTCCCGATGAATTTGATGCTTCTCTATTTCTTGTATGAGGTTTCGAGCTCTGATGGCGGAGGGTCAAGCTGGTTCACCCCGTACCCTTCTATCATACGCCGTTCCATCATTCGGTACGGGAGGCAACCCTATCACTCTACCACCATTACCACCCGATGTTGTATTCGAATTCAAACCGTACTTACTTGAATTCTTCTCGAGCAATCACTTTTATGGAGACAAATCCGACAGTCCTATTACACACATCGAGAAATTTGAAGATTGGATTAGTTTTGTCCAAATTCCTGGTTAATGAATTTATGAAGTTGAAGTTCTTTCCTCTAACCCTTACGGGTAAAGCAAGGACATGGCTTCAAACGTGTCCTCCCGGCACTTATTCTTCATGGGAGGTACTTAGAAAAGATTTCCTGCATAGATTTTTCCCAGCGGATGAAACTTATCGACTCCGACAAGTTATTATGTCTTTCAAGCAAGAACCCGAAGAAGATCTTTTTGAGGCTTGGGGGAGATTCGAAAGCCTTCAACGCATATGTCCACATCACAATTTACCGGATTGGATGCTACTTCAACACTTTTATTATGGGCTTTGTGATTCGTTCAAAGAATCTATTGATCGTGCATTCGGAGGGATGTTCCTAAAGAAGATTGCGGAGGAAGCCAACATTTATCTTCATGAGCTATCTCAGAATATTCCTTGTTGGAGAGGCGGCCAAAATTCAGGAAATGGGGATCATTCTTTGGAGCACAACCCTGCTATTAGGCTTCTAATGGCCACCGTCCTTGATTTGCAAAAGAAGATAGTGAATGACGAAGTTTCCAACCAGTTGAACCTAGTCCTAGGTATGCAAAGCTTTGCATCCACTCCCGTTCCTATTATGCATACTTGTAACTTGTGTTTTGGTCCACATCTTGAGCATCAATGTGCGGAGTATCATCAAGTAGAACATGTGAATGCCATCTATTCCAACCAGCTTTATTCCCATTCTTATGAGGATTATGATCCTAGTTATACCAAGTTTGTCAACCCGGTGTTTAACCCTGTTTCTCAATTTTATGACCATCATGCATATTTTTAAGAAGAGTTTTCACATCAACCCACCCCACAACCTCAATTTTCTAAACCATCCCAAGATTCTATGATTGAAAAGTTGTTGCAACAAATTGTTGCTAATCAAGAAAGTGAGGAGGCTCATCTTAGAGACCTTGAAACCCTCAACAAAAATACCTCTCTCGACCCATTCAACCTCAACCTATTCAAGGGGAACAAGTAGATGCTATCACCCTAAGGACTGGAAGAGAAATTGAAGAACCTATGGTAGTGGGGGAGAATGTTGAAGATGAGAGATCTATGGGAGAGAATGAGGGAGTTGTGGTGAGTAGCAAAGAAGAGGAGAACTTAGGAGTTGAGCAAAACGTAGTTGAGAAGAAGGAGGATGATGTTGTGGTTAATGAAGACAAGGATGAGGAAAAGGAGAAGTTGGAAGAAAGAGTAGAGATTGAGAAAAGACGAGAGAAAGGGAAAGAAGTTTTGAAGGGAGACAATCATGAGTACCCATTGGAGAAACCCGTTTCATATAGACCACCAGTACTTTTTCCGGGGAGATTGATTCAACATAAAAGCGAGGCGAAGTTTGTTCGATTTATTGATACGTTGAAGAAGCTCCACGTTAATAATCCTTTTCTTGATGCTATAGCGGAGGTCCCTTCTTTGAAGAAACATCTTAATGACCTCTTGACAAACAAAAGGAGAATCAAAGAGTCATCGACCGTTCATCTCACGGTTCGTTGCAATGCCATTATGGGAAGCAAGACTCCCGAGAAACTAGCCGATCCCGATAGTTTCTTTATTCCGTGCTTAATTGGTGATATGAGAATTGATAATGCATTATGTGATTTGGGCGAAGTGTGAGTGTCATGCCACACTCAATTTGCAAGAAGTTGAACCTTGATGACTTCACCCCTACATTTATTAGCTTGCAACTTGCGGATCGAACCGTTAGGAAGCCCTTGGGAATATTAGAAGACATCCCGGTTCAAGTGGGAAGCTACCTTATCCCTTGTGACTTCGTTATCTTGGAGATGGATGAGGATTGGAGAAGTCCTATTATTCTTGGTCGACCTTTCTTAGCCACTGCGGGAGCAATTAAAGATTTGAAAAGAGGTCGGTTGTCTCTTCATGTGGGGAGAGAACATATTGATTTTGATCTTGATTCTTCGAGAAGGAACCCTCACAAGGAGTCACGTTTTAAGGTCAATGCAGTGGTTGGTAATATGGATGAGCATCAAGAGGAGCCTTGCTTACTTATTTTGGAACCGGATGATTGGGGTGGAGAAAGCACCCTAAATCTATTCATTTTGAGCTTCATGGAGATGGTCTCACCTTCCATGGCGACTTCCTCAACACCGTACCTTTGAGGAGGGAGATTGCTTTGGGTGAAACATATATTGAGAATATAAAATTGAGAGAGATGGCTTTCCAAGTCCCGAGACCCGGCACACCACCAAATTTCAAGCCGAGATTATCTTTTCTTTCTATCCAGCCTATTAAGTCTTCAAGGAGGCATGCTCCGTACTTGCGCAAGAAGAGGAAGTGATGGAAAATGAGGTTGAAATATTGGTGGAGTAATATGAGGAGGCCATTACCTTTGAATCTTTTGGAGTTGACTAGACCGCCGGAGAATTATTTCAAATCATTCATGAGTTCTATTGGAGTACGCGGGAGGAGAAGGAAAAAGAGTTGGTGGAGAAAGCTTACTGCGCTTCTTTCTTGCGCACCACGCCTTTTGAGAATCAAGTAAGTAATTAGGTCAAGCTCGGGACCTTAAACAAGCGCTTTATGGGAGGCACCCCAGACTTATACTTCTTTCTTTTGGGTTAATTTCTAGTTTTTCTTAGTTAGTTTCTTTTTCATGTTTTCAATCTTGCATGTGGATCTTACGAGCTTTGGTTGTTTTTGCTTGATTATCCTAACCATTTGCTCGATTTTCTTGGATCGTGGATTGAGAGTATTCTATATGAAGATCTCGAGGTAACCTCTTTCCACTCCCTTTGAATGTTTTATATTTCGATCCATGTTGCATGCTTGATTTTTCTTTTAGAGGCAAACCCCTAGTATGTGCTTGTTGGGTATATCTTGTTGTTGGAGCCGTGTGGGCTCAGGTCGCCACCACTTGCTTGCTAGTTGTTTTTGTTTGTTTGTTTTTTGTAGGTTCTCTACCCTTTTGTTGTGACACCCTTCCCATTTTCGTTTTTGTTTTCTTAGTTTTTGCCTAAAATTTGAAAATTTTTGTGTAAAAAAGGAGAAAAAAGGGAGTGAAAAACCTTACAAGTTTTTCGTTTTCGTTTTCGCTTTTGTTTTTGCTTAGTTTCTTGGATTTTTTTGTCAAAATTGGGAAGCCGTTCTTAATCTTCTTTAAAAGAAACTGGTCTGAGCATTTTCGACCCTGTCTCGGGTGATTGTCATGACTTACCTTATTAGATTCCCTGCATTGAGTGTCTAGTGAGATCCTTGATTCTTTTCACATTCTGGTTGAAACTGGGAGATTCTAGGGATTCATATCCGAGCTTGTTTTCTAAAAAGTAAGAAAGAAAAAAGAAGAAGAAAAGCAAAAGCAAAAAGAGAAGTCAATTCTCAAATAATTGAATTAAGTGGGGCGTGTAGGTCGAACGACATTAACAACCATACAGTTAGTCAACCTACACGGGACCAGTATTAGCGGTACAACGCTATTACCCCTTAAGCCTCCTTCTACATCGTTCGCGACGAAGAGGTGATGGAAAAGACTGTGTTCGGAGGGTAAACCCCATTTTGGGTCGTTCCGATTCCCGAAAATAAGGCTAACATCGATCATAAAAAAAAGAAGAAAAAAAAAGAAAGAAGCAATTTCGTTGGAAAACCAACCAAAAAGAAAAGAAAAGTTTGTGCTTCTAAAAGTGTGGGGCCTTTCCTTACATCACCTACCGCCCTCACCAAGCCAAGGGTGACCAAATGCGGGGGAGGGAAACTCTTTTCCATGTTTTTGTTTGTTTCTTCTTTAGCTCGGGTGAGAGTTTTTGGAGTCAACTAGAATCAGTTAGAACCCACTAACACTTATGCACATGGGGTTTTGCTTGGCATGAGGTGTAGGGTGTCGAAAATCTTTAAGATTGACAGTCGCTTGGGTTAGGTGTTTGTGAGATGCTCATAACAGTTCCTTTTGGAGGATTAATATCGTCTTCCTAATTGAGATTGCATGATTCTTTGAAGCGAAGTTGTTTTTCCTTTTCCTTTGTTTTCTTTGGTTTTATTTTTCACTTTCCCTCTCTCCTTTTTCTTTGGCTTTTGTGGGTATAGCCGCTACAAACCCTCACGAGTCCATCTCGTCCACCCGGGCTGCCGGGGGGTTCAAAGGGCTTGGTGCATACGCTAAATGCACTCGTTTCCTCCCACGACAGAGGAGTTGGTGTTTAGTTTTTCTTATTTGTTTTGTTTTGTTTTGCTCAAGACGAGCAAAAGTTTAAGTGTGTGTGGGGGGGGGTGTTTAGACCCATTTTTGTGTCTAAATAACACCTTAATTCTTAGGCTTTTGACTCGTTTCGTGTTTATTTTCATGGCTTTTTAGTATTCTTTTGGTTATTGTCTAGGTTTTGGCGTTTTACAAAAAAACGAGGTAAAACAGGCCATTTTTGAGACTTTTTGGTGATTTCCTGAGCCGAGCCAGACTGAGAGCCGAGGCGGAGTTGACTCGGGACCACTTTCCCCACCTTTGGTGTCAATTAGTGAGGTAACACCCACTACGACCTCGTAACGGGCGTTACATGCCTTGGAAAGAACGAAGAAACAAAGGGAAAAAAACAGCAGGGTAGCCCCCGCCACCCCAAGCGTGGCACCCGCTACCGTGGTCGGTCAGAACAAGACAGTACCTACGGTCTCTCGAAGGAAAATTCGCCTGGAGCTTTTCGCTGGTTAGCGCCCGCTACCCTAATGGTCGCGCTCACTACCTCAGCTGGGCAGGGGAAGACGACACCCACGGTTATCCGGACCGCAGCTACGATCGTACGAAGGAGAAAATCGCCCAGCATTCCTCGCTGGTCGCGCCCGCGACGGGGGTGGTCGCGCCCGCGACCCCCTGCTGCTGTGCGATTCTTAGGGCCTTAAAACGGTGGGTTTTACTCAACTGTTTTCACTTGTATAAATAGCTCCTAGGCTGCGATTTTCGGGGGATTCGACTCTAGCTGGCAAAACATTTTTCCAGCCTTGTAATTAGCAGTTTTAGAGAGAGATTAGTCTAGGGTTTGGTGTATTTTGGATTGTTTTCAAGATTGGAGGATTCAACAATTGAGACATTGCTTTGGATTATCCTTTCCCTTGTTCTTCCTTGTTCTTCTACAACATTTGATAAGTTTCTTCTTCCCTTAACTCTATTCTACTTTGTTAATTACTTTAATTTCTTGTTAATTGCTTTCCTTGCTCTTTAATTGCTTTAATTGTCTTTTGATTGTTGTTTGATGATAGAAATCATGCTTAGGGTTGGTTTTGTTGATGTTGTTAGCATAGTTGTGATGGCTAGTGGCTAGAACCCTAATGGGTTAGGGGGTAATTAAGGATGTGAATGGGTAATTAGGCATGGGTTAGCAATTTTAGTGAGTAATTAGTTGGGAAATCACTTTTCCCACTCCATTCGTTCCCTCAAGTGGGATGTATTTGGGTCCGAAAGTCCCCGAACACATCCAACACTTGAGTTGGAAGGTTGGAATTGGGATAGTTAGCACTCTACTCACGAAAGTGAATAGAGACTAACTAGGGAATTCTGTTTCTTCAACCCTCCGGGTCTGTGGTGGACTTTGGGGAAGTTAATCCGGGCTATTCTCGAAAGAGGAAGCCTGTTGGGTATTTTCTAACGGAATTGCCGCTTGATTTTCCTCCTTCTTGCTCTCTTGTTGCAAAACCTATCCCCTTGTCCCCGTTTGCATCCCGAAAAGCCCCCTTAACCCATTGTTTCACCTTGACTGACCATAGTTTGTTTTTTTTTTTGCGTTGTGACCCCCTTCAACCAATTTCCTTACCTTAGAAATCTTAGACCCGACCTTAGACCAAGTTTCTTAGCCAAGGCCCCTAGCTCCTCGAGAAGAACGATAAAAAAACCGAGGTCTCACAAACCTTGTTATATGCAGATTGCCCACCCCTTTGCAAACGGTGGGGCATGATACTCGCCTCCGCATCCTGATGGAAGGACCCTCAGGCTTCATATGGTACTTAGGAGAGAGAGCTACGAGGCAAATTCTGGGGGGATATCCTGGCCTTATACCCCAGGATCCTCCAGAGCACATGTTCAAGCCATGGCGCATTGCTCCGGGTGCCTTGGGAGATTGGATTCGCGGTTAAGACTTCGACAACTTTGTGCATAACGTCCCATAGGAGCAATTTGATGAGGAATTTCAGCACTGATTGAGCCATTTAGCGTTCCGGGTGGTAGGTATATCCTTCATTTTTTTTCGTTGGGCTTTTGGGTGATTCCTAACCATAAAGTTTGCAGATGGGGCCCTATGCTAAGGCCGCTGAGGTGGAGGCTCCACCAGCGAGAAGGAGAATCGTCGGTTTCTTGGATGTAGACACCAACAAACAATGCTCAGCACTCCGAGAGTTTGATCGGAAACTGGTAAGTCTTCATGTTGCTTCCTTTTCTCCTTTATGCCATTCATACATGTCTAATTTTGGTCTCATCGTCCTCCAGCCAAGATGGGATATCTTGCGACAAGTGACCAAGGAGTGGAGTACTATGCTGAAACACCTTGACCGGGCATTCATCGGCTCGGGAAGGTATCGCGGGAACACCACCGGAAGGGCTGATATGGAGGTATTTAGACCCAATTTTGTGTCTAAATAGCGCCTTAATTCTTAGGCTTTTGACTTGTTTCGTGGTTTAATTTAATAAGTTTTAATACGTTTTTGGTTATTTTGTAGATTTTGTAGTTTTTACTCAAAACATGGTAAAAAGGGCCATTTTGCAGCTATTTTGGGAATCCCGAGATTTCTCAGGTCTTGGTCGAGTCAAAAGAGAGGGAAGCGGAAAGGCTGGACATACCGAGCCGATCAAAAGATAGAGTTTTGCTGAAGTTTGCCTTGGTAGCCCCCGCTACCCTCTACGTAGCGGGCGCTACCCCTCCACTCGTCCGATCTCTATCACACGCACCAAGGCGTAGCCCCCGTCACCCTTTACATAGCGGGCGATACGCCCAGAACATCAATGTAGCCGAACTGGACCGTACCTACGGTCCTGAAGACCGCACCTGCGCTGGTGCCAAGGCGTGCACAGAAGGTGAAGTGACCGAGCAAGACCGTACCTACGGTCTTGGGAGACCGCACCTGCGACGATGCGAAGGAGAGAAGAATCGCCTAACCTGATTTGCCAGACTGCACCTACGGTCCAGAGACACCATGCCTACGGTGCTGCGAAGAAGAGTGAAATCTGCAGTTCCCTACGCACGACCGTAGCTACGGCCCCATAGACCATACCTACGGTCCCCAGCAGATTACACTTTTTCTGTTGAGCAAAGTGATGTGTTTTGAGTAACTAACTTGGCTTGTATATATTGCTATTAGGTCAATTAGCAGCATATATCATTCTAGCCTATCTTATTTCCATTTTAAAAGTTATCTTAGCAACATTTTAGCTTTCTATTAGAGTGATTCCTTAGTGATTAGTGAGTGATTATACTTGGATTATTGCTTTTGCACTGGATCTCATTGGGTTTCTATTGAAGTTTTGAAGACTAATTTTATTTTGGAGCATTGGATTATTATTATTCGTGAGCATCTTCCTTTGGCATCAAATTAATGAGTAATTCTTAACTCTTACTCTCTTTAGCTCATCTATTTACTCTTTAATCTCTGTTTTTGTTATTAGATTGCTTAGTATTTGTTGATTGTTGTTATTGTTGTTTTGAATATCTAGATAAGTATGAATGAAGTTATTATTATTGTTAGCATGTTAGATAAGATGAGTAGAGGCTAGAACCCTTATGGGTTAGGGAGAAACTAAGGATGTGAATGGTGTATTTGGATTGGGTTAGCAATTTTAGGAGGTAATTTGTAGTGGAATCAATTTCCCACTCCTATTCTTCCCTCAAGTGGGATGTATTTGGGATACGAAAGACCCCGAATACATCCAACACTTGAGTTGGAACGTTGGAATTGGGATAGTTAGTATTCTATGCACGAGAGTGAATAGAAGCTAACTAGAGAGTCTCATTTCTTTAACCCTCCGGGTCCGTGGTGGGCTTGTAGGAAGTTAATCCGGATTATCTTTGAAAAGGGAAATCCGGTGGGTTTATTCTAACGGGATTGTCACTTGATTCTACTATTTTGTTGCTTTCTAGTTGCGAAACCCTCGTACTTATTACCGTTTGCGTCCCAAAATCTCCCGACACCCATTGTCTCCCATTTGGCTGAACCATAGTTGTGTTTGTTCTGTTTTTACCATAAACCTCTTGTTATATTGTGATCCTAAACCTCACCTAGAGTCAATTAGTTCTAGCCAAGGTCCCTAGCTCCCTGAGAGGGAACGATACAAAACCGAGGTCTACAAAACCACTGTTACACAAAATGGTGCCGTTGCCGGGGAGCAAGCGCACCTAGCTTAGCTCTTTGTCTTTAGGTTGTTTAAGATCATTTCACTTGCTAGAGATTTGTTATCCTTGGTTATTGGGAATTTGATTCTTCTGTTTGTTCTTTTTGTGCATGCAGACTCGATCTCGACGAGGCCAAACTCCTATAACTCCACTGAATCCGAATCCGAAAAGTATTATTCGCCAAGCTAACGCCGGCTCGAGAGGAAGAAGACGACAAAGGGAGCGAGAGACGATCGAAATTCCAATGTCTGACGGAGAACAAGATCTACCCCGTACCTTAGCATCATATTCCTTACCATCGTCGGGTACGGGAGGCGATCCCATTATATTACCTGCATTACCATGAAACCCATCGTTCGAGTTTAAACCATATTTGTTGGAGATATTCGAGAACACTCCGTACCATGGAAGAGAACAAGAAAATCCCATCGAACACATCAACAAGTTCGAGAAACGCATTGGTTTCGTACAAATGAATAGAGTTTTCGCCGAATACATGAAGCTGAAGTTTTTCCTTCTCACTTTGAAGGGGAAAGCACTATTGTGGCTCAACACGTATCCGCCGGGAACCTATTCTACATGGGATGCCCTTAGCCGCTACTTTCTTCAAAGGTTTTTCCCCAATGATGAGATGTGTCGGTTGAGGCAAGCCATTATGAGTTTCAAGCAAGAGTCCGATGAGTCGCTATTCGAAGAATGGGGAGATTCAAGGGTCTCCAACGGAGATGTCCACACCAAAATTTTGAGGATTGGCTATTCTTGCATCATTTTTATTCCGAACTGAGTAGTTCTTTGCGAGAATCCATTGATCATGCCTCGAGAGGCATGTTCCTTAAGAAGACGGCGGGAGAAGCAAACGTGTTTCTCCATGAGTTATCTCAAAACTCTCCACATTGGGGAGGCGGCCGTGGTCCAAGAGATGGAGGTCCTTCTCTAGAAAGCAATCCTACTATTAAATTTCTCATGAATGATGTACTAGAGATGCAACAGAAGAAGGCCTTGGAGGAGACTACGAGGCAAGTAAAGGCAACTCAAGAGGTACCTATGCTTATTCCGGATGTCCGAGTTCTTGTATGTGATTTCTGTGGAGGGCCACATTCTTTGCAACGGTGTGAAGAGTATCAAGCCGAGCAAGTCCAAGCTATCTATCCTAACAATAACTTTTCCTATTCCAATCTAAATCTCGTTCGTCCTCGTGGGAATTATGCCTACATCCAACAAGCTCCACAAAACCAAAACCCACCCCTAGTTTCCCAAATCAAAACCGCCGCCAATACCAACAAAACCCCCACCATGGTCAAACTTCCCAAGCACCCTAACCACCACAACAAGAATTTTCCATTGAGCGAATGCTACAAAAGATCTCCTTAACTCAAGATAAGATGTCCTTAGCTCAAGGTAGAGACCAAGCACGCATCAAGAATCTTGAGTTACAATTGGCTCAAATGGCACAACAATCTAAACCCATCCAATCTCTTCCTAGCCAACCTCAACCAAATCCTAAGGGGCAACTTAATGCTATTACATTGAGGAGTGGTAGGGAGATTGAGGGCGTTAGAATGGTGGAAAAGGATGTTTTGGGTGACAAAGAGGGTGATGTGGTAGATGTCATGGAGGAGGAGGATTTGATAGAGGAGTGGGAGAGTGAGTTTGTTTTGGGAGAATCTAGTAAAGAAAGAGAGGAGATGGAGAAGGTAAGGAAAGGGAAAGGAAAAATGGTGGAAGAAGAGCCGATCCAAGTCATTGAGAAGCCGAAGTTACCGCCGGTTCCTTTTCCCGAGCGGTTAGCTGTAACGTGGTTTTGTAGACCTCGGTTTTTATCGTTCTTCTCAGGGAGCTAGGGGTCTTGGCTGTAACTAAATGACTCAAGGTAAGGTTTACGTTCACGAGATAATAAGAGGTTTAGGGTGAAAACAGAACAAACACAACTATGGTTCAGTAAAAAAGGGAAACAATGGGTGTCGAGATATTTTGGGATGCAAACGGCAATTAGGACGAAGGTTTTGCAACTAGGAGGCAACAAGATAGTAGAATCAAATGACAATCCTGTTAAGATAAACCAACCGGATTTCCCTTTTCAAGGATAATTCGGATTAACTTTCCCAAAGTCCATCGACAGACCCGGAGGGTTAAAAAAACGAGCTTCTCTAGTTAGGTTCTATTCGCTTTCGTGAATAAAATACTAACTATCCCAATTCCAACCTTCCAAATCAAGTGTTGGATGTATTCGGGGTCTTTCGTAACCCAAATACATCCTACTTGAGGGAAGAATAGGAGTGGGAAGTTGATTCCACAATAAATTACTCCTAAAATTGCTAACCTAATCCAAATACACCATTCACATCCTTAGTTTCTCCCTAACCCATTAAGGTTCTAGTCTCTGATCATCCTATCTAACATGCTAACAACAATAACAACTTCATTCATGCTTAAAAAGATATTAAAATCAACAATAACAACAATCCACAAACACCAAGTAATCCAAATAACAAAAACAGAGATTAAAGAGTAAATAATGAACTAAAGAGAATAAGAGTTAAGAAATGCTCATTAATTTGATGCCAAAGGAAGATGCTCTAGAATAATAAGAATCCAATGCTCCAATAATAAGAAAAGTCTTCAAAACTTTAATAGAAATCCAATATAATCCAGTGCAAGAACAATAATCCAAGTAAAACTCTCACTAATCACTCTATAAATCACTCTAATTGAAAGCTTAAATGTGATAAAAGTATGTGCTAAGATTGGATAAAAGATAGATAATAGATGATAAAAGATGATCCCCAGCTAAAAGACCTAAAAACAATATATAGAAGCCAAGTTTGTTACTCAAAACTCATCACTTTGCTAAATAGAGAAAACGCGTCTAGCAGGGGACCGTGGGCACGGTCAATGAGACCGTGGCCACGGTTCTGCATAGTGCAGGCGATTTCTCTCTTCTCTTCGCAGCACCGTGGGCACGGTGCCCCTGGACACTTAAACTTTTGCTCGTCCCGAGCAAAACAAGACAAAATAAAACTAACTAAACTAACACTAACTCCTCTGTCGTAGGAGAGAAACGGGTGCATTTAGCGTATGCACCAAGCCCTTTGGACCCCCCGGCAGCCTGGGTGGACGAGATAGACTCATGAGGTTTTGTAGCGGTTGTGCCCACAAAAGCAAAAAAAAGAGGAAAAAGGGGAAAGAAAAAGAAGTGAAAACCGTACACTCTACCTCCTTCTTGGCCATATTGTAAGAGAAAGTGGCATTGGATGTGCCGTCTTCCGGAACCACAAGAGAACTCAGAAATTCAAGCACCGGTTGTTCTATGATGGGCTCGTTGATTGTGGCAAAAATTTCCCAACCCGTGACTTTAATGAAAAAGTCCATGCTGGGTTTACAATATACATCCTGTGCCGTCTCCTCGTGATACAAGTCCGGAGCACAAATTTTCCGCTTTTTCAACCTTTCGTACCTCGCCTTATGTAAATCATCCCTAAAGGTTAATTTCACTTTTGGGTCACATTGGATTAAGGAGGCGGGTTGACCCTTGTAGCGGGTCTTGTCGGGTTCTGCTGAAATAGATGGGGCAGGGGTCAGTTTTGGCTCGGATCGGGCACGCTTTGCTCGTCCCATTGAAACAAACTAAGAGCAGTACGACGACAACAAAAAGCACAGCAACAACAATGTCCCAAAATCCCAAACAACAACAAAATTCCAACCAAGAATGTCACCAACTACACTCCAATCAACAAGCTAACACCCAAATTGGCACCCCCAAACTCAACCAAGAGCATCCAGCCAAGACCCACGAAATTGTGCACAAAAATCGACCCAAATTAGCAATAAAAACGAAGTTCGATGCACCAATTAACAAGAAGTACCTGAGTTGAAGACTTGGAAGTGTTTTCTTGACAATTTCGAGCCCTAACAAGAACAAAAAACTAGAAATTTTGCTTGAAGAACCCCGAAAATGGCGAGGAACAATAGATGCGGCGCAGCTAGGGCAAAGTCTTGTGAGAACTTGGAGAATGGGGAAGGATTTTGTGGAGGAATTTTGCAAATTAGGCAAGGGACTTAGGGTTTGAGGTTTGGAGAGAGTGTTTCGAGTGAGAGGGAAAGGACGGAAATGAAAGAGAAATGAGGGAGAAAGGGTAAATGCCCCGACAGAAATCGCAGCTATTCGACTCACCATGGTAAGAAGTGGGCAAAAACTGCTGGATTGAGACCGTGGCTACGGTGACACCCACCGTGGGGACGGTCGAGCTCGGGTAAAATTCTGGGGAATAAAGGCTGCTTTGAGACCGTAGGTGCGGTGAAATAGACCGTGGCTACGGTCTCACTCGGGAATGAGAACTGGGCAAAATGTGCATAACTGGACCGTGGCCACGGTAAAGACCACCGTGGGTACGGTCCTCTTCGGTCACTCCCCTGCACCTACAAGACTCAAAAACTTGGAAAAATTGTTAAGTCCTAAAATTCTACTCTCACATTCTCCACTCTCTTTTCTTGCTCATTCAACAACTTTCAAGGACACCTTTCCACACTCAAAACCACTTTGAATCACGTCCTTCATAGAACCTCTTTTCACTCTCGATTTTTTTCACTCTTTTCTTTCTTTTTCTCAAACTTTAACAAAAACAAAAAAATGAAAATGCTAAGACTAAAGAAATAAAATGAAGAAAATGAAAGAAAACACTAAAAGAAGGGGAAGTAGCTTGTACCTCTCCCAGGTGCTTGTTTTAGGTCCTAGCTTGACCTACTCTAATGCTTTCAACATTCAAAGTTGGCGAGGTACACTACAAGGTCCCCGCGTACTCCTCGCACATGAAGTATGGCTTAAGCTTTGATGAGATCACCTTGAAACAATTCCCCTGTGCATTCTGGAGTTCAACCACCCCGGCCAGAAGAATCCTCACTATTTCAAAGGGCCCAGACCACCTTGATCTCAGCTTCCTGGAGAATAGTGCGAGCCTTGAGTTGAAGATAAGGACCCTATCACCCACCACAAACTCATGACGGTTCAACCTTTTATCATGCCATGCTTTCGTTCTTTCTTTGTAGATCTTATTATTTTCATAAGCATGACGTCACATCTCCTCAAGCTCTTCTAATTGAAATAAACGACTTGCTGCGGCCACCTTGAGATCAAAATTCAATTTCTTGATTGCCCACATCATTTTGTGCTCAAAATCTACGGGAAAATGACATGTTTTCCTGCAGACAAGACGATACGTAGTAGTCCCAATCGGTGTTTTGAAACCGGTGCGATATGCCCTGAAGGCTTCATCTAATTTCTCCACCCAATCCTTTCGTGAAGAGCTGACCATCTTCTTTAAAATCTCCTTGATAGCACGATTTGGGATTTCTACGTGCCCTTGCGTTTGAGGATGATAGGGGAGTCCCTTTTTGTGATTGATACCATACTTTGCCAGGAGGGACTCAAACTTCTTCTCGATGAAGTGGGAACCGTTGTCACAAATGATAACCCTTGGAATGTCAAATATTGGGAATAAAATCTTCTTCAAGAATCTTGATACGGACTTGCCATCGCACTTCACGCATGGGATAGCTTCGACCCATTTCAAAACATAGTCTACCGCCACTAGGATATATTGAAAACCTCATGAAATCTAACCCCCATACATCGAAAACCTCTACCTCAAGGATGAAGTTCAATGGTGCTCTATTCTTCCGGGAAATATTTCCGGACCTTTGGCATTTGTCACATTGCTTGACATGAAGATGGGCATCACGAAACAGAGTCGGAAACCAATAGCCGGCTTGTAAAACTCTCGCCGCCGTCTTTTCAGAGCCACCGTGACCTCCAACCGAGAATTCATGATAATGTGTCAAAACAGATTTCACCTCGCTCTCGGGTAGACATCGTCTATACATCCCGTCGTTGTATAATCGGAATAGGAATGGATCGTCCCAAAAGAAATGTTTCATGTCGTGAAAGAACTTCTTCTTTTGATGAGGGTTCAGATTTAGAGGAATGTTTAGACTCGATTTGGTGTCTAAATACTGCCTAAATCCTTAGGCTTTTAACTCCTTTCGTAGTTTAATTTCACAACTTTTAATATGTTTTTGGTTATTTTTTAGATTTTGGAGTATTCACCAAAAACGTAGCAAAATGGGCCTTTTTACAGCATTCTTGGCGATTTCCCGAGCTGAGCCGGACCGGAAACCGAGACGGAGTCGACCCGGGACCACACTCCCGACCTTTGGTGCCGATTAGTGAAGTAACGCATGCTACTACCTTGGGACTTAGCGTTACATGCCACGGAAAGAAGGAAGAACAAAGGGAAGGGAAGCCGGACCGTAGCCCTCGCTACGAATGGCGTAGCACCCGCTACGCCCAGAGTGCAAATGGAGGTCGAGTGTGACCGTGGCCACGGTCATGGCCACCATAGCCACGGTGGGTGTATGTTGGAGGTAAGGATGTCCGAGGGAGACCGTACCCACGGTCGGAGCCGCCGTGGCCACGACGCCTCGAAGCTCAAAATCGCCCGAAGCTTTTCGCTCGTCGCGCCCGCGACGGGGGAGGTGCGTTTCTTCGGCCTTCAACGCTGCATTTTGGCCAGCTGTTTTGGGGGGTTTAAATAGCTCTTTTGCTGCGATTTTTAAGGGGGAGACTCGACCTATCTAGGGTTAGACTAAAACATTATTTCAGCTTGTATTAGTGGATTTTAGAGGGAGATTAGTGAAAGATCAATCTAGGGTTTTGGAGATTTGTGTATGTTATTTAAGATTTGGGGATTCAATCAATTGAAAGATTGTTGGATCATCTTTTATTGCCTTCTATTGTTCATCTACAGCACTTTGATAAGTATTCTCTTCCTTTATCTCTTTTATTAATTACCTTATTAATTACTTTACTTGTTCTTAATTGCTTTGCTTGCTATTTCATTGTTCTTGCTTATTTATGGTTGTTTGATGTTAGAAATCATGTTTAGGTTTGGTTTGGATGTTGTTAGCTTAGTTTGTATCATGATTAGTGGCTAGAAACCCTATGGGTTAGGGGGTAATTAAGGGTGTGAATGGGTGATTAGGTTTGGGTTAGCAATATTAGTGAGTAATTAGTTGGGAAATCAATTTCCCACTCCTATCCTTCCCCCAAGTGGGATGTATTTGGGTGCGAAAGCATCCCGAATACATCCAATACTTGTGTTGGAAGGTAGGAATTGGGATAGTTAGTATTCTAGTTCGCGAAAGCGAATAGAAACTAACTAGGAAATTTCGTTTCATTAACCACCCGGGTCAGTCGATGGACTTTGGGGAACTTAATTCGGAGTATCCTTGAAAGAGGAAGCCCGCCGGGTATTTTCTAACGGAATTACCACTTGATTCTCCCTTCTTGTTAGTTCCTTGTTGCAAAACCCATTTCCTCATCCCCATTTGCATCCCGAAAAGCCTCCGAAGCCCATTTTCCATTCCTTGACCGACCATAGATTTCTTTGTTGCGTTGTGACCCATTTCGAACCAAATACCTTACCTTAGCAATCTCGACCCGACCATTGACCTAGTTCCTATGACCAAGGCCGCCAGCTTCTTGAGAGAGAACGACAAAACCGAGGTCTTACAGACCACGTTACACAAAATGGCGCTTTTGCCGGGGAGCCAACGCCCCTAGTTTTAGTTTCTTGGTTTTTTGTTATTTGAGTTTGCTTTCACGCTAGAAATCAGATTGTGTTAGTCCAAATGAATTTGATGCTTCTTCATTTCTTGTAGGAGTCTTCGCGTTCAAATGGGTGAAGCTCAAGCTGGTTCACCTCGTACCCTTCTATTATATGTCGTTCCATCATTGGGTACGGGAGGCAATCCTATCACGTTACCACCATTACCACCTGATGCTGTGTTCGAGTTTAAACCGCACTTACTTGAAGTCTTCGAAAGAAATCCGTTTCATGGGGACGATGCTGCTGGAAGTCCCATTGCTCATATTGATAAATTCGAAGACCGGATTAGCTTTATTCACATTCCAATAATTTATTTTTGAAGTTGAACTTCTTTCCTCTCACTGTTGGGGGGAAAGCAAAGATATTGCTACAAACATTTCCACCTGGTTTTTATTCTTCATGGGAGGCACTCAAAGGAGATTTTCTTCATCGTTTCTTTCCGGTGGAGGAGACACACCGACTTCGAGCAGAAATTCTAAGTTTCAAGCAAGGGCCGGGAGAAAGTCTTTTCGACGCTTGGGGGAGGGTTAAGAGTCTTCAACGACAATGCCCTCATCATAATTTACCGGATTGGATGTTGCTTCAACATTTCTATCATGAGCTCCGTGGCCCTCTTAGAGAATCTATTAATAATGCGTCCGGAGGGATGTTCCTGAAGAAGACTGCGGAGGAAGGCAATATTTTGCTTCATGAGCTATCTCAGAATGTGCCCAGGTGGGGAGGCGGCCAAAATTCAGGAAATGGGTATGATTCTTTGGAACATAACCCCACTATCAAGCTTCTAATGGCTATCGTTCTTGATTTACAAAAGAAGATGGTGAATGATGGAGTTTCTAACCAGTTGAACTTAGCCCGAGGTATGCATACCTTTGCATCCATTTCCGCCCCACATCTCGAGCATCGATGTGTGGAGTATCGTCAAGTGGAACATGTGAATGCCGTTTACTCCAACCAACTTTATTCCTATTCCGATTAGGATTATGGCCCTCGTTATACTACTTTTGCCAATCCTACATTTGATCCCGTTTCTCAAGTCTATGACCATCATGCGTACTTTCAAGAAGAGTTTTCGCCTCAACCCACCTCACAACCTCAATTTTCTCAACCATCCCAAGATTCTATGATTGAAAAGTTGTTGCAACAAATTGGTGCTAATCAAGAAAGTGAAGGTGCTCGCCTTAGAGACCCTGAAACCCAAATGACCCAAGTTGCTCAACAAATATATTCTTCTCAACCCATTCAACCTCAACTCATCCAAGGGGAGCAAGTTGAAGCCATTACCCTAAGGAGTGGGAGAAAAATTGAAGAACCTATGGTAGTGGAGGAGAATGAGGAGGAGGAGAGACCTTTGGGAGAGAATGAGGGAGTTGTGGTGGATAACAATGAAGAGGAGAACTTAGAAGTTGAGCAGGCTAGGATTGAAGAAAAGGAGAATGATGTTGTGGTTAATGAGGCCGAGAATGAGGAAAAAGAGGAGTTGGAAGAGATGGTAGAGATTGAGAAAAGACGAGAGAAAGGAAAGGAAGTCTTGAGAGAGGATATTCATGAAAACCCATTGGAGAAACCCGTTTCATATAGACCTCCAGTTCCATTTCCCGGAAGATCAGTTCAACAAAAGAATGATGATAAATTCTCAAGTTTATTTTGATGATGAAGAAGCTCCAGGTTAATATTCCGTTTCTAGATGCCATGTCGGAGGTCCCTTCATTCAAGAAACATCTCAAGGACCTTTTGACAAACAAGAGAAGAATCAAGGAGTCGTCGACCGTTCATCTTACGGTTAGTTGCAACACCATTATGGGAAGCAAGTGTCCCGACAAACTAGCCGATCCCGGTAGTTTCTCTATTCCATGCTTAATTGGTGATATGAAGATTGTAATGCATTATGTGACTTGGGGGCAAGTGTGAGTGTCATGCCACACTCTATATGTAAGAAGTTGAACCTTGATGACTTGACCCCTACAAATATTAATTTGCAACTTGCGGACCGGAGTATTAGGAGGCCCTTGGGAATATTAAAAGACATCCCGATTCAAGTGGGAAGTTTCCTTATCCCTTGTAACTTCGTTATTTTGGAGATGGACGAAGATTGGAGAAACCCTATTATCCTTGGTCGAACCTTCTTGGCTACCGCATGAGCTATTATAGATGTGAAAAAAGGTCGTTTGTCTCTTCATGTGGGTAGAGATCGTATTGATTTTGACATTGAACCTTCAAGAATGAAATCCCGCAAAGAATCTCATTTTAAGGCCAATGCGGTGGTAGGCATCTTAGATGAACCCCAAAAGGAGTCTTATTTGCTCGAAGTTGAGCCCGATGACTGGGGAGAAATCAAATATCTGAGGGTTTCGCATCCAAATCTGAGTGAACTTGAGGACATTCACTATGATCATCCTCTGAAGATCATTCCATGGAGAAAGGAGATTTCTTTGATAGAAACCTATGTTGAATGCAACAAAGTCAACGAGTTGATCTTCAAAAGTCCTAGGCCTTGTAAACCACCAAACACCAAATTGAAGTTACTTTCTACTTCTATATCCTCGTGGCCTACTAAGTTTTTGAGGAAGCGAGATTCGTTTCTACGCAAGGGTAGGAGGTGTTGGAAGAGAAGAAGGAAACGTTGGTGGAGAAAGCCAAAGGAAATGCTACCCGGATATCCTAGGCCGATGATTAGGCTACCGGAAGAGTGTCCCATGACATTCATGAACCTCTTTGAGAATCATGGGAAAAAGAGGAAGAGAAACTGGTGGAAAAGATTGATGATGTTTTTGGTTTGTGTCCCGAGGATTCCAAGAATCAAGTAAGTATTTAGGTCGAGCTAGGGACGTTAAACGAGCGCTCTATGGGAGACACCCCATAATTCTTGAGTTCTTATTTCAATTTTTAGTTTTTTTGCATTTTTCTAATTTTATTCCTTTTCTTTTCTTTAATTTTTCTTTTTAGCTTTCTTTAGGTTTTTCTATTTTTTCTAGTCTTTTTGGTTTTTCTTTATTTCTTTCTTTCTTTTGTAATTGAGGTATTAGTTCTAGGTTTAGAAAGAAAAAGGTTTTGAAAAAAAAATGAAAGAGAGAAAAATGATGTGAAAAATTGAAAGAAAAAAATAGAAAAAAGAGTTGGAGTTGGAGTTGGAAAAAAAAAAGAAGAAGTTGGAGTGAAGGAGGAATGTGTGAGTGAGTGAAGTTTTGAAAAATATTTGAGTGTGGAGGGAGTTTGATAGTTGGAAAATCTTAGATTGAAATTGAGAAAGTTTGAAAAAAAAATTGAGTGTTGAAGTGTATTAATTTTTAGGAATTGGAGTTGATTGTTGAAAGAGTCGACAGCAGCAGCAGGTAGCAGGCGCTACCTTAGTCGTAGCACCCGCTACACAGCAGCGACAGCAATAGCAGCATGCGTCCAGGGAGAGATCGCAGCTGCGGTAGAAGGCACCGTGCACACGGTCGTGACCGTCGCACTCGGCAATATTTTCGGCTAAAAAACCCGATTCTATCTTTATTTTCTCATTTCTTTTCTTCCTCCTTCGACACTATCCCTCTCTCCACAGCCAAGCGACTGCAACAGAACCCCTCTCAAATCCATTCCTTCCCCCTCAACTCTCAATTCATCCCTCTCCTTCTTCCCATTTTCGATCCCCAAACCCTAATTTCTTCCCCTGCTGTGCGAAGTTCTGCTGCTAGGGTTCGATTGTTGCCTAGGTTCTGCCCTAGTGTGCGGCATTGTTCAAGCAATTAGTATACACATCTAAGTGAGGTATTTCTAGTGTCATTGTGCCACATCCCATCCCTCTCATCTGTATTTGGTTCGTTCACCATTGTTGTTGAGTTAGGTGCAATTTTGCCAGTTTTTACACGCATGATTCTGCCTCACTATGTTGTTGAGTTGGATGTCATGACTGTGTATTGTTACTTTGTGAGTTTAATTGTGTGAAATCCTCTCCCCTTCTCTTGCATTTGGTTCATTTAGCTCGTTCATCATTCTTTATTGAGTTAGGATTGGATTTTGTCAATTTTTATACTCAAATTCTACCTCACTATGTTGCTGAATCTGAATGCTAGTTCTTGATTGAAGTTTTGTAATGGGCTGCTGTTTTTTCATCTGTTGAAAGCACGCACACAAGCAGCACACACGCTCATGCTGTATTTGCTAAGAGTTTGGTCGACTTTCACACACACTTACATTACTAGCTAAGTTAGTAAGTTGTCTATGTGCTATTTGTGCGTTCTTTTTGTATATGCTATGTGTTTGGTTAATTTTTACAAGCAAAAGTTGTCCTCCTTGGTGAATACACGTTCAAGTGCTCCGATATGAGGTAATTCCTTGTGATTTTTGTGCATAAGCTTTTCAAACTCCCGTGTTTGTTGCTTGTGTCGATTCTTTTTGGTTTACCTTTGAATTTAGGCACTGTTATTTGCAAAATTCTTGCCAACTCCTGCTTTTGTTCATCATGAGTGGGAGAAACAAGCGTTCACGAGTCGAGGAAGCTCCTTCTTCGCAACCGGGACCATCCTCATTCACAAAGGATCGTTACAAAGCGCAAACGCCCACACTAATTCGATGTGAACCAGATGCGGATGTGACTTTCCGGGATGAAGAGCGTAAACGACGGTATGAAACGTTCCAAGCAAGGAAAATATGTGCACCGAATATTTATGATGCGGCGACAATTGAAGCCATCCATTGCAAGCCAAGCTTCGATTACCTCATTGGTGTTCTTGGTTGGGAGGTATTCATCATGATTGACGAATCGATCATGGATCAACCCGTCCTCGAATTTTTAAGCTCCTTGAAGGTTCACAATGATGGCTAAAAGGATGCGCATTTTGAATACCGGGTCGCCAACAAAGACAAGTCATGCACCTTGAAGCGTTTTGCCAACGGTTGGGGTTGCCCAAGGATGGGAGACTCTATGAGCGATGCGCAAATTTTCATGAGCAGCAGGCAATGATGGACTTAACCTGTTGGAGGAGAATGAATCTTGGCATGAGGGGTGAATACCCACGATATCATTGCCCCCGAAACTCTAAGGGGCGTGACTTCTGCAACCCAGTTATTCGAATCTTCCAAAGAGTTGTGACTAGTTCGGTGTTTGGGAGAGATGACGGATGCCCCAAGGTTCGAAAGGACGATCTTTTTGTAATATATAATGCCATAAGGGGTAAGCGGGTCAACACCGGATCTTGCATTCTACACTGTCTCCGAGAGATTAGCACGGAAACCCGACCCACTACTATCAAGATGGGGCACATCATTTGCCACTTCCTAGTCTAGGAAGGTTTTGGGAAACATTTGAAGAAGTGGAAACCGCGCTATGATCTGGATCCTACCGACAAGGTGCGGTTGCAGAAAATGAACATCCTCGCCAAGCACCCAACTGCCACGATCTAATGCCACGGACACGACAACAACACGAAGATTCTTTTAGATCTGGACCATGCCGAGGAGTGGTTAGATATCACGAAGAAACACAACTGGTCTTGTGGTCAGGTTCCTAGTGACCACAAGGTTGGTGGTCCGGATGGGTCCAGTGGCGAGGAAGAAGAGGAGGACATGGAGGAAGGAGGTGAAGAAGACGAAAATGAGGAGGAAGAAGAGGAATATGTCGGCCACAGTGAAGCTATTGGAAGTCAGAGTCACCCATGGGAAGCTTCATTTGAGCATCTCAACTCTCAATTTGAACAATTAAGAGTTGACCATCGAGAACAACGAACGATACTCCAGCGCCAAAACAACTTGTTGGAGACCCAACAAGATCTGTTACGTGCCCAACAGTCTACACTTCAGAGGCACGAGGAGTATTTTCAACAGCAGAACCAATATTGGCGTGAATGGGAGGTACTACCATTACTCCATTGCGAACCATCCCCCAGCACCACCGGAGTACATCAATAGCTATTATCCCACCTACTTTCCATATCACCCATATCCTCCCCCGGGAGGATCCGAGCAATAATTTGTAAGTGTCCCCGCGCCCACTTTACTCTATTGATTTTATTTACACTGTTAGTGTTAGATAAGTATGGGGGGGTGCTTTATTGGAAAGTTGGAGGGAAAGTATGCTGGTTTGTCGGTTTTGTTGAGTTCGTTGTCCCCATGGTTTGAGTTATTTCGCATTCATTACTTCATCATTGGTTCGGCCAGTTACGAGCGTTGTTTCACCCTCAATTCCCGCCTCAAACTAGTGAGATTCAGGGTTGAGGTCAGTTAGTGTCAATGTACATGTTGTGAATAGTTTGTCGTTTCCTTAGTTTTTTTAGTCTCCCGTGTCTTGTTTATTTTTTTTTTCTGTTTCTGTTCTTTTTCTTTTTTGCATGCGACATTCACACTTACTATGTTTTTCTCATTTATTCCTAACCCAAGTGTGATGTTTTCCCTGGATCGCGGATTGGGTCATTAATAAATTGAAGACCTCGAGGTAACCTCCTTCCGCATTTTTTTTGTTGTGTGTATATACTGATCCTTGTTGCATGCTTGATTTTGCTTTTGGGTGGCGAACCCCTTTGAGTATTTCTGTTGGGATATATTGCTGTTGGAGCCGTGTGGGCTCGGGTCGCCACCATTTTTACTTGCTAGTTGTTTTTTATTTGTTTGTTTTTGTAGGTTTTCTACCCTTTTCATGTGACACCTTCCCACAATGAGGGCATTGTGGAGTTTTAAGTGTTGGGGGGTAGGAGATATTCTGTTTCAAGGGTAGATCACCTAGTCATTTTGTTTTTTTTTTAATTTCTTAGTTTTTGCTTAAAATTTGAAAAATTTTCGTGTGGAAAAGGAGAAAAAAGGGAGTGAAAACCTTTTTCAGTTTTTCTTTTCGTTTTGTTTTTTGTTTTGATTTGTTTCCTGGATCTCGTTATCGAAGTTGAGAAGTCGTTCTTAAACTTCTTTAAAAGTGACCGGTTGGAGCATTTTCGACCCTAACTCGGGTTCTAGTCGAGACTTATCCTTAGTAAACTCCTTTCATTAAGTGTCTAGTGAGACCCTCATTCCTTTCTCGTTCTATTTGGAACCGGGAGGTTCTAGGAGCTTGTGTCCGGATTTGTTTTGTTTCTCGTTTAGCAAAAGCAAAAAAGTTCAAAAAGAAAAGAAAAGAAAGAAAAGCTTTCATAAGATACAATAACCTGAATAAGTGGAGCTTGTCGCTGAAGACATTAACCACCTACACGGGCCCGGTATTCATGGTACGTCATGGATACCCCTTAACCCTCCTCCTATATCGCTTTGCGATGGAGAGGCGAATGGAAAAGACCGTGTTGGGACAGTATACCCCTTATATGGGCCGTCCAATTCCCGAAAGTAAGGCTAATACCGACTTTTAAAAACAAAAAGAAAAAAAAAAGAAAAAGAAAAGCAAATTTCGTTGGTGATTCCAATTCAAAAAGAAAGAAAGAAAAATTTTTTGCCTCTAAAAAGAGTGGGGCCTCCCCATGCATCACCTACGACCCTCACCAAGCCAAGGGCGACCAAATGCGAGGGAGGGCAACGCTTTTCTTAGTTGTTTCATTGTTTTCAAATTCGGACGCGAGTTTTCAGAGTCTTTTGGTTCCCGTTAAAACCTTTTTGTGCTTTTGGCATGTGGGGTTTCGCTTGGTACAAGGTGTAGGGAGTTGAAAAATCTTCAAGATCGACCTTTATCCGAGTTTGGTGTTGTGAGGTGCTCCTAACGGTTACTTTGGGAGGTTTAATCACGTTTTCTTAGTTTGGATTGCGAGATCTTGTGAATCAAAGCCTTTGTTTTTCTTTTGTTTTCTTCGGTTTTGTTTTCACTTTCCCTCTCTCCTTTTTCTTTGGCTTTTGTGGGTACAGCCGCTACAAACCCTCACGAGTCCATCTCATCCACCCGGGCTGCCGGGGGGTTCAAAGGGCTTGGTGCATACGCTAAATGCACTCGTTTCCTCCCACGACAGAGGAGTTGGTGTTTATTTTTCTTTTTTGTTTTGTTTAAGTGTGGGGGGTGTTTAGACCCGATTTGGTGTCTAAATACCGCCTAAATCCTTAGGCTTTTAACTCGTCTCGTAGTTTAAGTTCATAGCTTTTAATGTGTTTTTGGTTATTTTGTAGATTTTGGAGTTTTCACAAAAAACGTAGCAAAACGGGCCTTTTTACAGCATTCTTGACGATTTCCCGAGCCGAGCCGGACTGGAAACCGAGACGGAGTCGACCCGGGACCACACTTCCGACCTTTGGTGCCGATTAGTGAAGTAACGCATGCTACGACCTTCGGATCGAGCGTTACATGCCTCGGAAAGAAGGAAGAACAAAGGGAAGGGAAGCAGGACCGTAGCCCCCGCTACGAATGGCGTAGCACCCGCTACGCCCACAGTGCAAATGGAGGCCGAGTGTGACCTTGGCCACGGTCATGGCCATCGTAGCCACGGTGGGTGTATGCTGGAGGTCCGGATGTCCGAGGGAGACCGTACCCACGGTCGGAGCCACCTTAACCACGACGCCTCGAAGCTTAAAATCGCCCGAAGCTTTTCGCTCGTCGCGCCCGCGACCCCCTGTTGTTCTGCATTTCTTTGGCCTTCAACGCTGCGTTTTGGCCAACTGTTTTGGGGGGTTTAAATAGCTCCTTTGCTGCGATTTTTAAGGGGGAGACTCGACCTATCTAGGGTTAGACTAAAACATTATTTCAGCTTGTAATTAGTGGATTTTAGAGGGAGATTAGTGAAAGATTAATCTAGGGTTTTGGAGATTTGTGTATGTTATTTAAGATTTGGGGATTCAATCAATTGAAAGATTGTTGGATCATCTTTTATTGCCTTCTATTGTTCATCTACAGCACTTTGATAAGTATTCTCTTCCTTTATCTCTTTTATTAATTACCTTATTAATTACTTTACTTGTTCTTAATTGCTTTGCTTGCTATTTCATTGTTCTTGCTTATTTATGGTTGTTTGATGTTAGAAATCATGTTTAGGTTTGGTTTGGATGTTGTTAGCTTAGTTTGTATCATGATTAGTGGCTAGAAACCCTATGGGTTAGGGGGTAATTAAGGGTGTGAATGGGTGATTAGGTTTGGGTTAGCAATATTAGTGAGTAATTAGTTGGGAAATCAATTTCCCACTCCTATCCTTCCCTCAAGTGGGATGTATTTGGGTGCGAAAGCATCTCGAATACATCCAATACTTGTGTTGGACGGTAGGAATTGGGATAGTTAGTATTCTAGTTCGCGAAAGCGAATAGAAACTAACTAGGAAATTTCGTTTCATTAACCACCCGGGTTTGTCGATGGACTTTGGGGAAGTTAATCCGGACTATCCTTGAAAGAGGAAGCTCGGTTGGTATTTTCTATCGGAATTACCACTTGATTCTCCCTTCTTGTTACTCCCTTGTTGCAAAACCCATTTCCTCATCCCCATTTGCATCCCGAAAAGCCTCCGAAGCCCATTTTCCATTCCTTGACCGACCTTAGATTTCTTTGTTGCGTTGTGACCCTTTTCGAACCAAATACCTTACCTTAGCAATCTCGACCCGACCATTAACCTAGTTCCTATGAGCAAGGCCGCCAGCTCCCTGAGAGAGAACGACAAAAACGAGGTCTTACAAACCACGTTACATGTAATCACCTCACTGGACAAGTAGTTTATGATGTCGGCATACCACGGGTGAGAGTGCTTGATAGCCATGAGTCACTCATTCGCGAAACAATCTACAATCGGTTTGGCATCCTCCAAATCAATAAGAATCCTCGATAGGTGATCGGCTACTACATTCTTCGTGCCGGCCTTGTCGCGAATTTCCAAATCGAACTCTTGCATAAGCAAGACCCATCGTATAAGCCTCGGCTTTGTTTCTTTCTTTCCCATCAAATATTTAATCGCGGCATGATCCGTGTAAACCACCATCTTGGTGAACATATGGTTTTGCTGGAATTCGTTGAGAGCAAAGATGATTGCCAAAAGCTCGTTCTCCGTGGTCGTGTAATTCTTTTGTGCACTATCAAGCGCATGGCTTGCATAGTAGATGACTCTTGGCTTCTTCTCTATTGTTTGAGCCAAACACGCTCCCACAACGAAATCTCTTGCATCGGCCATGATTTCAAAGGGTAGTGTCCAATCCGGAGGTTGAACTACCGGAGCGGAAATCAAGGCTTGCTTTAACCTATAAAATGACTCAAAGCACTCATCAGTAAAAGAGAATGGGGCATCCTTGCACAAGAGACCAGTTAAAGGTCGAGGGATTTTGGAAAAATCCTTGACGAACCGGCGATAAAAGCCAGCATGGCCAAGGAAGCTACGCACCCCCTTAACAGAAACTGGGGGTGGTAGGCGCTCTATAACCTCAACTTTAGCCTTGTCCACTTCGATGCCCTTAGAAGAAATTAAATGACCGAACACAATACCTTCTTCCACCATGAAGTGGCATTTCTCCCAATTCAACACTAAGTGAACTTCCCACAACGGGTTAGAACTTTCTCCAAATTCAACAAACAATCATCAAAGGTATTACCATAGACAGAAAAATCATCCATAAAGAATTCCATGCATTTTTGAATGAAATCACTAAAGATAGCCATCATGCAACGTTGAAATGTCCCCGGTGCATTACATAACCCAAAAGGCATGCGACGATAAGCAAAAGTACCATACAGGCAAGTGAAAGTAGTTTTCTCTTGATGTGAGGGGTGGATTGAAATTTGAAAGAAACCCGAGTACCCATCCAAAAAGCAAAAATACGAGTGACCCGCCAACCGTTCCTACATCTGGTTAATAAAGGGAAGGGGGAAATGGTCCTTCTTTGTTACTTTGTTTAGTTGGCCATAATCAGTACATATCCGCTAACCGGTGACGATCTGGGTACTAACTAGTTCTTTCTTTTCATTTTCAATCACAGTCATTCCACCCTTCTTGGGTACACACTGAACCGGGCTTAGCCATTCGCTATTTGCGATGGGGAAGATGATCCCAGCAGCTAGGAACTTTAGTATTTCCTTTTTAACCACCTCTTGCAGATTGGGATTTAATCGACGCTGCGGTTGCCTAGTAGGCTTTGCATCCACTAACAAGTCAATCGAATGCATCTATATAGAAGGGGACAGACCTTTCAAATCCTCTATCTTATAACCTAGGGCACCCATATGTTTTATAAGCAAATCAAGCAACTTGGACAATTCAGAATCATTCAATTTCGCATTCACAATGACAGGACAAGATTTCTCATCATCCAAGAAAGCATACTGGAGGGAAGGGGGCAAAGGTTTAAGCTCTAAAGTAATAGAGGATTGAATTTGAGAAGAAGACATACCCTTGTAGATCACATCTTGAATCTCCATGCACTCCATATAAGGCTCGTCAATAATAATCTCCTCATGCATGGGTGATGAGTCAAGAAGGTTGGTGAAGAAAGTAGTATCGGTGCCGTCGGTGTCAAAGTGGAAAGATTCCAATAGGCAAGCTCCCAAGGGATCGTCGCAAGTGGACTCAAGTAGATGGAAGTCCTCAATATACTCATCAACAAGAAACTCCATCATATCGATAGCATAGCATGAGTCCCCATACGAAGGACCTTTCAATGATCCCTCAAGTTGAAAAATGATGCTTTCATCACCGACATTCAACGACATACTTCCATTCTTCACATCAATTATCGCTACCGTCGTGGCAAGGAACGACCTTCCCAAAATGATAGGGATGTTGTTGTCTCCCTCCATCTCCAAGATCACAAAATCACAAGGAATCAAAAACCGCCCCACTTAGACCGGGATGTCCTCCAATATTCCCAAAGGTCTTCACACGGAACGGTCGGCCAATTGGAGGTTAATTGTTGTAGGAGCTAGATCGTTGAGATCTAACTTCTTGCAAATCGAATGAGGCATGACGCTTACGCTCGCTCCTAGATCACATAAAGCACAGCCAATCCGCATGTCACCAATGATGCATGGAATAAAAAAACTTTCGAGGTTGGCTAACTTCTCCGGTGATTTGTTATCAATAATCGCACTACAATCCGCTGTCAAATGGATCGTAGATCTCTCTTGAATGCTCTTTTTGCTTGTGAGAAGCTTCTTCAAATGCTTCTTGAAAGATGGGACCTCGGAAATAGCATCAAGAAATGAAATGTTCACTTGAAGCTGTTAGAGCATCCCAATGAACTTTGAAAACTTCACATCGGACTTTGGCTTTGCTAACCGCTCGGGAAAAGGGACCGGCGGTAGTTTTGGCTTCTCAATGGTTTGGATCGGCTCTTCTTCCGCCATCTTTCCTTTCCCTTTCCTTACCTTCTCCATCTCCTCTCTTTCTTTGTTAGATTCTTCCAACTCCTCCTTATGCACTCTATCATCTCCCTCACCCAAGAATAACTCACTCTCCCGATCCTCTATCAAATCTTCCTCTTCCATGACATCTACCACATCACCCTCTTTGTCACCCAAAACATCCTCTTCCACCATCCTAGGGCTATCAATCTCCCTACCACTCCTCAATGTAATAGCATTAAGTTGTCTTTTCGGATTTGATTGGGGTTGGCTAGGCAAAGATTGGATGGGTTGAGATTGTTGTGCCATTTGAGCCAATAGTAACTCAAGGTTCTTAATGCGTGCTTGATCTCTTTCTCGAGCTAAGGCCATATTTTCTTGAGATAGCGCTATCTTTTCTTGAGATAAGGCCATCTTTTGTAGGGTTTGCTCAATGGTTTCTTGTTGTGGTGGTTTGAGTGCTTGGGAAGGTTAACCTTGATGAGGGTTTTGGTGGTATTGGCGGCGGTTTTGATTTGGGAAACCAGGGGGTGGGTTTTGGGTTAGTGGAGCTTGTTGATTGTAGGCATAATTCCCACGAGGACGAACGGGCTTTTGATTGGTATAGGAGAGGTTATTGTTGGGATAGATAGCTTGGACTTGCTCGGCTTGATACTCTTCACACCGCTTCAAAGAATGTGGCCCTCCACAAAAATCACATACAAGAACTCGGGCATCTGGAATAAGCATAGGTACATCTTGAGCTGCCTTTACTTGCCTCGTGGTCTCTTCCAATGTCGTCTTTTATTGCATCTCAAGAACGTCATTCATGAGAAATTTAATAGTAGGATTGCTTTCTAGAGAAGGACCATCTCTTGGACCACGACAGCCTCCCCAATGAGGAGAGTTTTGAGATAACTCGTGAAGAAACACGTTTGCTTCCTCCGCCTTCTTCTTGAGGAACATACCCCCCGAGGCATGATCGATGGATTCTCGCAAAGAGCTACTCAGTCCGGAATAAAAATGATGCAATAATATCCAATCCTCAAGATTGTGGTGTGGACACCTTCGTTGGAGACCCTTGAATCTCCCCCATGCTTCGAATAACGACTCATCGGACTCTTGCTTGAAGCTCATGATGGCTTGCCTCAACCGACACGTCTCATCATTGGGCAAAAACCTTTGAAGAAAGTCGCGGCTAAGGGCATCGCATGTACAATAGGTTCCGGGTGGACACGTGTTGAGCCATAATAGTGCTTTCCCCTTCAAAGTGAGAGGGAAAAACTTCAGCTTCATGTATTCGGCAGAGACTCCATTCATTTGTACGAAACCGATGTGTTGCTCGAATTTGTTGATGTGGTCAATAGGATTTTCATGCTCTCCTCCATGGTAAGGAGTGTTCTCGAACATCTCCAACAAATATGGCTTGAACTCGAACGATGCGTTCGATGGTAATGCAGGCAATATGATGGGATCGCCTCCCGTACCCGAAGATGGTAAGGAATATGATGCTAAGGCATGGGGTGGATCTTGCTCTCCGTCAGACATTGGAATTTCGATCTTCTCTCGCTCCTTTTGTTGTCTTCTTCGTCTCGAGCCGGCGTTAGCTTGGCGAATAATGCTCTCTGGGTTCGGATTCGGTGGAGTTATAGGAGTTTGGCCTCGTCGAGATCGAGTCCGCATGCACAAAAGGAACAAACAGAAAAATCAAATTTCCAATAACCAAGGATAACAAAATCTCTCGCAAGTGAAATGATCTTAAACAACCTAAAGACAAAGAGCTAAGCTAGGTGCGCTTGTTCCCCGGCAACGGCGCCATTTTGTGTAACCTGGTTTGTAGACGTCGGTTTTTATCGTTCTTTCTCAAGGAGCTAGGGGCCTTAGCTATGACTACTTGACTCTAGGTAGGGTTTACGTTCATGAGATAATGAGGGGTTTAGGGTATAAACAGCACAAACACAACTATGGTTCGGTCAAAAAGGGAAACAATGGGTGTCGAGAGATTTCGGGATGCAAACGGCAATTAGGACAAAGGTTTTGCGATTAGGAGGCAACAAAATAGTAGAATCAAATGACAATCCCGTTAATATAAACCCACCGGATTTCCCTTTTCAAGGATAATCTGGATTAACTTCCCCAAAGTCCATCGACAGACCCGGAGGGTTAAAGAAACGGGATTCTCTAGTTAGCTTCTATTCACTTTCCTGAATAGAATACTAACTATCCCAATTCCAACCTTCCTACTCAAGTGTTGGATATATTCGCGGTCTTTCGTACCCCAAATTCATCCTACTTGAGGGAAGAAAAGGAGTGGGAAGTTGATTCCACTACAAATTACCCCTAAAATTGCTAACCTAAACCAAATACACCATTTACATCCTTAGTATCTCCCTAACCCATTAGGGTTCTAGCCTCTAAACATCCTATCTAACATGCTAATAACATTAATAACTTCATTCATACTTAAAAGGATATCCAAATCAACAATAATCAACAATCAACAAACACCAATCAATTCTAATAACAAAAACAAAGATTAACAAGTAAATAATGAACTAAAGAGAGTAAGAGTTAAGAAATGCTCATTGATTTGATGCGAAAGGAAAATGCTCCAGAATAATAAGACTCCAATGCTCCAATAATAAGAAAAGTCTTCAAAACTTCAATGGAAATCCAATAAAATCCAGTGCAAGAACAATAATCCAAGTAAAACTCTCACTAATCACTCTAATTGAAAGCTTAAATGTGATAAAAGTACGATAAAGTATGTGCTAAGATATGATAATAGATGATCTTCTGCTAAAAGACCTAAAAGCAATATATAAAAGCCAAGTTTGCTACTCAAAACTCGTCACTTTACTCAACAAGAAAAATCGCATCTGTAGGGGACCGTGGGCACAGTCTATGAGACCGTGGCCACAGTCCTGCGTAGTGAAGCGCAGGTTCTCTCTTCTCTTCGCAGCACCATGGGCACGGGGCCCCTGGACCGTGGGTACGGTGTGGCGATTTAGGGCAGATAAGTTTTCGCTCCTTCGCATCGTCGTGGCTACGGTCTTCCAAGACCGTGGCCACGGTCTTGCTCGACCACTTCTTCCCTTGGACGAGTCATGAACCCATTGGGCTGCAGTCAACTTGACCGTGGCCACGGTCTTGCTTGGCTCCCACTTCTTCTACCATGGCTGCGGTCAACATGACCGTGGCCACGGTCCAACTCGGCTTCAAAAGCCCTTCTGGGCGTAGCGCCCGCTACGAAAGTGGTAACGGGGGCTACGCCTTGGAGTGTTCAATAGCCAAGGGACGATGGGAGGGTAGCGCCCGCTACCATGGGCGTGGTGGGGGCTACGCTTGTGTAACTTTAGCAGTTTCACTCCTTTCGAGCTTCTTGACATGTCCGGCCTTTCCGTTTCCTTTGCCTTTGACTCGACCAAGACTCGGGAAATCTCGGGATTCCCAAAATAGGCGCAAAAATGGCCCCTTTACCACGTTTTGAGTGAAAACTCTGAAATCTACAAAATTACCAAAAACACATTAATAGTGTTATTGAATTAAACTGCGAAACAAGTCAAAAGCCTAAAGATTTAGGCGGTATTTAGACATAAAATTGGGTCTAAACAGCTCAATTCCTCTTCCCTCTTCAAACTCAAGGTATGAAATTCTCAACTCTTCCTCTTGTTATTTGATTATACTTTGATTGTGGTATGATTTTGATTGAATACTTGAGAGTATTGAGTAATTTGTTCAATTTATACTATTTATCATATCCTAGATTCAAATTTCTTGATTTGGGTTTGAATTCTTGGATTGTATTCTTGATTAGGGCATGAACTTAGTTGTTGATTTTTGATCTTTTTGTTCCTGACATGAGACAATCATGATGTTGGATGTATTGAGAGGGCAATGTGATGTTGAAATTGTGTAATTTAGGTCTAGGTTTTTCTTCTGATTATGTTGTGGTGGTAATGCTCTGTTTTTAGTAAGGTTTTAGGTTAGATTTATCTTGATTTCAATCCTTTGTATCAAATAAGCATGGGGGATTGTTAGTACTAAGTTTTTGCATTATGATCATGCTTATTTGATAACTAGAATCTATATTGGTGATTGTACTGATTTTGTGAGTATTTTTAGATGGTGAGAACTAAGAATCCTAACTTCTCTGGTCCCCCAGGATGACAACGAAGCCGGAGGCAGCCAGAAGCACAAAGCTACGGTGGCGGAGAAAGGAAAATAAAAAGCTGCACCTCCAAGATACTCGAGGAGCTCGAACCCCTTCAACTTTGAAGGGTAAACCAAGAAGAGGTACGAATCCCTTTCCCAACGAGCCCTCATCTCCACCAAATATATGCATGAACCTTTCTTGTGTAATTGTGGCAAGTTGGATGATGTTTCGTGGACGTTAGAGTGTTTTAATATGGCCAACATAGCTAGGCTTGGCGAACCGACCTATAGGGGGATTACCCTTGAATAATTGTCAACCCTAGTTGTGAACCTCCAAGGGAGGGATGGGTGTATCCGTTTTCAGCTTTTGTGGGATGAAAGGACGTTGGCCGTATCCGAGTTTGCCCGTGCCTTTGGGTTACCTAAATGTACATGTCGGGAATCGTCCCTCACACCTTTAGAATGGGATGGGAAGGGTTTCTTTTAAAAAAATTTTGTTTTTGACAATTGGGACCCTAGCAACACGCCCGCGACCCTAATTAGAAACCCCGTGATGAGGTATGTTCACCGCATACTCTTTTGCAGTATGTTCGGGAGGCCTGGTAGCTCAAACAAAGCTACCCGGGCTGATTGCTATATGTTGCGTTATATGCTTGATGCTGATACACGTGTCGACCCCGCACTTATGCTTGCTCATCACCTTTCGAGTGTCGCTACCTCGTCCAACAAAAGCATTGCCATAGGAGGCTACATCACACACTTAACACGCCAATACGGCTTTAGACCTCCTAGAAACCCTATCGACCTTGTCCTGCGTAGCATATTTTCGGATGGTGATCAGTGTAACTCTTTTGGTTTGTGCAAGTTTGGCAAACAATCACATTGTCGTTAGGTTTATCCCAACCACGCTAGCATTCCCATCCCTCATCCTCACATCTCACCCCAACTTGAAGAGAACTTGCTTTGGATGCCTCCTTTTCCTAAGTTTGACCCCGAGCCTGAAACTGAAATCCACCCTAACCCTCAACCCGAACAACCCCAACTAGACTATGACGCGCGCTTTGGCGACCTCCAGACCTCCGTTGATCAGACCGAGCTCCGTATGAATGAGTTGCGGGAGAGTTTTGTTGAGTATAAGGGTCAGATTGACCTTCGTTTTGACCGCCTTGACGAGTCCATACCTAACCTTGCCTGCCTTATACAAGCCATGTTTGATCGAGCCTCACCACCACCAAGACCAAGTCATACCAACCCTTCCCCACTGACCGAGGGTCCTTGATCCTTTACTTAACCTTACCCTTCATCGTTGTCTTCTGCATTGAGTACAATACAACGTTTAAGCATGGGGGGGGATTGAATATTTCACTTCTGTGAATATTTTTCTTGTTTCTCTATTTTTCGTTTATTTTTCAGTTATTTTCGTCTTTCTTTTTCTTGTTTCACGCTTATTTTTCAATTTTTAGTCTGATTTTTCTTGTTTTTGTGAGTTTCTTTTATTTGCTTGTTCTTAGTTTAGAATGTTTTCTAGTTTTTAGCTTGTTTGTTTTCTTTTATTTGAGTTTCTAGTGTGTTTTTCTTTTGTTTTCTAGTTTTCTTAAGTTTTTCTTTCTAAGTTTTTCTTTTAAATTGCATCCACCTAGATTGCATTAGTTAGAAGCATATAGATTTTTCTTTCTTTTCTTAGTTTGTTTCTTTTTCTTTCTTTTGCATCCACTTATCTCAAAAAAATTCAAAAGAAATCAGAAAATTAGAAAAAGACCAAAGACAAAATTAGAAAAGACTAGAAAAAACAAAAAATATAGGATAGGACTAGGACTAAAATCGGAAACACCTTCAGTGATGATTTGTAAACCCTTCTTGCTTTCAGTTTAACTTGCTTCGCTTTGAAAAGTCTGGATGAGTTCTCAAAAGTTTTTGAAACCTTTTCCTTCAAATCTTCTTATTTTGAGACAAGTTGCGAAAGTTGTATTTGACTGCTTTGACTTTCTTAGAAAGTATAAATGTGCATGCCGTAAATCTTTGGGCTAAGTTTAGTTGATTGAGCCCGATCCAGTGAGTCCACATTGCCTAAATTTTGAATTGATTACTTTTATCAATTCCATGATTCCCTGAGTGACTCACCCCTTAGTTTCATCTCTAGAACTTGTTTTGCATCTTGTTTGAGACTACATATTTGCATTGCATGCTCTGATGAAGTGATTAAGGCATTCATTTTATTTTGCAAAGCTACATTGCCAAATAGCCTACCCTACGTTATATTTACCGTTCTTTTTGCCCCGCCTAGCCTTTGTTTACCATTCTTTCATGATTGAACCCTAACAATACAAGCTTTCGCCTTTGATATCTAGTATCCCATTGCCTTGCTTGGTTAAATGAGAGTTTGTCGTTTTTTGGAAGAAACAGTTGGTTTGGTGTGTTTGTGAACAAAAATATGAAGTTTGGGAGAAATTGTGCTTATTGTTTCGAATTGGGAGAATCTGAAAGTCCCACCTTTTGAATGATTGGAGTTTGGTTATGTTGTTCATATATCATATCGAGGTCGAAGTTATAATTCCATAGTTTTCTTCTCCCCGATCACCCACCAAAAAGAAAAAAAAAAAGAGAAGTAAAAAAAATAAAATAAAAAGGGAAAAAGAGTTCCAAAAAGAAAAGTGTGATTAGGGAGATTCAATTTAAAGTTCTGAAAACTTTGACCTGGTTGTATTAAGTTGAGATGTTTCATATTGTTGAGGGTGAAAGGTGAAATTCCTTGTATACATTAAGCAAGAAGGAGAGTTTAGAGTGTTATACTCATTGGAAATCAATCCAAGCATGGCTCTTAACTCCTCATTCCCAAATTATACCGATCCTTTCCCCTAACCTAAGCCCCGTTACAACCCGGAAAAGTCCTGTTGATTGTCACTTGTGCATTGCATACCAGTTGTGGAGAGCGAGGTTTTTACCAAGCTTATGGCAGTTTGTTTCTATTGGTTTGAGTATGAGAAAACCGACATACATATTGAAATTTGAGTGATTGAGTAATTTTATTCTTTCCTATGTGAGGTTTGCTCTTTTTGAATGACTTACGTCCATAACCAACCGCGCGTATTTGCATTTTTCTTGAGATTGTTGGCGGATTTATGCTTCTGAAGTACTTGTTCTCTCCTTTTTGGTTTCGAAAATTTCTCCCTTTCTCTTTTGAACCTAGTTTTGATCTTGTCCAGACTGATCTTTGTGCTTGCTTTTTGAATTGATGTGTTAGAATGGTTAGCCTGAGAGGGTGTTAAGATTTTGTTTTTGTATTCCTTTCGAAAACTCTTTCCGCTTCCTTTTCTTCTTAGTTTATGTTTTTCCTATTTGAGCCCTAATCTTCCTGTTTCAATTCTGACTTGCTTGGGGGCAAACAAGAGCTATGCATGGGGGGATTTGATAAGTCGTTTTTATATAGAGTTTTTAGGGCTCAAAACATGTCAGTTTCATGCCTTTTATACCCGATACCTCGTATTTTCTATGTCAAATTCTGTGATTTATACACTTGTTCGCGAGGTTGGTGTGTTTTGCAGGAATTAGTGGAATTATATCAAAATGGCATGAAAAATTGGAGGACAAATATCAAAAATCAAAGAAATAAAAAAAGAAGTTGAAGAAGAAGAGAAGAAGGAAGGAAGAATGACCCAAAATTACACGGCCCAAGTCCAATTGAGGCGGAAAGGCAAGGTGCAGGCAGTGTTTTCAAAACGCAGCGAGCGCCTTCTCCAGAGAGCTTGGCAATCGAGAAGAAGCAAAATGCAGCTGCTGTTTTCCAAGCACAGCCAGCGCCCAGACATGGAAGAGCTGCAATTTTGGGCAAAACGCAGCCAACATTTCCAAAAACGCAGGCGGCGTTTTATGCCCTAATTCAGCCCTATAAAAGGGTTTCGTGCAGCCGTTTTTGGGAGAGTTTTTATCTATCATTTTTTTTGGAGCAGATTTTAGAGAGCTTCTTAGAATAGCTTTTAGATACTTTTCTTTACAATTAATTCTCAAGGATTGTTATTCGATTAGATTGTTGTTTGTGATCGGATAACACGAAAGGGATCGATTCGGGTGACACGAAGAGCTCAATTCCGCCAATTCGAACACGGTTTATTTCTATTTTTTTCTCTTTCATGCTTTCTTTTTCTTGTTTAAAATTCGCTATGTTTACTTTCAATATGATGAGTAGCTAATTTCCTTTGTTTGGGGGATAAACTCTATGTCTATTAGTTGAATTTGAATACAGTTTCGGTGTTAGGTTATCTTTTATTCGTTTAATCTGCGTGTAACGTATGTCATGGTAATTTGGCAATAGAACGACAGTTTCAGTCTTTACCTTATCTTAGATTCTTGACAATATAATGACAGTTTGAGTCTTGAATTGGACTACGTAGATTGAATAGATTTAGAAAATAGTTAGACATAATGATTCTTGACTAGGGTCAATTTATAATCCATTCTTATCTTTGATTAGATTAAATAGTTAGAAATAATGTTTAGTCTAATCACTGTAACTCACCTAGGATCGAAAGATCGAAGTGATAAGGCCTAGAAAGATTATAGACCCCCAATTATCTTGTTACCTGCACCGAGATTGTTGATAATTTGATTGATTGACTAGAGTGGACTCCCCTGAATGCTTTTAATTAATTGGTTAAAACCCTAAAAATTCATGCTTTCTTAGTTTAGTTTAGAAACCTTTACCACAACCCTTGGATCGACCTAGCATTCTTTGAAGCGAACTAGTTCAGTGCATGGTTGAACGCAAATCCTTGAGAGAGAACGATATTTTTATTACTACACAGACCTGTACACTTACGGTACACAAACACCTTGTACTTTTAGGTCTGTCAGATATTCCGCTGAAGAAGTCCTACCCATCTGAGAATCTAACCCATCATGTGTGGGAGTTCAACCGAGTAATGCCACTTCGAGGTGTCACTACCGAGCATTACAAGCAAGTTTTCCCATCAACGTTGAATGATGAGGCATTGAATCGGTATTACACTCTTCCTTTAGAGGTGCGAGGAGATTGGACTGCATTGCGTAGGGCATTTATCGAGCATTACAGCAAGATCCTAAAAGATAAGGTGACCCTAACAGATATCATGGCCATTCGACATGGGGAAAATGAGTCGTTGACAGCCTACTACGAGAGGTGGCATGCTAAGCCATCTCAGGTGACTAGCATCATTCCCACCGAAATGCAGTTGGAAACATTCGTCCGCGGTTTAAAACCAAGTCTGGCACAACAGTTAGACTTTCATGTGGTTGAGATTTTTGAGTACTTGAAGAAGTTATGTCCTAAGCTAGAGGCACGCAAGGAAAGGACCGTTGCGTCCAAAAATTGGAAGGGCAACAACGAGGGAAGAAGGACCACCAATGCTCCTAAGGTGGTCGAGACAAGCTTTGTACAGAATGTGAATCGTGGTCCGCCTCCAAAGACGACTTACTTCCAATACGATTCATATACCTCACTTCATATGACTTATGCTGAAGCTTTGCACCGATTGCTAAAATCAAACAAGATCCAGTTGCTAGTACCTGTAACAGTGGTTTGTGAGACCTCGGTTTTTATATCGTTCTTTCTCAGGGAGCAGGCGACCTTGGTCATAGAAACTAGGTCTAAGGTCGGGTCAAAATTTCTAAGGTAAGGATATCGGTTTGAAAGAGGCGGTCACGAAGCAACAAAGAAATCTAAGGTCGATCAAGGAATGGAAAATGGGCTTGAGAGGTTGTTCGCGATGCAAACGGAGATGAGGAAATGGGTTTTGCAATAAGGGAATAACAAGAAGGGAGAATCAAGTGGCAATTCCGTTTGAAAATACCCACCGAGCTTCCTCTTCCGAGGATAGTCCGGATTAATTTCCCCAAAGTCCATCGACAGACCCGGAGGGTTAATGAAACGAAATTTCCTAGTTAGTCTCCATTCATTTCCATGAATAGAGTACTAACTATCCCAATTCCCACCTTCCAACACAAGTGTTGGATGTATTCGGGAGCTTCCGAACCCAAATACATCCTACTTGAGGGAAGGATAGGAGTGGGAAATTCATTTCCCAACTAATTACTCACTAATATTGCTAACCCAAACCTAATCACCCATTCACACCCTTACTTACCCCCTAACCCATAGGGTTTCTAGCCACTAATCATGATAAAAACTAAGCTAACAACATCCAAACCAAACCTAAACATGATTTCTAACATCAAACAACCATAAACAAGCAAGAACAATGAAATAGCAAGCAAAGCAATTAAGAGCAATGAAAGTAATTAGCAAGGTAATTAATAAAAGAGTTAAAGGAAGAGAATACTTATCAAAGTGTTGTAGATGAACCAAGGAAAGCAATAAAAAGATAATCCAACAATCTTTCAATTGTTTGAATACCCAAATCTTCAATAATAAACACAAATTTCTGAAACCATAGATTAATCTCTAACTAATCTCTCTCTAAAAGTCATTAATACAAAGCTAGAAATTATCTAATTCTATCCAAAAGTCCCCTCGAATCGAACCCCCCTCACAATCGCAGCAAAAGAGCTATTTAAATAAGTGAAAACAGTAGGCCAAAACGCAGTGTTTCAAGCCGAGGAATCGCAACCCAGTAGGGGGGTCGCGGGCGTGACCACCCCCGTCGCGGGCGTGACGAGCGAAAAGTGCAGGAGATTTTGAGCTTCGCAGCGCCGTGGGTACGATAGTGCTGACCGTGGGTACGGTCTTTCTCGGTCATCCTGACCCTCTGCCTATGCTCACCGTGGCTACGGTCGCACTCGGCTTCATATGTGCTTTGGGCGTAGCGGGTGCTACACCATTCGTGGCGGGGGCTACGCCTTGGCTTTCCTTCCCTTTGTTCTTCCTTCTTTCCGAAGCATGTAACGCCCGATCTGAGTGTCGTAGCAGGTGCTACTTTACGAATTGACACCAAAGGTGAGGAAAGTAGTCCCGGGTCGACTCCGCCTCGACTTCTGGTCCGCCTCGGCTCGGGAAATCACCAAAAATGCTATAAAAAGGCCAGTTTTGCTACGTTTTCAGTGAAATCTCCAAAATCTACAAAATAACCAAAAACGCATTAAAAACTATGAAATTAAACCACGAAACGAGTTAAAAGCCTAACGATTTAGGCAGTATTTAGACACAAAATTGGGTTTAAACTGTACCTAGACCTGAACCTGAGGCTAAGGGACCGGCATGGAACAACAATGCTTACTGCAAATACCACCGGACTAGAGGTCATGACACCGAGCGATGCTGAACGCTTAAGAATTAGATTGAGAAGATGATCTGTTCTGGGGCGTTGCCGATGCCCAAAGCTCCAAATAAACCCAACAGCAAAAGCAATCCTCTCCCGAATCATGCCATCTTTGTGAAACTGGACACTTTTGATTCGTCTGAATGTATCACCAATGAAGGAGCACCTGCACTCCTTCATGAAGATTTGACAACCTTTACTGTCAAAGGTATTTGGGTTAGTGATGAAGAGGACGTGTATGAAGAGGACCCTAATGATGATTTCTGGTTCGATAAGGAAGAATAGATTCCACCTAGTGGTGCATTCTTAACTAGGTCAGGAAGGCATAATCAGGCGAAGGCTGAACCTGTTGTTCCTTCACCAGATCCAAGTCCTGCGAGAGCAGAGGCGTCTGCTACTCCTGAAGATGTTGTTCTTACACAAATGAAGAAGACTGTGGCGAATGTGTCAATTTGGCAATTGATATATGCTTCTAAGCCGCATAGAGAGCTTGTACTGGGGGCTCTCCAAAATGTCATCATTCCTACCTCCACAACTCCAGAAGCCTTAGTCCCACAAGTCGCTGCTAGCCAGGGTGCCATTACCTTTAGTGATGAAGATCTACCTGTGTCTGGAACGAATCATAACATAGCCTTGTACTTGATTGCACTTTGCTCTAATAAAGTGATTCCATTAATTTTGGTAGAAAATGGTTCTGCTGTGAATGTTTGTCCTTGGCGGACTACTGCCAAACTAGGGGTCCAAAAGAGTCAACTGGCTCAAGATGCTGTGTTACTTCGAGCATATGATAATACCCCTCGGAAATCATTAGGGACGGTGACGTTCCCTATCACCTTTGACCACGTTGCTTAGAATGTGGAATTCATGGTTTTGGATATTCCTCCTGCTTTTAACCTACTGTTGGACGCCCATGGTTACACAAATGTAACGCCGTGGCTTCAATACTACATCAGAAGGTGAAGATGGTCATACAAAATCAGGTGGTCACCCTTTCAGGAGGAGCAATCCGTGGGACTTTCGAACCCAAACAGCCGGGATTGGAAGTAGAGCACACCTCTACCGATGTGGAACTTCACAATTTTGAGATGATCGCGGTTATACAAGACGAAAGCACCCTTTGACTTCGCTCCTTACTCCAACTTGAAGATCCATGCTATTATTGGAAGACAAGGATATTTCCCGGGGATGTCTTTAGGGAAGAGGCCAGACAAAGTTGCGCCGCAGTTTTCTACCTCCAGTTACTCCTGTCGCTTTGGTTTAGGGTATAAACCAACTAAGCAAGAGGTTCATCTTGCCAAGATTGCGTTAGCTCGTCAAAGAAACCAGTTCGATTCTCCTATGCTGATGGAGACTAAGCCATATCCATTAACCTTGAATGGACAGTTCATTAGGCAGGGTGATGATTTCCCTTGGTATGGTTTCCCAGAACCTCGGTATACTTATAGTATTCGTCTTCCCAGATTAGAAGTTTTCAACGACTGCTATGTCTCATCGAAGAAAGTTGTCAAGCCTAAGACAAATGAGCAGTCACCTCTTGAGTGGACTCATCTTTCTGAAGGGAGTATGTTCGGTCTGGTGTTCGGTTAGGAAGCTGTTAAAGAGGAAAAAGGGGTACACTCGTTGGTTGTTGTGTTGTCCAACTCTGAATTCGACCCAAGCACCATGATCTCTGCTGATGAAGATTGCCACCAAGTGACCTGGGTCGATGCTTTTAACAATAAATGTACCCTAGTGTTAGGTGAACCTTGTAAGGTCCAGTCTGAGTCGAGCTCTAGTGAGTCTGTGATTAAGTCTAAGTCAGCTGGGATTAGCCCCAAGTCTGATAATTTTGTATCCGTTTCTACATTCAATGAAGTGAACGTTTCTGAGTATCTCTGTTCTTCTTCCCTTCTCCCTAATTGTTGTGCTAATAACTATGAATTGGATGCTGAACCTTTAAAAGACTTTATTGAATTAACGTAAGCTATTGAACCGTATCGGGTTTAGTGTCGGGTTCGGTGCCAAGCTTTCATAGCCGGGATTACGATTAAAGATAAGATCAATGAAATCCCAACCCATCATCACCGGACTAAAACCGCTCACCCACTCGTTTTCAAGAATCGATACACCTTTACAAAAGGCGGGGTGGTGAGCATCACACTATCGTGGCCTCGGCGAGCCATCCTTGTTGGAGTAAGGAGAGGCTCGGGACTTGTCAACGACCTCGGAGGCCTCGGGACCGGATTGGGTCATCCCGGGAATGAAGGGCATGTTGGTATCAAGTCTCGGAAGTAACCAAGTTAATAACTTGCAAGGGGGAAGACGATCAGAGGTTGGAAATGCGCGTGCCTTCACGTATCGGGTCATAACTCCTTCAATACAACTCCGATGAGGCTCAAATTTTGGGAGCTTATAGTACACACTGAGAGCTTTCCAACGATATCTTACGGGCCTAAACGGAGTTCGGATGAAGAAGTTATGCGCATTTGAAGTCGGCAGGGAAAACTGCCCAGAAGCGTTGCTCGCCCGAGCCAATCATCTGCTCGCCCGAGCAACCATTCTGCCCTGTTTGTCACGGGCGCCCAGGGCGGACAGACGGCCTGCTCGCCCGAGCAAGCCGCTGGCTCGCCCGAGCCAACAGTCTGTCGCGCCCGCGACCATCTTGGCCAGCGACAGGCCAAGGCAGTCAGAGGGCCAGCTCGCCCGAGCCACCCTCCTGCTCGCCCGAGCTGGACTTCTGCCGCGCTGCACGAATCGCCGACGATCGACGCCAGTCGCCGCTGAAGCCGCACCTTTCGCCGCGTCATACGCTCAGGCGCGAGACGACTTCATTTTTACGCTGTTTTGTCTTAAATTCTGGGCTTAGTATAAATAGCTTGTTTTTTCTCTTTTCCAGCAGCTTTTGATAATTTATGAATATGCTTATGCATTGGTTAGGGCTTCCCTAAACTTTTCTCAAATCTAGATTACTTTATCCATTAATCAAGTGGTGGTGTTTCTAGTCATTCCTTTATTGATCATTTGGTGGATTTTCCTTTATGATGGTCATGGTGGGGTGTTAGGCCTTTGGTGGTGGATTCTCCTTTATCCAAGGTCATATCCAATCCTTTTGGTGTCCCAAGCTTTTGTTGATTATTGATTCAAGATTCTCAAGCTAGTTATACAATCTCTCCCACTACGCCACGCTCCATTTGGTATCAGAGCACAAGGTTTTTCATCTAGCTTGAGTTTTCCATTGTTCTTGCTAGTTTGTTCTCTATTGTTGGAATTTTGGTATTTGATTGAAATATTGGTGTTCCCCAACCCTTGTGACTCCAAGTGTGTTGGAGAAATTGTTATTGCTATTGTGTTTGTTGATTTTGATGCATAATGGAGCTTTGAGGAAGAGTTGGAAAATTTGTGCTCACAAGGTGTTCGATAAAATGCCCAAGTGAGAAAAACACAAAGAACCCTTAGCCAAACACAAGCCAACTACAAGAAAACCCCCCAAACTCCACAAAATAATCCCAAACACAATCCGTCCCATACCTTTCCCTCGATATGGATGGTCACGATGATTCCGATCGAGAGGAATCAAGCCACCGGGGTAGCCCTCAACTTCGGGCCCTCGAAAATCGACTTGCTACACATGACGAGCAATTCACCTCCATCAATCGAACCCTTAATGCCATCATGGCACGGTTGGATAACCTCGCCCTAGAGCGTCCGGCTCCGCCTCGAGTTGAACGTCCGAGGCGTGTACAAAGCCCAGTCCGTCCTCCTCCCAATTTTGAGTCGAGTGACGATGCTAGAGGTTCTCCACGCCATCGAATTCGCCGGAATGTGCATGAACAACCCCCTCGAGATGATTTCCAGGACATTAAAATTGACATCCCCGAATTCAACGGCTCCACCGACCCGGATGACTACCTCGAATGGATCCAACTGATGGATAGGATCTTCGAGACCAAGGAGTATGATGATGAGAAGGCTTATAAGATCGCGAGCTTGAAACTCACCAGGGCCGCTTCGCTTTGGTTTGAGAATATGAAGTTGCAACGGACTCGTGAAGGAAAAGCAAGGATTTCCACTTGGACCCGGCTTAAGCAAGTGATGAATCGCCGCTTTTTGCCAAACACTTACCGTCATGACGTTCTGAAGAAGGCCTATGCCCTTACCCAAGGCAAACGAACCGTCGGAGAATACATTTCGGAATTCGAGCAACTTCTTATCAAGAGTGGCCTCCAGGAGCCTGAGGATCAAACCATGATGCGATTTTTGAATGGCTTGAACTCCACAATCGCAAAAAGGGTTGAGGTCCAACCATACTATTCCATGGATGAATTGTGTAGTTTGGCTCTCCGAGTTGAGCGAAGAAGAATGGAAGGATCCAACACCAAATCCTTGTCTAGACCCGTCTACTCACCATCTAGCCGACCTCCTCTGGAGTCAAGCACTCCAAGGTCTAGCGAGACGACGAGGTCCACACCAACACCAAGAATTGACAAAGGAAAGGAGCTTGCTACGGAGACTCCAACGGCACCTCCTCGACGAGCGGAAGGTCGAAAATGCTTTAAGTGCCATGGTTATGGCCATTTTCAAGCCGATTGTCCAAACCGTCGGACTTTGACACTCCAAGAGGTCCATGACATCGATGATGAGCTTCGAAAGGCTCAAGAGGAACCCGAAGTGTTGGTTGAAGATGCGATTACTAGCGATGATGAGGATGTTGTTCACATACCCCCCGTGCGTGGGAATGCACTTGTTGTGAGGAGAGCTTTGCATATCCATGAGACTCCTCTCGATAAGGCCCAACGGGAAATGTTGTTCCAAACGCGGTGCTTCGTAGGTGGAAAAGTGTGCACTCTTGTCATCGATGGAGGGAGTTGCACGAATGTCGCATCTACCACTATGGTCGAGAAACTTGGATTGCCTCTATTACCGCACCCTAGGCCCTATTCACTCCATTGGCTCAACGATCACAACGGTATCAAGGTAACTAAGCAAGTCTTAGTAAATCTTTCTTTTGGATCTAACTATGATGATTCCCTTGTTTGCGATGTTGTCCCTATGAGCACTTGTCACATTTTATTGGGACGACCATGGCAATATGACAAGAAAACGGTGCACAATGGGTTGAACAACACTTACACATTGACCCATAAAGACAAGAAAGTCAAGTTACTTCCCACTTCTCCGCGAGAAACCGAAACTTCAAAAGCCGGGATGGGTAGTGAGTTGAGGAACCTTCTCATGATGAGCGACACACGGGACAAACGTACTCTTGGCAAGGATGAGCTCCCTCTTACTTCATCTTTGTCTTGTAGTGAGCCTAGTGAGATTCAGAGTTCCCAAGCACCACACAAAATTTCCCTACCGCCCCTTAACCCTTCACCTCAACAAGACAAGCCTCCTACTACTTTCTTGCATATGGATGATGGGTACATTGTTGGATTTGAAGATTGTGGGTTGTCAAGCATGTTTGTTCGAAGCGTTCGGGAAGTTCGGAGCTTCATGGGGACGAGTGATGAAGAGTGCTTCAGTTTTAACCCCCAAGAGTTGAGGGCAACTCTTTTTCAAGAAGGGGAGTATGAACCGTATCGGGTTCAGTGTCGGGTTCGGTACCAAGCTTTCATAGCCGGGATTACGATTAAAGATAAGATCAATGAAATCCCAACCCATCATCACCGGACTAAAACCGCTCACCCACTCGTTTTCAAGAATCGATACACCTTTACAAAAGGCGGGGTGGTGAGCATCACACTATCGTGGCCTCGGCGAGCCATCCTTGTTGGAGTAAGGAGAGGCTCGGGACTTGTCAACGACCTCGGAGGCCTCGGGACCGGATTGGGTCATCCCGGGAATGAAGGGCATGTTGGTATCAAGTCTCGGAAGTAACCAAGTTAATAACTTGCAAGGGGGAAGACGATCAGAGGTTGGAAATGCGCGCGCCTTCACGTATCGGGTCATAACTCCTTCAATACAACTCCGATGAGGCTCAAATTTTGGGAGCTTATAGTACACACTGAGAGCTTTCCAACGATATCTTACGGGCCTAAAACGGAGTTCGGATGAAGAAGTTATGCGCATTTGAAGTCGGCAGGGAAAACTGCCCAGAAGCGTTGCTCGCCCGAGCCAATCATCTGCTCGCCCGAGCAACCATTCTGCCCTGTTTGTCACGGGCGCCCAGGGCGGACAGACGGCCTGCTCGCCCGAGCAAGCCACTGGCTCGCCCGCGCCAACAGTCTGTCGCGCCCGCGACCATCTTGGCCAGCGACAGGCCAAAGCGATCGAAGGCGGCTCGCGAGCCACCCTCTCCCGCCGGCGGGACCTGCCGGCCGCGCACACGAATCGCGACGATCGACGCCAGCGTAAGGCACCTCGCCCGAGCCGTCCTTCTGCTCGCCCGAGCAGGCGTTCTGGACGACTTCATTTTTACGCTGTTTTGTCTTAAATTCTGGGCTTAGTATAAATAGCTTGTTTTTTCTCTTTTCCAGCAGCTTTTGATAATTTATGAATATGCTTATGCATTGGTTAGGGCTTCCCTAAACTTTTCTCAAATCTAGATTACTTTATCCATTAATCAAGTGGTGGTGTTTCTAGTCATTCCTTTATTGATCATTTGGTGGATTTTCCTTTATGATGGTCATGGTGGGGTGTTAGGCCTTTGGTGGTGGATTCTCCTTTATCCAAGGTCATATCCAATCCTTTTGGTGTTCCAAGCTTTTGTTGATTATTGATTCAAGATTCTCAAGCTAGTTATACAATCTCTCCCACTACGCCACGCTCCAGCTATGAACGACCACGAGAATCACATGGCACCTGTTGAAGAGACCATCGCCATCAATGTGGGGACGCCTGAAACTCCCCGGGAATTGAGAATTGGCAAATCATTAACCGTGGAGGAGCAACGGGAGTTCACCTCGCTTTTGAGAGAGTTTGTAGACGTCTTCGCTTGGTCTTACGAAGACATGCCTGGAATCGACAAGGAGATCGCTGAACATACCATTCCGCTCTACCCGGATGCTAAACTGGTACAACAACGACCTCGCAGAATTGAGAATGAGTGGTCGGACAAAATTCACGGTGAAATTAAGAAACAGTTGGAAGCCAAGTTCATTAGGGCTGTAGAATACCCGGAGTGGGTAGCTAACATTGTGCTTGTACCGAACAAAGATGGAAAGGTCCGAATATGTGTTGATTTTCGAGATCTGAACAAAGCTAGCCCAAGGGATTTCTTTCCTTTGCCACATATTGACATTTTGGTTGATCACACCTGTGGACATGAGCTACTATCATTAATGGACGGGTACGCTGATTACAACCAGATCAAAATGGCTGAAGAAGATATGGAGAAAACGTTATTCATCACTCCGTGGGGAACTTTCTGTTACACTATCATGCCTTTCGGACTGAAGAACGCTTGTGCTACTGACCAACGCACCGCCACTACCCTACTGCATGACATGATCCACGTAGAAGTAGATCAATGGTCATAGGAACTAGCGGCCTTGGTCATAGGAACTAGATCAATGGTCGGGTCGAGAATGCTAAGGTAAGGATATCGGTTTAAAAAGGGTCACAACGCGAGAAACAAAACTAAGGTCGGTCAAGGAATGGAAAATGGGCTTCGGAGGTTTTTCGGGATGCAAACGGGGATGAGGAAATGGGTTTTGCAACAAGGGAATAACAAGAAGGGAGAATCAAGTGGTAATTCTGTTAGAAAATACCCACCGGGCTTCCTCTTTCAAGGATAGTCCGGATCAACTTCCCCAAAGTCCATTGACAGACCGTGGGGGTTAATGAAACGGAATTTCCTAGTTAGTTTCTATTCGCTTTCGTGAACTAGAATACTAACTATCCCAATTCCTACCTTCCAACACAAGTGTTCGATGTATTCGAGATGCTTTCGCACCCAATTACATCCCACTTGAGGGAAGGATAGGAGTGGGAAATTGATTTCCCAACTAATTACTCACTAATATTGCTAACCTAAACCCAATCACCCTTTCACACCCTTAATTACCCCCTAACCCATAGGGTTTCTAGCCACTAATCATGATACCAACTAAGCTAACAACATCCAAACCAAACCTAAATATGATTTCTAACATCAAACAACCATAAACAAACAAGAACAATGAAAAAGCAAGCAAAGCAATTAAGAACAAGCAAAGAAATTAGCAAGGTAATTAATAAAAAAGTAAAGGGAAGAGAATACTTATCAAAGTGTTGTAGATGAACAATAGAAAGCAATAAAAGATGATCCAACAATCTTTCAATTGTTTGAATCCCCAAATCTTCAATAACATACACAAATCTCCAAAACCCTAGATTAATCTTTCACTAATCTCCCACTAAAATCCACTAATACAAAGCTCCAATAATGTCAAGTCTAACCCCTAGATAGGTCGAATCCCCCTCTCTCCAAAATCACAGCAAAAGAGCTATTTAAACACCCAAAACAGTTGGCCAAAACGCAGTGTTTATACGCCGAAGAGTCGCAGCCCAGCAGGGGAGTCGCGGGCGCGACCCACCCCGTCGCGGGCACGACCAACCAAATTTCTCGGGCGATTTTTCTCCTTCGAGAGACCGTGGCTACGGTATCCAAAGACCTTGGGTACGGTCTTTCTCGGTCGGCCTGACCCCCATCACATGCCCACCGTGGCTACGGTAGCCATGACCTTGGCTACGGTCACACTCGGCTTCCATTGCGCTCTGGGCGTGGCGGGGGCTACGCTTCGGCTTCCCTTCCTTTTGTTCTTCCTTCTTTCCGAAGCATGTAACGCTCGATCCGAAGGTCGTAGCATGCGTTACTTCACTAATTGGCACCAAAGGTTGGGAGTGTGGTCCCGAGTCGATTCCGTCTCGGTTTCCAGTCCGTCACGGCTCGGGAAATCACCAAGAATGCTTTAAAAAGGCCCGTTTTGCTACGTTTCCGGTGAAAACTCCAACATCTACAAAATAACCAAAAACGCATTAAAAACTATGAAATTAAACCACGAAACGAGTTAAAAGCCTAAGGATTTAGGCGGTATTTAGACACAAATTTGGGTCTAAACAGTGGACGACATGATTGTCTAGTCGAAAAAGCGTGAGGATCACATTCCAAACTTACGCAAGTTCTTCCTTAGGCTTCGCAAGTACAACATGAGATTGAATCCACAAAAATGTGCGTTTGGAGTAACTTCGGGAAAATTGTTGGGTTTTATCGTCAGTCAACGCGGGATAGAGGTTGATCTATCCAAGATTAAAGCAATTCAAGACATGCCTCCGCCTCGGACAGAAAAGGAGATTCGTGGTTTCCAAGGGCGAGTGCAGTATTTGAGTAGATACATTTCAAAGCTCACAATGACTTGTGAACCATTATTCAAGAAGCTGAAGAAGGGAGCAACGATCGGATGGGATGACCAGTGTCAGGCAGCATTTGAGAAAGTTAAATTCGACTTAACAAATCCACCAGTGTTAGTCCCGCCTATCTCCGAGAAACCATTATTACTTTATCTCACCATCAGTTCAAGCGCTATGGGTGCTATGCTAGCACAAGAAAGCGATGGTTTTGAACGAGCTATCTATTACATCAGCAAGAAGTTTCTCAGGTGTGAGTCTCGCTATTCGGAGATTGAGAAGATAGCCTGGGCATTGGTATGGTGTACAAAGAAGTTTCGTCACTATATGCTCTCACACACTGTGTATGTGATCGCAGCATGTAATCAGGTCAAGTAAATCATGGAACAGCCTACTATCAACAACATGATTTCTCGATGTGTAGTCATGTTATCCGAGTTTGATCTGCATTTTCGACCACAGAAATCCATAAAGGGGCGTGCAGTTTCCGATTTTCTGGCTGAGTTTCCTATAGGAAGCCCTGCTGTTGGGGGCTTGGAGTTCAGTGATGAACAGATATTTCAAGTTGAAGAGGAAACCTGGAAGCTATACTTTGATGGTGCTGCTAATCAGATGGGATGCGGGGCCAGAGCTCCTTTAGTCTCTCCCGAAGACATACACTTTCCTTTGGCGGTCAAACCTGACTTTGAAGCTACTAATAATGCTGCTGACTATGAAGCTTGCATTTTGGGCTTGCGTGTGGCCCTGGAGATGGAAATTAAAAGGCGGCAAGTGTTTGGGGACTCCAATCTGATCGTCAATCAAGCTACTAGTATATGGAAGGTGAAGAGTGAATCTTTGGCACTTTACCAACAACATTTGTCCAAATTAGCTGAGAAGTTCGACCATATTGAGTTCAAGTATCTACCGCGAGGTTACAACGAGATAGCTGATGCATTAGCCAAACTTTCATCCTTGGTGGCTATGCCCGAAAAGGATCAAGCCCTAGCAGTGACAGTGGAAAGAAGAGATTGTCCTGCTCATCAACAGCTAGTAATCGATTTGGTCAGCACTGAGGCATGGTTCTCTGATATTTATGCATTTCCGAAAGACGGTTCATATCCGCCAAACGCCGAGCTTCGAGCCATGAGGGCTATCCGGTTAGTGGCCTCTCACTATTGCGTTATTCAGGATCGTTTGTACGAGAAGACCGCTACGGGGATAAACCTCCTATGTGTTGATAAGGAGAAAGCTAAGGAATTAATGAAATCCACTCACGAAGGGGAGTGTGGACTACACATGAACGTTAGAATGTTGGTTAAGAAGATCCAAAGAACAGGGTATTTCTGGTCGACTATGGAGCCCGATTGTCTCCAATTTGTGAGAAAATGTCAGAAATGTCAAGAGTATGTTGATCTCAAGCATCAACCGTCCTCTTATTTGACCACTTTGGCGTCACCTTGGCCATTTTCAGTATGTGGGATCTACATTATAGGGAATATTTCGCCCCAAGGCACAGGAGGACATGAATATGTGTTGGTAGCTGTGGAGTACTTTACTAAATGGGTAGAAGCTGCCTCATACTCAAGAATCACTTCGAAGCATGTGGCCAAGTTCATGCTGAGGAACATCATTTGCAGATACGGGGTGCCACATCAGGTGATCAGTGACAATGAGAGCCATTTCATGGGCGAGTTTGCAGCTCTTTTGGCCAATTACAAAGTCCGACATCATCATGCTTCTCCTTATCCACCACAAACCAATGGAGCGGTAGAGGCTGTAAACAAAACTCTTATGAAGATTATCAAGAAGATGGCTGTCACTTACAAAGATTGGCCCGACAAGCTTCCTTTTGCACTATGGGGATATTGAATGTCAATTCGGTCTACAACTGGAGCTACGCTGTACTCTCTGGTGTACGGGATGGAAGCAGTCTTGCCAGTAGAACTTTTCGTTCCCTCTTTAAGGATCATTGCTGAAAGTCGAATCCCTGAGGCCGAGTGGTCCTGAGCTAGATATGAGGAGTTGGTTTTGTTGGAGGAAAGATGACTTCGTGCTTTACATAATATCCTGCTTCATCAGAGTCGGATTTCCCGGGCATTCAATAAAAAGGTCAAAGATCGGGATTTAGTAGAAGCAGATCTAGTGTTGCAAGAAATGGGAGCAGCACATCAGGATCCTCGAGGCAAGTTTGCCCCAAACTGGAAGGGTCCCTACGTCATTGTCTCTGTCACTCCAGGGGGTGCCGCCCGAGGGAGAAAAGCTCACCCAGCCTGTGAATTTGGATCAGTTGAAAAGATATTATGTTTAAGCCTCTAGGGGTTGGTATCCTTAGCTACTTAGACATGCACTATCTTATAAAAGCAAGCAATCGAACTGCCAACTGGCCACTTGCTTATAAAAAAAAAGAAAAAAAAAATGAGGGGCTGACTTGAAAACCTTTTGAGGCAGGTCAGGCAAAAGGAGAATAAAAAAAAGGAAAAAAAAGAAAAGAAAAAATGAGAGACTAACTTGAAAATCCTTCAGGATGAGTTAGGTAAAAGGAAAGAATGAAAGTGTTGCAGCTAAAGTTGTGTTTTCAGAAGGGGAGAAGAAGAAAAATGGCTTGTGTTAATTCTTATAAAACATAAATGTAATATTTTACTTCTTATATTAATAAAAGGAGTACATCTTTTTAATACATTTTTGTTTTATCAATTTTCTAAATGAAAAGCATCAAATAAATAAAAACATACAGCACACGCATTTCTTTCATTACATTTCTTTCTCTCCATCCTACTTATTTAACTACTAAGTCTAGTCCTAGTTGAGTTGGAGTCGATATAGGCTCATTAGTGCTCATTCGGTCAGGTCTGCCTGTTTTTCCTTGCTTGGGTCTGTCTCTCTTTTGATCCCGACCCAGGATCGCTAGCCACGATGATGCTATTTAGTTTTAAGGTTCTTCGAAGAGGCGAGCACGACGTTCTTTCACGCCAATTGATAACGCCGATAGTAGTGGCAAGCCAACTCCGGTAACCGTCTATCGAAGTAGTGGAGATACGGTTAGGAGCAGGTGCTTCCTTTCCAGCCCGCTTCTTCCAATATTTGATCCACGATTCAATCACCGACCCTTGGAGATGGGTATGGTCGGGAAATTCGCACGGAGGAAGAGGGATGTCTTCAGAATGCCCCATTTGCCGCATGACTTTATCGGGGTAATAATATGTCAGCTCCGTAAGGCCGAGTAGAGTGAGGTGGGCCATCTTGCGAGAGTGGCTCGAAAAACAGGGCACTTTCCACCATTAAACCCACCAACAGATTTCCTTGAGATTCTTGAGGAATATGACCCACTCATCAAAATTACGGCGGGTGTCGAACTTCCTTTTGTGTTGGCAAAAGTTCGCTAGTTTCGAAGAGGTAATGGGAGTAAACACCATGTCTAAACGCTCCATGAGCAAAATCTACGGGTGAAAGGAAGAAAGTGAGAATTTTGGTTGCACAAAAAAATAGATATTACAACCAAAACAAAGAAGAAAAAATCAACACATGATTCCACATGGATTACTCGGATAATCCATGCAAAATCAGAAAAAAAAATAAAGAACACTACTAAAAAACCCATTTTTAGCAACGATTTTTGGCAACGACCCCAAAATAGTCGTTGCGATAAATGTTTATGGCAACGGAATCTAACTACCGTTGCCATAGGTTGTTGCCATACCTATTATTTTGGTTATGAGTTGGACAGAAATTTAGGCTAGAGTTGTAACTTTAATTTCGCAATGAAAGAGATCGTTGCAAAAGGTAACCTATGTCATTGGCAATGATTGACGTCGTTGCGAATATGATAATGATTATACGCAACAACATTTGTTGTTGCAATAGTTGATGTCAATTAAAGGCAACGACATATTGTTGCCAAAGTTATCAATTTATAGCAACGGCGTGTTGTTGCTAAAGTTACAAAAAAATAATAAACAGTTATACGCAACGACATTTTTTGTTGTTAAAGTTACATATGGGCATTTTATGGAAAAATTGAATAAGTATATCTTTTTCACAAGCATACTAAAAACCATTTTGGTAAATTATCTATTTATAAGCTTTATCATAGGATATGAATAGTTGACAAAAATTTCAATTCAAATAGTATTAAATTAGAAAAACTATAATGAATATTAAACAAACATATATATATATATTTATTATATGAGAAATAAAATATACATATTATAAAATTTGTAAAAAAACTTAAACTAAACATAATATAGTTATTATCTATACTTACTAATACTAATATTAATATGAAAAATAATATATCATATTTTAAAAACAAAATAATCAAGCTACTTGAAATATGGAAAATAAACTTTCAAAAAAATAAATAATGAAAAACCCCTTTCCTCTTCTTCGGCCAATTGTGAGAAAATAGGTTAATATTCACATCAAGTTACCCACGCTGCGACACACCTCCAGATCCCAATTCTCCCACCAAGCAATCCTGCCGTTCTTCTTCTTCGGCCAATTCGCACCTTTAGATTGTGTCCGCTCTTCCAATTTGTAAGGTACCATAATCGTCCCTTCTTCTTCTTCTTCTTCTTCTTCTTCTTCTTCTTCTTCTTCTTCTTCTTCTTCTTCTTCTTCTGCCATTGACACATTCCTTTATTATTTTAGTTTTGAATCAATGACCAACAGACCCATTGCTATACTGATGTGCAGGCAATTTTGCTTTTGTTCTGCTCGAACTTTAGTGTTCTGATTTTGTTGGCCATGGACTAGGGTTACTGGGAGTAATTGGGTTTTTTCTCAGTTATTGAATGTTGAATTTTGCTTGGATTTTGACAGTAGTTGTTGCGATAGTACTGCTCGGCCAATTTTGATGTTGTTCTGGTTTTGCTGGCCCACTATTTTCAATATTCTATACACACACAAGAGAGGGGCTCAGTAAATTAGGTTAATATATATTAGTTTTCTAAATTCATATGTTAGATTGATAGCTCCAAAAGGACAAATCCTTAGGAACTGACAGCCTCATTTAAATAGTGTCTTAGTTTTGTCACCTTCTATTGTGTTTTCTACTTTACACAATTGTATTTATTTGGTGAAGTCTGTATCCACACAACTTGTAATCCAAAAATGAATTAATTACATTTGTATATGAATTTTTCCCTCATTTAATTATATGGATTGTAGGAATTTATATATTCTGTGAATTTATGATGCGTGGAGAGTTTTTGATATATTGTTAAATTGATTATGGTCATAAACTTTAGAAAATATTGTTAAGTTTTATAATGGTCATCAGGTCATGAACTTTAGAAAGGATTGCCTTTGTCCTGTTAAAAGTTTTGTTCTGGTATTTCATTTAAAAAAGGTTGTAATCCCCCTGTGAAGTAGTTGAAGATTGAATGTTGGATGTAGTCCTCCTTTTTCAATTTAATACAGTGGAGTTTGGAGTGGGATATTATTAAGGGGAATATGGACAACTGGGGCAATAGAAAAGACATAAAATCTTATACTCCCTCCGTTCTTTTTTATTCGTTATTTACGTTTTTTGAGGTCCATTTTTAAGCTCGGAGCCCCCTCCTGACGTACCACAAGATCAGTGGGACTATTGTGTACGACGTTTTGGGTCAAAAAAGTTTCAGGTTGGTGTTGTACCTTAAACTTGTTCTTTTACGTTCTTTATAAGCTAATAGTACTTGATCAATGTTTAGGACATTAGTAAACGAAATTTAGACAATCGTCGCTCAGAGAATAGATCTACACATACTACCGGAAATTTATTTTTTGCTGAAGTGGAGGATATATTGGTAAGTTTACTTTTTTTGAATATATTTTTCTAAAATCTTAAAGTTTACATATAATCTCATTAATTTCTTACATTATCTATGTACATATTAGACAAAAGAGAACGGCAATGTGAAGCCGACTGCAGATAAGATTTGGCTTGTAGAACATACAAACAAGGATAAGAAAGGGGAACTCCGATGGGCAGATAAAGGAAACTCAAAGAAAATCCACATATGTGTATAATTATAGCATAAAATTCTAATTTATAGTTTATAAGTTCTTATCTCTTGGGTTCTATGTCTACTTGTCTGATTCAATTCAATCTGCGCTGTGGTGCTGCTTTTGAATCTACGTGGGCGTTGATTATGCGCAGCTTCCTTTTATCTTGTTCGGTTGCGTATTTTGTGTTTTTATAAGGATGTCGAACTCGAGGATGGGTGTGAGGTTTGTCTAGGTTTTTAGCTTGTTAGAGGTTCTCAAGTGCGGAAAACATTAAAGTATGAAAATTAAGCGATTAAACTATCCCTAATCATAATACTAAACATGACCATTAAAAAGAAACACAATCAAACAAGTAATTACTAACTATAAACGTAAGAAATCTATAAGCTTATCAAACGAACATTTAATAAAACTCCACTACCACTACGATCAAAGCAAGCAAATAGCAATTACATAGCAACTAATTAATCTAAACAAGATTAGAATGTAGTCCATACCCTTGATGACTAGTCAAAATCGATCTCCATTCTTCATTCTTCACCTTCATTTGCAACTTTCCCCGAACAAAATAGAAAGTTGTGAATTAAGTTACTAAGGACCCTCAAATCTTCACTCTAAGTAAGATTTGTGGCCCTTAATCCCCCTTTTCACTAAAAGATTGATTGTTTGTGGCTAATCTAGGAACCTTCAATGGCAAACTTCAATGAAATCTAAAGCATAAAGTAATGAAGACAAAGGGATGCTGAAAATTACTTGAAGAAAAGTTGATTACATTCAAAATGTCAAGAACTTGGAGAACAAGGCAAGAGAAAACCCTTAGAGAGAGAAAGTAAAAGCTAATTAAGAAATCATTAAAACCAAGAATTACAAACTAAAACTTCAGCTAATAGTCCTCCCTAATGGAATCGCAGCTAAGGATTTTATAATGATCTAAGTTTGTTGCACAAAACGCAGCATTTCATTTCCAGTCTGTACGCAGAAAATCGAATTGGCTCGGGCGAGCAAGCATTCTGGTCGGGCGTGTCTTGTCTCCTCGGCAACTTCTTCTCGGCAGCTCAGAAGCTCAGCTCGGTCGAGCAGGGCCCTTGCTCGGGCGAGCTGACTCTCTGTTTCTTCATTGCCTTAGCCATATTTTTCAAACTTTCCATGTCGTATTGCAGAAGCATGGCTCGGCCGAGCCAGTATGTTGCTCGGGCGAGCAAGCTTTCTGCCTCTCCTCTTCTTGGCTCAAAATCAGTCGGCAGATCTTGCTGTCCTTCCAGAGGTGTTGCTCAGGCGAGCAACCCTTCTGCCTCCATCCCTTATTTGGTGAGTTTTTGCTCCGTTTTGGCTCCATTCTAGGTCACTCTCTTATTTTCCTACAAAACTAAAAAAATCTCATAACTCGAATAAAATACGGGGTTAGAACATATACAAACTCCCTAATAAGGAGAAGAATTCGGCTCGAAACGAGACCGAACATCACTCCCACACAAGGGTTTGCTCGCCCCGAGCAAACTAAAAACAAAGAAAAGAACTAGAAAGAGAACTAAAAAACCTAACTCACTTTCGCAGGAATCGCGGATGCATTTAGCATATGCATCAAGCCCTTTAAACCCCCCGGTAGCCCGGGTGGACGAGGTAGGTCTCATGAAGGTTTATAGCAACTATACCCACAAAAGCCATAGAAAAAGGAAAGAGGGAAGGTGAAAAACAAAACAAGTTTAAAAGAAAAGAAAAAAAAAACTGCTCGTTTCAATGAATCAAGTTATTTCAATTAAGAAAACGGTATTAATCCTCCAAAAGGAACCGTTATGAGCATCTCACAACACTTAACTCAAACAACTGCCAATCTTAGAAGTTTTTGATTCCTTACACCTCATGTAGAGTTTAATCCCATTTGAAAGAGTTTTAAACAGTTCTAATCGATCCCGGACGACCCAAAAGACTCACACCCGAGCTTACAAAACAGCGAAACAAACAAAGGAAAGGAAAGAGTTGCCCCTCCCCGCATTTGGTCGCCCTTGGCTTGGTGAGGGCCGCAGGTGATGCAAGGAAGAGCCCTCACTTTATTAACACTTTAAACTTTTTCTTCTTTTTAATGTCGGTATTAGCCTTATTTTCTGGAATTGGACGGCCCATATAAGGGGTATACCCTCCCAACACGGTCTTTTCCATTCGCCTCTCCGTCGCAAAGCGATATAGGAGGAGGGTTAAGGGGCATCCGTGGCGTACCACTAATATCGGGCCCGTGTAGGTTGGCTAAGTGTATGGTGGTCGATGTCGTAAAGCCGACACGCCCCACTTAGTCAAATTATTTAAATTTGCTGCTATTTTCTGACTTTTGCTTTGGCTTTTGCTTTTTCTCTTTTTTTTTTCTTTTTGGAAAACAAGCTCGGATATGAACCCCTAGAATCTCCCAGTTTCAACCAGAACATAAAAAGAAGAATGGAATCTCACTAGACACTTGATGAAAAGAATCTAATTAAGGTAAGTCATGACAATCGCCCAAGTTAGGGTCGAAAATGCTCAAACCGGTTTCTTTCAAAGAAGATTAAGAACGGCTTCCTGATTTCAACAACGAAATCCAAGAAACAAAGCAAAAACAAAAACAAAACGAAAAACAAAAACTTTCAAGGTTTTTCACTCCCTTTTTTCTCCTTTTCACACAAAAATTTTTCAAATTTTTCGACACAAACTACGAAAAACGAAAGCAAAGACTCAAAACTAGGTGATCTACCCATGACAAATAGAAGTATCACCCCCCACTCCCACACAAAACTTCACAATGTCCCCATTGTAAGAAGAAGGGTGTCACAAATAAGGTAGAAAACCTAAAAACACACAACAAACACATAACAAACAATAATCGGTGGCGACCCAAGCCCACACGGCTCCAACAACAATAATATCCCAACATTCACACTCAAGGGGTTCGCCACCCAAAAAGAAAATCAAGCATACATCATGGATCATCGATATATTCACAATGAGAGGGAAGGTTAAAGGATGATACCTGAAGATCGCCAAGTAAATGCACATCCCAACACACGATCCACGAACGTAACACCAGAAAAAGAAACTTCAAATATTCACACATGTACATGATCACTGACTAACCTCAACCCCGAATCTCACTATATGAGGCGGGAATCAAGGGTGAAATGCCTCGCCACTGCCCGGGAACATCACACAACCCCTCGCGCATGTATATCTCAAAATTGAAAGCACACATCTAATGCAAAATAAAAGAGGGGAGTGCGGAATGCTCACAATCACTGCTCATTACCTCCCGGAGGAGGGTATGGATAATAGGGAAAGTAGGTTGGGTAGTACTGGTTGACATAGTCGGGCGGTGCTGGCGAATGGTCGGCTATGGCATAATGGTGATATCCCCAATCCCTCCTATATTGATTTTGTTGATGGAAGTACTCGTCATAGCGTTGAAAGTATCCTTCGTGCCTTTCGAGTGTTGATTGCTGCGCACGAAGGAGTTCTTGTTGACTCTCCACCAAGTTATGCGTACTTTGTAGCAAAGTTTGTTGTTCTCGGAGGTCAACACTCAGTTGGTCCAATCGGCTTGCTAAGTACCCCATCGTGATCTCCTGGGAATTGCTACCACTAGCCTCACCCTGGGTTGCCGGCTCCCCCTCTTCTTCCACATTTTCGCGCACAAACGGGTCATCGGGACCCCCAACTCGACGGGTGCTCCATGGATTTTCGCCGCACGACCAGTTGTGTTGATTGGTCACATCCAACCAACGTGCGGCTCGCTCATGGTCCAAATGAATGGAAGTTACATATTAATCCGAGCCGTGCTTGTAGATATGCTTTGTGTTGTGGCGCTCAAGTATACCCATGCGTTGCAACCGAATACCGTCGATGGGGTCGGGAAAATAACGCGGGGTGAACTTACGGATATACCCTCCAAAGTGTTGCTTCATCAAAAAGTGGCAAATAATATGCCCTATGCCAGTCGTAGAGGTAAGGTGCCTAGAGGTAATGTCTTTTAAGCAATGCAAAATGCAAGACCCCGTGTTCACCCGCGTCCCTTGGAGGGTGTGAAATATGACAAACAAATCGTCCCTCCGCACATTCGCCCTTCCATCATCCCTTCCGAAGACCGAACTCGAGACTATGCGATGAAAAATTCGAATCGCCAAGTTGCAAAAGTCACGAGATTTGGAATTTCTAGTCAAGAAGGAGCAATCCTCTAGGGCATTTGACCTTTGATGTTTCCGACGCCAACAAGTAAGGCTTTTCATGGTGGATTGTTCATCAAAGTGTACGCTCTCCTTATAATAAAGCCCATCCGCCGGTAACCCAAGTGCTTGACAAAGCTCTTGCACCGTGCAAGATTTCTCCTTGTTGTCCACTCTATATCGGAACTTAGCGTGGCGTGTATCAACATCCTCAACTTGGAAAGAACTGAGGAACTCAAGGATTGGTTGATCATAAAGAGATTCGTCAATCTTGATGAAAGATTCCCAGCCCAAGGTCCTTATGATAAAATCAAAACTGGGGCCACAATACACCTTCCTCACTGTGGCTTCATCATATATATCCGGAGCACAAAGTTTCCGGTGTTGATAAAGCTCATACTTCTCTCGATGATGCTCATCCCGGAACCGAATTCGCAATTCCGGTTCAGCTCGAAGGGGCGTGGGCGTCTTGGCCTTGTAACGATCTTTATCCACCGCTGCCGATGAAGACTCGGGCGGTGGTGAAGGTGTACCTTCCTCATCGGTGCGGGTCCTCTTAGATCGAACCATTTTGAACTTCAAAACAACACTAGCAACTCAAGAATCCCCAAATATCAACCAATACACACAACACTCAAGCCCTAGATTCTGAGAACTAATCACAAGTAACACCCAATTTAACTTTGAAATCAAACTTTAAAGCACCAATTGTGAATGTTACCTCCCAAATAGCACCAAAGGAAAGAGTGGTTGAATTCTTGAGTGCAAAAAGAAGCTTTGCTAGAAGACACCCAACTTGAAGCACAAAACAATAACCCAACGCACTCTCACAACAATTCTGCACTAAAAATCTTGAATGGTTTGACACCCAGCAAGGAATGACGCACAGCCAGCGCCAACTGTCGCAGCAACGAAGGAACGTACAGCAGGTAAACAAAACGCGACCACACAACAAGCTTTCCCTGAAACCCAGCAGAGAACGACGGAAATCGCCTAAATACCGCACTAAACGAATGCTCCTTTGCTCGTGGACAATCGCAGCAGTAGACTTTGCACAGCTAGGGCACAAACTCAACCAGAATCTGGAAGAAATCGAAGAAAATTTCAAAGATTCAAGAATTAGGGCTTTATGCTAGGGTTTGGGGAAGTAAAGGAGAGGTATGAGAGAGAAAACGAATGGGAAAAACTAATAGAAGTGAGAGAAAAATGCATAAATAACCCCGACAGAAAAAGATTCTGTCGACGGCTCGCCCGAGCCGAATATCTTGCTCGCCCGGCGAGGATTCGACGCCAAGGCGTGTCGTCTCAACGATCGCCGACCGAAAGCAGGCATGTGCTGGCCGAGCTGCTCTTCTGGACGGCTGGGCGTGTCTGTCAGACTCCTTCCCTGTGGCGCTTCAGTGGACAAGCTCGACTGAGCAAAGATGTTGCTCGCCCGAGCTGCTCTTCTGTCGCCCGCAGAACACACTCTTAGTTTTGGCACAGTCGACTGGCTCGCCCGAGCCAGGATGTCGCTCGCTCGAGCGGCGCTTCTGGAAATGATGCCTTCTCTTTCTCCTTTACGCAAGAAACCTCCTCAATCAGTGCGCTCGCCCGAGCCATTTTCTCACTCGCCTGAGCAGTGGATCTGGCCAACATTTCTAAGAGTAAAAATTTCTCACTTCTACCAAAAACATTTTCAAATTCTCAAACTCTCAAAAACCTCCCGGGGCACTTCAAAAACCCGAAATACTTAAAATCTAACAAGAACTAACCTTACAGTATGAAATCACTGCTATCATTCAAGAACTCTGTCTCATTCAAGAAATAAAAAATTTGCAATTGTGCAAAACTTGCAAGGCTTCTGAATTCAAAAAAAAAAAACTTGTTATGTTGATCTTTTACAGTATGAAATCACTGCTATCATTCAAGAACTCTGTCTCATTCAAGAAATAAAATTTGTGCAATTGTAGAAGAGCTTAACCTGGGCACTTTTAGAAGTCATTCACGTGACTTGCTGTACGCTAATCAGGTATTGAATTTATTGTGCAAAACTTGTAAGGCTTCTGAATTCAAAAAAATTGTTATGTTGATCTTTTACAGTAAGAAATCACTGCTATCTTTCAAGAACTCTGTCTCATTCAAGAAATAAAATTGTGCAATTGTGCAAAACTTGCAAGGCTTCTGAATTCAAAAAAAAAAAAAACTTGTTATGTTGATCTTTTACAGTATGAAATCACTGCTATCATTCAAAAACTCTGTCTCATTCAAGAAATAAAAAATTTGCAATTGTGCAAAACTTGTAAGGCTTCTGAATTCAAAAAAAACAAAACTTGTTATGTTGATCTTTTACAGTATGAAATCACTGCTATCATTCAAGAACTCTGTCTCATTCAAGAAATAAAATTTGTGCAATTGTAGAAGAGCTTAACCTGGGCACTTTTAGAAGTCATTCAAGTGACTTGCTGTACGCGCTAATCAGGTACTGAATTTGTTGTACGCTAATTGAGTTTATAGTGTTTCTTGCCCATTCTCTTTTGTTCTAATGTTTATCTATTATGAAATCACTACTATCAATCAAGAACTCTGTCTCATTCAAGAAATAAAATTTGTGCAATTGTAGAAGAGCTTAACCTGAGCACTTTTAAAAGTCATTCAAGTAACTTGCTGTACGCTAATCAAGTATTAAATTTATTGTACGCTAATTGAGTTTATAGTGTTTCTTGCCCATTCTCTTTTGTTTTTTTGTTTAACTATTATGAAATCACTGCTATCAATCAAGAACTCTGTCTCATTCAAGAAATAAAATTTGTGCAATTGTAGAAGAGCTTAACCTTAGCACTTTTAGAAGTCATTCAAGTGACTTGCTGTTCGGTTATCAGGTATTGAATTTATTGTGCAAAACTTGTAAGGCTTATGAATTCAAAAAAAAAAACTTGATATGTTGATCTTTTACAGTATGAAATCACTGCTATCATTCAAGAACTCTGTCTCATTCAAGAAATAAAATTTGTGCAATTGTAGAAGAGCACAACCTGGGCACTTTTAAAAGTCATTCAAGTAACTTGCTGTACGCTAATCAAGTATTGAATTTATTGTACGCTAATTGAGTTTATAGTGTTTCTTGCCCGTTCTCTTTTGTTTTTTTGTTTAACTATTATGAAATCACTGCTATCAATCAAGAACTCTGTCTCATTCAAGAAATAAAATTTGTGCAATTGTAGAAGAGCTTAACCTGAGCACTTTTAGAAGTCATTCAAGTGACTTGCTGTTCGGTTATCAGGTATTGAATTTATTGTGCAAAACTTGTAAGGCTTCTGAATTCAAAAAAAAACAAAACTTGTTATGTGGATCTTTTACAGTATGAAATCACTGCTATCATTCAAGAACTCTGTCTCATTCAAGAAATAAAATTTGTGCAATTGTAGAAGAGCTTAACCTGGGCACTTTTAGAAGTCATTCAAGTGACTTGCTGTACGCTAATTAGGTACTGAATTTATTGTACGCTAATTGAGTTTATAGTGTTTCTTGGCCATTCTCTTTTGTTTTAATGTTTATCTATTATGAAATCACTGCTATCAATCAAGAACTCTGTCTCAATCAAGAAATAAAATTTGTGCAATTGTAGAAGAGCTTAACCTTGGCACTTTTAGAAGTCATTCACGTGACTTGCTGTACTCTAATCAGGTATTGAATTTATTGTGCAAAACTTGTAAGGCTTCTGAATTCAAAAAAATTGTTATGTTGATCTTTTACAGTAAGAAATCACTGCTATCATTCAAAAACTCTGTCTCATTCAAGAAATAAAATTGTGCAATTGTGCAAAACTTGCAAGGCTTCTGAATTCAAAAAAAAAAAACTTGTTATGTTGATCTTTTATAGAATGAAATCACTGCTATCATTCAAGAACTCTGTCTCATTCAAGAAATAAAATTTGTGCAATTGTAGAAGAGCTTAACCTGGGTACTTTTAGAAGTCATTCAAGTGACTTGCTGTACGCGATAATCAGGTATTGAATTTGTTGTACGCTAATTGAGTTTATAGTGTTTCTTGCCCATTCTCTTTTGTTTTAATGTTTATCTATTATGAAATCACTGCTATCAATCAAGAACTCTGTCTCATTCAAGAAATAAAATTTGTGCAATTGTAGTTGAGCTTAACCTGGGCACTTTTAGAAGTCATTCACGTGACTTGCTGTACGTTAATCAGGTATTGAATTTATTGTGCAAAACTTGTAAGGCTTCTGAATTCAAAAAAAATTGTTATGTTGATCTTTTACAGTATGAAATCACTGCTATCATTAAAGAACTCTGTCTTATTCAAGAAATAAAATTGTGCAATTGTGCAAAACTTGCAAGGCTTCTGAATTCAAAAAAAAAAAAACTTGTTATGTTGACCTTTTTCAGTATGAAATCACTGCTATCATTCAAGAACTCTGTCTCATTCAAGAAATAAAATTTGTGCAATTGAAGAAGAGCTTAACCTGGGCACTTTTAAAAGTCATTCAAGTAACTTGCTGTACGCTAATCAAGTATTGAATTTATTGTACGCTAATTGAGTTTATAGTGTTTCTTGCCCATTCTCTTTTGTTTTTTTTTTTTTAACTATTATGAAATCACTGCTATCAATCAAGAACTCTGTCTCATTCAAGAAATAAAATTTGTGCAATTGTAGAAGAGCTTAACCTGAGCACTTTTAGAAGTCATTCAAGTAACTTGCTATTCGGTTATCAGGTATTGAATTTATATTGCAAAACTTGTAAGGCTTCTAAATTCAAAAAAAAAACAAAACTTGTTATGTTTTTCTTTTACAGTATGAAATCACTGCTATCATTCAAGAACTCTATCTCATTCAAGAAATAAAATTTGTGCAATTGTAGAAGAGCTTAACCTGGGCACTTTTAGAAGTCATTCAAGTGACTTGCTGTACGTGTTAATCAGGTATTGAATTTGTTGTACGCTAATTGAGTTTATAGTGTTTCCTGCCCATTCTCTTTTGTTTTAATGTTTATCTATTATGAAATCACTACTATCAATCAAGAACTCTGTCTCATTCAAGAAATAAAATTTGTGCAATTGTAGAAGAGCTTAACCTGGGCACTTTTAGAAGTCATTCACGTGACTTGCTGTACGCTAATCAGGTATTGAATTTATTGTGGAAAACTTGTAAGGCTTCTGAATTCAAAAAAATTGTTATGTTGATCTTTTACAGTATGAAATCACTGCTATCATTCAAGAACTCTGTCTCATTCAAGAAATAAAATTTTGCAATTGTGCAAAACTTGCAAGTCTTCTGAATTCAAAAAAAAATAAACTTGTTATGTTGATCTTTTACAGTATGAAATCACCGCTATCATTCAAGAACTCTGTCTCATTCAAGAAATAAAATTTGTGCAATTGTAGAAGAGCTTAACCTTGGAACTTTTAGAAGTCATTCAAGTGACTTGCTGTACACGCTAATCAGGTATTGAATTTGTTGTACGCTAATTGAGTTTATAGTGTTTCTTGCCCATTCTCTTTTGTTTTAATGTTTATCTATTATGAAATCACTGCTATCAATCAAGAACTCTGTCTCATTCAAGAAATAAAATTTGTGCAATTGTAGAAGAGCTTAACCTGGGCACTTTTAGAAGTCATTCACGTGACTTGCTGTACGCTAATCAGGTATTGAATTTATTGTGCAAAACTTGTAAGGCTTCTGAATTCAAAAAAATTGTTATATTGATCTTTTACAGTATGAAATCACTACTATCTTTCAAGAACTCTGTCTCATTCAAGAAATAAAATTGTGCAATTGTGCAAAACTTGCAAGGCTTCTAAATTCCAAAAAAAAAAACTTGTTATGTTGATCTTTTACAGTATGAAATCACTGCTATCATACAAGAACTCTGTCTCATTCAAGAAATAAAATTTGTGCAATTGTTGAAGAGCTTAACCTGGGCACTTTTAAAAGTCATTCAAGTAACTTGCTGTACGCTAATCAAGTATTGAATTTATTGTACGCTAATTGAGTTTATAGTGTTTCTTGCCCATTCTCTTTTGTTTTTTTGTTTAACTATTATGAAATCACTGCTATCAATCAAGAACTCTGTCTCATTCAAGAAATAAAATTTGTGCAATTGTAGAAGAGCTTAACCTGGGCACTTTTAGAAGTCATTCACGTGACTTGCATGTCAATCGTATTGAATTTATTGTGCAAAACTTGTAAGGCTTCTGAATTCAAAAAAATTGTTATGTTGATCTTTTACAGTAAGAAATCACTGCTATCTTTCAAGAACTCTGTCTCATTCAAGAAATAAAATTGTGCAATTGTGCAAAACTTGCAAGGCTTCTGAATTCAAAAAAAAAAAAAACTTGTTATGTTGATCTTTTACAGTATGAAATCACTGCTATCATTCAAAAACTCTGTCTCATTCAAGAAATAAAAAATTTGCAATTGTGCAAAACTTGTAAGGCTTCTGAATTCAAAAAAAACAAAACTTGTTATGTTGATCTTTTACAGTATGAAATCACTGCTATCATTCAAGAACTCTGTCTCATTCAAGAAATTAAATTTGTGCAATTGTAGAAGAGCTTAACCTGGGCACTTTTAGAAGTCATTCAAGTGACTTGCTGTACGCGCTAATCAGGTACTGAATTTGTTGTACGCTAATTGAGTTTATAGTGTTTCTTGCCCATTCTCTTTTGTTCTAATGTTTATCTATTATGAAATCACTACTATCAATCAAGAACTCTGTCTCATTCAAGAAATAAAATTTGTGCAATTGTAGAAGAGCTTAACCTGAGCACTTTTAAAAGTCATTCAAGTAACTTGTTGTACGCTAATCAAGTATTAAATTTATTGTACGCTAATTGAGTTTATAGTGTTTCTTGCCCATTCTCTTTTGTTTTTTTGTTTAACTATTATGAAATCACTGCTATCAATCAAGAACTCTGTCTCATTCAAGAAATAAAATTTGTGCAATTGTAGAAGAGCTTAACCTTAGCACTTTTAGAAGTCATTCAAGTGACTTGCTGTTCGGTTATCAGGTATTGAATTTATTGTGGAAAACTTGTAAGGCTTCTGAATTCAAAAAAAAACAAAACTTGTTATGTTGATCTTTTACAGTATGAAATCACTGCTATCATTCAATAACTCTGTCTCATTCAAGAAATAAAATTTTTGCAATTGTAGAAGAGCTTAACCTGGGCACTTTTAGAAGTCATTCAAGTGACTTGTTATGCGTGTATTGAATTTGTTGTACGCTAATTGAGTTTATAGTGCTTCCTGCCTATTCTCTTTTGTTTTAATGTTTATCTATTATGAAATCACTACTATCAATCAAGAACTCTGTCTCATTCAAGAAATAAAATTTGTGCAATTGTAGAAGAGCTTAACCTGGGCACTTTTAGAAGTCATTCACGTGACTTGCTGTACGCTAATCAGGTATTGAATTTATTGTGCAAAACTTGTAAGGCTTCTAAATTCAAAAAAATTGTTATGTTGATCTTTTACAGTATGAAATCACTGCTATCATTCAAGAACTCTGTCTCATTCAAGAAATAAAATTGTGCAATTGTGCAAAACTTTCAAGGCTTCTGAATTCAAAAAAAAAACTTGTTACGTTGATCTTTACAATATGAAATCACTGTTATCATTCAAGAACTTTGTCTCATTCTAGAAATAAAATTTGTGCAATTGTAGAAGAGCTTAACCTGGGCACTTTTAAAAGTCATTCAAGTAACTTGCTGTACGCTAATCAAGTATTGAATTTATTGTACGCTAATTGGGTTTATAGTGTTTCTTTCCCATTCTCTTTTGTTTTTTGTTTAACTATTATGAAATCACTGCTATCAATCACGAACTCTGTCTCATTCAAGAAATAAAATTTGTGCAACTGTAGAAGAGCTTAACCTGAGCACTTTTAGAAGTCATTCAAGTGACTTCTTTGTTCGGTTATCGTGTATTGAATTTATTGTGCAAAACTTGTCGCTTCGAATTCAAAAAAACAAAACTTGTTATGTTGATCTTTTACAGTATGAAATCACTGCTATCATTCAATAACTCTGTCTTATTCAAGAAATAAAATTTGTGCAATTGTAGAAGAGCTTAACCTGGGCACTTTTAGAAGTCATTCAAGTGACTTGCTGTACGCTAATCAGGTACATAATTTATTGTACGCTAATTGAGTTTATAGTGTTTCTTGCCCATTCTCTTTTGTTTTAATGTTTATCTATTATGAAATCACTGCTATCAATCAAGAACTCTGTCTCATTCAAGAAATTAAATTTGTGCAATTGTAGAAGAGCTTAACCTGGGCACTTTTAGAAGTCATTCACGTGACTTCTTCATGCGCTAATCAGGTATTGAATTTATTGTGCAAAACATGTAAGGCTTCTGAATTCAAAAAAATTGTTATGTTGATCTTTTACAGTATGAAATCACTGCTATCATTCAAGAACTCTGTCTCATTCAAGAAATAAAATTGTGCAATTGTGCAAAACTTGCAAGGCTTCTGAATTAAAAAAAAAAAAAAAAAACTTGTTATGTTGATCTTTTACAGTATGAAATTACTGCTATCATTCAAAAACTCTGTCTCATTCAAGAAATAAAATTTGTGCAATTGTAGAAGAGCTTAACCTGGGCACTTTTAGAAGTCATTCAAGTGACTTGTCAGACGCTATGTCAGTCTTGAATTTATTGTACGCTAATTGAGTTTATAGTGTTTCTTGCCCATTCTCTTTTGTTTTAATGTTTATCTATTATAAAATCACTGCTATCAATCAAGAACTCTGTCTCATTCAAGAAATAAAATTTGTGCAATTGTAGAAGAGCTTAACCTGGGCACTTTTTGAAGTCATTCACGTGACTTGCTGTACGCTAATCAGGTATTGAATTTATTGTGCAAAACTTGTAAGGCTTCTGAATTCAAAAAAATTGTTATGTTGATCTTTTACAGTATGAAATCACTGCTATCATTCAAGAACTCTGTCTCATTCAAGAATTAAAATTGTGCAATTGTGCAAAACTTGCAAGGCTTCTGAATTCAAAAAAAAAAAAAACCTTGTTATGTTGATCTTTTACAGTATGAAATCACAGCTATCATTCAAGAACTCTATCTCATTCAAGAAATAAAATTTGTGCAATTATAGAAGAGCTTAACTTGGGCACTTTTAAAAGTCATTCAAGTAACTTGTTGTACGCTAATCAAGTATTGAATTTATTGTACGCTAATTGAGTTTATAGTGTTTCTTGCCCATTCTCTTTTGTTTTTTTGTTTAACTATTATGAAATCACTGCTATCAATCAAGAACTCTATCTCATTCAAGAAATAAAATTTGTGCAATTGTAGAAGAGCTTAACCTGAGAACTTTTAGAAGTCATTCAAGTGACTTGCTGTTCGGTTATCAGGTATTGAATTTATTGTGCAAAACTTGTAAGGCTTCTGAATTCAAAAAAAAACAAAACTTGTTATGTTGATCTTTTACAGTATGAAATCACTGCTATCATTCAAGAACTCTGTCTCATTCAAGAAATAAAATTTTTGCAATTGTAGAAGAGCTTAACCTGGGCACTTTTAGAAGTCATTCAAGTGACTTGTTGTACGTGTTAATCAGGTATTGAATTTGTTGTACGCTAATTGAGTTTATAGTGCTTCCTGCCTATTCTCTTTTGTTTTAATGTTTATCTATTATGAAATCACTACTATCAATCAAGAACTCTGTCTCATTCAAGAAATAAAATTTGTGCAATTGTAGAAGAGCTTAACCTAGGCACTTTTAGAAGTCATTCACGTGACTTGCTGTACGCTAATCAGGTATTGAATTTATTGTACGCTAATTGAGTTTATAGTGTTTCTTGCCCATTCTCTTTTGTTTTTTTGTTTAACTATTATGAAATCACTGCTATCAATCAAGAACTCTGTCTCATTCAAGAAATAAAATTTGTGCAATTGTAGAAGAGCTTAACCTGGGCACTTTTAGAAGTCATTCACGTGACTTGCTGTACGCTAATCAGGTATTGAATTTATTGTGCAAAACTTGTAAGGCTTCTGAATTCAAAAAAATTGTTATGTTGATCTTTTACAGTAAGAAATCACTGCTATCTTTCAAGAACTCTGTCTCATTCAAGAAATAAAATTGTGCAATTGTGCAAAACTTGCAAGGCTTCTGAATTCAAAAAAAAAAAAACTTGTTATGTTGATCTTTTACAGTATGAAATCACTGCTATCATTCAAAAACTCTGTCTCATTCAAGAAATAAAATTTGTGCAATTGTAGAAGAGCTTAACTTGGGCACTTTTAAAAGTCATTCAAGTAACTTGCTGTACGCTAATCAAGTATTGAATTTATTGTACGCTAATTGAGTTTATAGTGTTTCTTGCCCATTCTCTTTTGTTTTTTTGTTTAACTATTATGAAATCACTGCTATCAATCAAGAACTCTATCTCATTCAAGAAATAAAATTTGTGCAATTGTAGAAGAGCTTAACCTGAGAACTTTTAGAAGTCATTCAAGTGACTTGCTGTTCGGTTATCAGGTATTGAATTTATTGCGCAAAACTTGTAAGGCTTCTGAATTCAAAAAAAAACAAAACTTGTTATGTTGATCTTTTACAGTATGAAATCACTGCTATCATTCAATAACTCTGTCTCATTCAAGAAATAAAATTTTTGCAATTGTAGAAGAGCTTAACCTGGGCACTTTTAGAAGTCATTCAAGTGACTTGTTGTACGTGTTAATCAGGTATTGAATTTGTTGTACGCTAATTGAGTTTATAGTGCTTCCTGCCTATTCTCTTTTGTTTTAATGTTTATCTATTATGAAATCACTACTATCAATCAAGAACTCTGTCTCATTCAAGAAATAAAATTTGTGCAATTCTAGAAGAGCTTAACCTGGGCACTTTTAGAAGTCATTCACGTGACTTGCTGTACGCTAATCAGGTATTGAATTTATTGTGCAAAACTTGTAAGGCTTCTAAATTCAAAAAAATTGTTATGTTGATCTTTTACAGTATGAAATCACTGCTATCATTCAAGAACTCTGTCTCATTCAAGAAATAAAATTGTGCAATTGTGCAAAACTTTCAAGGCTTCTGAATTCAAAAAAAAACTTGTTACGTTGATCTTTACAATATGAAATCACTGTTATCATTCAAGAACTCTGTCTCATTCAAGAAATAAAATTTGTGCAATTGTAGAAGAGCTTAACCTGGGCACTTTTAAAAGTCATTCAAGTAACTTGCTGTACGCTAATCAAGTATTGAATTTATTGTACGCTAATTGGGTTTATAGTGTTTCTTGCCCATTCTCTTTTGTTTTTTGTTTAACTATTATGAAATCACTGCTATCAATCACGAACTCTGTCTCATTCAAGAAATAAAATTTGTGCAACTGTAGAAGAGCTTAACCTGAGCACTTTTAGAAGTCATTCAAGTGACTTGCTGTTCGGTTATCAGGTATTGAATTTATTGTGCAAAACTTGTCAAGCTTCTGAATTCAAAAAAAAACAAAACTTGTTATGTTGATCTTTTACAGTATGAAATCACTGCTATCATTCAATAACTCTGTCTTATTCAAGAAATAAAATTTGTGCAATTGTAGAAGAGCTTAACCTGGGCACTTTTAGAAGTCATTCAAGTCACTTGCTGTACGCTAATCAGGTACAGAATTTATTGTACGCTAATTGAGTTTATAGTGTTTCTTGCCCATTCTCTTTTGTTTTAATGTTTATCTATTATGAAATCACTGCTATCAATCAAGAACTCTGTCTCATTCAAGAAATTAAATTTGTGCAATTGTAGAAGAGCTTAACCTGGGCACTTTTAGAAGTCATTCACGTGACTTGCTGTACGCTAATCAGGTATTGAATTTATTGTGCAAAACTTGTAAGGCTTCTGAATTCAAAAAAATTGTTATGTTGATCTTTTACAGTATGAAATCACTGCTATCATTCAAGAACTCTGTCTCATTCAAGAAATAAAATTGTGCAATTGTGCAAAACTTGCAAGACTTCTGAATTCAAAAAAAAAAAAAAACTTGTTATGTTGATCTTTTACTGTGTGAAATTACTGCTATCATTCAAAAACTCTGTCTCATTCAAGAAATAAAATTTGTGCAATTGTAGAAGAGCTTAACCTGGGCACTTTTAGAAGTCATTCAAGTGACTTCTTATGCATGTCAGTCTTGAATTTATTGTACGCTAATTGAGTTTACAGTGTTTCTTGCCCATTCTCTTTTGTTTTAATGTTTATCTATTATAAAATCACTGCTATCAATCAAGAACTCTGTCTCATTCAATAAATAAAATTTGTGCAATTGTAGAAGAGCTTAACCTGGGCACTTTTTGAAGTCATTCACGTGACTTGTTGTACGCTAATCAGGTATTGAATTTATTGTGCAAAACTTGTAAGGCTTCTGAATTCAAAAAAATTGTTATGTTGATCTTTTACAATATGAAATCACTGCTATCATTCAAGAACTCTGTCTCATTCAAGAATTAAAATTGTGCAATTGTGCAAAACTTGCAAGGCTTCTGAATTCAAAAAAAAAAAAACCTTGTTATGTTGATCTTTTACAGTATGAAATCACAGCTATCATTCAAGAACTCTGTCTCATTCAAGAAATAAAATTTGTGCAATTGTAGAAGAGCTTAACTTGGGCACTTTTAAAAGTCATTCAAGTAACTTGCTGTACGCTAATCAAGTATTGAATTTATTGTACGCTAATTGAGTTTATAGTGTTTCTTGCCCATTCTCTTTTGTTTTTTTGTTTAACTATTATGAAATCACTGCTATCAATCAAGAACTCTATCTCATTCAAGAAATAAAATTTGTGCAATTGTAGAAGAGCTTAACCGGAGCACTTTTAGAAGTCATTCAAGTGACTTCTTTGTTGGTTATCAGTATTGAATTTATTGTGCAAAACTTGTAAGGCTTCGAATTCAAAAAAACAAAACTTGTTATGTTGATCTTTTCTGATGAAATCACTACTATCATTCAAGAACTCTGTCTCATTCAAGAAATAAAATTTGTGCAATTGTAGAAGAGCTTAACCTGGGCACTTTTAGAAGTCATTCAAGTGACTTCAGACGCATGTCAGTCTTGAATTTGTTGTACGCTGATTGAGTTTATAGTGTTTCTTGCCCAATCTCTTTTGTTTTAATGTTTATCTATTATGAAATCACTGCTATCATTCAAGAACTCTGTCTCATTCAAGAAATAAAATTTGTGCAATTGTAGAAGAGCTTAACCTGGGCACTTTTAGAAGTCATTCACGTGACTTCTTATGCATGTCAGTATTGAATTTATTGTGCAAAACTTGTAAGGCTTCTGAATTCAAAAAAATTGTTATGTTGATCTTTTACAGTATGAAATCACTGCTATCATTCAAGAACTCTGTCTCATTCAAGAAATAAAATTGTGCAATTGTGCAAAACTTGCATGGCTTCTGAATTCAAAAAAAAAAAAAAACTTGTTATGTTGATCTTTTACAGTATGAAATTACTGCTATCATTCAAAAACTCTGTCTCATTCAAGAAATAAAATTTGTGCAATTGTAGAAGAGCTTAACCTGGGCACTTTTAGAAGTCATTCAAGTGACTTGCTGTACGCTAATCAGGTACTGAATTTATTGTACGCTAATTGAGTTTATAGTGTTTCTTGCCCATTCTCTTTTGTTTTAATGTTTATCTATTATAAAATCACTGCTATCAATCAAGAACTCTGTCTCATTCAAGAAATAAAATTTGTGCAATTGTAGAAGAGCTTAACACAGGCACTTTTGAAGTCATTCACGTGACTTCTTTGTCGCTAATCAGTATTGAATTTATTGTGCAAAACTTGTAAGGCTTGAATTCAAAAAATTGTTATGTTGATCTTTTACAGTATGAAATCACTGCTATCATTCAAGAACTCTGTCTCATTCAAGAATTAAAATTGTGCAATTGTGCAAAACTTGCAAGGCTTCTGAATTCAAAAAAAAAAAAAACCTTGTTATGTTGATCTTTTACAGTATGAAATCACAGCTATCATTCAAGAACTCTGTCTCATTCAAGAAATAAAATTTGTGCAATTGTAGAAGAGCTTAACTTGGGCACTTTTAAAAGTCATTCAAGTAACTTGCTGTACGCTAATCAAGTATTGAATTTATTGTACGCTAATTGAGTTTATAGTGTTTCTTGCCCATTCTCTTTTGTTTTTTTGTTTAACTATTATGAAATCACTGCTATCAATCAAGAACTCTATCTCATTCAAGAAATAAAATTTGTGCAATCGTAGAAGAGCTTAACCGGAGCACTTTTAGAAGTCATTCAAGTGACTTGCTGTTCGGTTATCAGGTATTGAATTTATTGTGCAAAACTTGTAAGGCTTCTGAATTCAAAAAAAAACAAAACTTGTTATGTTGATCTTTTACAGTATGAAATCACTGCTATCATTCAAGAACTCTGCCTCATTCAAGAAATAAAATTTGTGCAATTGTAGAAGAGCTTAACCTGGGCACTTTTAGAAGTCATTCAAGTGACTTCTTTGCATGTCAGTCTTGACTTTATTGTACGCTAATTGAGTTTATAGTGTTTCTTGCCCATTCTCTTTTGTTTTAATGTTTATCTATTATGAAATCACTGCTATCAATCAAGAACTCTGTCTCATTCAAGAAATAAAATTTGTGCAATTGTAGAAGAGCTTAACCTGGGCACTTTTAGAAGTCATTCACGTGACTTGCTGTACGCTAATCAGGTATTGAATTTATTGTGCAAAACTTGTAAGGCTTCTTAATTCAAAAAAATTGTTATGTTGATCTTTTACAGTATGAAATCACTGCTATCTTTCAAGAACTCTGTCTCATTCAAGAAATAAAATTGTGCAATTGTGCAAAACTTGCAAGGCTTTTGAATTCAAAAAAAAAAAAACTTGTTATGTTGATCTTTTACAGTATGAAATTACTGCTATCATTGAAAAACTCTGTCTCATTCAAGAAATAAAATTTGTGCAATTGTAGAAGAGCTTAACCTGGGCACTTTTAGAAGTTATTCAAGTGACTTGCTGTACGCTAATCAGGTACTGAATTTATTGTATGCTAATTGAGTTTATAGTGTTTCTTGCCCATTCTCTTTTGTTTTAATGTTTATCTATTATAAAATCACTGCTATCAATCAAGAACTCTGTCTCATTCAAGAAATAAAATTTGTGCAATTGTAGAAGAGCTTAACCTCGGCACTTTTTGAAGTCATTCACGTGACTTGCTGTACGCTAATCAGGTATTGAATTTATTGTGCAAAACTTGTAAGGCTTCTGAATTCAAAAAAATTTTTATGTTGATCTTTTACAGTATGAAATCACTGCTATCATTCAAGAACTCTGTCTCATTCAAGAATTAAAATTGTGCAATTGTGCAAAACTTGCAAGGCTTCTGAATTCAAAAAAAAAAAAACCTTGTTATGTTGATCTTTTACAGTATGAAATCACAGCTATCATTCAAGAACCCTTTCTCATTCAAGAAATAAAATTTGTGCAATTGTAGAAGAGCTTAACTTGGGCACTTTTAAAAGTCATTCAAGTAACTTGCTGTACGCTAATCAAGTATTGAATTTATTGTACGCTAATTGAGTTTATAGTGTTTCTTGCCCATTCTCTTTTGTTTTTTTGTTTAACTATTATGAAATCACTGATATCAATCAAGAACTCTATCTCATTCAAGAAATAAAATTTGTGCAATTGTAGAAGAGCTTAACTGGAGCACTTTTAGAAGTCATTCAAGTGACTTGCTGTTCGGTTATCAGGTATTGAATTTATTGTGCAAAACTTGTAAGGCTTCTGAATTCAAAAAAAAACAAAACTTGTTATGTTGATCTTTTACAGTATGAAATCACTGCTATCATTCAAGAACTCTGTCTCATTCAAGAAATAAAATTTGTGCAATTGTAGAAGAGCTTAACCTGGGTACTTTTAGAAGTCATTCAAGTGACTTGCTGTACGCTAATCAGGTACTGAATTTATTGTACGCTAATTGAGTTTATAGTGTTTCTTGCCCATTCTCTTTTGTTTTAATGTTTATCTATTATGAAATCACTGCTATCAATCAAGAAATCTGTCTCATTCAAGAAATAAAATTTGTGCAATTGTAGAAGAGCTTAACCTGGGCACTTTTAGAAGTCATTCACGTGACTTGCTGTACGCTAATCAGGTATTGAATTTATTGTGCAAAACTTGTAAGGCTTCTTAATTCAAAAAAATTGTTATGTTGATCTTTTACAGTATGAAATCACTGCTATCTTTCAAGAACTCTGTCTCATTCAAGAAATAAAATTGTGCAATTGTGCAAAACTTGCAAGGCTTCTGAATTCAAAAAAAAGAAAACTTGTTATGTTGATCTTTTACAGTATGAAAGCACTGCTATCATTCAAGAACTCTGTCTCATTCAAGAAATAAAATTTGTGCAATTGTAGAAGCGCTTAACCTGGGCACTTTTAAAAGTCATTCAAGTAACTTGCTGGACGCTAATCAAGTATTGAATTTATTGTACGCTAATTGAGTTTATAGTGTTTCTTGCCCATTCTCTTTTGTTTTTTTGTTTAACTATTATGAAATCACTGCTATCAATCACGAACTCTGTCTCATTCAAGAAATAAAATTTGTGCAACTGTAGAAGAGCTTAACCTGAGCACTTTTAGAAGTCATTCAAGTGACTTGCTGTTCGGTTATCAGGTATTGAATTTATTGTGCAAAACTTGTCAGGCTTCTGAATTCAAAAAAAAAAAACAAAACTTGTTATGTTGATCTTTTACAGTATGAAATCACTGCTATCATTCAATAACTCTGTCTCATTCAAGAAATAAAATTTGTGCAATTGTAGAAGAGCTTAACCTGGGCACTTTTAGAAGTCATTCAAGTGACTTGCTGTACGCTAATCAGGTACTGAATTTATTGTACGCTAATTGAGTTTATAGTGTTTCTTGCCCATTCTCTTTTGTTTTAATGTTTATCTATTATGAAATCACTGCTATCAATCAAGAACTCTGTCTCATTCAAGAAATTAAATTTGTGCAATTGTAGAAGAGCTTAACCTGGGCACTTTTAGAAGTCATTCACGTGACTTGCTGTACGCTAATCAGGTATTGAATTTATTGTGCAAAACTTGTAAGGCTTCTGAATTCAAAAAAATTGTTATGTTGATCTTTTACAGTATGAAATCACTGCTATCATTCAAGAACTCTGTCTCATTCAACAAATAAAATTGTGCAATTGTGCAAAACTTGCAAGGCTTCTGAATTCAAAAAAAAAAAAACTTGTTATGTTGATCTTTTACAGTATGAAATCACTGCTATCATTCAAAAACTCTGTCTCATTCAAGAAATAAAATTTGTGCAATTGTAGAAGAGCTTAACCTGGGCAATTTTAGAAGTCATTCAAGTGACTTGTTATGCAGCTAATCAGGTATTGAATTTGTTGTACGCTAATTGAGTTTATAGTGTTTCTTGCCCAATCTCTTTTGTTTTAATGTTTATCTATTATGAAATCACTGCTATCAACCAAGAACTCTGTCTCATTCAAGAAATAAAATTTGTGCAATTGTAGAAGAGCTTAACCTAGGCACTTTTAGAAGTCATTCACGTGACTTGCTGTACGCTAATCAGGTATTGAATTTATTGTGCAAAACTTGTAAGGCTTCTGAATTCAAAAAAATTGTTATGCTGATCTTTTACAGTATGAAATCACTGCTATCATTCAAGAACTCTGTCTCATTCAAGAAATAAAATTGTGCAATTGTGCAAAACTTGCAAGGCTTCTGAATTCAAAAAAAAAAAACTTGTTATGTTGATCTTTTACAGTATGAAATCACTGCTATCATTCAAGAACTCTGTCTCATTCAAGAAATAAAATTTGTGCAATTGTAGAAGAGCTTAACCTGGGCACTTTTAGAAGTCATTCAAGTGACTTGCTGTACGCGCTAATCAGGTATTGAATTTATTGTACGCTAATTGAGTTTATAGTGTTTCTTGCCCATTCTCTTTTGTTTTTTTGTTTAACTATTATGAAATCACTGCTATCAATCACGAACTCTGTCTCATTCAAGAAATAAAATTTGTTCAACTGTAGAAGAGCTTAACCTGAGCACTTTTAGAAGTCATTCAAGTGACTTGCTGTTCGGTTATCAGGTATTGAATTTATTGTGCAAAACTTGTCAGGCTTCTGAATTCAAAAAAAAACAAAACTTGTTATGTTGATATTTTACAGTATGAAATCACTGCTATCATTCAATAACTCTGTCTCATTCAAGAAATAAAATTTGTGTAATTGTAGAAGAGCTTAACCTGGGCACTTTTAGAAGTCATTCAAGTGACTTGCTGTACGCTAATCAGGTACAGAATTTATTGTACGCTAATTGAGTTTATAGTGTTTCTTGCCCATTCTCTTTTGTTTTAATGTTTATCTATTATGAAATCACTGCTATCAATCAAGAACTCTGTCTCATTCAAGAAATTAAATTTGTGCAATTGTAGAAGAGCTTAACCTGGGCACTTTTAGAAGTCATTCACGTGACTTGTCATGCGTTAATCGGTATTGAATTTATTGTGCAAAACTTGTAAGGCTTCAATTCAAAAAATTGTTATGTTGATCTTTTACAGTATGAAATCACTGCTATCATTCAAGAACTCTGTCTCATTCAAGAAATAAAATTGTGCAATTGTGCAAAACTTGCAAGGCTTCTGAATTCAAAAAAAAAAAAAACTTGTTATGTTGATCTTTTACAGTATGAAATCACTGCTATCATTCAAAAACTCTGTCTCATTCAAGAAATAAAATTTGTGCAATTGTAGAAGAGCTTAACCTGTGCACTTTTAGAAGTCATTCAAGTGACTTGCTGTACGCGCTAATCAGGTATTGAATTTGTTGTACGCTAATTGAGTTTATAGTGTTTCTTGCCCAATCTCTTTTGTTTTAATGTTTATCTATTATGAAATCACTGCTATCAACCAAGAACTCTGTCTCATTCAAGAAATAAAATTTGTGCAATTGTAGAAGAGCTTAACCTGGGCACTTTTAGAAGTCATTCACGTGACTTGCTGTACGCTAATCAGGTATTGAATTTATTGTGCAAAACTTGTAAGGCTTCTGAATTCAAAAAAATTGTTATGCTGATCTTTTACAGTATGAAATCACTGCTATCATTCAAGAACTCTGTCTCATTCAAGAAATAAAATTGTGCAATTGTGCAAAACTTGCAAGGCTTCTGAATTCAAAAAAAAAATCTTGTTATGTTGATCTTTTACAGTATCAAATCACTGCTATCATTCAAGAACTCTGTCTCATTCAAGAAATAAAATTTGTGCAATTGTAGAAGAGCTTAACCTGGGCACTTTTAGAAGTCATTCAAGTGACTTGCTGTACGCTAATCAAGTATTGAATTTATTGTACGCTAATTGAGTTTATAGTGTTTCTTGCCCATTCTCTTTTGTTTTTTTGTTTAACTATTATGAAATCACTGCTATCAATCAAGAACTCTATCTCATTCAAGAAATAAAATTTGTGCAATTGTAGAAGAGCTTAACCGGAGCACTTTTAGAAGTCATTCAAGTGACTTGCTGTTCGGTTATCATGTATTGAATTTATTGTGCAAAACTTGTAAGGCTTCTGAATTCAAAAAAAAAAAAAACTTGTTATGTTGATCTTTTACAGTATGAAATCACTGCTATCATTCAAGAACTCTGTCTCATTCAAGAAATAAAATTTGTGCAATTGTAGAAGAGCTTAACCTGGGCACTTTTAGAAGTCATTCAAGTGACTTCTTTGTCTAATCAGTCTTGAATTTATTGTACGCTAATTGAGTTTATAGTGTTTCTTGCCCATTCTCTTTTGTTTTAATGTTTATCTATTATGAAATCACTGCTATCAATCAAGAACTCTGTCTCATTCAAGAAATAAAATTTGTGCAATTGTAGAAGAGCTTAACCTGGGCACTTTTAGAAGTCATTCACGTGACTTGCTGTACTCTAATCAGGTATTGAATTTATTGTGCAAAACTTGTGAGGCTTCTTAATTCAAAAAAATTGTTATGTTGATCTTTTACAATATGAAATCACTGCTATCTTTCAAGAACTCTGTCTCATTCAAGAAATAAAATTGTTCAATTGTGCAAAACTTGCAAGGCTTCTGAATTCAAAAAAAAGAAAACTTGTTATGTTGATCTTTTACAGTATGAAATCACTGCTATCATTCAAGAACTCTGTGTCATTCAAGAAATAAAATTTGTGCAATTGTAGAAGCACTTAACCTGGGCACTTTTAAAAGTCATTCAAGTAACTTGCTGGACGCTAATCAAGTATTGAATTTATTGTACGCTAATTGAGTTTATAGTGTTTCTTGCCCATTCTCTTTTGTTTTTTTGTTTAACTATTATGAAATCACTGCTATCAATCACGAACTCTGTCTCATTCAAGAAATAAAATTTGTGCAACTGTAGAAGAGCTTAACCTGAGCACTTTTAGAAGTCATTCAAGTGACTTAACTTTGCGGTTATCAGTATTGAATTTATTGTGCAAAACTTGTAAGGCTTACGAATTCAAAAACAAAACTTGTTATGTTGATCTTTTCTGATATGAAATCACGCGATCTTTCAAGAACTCTGTCTCATTCAAGAAATAAAATTGTGCAATTGTGCAAAACTTGCAAGGCTTCTGAATTCAAAAAAAAAACTTGTTATGTTGATCTTTTACAGTATGAAATCACTGCTATCATTCAAGAACTCTGTCTCATTCAAGAAATAAAATTTGTGCAATTGTAGAAGAGCTTAACCTGGGCACTTTTAGAAGTCATTCAAGTGACTTGCTGAGCAGCATGTCGTGTGAATTTATTGTACGCTAATTGAGTTTATAGTGTTTCTTGCCCATTCTCTTTTGTTTTAATGTTTATCTATTATGAAATCACTGCTATCAATCAAGAACTCTGTCTCATTCAAGAAATAAAATTTGTGCAATTGTAGAAGAGCTTAACCTGGGCACTTTTAGAAGTCATTCACGTGACTTGCTGTACGCTAATCTGGTATGGAATTTATTGTGCAAAACTTGTAAGGCTTCTGAATTCAAAAAAATTGTTATGTTGATCTTTTACAGTATGAAATCACTGCTATCTTTCAAGAACTCTGTCTCATTCAAGAAATAAAATTGTGCAATTGTGCAAAACTTGCAAGGCTTCTGAATTCAAAAAAAAAAAACTTGTTAGGTTGATCTTTTACAGTATGAAATCACTGCTATCATTCAAGAACTCTGTCTCATTCAAGAAATAAAATTTTTGCAATTGTAGAAGAGCTTAACCTGGGCACTTTTAAAAGTCATTCAAGTAACTTGCTGTACGCTAATCAAGTATCGAATTTATTGTACGCTAATTGAGTTTATAGTGTTTCTTGCCCATTCTCTTTTGTTTTTTTGTTTAACTATTATGAAATCACTGCTATCAATCACGAACTCTGTCTCATTCAAGAAATAAAATTTGTGCAACTGTAGAAGAGCATAACCTGAGCACTTTTAGAAGTCATTCAAGTGACTTGCTGTTCGGTTATCAGGTATTGAATTTATTGTGCAAAACTTGTCAGGCTTCTGAATTCAAAAAAAAACAAAACTTGTTATGTTGATCTTTTACAGTATGAAATCACTGCTATCTTTCAAGAACTCTGTCTCATTCAAGAAATAAAATTGTGCAATTGTGCAAAACTTGCAAGGCTTCTCAATTCAAAAAAAAAACTTGTTATGTTGATCTTTTACAGTATGAAATCACTGCTATCATTCAAGAACTCTGTCTCATTCAAGAAATAAAATTTGTGCAATTGTAGAAGAGCTTAACCTGGGCACTTTTAGAAGTCATTCAAGTGACTTGCTGAACGCGCTAATCAGGTATTGAATTTATTGTACGCTAATTGAGTTTATAGTGTTTCTTGCCCATTCTCTTTTGTTTTAATGTTTATCTATTATGAAATCACTGCTATCAATCAAGAACTCTGTCTCATTCAAGAAATAAAATTTGTGCAATTGTAGAAGAGCTTAACCTGGGCACTTTTAGAAGTCATTCACGTGACTTGCTGTACGCTAATCTGGTATGGAATTTATTGTGCAAAACTTGTAAGGCTTCTGAATTCAAAAAAATTGTTATGTTGATCTTTTACAGTATGAAATCACTGCTATCTTTCAAGAACTCTGTCTCATTCAAGAAATAAAATTGTGCAATTGTGCAAAACTTGCAAGGCTTCTGAATTCAAAAAAAAAACTTGTTATGTTGATCTTTTACAGTATGAAATCACTGCTATCATTCAAGAACTCTGTCTCATTCAAGAAATAAAATTTGTGCAATTGTAGAAGAGCTTAACCTGGGCACTTTTAAAAGTCATTCAAGTAACTTGCTGTACGCTAATCAAGTATCGAATTTATTGTACGCTAATTGAGTTTATAGTGTTTCTTTCCCATTCTCTTTTGTTTTTTTGTTTAACTATTATGAAATCACTGCTATCAATCAAGAACTCTGTCTCATTCAAGAAATAAAATTTGTGCAATTGTAGAAGAGCTTAACCTGAGCACTTTTAGAAGTCATTCAAGTGACTTGCTGTTCGGTTATCAGGTATTGAATTTATTGTGCAAAACTTGCAAGGCTTCTGAATTCAAAAAAAAAAAAACTTGTTATGTTGATCTTTTACAGTATGAAATCACTGCTATCATTCAAGAACTCTGTCTCATTCAAGAAATAAAATTTGTGCAATTGTAGAAGAGCTTAACCTGGGCACTTTTAGAAGTCATTCAAGTGACTTGCTGTACGCGCTAATCAGGTATTGAATTTATTGTACGCTAATTGAGTTTATAGTGTTTCTTGCCCAATCTCTTTTGTTTTAATGTTTATCTATTATGAAATCACTGCTATCAACCAAGAACTCTGTCTCATTCAAGAAATAAAATTTGTGCAATTGTAGAAGAGCTTAACCTGGGCACTTTTAGAAGTCATTCACGTGACTTGCTGTACGCTAATCAGGTATTGAATTTATTGTGCAAAACTTGTAAGGCTTCTGAATTCAAAAAAATTGTTATGCTGATCTTTTACAGTATGAAATCACTGCTATCATTCAAGAACTCTGTCTCATTCAAGAAATAAAATTGTGCAATTGTGCAAAACTTGCAAGGCTTCTGAATTCAAAAAAAAAAACTTGTTATGTTGATCTTTTACAGTATGAAATCACTGCTATCATTCAAGAACTCTGTCTCATTCAAGAAATAAAATTTGTGCAATTGTAGAAGAGCTTAACCTGTGCACTTTTAGAAGTCATTCAAGTGACTTGCTGTACGCGCTAATCAGGTATTGAATTTGTTGTACGCTAATTGAGTTTATAGTGTTTCTTGCCCAATCTCTTTTGTTTTAATGTTTATCTATTATGAAATCACTGCAATCAACCAAGAACTCTCTCTCATTCAAGAAATAAAATTTGTGCAATTGTAGAAGAGCTTAACCTGGGCACTTTTAGAAGTCATTCAAGTGACTTGCTGTACGCGCTAATCAGGTATTGAATTTATTGTGCGCTAATTGAGTTTATAGTGTTTCTTGCCCAATCTCTTTTGTTTTAATGTTTATCTATTATGAAATCACTGGTATCAACCAAGAACTCTGTCTCATTCAAGAAATAAAATTTGTGCAATTGTAGAAGAGCTTAACCTGGGCACTTTTAGAAGTTATTCACGTGACTTGCTGTACGCTAATCAGGTATTGAATTTATTGTGCAAAACTTGTAAGGCTTCTGAATTCAAAAAAATTGTTATGCTAATCTTTTCTGATGAAATCTGATATCATTCAAGAACTCTGTCTCATTCAAGAAATAAAATTGTGCAATTGTGCAAAACTTGCAAGGCTTCTGAATTCAAAAAAAAAACTTGTTATGTTGATCTTTTACAGTATGAAATCACTGCTATCATTCAAGAACTCTGTCTCATTCAAGAAATAAAATTTGTGCAATTGTAGAAGAGCTTAACCTGGGCACTTTTAGAAGTCATTCAAGTGACTTTGCATGCGCGCTAATGTCAGTGTGAATTTATTGTACGCTAATTGAGTTTATAGTGTTTCTTGCCCATTCTCTTTTGTTTTAATGTTTATCTATTATGAAATCACTGCTATCAATCAAGAACTCTGTCTCATTCAAGAAATAAAATTTGTGCAATTGTAGAAGAGCTTAACCTGGGCACTTTTAGAAGTCATTCACGTGACTTGCTGTACGCTAATCAGGTATTGAATTTATTGTGCAAAACTTGTAAGGCTTCTGAATTCAAAAAAATTGTTATGTTGATCTTTTACAGTATGAAATCACTGCTATCATTCAAGAACTCTGTCTCATTCAAGAAATAAAATTGTGCAATTGTGCAAAACTTGCAAGGCTTCTGAATTCAAAAAAAAAAACTTGTTATGTTGATCTTTTACAGTATGAAATCACTGCTATCATTCAAGAACTCTGTCTCATTCAAGAAATAAAATTTGTGCAATTGTAGAAGAGCTTAACCTGGGCACTTTTAAAAGTCATTCAAGTAACTTGCTGTACGCTAATCAAGTATCGAATTTATTGTATGCTAATTGAGTTTATAGTGTTTCTTGCCCATTCTCTTTTGTTTTTTTGTTTAACTATTATGAAATCACTGCTATCAATCAAGAACTCTGTCTCATTCAAGAAATAAAATTTGTGCAATTGTAGAAGAGCTTAACCTGGGCACTTTTAGAAGTCATTCACGTGACTTCTTTGATTATCGTGTATTGAATTTATTGTGCAAAACTTGTAAGGCTTCTGAATTAAAAAAAAAACAAAACTTGTTATGTTGATCTTTTACAGTATGAAATCACTGCTATCATTCAAGAACTCTGTCTCATTCAAGAAATAAAATTTGTGCAATTGTAGAAGAGCTTAACCTGGGCACTTTTAGAAGTCACTCAAGTGACTTGCTGTACGCTAATCAGGTACTGAATCTATTGTACGCTAATTGAGTTTATAGTGTTTCTTGCCCATTCTCTTTTGTTTTATTGTTTATCTATTATGAAATCACTGCTATCAATCAAGAACTCTGTCTAATTCAAGAAATAAAATTTGTGCAATTGTAGAAGAGCTTAACCTGGGCACTCTAAGAAGTCATTCACGTGACTTGCTGTACGCTAATCAGGTATTGAATTTATTGTGCAAAACTTGTAAGGCTTCTAAATTCAAAAAAATTGTTATGTTGATCTTTTACAGTATAAAATCACTGCTATCATTCAAGAACTCTGTCTCATTCAAGAAATAAAATTGTGCAATTGTGCAAAACTTGCAAGGCTTCTGAATTAAAAAAAAAAACATGTTATGTTAATCTTTTACAGTATGAAATCACTGCTATCATTCAAGAACTCTGTCTCATTCAAGAAATAAAATTTGTGCAATTGTAGAAGAGCTTAACCTGTGCACTTTTAGAAGTCATTCAAGTGACTTCTTTATCATGCGCTGTCATCAGGTATTGAATTTGTTGTACGCTAATTGAGTTTATAGTGTTTCTTGCCCAATCTCTTTTGTTTTAATGTTTATCTATTATGAAATCACTGCTATCAACCAAGAACTCTGTCTCATTCAAGAAATAAAATTTGTGCAATTGTAGAAGAGCTTAACCTGGGCACTTTTAGAAGTCATTCACGTGACTTGCTGTACGCTAATCAGGTATTGAATTTATTGTGCAAAACTTGTAAGGCTTCTGAATTAAAAAAAATTGTTATGTTGATCTTTTACTGTATGAAATCACTGCTATCGGTCAAGAACTCTGTCTCATTCAAGAAATAAAATTGTGCAATTGTGCAAAACTTGCAAGGCTTGAATTCAAAAAAGAAAACTTGTTATGTTGATCTTTTCTGATGAAATCACTGCTATTATTCAAGAACTCTGTCTCATTCAAGAAATAAAATTTGTGCAATTGTAGAAGCACTTAACCTGGGCACTTTTAAAAGTCATTCAAGTAACTTGCTGGACGCTAATCAAGTATTGAATTTATTGTACGCTAATTGAGTTTATAGTGTTTCTTGCCCATTCTCTTTTGTTTTAATGTTTATCTATTATGAAATCACTGCTATAAACCAAGAACTCTGTCTCATTCAAGAAATAAAATTTGTGCAATTGTAGAAGAGCTTAACCTGGGCACTTTTAGAAGTCATTCACGTGACTTCTTTGCATGTCAGTGTGAATTTATTGTGCAAAACTTGTAAGGCTTCTGAATTGAAAAAAATTGTTATGCTGATCTTTTACAGTATGAAATCACTGCTATCATTCAAGAACTCTGTCTCATTCAAGAAATAAAATTGTGCAATTGTGCAAAACTTGCAAGGCTTCTGAATTCAAAAAAAAAAAACTTGTTATGTTGATCTTTTACAGTATGAAATCACTGCTATCATTCAAGAACTCTGTCTCATTCAAGAAATAAAATTTGTGCAATTGTAGAAGAGCTTAACCTGGGCACTTTTAGAAGTCATTCAAGTGACTTTTGCATGCATGTCAATCAGGTATTGAATTTATTGTACGCTAATTGAGTTTATAGTGTTTCTTGCCCATTCTCTTTTGTTTTAATGTTTATCTATTATGAAATCACTGCTATCAATCAAGAACTCTGTCTCATTCAAGAAATAAAATTTGTGCAATTGTAGAAGAGCTTAACCTGGGCACTTTTAGAAGTCATTCACGTGACTTGCTGTACGCTAATTTGGTATTGAATTTATTGTGCAAAACTTGTAAGGCTTCTGAATTAAAAAAAATTGTTTTGTTGATCTTTTACAGTATGAAATCACTGCTATCTTTCAAGAACTCTGTCTCATTCAAGAAATAAAATTGTGCAATTGTGCAAAACTTGCAAGGCTTCTGAATTCAAAAAAAAAAAACTTGTTATGTTGATCTTTTACAGTATGAAATCACTGCTATCATTCAAGAACTCTGTCTCATTCAAGAAATAAAATTTGTGCAATTGTAGAAGAGCTTAACCTGGGCACTTTTAAAAGTCATTCAAGTAACTTGCTGTACGCTAATCAAGTATCGAATTTATTGTATGCTAATTGAGTTTATAGTGTTTCTTGCCCATTCTCTTTTGTTTTTTTTGTAAACTATTATGAAATCACTGCTATCAATCAAGAACTCTGTCTCATTCAAGAAATAAAATTTGTGCAATTGTAGAAGAGCTTAACCTGAGCACTTTTAGAAGTCATTCAAGTGACTTGCTGTTCGGTTATCAGGTATTGAATTTATTGTGCAAAACTTGTAAGGCTTCTGAATTAAAAAAAAACAAAACTTGTTATGTTGATCTTTTACAGTATGAAATCACTGCTATCATTCAAGAACTCTGTCTCATTCAAGAAATAAAATTTGTGCAATTGTAGAAGAGCTTAACCTGGGCACTTTTAGAAGTCACTCAAGTGACTTGCTGTACGCTAATCAGGTACTGAATTTATTGTTCGCTAATTGAGTTTATAGTGTTTCTTGCCCATTCTCTTTTGTTTTAATGTTTATCTATTATGAAATCACTGCTATCAATCAAGAACTCTGTCTAATTCAAGAAATAAAATTTGTGCAATTGTAGAAGAGCTTAACCTGGGCACTCTAAGAAGTCATTCACGTGACTTGTTGTACGCTAATCAGGTATTGAATTTATTGTGCAAAACTTGTAAGGCTTCTGAATTCAAAAAAATTGTTATGTTGATCTTTTACAGTATGAAATCACTGCTATCATTCAAGAACTCTGTCTCATTCAAGAAATAAAATTGTGCAATTGTGCAAAACTTGCAAGGCTTCTGAATTAAAAAAAAAAAACATGTTATGTTGATCTTTTACAGTATGAAATCACTGCTATCATTCAAGAACTCTGTCTCATTCAAGAAATAAAATTTGTGCAATTGTAGAAGAGCTTAACCTGTGCACTTTTAGAAGTCATTCAAGTGACTTGCTGTACGCGCTAATCAGGTATTGAATTTGTTGTACGCTAATTGAGTTTATAGTGTTTCTTGCCCAATCTCTTTTGTTTTAATGTTTATCTATTATGAAATCACTGCTATCAACCAAGAACTCTGTCTCATTCAAGAAATAAAATTTGTGCAATTGTAGAAGAGCTTAACCTGGGCACTTTTAGAAGTCATTCACGTGACTTGCTGTACGCTAATTAGGTATTGAATTTATTGTGCAAAACTTGTAAGGCTTCTGAATTAAAAAAAATTGTTATGTTGATCTTTTACAGTATGAAATCACTGCTATCGTTCAAGAACTCTGTCTCATTCAAGAAATAAAATTGTGCAATTGTGCAAAACTTGCAAGGCTTCTGAATTCAAAAAAAAGAAAACTTGTTATGTTGATCTTTTACAGTATGAAATCACTGCTATTATTCAAGAACTCTGTCTCATTCAAGAAATAAAATTTGTGCAATTGTAGAAGCACTTAACCTGGGCACTTTTAAAAGTCATTCAAGTAACTTGCTGGACGCTAATCAAGTATTGAATTTATTGTACGCTAATTGAGTTTATAGTGTTTCTTGCCCATTCTCTTTTGTTTTAATGTTTATCTATTATGAAATCACTGCTATCAACCAAGAACTCTGTCTCATTCAAGAAATAAAATTTGTGCAATTGTAGAAGAGCTTAACCTGGGCACTTTTAGAAGTCATTCACGTGACTTCTTTATGCATGTCAATTATTGAATTTATTGTGCAAAACTTGTAAGGCTTCGAATTGAAAAAATTGTTATCTTGATCTTTTCTGATGAAATCACTGCTATCATTCAAGAACTCTGTCTCATTCAAGAAATAAAATTGTGCAATTGTGCAAAACTTGTAAGGCTTCTGAATTCAAAAAAATTGTTATGCTGATCTTTTACAGTATGAAATCACTGCTATCATTCAAGAACTCTGTCTCATTCAAGAAATAAAATTTGTGCAATTGTAGAAGAGCTTAACCTGGGCACTTTTAGAAGTCATTCAAGTGACTTGCTGTACGCGCTAATCAGGTATTGAATTTATTGTACGCTAATTGAGTTTATAGTGTTTCTTGCCCATTCTCTTTTGTTTTAATGTTTATCTATTATGAAATCACTGCTATCAATCAAGAACTCTGTCTCATTCAAGAAATAAAATTTGTGCAATTGTAGAAGAGCTTAACCTGGGCACTTTTAGAAGTCATTCACGTGACTTGCTGTACGCTAATCAGGTATTGAATTTATTGTGCAAAACTTGTAAGGCTTCTGAATTCAAAAAAATTGTTATGTTGATCTTTTACAGTATGAAATCACTGCTATCTTTCAAGAACTCTGTCTCATTCAAGAAATAAAATTGTGCAATTGTGCAAAACTTGCAAGGCTTCTGAATTCAAAAAAAAAAAAAAACTTGTTATGTTGATCTTTTACAGTATGAAATCACTGCTATCATTCAAGAACTCTGTCTCATTCAAGAAATAAAATTTGTGCAATTGTAGAAGAGCTTAACCTGGGCACTTTTAAAAGTCATTCAAGTAACTTGCTGTACGCTAATCAAGTATCGAATTTATTGTATGCTAATTGAGTTTATAGTGTTTCTTGCCCATTCTCTTTTGTTTTTTTGTTTAACTATTATGAAATCACTGCTATCAATCAAGAACTCTGTCTCATTCAAGAAATAAAATTTGTGCAATTGTAGAAGAGCTTAACCTGAGCACTTTTAGAAGTCATTCAAGTGACTTGCTGTTCGGTTATCAGGTATTGAATTTATTGTGCAAAACTTGTAAGGCTTCTGAATTAAAAAAAAAACAAAACTTGTTATGTTGATCTTTTACAGTATGAAATCACTGCTATCATTCAAGAACTCTGTCTCATTCAAGAAATAAAATTTGTGCAATTGTACAAGAGCTTAACCTGGGCACTTTTAGAAGTCACTCAAGTGACTTGCTGTACGCTAATCAGGTACTGAATCTATTGTACGCTAATTGAGTTTATAGTGTTTCTTGCCCATTCTCTTTTGTTTTAATGTTTATCTATTATGAAATCACTGCTATCAATCAAGAACTCTGTCTAATTCAAGAAATAAAATTTGTGCAATTGTAGAAGAGCTTAACCTGGGCACTCTAAGAAGTCATTCACGTGACTTGCTGTACGCTAATCAGGTATTGAATTTATTGTGCAAAACTTGTAAGGCTTCTGAATTCAAAAAAATTGTTATGCTGATCTTTTACAGTATGAAATCACTGCTATCATTCAAGAACTCTGTCTCATTCAAGAAATAAAATTGTGAAATTGTGCAAAACTTGCAAGGCTTCTGAATTAAAAAAAAAAAACATGTTATGTTGATCTTTTACAGTATGAAATCACTGCTATCATTCAAGAACTCTGTCTCATTCAAGAAATAAAATTTGTGCAATTGTAGAAGAGCTTAACCTGTGCACTTTTAGAAGTCATTCAAGTGACTTGCTGTACGCGCTAATCAGGTATTGAATTTGTTGTACGCTAATTGAGTTTATAGTGTTTCTTGCCCAATCTCTTTTGTTTTAATGTTTATCTATTATGAAATCACTGCTATCAACCAAGAACTCTGTCTCATTCAAGAAATAAAATTTGTGCAATTGTAGAAGAGCTTAACCTGGGCACTTTTAGAAGTCATTCACGTGACTTGCTGTACGCTAATCAGGTATTGAATTTATTGTGCAAAACTTGTAAGGCTTCTGAATTAAAAAAAATTGTTATGTTGATCTTTTACAGTATGAAATCACTGCTATCGTTCAAGAACTCTGTCTCATTCAAGAAATAAAATTGTGCAATTGTGCAAAACTTGCAAGGCTTCTGAATTCAAAAAAAAGAAAACTTGTTATGTTGATCTTTTACAGTATGAAATCACTGCTATTATTCAAGAACTCTGTCTCATTCAAGAAATAAAATTTGTGCAATTGTAGAAGCACTTAACCTGGGCACTTTTAAAAGTCATTCAAGTAACTTGCTGGACGCTAATCAAGTATTGAATTTATTGTACGCTAATTGAGTTTATAGTGTTTCTTGCCCATTCTCTTTTGTTTTTTTGTTTAACTATTATGAAATCACTGCTATCAATCACGAACTCTGTCTCATTCAAGAAATAAAATTTGTGCAACTGTAGAAGAGCTTAACCTGAGCACTTTTAGAAGTCATTCAAGTGACTTTCTGTTCGGTTATCAGGTATTGAATTTATTGTGCAAAACTTGTCAGGCTTCTGAATTCAAAAAAAAACAAAACTTGTTATGTTGATCTTTTACAGTATGAAATCACTGCTATAGTTCAAGAACTCTGTCTCATTCAAGAAATAAAATTTGTGCAATTGTAGAAGAGCTTAACCTGGGAACTTTTAGAAGCCATTCAAGTGACTTGCTGTACGCTAATCAGGTATTGAATTTATTGTACGCTAATTGAGTTTATAGTGTTTCTTGCCCATTCTCTTTTGTTTTAATGTTTATCTATTATGAAATCACTGCTATCAAACAAGAACTCTGTCTAATTCAAGAAATAAAATTTGTGCAATTGTAGAAGAGCTTAACTTGGGCACTTTTAAAAGTCATTCAAGTAACTTGTTGTACGCTAATCAAGTATTGAATTTATTGTACGCTAATTGAGTTTATAGTGTTTCTTGCCCATTCTCTTTTGTTTTTTTGTTTAACTATTATGAAATCACTGCTATCAATCAAGAACTCTATCTCATTCAAGAAATAAAATTTGTGCAATTGTAGAAGAGCTTAACCGCAGCAGTTTCAGAAGTCATTCAAGTGACTTGCTGTTCGGTTATCAGGCATTGAATTTATTGTGCAAAACTTGCAAAGCTTCTGAATTCAAAAAAAAAAAACTTGTTATGTTGATCTTTTACAGTATGAAATCACTGTTATCATTCAAGAACTCTGTCTCATTCAAGAAATAAAATTTGTGCAATTGTAGAAGAGCTTAACCTGGGCACTTTTAGAAGTCATTCAAGTGACTTGCTGTACGCGCTAATCAGGTATTGAATTTATTGTACGCTAATTGAGTTTATAGTGTTTCTTGCCCATTCTCTTTTGTTTTTTTGTTTAACTATTATGAAATCACTGCTATCAATCAAGAACTCTGTCTCATTCAAGAAATAAAATTTGTGCAATTGTAGAAGAGCTTAACCTGAGCACTTATAGAAGTCATTCAAGTGAAATCACTAGTATCGGTTATCAGGTATTGAATTTATTGTGCAAAACTTGTAAGGCTTCTGAATTAAAAAAAACACAAAACTTGTTATTTTGATCTTTTACAGTATGAAATCACTGCTATCATTCAAGAACTCTGTCTCATTCAAGAAATAAAATTTGTGCAATTGTAGAAGAGCTTAACCTGGGCACTTTTAGAAGTCATTCAAGTGACTTGCTGTACGCGCTAATCAGGTATTGAATTTATTGTACGCTAATTGAGTTTATAGTGTTTATTGCCCAATCTCTTTTGTTTTAATGTTTATCTATTATGAAATCACTGCTATCAACCAAGAACTCTGTCTCATTCAAGAAATAAAATTTGTGCAATTGTAGAAGAGCTTAAACTGGGCACTTTTAGAAGTCATTCAAGTGACTTGCTGTACGCTAATCAGGTATTGAATTTATTGTGCAAAACTTGTAAGGCTTCTGAATTCAAAAAAATTGTTATGTTGATCTTTTACAATATGAAATCACTGCTATCATTCAAGAACTCTGTCTCATTCAAGAAATAAAATTGTGCAATTGTGCAAAACTTGCAAGGCTTCTGAATTCAAAAAAAAACATGTTATGTTGATCTTTTACAGTATGAAATCACTGCTATCATTCAAGAACTCTGTCTCATTCAAGAAATAAAATTTGTGCAATTGTAGAAGAGCTTAACCTGTGCACTTTTAGAAGTCATTCAAGTGACTTGCTGTACGCGCTAATCAGGTATTGAATTTATTGTACGCTAATTGAGTTTATTGTGTTTCTTGCCCAATCTCTTTTGTTTTAATGTTTATCTATTATGAAATCACTGCTATCAACCAAGAACTCTGTCTCATTCAAGAAATAAAATTTGTGCAATTGTAG